>CM041021.1:1459844-3859844 GCA_022984855.1 Dimocarpus longan
ATTTTATATAATAAAAAATTTAAATTAATTTTATTTCAATCTAATATCAACTTACATCAAATATGATATAGTATAAATTTCAAACTAATTCCAAATTTTATCCAAACATGAGATAGTAATTTTTTAATTAATATAATCCAATTCATTCTATTTCACTCCAATCCCACATGTCAAACGTAATCTAAAGAAAATGTGTGATGGGGGTTTGAACTTGTAACTCTCAGGAGTATAACAAGGTCTCTAACCACAAAAGTTGTTTCGAAATTATAAGTGTTTTATGAAACATTAATTATATATTGCATTTACAAATTAATTATAGGGAAAAAAATTGAAAATTTATAAAATTTGGCCCCAAAATTTAGAGGCCCAGGCTGTCACACCTCTGACACGTGCTTAGGGTCGACCCTACGCTGTCTCTGATTAAAGGGCCAAGGTTCAACCAGTACTTCTCATCCGCGTGTGGATTGCATTTGAGATGCTTCTCCATTTATACGTGGGTCTCTCTTTGAAGCTTATAAAAGCCGGTTTTGAGCCACACTTTAAAGTATACATTAGGAGGTCTTGGCTTGAATATCCATACTTGTAATATGTATTCGTCAAAAAAAAAAAGAAAAAAAGAAGTAACATTATTGGTCCATGACTCCATCCACGGAAACTTCTTCCGATAAATAGCCTCCCTACAGTTTCTAATATTATATAAAGCCCCTAGATTTCCTTCTCCTCACTCACTCCTCATCCTCTCTATCTCAAAACCCTCTCAAGCTCTCAATCATGGTTCTCTCAAAGACAGCCTCCGAATCCGACGTCTCCATCCACTCCACCTTCGCTTCTCGCTATGTCCGCACCTCTCTTCCAAGGTCCTTACCTTTGGCATCCATCTTTTAACATTTTCTTTGATTGTATCCGAATTTGTTTGGTCTTTTCTTGATTGTGATCCATTCTTTTTTTTTTTTTTTTTCAGGTTCAAGATGCCGGAGAATTCGATCCCGAAAGAGGCAGCTTTCCAGATCATAAACGATGAGCTGATGCTGGATGGAAACCCTCGACTCAACCTGGCATCGTTTGTGACAACTTGGATGGAGCCTGAGTGTGACAAGCTGATAATGGCCGGTATTAACAAGAACTATGTTGACATGGACGAATACCCTGTCACCACAGAATTACAGGCATGTCTTCTTCACTCATCAACTCAATTGCTTTCAATCTTTGTGATAATGGATTTGTCTTCTAACATGTGTACAAACAAAACAGGTTTATTACCTGTGTGTGTGTATATATATATATATTTGATATACTTCTGTATATTTTTATGATAATATCATGTCTCACTTTCATTTTTGTATGAGGACTTAAAAAAAAAAAAAAAATCAAAAGATTGTTAACTACACTTTTTTTAAAAAAGTCAAGTGTGTGTCCAATAATATTTAAATCATAAATTAATTTATCTTATAAGTTAAGAAATTAGAGGATACAAAAATCATCATGTCTCACTTTCATTTTTGTTTGAGAACTTGAAAAAAAAAATGTAAAAAGATACACATTCTTTCTTTCTCTCTTTTTTTTTTTTTTTTAAAAAAAAAGTCAAGTGTCTGTCCAATAATATTTAAATCATAAATTAATTCATCCTATAAGTTAAGAAATTAGAGGATACCAATGACTTGGTACTTTCATTGGTGTAAAAATTTATCAGCAAGAATTCCGCACATTTTTTTTTTTAATAATACCTCTCTCTCTATATTATTTTCTTCTAGTTTTAATTAAATTCTGTCATTTCAAAAATAAAATAAAATATGTCTAAATCATTTTTCAGAAGTAGTAGATTTTTCTTTTTCTTATTTAGGACGACGGATTTGAATTGGGAACCTCAGGTGTGGTGCAATGTGTGGATATCAAGTAGGATACACGTGACACCAATATAAAAGTGGTAGATTGATAATAAAACAAGTGGACATAGAAAAATACTATTGATCTATTATTTATAATATTGATATTTCTTTTTTTTTTTAAGAGTTGGTAAAAGAATTTATTAAACATTTAAGTTTTATGCCTGGCGTGATCAAAAAGATAACAATCGTATTGGTTAATTAAAGACCTAAAAATACAATTGGATACAAATAATTTTACAAATAAAAAGTTAGATTACATAGTAGACGAATCTAATTGTTGACAATTATAAAAAAATATAGAAAAACAATTATTTTCATATGAAAGTTCTTTTGTTAAAGATGTTTAAATAAACCTTGAACAATTAAATAAAATATATTTTTGAGAAAAACAAAAGAAAGAAAATACCTATGGGATATTATTCTAACATGCTGTAACTGGTTTTTTAATTAAAAAATAGTAGAATTTCACCAAATTTTTTAATTTCAATGAAAAATCATTTATAGAGAGGATATGAAAGGATAAAACTCCAAAAACAGGTATTAACAATGTGAGATTTGATTGATTATTGTGATTTGATTAATTACGGTGTGTTTTGTCAGACCATTTTGCTGCCATTGAAATTGACAACCAATACCATTGAGTAACATGGTCCATGGGACCCCGAGTCGGTAGCTGCCAAAAAAGAATAATTTTATACTAAAATTAATTATAATTAAGCGTCAAGTTTCATGTTATCTTTTCTCTTGAGCTGAAAATAATAATTAAAATGGGTATGTGTAGAATGTCATTCTACAAGTAATTATTTTTATACTGTAAAATTAGTTATTCAGATTATATTACCTGTAATCGATTTAGTCAATTTTTCATATTAAAAATAATAATAATTATTATAAAAAAGAATCTATACTATATTAAGTGCTGTTTTTCTAAAGTTAAGTTATAAATTTCAAACTTAAATAGATTCCTTCTAAATTATTTTTTAATTAAAACCTTTTTTGAAGAGAACTTTTTATATTATTAAAAGGAATCAAAATCGTTTACTAGGGCATTATAATTTCTCGGTGTGGTGGCTGCCTAATAATTCATGGACAGTACATGTAAGTGTATATAAAGATTAAAGAGTATTTATAACAGTCCAAATTCTAAAGTAGTGATTGCGCAAAGTGGATTTATCAGGATGGTTGATGCCCCTAGCCCTTGTCTTTTATTAAGGTCTTGGATTCAATTCGTGCACCTCCCATTAATATTTGGATAGTTTTTTTACTTTATACGTGGATAACTCTTTCTTATTTCTGAGAACGGATCCTGCTTCAAAGTCTCATATCAGTTAATATAGCAGTATTCTGATTTGATATCAATAATAAAAAAGTCGAAATCTATAATTGATCTCTATAATTACAGATAAGTTTTAAATCCATTTTTGTCCGTTTCAAAAAATGGAAATAAGACTGTTTGTTAATTGTGACAGCGAATTAGTGAATGGACCGTTTAAATATAAGTCAGTCCTTTAACATGCCGGCCCACCAAACGCGGCACAACGGTCGCTTTGATGAGTTAGAATAGAATAATAAAGCCAAAAAAAGGTGTTCCCTCTTGATTGATTTTCTTGTTTCTCCATTTCGTGTGGTCCCTCAACCTCTCTACACATCCAAATTCCAATCAATAAATATCGTGTGGGACAGTTTGGGGGGTGGGGGTGGTGTATCTTAAACCTTACCATTACAATAAACATGAATCACCGATTTTTGGATAGTGACCTAAATGGAACGCTATAGAATTTAGTTTGCTTATAAAATAAGTATAAATTGTGATTGCTTGGAATTTTCCAAAGATTAAAAAAGAACAACTGAACGTTGAAAAGACGAACGCATTTTAGGAGAGTTGGGTCACACACCGCCGTACGCGGCAAGGCGTTGATTTTTTCTTCTTTGCATTTATATTGGAGGAGTAGGTAGTGCTACATGGCCCATCTAAACCAATAATATTCCCATCAATCAATTGGTAATGTGAGGACAGTTGGTGTAACAAAAATTTTTGACAATTTATAGGTTACTTCCTTTTTTGGTTTCTTGGACTAGTTTATTTTAATTGATGCAAATTGATTTGTGACTATGCAAATTAAAATTTCAAAAATGATTTTTTTTTTTTTTTATTAAAGTACTTTTACAACTGTCAGAATCCTTGATAAGGGTTTTAAGGTACAGTTCAGAATTTAATATTAATTATACTCTACTCTCTACTAGATAGGAAAAAGAGACACAAATTATCATTCAGAGGGATTTATACATAATTTGTCCATCCACAATTGGGTTAAGGTGTAATTGTCCATTTTGTATATACTGTTACTCGAATCCGGTTTTGCTTTATGATAAGCGGCTGTGTGGGATTGTCAATCCATTTGTAAGTAATTGCAAAATTGATTTAGACTAGATTTATGAATAATTTTTCTTTTATGTTTATACAAACATATGCAGCTATGACTTTTATTGAAGAAATTGGTATCATGATAGATTTATATTATTTATTTTTTCATTTTGAAGCGTGGTAGTTTATTTATTTTGTAAATGTATTCGAAATTATAGGATGATAGTGAGAATGAAGTGATAAGAGAGAATAAGATGTCGGTTAAACTGTGTGGCTGTTATAAATAAATTTCATGTTGTCTAGAATATTAAATTTGAGATTTTTCTATGTCAACTATTATTGTTTTTATTCTTCATTTTTTTTTTATATATTGTTTTTATTTTTCACAATATAATTACATTTATAATTGTTAAAAATAATTGGTGTGCGCTTTTTTTTTTTTTTTAAACAGTGTTATAAAAAAACTATCTCCTTTAATATTTATTAGAAATACACTGATCTAATTAATTTCACTACCATAACTTCATATCAGCAAAAGAATCTTTAGTAACATGTATTTAAGTATAAAAAAAAAAACAAATATTTAAAAATTAGAAAAGAAAAAAAGAAAATTAATGGCCGAGATCAATTAGAGAATGTTATGAAGTTATATGAAACACTTAATTTCTCTTATTTTTTTTCTTTTGAAGAATTATTTAACTACTAGACATGATGTGCAACTGTGCAAGAATGTTAAATAGCTAATATTCATTTGATTCTATTTTTTTTTTTTTTTAAATTTTATGGAAAACAGAATCGATGTGTGAACATGATAGCACATTTGTTCAATGCTCCCCTTGGAGACTCAGAGACTGCAGTTGGAGTTGGAACAGTGGGTTCTTCTGAGGCCATAATGTTAGCTGGATTGGCATTCAAAAGGAAGTGGCAGAACAAGAGGAAAGCTGAGGGAAAACCCTATGATAAACCCAATATCGTCACTGGAGCCAACGTTCAGGTATCACATTAGATAATCATTCTCTAGTGTAAACATCCTCATTTTACTTCTATTCAGATTTCTAAACTTTGGTTTCTTAACATAAAGTTATTATTGTGAAATGCACATTATATGGACCAGTAAGTTGTAATTATAATGAGAATTGACTGTTCTTTTTTTTTTTTTTTTAATGTAATAATATTGTGGTGCATGCATGAAGGTATGCTGGGAAAAATTT
Source organism: Dimocarpus longan (assembly GCA_022984855.1). Taxonomy (NCBI): domain Eukaryota; kingdom Viridiplantae; phylum Streptophyta; class Magnoliopsida; order Sapindales; family Sapindaceae; genus Dimocarpus; species Dimocarpus longan. The sequence continues at coordinate 1,465,307 of CM041021.1, forward strand.
GCAAGGTATTTTGAGGTGGAGCTGAAGGAAGTGAAACTGAGGGATGGATACTATGTGATGGACCCTGAGAAAGCAGTGGAGTTGGTGGATGAGAACACCATTTGTGTTGCTGCTATTCTTGGTTCCACTCTCAATGGTGAATTTGAAGATGTTAAGCTTTTGAATGATCTTTTGACTAAGAAGAATCAAGAAACTGGGTACTCTCTCTCTCTCTCCATCTCTCTTAAATATTTGCAAATGATTTAAATAATTGTTCAAGTGAATTTCACGCATGTTTAGTTTATTTATAAAATTCTCGTTCACTTGATTGCATAATACCTATGTGTTCGTAGATGATTGACACTATCACACAATCGTACGAAGTTATACTTATTCTTAGTTTACAGAATACATATATAACACAATATTGTTTTGTAGATGGGATACTCCAATCCATGTTGATGCTGCAAGTGGTGGGTTTATAGCACCATTTATCTACCCTGAGCTAGAGTGGGATTTCCGGTTGCCATTGGTGAAGAGCATCAATGTGAGTGGGCACAAGTATGGTCTTGTCTATGCTGGTATTGGTTGGGTCATCTGGAAGAGCAAGGAGGATTTGCCTGAAGAACTCATCTTCCATATCAACTACCTTGGTTCTGATCAACCCACCTTCACTCTCAACTTCTCCAAAGGTACATATTCCAACCGAAAACCATTTAAGAATCCACCTTCATTGATTTGGTTTGTCGGAAAACAAAAAAATCGTGGATGAAGCAACTACATACATCATATCAACAATGTCTTTATCCACTCATGACATGTCATGTGACAAAACATCACATATGATTGATAGGAACGCTCATATATAACACATTGATATGTTGTGAGTCCTGTGTCCACCCGAAACCAAAGTTCTCCCCTCTTTGCTAGCACTTGTGGAGCAGTAGTTTTTGCAGAAAGAACTTTTTATGACCCTAAAAGCAATCCTAAATGGATGCACTACTAGTTTACGGGGCATTGATCAACAATTGATGTGTCCCGCTTAATCATAAGTTGAGTTTTGCCTTCTATAATGCAGGTTCTAGCCAGGTTATTGCTCAGTACTACCAACTCATCCGCTTGGGTTATGAGGTAATTAAACCATCATCAATCTATATCGATGAAAATCAGTTTCCGTTGTTTTGACATGAACTAAGAACTACTGCATCAAGTTAACACATCATAAATAAAATGAAATATATCCGACAATATATTGCTCTTAATTTTTATTTTATAGCATAGACAAAACTATCTTGATGCAGTTTTTCTTTCCCTTCTTTTAGTGAAAATAAATCATAACGGTAAAAGAACCTATTATTTCAATGAATTTATTAATGTTTAAAGAAAATTCATAACGGTTCATGGAAAAATAAAATTTCGCATTAAGATAGTGTGCCCTAAATTTATGAGATTAATCTTAATATGTATGATAATTTATGTATATTAGATGTAATATCTGCATTTGAAAATAAGCATTGATGGTTTGGAAAACGTAATCGGATCTATAAAATACGCAATTGATCATATCTTAAGTTTTTGGTTGGGTTATTAAATGGATTTTCATTCAACAGGGATATAGAAATGTAATGGAAAATTGTAGAGAGAACATGATAGTACTGAAAGAAGGGCTGGAGAAAACTGGTCGATTCAACATTGTCTCGAAAGACAATGGTGTGCCTCTAGTAGCCTTCTCTCTCAAAAACAACAGCAGTCACGATGAGTTCGAGGTCTCCGACTTGTTGAGGCGTTTCGGGTGGATCGTGCCTGCTTACACCATGCCACCGGATGCACAGCACGTGACGGTGCTACGTGTGGTCATCCGAGAGGACTTCTCTAGAACCCTAGCAGAGCGTCTTGTTATAGACATCCAAAAGGTCTTACACGAGCTCGATACACTGCCTGCTAAGATCAATGCCAAGATTGCGGCTTCAAGTGAAGCGAATGAGAAGAATGGGACATTGGTTACAAAGAAAAGTGACATAGAGACGACTAGGGAGATTGCGACATATTGGAGGAAGTATGTGTTGGAGAAGAAGAAGATGAATGGTGTTTGTTAGAGCTCTTGAATCGAATTGAATCGTATGCAATTGAATCTATATTTGCTGGATTTGTAACTTATGAAATATTTTTAGTGTGTGAGGCATATATATATATATGGAGATGTGTTTGTGGGGGTCTTAATTTAAATGAGAACTGTCTCTTGTTTTGTTGGATTAATGAGAAATTATTGTAATAACATTTTCCTATCTAATCTATGAAGTATATTTATGGGAAGTGTTGGAGTACATAAAGCATTTTGCACACTAGCATTGTGATGCTTTGTTATGAGAATAGTTCAGGTGGGATGGAAATAATGTGTCTATCTCACTCAGAATATTTACTAATAATGTTTTTTACTTATATCATCTGATCTGTTGTGAATGAAGCGAATTCAATTCGTGTGATCTAGAAGAGTTGTATAATTTTAGAAAATGGGCATAGTTTATTGATCCTGAAATCCATTTTAAACTTTTTTTTTTTTTTTTTAATACTTAGAAAGGGAGAATTTGAACTTAGGATCTTAAGTATGATTACCAATGAGGCTATATATAATCACCATTTTATAAATAACCACAAATCTTATCATAATAGTGTGAAGAGAACTTCACATAAGATGACATAAAATTCATAACAAAATTCTTAGAGAAAAAAATTGTCACCTTACAACTTTTCCTTTAGGAAAATCTATTAAAATCTAAAAACAATTTCTTGAGCGCATACCAATAATCCGCTGCCTACGGTCTATCTACAAATCATTATATTAATTTGTTTAAACAATGTTGGGTTGATAATCTACGCTTTTGAACACAAATGGCACTCATAATCTTAAAATTACAATATATATGAGAATCTTATTAATATTGCAACCCACCTAATTTTCCACCACGAATTTGTCAATGGAAGCAATAATTTCAAGCAAAATGGGTCCCATTCAATGACATGATCACCACCTAATTATAATAAAGGCCTTAACTAATTTTACAAAGACATAATTATTAAAGAACAATCAAGGTCAGTAAACTTATAATCCACACTCTAATCATTACAATAATTTTTCAATATATTTAATGAGGTCTCTTGGACGATCATTAATGAATGCCTAAGCACTAAACAAGCATGTCTATATAGAAACTTGGTGTTACCAACACTAATATCAATTCCTAAAAAGGAATAAAGTTAAATTTAGAGACAGTATCAATTAATTTAAAGAAAATCTAAAAAGGAATAAAATTCAAATCTTTAATATCAATTCCTTAAAAAAAATAATATTAAATCCTAAAAGGAAATAATATCAAATCTAAAAAGGAAAGTATATCAAATTCTAAATGAAAATAATTCTAATTTAATAAAAACAATAAAATAGAAAATAATCAAAAACTAATTCTAATTAAACTAATTCCTAAATTACATAATTTTCTAAATTAAACCGTTGTTGACTTCTGTCTCGATTTCGACCTTTGAACTACTTCCAAATTTTGGAAAGACCTCTGAAATGCTTCTAAATTCTGAAACAATTACTCCTCTAAGGTTCTCATCAGATTGAAATGCAAAAAATCTAATAATAAATTTTTAGCTATCTTTGCCTAGGATGCAAACTCATCTCCAAAACTATAAATAATGCATTGATAAAACACCAGAAATCACAATAATACAATTCAAAGCCACCAAAGGAAAAATATTAATTTAAGCCCCAAAAATCAGAAACAAATCTTCAAATATGGCAAAGACTTCATTGATTTTGGCTTCCATGCTTTTCTTCATTATCTCATCTTGTTAGTCTTTCTTTTCCTTATAATTATCTTCTATTCTCTTTTTTATTTTTCAATTTAAAATGTGTTTAATTAATAGATTAATCCATATAATTTGTTTGTAGGTTTGGCACCCTTTAGGTAGTGTTCAGCGAATGGAATTTAGAGTGGGTTTGAGATTAAAAAATCCCAAAATATTTAAATATCATGTTTGAAAGCCAATTAGAATATAATTGGATTGGGATTCAAGAACCCCAAACTCTTCACATTTCCCATTCTTTAAGGATTCCACAATCTCAATAAAAACCATATTTTTGGATGGGATGAGATTTCTCATTTCCCATATCCTATCTTCTTTATCTTTTCTCGGTCTACCTCTCTTTCTCTCACATTCTTTCCTTCTCCTGAAACCTCTTTACCCTCTCTTATTATTATTCTTCTTCTTCTAACCTAATGTTTGTATGGTTCTGGGTTTAATGACCCAAAACCATATGTTTTTAGGTTCGATGAACCTAGAATTGGGTTCTGGTTCTGGGTCATCGAACCCAGAACCATGATGAACCCAAAACCTAGTTCTGGGTTCATCGAATTCAGAATTAGATGGTTCTGGGTTCGAATAGAAACTTGTTCTAATTTTTTTTTTTTTTTTAATGTTATAATGTTTTAATATTTTTGTTATGAGAGATGATGATGTTAATGAATTGGATGGATGATATTGATGAACTATGGGTGGATGATGTTGAATTTTGAGAGATGATGATATTAATGAATTGTGGTTTTTGATATTTATGAATTGTGGGAGATGATCTTTGGTTTTTTTTTTCTTATGATTTTTTATAAAATTAACTTTATATAATACAAAATTTAAATTAATTTTGTTTGAATCCAATCCCAACCTATATCAAATAAAATATGATATAATTTTTAATCAAATCCTAAGTTTTATCAAACATAAGATAGTGATTTTTCATTTCAATTCAATACAATTCATTTCATCTTAATCAAATCCAATAATGTTTGTTTGCCAAACGGAGCCTTAAAGGTGGTGGAAGCAAATGGGATACCATGTCAGCAACAGAGGATTGTCTCCTAGTAATTCAATGTGTAGAAAAAAACCTGAATGTGTGGATAACGGATACAAATGTGTCCCAACCACCAATTTTCACGTTAGTCTTTATATTTCACGAAATACTTGCCGAAATATATGTTATATGTTCGATTAATAATATATAATAAGATTTCCTCATAAATAAATTCATCTCTATCAATTATATGACTTGTTTGAATTAATTAATTATATAAATATATTTTTTTAAAATATATATTTTTATAAGAACAAGATTATTAATGATAAATGAAGCTCAAGATACATACACGATACACATTTTTAGAGACCAAACACTTCAACTGCAATAAAATCAAATTCAACTGTAATCAAAACAAATGTTTTAAACACTAAATCCAAAATAGCCTTAGACATATCCTTAGCCTTATTGAAGAAAAAATATAGAGAAGTTTCGAACTTTTGAATTATTCTTTGGTGCACTTGACCACTGTGACTGGACATGAAGCATTTGTCACCACATAATTGCTGACACTTCCAAGTAAAACCCTGTAAAATATGTTATGTTAGTAAAGTTTATCACGTACAACTATATTAGTAGCTATCTCTAAGAATATTTATGTATAACAAATTAAAAAAAAAATTATAGATTTTTTTAAATGAATATTTGTACGTCAAATTATAAAATATAAACTATACATATGTAACGAAATTTAACTTTCAATATTATTGGTCATTAAAAAGTGAGACAAGAATTGTATGTACCTTTTGATAGCACCAAGACCTCTGCTTCCAACAACAAGTGAATCAAGCTTAAGATCTTCCACAGCATCCACCAACTTGTCCCTTGGATCTCCCCAGTAAACCTTGGCCACCACCTTTGCCTGCTTCTCCAAAAAGAACTTTTGTAAATAGCTAGTAGAAAAACACTGTCAATGTTTTTCTTATTCAAAAGTCACATCTTAAAAGATGATATATTAATTATTTTTTTTTTCAAAAAAAAAAAAAATCCAAATAATGTGATAGAGTGTTTTCAGAAAATTTTGATAATATAAATATATGGAAAAAAAAAAAAAAAGATTAAAGACATTACCCCTTTGGTCCTTGACACAGTATCTAGAACGTCTACAACTTCAGGATCACAAGTAAATCCATATTGCTTTGAAAAATTGGTCTCTCTGAACTCTTCAAGCGGAATCAAAGCTGTAACCAAAACCACCAAAAAGAGAAATAACATACATATGTACCACAAAAACAAACAAATTAATAATAAAAAATTCCAATATCTGCTACAATCAAATAAATAAATATATAAAACAACCATACCATTTTGAAATCAGATAAAAATCTGATTGCCCCTAACCAAAAACCCCGACAAGGTTTTTATCTAATTTTGAACCATGAATATTGAAAAACAACAGTATATAAATTGTATAATTTTGAAATCAAATAAAAATCCACATACCCTTAACCAAAAACGCCCTTGACAAGATTTTTACTTAAATTCGAAACATAATTATAGGTTTTGAAATTACATAAAAATCCATTAGTCTCTTACTACCTCTACGAAAACAATAATATATAATTTCGAAATCAGATCAAAATCCGTTTGCACTGTAATACCAAATCCAATAATATTAAAAAATAAATAAAATTTTGAGAGTGAGAGGAAGCACTTTTGCATTGAGAGCATTTTTTTTTTTTTTTACTCACCACGTGTTACCAAAATCAATTAAGATAAAACCCTAAAACACGATTTGGATTTTTGCTTTAAAAATTGGAAAAATTCTATCCACACAAAGTGGAAAAACTAACCATGTGTGAGGGGAGGTGCACAAATCAAACTCAAGACGTAGGCAAGACAGGGGTTGAGGGCGGCTAACCACCTCGCCAAACCCACTTAATTTGCGCTTTGCATTGAGAGCTTCGAAAATAAGTAGATTATATATAAAAACATATATGTATAGTATATATATGTACATACGTGATCCAGTGTTCTCAAAAAGCTTCTTCCTGGTATGATCAGCCTTTGGCGGTTGGATGTTGATCAAGATGACAGAATCACCAGCGTTTACCAGTTTATCAGCTGCCCATCTTAGAGCTGCTTTGCTGTTAGGAGAGAAGTCCACAGCAATCCCAACTGCACCCTTCCCCATCTGATCTCTCTCTCTCTCTCTCTCTCTCTCTTCCTCTAGCAGGAACACACACAATAAAGAGCAGGACACCACTCTTTGATTGATGTTTGGTAGTTTGATTCTTCTGCTTGGCTTTTGAGTCTCTATATGATATTTATAGTGTGTGTTTATTGGAATTGCTTTAAAAAGTTGAAAAGTGTTTTTTGGTCAATTTTGTAATGCAATTTATAAGGAACTTGAAAAAAAAAAAATATGACGTATTTGTTGCAAAAAGATTTATTCATAAGGGGCTGGATTTTTATCAATTAAATCAACTGTGTCTGCCAAAATCAGAAGATTCACAATTTCGAATAAATAGGATTTGTCTAAAAATGTTAATTTCTTTGCAGTTTTCTTAATAAGAATTTCTTAATAAATTAGTTAAATCTCTCATAAAATAGTGAGATATCAAAGAATCGAATCCTCTCAGACTAAATATTTTTATGTAGTTAAAAGTAGTAAAATATCAAAGAAACAAATCTCCTTATATTAAATATTCTTATGTAGATGTTTAATTTACAAATCCATACACCACAAGAGGAAATGATTTTTGAAAACAACTTTAATTTACATATTTATACAAGTTATTAATATTAGATTTTTTAAATTTTTTATCCAAATTCGATATGATATATAAGTTGTCAATGACTTGTAAATTATGAGATAATATAATAATTAATATGATATTGATAATTAATGTATTAAAATTTGGAAAGTTTAATATTATTCTATGTATATACAACAAGACAAAATGATTTTTGAAAACAACTTCAATAAATTACTTCCAACGTGGTTTGATTGAAAAATAACATTTATTCAATTTAATAATGACTCGGATTTGAGTCACTGTGAATGATATCAGAAAAAAATGAACTACAACTTTAATTATATTTTTATAAGATTTTGTTTAGATATATTTTTATTTAAAGCCAAATATAATTTCTATAAAAAGAAAAACTTGTTTAGATGCAAATTTATTCCAACTTTGATCGGAAAAGTCTAAACTCTAAACAAGATACTTGTTCAATGATGTATCTGGTTTTGGAATTTTATCGTAGCTGGAGGAAATTTCTTGAAGGTACTAGTAACTATAGCTGGTTAGATGTCTAATCAATCGGTATATATTCAAGCATTCCCAAGTTCACACTTTATTCTTTGAAGATAAGATTTTTTTTAAAAAAATAAAAAATAAAAGTACAAATTGGAAAAAAAAGGATGGAATTTTAGCATCATTAAAGGTTTCATTGCCAAATTTTTATTGTATCATAAAAGCCAGCAACAACTAGAACCTGCATGCCTCTCGCAACTCATTACACTTGTTTTCAATCCATTCGTCTTTTTTCTCTAAAGTTGGCTAGAAATACCGGGGGCGGTAGGGCCAGTGACTAAGAGATAGATGAGCTGTAAATGTGAACAACTTCTACACAAATTTGACTTTATGTTTTTTAATAACCGGCACCAATTCAAGATACAACAGGAATAACATGTTGTGGCGTAAACCGAAATCAACTTTAAAAAATGAGAGAGGATAACCCACAAAAAGCAGAGAAAATGTCACAATATCGTGGGGGGTTCTTGGACGGAGAACACTGCATCTTTAAAATAGCAAAAGGTGGCTGGTCTAACCATCAGACCATGACCCAATCAACTTGACTTTATGTTGTTGTACGATATGTTGTGGGGTTGAAAAACATTTATAATAGAATGATCTTAGGTATCGATTTTGAAAGAGTGGAGAATAGGCCGAACCTCACTTTGTGTCCACTTGACGGTACCTTTGTTTAGTTTGATTATCGATTATAGTCAATTAGATTAAATGAATCTCATTATATAAATCCTATAATTTGTCGTCATTCACCTATTAATTTTATGGAGTTGTCTCATCTTTTCTCTCTCCCCTTTTTGTTTTGATATTAAATAAATATCACTTCGATTATTAGGATAAGAAGAACAATTACAAAGATAAGATCAAACCATTGCCAGCACAATCTATAAAAACTTGTTTCCTTAGCTGTATCTAAATTTTTGCTATTAAATGAAATTGACTGTGAGTTATTATAATAAATTATAGTCACTTGTTGTAATAACTAAAAATGAATTATCGTGACAAGATTATACTAAGATGCTGCAACAATTGGTAAGTAAATATTGTAACAAAATAATAAAAAAGACAACAATATATTTAACGTAGTTCGGTTTTCACCTACATCCACAAAGGCACGCTCAAAAAATTTAAACTAATTAGTAATGATATAAAAGTACAAACACTAATAGCTTAACTCAATTAAAGATTTTTTTTTTTTACAATTATCGCAATATACTTCGTACTTCTTCATCATCAACTCAATTTAGTGAGTTCCCTTTAATTTTAGTAATCTCTTTCTTGTTGAACTCCTTTCAATAGCTTGAGACTTACTTTCTTTCGAAGACTTTATAGCTTATCCTCCCGACAAGCCTCAGTAACCAAAACAACCTAGAAGACTACTCATTCCCTAACTTCATAAGACAACCTAGAAGATTACTCATTCCCTAACTTTATAAATCAACTTAGAGATCAACATTCTAAGTTTTACAGAAGCTAACTCTCATACAACTTGAGGCCCTGCTGCTTGCATAACAAAACTTGATGAGAAAGGTCTGCCGTTATTGAAAAAACGTGCAGAACTTTTTCTATAGGAAAAAGATTTGCTGAAAAATCAGTTTTATTATATATAAAATACAGGAAAATAAAACTGCTAAAAAATAGAGATTTAATTTCTAATTTGTTGCGTTGACAGAATCTATTTAATTACTAGTTTTTAGCTTGACCGAATTTGGTCCAAAGACTGTTCAAATTAGTGTTGGAACCTTGTTCAAGTTTTGATAAATGAATATCTACAAAATAAGAAAAGATTAACTTATAAAAGAACAGAGATAATTTCCAAACAAAGATTAATCAATAATTTTTTATCTCTTTTAAAAAAATATATATCTTAACAAAAGAAAAAATAATGAAAAAAATATACACAGAAACAAATATCTTTGCTTAACTAATAATCATCAAAACAATCTTAACATGGATCAAATCTCATAAAACATGATGTAAAATCAAAAAATAAGTCTGCTATGTTTTTCTGCTATCAGACGTGCAACTTTTGTTATAACAACTGACATCCTGTTATTGTAACAATTGATATGGAGTTGTTATTACAACTAACATGTTGTTGTAACAGTTATTAGTAACTTGTTGAAAACAAAGTTTAAACCATGAGTTTACCATATCAAAATCATATGATGCCAACACCTATGCAGTGGTACAATCCATTTAATTTCTTGATATAATTATTGGAAATGCATGAAGTGATCACTGGATTCAGCAAAATACACCAGAATCAAACAAGGGTGTTTGTGAAAGGAAAAAAAAAAACAAACAAACTAATAAAAGATGCTGAGATCTTCCAAGTCCTCACAGGCAGGTCAATTTCTTTTATTTTTTTTTTTTAAAAAATAAACAAATAAATAACCAAATTGAGGTCCAGTTAGAGCATATGTTTACAGTAACCATTAACGTTAACAACATTATCATAAACAAAACTTTTATATTCAATATTTCGAATAGATGGACCATCACTTGTCTCACTTAATAATAAACAACAATCATTCAGATCAGTAATAATCCATTTTGAGCCACTCCACATCAAATGGTATTATAAATATTTTAGGTTCCACTTGTCCGCATCAAATACTACTAAAATATGGTCGCAAAGTATGTTGACGATGTGATAAATAATAATAATAATAATAAACCAAACTTGATTGTGTAGGCCCAACTGGCCTGTTATACATCTCTAATATGTTCTTTTATGAAAATTGGAAACTTAGGAAGAGTCACATTTTATGAGAAACATGAAAACCAATTATTATTATTATTTTGAAGACTTATAGCCTTAAATCAAATTAATCCAACCTCCCTACGAAATTACACTTTGGGCTTACATCCAACCCAAAAAAAAATCTAATTTTGGGTTGCACTGAGGTTTTATATTCGACTTGGTTCAAGTTATAATTTAAACTTATCCCAATCGGGATCCTTTAAAAAAAATATTTTGAAGTACAAATTAGAAGTTGAGAGAGGTACACATGATTTGAATTCGTGATCTCAGTGTATGGGTATGAGAAATCTATTATTGAGTCATTTCAGCTTTTGTTGGGATCCTTTAAAAATTGAAATAAATATAATTTAATAGTAATATGAACATCCTCTTATTTTGTATGTGCATCTCATATAATAATCTTCTTGTTATTTGCAGAATTATCTTTCAGTAAATTTACTAGTAACCATAGCTATGAAATTTAATAAATATACAATTCAATTATACTTGTAACAAGTAACAATCCAAAACTTTTTTTCGAGTATCAAAACAAAATTAAAATATAATTAATTTAAATTTTACATGGTTAGAAACACAATATTCCTGAGTATTAAAGCAACGAGAAACTAATAAAGTAAATTTAAGCTAGTAAGTCTTAGGGACAAATATGTTAAGGAAAAAATTCCAATGTGGGGTGTGCTTACAAAATGCGAGGGGTGCTGATATTGTAACCCGATCAAATTTTCTATTAAACTAACCCAACTTGACTAGGATATCCAATGCTAGGCCCAATACTTGAAGCCTTCCTTTTTGGTATCATGGTAAATCGAAGATTGAGAACATTTTTCCATTGATGGGTGTACGCTAGAATTATTTGATATGAAGCTACCAAAATATATATATATATATATATATATATACATGTGTGTGTGTGTGTGTATTAATGGTATCACATGGTATGATATTGTTGGATAGAGTGTATGCACTGATTGAAGATTCTCTCGCCAACTGAACAATACTTGAAAATTTGGGTATTAAAAAAATGCTTAGATGTCCTTTTTTTTTTTTTGAAATACTTAGATGTCCAATTATATATCATAGTATGCTAAGTTATTCCACGTTATATCATTTAAATTCAACAATGAGACCCGATCAAATAATTTTGAATTCATATAGTTTTACATTTTTAAATCAAAAAATAACTTAACAAAGTGTGTAATATCATTGAAAGCCGATGATCCAAATTAGACAAATATCCGAGCAATGTAAGACTTTCATAAATTTCATCCCTAGTTTGGAACTAACATCTAATAGGGTATTATTCAATTTATTTTTAATTATTATTTTTTTGAAAAAAATATTATACATATTTATATAAAAAAATTAATAAAAAATAATACAATAATTATAATTTAGGAGCAAAATGTTCTTTGTGAAATCATATATATGTTGTTTCTTTGTCTTGGAAAATAATTGGACCAAAATAAACATATAGTTATTTCAAAGAATCTCTTCAGTCGTAATAGTAAAAAAATCATAGAGATGTCTTGTACGATATGAGAGAGATCTGTTACGCTGCATATGGGGTTTGATAAGTATGTTTGATTTTTGCTCTGATCAATCTACATAAAAATTGATTTAACGTAGAAGACATGCAAATGATAAGAACTCTTCCTATTTGAACTCAAAAAGTCCTCTATAAGTCTCTTATGGGGTGGTAATATGATATGTGACATGCAGATAATTTCTACATATTTTGTTACTGTTTAATTACTTTTTAATTGAAGTTAATTTTGGAAGCAATTATGCTTATGTTTGAATATGTTTGTTTGGGCACTTATGATAGGCAATGTATTCTAGTTGTATGTACTAATCTAGAATTTGAATTTGCTTCTCTTATTTGTTGAATATTTTCTATCTTGTAAAAATCAAAATGACAAACCTGAGTTGTTGACTTTCAATGAAAATTTTCAACAAGCATTGTCAGCTTGCACAAATTCTTTCATCTATTTGCTCCTTTTATATTTTTAACTTTTGGTCATTACTATCAAAATTTGCTCCTTTTATATTTTTAACTTTTGGTCATTACTACCAAAATTATAATTATGATATATTTTTATTAAATTTTTATTACATAAATATATAAAATAATTTTTTAAAAAATAAATATAATAACTAAAAATAAATAATAAAATATGTTTAGGGGGCCATTTTTAACTTTCATAATAAATGATTAGTCAATAGTTAGTTTTAATGGTAGTCAACATTTTTTATGGTATGTTAGTGCAATAAATATTAAACTTATCATTAAATGCAATTTTCAGATACATGAGGAATATTAGTACAATTAACCTATAATTAATAATATTTTAAAACAACTTTTAATGGGGTGTGTGCGTATAAAAAGGGTGTATATTTAGTAGACCCTCAAAACTTAATATATAGACAGATTGCTCAGTTTGGCTTGGTGGGATGGTGCCAAGCCAAGGGAAGGCATGTTGACATGCATACCTATGATGCTAGCGGGCTAGCAAGACAGTGAGCAACAAGCAAGCAATACAAGCAGCGTGCATAGATGTCCGCGCGCAACACAAATAATAGGTTATCAAGGCAAGACAGTGCGCATGAGCGTCAGCACATAACATAGTCAATGGACTGCCAAAGCAGTAGGTGTGCAAGGCAGTAGGCGTACAGCACAGGCAGCAAGGTAGCATATGCGAGCACAAAGGCATGTGTGTAGCAATATTGGTAGCAAGCCAAACAAGCAAGCCAAGCCAAGCCAAGTCAAGGCACGTAGTATATTCATTGATAAGTCTAATTGCATTGCGAAATAGTTTCTGTATCTTTGATATGGAGCAGGTGGGTAATAAATGATTGAAATCGGCATGAATTTGAAGCTTCCTGTATGATACCCTTAAAAGTTAGGTTTGTCTTTACAAGAAAAAGGCTTACAATGAGTGCCACCACTTCATTCACATCTCACCAAGTAGCATAGGTTTAGAATGTTGAGTAGTTGATCTTGATCAAATCAAGTCGTGTGATGTATACCTACCCCATTAAAGATTTTTTTTCATTTAGAAGGATTTCTCTATTGCTAAAGAACAAGCTCATGTAAATGGATTATAATCTCAATTAGTGCTCTAAAAGTCAATCTCAATGGTTGTCGGTTGAGTCAAAAATAGCTTAGGTGCTGTCTCTAAGCGATAAACCGTCTAATTAGGTATAGACGATGCCTAGGTGGTCTAAGCTTCTTAAGTGGGCTCCATTGTATAAACATCAATAATAACTATCATATATAGGATTAGATTATCTTATTTATCGAAAAATTCAGTAAAAGTGTCAATCTTGATGTTTAAATTGAACTAATGTGATTAAATTGATGTATATTGAATTCAATTTTAAAATTGCAATCAAAGGTTAAAATATGAAAAATTTAAACATTATTTGTTTAATTATATTAAGCACTATGTGTCAATAGATGCTTCAAATAGGAAAAATAACGTGTCAAAAAAATTTGGAAATATAAAAAAGAAAAAAAATAGTTTATGAAATCCAGGTATTAGATATCTAATATCCCATCAAGTCATGCGTGAATACTTAGATGCCATTAACCAGATAAAATAAAAAGTTTACATAAAAACCTGGGTATCTGGCCAATTCTAGGTATATTTGGACTCAGCTCGAGTTAATTTTCTGCGACAATAAATTAGTAATATGGAATAACTTTGAAGTAAGAGCGGCGATATTTTCACCCCTTAAAAATTGTATAACCCCTATATGCACATCTCATAAAAAATTAAAAATTTTTCTAATATGGTTTTAAACTCCATTTAATGCCAACAGTATCATTTTTTTTTTAAATTTTATTATATTGTATTTTTATAAGTATACCTTATCTATACCTACGTTATTATTTAGAGGAAAAAAATTTATATGCAACAATAATGTGCTTGATGGGAATAATATTATTTTTATCTATAAGCAGCAACAACAACAATGTGTTTGACGGGAATAATAATCTTTTCAGATTTATTTTCTCCTCTAAATAAATCCACATTAAAATGTGCAATAGCTATGAGTGACAATAACAACAATAGCTATAGCGGTAACAATTATCAAACATGTATGTTGTGACTGCAATGTCACCACAAACACCCTCCACTCAATCTGCCAACCGCCACACCATGTTAGTAGCCACCATTAACACTTTCTGTAGGCTCCTTCACTGCCTCCCTCCAATCCTCTATCTCCCCACTTATCACTCTGAAGCTTCATCCTCTCCATCACCTCTAGTCCTCCTATCGTCTCTTTCTCCCTAATCCAAACCCTAATAATCTTCTACTATCATTTGCTTTTCAACTCGAATTTTTTCAACTCATAGACTATGATATAATAAAAACAATAAAAATTAATTTAAAATTTACTCTTTCACAACTAATTTAATTTGAAGATTTTATTTCATTTGCCATAGTTTGCAATTAAACTGTATTCCTTGAAAAAAAATTAGTGTTTAAGGTTAGCATTTATAGAAGATTATTTAGGGTTTGAGAAAGTAAAAAGGGCTTTATGATATAAATAATATTTTAATTAATAATTTGTAAATATACTTAAAAAATACGTACCCTTTTAGTAATTTTACTTAAGAATAATATTGGATATTTAAAAAAATATATACTAATTTGTTGAGTACATACAATTTTTGTGGAGTGCAAATATCACCACTCTTAAAGTAACTGCAACTTGGTAGTGGACCAGGAAATAAAAAAAAAAAAAAAAAAACATGCCCAAGGTCAAGAAACCCAAAAGTGAATGGAACCCTAAGAAAAAAAAATGGGTGTCAATAGTTCCATCTCTCTAAAACTGTTCATATATTCCTTTAGTAAGTTCCCCCATTCTATTATATAAATCATAATTATAAGGATAAATTGTACAAACATCCTTGAGTTTATGTATAATTACAACTAGATGAGAATTTTGATTGTAATTACACAAATATCCCTTATTTTCAGTTGATTTCTATAAACTCAAATTGTTAACCACCATTTCAATGTAAAACGACTATAATACCTTTATTAAGGGTAAAAATATATTTTGAAGTGAAAAAAAAATTAATAATTAATATTAAAAAAATTTTAATAAATTATAAATATTTTTTTTAAAAAAAATAAAATCACCGATGGAGATATCCACTAGCGATAGATCAAATATGTTCCTCTAATGGAATAGATCTACTTCATCAAATAAGCATATTTGATCAATCACCGGTGGAGATGAGAGCTCCTCCATAGAAGAAAGAGATCATTTAATTATCATTTTGATGAATGATAGTCAATCTAACCATCATCATTTTGGCTTATGTAAGGCGGATCATCACTTATCATCAAATCAAATATTTTTTTTTTTTAAAAAAAATTCCTTTTTTTTTATTTTAATATAAATTATTATTTTTAAGTAATAGATAAAATATAAAATAATAGTAAAGGTATTGTAGTAATTTAATATTGAAATGATGGTTAATAGTTTGAGTTTACTAAGTTCAACTGAGAGTAGAGGATATTTGTGTAATTGCAATCAAATTTCAATCTAACTGCAATTATACCTAAAATTTAGGGTATTTGGGCAATTTGCCCTTCCAATTATGACTTATTTAATAGAATTGGGTGAACTTACTAAAGGGTGTTTAAATAATCTTGGAGAAAAGTTTTTATAGGACATTTAGTTCACATGTCATTGATGTTGGTGTGCTTTTTCAATAATAAGATGATATATAATATTTTTTTTTCATAAAAAATTAATGTTGGTGTCTTTTCTCATTTACAAAAAAAAATTTATTTTAAAAACTATAATACGTATCACGTTGTTATTGAAAAGTAATAATAATATTAATTTTTTAATAAAAAAGGAATAGCAGGTATTATGTTCTTATTGGAATAACACACCAATATCAAACATGACATACTAACTTAGTGTCTCGTAGATTATTTTTTTTCAGTTTTAGAGCGATGTAAATATTAACACTCAATCCCGAAACGAATCAAATTTATGTATAATCATTAAACCAAATCCAACCAGACTGGACCCATTTGACGAACCCAATTCAATTTGAACCATAGATCCCCGTAATGAACCCGAGATAAATACCGATCCAACCCAAACCCTTTTAAGCCCAACCGATTCCTTTCCAAGGCAGGCCCAATCCTACACACCGACAGATACACAGACAACGAGACTGAGAGTTTGTTTCAATGTAGCATTCGGTCAATGGTTTAAATAATACGATAAATCACAGAAGAAAGAGGTGGTCAGTCATTATCCTTCACATTTACGTCTTTCACACAGCTATAAACGCCTTTCTCTCTCTCTCTGCTAATTTATGAGAAGTGTTTTGCACTCCATCACCGGCCAGATCTCGCAACCCCCCACTTGATAATCTCGTGAATCGAACCCATTTCGACTCACACTCTCTCTCGCAATGGCCTCTTCTTCGCTCTCCTTGGTGGTGGCCATTCTCGTCTCCCTTCTCTGCCTCCAGACACTTCATGTGAGATCTGACGCCTCTGACCACCGTTACAAGGTTGGAGACGATGTCCCTCTCTATGCCAATAAAGTCGGTCCTTTCCATAACCCCAGGTGGAAATTTTTCTCCTTTTTGGTTTCTGGTCGTTATGTTGACTAAAAGATGAGTTTTTGGATCTGGGGTTGTGCTGTTTTGATCTGTTGTTCTTGCATTCGATCTTGGCAGTTGTTGATGCAGATGGGTTGGGATTGATAGATTGTAAAGTTTGTGTTTTTGATTCGAAAGTTTGTGTCTTTGTGTTTGCATTTGATGTTACTGAATTTGCAAGTGAATGACTTTGTTAGAATTGTGATTGTTAATTGTTAGATATTGATGTATTTGCGGGTATGCTTTATATGGTATGATGATGTAAATGGATTTGGTGCATTTGGAAACAGATGATTTTATTTTTGGTTATATTATTACTAGTGATGAGTTTAGAGTGGTGTACTATAAAGCAGTGGGGACTTGATTTGGTTTAGATTGATAAATTAGAAAGTCTGTGTTTTTTATTGGAAAGTTTACGTTTTTATGTTGACATTTGATGTTGCTGAATTTACAAGTGAATGAGTATTTTAGAATTGTGATTGTTACCTTTAGATGTTGATGCATTTGCTTGCATGGATTTGAAGCTTTAATGCGTTATTTACATTTGCTGTTGCTTTAAATGATATGATGCAAATGGATTTTGCAGATTTGGAAACAAATGACCTTGTTTTCGTTACTTGTTGATTATATTAGGTAGTGATAGAGTTTGTGATTGAGTGGTGGTGTAGTGTAGAGTAGTGGACTTGATGGAGTTGATTTGATTGTTTTTGTGTGGAATGGGAACATTTAATTGTTTTAGTTGATTTTAGAGGGAAAAAGGTGATTTCCTTTTGCTTTTGAATAAGAAATGTAGTTCAAAATGATGCTAAATAAACAATGCTTAAGAGTGCGGATCAGTTTGAATTCAAGCATTTGGGATTTTTTTTGTGTGGTGAAATTAGGTTCCATTTGACCTTCTAAGGATGGAAAACTCTCTTCATTTGTCTTCAAAATTCTTTTAAAGTTGATGATCTTATTTGTTTTGTATTCTAAATTTTCTCTATATATGTAAATTTGCTATCAGAGATTAAAGATCGAGTATAGGTTTGACTAAGCTGTGCTTGATGGTTTAGATTGGTTAATTGGATTAAATTATTGTCTTGATACTTTTGAACATTTCAGTTGAATCTATTTAAGCTGATTTTGACAATGTATACGGTTTGATGGAGGAATTTTTGTCAATGTCTGGACTCCATGGTTGGCTAATGTAATTGTTTGTATTGATGACAGTGAAACGTACCGCTATTTTGATCTACCCTTCTGTTCATCAGGTTTGTCCTTTTTCTGGTTTTGCTTTTACTGAAAGATCTACATTTTAAACGTGGGAAATTGGTTAATTTATTGAGGGAAGTTTATTGCAGCTCCTGTGAAGGAAAAGAAGGAAGCTCTTGGAGAAGTGTTGAATGGCGATAGATTAGTAAGTGCTCCATACAAACTTGAATTTCTTAGTGAGAAAGAATCTGAGATTGCTTGCAAAAAGCATCTGAGTAAGGAAGAAGTTGCTAAGTTCAGAAATGCAGTTTCAAAGGATTACTACTTCCAAATGTATTATGATGACTTACCCATATGGGGCTTTTTGGGAAAAGTTGACAAAGAAGGCAAAACTGACCCTAGCGAGTACAAATATTACCTCTTCAAGCATCTTCAATTTGATATCTCTTACAATAAGGATCGTGTTATTGAGATTGGCGTACGATCTGATCCAAATGCTATTGTTGACCTGACTGAAGACAGTGAAGTTGATGTGGACTTCATGTACAGCATTAGATGGAAAGAAACAGATACACCTTTTGAGAAGAGGATGGATAAATATTCCCAGTCCTCTTCACTGCCACACCACTTGGAAATCCATTGGTTCTCAATTATTAATTCATGTGTGACAGTTCTGTTGCTAACCGGTTTCCTTGCCACGATTCTCATGCGTGTTTTGAAGAATGATTTTGTCAAGTATGAATTCCTTGAAACTTTTCTTTTTAGACTTAGTTGCATATGTGCGGATTAAACATTCTCAATTTTGAATGGTTTTTAAGTTTATGTTTCCCTTTATCATAGGTATGCTCATGATGAGGAGACAGCCGATGACCAAGAAGAGACTGGGTGGAAATATATTCACGGTGATGTGTTTAGATATCCAAAATTCAAGTCTTTGCTTGCTGCTGCTGTAGGTTCTGGCACCCAGCTGTTTACTCTGTAAGTGTACATGTGATATGGATCCCGACAAAAAAGTTGAGCTTTAATTGGAGCTTATATTCTGTTCAGTGATCTCATAAATTTGTTTTTGTGCTTGTGCTCAGTTCAATTTTCATTTTCATGCTTGCTTTGGTTGGTGTCTTTTATCCGTATAATCGGGGAGCTCTGTTCACCGCATTGGTTGTCATCTATGCACTCACTTCAGGAATTGCAGGCTATACAGCGGCCTCTTTCTATTGCCAGCTAGAAGGAACAAATTGGGTATAGTACTGCCGATTCATTCATTATTTTCTTTTATTGATTGTTTCATTGGTGTTTGTTATCTCCAACTTTGTTAGACTGAAACTTCATTATGGTTGGCTGTCTTTTTTATATTCTCTAAACTTATTTTCAAATCTGAGCTAGACAAAGGTTTCTTGCTTTACAACACATGCATGTTTACCATGCATGAATCATATATATTCACATTTCTTATTTGTCAGTTACCTGATTTCTATTGAGAATCCAAAATTGGTTCACAACACTTCCCTTTGTAGATCCATCTTTTTATTGTCTCTGAGTGTTTTTTTTCTCCCTTCTCCTTTTTAATAGTCATTTTGAAAGTTACTTTCACAGAATTAAACTTGATGCTTGCTTCTGTCTCTCTCTTGACATTTCTTTAAATGGTGGTTTGAGCATTTTATTTGTGGATGTATATCGCTCAAAAGTGCATTTGTTCCTATGAGCTGGATGTGGGAATGGCTTGAGCACAACTAAGTTTTTTGGAATCATACCTCTATATTCGCTTTAGTTCTGATCCAAATTGAGTGGCATTGTCGTCCAGTCTGAATGATGATGTTTTATTTGTCCAACTCTTCCTGTTTTGGCTTGACAGGTGAGAAACTTGTTATTGACTGGAAGTCTGTTTTGCGGGCCTCTCTTCCTCACATTTTGCTTCCTGAATACTGTTGCAATTGCTTACAATGCCACTGCAGCATTGCCATTTGGAACCATTGTGGTTATATTTCTTATATGGACTCTCGTCACATCACCTTTACTGGTACTTGGTGGTATTGCGGGGAAGAATAGCAAGGCTGAGTTCCAAGCTCCTTGTCGCACCACAAAGTATCCTAGAGAGATCCCACCATTGCCTTGGTACAGGAGGACGGTTCCTCAGATGGCTATGGCAGGGTTCTTGCCGTTCAGTGCTATCTACATTGAGCTTTACTACATATTTGCTAGCGTCTGGGGTCACAGGATTTACACCATATACAGCATCCTTTTTATTGTCTTCATCATTCTCTTGATTGTTACTGCTTTTATTACAGTAGCACTGACATACTTTCAGCTTGCGGCTGAAGACCATGAGTGGTGGTGGAGGTACGACTGGTTTTCAGTGTTCTGATGTTTTTATGTGCATGTGGAACACAATCACACACACAAACACAAGTTTTTGTATCATGTTCAGCAAATAATGTCTCATACTTATCGAACTTCGCTTAAGCCGTACAAAGTTTTTTGTATTTTTCTGAGCTGATTTCCTGATGGATTGAGTACGTGTCTTTATATACCTACTGGGAAATTATTTTGTGATTGCATGTGTATGTTTTTCTTTCTTTTAAATATTTGACTATATCATTAAGATTCCTGCACTTCCACCTTTTAAATATTTGGAATTTTGAATTTTTGGTAGGTCTTTCTTGTGCGGTGGATCAACCGGCTTATTTATATATGCGTACTGCTTGTACTACTACCATGCACGATCCGATATGTCTGGATTTATGCAAACCTCATTCTTCTTCGGATACATGGCTTGCATTTGCTATGGATTTTTCCTCATGCTTGGAACTGTTGGTTTCCGTGCTTCATTGTTCTTTGTTCGTCACATTTACCGCTCAATCAAGTGTGAGTAGGAAGTCGTTTGGTCGTTCCCATGTTCAACTGGTATGCTACCTCAACCTCACTTTTTGTTGGTATTATAAATCTCAAACAGACAATTGTCGAAAACTTTGCATAGATTTATGTTTTCTAATTTTGTTGTTGTCTCATATACTACAGAAGCAGCAAGGTTGATTGAAGCCATTGCTTCAGGGACTTGTTGCGCATTATATGGTTCAACTTTGTGATCAAAGAGGACTGTTCTGGATAGTAGACGCGAAGAAAAGAAACTTGTACTGCAGATATGTGAGCACAAATTTTATTTTTGAATCTTCTAAATAGTTAATTTTTGATAATCAGACTGTAACCCTCAGCAAAGAAGCTTGTATTACTTGCTTGTATACGCACCTTTTTAATTCATGATTCGTCTTACCAACTATAGCTCCAAAAGTGATATCAACTTGGGTTGAATTTTCAGTTCTCTCAGACAAATTGTTTCAATGTTTTGAATTTTCAGTTCTCTCAGACAAATTGTTTCAATGTTTCAAAGGGAGTAATAAAAGGTCAGATTTTATGAGATTGAAGTCTCTCTGCTCTCTTTTCAAGAGGTTTAGGACTGTTTATCTAGTTTCATTTTGATGGTACAAGTTTTTCACCCCCCCAAGAAATTGTGTTTTAACATGTATAAGAGAAAAGTCATCGTATTTGGATAATAGTATAAAGATGATATGTTATCTAAAAAAGAAAAGATAACAGATTTTGCACCCAGAAGAATTCTGACTGTTCGTAACTCCATCAGTACACACATTCCAACCACCAAGTTTTTAAGTTTGATATGTATCATTTTTGTTGTGAAAATTTAATACCGGATAAAGCTAGAGGATGCTACAATAATTGATACTGAGGTCATTAATAAAGCGGGAGAACTTTGTCCGACTCTTGCCTTTGGAGAAAGTTTACAGGCATTGGGAAATGATTGTTTGGTTTGCACATTACCTTTTAGCAAGGTGGATGTATGATTTTGACGGATCTCAATGAACTGATCGTTCAATGACTGTTTCCAATAAGTGCTTCCAAAATAATGGTTGTTGGGTTTCACTAAAAAAGGAGTTAGAAAGAACGTAATTATACTTTTATTGGCTTTAATAAACTCTTAACCTGTTCTTGAGTGTCATAATATTGGTAAAATGATCACAGAAGCCAACATATGGTTTGGGTGGTTGTGCTCAAACAACATATTACCTTAGTAACATCACATAACATGTTATGAGCTTTTCTATATCTAAAATCCAAAAATTTATCCTAGCTTTGCATAAAATGTTGCTGATCAATGAATAACAGACCATTTGTTAGTCATAATCATAAACTACATAACAAAATTAGCAACAGCAGAGAAGTCTTGAAAGAAAGAAACCTGATCTTATATTATCATGCAAAACTGACAATAAATAAGAGCACATATAAAAAGATTGCGAAGGGACATGATACAAATTGTCAACTCAGCAGTTATCAAGGAGAAAAAATTACAACACGCAGTTTGCACTCACAACACTTTCTTTCATTTGCCACTCCAAAATCAAAGGGATAAACGAAAGTGTACAATGTATTCTTTCTATGTTCTTGTTTATGGTTCTTCGGTTGCATTGTAAGCAGCATCAGCAGTAGAGGTGTCGATATCGTTCAGACCCAATTCCTCGTTCTGCTCCCATGACCTCTCGTATTCCTCAACTGGACACAGCATTGGTGCAATTAAATTTACACAAGGAAGACGGCAATAATTTGATATAACAAGGCAGATAGAGCAGAAATTGTAATATTTTATACAAAAAGAGTAAGCAATCACTGGGATTGCACTAGGAACCTATGAAGAGAAACTTACATGTCAACTGATGGTCATCTTTAATATCATCAGTCACTGGCGCAACAAAAGAATTCGCTAATGCATCATCAAGAATCAAAGTCCATGACTCTTCCAGACTCAGAAGCTACGAAAAAAAGTGGCAATATGTGAAGAAGCAAGTTGAGAAAACCAAGTTACCACAATATTCAAATCCTCTATGACAAAATAATGTTCAGGAACGATTAGACACGATAATCAAATTAGAATCAATGATTCCTTATTACAGAAATTTGTGTTAACCACTGCATCGGTGATTCAACAAAAGAGATGATCATAAAGGTACCTTGTTCAACCTTGCTTTGAAGTCTAGCCACTTGGATTTTTTAAATTCATCAAGGCTGTCTCCAAAGGTAAATCCATGCACTCTCTCAAGGCCTGCATACACGTGTCGAGATATGTTTAATTATTCACATACAGAAATGCACAACAAACAAAATAAAACTGAAAAATCAATACTCACTTTCACTAATTTTTGTGATCAAACCCTCAACAGTTGTAACAATTCCACCCAGAGTGCCACTAGCCAGTTCCAAGTCGAGCTCAGGAACATTAACACACGTGGAATCTGACTGATACACACAAGATTGACTGTTATTACAGTTCCCAGGACACAGAAGCCAATTATAATATTTCTACATCTCAAGTCAATTATCATTCTACACTTCAAAAAAAAAAAGTCAATTATCATTCTAGAACTACTCTAGTGACAAAATTTTAAGCAGAAATATTTTGCAATTAACAAAAATCAGGTCAAAGACCATAACAAGATAATCACCGTAAAACTTATTGCTGTTAAATGAATCTCCCTCTATGTATCAAGGATAACTAATGAAAAAATTATATGCAAAATGAATTTGAGCGGCATTATTAAATGATAAATGTCATGAAGAGATAACCAAAGTAACACTTATAGCTGTAAACTGAACTCTCTCTCAATGTATGATGAATGGCATATAATTGTAGACATATCCATGCTACATTTACAAATATAACTACTAGTGACAAAAACACTTAAAAAGTACATCACCATCTGTCTTAATGTTCAATGTCTCACATGGCAAGTATCTTATCTGAAGCATTACATTGTTACTAACAGATTTGTTCAAACATTTTTCTATAACATGATGAAACACCCTTCAAGATGACAATTCCACAAAAAATCTTGTAGAAGTTGTCATTAAGTTGTTCAAGAGAACGATTGTAGAGAAAAAATCATAGTCAGGAAAGGATGAAATACGACCTTAAGACCACACTGAAATTGATCAAAAGTAAGACTTATTTAGCCCATATTGCAGGTTTCACCTAGAGAGTTGCCCATACGCAGGTTCATATTAAACCAGCATTAGTTGGACAACACATTCAGAAAAGAAAAGTGAATTACAACAATAGGTTAGGAAAGAGACTTAAATCCAACTAAAAACACTTAACCTATGGAGTTGGCAAGATGAGTCCTCATCAGTCAACTCATTTACAAATGTTAATTAAATTAAGAAGTGATCTTTAGACCTATTATATCAGTGCAGGATATCAAACCAATGGAGCTATTCACAGGAGGATAATTTGCTATGGTAACTAAATATATCCTTCCTGAGATTTACAAGCTAAATATATTCTTGAACATATCAAAAGAACAAGAATTACTAACTCCTTTCCAATCATTACTAGCTAACCTTCAGTTCAAACTACCAAAGCACCTATTATTCGTAACTCAAAATTAATTAAGTTCCAGTCCTAGCATTCTTCTTTGCCTGCCTCTATTCCCAAAGACAGCAAAGATATCACAACCATAAAAAATTAAACTGTTGTCCTAGATTAATGCAGGAAAGTTTTGAAAGAAGATCAAACTTACAGATTTAAATCAAGATTAATATAAGATAAGGTAGTGATTCATTTTTTATTTTATCTGTTCTTCTCTGTGTTATACTTAAGTATCGGTTCCATAAGTTTAAGTTTTCCCCCTCAGCAACATATTTGGAAAATATAGTTTATGAATTAGGTTTTCAAATTTCCTTACATATCCCACAGCTATGGTGAAGTTGTCAATGGATATACTAACTGATGGTACCACCGACATCTTGATGAGTTGGTGAGACCTAGAGAGGTGTTTTCGAAAAATTTCGACAAGGAAATAACTGTCACAAATATATTATATCATATGATCATTACTACTTATACAAAATAAACAATGAATGCTATTATCATAATCAAAATACCTTTATTACATCACGGCTTAAGTCCTTAATGTTCTTCACACACAGACTAATCCTTTTGCCTTTTTCAGAAATCCGCCCACCAGGCTTTAACTGCACATGGAATTACCATTACCATAACATATAAAAACGAGGAAAGGAAGTATAAGCAAGTTACTACAAACCTCAGAATTGCGATAACCACAGCTATCACAAGTAGAAGCCATGACTATTACTTCCTGGAAGTATGGAATCCCTAAATATTGTTAAGCTCAACAAAATTCATGTATGATAACCAAACCATGCAATACTGACACACAATAACAATTGTATTAATAAATAACACACAAAAAAAAGAAGCAGCTATTACTTTCAGTCATTGGTATTACGTTGGTATACCGAAAAATATGAAACAAGATGCCTCTGGAGAAAAAAAAAATTAAGTACAAAGGATACTGGTTACAAACATTCGAGTCTCACACTTGGCAGAACAAACTCCACATGTAGATGGGAAAGTCATCACCTATTTCAAGTGCATGCAAAAAGTAAGAGAATACACAACTAATGGGAGACACAATAACAGTTCAGAATATTAACTAATGCAGATGCCTTACCTCTTCAGGTGCTGAGTACCGGAATAAAGCATCAGCAATTTCTGCACTATTGCTCTGAGCAATGGCTCGATGGCCAGCTGCTGCTCCAACTGAACCATGAGGTTCTCTTTTCACTTGATCAGAAGCACTGCTAGCTTCCTCTGTTGATGCTCTATCACCAGACTCTCCCAACTGAGATGGATCGACGAGATACCCCAATAAGGCCTGTTGCTCTGGTGTTCGCTCATAGAATTTGATACTTAATGATGGATCAGGAGAGGGAGCATACCTATCCATATATAATAATATAAGTACAACTGAAGGTTCAAAACATTTTAATACATAACTAGCAACCAAGCACACCAGGTCAATCCCTAACAGCATGTTGAAGATATGATGATGATTTCTAGGAATTATAATTGAATATGTTTAGGATCCTAGAATGATTATTTTCTTTTTCAAGAAAGGAAACAAATCCTTAATTGGAACTGTCATAGTTGACTGCTGCTGTCCCTAATGTGTGTGTGTGTGTATATATATATGTTGTACAGTTTGTAAAGTTTAATGTGTGAATAATAATCCTCTCAATTTAACAAAATAACATAGCATGTTGAGAAAGATCTACCATCCAACAACTATCACAGCAAAGGATTCACTACAAATTTTTCATTCTCTATTGTGTGCATGGCCAAATATAGCAAGTGAAAACAGAATGGAAGGTGAGGGGAAAACCATTTATTAACTACAATCCAAAGGCAATTTTTTTTTTAAAAAAAGGAAGAAGTACGGTCCAGAAGCATTACATTTCAACTATCCATCAAGGCAAAGGCTTAAACTCACAGCATCAACTATAGGAGTTTAAATAATTTAAACTCCTCTCAAGTAATTTGGAAAGACAAGTTGGAAGAGTATTTGAAGAAGACAACGACAGAACCCGACTTATGTGGCTTTGCAGACTTCTATAACAAAGAGTAATAGCACACATTGTCTCTCTGCATTAACTTAAATTGGTATGATCTTCCATGTTAATTTTGTAGTTGGGGGTGGATTCCTAGAAGGGTGCTGTAGAAATCTGCTCTTGGTTTCGGGAGCTGTCCAGCATATTGACATACATCACACTTTCCAGATCAACATGGAAATTTTTGGACAGCTTGTTCATTCCTTGTAATCATTTCCAATTACTTTTAGATAGGATACAAGAGACAATTTTATTATTTCTGGTTACCAATACAAATTCTGTCTCTTCTATCCAAAGATACATTTATAAATATAAAATCTTACGGATTCTCAATGAAGCTGTTCCCAGCAGGATCATCAAGGATGAAAGTGAAGGATGAATCGCCTCTAGCACAAGCTCTCAATTTCACCAAAAACTCATCAATAGCTTCAGCAGTTTGTGGGTTCACTTTCTGGATAGCCAAAAAAAAAAAAAAAAATCATGAAAGGAGCTAAAAAAGATAGTTTGATTTCAAACGAAAACTGATTCCAATTGAATGTGCACCTTGCGTTCTCCTTGAAGGGCCTGCAATTCATCTGCAGCTCGTACCAATATCCCTTCAACCTGGAAGAACTCCAATAGATCAGAAGACGGGAATAAAAAGGAAAGAAAGGCCTGGACATAAATATATATAAAATAGAAAAGAGATACAAAGATTTATACATTAAATAGATTATTACCACAATGTTTGGGAGGCGGGAAGGAAAAGGGAAGAGGAGACGTATCTCTCACACAGATGGAAGGAAAAGAACAAGAAGAGATGCTAATTTCCAACATTTGGAATCCAATGACTGAAAAACCATCATATGTTTTTAAAATCATACCTTTAATTGAAGCCATATATGTTCATTCACATTTGCATAACTTGAATAGGATGAGTGTAAGCATATAAGATGACTCTCTTTATCATATTTCAATGAACTTATTATATTTCAGTCCTGCTCATTTATGGAATGATTTAAGTTTTTGTGTTTGGAGATATTAATACATATAAATTATTTCACCATCACTGTATCATCGTGCTTCTTTAACAGTTCAAAAATCTAATACTCAAACATGATAGCATCATATAGGTACAATTATTGAAAACATTCTCATCTGAATTAGAGGCAACATACAGCTGGGCAGAAATTAATCGTCAATAAGAAGCAACCACTCCAAATCAAACCAAATGTTGATATAGCTCCTAAGAAAAATTGAAGCACTTATTGAGAACACAACTACAAGTCTAATGTTTTTGGTTGAAAGATCCAATTATTTGTCAAACAAAGAACATCTATTCTGTTTTTTATTTTGTAACAACAATATTTCACAGCTCTCAAGATCTCCAACTAATGTACTTTTATAATTCGAAATCAAATATGTTGGTCACATCATGTGGAGTCATACAGAACCCACTATCTACCAGCTTAAATTCTAATACACAACAAAACATCAGGCCAGAAAAAAGAAATTCATCGATGCACATACACCAGTTAGAACCCAACTGCTAAAAATAAAGAAACTGAAACTGAGTGTACATAGAACATACAGTTGACAGACTTCCACGCTGAGCCTCTGGTGGAATCTCAAAATCCAGTTCAGGAATCTGCATACAACAAAGGAAGAACAGAAAATTCATAACTCAATACAAGATGTCAAAAATTCAGAGTTCCTTTGACAATACACATGCGGCAGATAATACGTAAATTTAAAATAGATTAAATCATACAATGCCTTAAACTATAAGTGACAAACATCATTGATATGCATTTAAATGACATACTGTCATTCATTATAGAACGGAAAACATATGGTCATGGTAATATGTATTGACATGTGACATTGAACTTCAAATTATGATATATATTAAAATCTTTTAAGAAGCAGATAAAACCACCCACATGAATAAAAAACAGTACAACATGGCTACGAGAACAAAGACAGTCATTTAAAATGAAGAACTTACCATTTATTGCGAATCATTCTTTCTATTTTCTTTCCAAATTGAACCAATGGAAGAAAAAAAAGGGGCAGAGATGGGGGACACGAGGTGCAGAACCCCAAGATAATCTTTTAACAAAATATTGGTATCCACTACTTAAATCTTTGCCTTTATTTAATTTTATCTATATATATTTTTTCAATATTGTTATGCAAATGAAATACGTATTATACTTTACAAAATAGAACAACTGATCCAAAAGCACATAAAAGCTCCAGCAATTTCATCATGGGGGAGATACTCAGAACTAATACAAAGAAAACTCAAGAAAATTTCACAACGTCAGAGTGCCTTTTTATCATATCCGGAAAAACTCAAGAAAACTATGATCATCAACCCAGGTCAATATATCATAAGCTAGAAAAGGCTGAAAGGAAGAACTAATTCACTTTGGGTTTCTTCTCGGCCCCTTGGGGTATGCCACTAATAATGAATTATCACAATTTGATAATGTTTTCTTAATATTTAAAAACTTTATCGCAAAGCTACCAATCTCATTTCAAAGAAGAGTGATAATTTCCAAAGAAGAATAAAAGCATTAGGAAATTTTAAATAACCATAATTACATACAAAATTAATGTACATTTTATTTTACAAGAATATTCACATACCTTAATAGTTGCAGACTCAGATTTCACTACTTGACGGTGGAACATCTGCAGTCAAGTCACCCATTAATTAGGCATTCTCATGTGAGATAGTAAAAAGGAAAGTGAAAGTCAGAGTATCTTTCATTAATGGAGGTAAAACTCCAAATTATCTTATATTAAAAATGTTGGGGCAATAAGAGGTGCAATGTTTGATTCTAAAATTACAGTAAAGACAAATGGTTAGCTGATGAAGATAGATTATCTAGTGCAAATAAAAAGACTTGGAAAGTGGAAAAGAGAGGCCAACAATCATAGTAAAATAAGATACTTCTCATTAAACCTTATATGACAATAATCCTCATCATAATTGACAGATAAAGAAGCCCACAAAGTGCTAAATTAGCTAAATGAGAAAAGGCACTAATAGCAAGGCCATGGTACAGAGTATCAACGCATCAGTAAAGGGGAAAAAAAATTGTTTGTAGCAGATTTGAATAATCGGCATCATCAGAGAGTAACATCTCTGTATAATTCCTGATTGATGCTCTACGACAACATTGATATATGTCAATTCATAACCACCACATATAATCAGATTCAACTCATTAATGTTTAGTTTCAATTGACAGACCTTTTGATCACCAGATGGAATCTCCAGTCGATAACAACAACCACGGGGTTGGATTTCACCGGCAAACTGAACCTCATTGTTCCTAAGAAAAATCAGGAAGAGAAAAAGATTAATTTTCACCTTGTAGTACTTCAAATCCTAATGTCTTAAAGGAAGAAATCAGAGATAACATTGAATTTTGTTTGAAACATGACATGAATTAAAAGAATTATTTAAGATAAGAAAATGCTATATCAAATAAAAACGATATTGACACAGCACTAAAGATAATGAAAAGATTCACTATCTTATGCAAAAAAATTGCATTATTCATCTAAAGATTAGCGTTTGATGAAAGAAAAAAAGAAATAATCTCATTATGAAATAAATAGGAAATGGTCAAGCGGAGATAAGGAATATAAAACTAATATTTTAGTCTATCTTAGTACAGATTTCAATGAGTTAAAATAAGGAATATACTTGATAAATTAAGTAAGAAAAACATTAACAAACCTCCATAAATTTCAAAATTACGATTTAATAACCAAATTTTGGAAGAGTAGGGCTGGATCTACAGAGAAATTAGGACAATATTTACCTTTCACCACAATGTTGACACTCAAAGGCCGACAACAAGACCTGTAAGCACCAGATATCTTAAGGGACCATATTTCAACACACTCAAAACGCAAGTAGAACTCGTAGACTCTGAACAAGATACAGATAATAGGCTAAATCGAAAGCCAAAACCAGACGATAAAAACATACAAACAACAAAATTTTAAAACACACCTTTCGGAAGTGTGGAATCAAAGTCATTAAGAAGCTCGTTATTCCCTGCAAAGAATACAAAGAAAGAAATCAACGTATAGCACACCAATAGCTTTTACATAACAAGGGCCTAATCAAGACAACGCTATGATCAGGATCAAGTTCGAAAGAGCAGGAACATTACATTTTCGCCACAATGCATACATAGGCTCTCCACCTGATAAAGAGGGGCGTCACCGTCTTCCGCGGAAACAGCCTCCACCACACTTCGAACATCTATTTGCTCTGCATTATTCTTGCTGCTACTCTCCATTTCCACCTCCTGCAACAATCAACTCTGCTCTTCTCTATAACCACACCAACACATTAAAAACCAAACAATCACAATTCACAAGACACAGTTTCTTCAAGTAAAACAACAAAAAGATCAAAACTTTAACAATTTTCAGCCATAGCAGAACGGGACCAACCTCACACAATTAACAAATTGTTAAAAAAACACTCTCTTCTTCTTTATAAACCCAAAAAACCAAACCAACACATAAAAAACCAAAAAATCACCTCTCAACTTCCAACGAAGACACAATTCTTCAAGTGAAACAACAAAAAGACCAAAACTTTAGCAGAACCCCACCAAAAAAAAAAAACAGAATCCAGTCGAGCCCATGACCACAAATTGTCAAATGCATCATTCAACACATAACCCCATATTGAATTAGCTCACTTTACATGAAATTTCTACCAACTTCCATATATTAAAAATTTATATATATACTTGTGTCACATAGTAGAAGAAGAGAACCCCACCTTTGTTTTCCCTCTCTCTCACTTGAAGTCTATTTGTTGTAGCCGTCGGCGTCTGGTTGGCGTCTTCCTCTCCCGCTCTCTTTTTTATTTCTTGTGTCCTCCACTTCCAGCAGACTCTACAAATTTTCTTCTATTTTTGAATCGGGCCTTTTAAGGCTTGGGTTGTTGGGCCGTTTTGGGGTGTATTTCTAATCATTTTGGCTGAATACAACCCACTTGATAACATTACAAGTGGCAGTGGATTGGATTAATTGGAGTAGTGTGTTTCCAGAAATGCTATTGAGTTGAAAACAAATTAAAATTACTTTTTTTTTTTTTTTAATTTGACACTGAATAAGTGAAACACACAATTTAACACCAAACAAGTAAAAAGTTCGACAGGATGCTAACGACATATAAGATCAAGCACATTAGGTCTCCAACCCTTACCACAAATAAATAGAAAAATAGCTCATTTGCTAGGCTAAGTGGGAACACAAAATAAAATTCTCTTTTTAAAATATTACGTGTGATGCAGCGATACGAATTTGAATTTGAACATTGTTCGTCATTTTACCAACCAGCTATATTGGACAATACAATAAGATTACTTCTTAATATTAAATAAATCTTAAATATTTAAATTAATTATTTGGGTGCACGCCTAACATACACTCCTAAACCACTTAAAAAGTACACCTGCAGCCCAAATTAAAAAAAAAAAATCATTTTTACCCTTTTTTTATTAAAACGAATTTTTTTATAAATATTTATTTTTAATTCTTCGAACAAACTATTTTCATATTATATATAAATTTATCAAATTATCCTTAAGTCAAAATTTTAAAAACAAGAAATTTACACCCGCTATCGGGCTTTATAAGGCCACAAATCTGGTTTTGTAGCCCCATAAAACCCGGTGGTCACAAAACCAAAAAGGTTTTATAGAGTTTCGGGTTTTGTCACCCGAATTGGGTTTTGTGAACCCACAAAACTCGATAAATCCGATAGTCATTTTCATTATTGTATCTTACCGAAAACCTCAATTTTCAAGTCAAATTCAACCAAATCTAATTTCTAAACATCAATGCCAAACATTTTAAACATTAAAAAAAAAATTCCAAAAAAACTCAAATAATTAACAAAGAAAACCAAAGATCTCATACCATAAACAATAGAGAAGAAGAACAAGATATTCGGGAGGCAATTTAGGTAGTTCGAATATAGATTATAATTAACCCTTTTTAGGGGTTAAAAACGAATTTTTAAAAAAAAAAATGGATGAAAACGAATGTCTTTTCTAGAATGGTCAGTTTTGTTATTTCAACCATAAAAATAATTTGGATGCATCCGCTAAGCACGTTAAAGCTTTTCTGCTTGCACGTTATCAAACACACATTAAAAAATGGCAATAAAACTGTATCCACATTGTAATGGATTTAGAACAACATGATTTCCAGACTCAGTTTTGAATCAACGGTTCATGATCAAGATCATGAAGCATAAAAAAACAAATTGTCTGAAAAGGCACTAAATTCCAAATGACATCTACTATTGTACACAAATATAATTTCATAGCTCTTCTCATCATCCATCAGCCCATCATCACCATTTTCGTTTCAGAGATGTGGAAAGAGTAAGAAATGATGGAAGATTCAGCCAGCCGCAGAGTCTGAAAACGAACCCCTTCTCTGTGCTTTATTTCCACGAAGAACCGCCAAGCCTGATCACCTCTTCACCGCCGTTGTCTCTCCTAGGAATCCTTTCTAGTCCTGAATTGCCTTTGTGATCACCTATGTCGCCATACATATCCTTCAGCTTTGCCAGATTGCTGGATGCAGATGTTCTATCTTTGTTCACATCTTTTGAGGGACTAGAGTGATGATCAAAGGGGGCGTTGCTGGTCTGCATGCTTCGGCTTCTGCTCCTGCTACGACTCCTACGAGATTCTCTATAGTCATCACGGCCGTTGTCATATTCCCTTCTGCTTTCTCTCTCCGAATACCTAGACCTTCGGTCATAATCGTGCCTGTGCTCCCTGTCCCTCTCTCGTTCCCTGTCCCTGTCCCTGTCCCTGTCCCTATCCCTGTCCCTCTCTCGTTCCCTGTCCCTGTCCCTGTCCCTCTCTCGTTCCCTAATCCTATCTCGTTCCCTGTCCCGGTCCCTATCTCTGTCCCTCTCACGTTCCCTGTCTCGGTCCCTATCCCTGTCCCTGTCCCTGTCAGAGTATTCCCGGTCAGAATAATCATGACTTCCGCTACGTCGTTCTCTGGGGGATCTTCTTCTATCTTCACTGCCAGATCTATCATATAAGGGTGTCGGTAGGGTTCGACGAACAGGAGATGAGTCCCTGGTAGAAGCACGGTGCGGAGCACGCTGACCAAAAGAGACCGAAAGTGCAGCTTTTACGGAAGGTGGCCGACGAGCAGTGTCATCAGATCCATGACGGGTAGTTTCCCCAGTGACACCAGAGTGTTTTGAGGGAAGTTTCATCTTCTCGAGATTAGTTACCATCTGCCGCAGTACAGGAACAGGAATGCGGGGAAAAAGGGTATCAAAATAGTACTGCAATTACACAACACAATGTAGAATTAACATCTCTATCTTCACAAATATTAAATGCTTCAGGTAGTCAAAACGATGAAGCTAAAAAATTGCAGCATGCCAAGCTCACAATATATTCAATTGAGGGAACAACGGAACCAAATATTGACCTCAAAAATGAAAAGGAAAGAATGATTAAATATCACAGCTGCAGGGTGGTGGTATGAGGACTATTAATGATCTAGAGCACTTCACACAAACATCATGCTATAGGGCTTTAATGAAATACGCATATATTTGTATCATTGACTCAACAAAGAAAAAAATTCTAATTATATCAACTATAAAAGCAGGATCTAGATCACTTAATCACAATAGTTACTAACAAAATGAGGTTCGTAAAATAATGTATTCAAACATTTACATACTTAACAGGTTTTCCAGTCAAAAATTGGGGCCTCACATTCACTGTCGACTGAAATTGAAGGATATCAGCAGGAAAAGGCAGACATGTCAACTTTCAATAAAAGCAAAAATGAGGGTGTGACTACATACACAACAATTAGGTTGTTAACAAATAAATATCGCAAAAATAGAATAAAAGTAAATATGACGTGAGTTCATATGTGCATATTCCCAACATAAATGCATCCACAGTGTTGTGCGTAAAGGCTAAATGTAAGTTGGCTTGTGTCTTCGAGAAAATTCATAAGTTTAATGCAACTAACCTGTCCAAGAAGCAAATCACGAATGTATACACCCATTGTGGTCATCTTACCATTTGATCCAGGGGAAAATTCCTGAATGCAATAACATTTGTTAATGCTACTAAAATTTTGCAATAATAAGCACATAGTCACAGTAAGAAAACTTTTTAGTAATTGCCTTTTTTTTTTTCTGGAAATTAGTAATTGCGTAGTTATCAAGTGAGCCTCTAACAAAAAGAGTGACGAAAGTTAAATATAGATATATAAGCTGGAGAAAAATTAGGAAGTTTGATGAACAAAGAAACTAAAAAAGGAGAAGAAAAGCCTTAAGATTATGGAGAAAGCATTCAACAAATAATTACATATTAAGCTCTTAGAAAATGCTTTTCGAACTTTCATATATTACTGAATAACAGGTATCATTAACAAGAGCAGCCAAAAACCCCTCAAAATACCTCATCATCTTTAAGATATGGTTCAAACCAGTTCCATAAGGTCTTTGGATCTGCAGCATATCTTAAGTAGAGAAATCCAATCTGCAATAAAAAGTTCAAATTTTAATTCCATAGACTAACAATCTCAAAGCGAGAGTAAACCAGGTAGGTCATACACTAACAAGAGCACATAATCCGCAAAGTAAAAAATATGACAATACAGATAACAAAAATTGAATCAATGGTGAGCAAATATGAAGTTCTACCCCTAGATTCAGAATAAGCTGGATCATCTAAAATATCTCGAAATTCTGTGACTAAGATGTTGGTCCTAGTGTTTATGCAATTCTAAAATTAACATTCAGAAAAACAAATGTTAATCAAACATAAAACTCAAAAGAATAATCCTAGGACATAAAATGTCTCATTAACTCAGGAAAGACACCTCAAACCTTGCTTTTGTAGATATCTGCTAACCAAAGCAAGAGCATTGTTAGGTGGGAATGAGAAAGTCTCAGCAACTCAAAGAATCAAGGACACCTCAACCTTGATTTGTAGAAATCTGCTATGCAAAAGAAGGGAATTATCATGTACATATGTATGTATTTATACACCTATACAAAGAAAAAGGTGAGAGAGGTGTAATCTTCGAATGAATCAAATCACGAGTTTGGTCTGTTAACTTACTGAAATGAACACACTCTATTACTTTGGAGGGGTCCAAAACTTCAACAAAGAAAAAAATTATAAACAAAGACAGTGCAAATATAATCAGCTACATAAGGCATCAACTATGAGATTGACATTTTAAATTCAATTCAACTCACGGATTTCTTTCCCAAGTTTGCAGCAAAATGACAGCATAAATTTAATAAAACGAAAACATACTGAGAGAGCACCAAGGCTCACAATACTATTCATAAAATGCAATTTTTTGCAATGCATGTGATGAAGGGCACAAATTGGATGCTGTAATGGTGAAAGTGAAACCTATGTAAGAGTCATTAAATCAATACTCATAAGAAATGAAGATCAAAGAAAGATGGTAGAGCATTTGTTCAATTTAACTTGCCCAAGATATCTAGCAACATTTACTACCAAATACATCACCCTATAACATTGCAGTCGAAATTTTGCTACAGCTACAAGCAAAATTGATCTATTAAAACCGGAAATCAAAGGTACCTTCGTAGTGAACTAACTTTATTTACTTTTTGAATGCCATATGCATCAACATCCTTAATGTTCGTTAATTTCAGTTCGAGCATTACAGTATTACACATACTATTCAAATTGACACGGGCACAAGCATTGCACTTAAAACAATTCAAAAGAGAAAAAGCTGATAAAGTGAAATATTGCTATAGAGAAGAGAGAAGATGGGAATAAAAAAACATTAGACTCAACCCGGGAAAAAGGGCAATTTATGACACAATATTTTAAACAAAACCTCCAGAGCGAACATAGAGAACTCAAGGAAAACAACATTGAATTAAAATCTGTCATGTAAAGACCAAAATACATATTGAGAAAGAATAGAAAAGGGACACCAAAATCTATTTCTACAACCTAAAAGAAATTGAAACTAGAAACCAAAATGAAATAATTATGTGCATGCCAACTATACTAGTACACTGCCCTCAGCCATTCTAGAATGTAAATGTTGTGGCATATTTGATTCACTCAATTACATAACTGTTAAATTCTCAATCAATGTTAGTCCTTTCTTTCCTGTCAAAAGACAAAAAATAAAAGAGAAGAAAAGTACAAGTACTATGCCAATTTGCAATTTATAGAGGCAATTTTACATAGGTATTATAAAATGTCGTAAATTTCTTAATATAAAGGTAATAACGATCTTTTTTTTTTCAAATCTTTATACGCACATGCACAACAACATATAGACATTATCCATTATAATACTTCCTAGAAAACCATCCTTGCCTTTAAGATATACTAACAGCATTTCAATTATATAACATAAAATAAATCAACCTATTGTACTAATTTCTTGCGAACTGGAAAATTACAATCACAAACCACTTCATAGCAAAGAGATTATACTCCATACAGCTTAAACATAACATTTTCGAGGGTACCATCTACTCAAAATCGTAAAACTTCTTTTTGAAGGACAATAACGAACATCAAAGACAATGTTGCAACTATATGTTTTTACACCTAAAATAGAAGGAGAAATAACTCTTAGACATGGCTCCTCATTCCTCTAAGTCAATAACATATCAAACATGCATGCATGCACATACACAAAGACATTAATTCTTTTGTACTTACGATATGAAACAATTTCCAGTCATTCCTAATTCAAATCAATAAGACTCTTTCACTTACAGCTCTGATGTAAGGAGAATCTGTATGCTTCAGCAAGCCATGCATTTGCTTTACGGTGAGTTTCATAGTAAAAAACTTGTAAAGAAGACAGAATGCCGTAGAAGGACCACGGCAGTTTCCTGTCATCCATGGCTCCACATGGTCAACTTGATTGTAAATCTCATCAATCACTTCATGGTATGTCTTTAACCGATAGAGCTCCTTGAAGTAATCAGACGATAGTATGTTCATACAGAGGACCTTCTCCAACAAGGAATTGATCGGTTTCCCACAAGTCTGAATTTCCGTCATGGGTCATGCAAATGCGCTCCCGCCCACACCCACACCCACAAAATCAAACTTATGAATCAATGCAATCTTATTCCTACAAAAAATTAGGAAAATTATTACATTGGACCAAAATAAATATCAATAAATATAATCCCAACAACAATACAACAATAATATTTAGAGAGAAACAATGAATAATTAAAAAAAAAAAAAAAGTGAACAACTTCTCTTGCCTATGTGTTAGTTGATAAATAAAAGCAAACTACAAAATGTATAATTAAATAAACTCCTTAATCAGCTGAGTCAAGCCAATTATTATAAGGGTCCTCTTAATCAAGGGGCACGAATTCAGATAGAAACAAAATTATAGTCACAAAATTATAGTCACTCCCCTATCTTGAGAAGAGAATAGTTTCAATTTTTATTCAAATTTGAAATGTTTCAAATCTTCCTTTAACCTTTGACACAACCCTTATAACAATAAGTCAAACTAAAATCCAATTTTTGTAATTTGAAAACAACTGGAAACAAACAAACAAGCTAGAAACTAGCTAAAAAGAAAGTAAAAATACCCATAAGAATGGACAACAGATATACAAACTAGTACAAGAGTCAAAAATATATTTAAATACCTTTCCAAATCAGCTGAGGCATGCCTATTATTGTAAACGATCATCTTAACCTAGGGGGATTCAAATCGTTACAAATTTGCATAAAAACAAAATTGCACACGTTCCCCTATCCAAAAGTTCCGGTTTTCACTTCACTTGATTTCATAATGTTTCAAACAAAACCGCACACACTCCCACATCTAAAAGTTTCAATTTTTATTTTGAATTCGAAATGCTTCAAACAAATCACACTCACTCCCACATTGAAATGGTACCATTTTTATTTGAATTCATAACATTTCAAACAAGATCGGAGAATTCATAACATTTCAAACAAGATCGGACACACTCCCACATCTAAAAGTTACAATTTTTATTTGAATTCATAACATTTCAAACAAAATCAGACACACTCCCACATTTAAAAGTTATGATTTTTATTTGAATTTGAAAGTTTCAAACAAAAACACACACACTCCCACATCTAAAAGTTTCAATTTTTATTTGAATTCTAAATGTTTCCAACCAAAATGCACACATTCCCAATTCTCATATCTAAATGTTCCAATTTTCATCCGAATTTGAAACATTTCAAACAAAATCACACCGCAATCCCATTCCCAAATCTACATGTTCCAATTCTCATCTAAATCCAAAACGTTCCAAACAAAATTGCACAAACTCCCACTCCCATATCTAAAGGTTCCAATTCTCATCCGAATTCAAAGCGTTTCAAGCAAAATCACATACAATCCATTTTCACACATATATATATATATATATATATATATATATATCACACACAATCCCATCCCCATATCTACAAGTTCCCATTCTAATCTAAATCCAAAAAGTTTCAAACAAAATTGCACAAACTCCCACTCCCATATGTAAAGGTTCCAATTCTCATCTGAATTCAAACCCTTTCAAACAAAATCACACATAATCCCGATCCCATTTCTAAAAGTTTCAATCTTCATTCAAAATCCAAACATTTCAAACCCTCCTCACAACACCCCAAATTCCAAATTCTAAACAATCAAAAACACAACTCCCCCGCCACCCACCCCCCCAACCCAAACAAACAAACCCATCTAAAAACCAAACCAAAACTCTCACAACCCCAAGACTCAAATCTTTCAAAGATCGATTCTTTCCCACCATTTCCTCATCAACCAAAGCAAACAAGAAACCACAAAAGACGCAAACCTTCACACACTTAGGACACCAAACACACACAAAGCATATAAATATAGAGCATAAGAGTACTAATAAACACAATATTTCGAAAACGAAAACTTGAAATTGAAAATAAAAATCTAAAGAAAGTTGAAAATGAAATTAGAATGCTGCTCACCCGATAGAGTCTCTAACTGGATTCGATTCGATTCGACAACGATGGTGGAGGTGATGATAATGAAAACCCTAGAAAATACGATTTTTGTATTGTGAATTTTCTTGTGAGCATGGTCGGGTGGGCCTATTTACATTTTTACCCTTTCCTTTTTTCTTTGTTTGAAACAAAACGGTGCGTACAGAGGAATCGTCGAGACTGAGACAGGCGGGCGGATGGAGTGGCCGGGTTTTTAAAATTTATTGATTTTTTAGTTTTTTTTTCTTTTCTTTTTTCCGTAGATATTATTGAATAATGAAATTGGATTGAATTAAATTAGTACCATAACGTATTTGATGTTAGATTTGACTAAATTAATTTAATATTTTAATAATTTGATTATTGAGTAATATATAATGAATTAATTTTTTTATAATTAATTTTTAAATATATTTTATAACATATTTGATGCAACTGAAATTAAACTAAATTTGATAAAATTAATATAATAAAGTGATGTCAAGTATGCAAAATTTTCTTTTCAATAAACTTTAGTGGAGTGATTTAACAAGAAGAGACAATGCACATACCAAGAGTTTTGATTCCAAGAAGCCAAGCGGTTATGTTGTCCTTTTTCATCACCATTAGTCATCTTCTACTCCTATATCCTTCTTGAAAACTGATTTTTGGTTATTTGAATGTTGGTATTCGTAAGTGAAAATGCATATACATGGTAACACTTGTGATGGTTTTACAAAATTTATACATATAAGTAGAGGTTGTTTGACGAATCTAATATTTTAAACCACAATCTTCTTAAATGAAAAAATAAATAAATAGATGAAATAGAAAAAGGAAAAATATAAAAAGAATGGGTAGATAGAACATAAAGTGTGAAAAGAACTGAGGAATAAAAACTAAATGGAAAAACTTCATTTTAACTTAAAATTTTAAAAAATATCAAAATTTTAAAACTCTTTTAAAAGTAGTTATTTTCATCTCTAATTTTTCTAAAACTCTTTAAAAAATTCAAATCATTGATCAACTAGTTACTAATGATTAATAATGATATATTATTTTGACAAGAAAGATGAGATGATCTTTTCATATAAGATATCAAGATCATGACACGTGGATGATTAAGATTTTAAATATATAAAAAATAATTTAAAAAATGTAAAAAGTTTAAAAACATAAAAGATTAATTAATTAAAATTAAAAAATATGGTTCATCATCATCAACACAATGCATAACGTATTGATTTATGCTCTTTCTTTTTTGAAAGAGATATTTGCTCTTTCAAAAAAAAAAAACATATTGATTTTTGCACAAATCCAGACAAATAACAACCACCCGCGCACCCCCCGCCGCCTCTTCCTGGTCAACAGCCCATTCATCATCAACCTTTATTGAAAAAGTCAACCGGCGATCTGGGTTAAAGATCTAGTTGAACTGGTTCAAACTTCCTCAACGAGAGCAGCAACAGCGGTAACAACTCCCCTAGCCCCTTCCCTCCCCACACCATCCAAAACGAGTCAAACATTTGGCGATTCAGGTATGGTTGATTTGGGTAAGAATTCGAAAAGAATGGCGACGGAGTCAGATATGATAAAAAGGTGCCTTCAAATCTTAGCAAAGCTGAGGAAGTACAAGCATGGGTGGGTCTTCAACACTCTAGTAGACGTGGTAGCGTTGAGGCTTCACGACTACAAAGACGTCAAGACACCGATGGACCTGGGTATTGTAAAATCTAATCTTCATAGGAAAGCATACAAGCTTCTGCAGTGGAATTCGAGCGCGAACGTTAGACTGACCTTCAACAACACCTTGCAATACGACCTAATAAGTCACCATGTCCATTCCATGGCCAAGACTGTATTGACGACATTCGGGGGGAGAAGAGAATAAGAGGATGAGGAGTAGCTTAACGTAGTTACCAGGTGAGAAGATGATTGATGCTGTTGATGAATACACTCTGTGGGAGCTTGATGGGTTTGCGAGTAATTGTAAGACTTTTGTTAAGAAAGTGGGAGCTGTTGGGGAAGAGAATGTGAGAAAAAGTCAATAGAGTTTTATTGATAAAACAAAACAAAACAAAAAAGAAAACCCACAAATGAACGATCTGGAACCAGATTTTCAGATCATTTTGTTAACAATTCGTTTTTTTTTTTAAATAAAAAAAAAAAGATCCGTTTTTTTTAAAAAAAAAAAAATTGTTTTATGGGTTTCAAATCTGATTGCTTGTGACATTATGAGTAATTGGGTTGATTTTTTCTTTTATTTTTATTTTTTTTGAAATTATTGTGATCTCCATTTGGATTTAATTTTTTATAAAAAATTTATCTATGTTAAAATTTGTTTTTT
This sequence comes from Dimocarpus longan, assembly GCA_022984855.1. Classification (NCBI taxonomy): domain Eukaryota; kingdom Viridiplantae; phylum Streptophyta; class Magnoliopsida; order Sapindales; family Sapindaceae; genus Dimocarpus; species Dimocarpus longan. The sequence continues at coordinate 1,507,927 of CM041021.1, forward strand.
TAATTATTATTGAATTTAAAAAATAATTATATTTAAAAAAATATTATTATTATTATTGTACACGTGTCAATTTTTTATTCGTTAAATGATATGTAATATTTTGATTTTATTAAGGATAAAACAGTCATTTTAGGTGCTAAGGGACAATTGAGTCTTTTTATTTTATTTAGTTTGACTATCCATTGATTTACGGTTTAGACTTTTTTAAAGAGTTTTGAAAAATTTATAGATAAAAATATTTGTTTTCAATAGTATTTTAAAAACTTAATATTTTTTAAAATCTTAATAGTTAAAATGAAGTTTTTCTATTACTAAAATTTAACTGGGTATAAAGAATAAAATTTTATTTTCAAATTTTGGTATTAGGATATTTGAGTAAATGGGTGTCCCAATAACCTTTTTAAGTGGTAATAGTGTCACTCATATATATTTTAATGAAGACTTTTTATAATGTACACTTTAAACACCTTTAATAAAATATAATAAATTTCATTAAATTTTGCTGTGATTTTTTGTATACATGATAAAAAGAATGAAATAGACTTACGGGAGAAAAAAAAAAAAAGAGTATTCTCCAGGTTCAAGAACTATTTTTTCCAAATTTTTAAAGATAAAATATTTGAAAAAAAATGTATAAAAAAATAGTTAAAGAATTCACAAAAATTTAACTTTTTTTTTTTTCAAATGTTTGTTTTAATCTCCTTACTATGCATCAAAAGATTTCAACAAAATACATAAAATTTAGTTAAATGTATTCATTATATATATACATACATACATATATATATGTAAAATAATCATTAACCTATACAAAAAAAAAAAAAAAAAATTTAAAACCCTTAAAAATATGCTGAATTGCTGCAATTGCACTTCTAAAAAAAAGGATACATTTTTTTGTTTTTGCCGGATTACACAAATGAAAAATTACAATTCATTTTTATTTCTGATCCTCTAGTCACACTTCACTAATTAAAGTAGACAATTTTAGACAATGAAACTAAAATTGACTACTTAAAAAGGATCCTAATCAAGTAGCCACTGCAACACTGTCACACACAAGATTTAACTATCGCTAATTTAACTTGTACAATATTAGCAGTGCCCAAATCACCATTTAAAAGTAGTGCAAATTTTGATGATCAAAAATCAGAAGTCTTGATATATATATATTTTGCTCATTTGATGGGCTTCCAAGCATGGGGTTGCTCAAAATGGTAGAGTCCATTGCCGGTGCTGCGGCTGCAATACTTGATAAAACTTGGCTCTCTTGGAATTGTTAATGGCCTGTTTGATCTACAAAATTAAAACAATAATAATACTTTAATTAAATTAACAAATAACAAAAAAAAGCTGCATAATTTAATATTTTAACTTACTATTTATAATTTTAACTTTCATCTATTTATTATTTGCTCTCAATATAATGATCGTAATTTGCTGATATTTTAATATCTATTTTTTATCATCAAATCGAAATAATATAGATAAATAGATGGACGTCGAAATCACAAAATTTAAGTCGAAATTTTAAGATGATAGAGTTTGATTTACAACGAAGTGAGGGGATTAGTTTATTATAGGGATAATAAACACCACCTCCATACCTTTGTGGATAGAAAGGTCTATCAAAATAAGGCATCAATTGGGCTCTTGGCACCATCTCTTTTCTCATCAACTTAATTTCTTCCTCTTCAATCATCTAATTCAAATAAATAAAATTAATTTCCATAAAAGTTTATCCAATCTACTTATTAATTAAGTTACATGATGCTTCTCTGAACAGAACGTTATGAAAATAGGACCGGTCATTTTGCACAATGACAAATCGACTGATCCTGAAATAAATAAATTTCATGAGAGAATTTTTATAAAGTTATAATAAATGTATACAATAACACAAATTGCCTTACCTTTTGCAATTTCTCTATTCTTTTCTTTTGAATTTCCTCAAAATATAGCTTCGTTGCGACCTGTAATAAGCAATAATTATAACTTACAAAACCAAAAAATTAACTGAACATGAAAACGCATTTGTGAGTATTTTTACAGAAGTCCTGTTTCTATCCAGTGTAATTTCAGTAAAAACGTAAAATATTTCTCTATTTTGAAAAGAATATATAAAAATAAAATTTAAAATGAAAAAAAAAAATTCAGAATACTAACAGAATAATTGAACATGGCTCGTTTGGTAGCTCTTTGTTGAGTATGGAGTGTGAACTCTTGAGGCTTTGTATTTTCCTTTGAAGTTGGCTTTGGATTTGCCTACATATATATTCTTATATCCATCAATATTTCTCTTAAAATATGACTTCATAATTAAAATTTTCTTGTAAGAATATCGTTCTTAAACGTAATCAACAACTGAATAATTAGATATTTTAATTAAAAACAAAAAGAAAAAATACAAACGTTTATACTACAGAAGAAACACATATCTTACCTTATATTTGTAGCAAAGACGGTCCTTAAACTCATATTTTTCCTGCACAAATATAAATTTCAATTCAACGTTGTTACTATGGATTGAATAATAACTTAATTCATTTTCTAAAAATAAATGGAAAATTGAACGTAGTGTATGTTATCAGATATAATGTTATATGTGGTTTACTTTTATCATAGCCAACATTGAATTGTGACATGTCAACTTAGATCGAATTTTGATACAATTATATGGTTGGCATTAAATTAATGACTGCGTAGTGAAAAAGTGTGGTGAGAAATAATGTATATGTCTCACCATTCCTGTAGCAGTGGAACTCCATGAAACTGCAGATTGTGAACTAGCCTTCACAAACTAAAGAGACAAGAAAATGCAAAAGCACTTTCTTAGTTAGCAATAGCTTTCTACAGAAGTGCTTGGTTTTATTGAAAAGCCTTTGGGAAAAAATATTTTTAAGTGCTTTGTTAATGGAATAGTTTTCGACGAAAACCATAAGAAAATTTGTTGAAAACGTTTATAATAAGTAAAAAAAAAAAAAAAAAAAAAAGTGCTTTTGGCACTATTAGAAGAATTTTTTTTTTAATTTTTTTTTTTAAGTAAATGCCAAAAGGACTTTTAAAAGGGCGTTATTACTACAGAAAAGTAATGAAATGATTAAAAATCAACTTTTGAGAGAAGATTCGGTGGGAGCTGTTTCCATGCTGGACAAAATAGGTTGGAAACCGCTTTTAATTTCGAAAAACACTACAAATAATATCAATAGTATTTCCAAAACACACTATCTATTAACTATATATAATATTGCTGCAAGTACCTTTTTTTATGAAAGCACTTCAAAAAATATCATAACTATTTAAGTAGTTGGAATACCAAAAATATTTTCAAACGTTACACCATCCAAAAATTTATTTAGATTTATTATTCATATGATATATATGATAAATTTATATATAATTACTATATTAGTAATATATCATTCTAAAATTAATATGTTAACTATAAATCAACTTATCATATTATTTGTATAAAATTTTTAGATAAATTTTAAGAAAATATAACATTTAACAAAAAATTTAAAAAAAAAAAATACACATCCGATAATATCATAAACACTTTCAAAACACATCAAAGTATATATTGTTACTATGAATACTTTAAGTATATTTTTCTCTAAAAACACTCCGAATGCTTATATCTGATTTACATTCAAACACTACAAAATAGATTGAAAAACGCTTTCAATGACTACCCAAAAAAACAAAACACTTCAAATAATGACAAAAGCACTTATAAAACACATTATTACTAAAAATAAACGATGAAGCATGCATGCAATTATTAGACAAACAACCTTGAGAGCAGACTTGGTGTGAGCTTTCTCCATGTTAACAAAGCATACAATAGCTAGCTAGTGCTTTTGAGTTACACTTAGATGGATAAAACAACCAAGAATGGAACTGAATTTAAAGGGGTTTTGAAACAGATCAAAACAATTAAGTTTGGAGATTTGTAATTGTCTTTGTTTCAGTTGCAACATCACATGCAAGCTAGCACAGCTTTTTTTTATATATATATTTTTCTATCAAATTGTATGTGTGAATATAGATTTTCTTGCACCAAACTTTCTGATTAAATCTCCCTCTCATGCAGACTTATTTGTCACTCACCATTCTAAGTTTCCTTCAGATCTCTTTCTGGCTATATATTTTTGAAATTTATGATTAATTAATGAGAAATTGAGAATATTTTATTGATAATCTTGTTAACCATAAGTTGATTAGGTTCCTATGCTGTTAATTAACTAATTAATTATTCTTAGGATAGGTAAGTTGCTCATGAGGAACACTTTGATTAGAGCAAACCTGACTACTCAGCTAATTTTCTTTCGGTGTTAGTGATTAGGAAAAAAAATAGGTTGCCATTATTATCATTTTTGTTTTCACAAATAGATTCCATAAATTCTGTCTATATATTTCTATACTATGTGAAGGTATTAACTTTAGAAAACGAGAAATTTTAGGGTCCAAAGTATAATTATTATTATTTTGAAAAAACAAAATGAAGGTTATGAAAAGTGTAAAAGTTTTCATTGTTTTGCATAATATTATATCTAAATTATATTTTAACTTTGAGCTTATCTTGCGTATCCTAATTTTTATAAATCAATTCTGAATAATGAATCAAATGCCTTTATCGTGTTTTGTTATAGTTATAGACATGATAATATCTACAAATGAAATAATGAGACATGTTTTTGATTACTGATCTAAATATACAATATTTAATTAGTTATTGCAAAAGCAACAAAAGTATATTTTGAAGTGAGAAAAAGGGTCATTTGTTCAGATACTGCATCCAAGAGAAAAAGTTTCATGGTCCAAATACTCACTGGTTGTAAGATAATAAATTCAAAACTTATGAAGATCCAAAAAAAAAAGAAATTATTATTATGTAGCTTATTAAAAAGGGGGGTTTTTCTTTAGAATGTCAATGGTAGTTCCTGTGTTGATTCCAACTCTTATTTTTTCCAATTTTTAAGTTATTTAAGTATAAGTAAGAGGTGTACAACATATATGAGGATGAGAGGATTATCTCTGATTTTCTATACTGTAAACATCAAAAGATATGATAAAGCTGAAATTGCATTATAATTTGCAAACATTTGTGCATAATAATAAGAGAATTTATCAATTAAAGTGCTAACAAATACTCAAGTAGGCACATATGGATATATATGTACTAATGTACATGTAGACAGTTAGTCCCAAAAAATTATTCCATAATTCATTGAAAACATTATTGGATCAAATGAAGATAATCAGTTACATGCCTTTTAATTAGTGTCTTTTAGTGTATAGTAAAGCTTGGTTGAGTTGTCTATAACAAAAAATCACTACAAGACAAGTGCTTTTTTTGCTTCAAGTCATTTTCCTTCAACAAATGATCTTCAAAAGACAGACAAGAAGGGAGCAAAAAGTTGCTAACCACTCCACTTTCAAAAGTATTTCTTGTTAAATCCGTTAGCTAACCAAGCCATAAAAATAATTAAGCAATTAGTTCTTTACATACAAAATAATAGTAGAAGTTTTGGATTGTTTTGAGTTAGGTCATGATTCAAAATTCAACCTAACTAACATTAGATACTTAGACTTCAAGTTTTATGGGGAGTTCCATGATTAGGGTTTTTTAAAAAACGACATAAGGATGATAGTAAACACAATTACCTTTGTAAATTTTAATTAAAAGAAAGTTAAAAATGGGTAAAAATTTTGTTATTTTAAAATAGGAATCCAACTTGGTAGATTTCTTGTTTTTGAAGATGCTTGTGCTTCATTGCAAACATGTGTGTGATTGACAATTATTTTATATAAAAGAAGTGCTTTTACTTAATTTAATTAAAAGCACTTTTATAAGAACATTTGAAACTTTTATTGATCATTCTATAAAAGTATTTATATTTATATACATATATATATACACGCATGCGTGCACATACATACACTTTAAAAAGTTAGGATAAACCAATCAAATTCATCAATTCATCAATTACATTTGAATTGAATAGAAGAGATAATACAATCGATGAATTTCATTAGTTTATTGGAGGCACTGATAGTAGAATTACTATATATATGTAAATAGAGTGATTTTCGGAGAGATAATACAACGGATAAATTTGATTAGTTCATCATAATTTTTTAAAATTAAAAAGTACTAATGGTAAAATTACTATACATATATATGTGTGTGTGTTTACAAAAATAAATAAATATATATTAATTGTGACTTTCATTTTTCATCTGACGCCAAATATATCTGTTCAAATATTTTCTAACTATACGCTGTGAAATAGATTGAGAAGCACTTTTAACTATTGTTATGTGTCTAATTAATCAATACTTAGAACATAAGTTTTATAAGTTAAATGGGGTTAGTGATTTTAAAATGACACGACGATTAAAATAAACACAATTCTTTTCGTCTTCCAGTAACTTAATTAATGCATTTTTAGCTTAAAAAAAATAAAATGGCAATGAATAGATCATAGACATTTCATATTCAAAGGAAGACAACAAGATTGATGGATTTTTCTTGTTTTTGAAGATGCCCTCTTGTTGGTTTATTGCAAACATCAAGTTTGTTGAGTGTGACTCCATAGTAGGCAGCTATTTTTATTTGAAAATGCTTTCTAAAAACACAGAAAAATTAAGCTGAAATAAAGTGAAAACATGAAAAAAAAAATTAAAAATTCATTAATCACTTTGTAAAATTAGTTAATATTTTAAGTAAAAATACAAGTCACAATTTACTTTATAAGACACTTCAAGTAATTTTTTTTATCTTAAAAAAAAAACAAGAATTCTTATTAATTTTGATCTAACAAACAATATTGTGTTAAATTTTTAAACTAAACACTAAAATACAATACAAGAACACTTTTTTAACTACCTTACTTAGAGTAGTCAGAAACTTAGGATTCAAGTTTTTGTGTAGTTTCATGATTAGAATTTCTTAAAAAATGACACTGCTATGAAAGTAACACGATTGATTTTAGAATTTTTTTTTTTTAAAGACAAAAAGAATGGATAAAGATTTCATTATTTAAAATTAGGAATTCAACTTCGTAGATTTCGTGCTTTTGAAGATGTCTATAAAGTTTGTTTCTTTGCAAACGTGTGTGACAGAGAGTGATTTTATAAAAGAAGTGGTTTAGTACTTTAGTTAGAATTTTGAAATACCTTTACTTATAAAATCTTTACTAGTAGTAAATCTATTAGAAATAGAGTTTTTGAAAAAAAATTAATAGTTGTTTGATTGGTAATTTAAAAAGTAATAAAATAATAAATAAAAATTATAGCAACAGGCGTTGGTTGTATCATTTTAAAGATCTAGTAATACATTATTAATTTAAAATTTTTGATCCAGTAACAGTGTTTGATATCAATAATAAAAAATTAGGAATTTGTCTATTTTAAAAAACACTTCTATAAACTTTTGCTTGATAGTGGTTAACTTCTACTAGCCTCTATGGAATTAAAAAAATTAATGTCGGTTAGTTAATATCAAACCTAAATGTTTAAGCCTTCATGTGTAATGTGAACAAATAATAGATGATAGATGCATGCTAAATGCTCTTACTGTATAACATGCGTAACAAGAATTCGAGATAAATGAGGGAGAGAGAGAGTTTGAATAAAAAATCTCCAAACTCTTATATCATATCGATTACCATCAGATTCAATATTTTAAACTGATAGAAAATTGTCCAACTATAATATTTTAGACGTGAGGTTGATACGTGATAATGTCAAATACTCCACCAAATAACTAAATAGAGATTAGTATAGCTTTTAAGCAAGGAAATTACCTGACCAAACAAACACTTATTTAATTTGATCATCAGCACTTTTATAAGAACTTTTGAAATTTTTATTGATCACTCCATAAAAATGTTTTTTTTTTTTTTTGGTTCATAAAAGAACGTAGTAATTATCTTGCTTTTATTTTTCCAATATTTTTCCTATGCTAAATATAACACTTTGAATATTTTTTAACGATACGATAAAAATAGAATGAAAAGCACTTTTAACTATCTTCTTTAGGTTAATTAATCAATACTTAAGGTTTAATTTTAAAAGTTCTATGGAATTAGTTTTTTTAAAATGAAATGACAATGAAAATAAACAAAATTCATTTTGTCTATTGGTAACTTAATGCCTGCATTATTAACTAAAACCAAAGAGAGAATAAATAGATAGACCATAAACATTTCATATTCGAAGGAAGACTACAAGATTGATGAATTATCTTGTTTCTGAAGATGCCCTCTTGTTGGTTTATTGCAAACATCAAGTTTGTTAAGAGTGATTCTATAATAGAAAGTGATATATTTTTTTGCTAACAAAATATAATAAATTGAAATGAGAACATGATTTATACAAAAAAAAAAGTTTTAAAATCATTCATCATTATGTAAAACAATTTAAAAGTATATTAAGTAAAAATACTAGTCATTTTTTGCTTTATAAAACTCTTCAAGTATTTTTCTAATCATAAATAGAAAAACAAGAATTTTTATTAATTTTGATGTCACAAACAATATTGTTAAAATTTTAAACTAAACACTTGAACATTATACAAGAATACTTTCTTAACTACCTTGATTAGAATAGTTAATCAATACTTACAATTTAAGTTTTGGGAATCTTGTGATTAGAGTTTCTAAAACCACATCACAATAACAATAATAATAATTACAATTCTAGTTCCCCTTTTATAAATTATAATTGGATGATTCAATACATACTTTTTCAACTAAAAACAAGAGAACGAGTGGATAAACATTTTATATTCAAAAAAAGGTTCAAGATATCTTGTTTTAGAAGATAGCCTTATTATTAAATTGGCTTATATTGCAAAGATCACCAAGTGCATTAAAGAGAGATTTTGTGAAAAAAGTACTTATAATTACAAGCACTTTGTGTAGACATTCGAAGAAAACATTTTTTTGAGTATGTGTCTCATATTTATATTTAAGTAAGGGAGATTTACAAAAATTTCCTAAAGTTTAACCTCATTTTAAAAATAATTTTCAAGTTTTGAATTATAAAAAAAAAAAAAAAAAAAAAAAAAAAAAAAAAAACCTAGTTATTATGTATAATCAATTTTTAATTTAAAAAAAAAAAAAAAAAAACCCAAGGATGTAGTAGAAACCCCCTTACGGTGAGATTTTCATCTCAAGTTCAAACCAATCTATTGTCCTTTTTTAAAGAGTAAACCTCAAGATCGGTTTTAGTAATTTCTCTTGAAGTAATTGTATTTTTCTAAAAAAAAGTAAGACTTTTTATCTAAACACAACAAAATAATTTCAATTTTTTTTTTAAAAAAAAAAATTCACTAACGGTAGAAGCTATTCAAATCGAGTCATTATTAGATTAAATAAATGTAATTTATATCCGGGCTATATTGGATGGTAGTAAAAGAAAAAAAAAATTCATTACTTAAGAAGCTGTCAAATATACCAAAAGCACTTTTGACTATTTTAAAACACAAAATTAATTTAAATAAGAAATTTCAATTATTTCTTGGATCTTAAATCCGTCACTTCTCTTACTTCCAACCAAACGAATATAAAATGGCTCTAAAATCACCATAATAGAATAGTTAATTAATACTTCCAATTTCGGTTTTGGTAATCTCATGATTAGTGTTTCCATAATGACATAACATAAAAATAAGCACAACTTCTCTAATTTCCTTTTGATTGATCAACATGCCCTCTTGGTTCATTGCAAACATCAAGTTTGTTAAGAGTGATTTTTTATACAGTGATTTTACATTAAGGGTGTGTTTAGAATGACCTTTCAAGTAGACTTTTCAATAAATAATTTGGGTTAATTGCAATAACATACCTTGTGGTTTCTCATAAAGGCTTAATATTCAACAAATCACTTTAATTGCTGCAGACCCCCACTTGACTAACATTTGACTATAAAAAGTCAGAAATGCCCTTTAAAGATTTTTTTTTATATCAGTAAGTCAAATTAGATAGTGGTAATTATGAGGCTTAGTTAAGCAGTCCAAATAATTAGACGCCATGCAGGAGTCCACAAACTTTATTTCGTAAACCTCAAACCCTTAAATTTTTTTCCCCAGCTGACACATTTGGGTGCTTGACTTGAAAGTCGAAACAATTTGCCTAATATGTCTCCTTTTTTTTCTCTTAGGTATTGTCTGGCATGTTCACATTTATGATTGTTGGACAAAATAACATAAATAAGAAAAAAATAAAAGTCTTGATATTTATTTTTTGACTTTTGGGCCTATTATGTGAGATTGGAATTTTATAAATTTTTTGCTGAATTAGAAGACATGCTAAATTAGGTGCCACCACAAAATTTTTTTTAATTATTTATATGTCTTGTATTTGGTGCTTTAGTGGGTCAATCAATTTTTTATTATGTCGTACAACATCAATCATGAATTTTAATAAAATAATTTCTTGGATGGTGAAAACCATTTGTCTATCAACCTTTGTTTTGTTAGAGGGTAGGTAGAGTTGTGATCAACAGACCCTCTGCCAAGTTATTGATATTTCTCATGACCATTCTGACGTTTTTTCATCTTCCAGTGAGGCAGCATTATCAGGTGGCTTTGCTATGTTAATTTAAATATAAAGGGCATTTCTGACTTTTTATAGTCAAATGTTAGTCAAGTGGGGTCTGCAGCAATTAAAGTGATTTGTTGAATATTAAACAAACCACAGGATATGTTATTGCAATTAACCCTAAATAATTTTGTCAATACTAAAAAAATTATCCTATGAAAACATATTAGAAAAGGTTTTAAATTAATCTATGCTTTAACAATTTAGTTTTGGGAATTTTATTGTTAGAGTTTCTAAAATGACTTAACATGAAAAAAATAGACCCAATTCATTTTTAATCATTTTAAGTCAATGTATATGTTTTTAATTAAAAAGAAAAAAAATTGAATGGATAAATATTTCATATTCAAGAATGTTCAAGAGTGAAGATTTCTTGTTTTTGAAGATAAATACTACCGGTTCATTGCAAAGACCGGGTGCATGAATGAGTGATTTTGTAATAAATTAAAATAAAATGAAACAAAAAATTAGTGAGAAAGCTTTTTCAACTAAACAAATAATAATTACCAAAGACATAGCTCCAAGTGGGAAGGCCGAAGTGGTAGCCACCCCCAACATGTCTTCAAAGTTCAAAGTTAAGGTCATATATTCGTACGCAAAAGTTCTCACTTTATATGAATAATTTTTTTATAATAGTATGGATAGATCTCTTCCATCTTTTATGAATAAATTTTCAAACCACGTTTCAGAGTGATATCTTAATCAAGTCTTGATAGATATAACGTTAAATATATATATTAATTACAAAAGACACTTTTAATTATTTTAAAAAAATAAGTTGTAAGCGAAAGCACTTTTAATTATTTAAACATTTTATCAACAATATGACAAAAATTATAACCAAAAGCACTTCCTTTTTTTTTTTATGGATTTTGAGCTTCTCTCAAATTAAGGAATGTGAGAAAATTTTTTTTTTTAAAAAAAAACAAAATTGAGAAATTTGAATTTAGATTAAGGGCCCATCTAGATTGCTGTAAATTTTAAAACAATTGATGAGTTTTTAGGAGTTCGAACCACAATATTGATCAATAAATAATTTTAGAAGTGAATGTTAAATAATTCAATTAATACATAGGTGGGCGTGCACCTCGTTGGAAAGAAGTACTGTCCACCGCAGTCCGAATCGCGAGTTCAATACCCATGAGCACCCTCCTACTAATAAATGTGGATTTCTTTCCGTCTTTGTGTGAACTCTTCCTCTACTTATATATGAGTTGTTTCCTGGGTCACATCCAAAATTATATTCCGTTTAATTCCGACATCCTTTTGTGGTAAAAGCCACATTGTTGCCCACTACTTTCATTAGGTAATGAGTTATATATCCTCTACCTATGTATGAGTTGTTTTCTGGGTCACGTCCAAAGTTATATTTCGTTTAATTCCGATTGATCATTTTGTGGTAAAAGCCACATTGTTGCCCATTGCTTTCATTAGGTAATGAGTTCTACACCAATTCTTGCAAAGTTGTGGACATTTTTTCCCATATGTCGTGGGTTATCTTTCACTTAATATGAGTTGTTATCTTTCACCTTTGGAGAGGTATTTTTCAAACTGCACTATAAAATTATATCTCAATTGGTCCGAATTATCACCTAAACAAGTACCAATACCTAAAAAAAAAAAAAAAAAGAAAGAAAGAACTTATAATGAAGACAAAATTGGTTATACCGTCTTATAATTACTATCTAAAATTTTAAATTAAAGGGTTATATTAAATAATCATTTACTTCAAAATTACAATAACTCTAAATACCATCTACAATCATGTCATCACATAAAAACTTAAATCATAATTATCGATAAGGAATTAACTATTAAACATAGGGTTTAACTAGCTTACTATTTGGGTAAAATTATCAATAGGTAACAATCTTTAGATACTCTTCAACAACTACCGTTACAACCAATCCAAGAGTTGTTATTAATAGATATAAACCATAAACTACATTTTGTTAACCTTCAATCACATACTTCACATGGGCGAACATAAAACTTTAATCAACCAGTATTTTATGTTCACTCAAGATTGTAAAGATAGACAATCCGTTTTAAAAAAAAAAAAAAAAAAACAACAGAGTTTCCATTAAATCAACCAGTGTTTAGAGACATCAATTTATGTCTCAGTAAATTATATTCGTTTTGAATCAAGATTTCTAATATAAGAATTCTTAACACCTATAAATTTTGTTAGTTCTTACAGGATTTTTGACTTGGTGAACAATCCAAGTGACATAGAAAAATTGGATCATAACCTGAAAGAAACTATAACTCACATGTTGTCTACTGATATACTTCCTCTTAATCTTTCTCTGCCCAAATGAAATAAGTTTTATATCTTCAATCTGTAAGTGCTTATAGAAATGCACATTCTTGTCCAAGGACAATAGCAAAGCAACTTCCTCTTTTATTCATCCGAAACTTTGAAGAATGTATATGATAAGATCAAGTTGTTGATACCATCCATTCTAGGATCTGTTTCGAATTCAGGGTCAATGTAGAAAAACACCTGCAAATGTGGTAGATAAGCTATTCCGGCAGGGCATTTGATACAAGGAGATCCTATAAACACTTGGTAAACATAGAAAGAAACCACCACTTACAGGCATGTCAATCTGCTCCCCAGGAAGAAGGCGCTGCTCTTCGAAGCAGAAGCATTGTATTTTATTGAAGTAAACTGCAGCCTGAAAAAAGTAATAACCAGATCACAACCCCTTCCATACAATTTCGAAATTGGGAAAAAAGGAAAAAAAGGTTAATGATAACATCGATGATTCAAGCAATAGTTTGTCTGTGTCTTCACAAGATTGTGTCAAAACAGGTTCAAGAAAGGAGGTTTCCCAAGTGAAAACCAACACCCCATCACTGATATACTCTACAGAAATCTATCTCTGCGGTGGCATTTTGTCACCACTTGATTTCACTCTCATTAAATTCCGGCACACTTGAATATGACAAGCACTTGTTTAAGTAGTCCTCTGTTGCATTGCTTGTATGAGGGTACAAAACATTATTAATCAGCCTTCATTCACGTGCCATCCAACATGCTTTAGAAGTTAATTGTTCTCTATGTCCATTCAAGAAAGCACTAGCAAGACCACCAGTCAATGTGGCTTGGCGGCAAAGCGCTCTATTACCCTGACAATATCCCAAGTTCAAGTCACCCCCACCACAAAGTGATATCTTAGAAAAATTAAAAACACTAACAAGAAAGTGCATATATCACAAATGGACCTTATGGTGCAGTCAACAAAAACTCAGCAACCTCTTCGGAAGCTGAAAGTTCTATAGATTTTACAATTAGTTGGCAGAAACAAAAAGGAGTTTTACATAAACTCATGGAGAATGAATGTTTTGACCACCTGACATATTTGTTTTGAGAAGAAACCAAGAATCGACTGTCACCACATGAGATTGAATTGACTAAACCAACATTACACCATCTTGAAAAGACTGTCATTTACATTTATATTAATCACTAATCCATTTATTGCCAGGATTTACTCTCTCACTCAAGAAGGCAGAAGCACTGTTCTAAAGCAAACTTCAAAAAAAACTAGAACCCACTCCCCAAGGTATCCGATAAATCACCTATGCATGTGGTAAAACATATCACTACAAAATATTAATCAAAAACATAATCGTAGGTATATAAATTGTGGTTCGAGCACTTTCTGTGGCAACCAAATGCATTCAAACTGCTTAGAAATACAGAAGGTTCATAATGTAACCAGAGCTTTGACTCTTCCTGCAACAAAGTCGAACGAAGATTTTTCAGTTTCATTTATATTAAACTACCCTTCAAAATTGTCTCTGCATGCAGTGGCAGACTGGCAGCCTTTTCTAGTGCACTTAATCTATACTCTTAAATCAGACTACGGTGTCATCATAAAGACTCAAAATAAACTGAACGCCAGTTAAGCCGAAGTGCGGAACAAACAATAAAAAATCCATAATATATTTCCGGGATGTCAAATGAAATGGAAGCTCCTATTATACTTTTCCTTTCATTATTTTTTTCACTCACAGGCGCATAGGTTGAGTACCACACTAAATTTTCCTCAACTTTCAGACCAAGCATATATAGTCAAATCATAAATGATAGTCCCTCTACCTGTTTGTGCCAGAATATTTTAACGCTAAACCTCTAATGAGTAAATATAACACTATACTTGGGCATTAAACAATAGTACCTTCATCGGGGTCACATTATAGGTAGAGACACCAGTTATTGGGGTTTGGCTTTGATTTTCAGCAGTGTAGAATGCAAGGGCACTTTCTCCAGGCTTGACCCTTACCTAAAGGAGAAGGAAACTATTAGACACATGCATATATATATATAGATGAAAGAGAAAATTCAGGACTATAAACATGACACCCACACTGCACAGAACATCAGAATAACTTCAGCAGGTGAGTGTGAATGCAGTGATCTAGAAGTGGAAGAGGATCACCTCTCTTTGTGTAGGAACAAATTTCCATGGCATTCCATCAGCCACATCAGCATTGAACTGCACCACGATTTCTCTAAAACAATTATGCATAAATGAAACGTCAAAGACGCCACATATAGAACATCTCACCATGTTAAGCCAATGATCCATACTTATAAAACAATATCTTTTAGAAAGCATGGGGTAGTCAAACGAATATACAAGATTGACACACAAGAAAATGACACATAATTTTAAAGCAAGTAATGTGCATTCCCATTTATTGATTCAGGATTACCATGCGAAGCAAATCTGGAGTCTAATTACCAGTATGAGGGTCATATAACGATCTCTGAACACAAGGTCAGTACATATTAAAAGCCAAATATATCATTCAAAATACAGGAACTTTGAAATTATGAAATAAACGACTAATAGCGCAAAATAGAATTTGCTTCTAACTAGCCAACGGACATACAACAACAATTAAAAACAAACATAATTCAGTTTCAATATCTAAGACATAGAAATAGTACCTAGTAGTGACTGTTCCATCTTTAGAATGCCGAGCAATCTTTTCTTCAACAGTCTACAGACAACAATGACTTGTTGTGATTGATAATGTAACCCAGAAAAGAAGAATAACAAAATTGAAAAAACAATCAACTAACCAAAAGAACTCAGTCTCACCTCGCGACGCTGCACAGTACCCCCATAGCCAGTAGCTTGGCAGAATCTCCTATACAACGGTACAGCTGCATAAGAACATCCCACCATTCCAAAAACCAATGTTGTTAGGTACCAAAGCATCTTCTGTGATTTCTTTTCCATTGATGCTTGAGAAACATACTGACGACTAATCCTAGGCAAAGCATTAGGTCTCCACAAACTGTTCACACCAAACGACTGAGACTGGCAAGGCTTACTCACTAAACCAGACCTAAACCCACGTCTTGGCATCAAACCCCACATACCTTTACATCTCCTACTACCACCAATGTACTCATGATTCAAATGGAAAACATCTGCTACGCTCCTGAACCAAAACAAAAACCCTCCATCAAAACCAACAAATCAAACAAAACACCCCCTTCATTCAAACATAACAAAAAAATGTTACGACAAATTACCTAGACTGTTGCAGCAAAGGCAACAAACGGGTCCAATTCGAAAGCCTTGAAAATGACATCTTTGTCAAACAACACAAAATGGCATCTGAAATGAAACACCAAAAACCAAAAACCAAAATTTAATCCACCCATTTGCTTATATTGTCTAGTTTTTCATTTCTGGCCAAGAACCAAACACCAAATTATGCAAATTTTCTCAATCATCATACAAGCATATCATTCTTTTCATGCATTTCTGGTGCAACCAAACAGAAGATACACAATACAAAGCCGAAAAAAAAAAAAAATCAAAAACTCAAAAAGACCAGAACTTTGAGTCACTAACATGAACTTATAGTTCAATCAAGATTGCATTACATTCAAGATTCAATTGTTTTTCCAAGAAACAATTAAATGCGCTCCCGCCCAAACCCACACCCACACCCACACCCACAAAATCAAACTTATGAATCAATGCAATCTTATTCCTACAAAAAATTAGGAAAATTATAACATTGGACCAAAATAAATATCAATAAATATAATCCCAACAACAATACAACAATAATATTTAGAGAGAAACAATGAATAATTAAAAAAAAAAAAAAGTGAACAATCTCTCTTGCCTATGTGTTAGTTGATAAATAAAAGCAAACTACAAAATGTATAATTAAATAAACTCCTTAATCAGCTGAGTCAAGCCAATTATTATAAGGGTCCTCTTTATCAAGGGGCATGAATTCAGATAGAAACAAAATTATAATCACTCCCCTATCTTGAGAGGAGAATAGTTTCAATTTTTATTCAAATTCGAAATGTTTCAAATCTTCCTTTAACCTTTGACACAACCCTTATAACAATAAGTCAAACTAAAATCCAATTTTTGTAATTTGAAAACAACTGGAAACAAACAAACAAGCTAGAAACTAGCTAAAAAGAAAGTAAAAATACCCATAAAGAATGGACAACAGATATACAAACTAGTACAAGACTCAAAAATATATTTAAATGCCTTTCCAAATCAGCTGAGGCATGCCTATTATTGTAAACGATCAGCTTAACCTAGGGGGATTCAAATCGTTACAAATTTGCATAAAAACAAAATTGCACACATTCCCCTATCCAAAAGTTCCGGTTTTCACTTCACTTGATTTCATAACGTTTCAAACAAAACCGCACACACTCCCACATCTAAAAGTTTCAATTTTTATTTTGAATTCGAAATGCTTCAAACAAATCACACTCACTCCCACATTAAAATGGTACCATTTTTATTTGAATTCATAAAATTTCAAACAAGATCGGACACACTCCCACATCTAAAAGTTACAATTTTTATTTGAATTCATAACATTTCAAACAAAATCGGACACACTCCCACATTTAAAAGTTATGATTTTTATTTGAATTTGAAAGTTTCAAACAAAAACACACACACTCCCACATCTAAAAGTTTCAATTTTTATTTGAATTCTAAATGTTTCCAACCAAAATGCACACATTCCCAATTCTCATATCTAAATGTTCCAATTTTCATCCGAATTCGAAACATTTCAAACAAAATCACACCGCAATCCCATTCCCAAATCTACATGTTCCAATTCTCATCTAAATCCAAAACGTTCCAAACAAAATTGCACAAACTCCCACTCCCATATCTAAAGGTTCCAATTCTCATCCGAATTCAAAGCGTTTCAAGCAAAATCACATACAATCCATTTTCACATATATATATATATATATATATATATATATATCACACACAATCCCATCCCCATATCTACAAGTTCCCATTCTAATCTAAATCCAAAAGGTTTCAAACAAAATTGCACAAACTCCCACTCCCATATGTAAAGGTTCCAATTCTCATCTGAATTCAAACCCTTTCAAACAAAATCACACATAATCCCGATCCCATTTCTAAAAGTTTCAATCTTCATTCAAAATCCAAACATTTCAAACCCTCCTCACAACACCCCAAATTCCAAATTCTAAACAATCAAAAACACAACTCCCCCGCCACCCACCCGCCCAACCCAAACAAACAAACCCATCTAAAAACCAAACCAAAACTCTCACAACCCCAAGACTCAAATCTTTCAAAGATCGATTCTTTCCCACCATTTCCTCATCAACCAAAGCAAACAAGAAACCACAAAAGACGCAAACCTTCACACACTTAGGACACCAAACACACACAAAGCATATAAATATAGAGCATAAGAGTACTAATAAACACAATATTTCGAAAACGAAAACTTGAAATTGAAAATAAAAATCTAAAGAAAATTGAAAATGAAATTAGAATGCAGCTCACCCGATAGAGTCTCTAACTGGATTCGATTCGATTCGACAACGATGGTGCAGGTGATGAGAATGAAAACCCTAGAAAATACGATTTTTGTATTGTGAATTTTCTTGTGAGTATGGTCGGGTGGGCTTATTTACATTTTTACCCTTTCCTTTTGTGTTTGTTTGAAACAAAACGGTGCGTACAGAGGAATCGTAGAGACTGAGACAGGCGGGCGGGTGGAGTGGCCGGGTTTTTAAAATTTATTGATTTTTTAGTTTTTTTTCTTTTCTTTTTTCCGTAGATATTATTGAATAATGAAATTGGATTGAATCAAATTAGTACCATAACCTATTTGATGTTAGATTTTACTAAATTAATTTAATATTATAATAAATTGATTATTGAGTAATAAATAATGAATTAATTTAATTCTTAAATATATTTTATAACATATTTGATGCAATTGAAATTAAACTAAATTTGATAAAATTAATATAATAAAGTGATGTCAAGTATGCAAAATTTTCTTTTCAATAAACTTTAGTGGAGTGATTTAACAAGAAGAGACAATGCACATACCAAGAGTTTTGATTCCAAGAAGCCAAGCGGTTATGTTGTCTTTTTTCATCACCATTAGTCATCTTCTACTCCTATATCCTTCTTGAAAACTGATTTTTGGTTATTTGAATGTTGGTATTCGTAACTAAAAATGCATATATATGGTAACACTTGTGATGGTTTTACAGAATTTATACATATAAGTAGAGGTTGTTTGACGAATCTAATATTTTAAACCACAATCTTCTTAAATACAATAAAAAAAAAATAGATGAAATAGAAGAAGGAAAAATATAAAAAGAATGGGTAGAAAGAATCTAAAGTGCGAAAAATAAAAACTAAATGAAAAACCTTCATTTTAACTTTAAAGTTTAAAAAATATTAAATTTTTAAAATTCTTTTAAAAATAATTATTTTTATCTCTAATTTTTCTAAAACTTTTTATAAAATCCAAATAGTTGATCAACTAATGATTAATAATAATAGATTATTTTGACAGAAGAGATAAGATGATCTTTTCATATAAGATATCAAGATCATAACACACGTGGATGATTAGGATTTTAAATTTATAAAAAGTAATTTAAAAAGTTTAAAAACATAAAATATTAATTAATTAAAATTAAAAAAATATGGATTCATCGTCATCAACACAAACCTAGTTGCCTATCATATTGATTTATGCTCTTTCTTTTTTGAAAGAGATATTTGTTCTTTCGAAAAAAAAAAAAAAAAAAAAAACATATTGATTTTTGCACAAATCCAGACAAACAACAACCACCCGCGCACCCCCGGCCGCCTCTTCCTGGTCAACAGCCCATTCATCATCAACCTTTATTGAAAAAATCAACCGGCGATCTGGGTTAAAGATCTAGTTGAACTGGTTCAAACTTCCTCAACGAGAGCAGCAACAGCGGTAACAACTCCCCTAGCCCCTTCCCTACCCCCACCATCCAAAACGAGTCAAACATTTGGCGATTCGGGTATGGTTGATTTGGGTAAGAATTCGAAAAGAATGGCGACGGAGTCAGATATGATAAAAGGGTGCCTTCAAATCTTAGCAAAGCTGAGGAAGTACAAGCATGGGTGGGTCTTCAACACTCTAGTAGACGTGGTAGCGTTGAGGCTTCACGACTACAAAGACGTCAAGACACCGATGGACCTGGGTATTGTAAAATCTAATCTTCATGGGAAAGCATACAAGTCTCCAGTGGAATTCGAGCGCGGACGTTAGACTGATCTTCAACAACACCTTGCAATACGACCTAATAAGTCACCATGGCCAAGACTGTATTGACGACGTTCGGGGGGTGAAGAGAATAAGAGGATGAGGAGTAGCTTAACGTAGTTACCAGGTGAGAAGATGATTGATGCTGTTGATGAATACACTCTATGGGAGCTTGATGGGTTTGCGAGTAATTGTAAGACTTTTGTTAAGAAAGTGGGAGTTGTTGGGGAAGAGAATGTGAGAAAAAGTCAATAGAGTTTTATTGATAAAACAAAAACAAAAAAAAAAAAAAACTCACAAATGAACGATCTGGAACCAGATTTTCAGATCATTTTGTTAACAATTCTTTTTTTTTTTTTTAAATAAACAAAAACAGAAAGATCTGTTTTTTTATTATCATTGTTTAAATTTTTTTTAAAAAAATTAATCACTGTTATTATTGTTTAATTTTTATTTCTTTTGCAACAATTTTTTTAAAATTTTTTTATTTTATGGGTTTCAAATCTGATTGCTTGTGACATTACGTGTCATTGGGTTGATTTTTTCTTTTACTTTTATTTTTTTGAAATTGTTGTGATCTCCATTTGGATTTAATTTTTTTAAAAAAATTCATCTACGTTGAAATTTGTTTTTTTAATTATTATTTAATTTAAAAAATAATAATATTTTAAAAAATAATAATATTATTATACAATATACACGTATCAACTTTTTATTAATTAAATGATAAGTAATGTTTTGATTTTATTAGAGATAAAATAGTCATTTTAGGTGCTGAGGGATAATTGAGTCTTTTTTATTTTTTTATTTGGTTTGACTATTAGTTGACTTACGATTTATACTTTTTTTGAAGAGTTTTGAAAAAATTATGGATGAAAATATTTTTTTTCAAATATATTTTAAAAACTTGATATTTTTTAAAATCTTAAGAATTAAAATGAAGTTTTTCATGTAATGTTATTACTAAAATTTAACTGGGTATAAAAAGTAAAATTTCATTTTCAAATTTTGTTGTTAGGATGTTCGAGTAAATCGGTGTCTCAATAACCTTTTTAAGTGGCAATAGTGTCACTCATATATGTTTTAATGAGGACTTTTTATATTGCACACTTTAAACACCTTTTATAAAATATAATAAATTTCATTAAATTTTGCGGTCATTTTTTGTATACATGATAAAAAGAATGAAATAGACTTACCCAAAAAAAAAAAAAAAGGTATTCTCCACGTTCAAGAACTATTTTTTCCAACTTTTTAAAGATAAAATATTTGAAAAAAAAATGTATAAAAAATAGTTCAAGAATTCATAAAAATTTATTTTTTTTTTTTCAAATGTGTGTTTTAATCTCCTTACGATGCATACAAAAGATTTCAACAAAATACATAAAATTTCGTTAAATGTATTCATTATATATATACATATATATGTAAAATAATCATTAACCTATAAAAAAAATTAAAAAAAAATCCCTTAAAAATATGCTGAATTGCTGCAATTGCACTACTTTAAAAAAGGATACATTTTTTTTTTTTTTTTGCCGGATTACACAAATGAAAAATTACAATTCATTTTTATTTCTGATCCTCTAGTCACACTTCACTAATTAAAGTAGACAATTTTAGACAATGAAACTAAAATTGACTACTTAAAAAGGATCCTAATCAAGTAGCCACTGCAACACTATCACACACAAGATTTAACTATCGCTAATTTAACTTGTACAATATTAGCAGTGCCCAAATCACCATTTAAAAGTAGTGCAAATTTTGATGATAAAAAATCAGAAGTCTTGGTATATATATATTTTTTGTTCATTTGATGGGCTTCCAAGCATGGGGTTGCTCAAAATGGTAGAGTCCATTGCCGGTGCTGCGGCTGCAATACTTGATAAAACTTGGCTCTCTTGGAATTGTTAATAGCCTGTTTGATCTACAAAATTAAAACAATAATAATTCTTTAATTAAATTAACAAATAAAAAAAAAAGCTGCATAATTTAATATTTTAACTTACGATTTATAATTTTAACTTTCATCTATTTATTATTTGCTCTCAATATAATGATTGTAATTTGCTGATATTTTAATATATATTTTTTATCGTTGAATTGAAAGAATATAAATAAATAGATGAATATTGAAATCACAAAATTTAAGTTGAAATTTTAAGATGATAGAGTTTGATTTACAATAAATCGAGGGGATTAGTTTATTATAGGGATAATAAACACCACCTCCATACCTTTGTGGATGGAAAGGTCTATCAAAATAAGGCATCAATTGGGCTCTTGGCACCATCTCTTTTCTCAGCAACTTAATTTCTTCCTCTTCAATCATCTAATTCAAATAAATAAAATTAATTTCCATAAAAGTTTATCCAATCTACTTATTAATTAAGTTACATTATGCTTCTCTGAACAGGACGTTATGAAAATAGGACCGGTCATTTTGCACAATGACAAATCGATTGATCCTGAAATAAATAAATTTCACGAGAGAATTTTTATAAAGTTATAATAAATGTATACAATAACACAAATTCAATGCCTTACCTTTTGCAGTTTCTCTATTCTCTTCTTTTGAATTTCCTCAAAATATAGCTTCGTTGCGACCTGTAATAAGCAATAATTATAACTTATAAAACCAAAAATTTAACTGAACATGAAAACGCATTTGTGAGTTTTTTTACAAAAGTCCTGTTTCTATCTAGCGTAATTTCAGTAAAAACGTAAAATATTTATCTATTTTGAAAAGAATATATAAAAATAAAATTTAAAATGAAAAAAAAAAAAATCAGAATACTAACAGAATAATTGAACATGGCTCGTTTGGCAGCTCTTTGTTGAGTATGGAGTGTGAACTCTTGAGGCTTTGTATTTTCCTTTGAAGTTGGCTTTGGATTTGCCTACATATATATTCTTATATCCATCAATATTTCTCTTAAAATATGACTTCATAATTAAAATTTTCTTGTAAGAATATCGTTCTTAAACATAATCAACAATTGAATAATTAGATATTTTAATTAAAAACAAAAAGAAAAAATACAAACGTCGATACTACAGAAGAAACACATATCTTACCTTGTATTTGTAGCAAAGACGGTCCTTAAACTCATATTTTTCCTGCACAAATATAAATTTCAATTCAACGTTGTTATTAACAACACAAAAAATTACGAATTCCAATGAAAGGCCACCACATCATCTAAGCCGGATTAATTAATTTTTAACCAAAAAAGAAAAGTTGGTAACCATTAGTTACTATGGATTGAATAATAACTTAATTCATTTTCTAAAAATAAATGGAAAATTGAACGTAGTGTATGTTATCAGATATAATGTTATATGTGGTTTACTTTTATCATAGCCAACATTGAATTGTGACATGTCAACTTAGATCGAATTTTGATACAATTATATGGTTGGCATTAAATTAATGACTGCGTAGTGAAAAAGTGTGGTGAGAAATAATGTATATGTCTCACCATTCCTGTAGCAGTGGAACTCCATGAAACTGCAGATTGTGAACTAGCCTTCACAAACTAAAGAGACAAGAAAATGCAAAAGCACTTTCTTAGTTAGCAATAGCTTTCTACAGACGTGCTTGGTTTTATTGAAAAACCTTTGGGAAAAAATATTTTTAAGTGCTTTGTTAATGGAATAGTTTTCGACGAAAACCATAAGAAAATTTGTTGCAAACGTTTATAATAAGTAAAAAAAAAAAAGTGCTTCTGGCACTATTAGAAGAATTTTTTTAAAATTTTTTTTTTTTTTAAGTAAATGCCAAAAGGACTTTTAAAAGGGCATTATTACTGCAGAAAAGTAATGAAATGATTAAAAATCAACTTTTGAGAGAAGATTCGGTGGGAGCTGTTTCCATGCTGGACAAAATAGGTTGGAAACCGCTTTTAATTTCGAAAAACACTACAAATAATATCAATAGTATTTCCAAAACACACTATATTATAAAATTGCTACAAGTACCTTTTCTTATGATGGCACTTCAAACAATATCATAACTATTTAGGTAGTTGGCACACAAAAAATATTTTCAAACATTGTACCATTCAAAAATTTATTCAGATTTATTATTCAAATGATATATATAATAAATTTATATATAATTACTATATTATTAGTATATCATTCTAAAATTAATATGTTAACTATAAATCAACTTGTCATATTATTTGCATAAAATTTTTAGATAAATTTTAAGAAAATATAACATTTAACAAAAAAATTTTTTAAAAAATACACATCCCATAATATCATAAACACTTTCAAAACACATCAAAGTATATATTGTTACTATGAATACTTTAAGTATATTTTTCTCTAAAAACACTTCGAATACTTATATCTGATTTACGTTCAAACACTACAAAATAGATTGAAAAACGCTTTCAATGACTACCCAAAAAAACAAAACACTTCAAATAATGACAAAAGCACTTATAAAACACATTATTACTAAAAATAAAGGGCTATTATCAATTTCCCCCCTAGAATTGAAAATAATATCAAACCACCACTGGTTTTGAAAATATTAGCTAAAATGATCCAAAATGATTTGACCGTCAATTGGAATAGTAAAACGATGAAAAAATTGACGATTCTGTTAATTCTGAGGGTAAAATGGTCAATTCTGAGGGTAAAATTGTGAATGACACAAAATAATGAAAACAAATAAAAAAAAAAAGGAAAAAAAAAATTCTCTTTCTCTCTCCCGGTTACTCACCCTCTCTTTTTCCCACACCCTTTCTTTTTCCCTGTGTCACTGCCATCTCTCTTTCTCTCCCTCCGGCACTCCATCTCAGCCTCGCCGTCTCTGTCACTCCATCTCCAGGTCACTCACCCTCTCTTTTTCCCTCTAGCATTTCTCTCTCTCTGTCACTCCATCTCAGCCTTGTCGTCTCTCTTTCTCTCTCTCTGTCACTCCATCTCAGCCACGCCGTCTCTGTCACTCCATCTCCAGGTCACTGACCCTCTCTTTTTCCCTCTGTCACTCGTCGTCTCTCTTTTTCTCTCTCTATCACTCCATCTCAGCCTCGCCGTCTCTCTTTCTCTCTCTCTGTCACTCCATCTCAACTGGTTCTATTTCTCTGTCGCCAGTGAGCAATCAGTGATGGACCAGTGCGACATGGTGGCGGAAGAATAGGAGATCGATCGGAGGAGAAAGCCGGTGACGGACTAGTGCGGACCAATCGACGATGGAAGTAGTCACTCCATCTCAGCCGAACCAGTACGACATGGAAGCAGAACAAAAGGAGATCGATCGGAGGACGAAGCCGGTGAGGGATTAGTGCGGACCAGTGGACGATGAAAGTAGTCACTCCATCTCAGCCGAACCAGTGCGACATGGAAGCGAATGAGGTGACTTTTATATGTGTCTTAAGTGCATGTAGTCGAATGGGGCTGGTGGATCAAGGGTCAAGAATTTTCTGGAGTGCGACACTATGGTTGTTTGGTGGATCTTTTGGGGAGAGCTGGGATGCTAGAAGAGGCGAAAAAGGGGGTGAGAGAGATGCCTATGGAGCCAGACTTGTATGTATTGGGTGCATTGCTTAATGCTTGTAGAGTAGACGGTGATGTTTAGTTTGCTCTGATTTTTGGGTTTCTGGGTGGTTGATTTATAGGTTATTAGGTTGGGTTGATTTCTGGAACATTTCTATGTGTGTTTGATTCTTTGTGTAGAAGATTTCTGTCTTTGATTCTCGCGATTGAAAGGGTTTGTGTTTGATTCTGTGTGTGAAAAATTGATGGTGACTCAACCGAGTTTTGGGCATATTTTTTTGTAAATTTTTGCTTCGA
Organism: Dimocarpus longan; assembly: GCA_022984855.1. NCBI lineage: Eukaryota > Viridiplantae > Streptophyta > Magnoliopsida > Sapindales > Sapindaceae > Dimocarpus > Dimocarpus longan. The sequence goes on from CM041021.1 coordinate 1,533,969, forward strand.
CCAGTGATGGTTAACAATGTTAATGGTTTTGGTTTTGATCTTGGTTATGTTGATAACTTGTTTTGATTGATGAATGTTGGTGTTGTTCTGCGTTTTCAACTGATCGAAATTTTTTTATTTAATTTTTTCAGATTTTTTAAATTAAAAATAAATATTGATGGTGGAGGTTCCACTCATTTTTATAATTTTTTATAATTTTTATTTATTAATTAATTTTTAATCAAATATTTAATTAATTTTTTCTCATTTTAATTATTTTTAAATTTAAATTTTAAATTTGTTAATCTTTTTGAATCGAAAAGTAAGGGTATTTTGGTCTTTTGATTTTTTTGTCACAAAACCACTAAAATTTAAACGAAAACCGCTTTTGGGGCACGGTAGGGGGTTTTTTAACTAATATTTTTAAAAGTTAGGGTAGACTGAGGTTATTTTTGTTTTCAGGGAGTTTTTTAGATTTATCCCAAAAATAAACGATGAAGCATGCATGCAATTATTAGACAAACAACCTTGAGAGCAGACTTGGTGTGAGCTTTCTCCATGTTAACAAAGCTTACAATAGCTAGCTAGTGCTTTTGAGTTACACTTAGATGGATAAAACAACCAAGAATGGAACTGAATTTAAAGGGGCTTTGAAACAGATCAAAACAATTAAGTTTGGAGATTTGTAATTGTCCTTGTTTCAGTTGCAACATCACATGCAAGCACAGCTTTTTTTATATAAATATTTTTTTTCTATTAAATTGTGTGTGTGAATATAGATTTTCTTGCACCAAACTTTCTGATTAAATCTCCCTCTCATGCAGACTTATTTGTCACTCACCATTCTAAGTTTCCTTCAGATCTCTTTCTGGCTATATATTTTTGAAATTTATGATTAATTAATGAGAAATTGAGAATATTTTATTGATAATCTTGTTAACCATAAGTTGATTAGGTTCCTATGCTGTTAATTAACTAATTAATTATTCTTAGGATAGGTAAGTTGCTCATGAGGAACACTTTGATTAGAGCAAACCTGACTACTCAGCTAATTTTCTTTCGGTGTTAGTGATTAGGAAAAAAAATATGTTGCCATTATTATCATTTTTGTTTTCACAAATAGATTCCATAAATTCTGTCTATATATTTCTATACTATGTGAAGGTATTAACTTTAGAAAACGAGAAATTTTAGGGTCCAAAGTATAATTATTATTATTATTTGAAAAAAAAAAATGAAGGTTATGAAAAGTGTAAAAGTTTTCATTGTTTTGCATAATATTATATCTAAATTATATTTTAACTTTGAGCTTATCTTGCGTATCCTAATTTTTATAAATCAATTCTGAATAATGAATCAAATGCCTTTATCGTGTTTTGTTATAGTTATAGACATGATAATATCTACAATTGAAATAATGAGACATGTTTTTGATTAATGATCTAAAAAGCAACAAAAGTATATTTTGAAGTGAGAAAAAGGGTAATTTGTTCAGATACTGCATCCAAGAGAAAAAGTTTCATGATCCAAGTACTCACTGGTTGTAAGATAATAAATTCAAAACTTATGAAGATCCAAAAAAAATAATAATAATTATGTAGCTTATTAAAGAAGGGGGTTTTTCTTTAGAATGTCAATGGTAGTTCCTGTGTTGATTCCAACTCTTATTTTTTCCAATTTTTAAGTTATTTAAGTATAAGTAAGAGGTGTACAACATATATGAGGATGAGAGGATTATCTCTGATTTTCTATATTGTAAACATCAAAAGATATGATAAAGCTGAAATTGCATTATAATTTGCAAACATTTGTGCAAAATAATAAGAAAATTTATCAATTAAAGTACTAACTAATACTCAAGTAGGCACGTATGGATATATATGTACATGTAGACAGTTAGTCCCAAAAAATTATTCCATAATTCATTGAAAACATTATTGGATCAAATGAAGATAATCAGTTACATGCCTTTTAATTAGTGTCTTTTAGTGTATAGTAAAGCTTGGTTGAGTTGTCTATAACAAAAAACCACTACAAGACAAGTGCTTTTTTTGCTTCAAGTCATTTTCCTTCAACAAATGATCTTCAAAAGACAGACGAGAAGGGAGCAAAAAGTTGCTAACCACTCCACTTTCAAAAGTATTTCTTGTTAAATCCGTTAGCTAACCAAGCCATAAAAATAATTAAGGAATTAGTTCTTTACATACAAAATAATAGTAGAAGTTTTGGATTGTTTTGAGTTAGGTCATGATTCAAAATTCAACCTAACTAACATTAGATACTTAGACTTCAAGTTTTATGGGGAGTTCCATGATTAGGGTTTTTTAAAAAACGACATTAGGATGATAGTAAACACAATTACCTTTGTAAATTTTAATTAAAAGAAAGTTAAAAATGGGTAAAAATTTTGTCATTTTAAAATAGGAATCCAACTTGGTAGATTTCTTGTTTTTGAAGATGCTTGTGCTTCATTGCAAACATGTGTGTGATTGACAATTATTTTATATAAAAGAAGTGCTTTTACTTAATTTAATTAAAAGCACTTTTATAAGAACATTTGAAACTTTTATTGATCATTCTATAAAAGTATTTATATTTATATACACATATATATACACGCATTCGTGCACATACATACACTTTAAAAAGTTAGGATGAACCAATCAAATTCATCAATTACATTTGAATTGAATAAAAGAGGTAATACAATCGATGAATTTCATTAGTTTATTGGAGGCACTGATAGTAGAATTACTATATATATGTAAATAGAGTTATTTTAGGAGAGAGAATACAACGAATAAATTTGATTAGTTCATCATAATTTTTTAAAATTAGGAAGTACTAATGGTAAAATTACTATACGTATATATGTGTGTGTGTTTACAAAAATAAATAAATATATATTAATTGTGACTTTCATTTTTCATCTGACGCCAAATATATCTGTTCAAATATTTTCTAACTATACGCTGTGAAATATATTGAGAAGCACTTTTAACTATTGTTATGTGTCTAATTAATCAATACTTAGAACATAAGTTTTATAAGTTAAATGGGGTTAGTGATTTTAAAATGACACGACGATTAAAATATACACAATTCTTTTCGTCTTCCAGTAACTTAATTAATGCATTTTTAGCTTAAAAAAAATAAAAGGGCAATGAATAGATCATAGACATTTCATATTCAAAGGAAGACAACAAGATTGATGGATTTTTCTTGTTTTGAAGATGCCCTCTTGTTGGTTTATTGCAAACATCAAGTTTGTTAAGTGTGACTCCACAGTAGGCAGCTATTTTTATTTGAAAATGCTTTCTAAAAACACAGAAAAATTAAGCTGAAATAAAGTGAAAACATGAAAAAAAAAAAATTAAAAATTCATTAATCACTATGTAAAATTAGTTAATATTTTAACTAAAAATACAAGTCACAATTTACTTTATAAGACACTTCAAGTAATTTTTTTTATCTTAAAAAAAAAAAACAAGAATTCTTATTAATTTTGATCTAACAAACAATATTGTGTTAAATTTTTAAACTAAACACTAAAATACAATACAAGAACACTTTTTTAACTACCTTACTTAGAGTAGTCAGAAACTTAGGATTCAAGTTTTTGTGTAGTTTCATGATTAGAATTTCTTAAAAAATGACACTGCTGTGAAAGTAACACGATTGATTTTAGAATTTTTTTTTTTAAAGACAAAAAGAATGGATAAAGATTTCATTATTTAAAATTAGGAATTCAACTTCGTAGTGCTTTTGAAGATGTCTATAAAGTTTGTTTCTTTGCAAACGTGTGTGACAGAGAGTGATTTTATAAAAGAAGTGGTTTAGTACTTTAGTTAGAATTTTGAAATACCTTTACTTATAAAATCTTTACTAGTAGTAAATCTATTAGAAATAGAGTTTTTGAAAAAAAATTAATAGTTGTTTGATTGGTAATTTAAAAAGTAATAAAATAATAAATAAAAATTATAGCAACAGGCGTTGGTTGTATCATTTTAAAGATCTAGTAATACATTATTAATTTAAAATTTTTGATCCAGTAACAGTGTTTGATATCAATAATAAAAAATTAGGAATTTGTCTATTTTAAAAAACACTTCTATAAACTTTTGCTTGATAGTGGTTAACTTCTACTAGCCTCTATGGAATTAAAAAAATTAATGTCGGTTAGTTAATATCAAACCTAAATGTTTAAGCCTTCATGTGTAATGTGAACAAATAATAGATGATAGATGCATGCTAAATGCTCTTACTGTATAACATGCGTAACAAGAATTCGAGATAAATGAGGGAGAGAGAGAGTTTGAATAAAAAATCTCCAAACTCTTATATCATATCGATTACCATCAGATTCAATATTTTAAACTGATAGAAAATTGTCCAACTATAATATTTTAGACGTGAGGTTGATACGTGATAATGTCAAATACTCCACCAAATAACTAAATAGAGATTAGTATAGCTTTTAAGCAAGGAAATTACCTGACCAAACAAACACTTATTTAATTTGATCATCAGCACTTTTATAAGAACTTTTGAAATTTTTATTGATCACTCCATAAAAATGTTTTTTTTTTTTTTTGGTTCATAAAAGAACGTAGTAATTATCTTGCTTTTATTTTTCCAATATTTTTCCTATGCTAAATATAACACTTTGAATATTTTTTAACGATACGATAAAAATAGAATGAAAAGCACTTTTAACTATCTTCTTTAGGTTAATTAATCAATACTTAAGATTTAATTTTAAAAGTTCTATGGAATTAGTTTTTTTAAAATGAAATGACAATGAAAATAAACAAAATTCATTTTGTCTATTGGTAACTTAATGCCTGCATTATTAACTAAAACCAAACAGAGAATAAATAGATAGACCATAAACATTTCATATTCAAAGGAAGACTACAAGATTGATGAATTATCTTGTTTCTGAAGATGCCCTCTTGTAGGTTTATTGCAAACATCAAGTTTGTTAAGAGTGATTCTATAATAGATAGTGATATATTTTTTTTTCTAACAAAATATAATAAATTGAAATGAGAACATGATTTATACAAAAAAAAAGTTTTAAAATCATTCATCATTATGTAAAACAATTTAAAAGTATATTAAGTAAAAATACTAGTCATTTTTTGCTTTATAAAACTCTTCAAGTATTTTTCTAATCATAAAAAGAAAAACAAGAATTTTTATTAATTTTGATGTCACAAACAATATTGTTAAAATTTTAAACTAAACACTTGAACATTATACAAGAATACTTTCTTAACTACCTTGATTAGAATAGTTAACCAATACTTACAATTTAAGTTTTGGGAATCTTGTGATTAGAGTTTCTAAAACCACATCACAATAACAATAATAATAATTACAATTCTAGTTCCCCCTTTATAAATTATAATTGGATGATTCAATACATACTTTTTCAACTAAAAACAAGAGAACGAGTGGATAAACATTTGATATTCAAAAAAAGGTTCAAGATATCTTGTTTTTGAAGATAGCCTTATTATTAAATTGGTTTATATTGCAAAGATCACCAAGTGCATTAAAGAGAGATTTTGTGAAAAAAGTACTTATAATTACAAACACTTTGTGTAGACATTCGAAGAAAACATTTTTTTGAGTATGTATCTCATATTTATATTTAAGTAAGGGAGATTTACAAAAATTTCCTAAAGTTTAACCTCATTTTAAAAATAATTTTCAAGTTTTGAATTATAAAAAAAAAAAAAAAAAAAAAACCTAGTTATTATGTATAATCAATTTTTAATTTTTTTTTTAAAAAAAACCAAGGATGTAATAGAAACCCCCTTACGGTGAGATTTTCATCTCAAGTTCAAACCAATCTATTGTCCTTTTTTAAAGAGCAAACCTCAAGGTCGGTTTTAGTAATTTCTCTTGAAATAATTGTATTTTTCTAAAAAAAAGTAAGACTTTTTGTCTAAACACAACAAAATAATTTCAAAAAACATTTTTTTTAAAAAAATAATCACTAATGGTAGAAGCTATTCAAACCGAGTCATTATTAGATTAAATAAATGTAATTTATATCCAGGCTATATTGGGTGGTAGTAAAAGAAAAAAAAAAATTCATTACTTAAGAAGCTGTCAAATATACCAAAAGCACTTTTGACTATTTTAAAACACAAAATTAATTTAAATAAGAAATTTCAATTATTTCTTGGATCTTAAATCCGTCACTTCTCTTACTTCCAACCAAACGAATATAAAATGGCTCTAAAATCACCATAATAGAATAGTTAATTAATACTTCCAATTTCGGTTTTGGTAATCTCATGATTAGTGTTTCCATAATGACATAACATAAAAATAAGCACAACTTCTCTAATTTCCTTTTGATTGATCAACATGCCCTCTTGGTTCATTGCAAACATCAAGTTTGTTAAGAGTGATTTTTTATACAGTGATTTTACATTAAGGGTGTGTTTAGAATGACCTTTCAAGTAGACTTTTCAATAAATAATTTTGTCAATATTAAAAAAATTATGCTATGAAAACATATTAGAAAATGTTTTAAATTAATCTATGCTTTAACAATTTAGTTTTGGGAATTTTATTGTTAGAGTTTCTAAAATGACCTTAACATGAAAAAAATAGACCCAATTCATTTTTAATCATTTTAAGTCAATGTATATGTTTCTAATTAAAAAAGAAAAAAAATTGAATGGATAAATATTTCATATTCAAGAATGTTCAAGAGTGAAGATTTCTTGTTTTTGAAGATAAATACTACCGGTTCATTGCAAAGACCGGGTGCATGAATAGTGATTTTGTAATAAATTAAAATAAAATGAAATAAAAAATTAGTGAAACAGCTTTTTCAACTAAACAAATAATAATTACAAAAGACATCGCTCCAAGTGGGGAGGCCGAAGTGATAGCCACCCCCACCATGTCTTCAAAGTTCAAAGCCAGAGGTCACGGATTCGTACGTTAAAGCTCTCATTTTGTATGAATAATTTTTTTATAATAATAGGGATAGATTTCTCTCATATTTTATGAATATGAGTAAATTTTCAAACCGTATTTCAGAATGATATTTTAATCAAATCTGGATAGATATAACGTTAAATATATATATTAATTACAAAAGACACTTTTAATTATTTTTAAAAAATAAGTTGTAAACGAAAGTACTTTTAATTATTTAAACATTTTATCAACAATATGACAAAAATTATAACCAAAAGCACTTCCATTTTTTTTTTTTGGAATTTGAGCTTCTCTCAAATTAAGGAATGTCAGAAAATAAAAAAAAAAAAAAAACAAAAAAAAAATTGAGAAATTTGAATTTAGATTAAGGGCCCATCTAGATTGCTGTAAATTTTAAAACAATTGATGAGTTTTTAGGAGTTCGAACCACAATATTGATCGATAAATAATTTTAGAAGTGAATGTTAAATAATTCAATTAATCCATAGGTGAGCGTGCACCTCGTTTGCAAGAAGTACTGTCCTCCAACATTTGTATCGCGAGTTCTACACCCCATGAGTACCCTCCTACTAATAAATGTGAATTTCTTCCTCTCTTTATATGGGTTATTCCTCCACCTATATATTAGTTGTTCCTTGGGCCACACTCTAAAGTTATATTTCATTTAATTCCGATTGACCCTAAACTCGTACTATGAATTAAAAAAATAATAATAATTCAATTAATACTAAAAAATGGTACTAATCTAACCTTAAATAATAAAAAAAAAAGTACTAATCCAACTAATAACGAGGACAAGACAGCGGGATGTGGTTTTATGGTAAAAGCCACATTGTTGCCCACTGCCTTCATTAGGCATTTTCCAAACTGCACTATAAAATCATATCTCAACTGATCCAAATTATCATCTAAACAAATATCAGTACCTAAAAAAAAAAAAAAAGGAAAGAACTTACAATGAAGACAAAATTGGTTATACCGTCTTATAATTACAATCTAAAATTTTAAATTAAAGGGTTATATTAAATGGTCATTTACTTCAAAATTACAATAACTCTAAATACCATCTACAATCATGTGATCACATAAAAACCTAAATCATAATTATCGGTGAGGAATTAACTATTAAATATAGTGTTTAGCTACCTTATTACTTGGATAAAGTTATCAATAAATAACAATTTTTAGATACTCTTTAATAACTACTCTTACAACCAATCCGAGAGTTGTTATTAATGGATACAAATCATAAACTACATTTTGTTAACCTTCAAAAACATACTTCACATGGGCGAACATAAAACTTTAATCAACTAGTATTTTATGTTCACTCAAGATTGTAAAGATAGACAATCCGTTTAAAAAAAAAAAACAACAGAGTTTCCATTAAATCAGCCAGTGTTTTAGAGACATCAATTTATGTCTCAGTAAATTATATTCGTTTTGAATCAAGATTTCTAATATACGAATTCTTAACACCTATAAATTTTGTTAATTCTTACAGGATTTTTGACTTGGTGAACAATCCAAGTGACATAGAAAAATTGGATCATAACCTGAAAGAAACTATAACTCACATGTTGTCTACTGATATACTTCCTCTTAATCTTTCTCTGCCCAAATGAAATAAGTTTTATATCTTCAATCTGTAAGCGCTTATAGAAATGCACATTCTTGTCCAAGGACAATAGCAAAGCAACTTCCTCTTTTATTCATCCGAAACCTTGAAGAATGTATATGATAAGATCAAGTTGTTGATACCATCCATTCTAGGATCTGTTTCGAATTCAGGGTCAATGTAGAAAAACACCTGCAAATGTGATAGATAAGCTGTTCGGGCAGGGCATTTGATACAAGGAGCTTCTATAAACACTTGGTAAACATAGAAAGAAACCACCACTTACAGGCATGTCAATCTGCTCCCCAGGAAGAAGGCGCTGCTCTTCGAAGCAGAAGCATTGTATTTTATTGAAGTAAACTGCAGCCTGAAAAAAGTAATAACCAGATCACAACCCCTTCCGTACAATTTCGAAATTGGGAAAAAAAGGAAAAAAAGGTTAATGATAACATTGATGATTCAAGCAATAGTTTGTCTGTGTCTTCATAAGATTGTGTCAAAACAGGTTCAAGAAAGGAGGTTTCCCAAGTGAAAACCAACACCCCATCACTGATATACTCTACAGAAATCTATCTATGAAGTGGCATTTTGTCACCACTTGATTTCACTCTCATTAAATTCCGGCACACTTGAATATGACAAGCACTTGTTTAAGTAGTCCTCTGTTGCATTGCTTGTATGAGGGTACAAAACATTATTAATCAGCCTTCATTCATGTGCCATCCAACATGCTTTAGAAGTTAATTGTTCTCTATGTCTATTCAAGAAAGCACTAGCAGGACCACCACCCAATGTGGCTTGGCGGCAAAGCACTCAATTACCCTAACAATATCCCAAGTTCGAGTCACCCCCACCACAAAGTAATATCTTAGAAAAATAAAAAACACTAACAAGAAAGTGCATATATCACAAATGGACCTTATGGTGCAGTCAACAAAAACTCAGTAACCTCTTCAGAAGCTGAAAGTTCTACAGTTTTTACAATTAGTTGGCAGAAACAAAAAGGAGTTTCACATAAACTCATGGAGAATGAATGTTTTGACCACCTGACATATTTGTTTTGAGAAGAAACCAAAAATCGACCGTCACCGCTACAAGATTACCAAAAGTCAGAAACAGGTCAATATTATCTATACATAACATGAGATTGAATTGACTAAACCAACATCACACCATCTTGAAAAGACTGCCATTTACATTTATATTAATCACTAATCCATTTATTGCCAGGATTTACTCTCCAACTCAAGAAGGCAGAAGCACTGTTCTAAAGCAAACTTCAAAAAAACCTAGAACCCACTCCCCAAGGTATCCGATAAATCACCTATGCATGTGATAAAACATATCACTACAAAATATTAATCAAAAACATAATCGTAGGTGTATAAATTGTGGTTTGAACACTTTCTGTGGGAACCAAATGCATTCAAACTGCTTAGAAATACAGAAGGTTCATAATGTAACCAGAGCTTTGGCTCTTCCCGCAACAAAGTCGAACGAAGATTTTTCAGTTTCATTTATATTAAACTACCCTTCAAAATTGTCTCTGCATGCAGTGGCAAACTGGCAGCCTTTTCTCGTGCACTTACCTATACTCTTAAATCAGACTACGGTGTCATCGTAAAGACTCAAAATAAACTGAATGCCAGTTAAACCGAAGTGCGGAACAAACAATAAAAAATCCATAGTATATTTCCGGGATGTCAAATGAAATGGAAGCTCTTATTATACTTTTCCCTTCATATTTTTTTCACTCACAGAGTCACAGGCGCGTAGGTTGAGTACCACACTAAATTCTCCTCAACTTTCAGACCAAGCATATATAGTAAAATCATAAATGATAGTCCCTCTACCTGTTTGTGCCAGAATATTTTAACGCTAAACCTCTAATGAGTAAATATAACACTATACTTGGGCATTAAACAATAGTACCTTCATTGGGGTCACATTATAGGTAGAGACACCAGTTATTGGGGTTTGGCTGTTGCAGCAAAGGCAACAAACGGGTTTGATTCGAAAGCCTCGAAAACGACATCTTTGTCAAACAACACAAAATGGCATCTGAAATGAAACACCAAAAACCAAAATTCAAGCCACCCATTTGCTTATATTGTCTAGTTTTTCATTTTTGGCCAAGAACCAAACACCAAATCATGCAAATTTTCTCAATCATCATCCCTATATATCATTCTTTTCATGCATTTCTGGTGCAACCAAACAGAAGACACACAATGCAAAGCCGTAAAAAAAAAAAAATCAAAAACTCAGAAAGACCAAAACTTTGAGTCACTAACATGAACTTATAGTTCAATCAAGATTGCATTACATTCAAGATTCAATTGTTTTTCCAAGAAAAATATATAGAAAACCTGTATCTACCTGTTTTAGTGATTAAAAAAACTAACCGAGCTAGATGTTTGAGAAAAAAAACCTGCTTAGAAGTGTATGTTGCTGTAGAGCATATAAAAGTGAAGACAGATAGAGAGAGAGACAGACCGCCGGTGGTGATGAGTGACGGAGACGTGAAGCGGGCGGCGAGTGGTGGCTGGTGGTTCTTTTATTTGATAAGTTGATTTTCGAGTAGACAACCAGCTCCGATAGTTTGTTTTTCCTCATGCTGAAATTACTTAATTAACCCTCTTGGATAGTGAAAAGTTAAGTAGTTTTTGGTCCATTTATAAAAATTGAATTTCAATCTATGACCTGAAATTACAAAATTACCCTCGGTGAAAGGGTTCTCTAATTGGTTCGATCACATGAAATGTTTAATGTGAAACGTTGTTGTTGAAGCTTTGATTGTAAGCGCTTCTCATGATAAACTTCTTACTAGGGGTGGGCATCTCCAACCTAACCCGACGAACTCAACCCAATTCGATAATTTTTTATTGGGTTGGATTGACTTAAATCTTAAAATAATTGGAATTTATTGGATTGAGTTGGGTTGAAAATTAAATTGGGTTGGTTGGGTTGAAAATTTTTTAACCCAACCCAACTCAACCCGATAAACGTCCATCCCTAATTCTAAATCTAAGATTTTCTTATACTTTTATGAGAACTTTTGCTGGGGATAATGATCAATGAGAACTTTTGTGATGGATTGAATCTTTTATTTGAATAATTGAATATTTATTTATACTAATTTTATTTGTAATTAAATTGGTTAGATTACGAGAGTTACCAACTAAATCTTTTATGCATTTATGGTGTATTAAATCTAACTCGATCAATCTAACCCAACCCGACTATTATCAGGTTGAGAGATTTTTAACTCAACCCAACCCGAACCCGAAAACACCCACGCCTACTTCTTACCATTCTTGTTACTTAGAGCTACCAACTGAAATCATATGAAAACTAAAATATTTGTGGTTTTATGGTTAATTATCGCAGATTATCTCTTGCATATCATCTCTTAGTAAAAGTGATCAAATATTTTCTTTGATCTTAAAAGATTAAGGGTTCAAGTCCCATCATTATCCTAAAATACAATACATGAATAATTTTCTTTGAATTTAATCTTTCTACCTTACCATAAAAAAAAAAAAAAAAAAAAATACACATTACCTCTTAATAAGAATGGTTTAACACTTTCTTTGATCCTAAGAGATAAAAAGTTTAAGTACCATAATTATCGAATGTATCGATAATTTTCTATTAATTCAATCCTCCCCTCCCCCATAATTAGAAAAAAAAAAATGATGTATGCTTTTTACATCCAACTTATATCCTATTTGTAAAGATCAAATTTCAATAATAATGCGAGGTATGAACTGCAATTCAAACAAAAAGACATTAATTTACTCTGAGCGTGATCGTGATCAAAATCATGAGAGAACTATGATTTTTTTTTATTTTAAGATTGATTTATTATTATTATTATTATAACCAACTAATATCCTATTTGTATACATAAATCTCTGACGTACACGTAAGTTTCAAACTTTAAAAATTTCATTTGAAACCTCGATTGACACTTAAAATCTCAAATTTACAATGACCGAGGCTAATCGAAATCCTATAAAAACTAAGATTTTTGTAATTGTATGGTTGATTAACGATGTCATTTTTATACATACAACCGATATCATATTTATAAAAAATTTCATTTCTTGCACGACTTCAAATAGAGTTAGTGAGCATAAGGTTAACGCAACATAGTATTTTTAAGTGTCAATTGATTGATTACATAAAATTTTTAAGCTTGGATTTTATGTAAATATTAGAGATTTATGTTTATAAATAGGGTTTAACTAGTTTATTAATGGATAACCTTATCTATGAATTACAATCATTAGATTAATTATAATAATGATTATTGAAATCAATTCAATAATTTGTAGTTGATTAATAAAGTTACCCAACCAATAGTCAAATCAAGTTAATATGATCTCATCAGTCAACATAAATTAACCAACCATAAATAAAACTACAAAAACTCAATTTTAACCAGTGTTCCAAAACTCGCTACTCGGACCTGACTCGGCGAGTCAGCGAGCTGGGAGTACTCGGCAACTCGGCGAGTACTCGGGGAGTACTCGGTTTGACCATCAGTCAACGGTCAAACCGTTGACCCATGGTCAAACCATGTCAAACTTCTAAATTGATGAATATATAACAACCTCATCATCAAATATAGCTTTGAGCATAAAAATTTTTATACAACAACCATCAATTGTCAAACAATATATTGCTTCTAAATTGATAATATAACATAAATCACACGATATATTTCCAATCATATTCAGCCAATCTCATTTCCATCAATTATCAAACAATCTATTGCTTCTAAATTGATAACATAACATAAATCACACAATATATTTCCGATCAATATATTTCCAATCATATTCAACCAATCTCATTTCCATCAATGCAACAAATAAATCACAAATCTATCAATCATCAATCCTAAACAAAATGAAGCGGCGAATCTGTGAAAGTAAAAAACAGAATGAAAAAACAAAAAAAAAATTGAAAACAAACAAAATCACAGGACTCACAGCGACGGCGAGTCGGCGACTGCAGTAGGAGGAGCGACGGACGACACCGGCAGCAGAAGTCGCACCCCACTCGGCGTCGGCGAAGGCGGCAGCAACGCAGCACGGCAGCAGACGTCGCACACGTTGTATCAACGAACGACCAGCGACGGCGAGTCGGCGACTGCAGTAGGAGGAGCGACGGACGACACCGGCAGCAGAAGTCGCACCCCACTCGGTGTCGGCGAAAGCGGCAACAACGCAGCACGGCAGCAGACGTCGCACACGTTGTATCAACGAACAACCAGCGACGGCGAGTCGGCGACTGCAGTAGGAGGAGCGACGGACGACACCGGCAGCAGAAGTCGCACCCCACTCGGTGTCGGCGAAAGCGGCAGCAACGCAGCACGGCAGCAGACGTCGCACACGTTGGATCAACGAACGACAATGGCAGCAACGCAGCAGAAGATATGCACCCAATACTCCAACCGGCGACAGCACACCAACCGGCGGCAGCAAAACTCAGAGGCAGCACGGCGGATAGAAGCAACAGCGGGTTGAACGGAGAAGCAGAGCAGAATTTCAGTCTTCAGATCTGAGCAAGCAGAGCAGAACGCAGAAGCAGAATTTCAGTCTTCAGATCTGAGCTTTCGCTCAGATCTGAAATACTACGCCAAAACGGCGTCGTTTTGGTGTGCCAAAACGACGCCGTTTTGGAAAAAAAAAATTTAAAAAAAAAAGGCCGACTCGGCCGATCTGAGCTGGGCCGAGTCGGCCCGAGTTGGGCTGAGTTGGGCCCGAATCTGGCCGATTTTCAACAGTATCCGAGTTGAACCCCCCGATCTGGGGGTTCTCGGCTCGGCACCTGGCCGAGCGGCGAGTACTCTGCCGACTCGGCCGAGTTTTTAAACAATGATTTTAACACGAACTCACTGGACATTACAAATTAGCATCATTAAGTTTTAAGGTGTAAAACTTGTTTAATATCATAGTCTTATCTACCTTTTATAAATATTGTAATTTTATCTTTATAAATATTTAAAAGATGCAGTTATAATGCAATTAGATATAAATATACTTATAATATTGGTATTTTAATTTTCAATAAATAAGATTTAAAAGTTATGATTTAATCTTTAATTAATGAATTAATATTTTTAGATCTAATTTATTAAAAATTAAAAAGTTAAGGTGTATCTATATCCAGATGCGCCGTCGGATGTGCTTCTATATAATTATATCGAATAGGGAGAGAGTATTTTTGTAATTTACTCTTCAAAACTACACTACCACTAGGGTTTATCAAAAATCCAAACAACCACCACCACCACCGCAACACACAGCCATGGACGGCGACCCCACCACCACCAAACGTCGACGAACCGACACCTCCATCCCCATTTCCTCCTCCAACAACAACGACATCGACGCCTCACTCCTCGAAGCCCTAGAAAAATCTTCCCACACCGCGATCGAAGTCCTCGACCAACGAGCCCTAAAGAAACTGGTGCTCTCCTTCGAGCGGCGTCTAAAAGACAACATAGAAGCCCGGCTCAAGTACCCAGACAACCCCGAGAAGTTCGCCGACACCGAAGTCGACCTCCACGAAGACCTCGAGAAGCTCAAAATCCTCGCCGGCAGCCCCGAGCTCTACGCCGACCTCGTCGGCCTCAACACCATCCCCTCCATCGTCGGCCTCCTCTCCCACGACAACACTGACATCGCCAACGACGTCGTCAGCCTCCTCCAGGAGCTGACCGACGAGGACGTCGTGGAGGACAACGACGACAACGCCAAAACCCTCGTCGAAGCTCTCCTCGAGAACAACGTGTTGGAGCTATTGGTGCAGAATCTACAGAGGCTGTCGGACGCGGAGGAGACGGCGGCGGTGTATGGTACATTGTCGACGATTGAGAATTTGATTGAAGTGAAGCCGTCGGTGGCGGAGATGGCGTGCGAGAGGACGAAGATGCTGAGGTGGTTGATGGGGAAGATAAAGGTAAGGGAGTTTGATGGGGTGAAGCAGTATGCGGCGGAGATAATGGCGATATTGTTGCAGGGTAGCGGCGCGAATCAGAGGAGGCTGGGGGGGATGAATGGGGTGGACGTGTTGTTGCAGGCGGTGGCGGTGTATAAGGGGAGGGATCCGAGGAGTGGGGAGGAGGAGGAGATGGTGGAGAATTTGTTTGATGCATTGTGTTGTTTGGTTATGCCCTTGGAGAATAAGGAGAGGTTCGTGAAGGCGGAAGGGGTGGAGTTGATGATTATTATTATGAAGCAGAAGAAGTTGGCTTATGGGTCGGCCATAAGGGTGTTGGATTTCGCTATGACCAATTATCCGCCTGCTTGTGAACGGTTTGTTGATGTTTTGGGGTTGAAGACTGCCTTTGCGGCCTTCATGGGTAAGGCAAGTGGTTTCTTGCTTTTGTCCCCTGGTTCAAAATCGTATGTTGTTGTTGTTGTTTTAGTGGATTGATGAAGATGGAGTAGTGTTGAAATGTTTTAGAGAATGTCGCCTTATGGTTAGTAGAGTAAATTAGTGTTCTTGCTTGTTTCATAAAAGCTTTGTGTGTTTGATTGTGGATTTTGTATTAGGTTTTAGAAATGGTAATGTAGTTGTTCTAGTTGTTTTAGGAATCATTTGTCAAGTTTAGTAGAGTAAATGAGTGTTCTTGTTTTATAAAAGCTTGGTGTGTTTGATTGTGGTTTTTGTATTATGTTTTAGAAATGGTAATGTACTAGTTCAAGTTGTTTTAGGAATCATTGTGTTAGGTTTAGTGGTAATGAGATTGTTCATTGTTGAACATAATTGTTCGCAAATTTGAAATTTAGATTCAATCCAAAATGTGTATAGTGTTGTGTCGACTAGTGATGGTTGGAAGAAAACAGTACCAAGTTAATCTTTCTTTTTAATGCGATAGAAGCCTATAACATGTTTAGATATTGTGACAATAGTCACAATACAGCCTAACTTGTAAAGATATTGTCTGTGTTTTTACTAAGGCTCATAGGTTTAAAACAACTATTTAGTGTTAAAGTAGGAAAATTGATATAGAGAGTTTAATTATTAAATCTCTTATTTCTCTCTATGACTCTATCTGTCCTGCTGATGCCTAAGCATTCTCATTTTTGAAATTTTGTTCAAATGCTATTCTTCACAGACTTTGATTTTTCACACTTATGTTCTTCCACTTGCATATATTTTGTTTCTAATTTGTCAATAGTCTATTGTAATCATTTCTTCACGCTAGACAGCTCCTTAAGTCAAAGATACTGAGGCTGTCCTGCATCACAAAGTCTGACCTCATTGACAACCTAAAGTACTTTGTTAATCAATCTGTAGCCTTGAATGAGAGATTCTGGATTGGCATAGGATATTTGCTTTGCATCACTCTGTAATTCTTTGCACATGGGTGCTTGTTATTCTTGGTTCTCTATAATCAGTAGAGAAAAAAAGTATCAACTTTTTTCCCTCCTTATATACTCCATAGGGTTACAATAGTAATTTTTTTGTAAAACAGTGATTGTTTAGACCACTAGTGCGTAGCTAGTTAGAAGATATGAAATTAACAAGTTTTTATCTTTTTGTTACTTTTTTTAGATTCCTATGAGCAAGAAGAACAAGAAAGAGCGGTATCAGGAGGAATTAGAGGAGCGCATTGTATCCCTTATTGCTTCATTATTTGGTAAGCAGGCAAGTGAACACCTTTAGATTTTCCTTACCGTGTTTTCTGCATGTAGTTATATTTATGTTGTTAAAAAATAAATTGCAGATATTTTTTAATTGTAGTATGTATAATGAAGCAATTGACAGCATGAGTAGATGTATTCACTGTAATTATCTTGAAGTTATACTGGCTAATTCATGATTCAAAATTTTGTATCTTGTTTGTTATTTGCATTCATTGCCCCCCAAAAGAACAAATTTGGGATAAGGTTGAACCATTGGATTTCGTAGTACCAAGATCCACATGCACTATTCTGTTCTAAAACCATAGATTTGAATGATGCATGATTATTTATGCCACTCGTAAAATCTAACAATCTTTTTTTCTCTTCTTGAAAAAAGACTCTTTTAGTTGAGTCTTACTTAGAAATCATTGAAAGGCTTGTTTATGCCTTCATTATGGAATTCCATGTTAGAGTTTTCTCAAGTTAAAGATTGAAACAGTGGCTAACTTGATGAGGAGATGTGCCTTTATAATTATGGATGTTAAGAGAAATGTCAACACTTGTCTGATGCAAGATGATTGAAATTTAGGGTAATAGGGGCCAATTTTAGGTATTTGCAAAGATAAATATTATTTCTTGGGTAAGTAGAACAAACCAACTTGGTGAAAGTGCAATGTTGGTTTAAAGTTTATAAACTATGGGCTGAAAATTTCAAACCTTAGGTCTATAATCCTGGATTTTGGTTGATAAATACGATAAGTGGAGTTTGATGGGTATATGATAAGGTACTACCCTATCACAGATTTGAAGATGAATCCAGTGCATGCACTATACTTGGAATTATATAAAGCAGTTCATTAATTTCTAAAAGATGCTTGTACTGACCAATTGAGGGGGATGCCAACATAGCTGTAGATATGTAAAGATTGTTAAATAGAAAACACGATCTTCAATTTGGAGGTTATTGAGGAATCTAGATGCACAGTGGTTAAACTAATGTATAGGAATAGATTGAGAAGTTTCCAAATGAAGATGGATCTAGGTTTGTATTGCACTAGATTTCATAGTAAAACCGGAGATGTTCATTCAAGATTTTAGTTTTTGAAGGTTTTAGTGCACTGCCACACTATTCTTATTTTTTTCCTCCATTAATAAAATTCTGTTTGTTACTAATCTATCTTGTATGTATATATCTATGTACACACACAGACTAACACATGCATATATTATGTACGTAAAATTTTTATGGTGTCAAGTGAAGATTTACAAGAATTAATCTGCAGCAAGTTGCTTTTATAACTGCTATAAAGTTTTCAAAAGTCTCTTCTAATTCTAGTTAATTAACACACACAACTTTTTCATGGCAAAACTTGAAAGTTTATTTGTTTACATGTTTATTTAACATCGATACCGCACCTCAAGATGGACTGGAAAGATGCATCTAGTTTTGTAGCAAGCTATTTAGTTATATATTGAGAAAAAGAAAATGCAAGATATGCTCATCTGATTTAATTAAAAACATTGCATTGGACAACTATTGAGATGCATGTACGACATCTGGACATATTGCTTTGTGTTTTTCTCCTCCTTAAATGATTGGGTGTCAATTGTTGTGTTTGATGTTTTACAGGTGGAATTCTGAGAGGTTCTAGAAAGGAAAGATTGTTGAGTAAGTTTGTGGAAAACGAATGTGAAAAAATAGACCGCCTTATGGAGCTTTATATGAGGTAATGGCTAAATAATTTGTTAACCTAGCCATAACGATTAATTCATATGTTCATTTTCTCCTTACAGGAACAGCCTCTCTTTCTTCTGTTTGAAGATTCTGTCATTATTCCCCTGCATTTCTTTACTTTATGCTACCAGTCTCATCCACAAAAAGGTGTTTTAGCCACAACATGTGGGTGAAAGGTTATTTATTTTCTTTTGGCCGTCTGTCACTAATGAGCACTGATTGTAATACAGGTATTCTGATAGGGTTAAAGCAGAAACTGAACGAATGAACAATCTTGAGCTTGATGACTTTGAGGTACTTTTTCTTTTCTGTTAGTCATTCAGTTTCATATTACACCTTCAAATCTTTCTTTACAGTATTTATTTGCACTTTGCAGATGGATGAAGACGAAAAGTATAATCGGAAGCTAGAGTCTGGACTGTACACACTTCAGGTCAGGATTTGTCATAGTGGCTTCCTTGTCAGTTATATTATTGAAATCTGGTTTTTGATGTAAATAAGCATTGTAGACACTTGTTGTGTTACTGTTGATGAAGATCTTTATATATAGCACTGTGCTTTCATCATCTATGTTCAATTCTCTGAATGTCCTTATATTTGAATTTGCAGCTGATCGCCGTCATCTTAGGTCATCTTTGGTGCTCTGAGTAAGTATTTGCATCTAATTTAACTCATGTCTCTTCCATGGGGGAGTTTTGTATGCATGCTTCAGTTTTTGCTGTCCTAATTTCATCTAACTCTCTGTTCAGACACCCTCAAATGAGAGCAAGAATTGAACTATTACTAAAGCAGCAAAAGCTTACGAAGAAGGATGTTAAAGACATCCTCCAGGTACATGCTTTACAACCACATCTTCTTTTGCACTTTTCAGGTTTATGATACGTGACACTTGACATAATAGTCATGCTCGCTTGAGAAACCTAGTTTCTACATGCTATGTCAAAAAAGTATAATTAGCCATATGGATATAGAAAATCGATTGATAGTGAAATGCTTAAGTTTTATT
Organism: Dimocarpus longan; assembly: GCA_022984855.1. Classification (NCBI taxonomy): domain Eukaryota; kingdom Viridiplantae; phylum Streptophyta; class Magnoliopsida; order Sapindales; family Sapindaceae; genus Dimocarpus; species Dimocarpus longan. Next base: position 1,553,924 of record CM041021.1, read on the forward strand.
ACCAAAATGCATTTCACTAGAGCACACAATAACCTCGATAAAGCTACGAAGTTAATATATGTAAATAAATGCATTATCACATAAATGAGCATATGAAACTCAGACATTGGTGGACATGCTACTTGTGTCATGTAACCAAGTGTCTGACTTGCTAGTTTCAGTAAGAAGGTGTTCTAAACACCATGGATTTTGTTTCAGTCTTTCATTTATCAGTATGATTTCACATTTTGGTATCTTTTTTGGATATATGTTGCTATATAGAGAATCTAAATGATGTCTGAAGTGTTTTGCCAAGCTCTAGTAGCATATGAATTATTTTACATCAAGGAACTGTTGTTTTAATGCATGTTGTGTTTCGTTGTAATCACAGGAATATCACGACAACATCGGCGACTTAGATGGACCAGATGAGAAGGAGCGAGCACAGGGAAGAATCCGGAAGTTCATCTCTGCGTTTTAATTGTAAGATGATCCAGTTCGGCTGCTAGGATGTGAGATTTATAGTATTAGGATATTGGGACCTTAAAATTTTGTATTATTGTTGCAAAGTTAATTTATGTTTGAAAAATACTTCTGTAAAAGCAATTTCAAGAAGAGCACTTTTGTTCAATCAAATTCCTTTTTGTGCGCAAGTACAGACTCCTTTTGGTTGTATTATTGGCCACTTGAAATAGTGTCCATAACCCACTATAGAGTTTATTCTAATTTACAGATATGAACTGATTTATATACGTATTTATTAAAAGTTGAAGAAAATGCGACGAAGGGAAAACGAGATATAAACCGCATATCTTTATCTGGAAAATGAGAGATAAACTATATATTTTATTCACGAAACTGTTTGATTCCGAATGAAATCATGTAAATTTTGAACCCTTATATAGACAAAAACCCGAATGAATTTCGTTAAAGTGGAAAACGAGGTAAGCCAAAGAAGTGAAGGCTGCCCTTATTTGGTGACTTTATATTGGAGTACTTACATCAAATGCTTTTGAAGGAAATCATTACAAATGGACTCCAAAAATTTTTGATCCCTCTATCCTCCGACAAGAAGCACATATTCGTGGGATGACTTTGAATATGCTAACCTTTTGTTATAACATTTTTGGCAGATGTAAAATTTGTCACCATCTTCTTGAAATTTGAACTACAGTTGTGTACCATGTAAAGTCGGAATATATATATATGTATGTATATAATTTAGTTATTTTTCCCTTTTGGCATGGCATGTATATAATAAATTATGATTTAATTTCTCCTAGATGATATTCATCTGGATTCGTCCAGATGATAGTGATGGGTTCGATTGTATCCGAAATGATGAACATCATTTGGATTTGATGAGCTCATCACAATGATTATATTTGATCTCAAATTAATTGTTTAGAAAAAGAGAAAACAAATAACAATTAGATATCATAATTATAACAAACGTTCTCAATGAAGAACATCATTAAAGGAAGAGGAGAAGATGACAATTAAGTGTTTATTGATTATTACATGATAATAATGTAATTTAAGCAACGGGAAGGAACCCCATGGCTTTAAGGGTGTCACCACAGTTATCCAAAGCGTTCTTCATCATGAAGCCAAGAGCATTTGCACGGCGTACAGGCTCAGCCAACCCCACGTCGCTCGTCAACAAGATCCTCGCAGCGTCCAGCTCCACGATCACCTTGCTGCACTCCTCGTTCCCTGGCTTGGTCAGGTGCACCTCGCAGATCTCGTCTGCATGGTCTCCCTCCACCTTGATGCTGTCACGTTCTCCGTCGTCCTGTCCTTGTTGTCCTTGCGCAACAACGTGACGGTGGCTGCCTCTACGTGCTAGCTCAACGGGGTCTCGAACTGCACTCTGCATGTGTCACAGTACACCTTGCCTTCCACGTACAAGTCGTTGGCGGCTGAGGCCAACCCAGCTAGGAGGGCTGCCATGCAGACAATGAGAGCAGTGACAGTGCAAGTCTTTGCCATTTCTTTTGTTGGAAAATGCTCTTACTGCTTGAGTTTCCATGTGCGAGTTGACCACATGCTTTTACAGAGGAAGTAGTTATTTTCCGTAGTTATTTTCCTGTGGTCTTTGTTTTGTCTTGGAAGACGAAGAAAAAGACTCGTTCAACTTTCTTCATGGAGCATCATTTTAATAGTTAATTCCATTTAATTTTAGCTGTAATACTGTCTAATTTAATAATCTATACAATTACCAACCTAAATTTCACATAATTACTTGAAATGATATAAACTGTCCGTTCCAATAGTAAGAAAAATAGCAAACTTTTTCTTTGGTTGCTTAAACCAAAATACCATATTTTGAGGATGGTTGATTGGAGAAGGTAGTGCAATACAAATAGACACTAATCATTGATTTCATTTTTCATTATTTTTCACTTATTTTTATTTTTTACTTTCATTGACGTAATGTTGTAAGGGACGGACCTAACTTAGGCTCAGACGAGACACATGCCCCTCCTAAAGCTTTTTTAAAATCGATCAAGTTTATAATATTAGTTATTACATATTTAAATATATAAATAAATTGTTATATATAACTGTTAAAGTGAATGAAGCCATAGACATAGAAGTGTATTGACGGCATGAAGTTCATATTGTATATTAGGGCTTTGATTCCATCCCCTGTCAGGATTGAAGCCTTTTTTCATTTTACAAAAAAAAATAATAATGCACGGTGCGGTGGGGGAGTGAACCATGGTTTAAAAAACCATGGTATAAGGACTCTAATCAAGCAGACTGATCTTAAAATTTGTGATAGTTTGACTACTGATCTTGGAATTTGTGGCAGTTTGACTTCGCTAGATCTTAGAACTTTTATAAATCAACAGGACAATTGAATCTTATATAAATCTAATATTTATTGTTTTAACCAATACAGAGCTTGTAGAGACCACTAAGAGGCTGCAATGGTGGAGGTGAGAACCCCATCGATGGAGGTCCTCGAGTCACGGCATGACCATGACTTGAGAAGTAAGGACATTGGTTCATTGCTGCTGAGTTCCAAGGTCCTTGATTCGCAACTATGCCGTGGCTTATAGCTTTGGACCAACTTCATCCCGTAATTAATATTCTCTTATTTGAAAGCATAAAAAACGAGCAAACTATTACTATTTACATGATTTATAGATGGATGTATAAATATATATCAAGTATCTAATCAACCAAACTTCACAATCTGAATTCTGGTAAGACATCCTTGACATGAATGGTTATGTTCAATAAACTTCCAAATCAAAAAGAAGAAGAAATGAAAATTATTACTAAGCATTTTATTAGAATGCCAATCAATGGCATGCTTCCAACTAGGAGGTTTCAAAGTACCGAATAATTACATGTGTTCAACAATACATGGACATTCTTAGCGTTAATCAACAACACAAACTCCAGTCCTTTTTCTGATAGGCAAAAACCTATGGTCGTTCCCGTTGGTCAGACAAGACATGCATTTATTAAAAGTTGAAGAAAATGCGATGAAGGGGAAATGAGAGATAAACTACATGCCTTTATCCGCGAAGCAGTTTGATCCCAAATGAAATCGTGCAAATCATGAGCCCCAGTATACAAAAAAACCCGAATTTTCTGCACATGACATAAATTTGTTGAAGTTAGCACACCATTGCTCCATTCTACTTAATATATACTTGTATTTTCTTCCATTGTGATGACATATATAATCAACCCAATCTATTTCAAAAAAAAAAATAATAATAATAATCAACTAAGTCGATTCTACTAAGTTGACAGATAGCACATATCAATAAAAGGCCAATAGAAGGTCATTTCATCCACCGGCAATATAACAATTCCTTCTCATTCGCTTGATTTCTGCCTCATCAACATTTACGGTTGCTTGGTCTAACCATTTCTAGATGCTATGTCCTATATTCAAAACACTAATAGCGTGTAGTATATTCATTAAAGTCTAAGAAATACAGACTATATAGAATGATTATCTCTACAGGCTTTTATAATCTAGTCAAAGCAAAATCTTTACAAATGAAAGAACGGCATTCATCCGAAGTTTAAAAAGAACGATATCCTTTCATTTTGTGTAAATTTAACACCAATGACAGAATTAACATGTTGTAGCCGTTGTTAGTGTCAGTAAACAGTAAATTAACTGGGTTCATGCCAAATACAGGCTAGCCTTACAGGTAGATCAGCACCCTCTTCTTTGACACGAATCTTAACACTAAGATCATGAAATATATAAAGTAATTAACAACTAAAAAAGCGATGCCGATGTATACATGTGTATGCATGCATAAAAATTTTAACCATAACTATTCACAAGCAAGGTGCATATGCTATTAGCTAACTAAAACCTGCCCAAAGATTGCATTCTAACAAGCATTAAATAACACTGAAGAAATCTAATACAACTAGAATGTGATCATATAAGAAAAAGAAGTAACAAACCCAATTGGGAGGCGGTTTTGGGGATCCCCAGTAGAATAGCCTTTAAAATAGAAATATCGAGTGAAGATGAACGTAAGTCCAAGCCCGGCACATATACAAGGATGTCCAAGTCCTCCTAGTATCATCAGCATGAAGAAAATGGGCATCAATTCCAGAGAATTCTGATGCCCTCTCTGCAACCCGAAAAAACAACAACAACAGTAACAATTAATTTACAATCCCATAACCTGAAAACAAGAATTGTTCAAGAAAACAAACAAGTGATTTTGCAATCCAATTTAAACAATCTGCCCAATTAAAGCCAATCACTTCACAACCTAATAAACCGAAATTAACAAACTTTTTCAGCTGTTCAATCAATTTTCATCACAAAAGCCAACTACTTTACAACCCAATAACCCAGAAACAATAAATTTTCAATTATCTAAACAGTGTAAACCAAAGAAAAAACAATAAATTCACAACCCAATAACCCAAAAATCAAGAACTATTCACTAAATCAACTAATCGGTACCAAAAAAGTCAATTACTTTACAATAAAAAATCTCAAAAACAATAACTTTTCATCTATCCAAACAATCTGCATCATAAAAAACAAATCTTTATACAACCCAATACACCCAAAGAACAATCTGCACCCAAAAAAGTCAAATTTTTTCACAACTCCATGACATAAGAACAACAACTTTTCAATAATTTAAACCAAAAAAAAAAAAATGCAAAATTTACATGCAAGAGACCAAGCCAGAATTTACCTGCACACAATTAAACAACTTTGCATTTTTGTTTTCAGATTCTACAGCATAAAGGGTGGGATAAGGAACCTTGTACCTATTCAAAAAAACAAAAAAAAAATCAATCATGTTAGATTTCATGATCAAAACACAAAAAACTAAAAAGAACCCTCAAATGGGGTGTGTGAGGATTACATTTTACGAGCTTTGCCGACTCGAAAAGCCATCCAGAAGTTGAGAAAGCAGTAGAGAACCAGAACCAGAGCGACATATCCGTACTCTTTTGGCAGAAACTCAGCTGCTGCACTCATGTTTGCTGCTCTTGTGGATGATAACCAAGTGTTGAGTTCCACACAGGTCACAACACATATACACACACAAGACTTGAATGACAAGTCAACTGGTTTGGGGATTTTGTTTCGTGTATCTGTGTGTACAAGTGGGTGATGCTGCAGATTTTTGACGCGTGGATAACGATGTTCGCTCGTTGTTCTTGACCGTGGACCAAAACCCCTAAAGCGAAAGTCGTGTATGCATTCCAACGCACATATTTTATCAGTATTCTAAATTCGCTACTTACTAGTCGACCGATGACCCAACGAGCAATAAGTAATCGATAACACGATAAATAATTGGTAAATACTTAAAAAACATTATTTATGAGAAAAATTATAATTTTTAAAATTTAAAGGCATAAAATAATTTTTTTTAAAAGTTAAGGGTCATGACGAAATTATCCTCATCATATATAGGACTACTCTGTTTTGTTTTGTATGTGATATCAAAACGGCGTCATTTTGGCATGCCAAAACGACGCTGTTTTGGTAAAAAATTTTGAAAAATAAATGCCAATCGAGCCGACCGAGTAGTTTCAAGTTGAGTTGACCTGAGTTGGGCTGAGTTAGGCCCGAATTGGGCCAAACCCTAGTTGAACCACCTGATCTGGGGGTTCTCGGATCAATAACTAGTCTAGCGACAATTTCTCGTCTAGAACTCGATCAACTCGACCGAGTTTTTAAACCATGTATTTTATACACGAAATTCTTGTATTCAATAACATCTTTATTGCAGCAAACAGGATTGACGGAGTGGTATGGTCACCTCTACGCATGCATCAAATTATGAGTTTGATTCTCACCTCCCACTAAATATAGATTGTTTTTCCACTTTGATATTTACATCAGGGGCATTTTATAATAAAATAAAAATTAATGATAAAACCAATTTTAGCTTTATGAGTATTTATTTATTTATTTGTGAATTTTATCATGTAAAATAATTTATATACAACAAAAGAAATTCATACTAATAATTATAAATAAACCAATATCTATTAAAATTAACAATATTATATGTTTTCGTTCGATATAAAAGATTTTAAAATCAAAATATGCAAAATTTGAAGATAAGCTTGGTGAGTAATAATTAATTAATACTCATTAAGATTAAACAACATCGTACGTTTTTGCTACATATAAAAGATTTTGAAATAAAAATATATTAATTTTGAAGATCAACTTGGTGGATAAATGATTTTATTATGTCTTTTCAAGTCCAGGTTCAAACTATAATTGTCTTTCTTTTTCAAAAAAAAAAAAAAAAGAAAAAAGAAAAAAGCAAGAGAAAGACAAGAAAATGAAGTTCGAACCCCGGATGTCATGAAAAGAAGGGGACAAGTCACACCACCGGTATAAATCAGTTTATCATAATGTTATTTGCTTTGTATCTATATATAATATTTATTTATGCATTTAAATATTTAATTACTAATATTATAAACTTAATAGTTTTTCATAAAACTTTAAAAGGGGAGGTGCCTCGTCTTGCCCTAAGCTAGATCTACCCTGTTTTGGCCTAATGCTAGTAATAAAAAATAAAAATAAAAAAATATTTATTTTATATCGCATTTGTATTGAGTAGGTATGTAAGTGCTCATGAAAGACCGATCAATTCAAAATTTTATTTTATAGTCAATAAGTGTTAAGTGTCATCTTATTCATAATGCTAGAAATACATTATTACAATGGATTCTAATAGACCTTTTATTCGATAATCAATATCAATATATATATATTATAATGTATATATTTTGTACATAGAATCTTTTTTTATTCAATAACAGCTTTATCTTATATCATATTTGGATTGAGCATACGTGTAAGTATTCTGATGAGACCATTCGATTCAAAATTTTATTTTATAGTCAATAAAGTCTAAGTATCGGTTTACTTATAATGCTAAAAATACGTAATTTCAATAGATTTGAATATGCTTTTTATACGATAATCTATATTAATATTAATGTCAAAAACGAAATGAGGAGAAAGTGTTTGATGTGATCTATATTCATAAGTTATTACTTTTCAATAGAACCTAACTAACTAAGAGTAGAGAGTTCTAGTGAGTAAAACATTCTCATAAAAGGGAACTGTGGCCTGATTTATGGTAAAATCTTAGCCCACCCACGTCTTGTCTCAAGGTGCCACCCTATATTTATAGGTAATTTTTCTCGTATATTGTAGGTTGGCTCCCTATTTGATGTGGTTTGCTCGCTCTCACTTTTGGAAGGTGATCTCTGGGATGCATTTCAAAGTCATATCTTAACTAATCTCAGTTATTATCTGGGCATGTATTAATATTTGAAAAAAAAAATCTCATCAAAAAGAAAATAGAAAAAAAAAAGAGAGATCTAATTTTATTTTCCTTTTTTATAGAATATAGGCACGTGGAAGTTTTTACCCCTTAAAAGGCTCTCAAAGAAACCTCCTAGATTTTTCTCCAAAGTCCGTCAAATGTAACGAGTATTTTATTATTATTATTATTATGTTTTTGAAACACAAGTGTAACTAGTATTACATTCCAAACAAAACATAGAAGTGATAAACAGAAAATATGAAAGAAATTGTGACATTTGAGTCCATTCATGACATAACTATGGGCTTGAAAACAGGACACCAAAATTATGGGCTCGTAGCAAATCCATCAGCCACACACAACAGACAATGAAAACATGAAACCAGGGGAGGTGAGTCGTCTTAATTTTGTTTTATTATTATTTTTTTTAAAAAAATTATAATTACACTTATACCTACCAAAATCTCTTAAGATAAAACTCTAAAACACAATCCGTAACTCTATTCTTAGTAGATGGAAAAAGAACCATCCACATAAAATGAAAAAATTATCCACACATATCGGTGGGAATCTAACTCAATTCCCAGTAAATAGAAGAGGGTCATTCAGATAAAGTAAAAAAATTATCCACGTGTATTGGTGGGATTTACACGGTGAACTTGTCACTAGGCTGAAGAGAAACAAAGATAGATGGGAATTATGCCATTACACCACTATACTTGCGAGTGAGTCATGTGATATTCAAGATTGAATAAATTGTAGTAATGTACAATTGTGTAATGTAATAATTATGAGAAAATTTGAGAGAATATATTATGAGGATTTATATGTATATTAATAGAACCATATTTTGATAAGTATCTATGATGAATTGGGATGGTATATTATATGGATGGTAGGTAAGCCAACCGCCGAACCACTTCTAATATGTGATTTGATTTTAGAAAAACTAAATAAAAAAATTTCGACAGAATCGTTGTACATAAAGATTTGATAGTTTTAATAAATATTATAAATATTATTGTTGCTTAATCTTTACCTACGTCAATAGAATATTTTTACATAATTCTTAAAAATATAGGTAAAAGATTATTCTATTAAAATCATTCAGATTGATCAAAAGGATTTTGTATTACCTATATGAATAAAAAATATGAGAAACCTTATATTAAAAATATAATATATCAAATATTCAGTTGTTACCTTGTAAACATAGAAATTAGTTGAATTCCTTTTAGTAAATCAAAATTAACATTTTGAAATATAACATAGTTATAGCTTATAGGAGCAAATTAAATAGTAAATAGGATACAAACGATAAACAATTTCAAAAAAATATTATTAATTATTTATTCAATTTATGGAAATAATAATAAACATCATTACTGGATAATCAAATAAAAATATATATTTATAAATGCTTACAAATAGTCTTATTCAATAAATTGTTGAGGTCTCAATTTAGTTGTAATTTTGATATGGTTTAATAAATTTCAAATTTCATTAAAAATATAGAAAAACATGTTTATGATGCTAAGGTTGTAGATTTTCCTCATATTGTTTATCCATATTTTAATGTAATTTTCGAATCACTCAATAAAATGCAGTAAAATTTCATAATTGTTGTGGAATAAAGAGGTAAAGATAAAGTTTAAAGTAAGAATAGCATGGAAAGTGATAGAGAGCACCATAATCGAATAGGGAATAGTCAATGAATAGAAGAAAAACACATTTCCTTTCATATATAATTTCAATAGAGAATACATATATTTATAAGCGGCAGAGGCTGTTAACTTGTCTTCGTTGATGTGTCGGTAGGCAAGCCATTACAGAACCAAAGTCAAGCCGACCCCTGTTTCACCTCATGAACATATATATATGAAAAATTGTTTTCTTAAATCGGTAGTCAAATTATTGATTTCAATTTTATGTACTCAACAAAAAACGAGCACAGGACTAAAATATTATGATATTGCGGTGATTATCAAACATGTTAAGTTTGATGCATTTAGCTTCTTCCAATATCTAAGAAAAATCAAATCCCACTTCATTTATTTTTCTTTACTAGTTTTGAACTCTCAAGGATTATTATTTTACCAAACAATATAAAGAAATATAATAAAAAAATTCGTCTCAAACTTGTAACTATAAATTATTGTTTGATATTTGATGACTAATTAAGCATCTCTTCACAATAAATATGCATGCCACATTTCTCATGCCAATTAACTCATATGGAAAGTAAGATTGTAATACTCATGAGTCATGAAATTGACGTTCAACATGTTTTTTATATTCAGCTTAAATATTGAATTTTTATGTTTTGAATTCTTTTAATTTTAATACATCTGGTCACATAAAATGAGTATAATATTATTGAACTAGACAAGACAAGACAATAAATAATGGAATTGAAAAACATTTCCAAGTAAAATGAAATGAAATCAACATTACATTCGAAATGCTTTCTTTATCAAAGTTTCATAGTTCAAAATTTTAATAGAACCATTAACATTTTTCAAATGTTTATTGTATTATATTTACTTTTTTTTTTGTCAATTGAATAGTATTTCTATCGCATGTTATGTTTCAATTGAGTTAAAAAAGATGTGACGTGCTAAGATTACTCCATTCAAATTTTTTCTCTAATAATTGATGGGGTGAAGTATTACCTTCTCATAATTAAAACCTGACAAGTCCTTTACTTGATCTCACAATGGTTGTATCATAATTAAGTCCAAACAAGTCTTTTACTTGATCTCACAATGGTCGTATTGACAACAAAATATGTTGGAAAAATGGGACAAATATCCATTTTAAGGACACAATTTTTATTGGGTTAGATATCTTGATTAAGATAAATCAAAATGGATTCATAGATGTTTGGATGAATAGAAATTGAATTGAATATTTAATTTTTAAATATGAATATTGGATTAAGTATTATAAATGTAGCTATTGAATTTAGAAAAGTGTAACTGCAAAATTAAACTGTAGATTTAATTTTTCAAATTGTAATTACAATTATTAATTGTAGAATTAAATTGCAGTTTTAAAAATTGAATATTTAAATTGTAACCACCAGTGTTAATTGCAAATTTGAATTTTCAAAGTCTAACCGTTGATTCGGTTTAATGATTTATTTTAAATAAGTTTTGTAATAGTCCCACATGGAGACTATATGTTGGTATCTTTTCTAGTTGTCCAGAGACAACTTAGAATTTATTTTGTTTTCTAATTTATTTTCTCTCAAATATTATTCGTAAATGTAAGTGTCCAAAGCAATAAAAATTCAGATATAGTACAATTTGTCAAACGAGTCTGGTTGGTTTTGTTATATCTTATGAGACAAATGTTAAATAATTCAGAGGATGAACAATGAATTTTTCTACATGCTATGTCAAAAAAGTATAATTAGCCATATGGATGTAGAAAATCGATTGATAGTGAAATGTTTAAGTTTTATTACCAAAATGCATTTCACTAAAGCACACAATGACCTCGATAAAGCTACGAAGTTAATATATGTAAATAAATACATTGTCACATAAACGAGCATATGAAACTCAGACATTGGTGGACATGCTACTTGTGTCATGGAACCAAGTGTCTGACTTGCTAGTTTCAGTAAGAAGGTGTTCTAAACACCATGGATTTTGTTTCAGTCTTTCATTTATCAGTATGATTTCACATTTTGGTATCTTTTTTGGATATATGTTGCTATATAGAGAATCGAAATGATGTCTGAAGTGTTTTGCCAAGTTCTAGTAGCATATGAATTATTTTACATCAAGGAACTGTTGTTTTAATGCATGTTGTGTTTTGTCGTAATCACAGGAATATCACGACAACATCGGCGACTTAGATGGACCGGATGAGAAGGAGCGAGCACAGGGAAGAATCCGGAAGTTCATCTCTGCGTTTTAATTGTAAGATGATCCATTTCAGCTGCTAGGATGTGAGATTTATAGTATTAGGTTATTGGAACCTTAAAATTTTGTATTATTGTTGCAAAGTTAATCTATGTTTGAAAAATACTTCTGTAAAAGCAATTTCAAGAAGAGCACTTTTGTTCAATCAAATTCCTTTTTGTGCGCAAGTACAGACTCCATTTGGTTGGATTATTGGTCACTTGAAATAGTGTCCATAACCCACCATAGAGTTTATTCTAATTTACATATATGAACTGATTTATACACACATTTATTAAAAGTTGAAGAAAATGCGACGAAAGGGAAACGAGAAATAAATCACATATCTTTATCTGGAAAATGCGAGATGAACTACATATCTTTATTTACGAAGTTGTTTGATACTGAACGAAATCGTGCAAATCTTGAACCTTTTTATAGACAAAAACCCGAATTTTCTACACGACATGAATTTCAGAAAAATGAAAAACGAGGTAAGCCAAAGAAGTGAAGGCTACCGCCTTATTTGGTGACTTTATATTGGAGTACTTACATCAAAATGCTTTTGAAGGAAATCATTACAAATGGACCCCAAAATTTTTGATCCCTCTATCCTCCGTCAAGAAGCACATATTCGTGGGATGACTTTGAATATGCTAACCTTTGTTGTAACATTTTTGGCGGATGTAAAATTTGTCACCATCTTCTTGAAATTTGAACTACAGTTATGTACCTTGTAAAGCCGGAATATATATATATATTTTTAGTTATTTTTTCCTTTTGGCATGGAATGTATATAATAAATTATGGTTTAATTTCTCTTAGGTGATATTCATCTCGATTCGTCCAGATGACGGTGATGGCTTCGATTGTCATCATCTGGGTTCCAATTGAATATGGGTTCGATTGTAACTCAGATGATGAACATCATTTGGGTTTGATGAGCTCATTGTAATGATTATATTTAATCTCAAATTAATTGTTTGGAAAAAGAGAACACAAATAACAATTAGATATCATAATTATAACAAACATTCTCAATGAAGAACATCATTAAAGGAAAAGGAGAATATGACAATTAAGTGTTTATTGATTATTACATGATAATAATGTAATTTAAGCAACGGGAAGGAACCCCATGGCTTTAAGGGTGTCACCACAGTTATCCAATGCTTTCTTCATCATGAAGCCAAGAGCATTTGCACGGCGTACAGGCTCAGCTAACCCCACATTGCTCGTCAACAAGATCCTCGCGGCGTTCAGCTCCGCGACCACCTCGCTGCACTCCTCGTTCCCTGGCTTGGTCAGGTGCACCTCGCAGATCTCGTCTGCATGGTCTCCCTCCACCTTGATGCTGTACTCACCCGACTTGTCTGTCACTGCATCGATCTCCACTGTCACGTTCTCCGTCGTCCTGTCCTTGCACAACAATGTAACAGTGGCTCCCTCTACGTGCTGGCTTAACGGGGTCTCGAACTGCACTCTGCATGTGTCGCAGTACACCTTGCCTTCCACGTACAAGTCGCTGGCGGCCGAGGACAACCCAGCTAGGAGGGCTGCCATGCAGACAATGAGAGCAGTGACAGTGCAAGTCTTTGCCATTTCTTTTGTTTATTTCTTCTGTTGCAAAATGCTCTTGCTGCTTGAGTTTCCATGTGCGGGTTGACCATATGCTTTTACAGAGGAAATTGTTATTTTCCTGTGGTCTTTGTTTTGTCTTGGAAGACGAAGGAAAAGACTCGTTCAACTTTCTACATGAAGCATCATTTTAATAGTTAATTCCATTTAATATTAGCTGTGATACTGTCTAATTTAACAAATCTATACAATTACCAACCTAAATTTCACATAATTACCTAAAATGATATTAACCGTACATTCCAATAGTAAGACAAAATAGCAAACTTTTTCTTTGGTTGCTTAAACCAAAATACCATATTTTGAGGATGGTTGATTGGAGAGCGTAGTGAAATACAAAAAGACACTAATCATTGATTTAATTTTTCATTATTTTTTTACTTATTTTTACTTTTTACTTTCATTGATGTAATGTTATCGGGACGGACCTAATTTAGGCTTAGACGAGACACGTTAAGTTTGATGCATTTAGCATCTTCCAATATCTAAGAAAAATCCCACTTCATTTATTTTTCTTTATTAGCTTTGAACTCTCATGGATTATTATTTTACCAAACAATATAAAGAAATATAATAAAAAAAAATTCATCTCAAACTTCTAAAGATAAATTATTGTTTGATATTTGATGACTAACTAAGCATCTCTTCACAATAAATATGCATGCCACATTTCTCATGCCAATTAACTCATATGGAAAGTAAGATTGTAATACTCATGAGTCATGAAATTGACGTTCAACATGTTTTTTTATATTCAGTTTAAATATTGAATTTTTATGTTTTGAATTCTTTTAATTTTAATACATCTGGTCACATAAAATGAGTATAATATTATTGAACTAGACAAGACAAGACAATAAATAATGGAATTGAAAAACATTTCCAAGTAAAATGAAATGAAATCAACATTACATTCGAAATGCTTTCTTTATCAAAGCTTCATAGTTCAAAATTTTAATAGAACCATCAACATTTTTCAAATGTTTATTGTATTATATTTACTTATTTTTTTAATTGAATCGTATTTCTATCGCTTGTTATGTTTCAATTGAGTTAAAAATATATGTGACGTGCTAAGATCACTCCATTCAAATTTTTTCTGTAATAATTGATGGGGTGAAGTATTACCTTCTCATAATTAAATCCTGAAAAGTCCTTTACTTGATCTCACAATGGTTGTATCATAATTAAGTCCAAACAAGTCTTTTACTTGATCTCACAATAGTCGTATTGACAACACAATATGTTGGAAAAATGGGACAAATATCCATTTTAAGGATCAATTTTTATTGGGTTAGATATCTTGATTAAGATGGATCAAGATGGATTCATGGAAAAAATAGTGTTTGGATGAATGAAAATTGAATTGAATATTTAATTTGCAAAATATAACTATTGGATTAAGTGTTATAAATGTAGCTATTGAATTTAGAAAAGTGTAACTGCAAAATTAAATTATAGATTTAATTTTTTAAAGTGTAACTACAATTATTAATTGTAGAATTGAATTACAGTTTTAATCGTCATTGAAAAATTGAATATTTAAATTGTAACCACTGGTGTTAATTACAAATTTGAATTTTCAAAGCGTAACCGTTGATTCGGTTTAATGGTTTATTTTAAATCAGTTTTGTAATAGAGTCCTACATGGAGATTATACATTGATATCTTTTCTAGTTATCTAGAGACAACTTAGAATTTATTTTGTTTTCCAGTTTATTTTCTCTCAAATATTATTTTTTGATATAAGTGTCCAGAGTAATAGAGATTCAAATATAGTACAATTCGTCAAACGAGTCTGGTTGATTTTGTTGTATCCTAAGAGACAAATGTTAAACAATTCAAAGGATGAGCAGCGAATTTTTTCTTAAGGTTACAAGCCTCAACACTTTTGTTTTTGTTTTTGCTACAAATTATTTGTAATCTAGAAGGTTTTCAGAATTTTGATTTTACATTGATACCTACTCTTATTATTATCAATTTTTCTAACAAAATATTGAGAGTAAATATTTCATGTCATTGGTATGAAAAGTATTGCTTTCTAATATGAGTAAAGAGAAATGTTGTAAGAAATAAAACATTCTAATAAAAATGAAAATGATCAACCGTTTAAGAGAGTTTTTTTTTTTTTTTTTTCCTTTTCTCTTGAATATGAACATGAAGAAATTTTAAGGGAATTTAGAAAAAAAATGCACCAAAATTACGTAATTACAATTTCAAGCAAATAAATTACAAATTTACGTTTAATTTACTAAAATGCCCTTTCTAACAGCCCTTTTCATTATCTCAATCAAAAAAATCACAAATCACCCTTAGTTACCCAAAATACCCCTAATAAATTAAAATCAACTCATCAATACAAAACACTAATTATTTTCCTACCTGATTAAAACGATAAAATAAATAAAACATAGTATCAAATAAATAACATTAACCCATTATTTCATCCTCCATCATATTTTTCTTCGACAATAATCACCCTTTTTTTTTTTTTTAACTTTAGTTTTGACTTTTGAGTGGAAGATAATATGAAGAAAATTTGAAGAAATTTGGGTATTGATAAATGTTAGTATTTATGTTTGAGTTTTATTTGATTATGTTTGGAAAAAAAAAAAACAGAAAGAAATTATTGTTCGGGGTAGCAGGTGAATTAAGTTTATAATAAAAAAAAAAGAGAAAGAATTTGGGTCAACCGGAATTACCTCTTTAGGTCAAAAGATAACTCGAAATTGGGTCGCCCTTTGACTCGAAAAGATAATTCTTACCTAACCTCTTCGGGGCAAATGGCGACCTGAATTCGGGTCACCTTCTGACCTGAAAATAAAATCAATTCAGGTTAGAACCTAACTCGATATCGGGTTAGCTTCTAACTCGATGTTGAAGTGACCTGAAATCGGATTAGTTTGTGACCCGAAGTTTAAGCTCTGGGCCAAAAATTGACCTGTTTCTGATCCGAAAACTTAATTGTCGACCCGAATCAGGTTAACAAGTTTAGGGTAAATTGCTGATTATATATTATCAAATTACTCTTTAAGTTGTTTAAAAGAAACAATTATGTGTTATTAAATTTTCAGGATTGATGATGTCTACAGTACAATTAGTTTTCAATTGGGGTAAACAATGGAAGAGCGATCGTGAGGTTTACTGGTGTGAAGGTTAGAGAGCAAGAACTTTTACATTTCCACATAATACAACTTTTGAGTAACTATTGAATAAAACATATCCCGTCACAGGTATCGATAAAAACTATTATCGAGCTATATTAACTACTGTTACTCAAACCATTTGTGTAAGCATGTCTATTAAGATAATTGATGATGATGGTGATGTTGAATTATTGTTTGGCCGTGAGAATGTTGACCCTCTAGTTTATATAAGTGTAGAGGAGCTATATTAATTTACTCGCTTTACCTTTTCCTTTCGCAGAAGAATCAAACGCACCATTCAAATAATTAGATAGATACTTATACGACCTACGGTGTATATGATCCCTAAGAAAACTTATTGAAAGCATCCAATTTATCCACTAATTGCAAAGCCCAATATTGAATAACATTACACTTATCTGTTCCACATAAAGTCATTTAAAAAAAAAAAAAAAACAGTAAAGCTAACTTTACCATATCTATGTCGCTGATATTTTGATTAGCTCAAAACCTCGTTTTAAACCAATCAATCACCATTGCAATTGATACTTTATTCATACTAAAATAATTCTGTCATAGCCTTTGATTATTCAAATGAGATTATTTTGTTTCAAACTTCAAATCATCTTCAAACTAAAGTCTAGTCACCAAACAAAACTTCATTGGGATATACTTTATCAAATCATTTCCAATATCAAACCACATAGTATTTGTTAACTGATTTTCATGTTGGATATGACACTTCTTTAAAAGAATATGATGATAAAAGTGTCCAGAAAATACTATTTCATTAACATCAAGAAAATAACTAAAAGTAGTGCCCTTAAAAAGTTCAAGCTAATTAGTAGTAAGAGAAGATTTGATCAATTATATGCTTTCTTAATTACTGTAGTTGCTAACTTGCCTCGATTCTCGAGTTTTTTTTTTTTTAAAAAAAAATTAGTAATTTGTTTTAGCCATTTACACCTATTAAAGAAAAAAAAAAAAAGGTAAAAAAAACATTATGGTTAGGGAAATTAAAACATCACTTAAGTTCCACAAGGGAGATTATTCAAGTTAAGTAATAGGTGAAAAGATTTTTTTATTATAAACTTGATACAAATATGAGTACCAGGGTGGAACAATAGAAACAAGTAAAATATTCTCTTATTTGATAATTTTAATATTTAAGGTTCCAATATTTAAGGTTTAAATATTGGTACCTTAAATAATAGACTTAGGTTCAAAACAAGTAAATTATTTAATGTTCTACTTTACAATTTTGATGTAAGATATTAATAATTTTGATTATTTTCTTATGATACAAATAATTGTAGGCATTATAGAGTATGTAGATAACCAAAGTAAATTGAGATTTTCAGTTTTAAGAACTAAGTCTTTTATGTAAAATCATTTTCCTAATAAATTTCTTCACTAGTCTTTATGTTGCAATTCCAAGTATAATGTGTTTTTTTTTCTTTCAATCTCTAAATCTTCAATTATTTAAACTTTCCATCTCATTACAATTTGTTTTCTCTAATATTGACATTTTTTTTTTTATTTCAATCTCACTAATCTTAATACAATACCTAATAGATATCATAGTTTAAAGTATCTTCTACTCCATATCAATCATAAAATTAAAACATCATTAGACACAACATTTTCTTATTTCAATCTCACTAATTTTGTTTGAACTTATAATATTTTGAAATGGATAGATAGTTTACTTTATTACTAACACTCCTCTTAGTTTCATTAAAACACAAAAAAAGAGTGAAAATAATTCTTATCAAACACTTTCTATACATAAACACTAGTATCCATAACTCACCAAAACCCCAACTCATCTTCGCTCTTAGATGGAATCTATCCACTTTTCGACACATCTTTGCTCTTAAACAACTAAGACCTCATCAATGACGACAACAAATTAACAATAGCTCCAATCAAACACACAAACCATGACAATGACAAAAAGAAAAAGATAGAGATAGCAAAGAATCAACCTCAAAATTGTTGTTCAAGAATTAAAAGAAGAAGATAGATTCAAACACTCCTCTTCATTTCATCAAAACACAAAAAATGAGGAAAAATAATTTTCACAAACATTTTTACAAACATTTTCTATGCATAAACACTAATATCCATGACCCATTAAAACCTCAACTCATCTTCTTTTTGACATATCTTTGCTCTTGAACAACATCCCAAATCATCAAATTCAAGACCCCATCAATGACAACAGCAGCTTAACAATAGCTCCAACCAAACACACAAACTATGACAAGGGCAAAAAGAAAAAGATAGAGATAGCGAAGAACCAACCTCAAAATTATTGTTCAAGAATTAAAAGAATAAGATAGATTCAAATACTCCTCTTAGTTTCATCAAAACACAAAAAAAAAAAAAAAGTGAAAATATTTCTCACAAACATTTTCACAAACACTTTCTATACATAAACATTAGTATCTATAACTCATCAAAACCCCAACTCATCTTCTTTTTGACACTTCTTTGCTCTTAAACAACACCTCAAATCATCAAATTTAATACCCCATCAACAACAACAACAACTTAACAATAGCTTCAACCAAACACACAAACCATGAAAATGACAAAAAGAAAAAGATAGAGAGAGCAAACAACTAATCTCAAAATTATTGTTCAAGAATTAAAAGAAGAATATAGATTCAAACACTCTTCTTGGTTTCATCAAAACACAAAAAATGAGTGAAAATAGTTCTCACAAACACTTTCTATGTATAAACATTAGTATCCATAATTTACCAACAACTTATATTCATTTTGACACTTCTTTGCTCTTAAACAACATCCAAAATCATCAAATTCAAGACCTCATCAACAACAACAACTTAACAATAGTTCCAACCAAATACACAAACCATGACAATGGCAAAAGAAAAAGATAGAGATAGCAAATAACCAACCTCAAAATTGTTGCTCTAGAATTAAAATAAGAAGATATGTAGGAGCTCTGAAGGAGGAGATTTCAGAAGAAACCCTAAATGTTAAGTGAACACCAAAGTAATGGTTTGTAAGAACCTATTGCGGTTCAAGTTAAGAGGAGTTGACAATGGCAACAATGTGGTCGTTTTCATGGCTCCAGCTTGAAGGAGTTGATGTCGCCGCTGTTGACAAAGACGATGACGCCGCTATTCAGGTTGGTGTGATGTGTATCGAGTTGGTGGTGGTCGGACTGCTCTGGCTAATGATGGAATGAATGAAAGATGCTAATACAATTCAAGGATATTTTAGTAATTTAGGGACAGTTTTGCAATTTATTTGTGTTAAGGGTATTTATATAATTCTGGACAGTTTTTAGAGTACTGTTGCCAAATTCTCAAATTTTAACCCCTAAAAAAGCACTAAGGAAACCTTCTAGATTTTTCTCCTAAAATCTGGTCAATTAATTTAATGTAATAACTTTTATATTAAAAAAATTTGGGGAAAAGTTGCTGTCCAATTCATGCTGCCTCTGAATTGGAAAATAAAAATCTGACACAAGCTTCTCTGAGGACCTATAAAAATAGATCTCTCAGGAGCTGTTGAATTTATAAAAATTCCTACATTCACTTCTGACACAAGCTTCTCCGAGCAGAAGTATCAACTCTATAGAAAATAAAATGACATGGAAGATAATGGAGCACCCAAAATTCTGATTGCAGATTTTTTATGTTGTTTTATTTTATTTATTTTACAATTTATAATAATTTTTTAATAATTAAAAGGAAGGGCATATATGATATTAAATGGGTCGCTCTTACAAAAAATAATATTTTAAAAAATTTTAATGGGTGAACATGTAAAAACGGGTGCACATACAATTTTTTAGAAGTGCAAATATCGCCACTCTAATGTGTGAAAAATATTCTGAAATTTAACTCAGTCCATGACAAAACTTCGGGTTTGAAAACAATGTACCAAATTTATGAGCTCATACCAATTCCATCTACTCAATCTACACAATGAAGACATGAAACCTTGAAATATGACACATTATAGAAATATTGTATATGTAATAATTACGAACTTAAGAGAATAAATTATCGAGAGAATTTGAGAGAATATTGCTATAAGGATATATTAACAAGAATCAACTTAAATGGGAATCTATAATAAATAAGGAACCATACCATTCCCAACATATAATCTGATTTTTGAAAGAATAAGTAAATTATCTTGAATTGAATCGATGTATATTGAAATTGGATGACTTATATGAATAATATGGAATACTATTGTTGTTTTAATTTTACACGAATCAATAGAATTTTACATGAATCTTTTTAAACCAAAAAAACACAATGAATTTCATCATTAAAATCATTTGACGGGCCTTGAAAGTATTACCTATATGAAACAAGAATATAAGTAATCCTTACATTAAAAATGATAAATACGAAGTATTCAGTTGTCACTTTGTAAACAAAGAAATATGTCAAAGGAGTAAAACTTTCACATATATATATATATATATATATATATATATATATATGTATGTATTACAATATTTGGCATAATTACATGCTCTTAGGTCACATATTCAACAGAAGTGACTATCAAACAAGTTTAATGCATTCAGCTTCTTACAATATCTTAGAAAAATCCCACTTCATTAATTTTTCTTTTAATGATTTGTTTTGAACTCTCATGGATTATTATCCTACCAAACGATATAAAGAAATATAATAAAAAAATTCACAATAACCATGCATGCCACATAATTCTCACGCTAGTTAACTCATATGGAAGGTAAGATTATAATACTTATGAGTCATGAAATTGACATTCAACATGTTTTTTATATTCAGTTTAAATATAGAATTTTTATGCAAAGAATTCTTTTAATTTTATGACATCTGTGCACATAAAATGAGATCTACTAGTATTGAACTAGACAAGACAATAAATAATGGAATTGGTAAACATATCCAAATAAAACAAAATGAAATCAACATTACATTTTGAAATGCTTTCTTTGTCAAAGCTTCATATTTCTAAATTTTAATAGAACCATCAACATTCTTCAAATGTTTATCGAATTACATTTATTATTATTATTATTATTATTTTATCGAATCATCTTTCTATCACAGTTATGTTTCAATTGAGTGGAAATATATGTGACATGATAAGACCGCTTCATTCAAATTTTTTCTCTAATAGTTGATGGGGCGAACTATGACATTGCGAACTATTACATTGCTCATAAATCATAATTAGAACATAACAAGTCCTTGACTTGATCTCACAATGGTCATGTCGACAACAAGATATCAAGAATAAATATTTCATATCATTTGTATGTAAATTATTGCTATTTAATATGACCAAAGAGTAGCATTGTAAGAAATAAGTTATCTTGAATTGAATATATATATATATATATATTGGATGACTTATATGAATGGTATGAATACTATTATTGCTTTAATTTTACTCAAGTCAATAGAATTCGACCTAAATTTTTCCAAAGGAAAAAAAAAAATAATTTTATTAAATTCATTTGACCAGTCTACAATATTCTACATGTAGAATTTTTAGCCTCTGAAAAAATCTCAACGAAACCTCAAAGAATTTTCTCTTAAGAACCGATGGACTAATTAAATAAAGCTTATATTTTGACATCAAACAACAAAACAAACAATACACATAATGTATAGAAGAATAAGTTGTAATGTTTGATTCTGACCATGACAAAACTTTGGATTTGACAAGTATACGTCAAAATTATGGGTTCATATTATATCAACTCCATTTGTCCAAAATAGACGATAATATTTTAAACAAGAAATCATGTGATGCGACATATTCTGGAAACATTGTTTATGTATTAATTATAGGGAGAATTACTCATAACTTCCCTGTAAATTTGATATTGACAGGCGGATATAACCTTTTGAATTTTTTGCAATGTCCTCCCCTGACTAACAGATGGGCTGGTTTGACTATCACCTGGTCACTTTGACCGTTTAAAAAATATGGAAAGACGAAAATGCCCCCAGTCATCTTCTTCCTCCTTCTTCTCCTTCTTCTCCCTCTCTCCTCCTTCTTCTCCCTCTCTCCTCCTTCTTCTCTGCATCTGG
Organism: Dimocarpus longan; assembly: GCA_022984855.1. NCBI lineage: Eukaryota > Viridiplantae > Streptophyta > Magnoliopsida > Sapindales > Sapindaceae > Dimocarpus > Dimocarpus longan. Next base: position 1,576,504 of record CM041021.1, read on the forward strand.
GTTTCCGATCGGAAACCCAGAAGTCGTCTGGGTTTCCGACCGGAAACCCAGATCGTCGTCTGGGTTTCCGACCGGAAACCCATGGAAACCCAGACGACTTCTGGGTTTCCAGATCTGGAAACCCAGAAGTGGTCTGGGTTTCCAGAAACCGAGACGACTTCTGGGTTTCCGATCTGGAAACCCAGAAGTCGTCTGGGTTTCCGATCTGGAAACCCAGAAGTCGTCTGGGTTTCCAATCTGGAAACCCAGACGACTTCTAGGTTTCCAGATCTGGAAACCCAGACCGTCGTCTGGGTTTCCGATCTGGAAACCCAGACCGTCGTCTGGGTTTCCGATCTGGAAACCCAGACCGTCGTCTGGGTTTCCGATCTGGAAACCCAGACCGTCGTCTGGGTTTCCGATCTGGAAACCCAGACCGTCGTCTGGGTTTCCGATCTGGAAACCCAGACCGTCGTCTGGGTTTCCAGATCTGGAAACCCAGATCGTCGTCTGGGTTTCCGATCTGGAAACCCAGACGACTTCTGGGTTTCCAGATCGGAAACCCAGACGACTTCTGGGTTTCTGGAAACCCAGACCGTCTGGGTTTCCAGATCTGGAAACCCAGATCGTCGTCTGGGTTTCCGATCTGGAAACCCAGATCGTCGTCTGGGTTTCCGATCTGGAAACCCAGATCGTCGTCTGGGTTTCCGATCTGGAAACCCAGACGACTTCTGGGTTTCCGGTCGGAAACCCAGACGACGATCTGGGTTTCCGGTCGGAAACCCAGACGACGATCTGGGTTTCCGGTCGGAAACCCAGACGACGATCTGGGTTTCCGGTCGGAAACCCAGACGACTTCTGGGTTTCCGATCATGCAGAGAAGAAGGAGGAGAGAGGGAGAAGAAGGAGGAAGAAGATGACTGGGGGCATTTTCGTCTTTCCATATTTTTTAAACGGTCAAAGTGACCAGGTGATGGTCAAACCAGCCCATCTGTTAGTCAGGGGAGGACATTGCAAAAAATTCAAAAGGTTATATCCGCCTGTCAATATCAAATTTACAGGGAAGTTGTGAGTAATTCTCCCATTAATTATAATAATAAGAGAATTTTTCGTTGAGAGAATCTACTATAGATATGTATTAATAAGAACCAATTTTTTGAGAATTTAGAATACGTCAAGAGGGTAAGTAATTCCACCTCTAAACCTTCTAAATATTAGAGATCTCGGATTGAGTGGGTAATTAACCATGGTTATGATTAATATATATATATATATATAAAATATTATTGCTTTAGTTTTCTTATGTCGATGGAACACTTTATAGGTATTTTCATTAAAAAAAATTATTTCCACATTTCTTAATTTTATAATAACTATATAAACAAATAAGAAGATAAGTAATACTAGCATAGTGAGTTATCTTAGTTATGGTAACTCTGCTTGATATACTTGTGTGTGTCACATTCAAGCTCAACAGCAATCAAAGTGTGTGACAATTTTCTCTCACTATTTGGCCCCTCCCATTCCTAGGAGTGATACTTGAGTCATGCTATAATGTCTATAGCTACTGATCTTAGTTGTATCCTGAACTAATCTCAATCATAATAATTATATTGTAAAGAATATATATCAAACATTCCTTTATTAACTTACACGCATTGAGCAATAAATTGTTTTAATTGATCACATGCATTCTTTAATTTGAGCTATTCAAGGTTATAAAGAAAACAAGAATAAATTAAATTGTGAAGAATCACAAGATAGAAAATTTGCTTCTAAATTGCACATTTTATGTCAAACATTTAAGTTTAAAAAATCTTTAAATTTTAAAATTTATTAAAATTCCAATGTCATTAATTTTTCTTTTTTAATATTGAACATATCGAAAGCCTAGGAGACCTACCAAAATCAAATTGACTCTTAAAATATATGATGATGCCGAAATGACAATGCTCTTCTATTAAAAAGAAAACATGAATAAAAATAATATCATTAACACCTTTCATTTTATAAGTATATCCAGCAAACCCTCACAAATTCTAACTATACTAAAATAATCTTCCATGATCTTAAATAATAATAATAAAAATTATAGTCTGATAATTTATTTATTTTCAAAATATTAAAAAAAATGTTAACAGTAAAATAAATTCAAATAATTAGAACAAACTCAACAAAAGTTTACAAACAGTCTTTTACAGTTCTACTTAACTACTTAATTCAAATAATACAATTTTCACTTTTTTCAAACAAAAAATTTCCACTTAAACCTAAGGTCTTACAATAATATTTCAACTTCTCTTGGGCCTCACTATAATTATAACAAACATAAGGGATGAGTTGAAATTATCCCCACATCTCATAAATCATAAAATTCCGCTTCCCTCTGCCACTATAAAAGCCCTAATTTCCACCAACTCGTAAAATCACATTCTCTCTTGCTAAATTTCCCGAAAAAGCTCTGATTTTTCTGGCGCACTAGTGAAGACGATTGGTGGGTAGCATCTAATTTTTCTTTTTAGTTCTTGGGTTTTCGTGACCCCAATTTTTTTTTTTTTTTTTTAATTTTTAATCTAATTGTCTCTTGCAGGAGTTTTCAAGTCTGAGCAGACCAGCAGCAGCAGCAACTGTAGTACACCCTCTAAGGTGACAAACCCAGGTGCTGGCTTTTGTTTTTTTATCTTTTATTTTTTATTTAATCGATTTTTTTCAAGATCGGATTTTTATAGAATTCATTAATTGAATTGGTTGAGTTTAAGATGGTTGGATCTCGATTTGTTAGAAAAGGCTTTTTTTTTTAGGGTTTAAAGAGGACTGGAATCGTTGAAATTAATAATAATAATAAAGTAAATTTAATTGTGGACGCGAGAGAAGATTGAAATGTGGTTTATTAGATCCCCCGATTAGGGGGTTTTCCGGCGGCCGCCGAGCCCGGGCTTTAGAACACTGCTGAAAATTTATTGTACATTGCTAGTTTGTTCTTCAAAGTTTTCTATTACTTGTAATTTTTATATATCATTGTATTTTTTGCAGGACTACTTACCTCTTAGATTTGTTGTTATACCAGAGTAAAACGAACAGATGGAGGATTGGGGTAAAAATTTGTGCTTTAGATTTTTTTTATTAGATTTCTTCATACCACTTTTTATTTTATTGCTATTTGATGCTCGCTATGCAAAGCTGTATTTTAAATCTTTATCGTTCAGTGGAGTTAAAAATTCAACTTATGGGAAGTGTGGATTAATGGTTTTTATTATCATTATTATTGTTGTTGTCATGTTCTATGTTGAGGTTGTTCAAACATTGTTCCGAATTAAGGTTGTGCCACAATGTGGCTTATGGCGATTGTGGTTTAAAGGTGTACTTGTTATCAGTATTGATTGTTATTGTTTTTCTAGTAATGAATGTGCAAACTATATATATTACCCTAGACACTTGAAAACAATGTTTAGTTGAGTAAATTAATGTATTTTCATTTTATTGAGATACTGAATATTCCATGATAAATATTCCCATAAGATAGAAAGATTTGCTAATGCCTGATTTAAAAGTTTTTCCTATTAGGTGGCATTTCTTTTAACGTTTTTTTTTTATTTTTATGTTTTTGTATGAGGTTGTCTCTCATTGTCTTTTTGTGAACTCCTAAGTGAAAAGTTCCTATTTGATATGATTTTTATATTGGTTTCTAATTACTCTTTAACTCTTTTACAAATTTACTGCTTAGATAGGTCATTGATATTTTTTGGAACCTTGGTAGGCAAATTTGATGCACAGTCCCTTTTAATAGATATATATATATATCTCATTGCCTTTTTGTGAACTCCTAAGTGAAAAGTTCCTATCTGATATGATTTTTATATTGGTTTCTAATTACTCTTTAACTCTTCTACAAATTTACTGCTTAGATAGGTCATTAATAATTTTTTGGAACCTTGGTAGGCAAATTTGATGTGCAGTCCTCCCTTTTAACATATATATATGTATATATGTATGTATATGTACATGTATATGTCTGTGTGTATATGTATGTATATATGTATATCTATATATATGTGTGTGTGTGTACATACATACATACATACATGTGTGTGAATATATATATATATATATTCACACACAGACACACACACACATACATATATGTATGTATATCTATGTGTGTATATATATATATACACCTATCTCTCTCTCTCTCTCTCTATATATATATATATATGAGGATTGTTTAATTTATCCAAAATGTGCATATGTTTCAGAGGATGAGCGAATTCCACCCCTTGATTTAAAGGAGCAACCTAAAAATAAATGGGATGATGAAGATGTGGAAGAAGATGATGTCAAGGAATCATGGGAAGATGAAGATGAACCTGAACCTGCTCCGGTATGCTTTATGATTTAATATTAATGTAGTGTAGCATGTGTTAGTCATTTATCACCATGTGCCTTTTTCCCCATTTACCAATGGCTGAATGGACTAGATCATTAGTTACTTATAAAATGGTCTTTGAGTAATTTTTGCAATAGGAGATACAGGGAATGTTGAACATGTAGTCATTTAAAAAATGAGTATTAAGTATTAACAATTTAGCTATTTGGTACACTCTGAAGATGCCATCATTTGTTAAATACATGCTTTCCAAACTATGAATTTTTTCATAAATAGCAGCTCATCATGTAGATTACTTCCTAAACTATTTTCTAATGCATCCAAAGTTTAACCACTTCAGGTTTGCATGTCTGTTCAAGTGCATTGTTTAAAGGTGGAACATATGGGCCCTTTTAAATTGTCAAGATATCCAAATTTTGGGTGAGTCTAAGCTCAAGAGGCATAATTGTCAAAAAAATGCTTTGCAAATGTTTAGGCCAATGACCCAAGGGACAATAAGAAAACCCTCTCTATATCCATCAAACTGAAGATGTCTATTATTTGATGAATATAAATAGGTGTCCAGTGTTTTTTAAAACATCTAAAATTTGGAAAACTGCTTTTGTTGATGAACAATAACAAACTGTAATTATAAACCAAATACGAATAATAATCATGTCTATAAGATGTATTTGTTAAGTAGCACATTCACCATGTATTTTTGGTGGTTCTCTTTGTTTATGTTATCTCTAATTTCATTGCAACATTTCAGGCACCTTCAGCAATTCCTGCTGAAAAGTCCCCGAATAAACCTGCTGCAAAAGCTCCTGCAAAGAAAGGAAAACCTGTTGAGGTAGTAAAGGAAGAGCCATTGGATCCTGTAGCTGAGAAACTTCGTCAGCAGAGGTAAAAGCTTAACATTTTAATTTTATTAAATTTAGGAAGAACACATGCAATCTCACGTGAATATACATAAGGATGTAAACAAGTTGAGCTAAGCTGAGGAGGCGTCTAGTTGAGTTAAGCAAAGCTAGAGCTTGCTCAAGCTTGGTTCGATTAATTTGAATTTTTTGGTTTCAATTAAACACAATTTTGATCATGCATAAAGAGGTCATCTTTTTAGCCCAGCTTATGAGCTGCATCAAGTTCTAGATTAATTCAACTCATTCGTTTAGATCAAGTGAACTTGAGCTTGAGCTATTCAAAGCTTAACTTATTGTTGAAAATGATTTGTTTTCGTTTATTCATTCAGAAAGTTTTTAGTGTGACATGTAAGTCAATAAATGTTGAGAAAATAGGAAAAGACAATAGCTAAGTTAGGTTATGATTTCAATAATTTTCTCTTCATAACATGGTGTGATAAGAGGTAAGACTTGTAAGAATTAAGTACTTTAGGATAGTAATTACAAATTTTACTTCTTCTTTTTTTTTTTTTAATTTTTTATTATCAAATATTCTTAGATTCAAAATGAAATGATTCGACAAAGTGAATCTGTAAAATATCATTTGTCTTCAAATGTATTCTTCTTAATTCTAGAACTGTCATGAACTGAGGACAGTTTGGAGTATCAGTTTACTTTGTATGATCTGGTCTGAGAGAAGCTTAAGATGTTTAGAATTAGTTGTTGTTTACTAGCTGAGGTTTAAGAGATGGGTATATGATTATATGTGTAGAAGCGGCCAAAGAATGAGCTCTTAGAGTTTGTTTAGTGTATTTGTGGTATAATGGCATAGCAGTAGGCTATGATTCTGAGGCTGCAATATATGGCCAAATTAGTTTGTGCTGTTCCAGGGAGTGAGCAGTGTTTGCTAGCTGCTAGTTGATAAACTTGGGATTTTGGATATTTAGGTTCTGTGAGCAGATACCATACTTATTTTTTGTAGTTTGTCTTCTGCTATTGAGGGTTCTTACTGAAGACTTTTGTCCTCTTTAATAGGCTAGTGGAAGAAGCAGATTATAAGGCCACTAAAGAATTGTTTAGTAAGAGAGGTGATGAGAAGAACCTGGATAACTTTATTCCCAAATCTGAAAGTGACTTCTTGGAATATGCGGAACTCATTTCTCACAAGCTTCGGTCTTATGAGGTTTGTCGTATTTTTTTTCCTTTCTATTCTTTTTTATTTTGGACTAAAGGTTGTGAAGTTTCTGACTAGTCTAAGTTTATTCTTCAATGCAGAAAAGTTTCCATTATATAGGTCTTCTCAAGGCAGTAATGAGATTATCAATGACCTCTTTGAAAGCAGCAGATGCAAAAGATGTTGCATCTTCCATCACAGCAATTGCAAATGAAAAGCTAAAGGCAGAGAAAGAAGCAACTGCTGGTAAAAAGAAGACAGGTATACATCAACCTTTAATTGGTATCAAATATCAATGTCATTGTTCTGTTGTTTGCTTCAGTGATATCTTTCGTTTTTATGAAGGGAAATATCGAGTTTGGATAGTTATAACGGCACGTGGTTGAATCTAAAATTTAGACTGATGTAATGGTGTGTTTTATTGTATTTGGCATACAGAATGTGATGAACCTGGAAAATGAAAAATGTGGTTGACTTTCTTCACACTTGTGTAGACAATATTGCAAATCTGAAAAGACTTAATAAACATTTGTTGTATCTGTGGAATATCCTGCATTCACGAACTTCTTGTCTATACATTAAAGAACTTTTCTTCTTATTTTGGGTCTCGTGATGATAATTATGTTACTAAAGCCACTAATGATGACAAATGGCTTAATTCAACACCTATCTCTTTATCAGTTTATTTTGTGTGCTGTTACATCACATATATAACTGCTTGTGCAAGATACAATTTACATGTCTATCAAACATATTTAGTATTTATGATGGATGTCCATTAACCTTGATTCTAGATTCTTGTGAGTTGTCAAAGTATACAGTTCTTATGCGTATCAAATATATTTATCATTTGTGATTGAAATCCTTTGTTTGAACTATGATTCTAGACTCTCGGATATTGTTGAAATTTATGTTTTTTATCTTTTAGCTAAGACGTTATGAATGTACTTACAAGTCGGTTCATGAATTGCTCGTCCAGGTGGGAAGAAAAAACAGCTCCATGTTGATAAACCAGATGATGATTTTGCTCCCGATCATTATGAAGCTCTTGATGACTATGATTTCATGTGAATTTTCTTGGTATTTATTTCATTTTAGCGTTCCATCTAGAAGTACAATAGAATACTCCGTACCCCCTTCTTTGAACGAGTAAAAAAGGACCCTGACGGCTTCTGTTATTGTCTCAGTTTGCCGATAATATATTTTTAGCGAGCATCAAGATGTGAAGGACGTAAAACTGCTCTCTCTGAAACAATGAATGATGTGAACGTTTGCTATCAAATTTTTCGTCGGCTTTTCTTTAGTGTTGAAGGTGTTAGTGTGAAATCAATTTGGTGGTTCATTTTAGCATTGTTGAGTAAATTTTGTTACATTTCCAGTTGTTCCAGTTGTGGACGTTCTTGTCATAATATATGTTTACATTGATTGGAAGAAAATTAATAAACACTCTTTGGTGCTTGTCATACTTTGTTACTCTAAAGTAAAATTGCTCTAAATTTTGATGATTAGGTGAAACCCCAATCCTGAAGTTTGTAGCTGTCCGCAAAAGAGATTTTAATTAAAGAATTTTTTGTTATGATACTAAAATTAGCGTGAGTTTAGAAAGGGATATCAAATTATTAAAATGAATAATTTTATTACTATAATTCACATTGCATATCAATCTTTTAGACTCTCTGATATTACTGTATTAGACTACGCTACCACAAACGATGCTGATTGTAACCATTTGTGACCTACAAGGTGGTCTATCATTTTTGGCTCTTTCAGTCTTGTTTCATTGATCTTGACTCATGAAGCAATCACAGATTGGTGGTATTTGTGTGAGCTCTCCCAGTTCCTCCCATCAAATTATTTATTCTCAACATGCCACAGTGTGGCTGGGTCCTTGCACTGCAACGTTAGAGACACACCATCCGGATTCGATCGTGAAATATAGGATGAAGTGATGCCACAGACCTTGCAGAATGTATGATTGGCTCTGTGAGTGCCAAAAAGTGTAAGTTGTGAGAAACTCCTTGGAGTCTCCCAGTAGCTCAAACCTTTCGGGAGGGACACTGAAATTAACATTCCCTCTCATGGAACAGTCTGAGCAGTTGCACTTCCAAGCTACTACACTTTTTGGTGCTTGGACTCTCCACCTTACTCTCCTACAGTGACATCCACCACTGTGAATAATCATGTCATGATTCATTTTGATTCACCAAATTGAGTAATCTGCAATCAGTTTTAACCATATTGTGAATGGAAGATGTTTACTTGAAAGAAAAACATATAATGTTATGATTTTTATTTAGTTAAAGGAGATCAGGATTTAAATGGACCACATTCGTTATCCATGTGAGACATGACAACTCGTATAATTGTAGACTTCTACAAATATCTAATTACTTGTAACCTATAAACTACACCTGGTTTTCTAAGTTGTTGTTGAATTGCAAAATCAGTACGTAAATATCGTCAAATTTAAGTTTCGAAGCACTTGTCCTTTACTTACGAATTTGCTTTTTGGAAGCATTTACTTTAGTTAAAGGAGATCAAAACTTAATGATTAAGTTATGGACCTCACTCACTAACAACGTGAGATGTGACGGTTTAAATAGTTATAATAGGCCTAAATTTCCGTTAATGTCACATTTATAATGTCTCTATCAACCAAGCATCAATCACCGGCTGCTACGATATCCATGCCATCAATATATATTTTTCCCTTAGCAAAGAACAAGTAGTGACACAATCATCTAGACAAGGCAGGAGTTACTTCCTTGAATCCTGAGGCTATCTTGATTGACTAGTAGATATTGTTGGATATATTTTTACTATATCGAATCTCAAAGTAACCTCCATAAAATTTTGACATAACAAGAGTAAGCTAGAGATAATCATGTAAGTTACTTTAAACCAAATAATTTCACAATAACCAAACGTGTTCTAAAAATTTAGAAAATGAAATTTCTAATTGAACATAGAATTTCTAAAGTTACTCAAGAATATGCATGTATGTAAGTTATTGCATCAATATTTCGAGGCCTACTTGAAGCCAAAATTGTTAAATCGAGAAAGTGTTTACCTGTCCTGTGGAATATCTTGCAAGTTGAGAAATGTTGGGGCTGACAAAGAAAGCAAATATGTGTTGATTGAATCAAATCTGTCATCCAGGCCTAACGGTAGCGGTGGTGGTGGCAATTGATGACTTGGTGTTGTGTCATCGTTGACATAGGTGAATGAAAAGTTAACTACTCATTATGTGAACAATAATTTGTCTTTTAGAATCATTTTGAGACGTGATTTTACGATAAAGAATACTTATTCAATATAACAATGATTCAAGTTTAAATTACTTCATCCAAATGGTATATTAAAAAATAAACAACATTTTGCTCAAAGTATATATATTTTATATATACATATATATATTTATATATATATCATTACAAAGAGTTAGCATTTTTTGTTGTGAGAGTAAATTTCATCCGACGTTACTGGAACATATTTTTCAAATCGTTCGTGTAATATTTAATTTCGGTTTATTCAAATAAACCTCTAATCATTAATGTTAAATTCAAATCACCTTATAATTACGAATATAAAAACTAATTCCTCAACTTTATTATTTTATTTTTTATAATAAAAGTTTATTATAATTTGCTGGCCTGTCTCTTCTATAAGATGCAAATTGAAATAGGTTCACAAGAACACATACAATGTCTCTTTTAGTTTAACATATTGGTACTAATCATTTTCTCATGAGGACATTATAATATGACCATATGCACAAATGATTTTTTTTTTTTTTTTTTAAATTATATGCACAAATTTTAGTTAGATCCTGAGGATTACAACATCGTGATATGATGAAACCTTCTCATAGAAGATTTTCTCATAAATATGGGCTGAGGGCAAATTGCCGATAGGGAAAAAAGACACGTTTCTTTTCATTAACATTAAAGTTTTACCACAAAATCCAAAGGGGACTTATTTAATTTGACACTATTTCAAATTTGAGCGCCTCTACCAGAGGTAATATCTTAAAAAACCTACAAATTGCACACGAACATGCATTTGCTAGTTGTATCTTACAAGGGTGTCAATCATTTCGGCTCTTCAGTTTGTTTCATTGAACATGAAGCAATCCCAGATTGATCGTATGAGCTCTCCCAATTCCTCCCATCAAACTGCTTAATCTCAATATGGGACAGAGTTCCTGGATCCACGCACCTGAACGTAACAGAAATGCCATCCGGATTTGATCGGGGAATATAGAACGAAGTGATACCACATACCTTACAGAAGGTATGCTTCGCTGTGTGAGTGCCGAAAGTGTAAGTTGTAAGAAACTCTTTGGAATCTCCCAGTAGCTCAAACCTTTCGCAAGGGACGATGAAATGAATATTTCCTCTCATCGAACAATCTGAACAGTCGCACTTCCAAACTACAACACTGTTTGGAGCTTGGACTTGCCATCTTACTCTCCTGCAGTGGCATCCACCACTGTGAATTATCATCTTGTGATCCATTCGTCAGCACTCAGAATCAGTTTAGCAAGTATGCAAATGCACAAGTTGTCACTGCAATGCCGAAAGAATAACAGAACATAACTATATTTGAAATATTTGAAAACAAACATAGATATACGACTTTCATAAACACGGTTTCAGGAATGGCTAGTGATATTATGAATCAGAGAAACATCAGAAAATTAACAATAGTGACAAAAATATATTGTGAAGTTATATATAATTACTTCACATACAACATACAACTACATTGCACACATGTTTATTAATCATTAATCAAAACGAATAGGAACTAACTTCCATAGAAAAAGGAAAAGAAACAATCATAAGTCATAAGATTTTATTCCTAATTAGAGAACACGTTCGCTAACACATTACACCCAGAAAAAAGTTCAACATCATCCAAAATCAGTTCAACTATACTCATTCCTTCAGTTGCCAAACAACCTTAATAAAGCTACAATATATCATTCCTGATAGGCCAATGCTTCCTCTTTTAACACATTAGACCCCAAAAAGGTTCTACCTTTATCTAAAATCAATTCAGCTATACTCATTCCTTCAGTTGCCAAACAATGGAAACTAAGTTACAAGATTTCATTCCTGATTAGTAAACACGTCCTCTTTTAACACATTAGGCCCCAAAAAGGCTCTACCTTTATCCAAAATCAATTCAGCTATAGTTGCTTCAGTTGCCAAACAATCGAAACTAAGTTACAAGATTTCATTCCAAATTAGTAAACATGTCCTCTAACTCATTAAACCCGAAAAAGGGCCAACCTTTATCCGAAACGGATTCAACTATACACACTTCATTGAGTTGCAACCATCTAAATATGTCAAAACCAGCCATGCAAGGCATCAACAAAAAGCTTGTTGTTGAAGTTGAAATATTGAAACTACACTATCATGTGATGAAAACAAGCTCATCAGTTGATACATAGTACAATCATGAGCTCAGATACCAGAAAATGCTTTAAATCAAAATATGCAGAGACCAATGGAGAACATGAGAAACAAGGTGAGACCCACTTGGGAAACAGACCAAACACATCAAATAGTCATTACAGTTAGCATCTTGAGACAGGATTTGAGTGACAAGGAAGGGGTTCTTACCTGGGTTTGATGGATATCCGAGTTAGCTTTGACCCGACCTGATTAAAAATTGAAAACGATTTTTTGATTGAATTTAATGGCCGACAAGATAGATAAGAGACCGAATTCAGAAGAAAAAAAGATAGATAGGAGATAATCAAGTTGCCGACAAGTCTAATTACCAAAAAACCATCTTTGACCGATAACTTTTTGTTTTTTGTTTTTTTTAATATTACAATTAATTTGAAATTTAAAGAAGAAGATTCCGCTCTTAATATATGATTTCATAGTGTGTCAAAAGAAGATAAAATCTTTTTTTTTTTTTTTTCATATCTATTATAAAAGTTTGAGATTTAATATGAACATCTAAAGGTATGTGTGCCAAGAAATAATAAAAAATAATATATAAGAAATAATTTTCTTCAAGTGTGCCAAGAAAACTTGTAGAGAAATTGTGTGGACTATCATGTCTTGTGGTAATAATTTCCATTGTTCTAGCTCTAATCTCTCCGTCATAATTTATAGAGATACATATTTAGAGAGACACCTATGATGTATAAGTTAATAGGTAGATTTACATTAATAATAAACTCTATATCATTATTTATATAATTATATCGATATTTATGATGTATAAGTTAATGGGCACATTTTTCCTAAAAAAAAAAAGATAATAGGTACATTTACATTAATTATTAAGTTAAGCTATCTAATACTATTCATTGTTTGAAAGCTAATATTGAATGAGTAATATATGAAAATAAACAATTTCTTATGCAATTCATATATGATAGACAATAACTCCTATAAAAAATGGAAAAGTCTACCCCACAAGCTTTTTTTTTTTTTTTTATGAGGGAACCTCACAAGCTTGTTATGTATTGTGAAAACTGAATTCCAACCATCATTATAAATGGAGAAGTGCATAACCACGTGTAATAAGAGATGATATGTTAAATGAGAAAACTAGTATTAATTAAATGATGGGTAAGTTGCATTTCAAAAATTCTGAAATGTATCTTTGACCCTTATATCATGTTTATATCGATTTAAATTCAATCTATTTAATTAATTTTGTCTTATACATAAATTTTGATATGTATACGTAATCCTTGTACATGCATTGTATTTATGTCGCTTCAAACCGATTTATTTAATTAATATTATCCTTTTCTTTTTATCAAAATTAAACAACTCTGGAAAGTACTATGCAAACAAAAAGTCGCGGGAACAGATCCTACCTACCAAATTTGTATCCAGCAAATTCAAAACAAGGGCATTTAATTCATTTTTTTTCCTTATTAGTTGTTCAAAACAAACCATTCTCTTGAAAAAGAAAAACCTATTAATTTCAATTCAAATGTATTATTTTTTTTAAATATAATACAAATCTATTTACAATTTTTTTAATTATTTTTGACAATTTATTTTTTGAAATATCCCTTATAGTACAATGATCTCAACTTTCACGATATTAATAGATTGAATAAATAATTTTTAGAAACCATTTTTAATGAAGCATAATTACATTTATATAAACAAAAAATTTATTTTTAAAAATATAATTTTAACGTCTAAGCTTTACTAAACTTTCATTTTCAATAAATTTATTAAGAATTACTTCAAAAAGAAAAAATTATTAAGAAAAGTAACTTTCAAAATTACACGTAAGACGCTGATCTGTCATGTCTCAGGTCTCACGTGTTTCATTATTTAACTGCTAGTCCAACTAAAAGACATTCCGAATCCAAATCTCGAATTCTCTATAAACAACCTCCCTACATTCATATACGCCACTCGCTCATGCACTCAACCACTGAGAATACGCCACATGGCAAATATTAAGTTATCCACAATTTTATTTTACAATTACACCACGTGGCATATCCTCAATCGCCAAATGCAATCTCAATAGTCTAACCTGCCACAGTGAATAGTTTCTATCCAACTTAAAAAATCAAGTTTAAAACTGCAGTATCTTTCAGCGGAACACCCCCACTACCATAATCACATGGAGGGTGCTTGCGAATCGGACACGATAAACGGCAATGACTTCTCCGCCTCATCCGCCGCCGCAGAAGGCGGTGTCGACGGCGGTCGCACCTCAGTCAAGCTCCACCGCCACCACGAGACGCTCCTTGGCGTCCTCTGCGGTCTGATTTCCACGATCCTCTTCCCCGAACGCGACACCTCCGCGGCGTCGGCGCCTCTACTCAGCCGCGTCAAAATCTCCGTCTCCGAGCATGGGCCCCGCCTCCGTGAAGCTTCTAGAAGCACCGGCCGTGATGTTCTTCTCTGGACTCGACGAGGCAGTCCTGTCCGAGCAGTCCTCGTCATTTCAGTGAGTAATCGAAGCTTTGAACTACATTTCTGTTTAATTTCTTGAGTTTTTGTTGTTGAAATGTGAAATTAGTCTGATTGTGTTTATAAAGAGTTGATTTTTTTTTTTTTAAAGATTTGATTTTTTATGTTATTTTTGTGTGTGGAGATTAAATTGTGTATGTAAAGTTTCAATTTTTATGTTAATAGCATTTTTATTAGTTAAAAAAGTATTGATTGTGAGTTTTCGACCATTGGATTAGAGTGGTAGATATGATCAGATGGAGGGAAATTAAAATTTATGAAGATGTCGGTTGATAAATTATATTTATAGAAATTTTTTATGGTTCGATTAGAGTGTTTCGATGAAACGAGTTGTGTTGGTAAAGTAATGGATATGGTTGGATGGAATAAAAGTAAAGTTTAAGATGTTGTTGTATGTATGATAGCTTATATTTATATGAGTTTTGGAACGCTGGATTAGAGTATTTCGATGAAAGCGCTGGATTTGAGTGTTTGGATGAAACAAACTGTGTCGTAAGAATGATGTTGCAAAAGTACATGTTAAGAGATTGGTTGGGATTTGTAAATAAGATGTAAGACACGAATTGTTTATATATGATTAATTTACACTTTTTAAGTTGAATTGGGATGTTTCGAAGTTTTTTTTTGTTGTTTTGGTTTTAAATTTTGAGGTTTTATAGTTTGAACTGAACTTGGTGCTTTCTAAAATTGTGCAGGTTGGGACGATTACTCTTCTTACATTGGCAGGATTGTCTTTGTTTATGCTTTTCTTTCTGGCTGCAACTGTCAATGCCATCATCATCTCTCTTATCATGTCTTTGGCCGCAGCAGGAGGGTTCTTGGCCATCTTCTTTAGTTGTGTGACTGCTATATATATCGGGGCGTTATCAGTTGCTGCTTTTGTTATCTTTACCGCGACAATTTCAGCTATCATCGCTACTTTTATCGCTACAGGTATAGTTATAAGTTATTTAAATTCTCTTTCTTTAATCTGCTGTCAAAATTTTTCCTCATCTCACACGGATAAGCTTTCGAATTTCTTCTAACATTTAACCAAAAGGTCTATAACATTTACTTGTAAGCTGCTGAACATTGACTATCGACCTGCTGCTTTGTTTTTCTGTTCATCATGCCATGTACTTACGTTTCTTTAACTGTTGTTTTCGACGATTTTGTGTTAAACAGGTTGGATTGGGTTCTTTTGCATTGTTTGGTTGGTTACCAAAAAAAGCCTGGGCCTTGCTAAGCATTCGCTGAGCGTGACTGGATCGGCAATTTCTGCGTACTCTTCTGGTAGGCATGCTCGACATCATCATGAACCGGTGAAGGTTGTTGCATATTGAAAATTATGAGAGTACGTATGTAAATATATGCTTTCGCCTCTCTCTACCTCCCTGTGATTATGTGTGTCTAGAGGTAGTATGTCCATCTATTTAGTTTGGAAGCACATGTATCTGACTGGGCATTGTATTTTCTTGCTTGCCAAATATTTAGTCTGCTGGTTGTGGGTTTGTTGCTTGAATCCTGCCCCCTTTTTGCCTACTTGGCTAGAATAAGAGATTTTATCTCGAATCCGGATGGCATTGGCCACGAGGATTTGGATCCTCTAATGATCTGAGCTATGTTGGGATTTAAAAGATCTTGTTTCATAACAACTTTCTAAATGTATCCGGTTTGGGATTTTTTTTTTTTTTTTCCCAATTATCAAATTTGGAAATTCAGTTTCCATTTAGAAACGTTTCTATTAAAGTTTAATTTAAACCAATTCAACTACAAGTTTTGGGTTATTTATTTGCTTTAATCCTTCTACTTTCCCCATTCTTTGTTAAGAGTAATGTTAGATATTCAAAAATTTTTATTTAAAATTCATGTTCATATAATACAGTATATAGTATATACTGTAAATAATACAACAATCACCACATCATGTAATGTTTTTAGGACTATTGAGCATTGCTCGTTCCATAAAAACTAAATAAATAATTGATTCGACGATTTTATTGATTGGATAAAGTTAATTATTGTTATGGGTATTTTCGCGATCAAGTCAATTGGGTCGAAAAAAGTCCAAAAAATGGGTCCAGAGACCCGAAAGCCCAAGAAATCCAGCAATCTGTCCATTTTCTTGTTCTCTTATCTACTCGCCAACCTGCTCGTGTATCAAGTGGTCTACCTATTCACTTATCTGTTCGTCAACCTGCTCGTGTATCAAGTGGTCTACTTGCTTGCTTATTTGCTCGTATACCATTTTGTTTGTCTGATCGTCAATCTGTTCGTTGAACAGTTCGCTTATTTGCTCAATAATCTGTCCCTTCATGAGCTCGTTTGTCAAATCATGAATGAGTTCGTTTATTTGATTGATCATGTGCTCTTCAATCTGCTTGACCCGTACTGTATGTACTCACTTATCATCTCGTCTATGGATCGATTGTTTGTTGATATACCAGATCGCTGTATAGTTCACTCATCATCTTTATCAGCGACCCCATATATAATCAGTTCAGTAGAACCCTACTTGTTCATCAGCCTGAAAGGACATCCTTCTCGTTAAGGTGCTCGCTCCTATCACACCTCTCAGAAGGCAAGTCAACTACAGTCAGAGCTGTCAGATCGATTACAGCTCAAGGCGTATCGTATACGTCAATCTCGTTAGGGATTACAGTCTGGATTATGAAAATCTTACCTAACCCGCGTGGGTTAGCTGTCTAAATCTATGCTTTGGTAGAATTAGACCTGATATTGTCAGCTGCATTAAATGTAAACTCATTATTACAATTTAATTTACTGTACACTGTCTTATTATTTTTTACTGTAGCTCATCCCATTTTCTATAAATATGAGAGGATTTTCATTGTAAAGAGATCTAGAACCTCTTGAGTGCAATTACCTTGCTAAAACAGTGAGAGAGTAAACAGTGAACGTAAATATCTTTTTGAGTCGAACCACTTAAAAATCTCTGGTGTTCATGTTTCTTCCATGACCTCATCTCATTTGCTTTCTACTTTACTTAATATACTACAACAATAACTCAAAATGGTAGCTTGGATCATAAACGAATCTAATCGGTTAAATCCAGACGTTGACAATCATCAATAACAACATTTGAATATTTTTTAATAATCATCATTCTAATCAATTTAAGAATTTTAATTCAAATATTCTTATTAATAAATAATTTTATTTAATCAATAAATTATTTAAATCCGTCTTATCAAATCAATTTTGTTATTTAACTACATTTAGAGGTGGGCGTTTTTGAATTCGGGTTAGGTTGAATTGACAATCTTCTGACCCAATATAGGTTGGGTTAAAAAATTTTCAAGCTAACCCAATCCAATAAATTCTTCAATCTAACTCAATAATAATCGGGTTGATTTGGGTTGAGTTGATCGAGTTGGATTTAATCTACCATGAAGATATAAAAAGTTTTAATTAGTAACTCTTTTAATTTTAGCAATTTGATTATAAATAAAATAAATACAAATAAATATTTAATAATTCAAAATAAAAGATTTAATTTACTATAAAGATTATTCTTGATTTTCATTTTTAGCAAATGTTCTTTTAGAAAAAGAAGAAAAATTTACATTTAAAACTAGAGATGGACATTTGTCGGTTGAATTAAAAATTTTTCAACTCAACTCAACTTAATTTAATTTTCAATCCAATCCAATTCATCTTAATTTTTTAAAAATTTAATCCAATCTAATTCGATAAAAAAATGATCGGCTTGGATTAAATTAATCGGGTTGGGTGGGAGATATCAATCCTGGGTACACTGATTGATGGTTGCAAAGTCCCGGACACTCCATGACGCACAATAACATCGAAACTCTATATTTACATTCCATTTTCATCCCCGCAAACCAACGGACAAGATCTCATCCAACGAAGATCAAACGGTCAAAACAAAACCAGCAACTTAAAATGGCGCCATTTTATTTATTTTCTAGAACCTTCTTCAAGACTCCACTGACTTCCGTCTCTCGCTGTCTACATATCTCCTCTTCCACAAAATTCTAATTTTCTCGTGAAACAAACAACAAATTTTCTCGCAGTTTCGCGCTAAAATTTCCAATCCTTCAACTCTCCGAAAGAAGAACACACCAACAGAAAATGTTCGGCGTCGTGTTCCCTAACCGCAGCTTCCCTCTTGACATCTCCACCTTCTCGCAAATCGACACCTTCCACTGGATTCTCGACATGAACACCTTCGTCGGTAACGTACCTCCTCTCTCTCTCTCTGTGTCGTCTCCGGCGACGTTACCGGAGCTCAACTAACCGTTTGATTGACATGTGCAGGAGAAGCCTACGATCAGGTTCGCGAAATCTGCATCTTCCTTCTCAACAACTTCACGCTGCCGCCAGACAAGGCGCTGGCGGTGTACGTGCAGTCGCCGGGATCGGCGTTCGTCTTCGTCGGAGCCGTGACGCTGGCGCGGCCGTCGGCGGTGTTGTCGCTGGCGTGGCCGGAGCCAGGAGGCCAGATGCAGTTGACGGCGGCGGATGCGGCGCCGCCGTCGGCGAAGATCGGCGTGTCGGTGGAGGATTTGGCGTCGCTGCCGTCTCTGGACGTGGCGGCGGAGAAGCGAATCGAGCGGCTGGCGATGAAGGTAGGAGAGAACCTGTTCAACTTCATGCAGTCATTCTGCAGCGTCGACGGCAACAAGCTGGTGGTGCCGATGGACATTCTGGACCGGTGGTTCAAGAAGTTCCAGGAGCGAGCCAAGCGCGATCCTGAGTACTTGAAAGGCTTCGCTTTGTGATTGATTGATTGTATTTGTAGAAAGGTTTCAGCTTTTTAAAGGTATAGATTTTTCAAAGTTTTGATTTTATTGTTGTTTGTGATTAAATCTGTAATTTAGAGTGTGAAAGATGTTTGTTTGTTTGGTGGGTTCTTTTTTTTTTTTTTTTTTTTTTTTTTTTTTTTTTTTTTAAATTATGTTTTTGCATTGTTGATTTTGATGAGGATCAATGATATTGATGCAATTTTCGACAAGTACTAGTATGTGTTGGGGTTTTAAGATGGGTTTTTGGGTTTTGATTTTAAGACAGTTAGGTCTTTTACGCTTGTATTATGAATATTATACGGGATTGATTTTCGATAATTATTAGTACTTGTTTGGTTTTTAATAAGGGTTTTTGGGATTAGGATTGAAGACCGTTAGGTATGCTCTGATGTTGCGTACACTGGGAAATGAGGTGCCTTTGAATGGATAGTGCGATGTAGTTATTCTTGGGGTAATTAGTTGTTTTGTCGAAATGATATGAAATGTATTTGATGACCAGCATGGTGGTTGCAATTCATATGTTGTGTCATTTGGGTTTATTAGATTTAGGTACGACAATTAAGTTGTTTTGCATTACTCTTCTCATGTTGAGACCTCTCATTCCCCTTTCATGTTTCATGGTGCTGAATGGAGAGGAAATGTAGGAGGATATTTGGATTTGCAAAACATGTTTATTTAGGTGTCGGAAACCTAAAATGGTTTGTTGAACTTTGGGTAGATAAAGATTTTTAGTTTTGGTGCACCTGTATAGATAACACTCTAGAAATGGTGTTAGGTAATGTGAATACAGTACTTTAAGCAGTTCTAATCAAGGAATAGCGTTGATAATGCACCGAAAAATAAGACAAAGAGATGCAAGTATATTCAATTGAAGTTGACCCAAAATGCTGCCTGTTCTATTAGTGCTTGCTTATATCCTTTCCACTTATCAAAAAACTAATATAAAATTTGTGCATTTTATCCTTCATTTCATGTCCGCTAAATTGGATGGCCTCCCTTGCACAAAGAGACAAATGTGCTAGTGAGCAAGTTGCTCTATCTGTAGTATTGAATGCATCATCTTATTAACCAGTTTAAGTTTCTCCGGTCAAATTGTCTACCCCGTGTAGTACATTTGGTGTTTTCATGTTTGCTTAAATGAAAAATGCAGTCTTCAATGGTAAGGCTATTGAAGTGTGAAGATCGATGCACACATCTTAAATGGTTTCTTTTTTTATCAAATTCAATCCAGTTACACATGTACAATTTTTTTCCGGTTTAGCTCATATGAGAGTCAAAGAGTTGTCCAAATGGTCTTCTAGTCTGGTTCAGTATGGTGTAGTAAATGGATAAGTCTTTGTTCAATGTACCATGTTAATATAATAACCCTTGTTATCTCTATTAATCATCAGATGTGAGTGACACTATGACAGTCTATTTGGTATCTGATTAGATGCTTGTTAACATGATGTGAATTTTGTGCAGCTAGATCTGCTATTATGAAAGGGTTATTCCGGAGAATCTGACGCGTTAGGGTAGCAGAAGTGGGACAATGTCACCCTTTGTTTGAGTCCATGGGCAATCTTAGCAAAACCTCAACAGAGTGTCTAAAGATTGAATTGATAATAGAATGATCAAGGGATATTATGAAGAATGGAAAGATGGAAGTGTTGAGGGTGTATTGTATAAAAGTCTCGATCAACTCTTATATTAACTGAGATGTGTTTGCTTTCTCTGGGGTTGTTGCTAGGGATGGGTATTACCATGTTCGGTTCGGTTCCTACTGGAATCGACTTAAACATGATAAATTCGCGGGTCGTCATTTTTGGGTTCAAACATGGTCCAGTGAGGGAGAGGAACTGACCCGAATCGAACACCCAGTGTTCGGTTCGGTTCGGTTCGGTTTCCATGTTTGGGCCCAAATTTGAATCCCGTAGAGCACATCAAAATTTCTCAACATCAAAACATTTTCCGAAAAAAGTTTCATTCTTTGTGCATCAATGTATCATGATCAATATTTTAATATTAAATCTTGTTTTTCAACTAGAAAAATTATGCAACAAAAAGACACCAAAATAAATATATATATAATTAAATAACTTAAGCTTAAAATAATACTGTTTGAAGTCTTCCCAGAGAAGTCTTCCTTTGAAACTACCTTCCCCAGAAACAAACAGGACCAAAAAAACCCTAACTAGGAAAACAAGCATCAACCCAGATCAAATTAACACGCATATAATAACAAAAAAAATCAGCTTTATATGCCCAGAAACCAGTGTAATGAAAGTCACCTGTTGTGGATAGGAGGAGGGCTTTGGTTTCTATGGGAACTGAAGTGTCTCACGAGGCTGATTGTTAGTGTCTGGGGCTGTCGAGGATCAAAGTCGGAATTAGAAGTACCAAGCTGGTAAGTGGTAAGTTACTGCTCTGCTTCAATGTCCAGAACAGATTGATGAGTAAAACTGTAAAAAACTTAAACTAAAATATTGAAATTGAAACGGATTTGAAATATTTAAACTGAAATAGATCTGAAATATGTAAAAGATTGATGAGTATCGAGCTGGTGATGGCGACTGCGAGAAGAGCTGACGGGGACTTTTGCTTCACGGTGACGCCGACGAGGAAAAGAGATTGACAGCCACGACTACGGTAAGGAGTACTCCACGACGGCGATAGAGGCGAGAAATGAGAGATGAGAGATGGGAAGGGCTTCATCGCGACGATGCCGACAAGGAGAAGCTCGGCCACGGTCACGGCAAGAAGAGGGTGATGGCGTCGAAAACGTTTAAAGCCTTAAAGAGGTGACAGAGGACGTCGACAGCAACGGTTGGAGATAACTCACGGTGATGACGGGGCCACGGCAACGGCAATGGCAACAACGACTAAAGGTGACAGTCGACGAGCGATGGAAGGAAGAAGGAGGATACGGTGCGACGCGGCGACAGGAACCAGAAACAAAACTGAGATCGGGGGGATTTTTTTGGGCTAGGGTTTGTGTGAGACATTATATAGGGACATGCGAAATTACGTATGTACCCTGTTCACGGGTCGGTTCGGTTTTGACCCTATGGAACCGAACCGATCCGTTAAACACCATGTTTTCTGGTTTGATGACCCGAACACCTTCAGATTTAACATGGAATCCGACCTGAGCACCCACGGATCGGTTCGGATCGGACTGTTCGGATTGGTTCCATGTTTTGGTGCACACCCCTAGTTGTTGCAGATTGAAATGAGTTATTTTGAGGCAACATAATGCAATGCCAAATGAATGCTTTTTGAAGTACTTTGATCTCCCTTGCCGTTGATCTCTTATGTCCATACTCTTGATAGGTTATTAGGTGTCAAGTGGATGGACAGAGACTTAAAATAGAGTATCCATATTGACGTCCTTCTATAATTGTGTATGCATATCTCTTTGGTAAGTTAATCCAATCAAATATTTGAAAAAAATATATAATTTATGTGGAAAAATAGTGTTTAATTATAAATATATAATAAAATAAAATAAGATAAATAATATAAGTTTTTACATTATGTGAATCAAAATTATAAATTTTAAAAGGTAAGCCTTAATGGGGTGTATTTGTGATGGTGTACATATAAAGCTAAATATTGTTGCTACTTAAATATTTGTGATGGGGTGTCTCTTTTGCAATTAGTTCTTAAAATATTTTATGGGTTCGACTCTATCTACAAGCCCGGCTTGCTAGTCCAAACCAATCAGAATGGGCTTTCTAGCCCAAGGTTGCACAGGATTGAGTTATTTATTGGGCTTTGACTTTTTTTTTGAATAATTCTAAAAACTCATTATAATTTATAAAAATATCTATTTTATTATTTATGATTTTATTTTTATTTATAATCCGACCTGATATTCGAAAATTAATAGAAAATACTTATTTTACCTTTTATGACTTTATCATTAATTTATGATCTTCAGAGGTATTGTCGTCTTTTGACACGTTCGAAAGGGTATTTTGAGTGTTTTTATTAATGTTAAAGAAGATTTGAGATAAAAATAAAATCATAAATGGTAAGATGAATATTTTTTTATAAATTATTATGAGTTTTTTGAAATTATCATTTATTTTTTATGTAAAACTTTTGATTTTTTCCAATTTCTAAACCCGACCCTGCTCTTGCGGTATGGCTTTCTTGCTTTTCACTTAAGTTTTGAAATTATTTCATATTTCAAATGTTATATTATTAAGAGCAAATTACAATTTAGCTACCCAGATGAAACGCTTTTACAGGCGGAGCAACAGTTTCGATCTAATTACAATTTACCCCCCTTCCGTTAACAATTTTCGTTATATTTAACTGTGAACAGTGTTAAAGGGACAAAAAGACGAAAATACCCTTGATAGTTAAATTGACTCCATTGACCGAGCAAATGAAAAATCAAAAGTGACTGTTCGCGGGAATTGAGGTTGACTGATTCCAAGTCAAGTTAAAAATAAATATACTGTTCATTATATGGTTTCATTTCAAGTCAAGTTAAAAAAAAATTCTCAAAACCATTCCTTCCAACCATTCTTTCCAGGAGAATGTTGGGTGGCAGGAGTTCACTGTAATATAACAAGGTGGCGACTGAGGCAGCTGGCTCGCTCACCAGCGATGTCACGAACCTCGCCAGTGACCGGAACAGCAATGGGGTTATAGACTGCAATACAAATTCAATGCACAAACATATACAAGAGAATGAGACACGATGAAATAGATGATGTTTGATGTTAAAAGAAAATAAACAAAGTGTGATGATGTGATACATATAACATGGCTCTGGTAAGTTAGAAAAATGTTGCAAGTGGAGATTAGGTGGTGTAAAGAGGGAGGAAGCAGAAGAGAAAGAGTAGGCATTTGTGTGATTGTCGAACCAGATGAAGGTTCATCTGGGTTCGAATTGACGAACCCAGACGGAGGTTCATCTGGATTCTCATCGACGAACCCAGATGAACCTCCGTCTGGGTTCATCGATTCGAACCCAGATGATGAAGGAGAAGAGAACGATGGCGAGAAGAAAGGAGAGGAGCACCGGCGGACAGAAGAGCAGCAGCAGCAGAGAGGGGATCGACGAACCCAGACGGAGCACCGGCGGACAGAAGAGCAGCAGCAGCAGAGAGGGGATCGACGAACCCAGACGGAGGTTCATCTGAGTTCTCATCGACGAACCCAGATGAAACTCCGTCTGGGTTCGTCGATTCGAACCCAGATGAACTTTCATCTGGGTTCGACAATGAACCCAGATGATGAAGGAGAAGAGAATGATGGCGAGAAGAAAGGAGAGGAGCACCGGCGGACAGAAGAGCAGCAGCAGCAGAGAGGGGATCGACGAACCCAGACGGAGCACCGGCGGACAGAAGAGCAGCAGCAGCAGAGAGGGGATCGACGAACCCAGACGGAGGTTCATCTGAGTTCTCATGGACGAACCCAGATGAACCTCCGTCTGGGTTCGTCGATTCGAACCCAGATGAACTTTCATCTGGGTTCGACAATGAACCCAGATGATGAAGGAGAAGAGAACGACGGCGAGAAGAAAGGAGAGGAGCACCGGCGGACAGAAGAGCAGCAGCAGAGAGGGGAGAGGAGAGCAGATGAGCGCGGCGGACGGAGGAGGGGCGAGGAGATGAGAGCGGCCGGAGAGAGGCAATAAGAAGAAGAAAGGAGAGACTAAGAAGAAGAAGAAGAAGAAATGAGAGACTAAGAAGAACTGAGAATAAGAAGAAGAAAGCAGAGATTGGGATGGCAGAGACAAGGACGGCGACGGCGAAGGCGAAGCGAGAGAGAGAGAGAGAGAGGGAGAGAGAATCTGATTTACATTTAATTTTGCCAGCTTCCCACGTGACAGACCATTCCCCAATTGAAATGACGACTTTACCCCTGAATTAGATCACGGTAACGAAAACCACTAACGGAAGGGGGGTAAATTATAATTAGATCGAAACTGTTGCTCCGCCTGTAAAAGCGTTTCATCTGGGTAGCTAAATTGTAATTTGCTCTATTATTAATTAAATAATTTTTTAACAATCTAAAGCACATACTTATATAAATAAGCCATGCCTGAGAAAATGCGAGTGAAATTAATGACTACATATTGATTAAGAATAATGTCAGACATCTTAATTGTATATCTTAATTTATATTTTAGTTTGTGATGTGACAATCGATAAGCAGATAGATATAATGGTTTTTTATTTGTTTATTTTATTTTTTAAAAAATAATGGGAATCTTATTTTAACAGATCAATTTTTACACGGTTTAAAATAGAAATTTGGCAACAATCAACCCAAACTTGATAAAAAAATCAACGAATTGGCCATCATGTTTCTTAAACAAGAAACATGATAGCAAGAATCATTCCCAGTAGAAAATAACAAACTCGTAATATCATCAACAATTAAAAAATCAACAGCAAGCTCATTATAGAACTCGATAGTCCTGATTGCATTTAGAGCATCAGACTCAACCACTGATACCAGATAACCAGCTTCAACAGCAGCCCTCAATCCACTTCGAATGGGCAGTGAGTTCTCCCACTGCAGCTGAAACTAAACCTGGAAATCTGAGCGCCCAACAAAGAATAACAATTTTTACTTTGTTATATGTTGTATTAGTTCAATAATGCATGATAAGTTGGGATGTCCACCAATTTTTAATTGTTAATGATCGTGTTATCTTTATTATTATATCAAAGGTTGATTGCAATATCAATTTAAGCATAAAAAATGAGGAGACTTTTCTTTATTGTTGCAGTAACCATTCAAACGGTATTTGTCATTTGCAGATTCAAAAAAATAGATAAATAAGAAATGGTGGATTTCTTCTTCCGGAATATTTAATGTAATGGGCATCCTAGTAAGCTCTAAATATATGTCTGGAATTCTACAAGCCCAGACATGATAATAATTCACCCACAAGAATGGACCAAGAACGAGGTATTGTGCATTGTTGATACTGAATATGTTTGATATTAAGAATCAAACTCAATAATCGATGAATTATATGTAATAACAAATGAGTAACGTTAACCATCCCACCTCATTTTGATCTCACTATGTGAATTAACAACTGGTTAATTAGACGCATATTAATGATAATTTAATTTACTTTGCACATGTTATATGAGTTTGATTATCACATTATAAGTAGCAAAACGAGATATTTAACAATATTCAAAACGAAAAAAGGAACATGAAAAATTTGTTGTCAATAAGAATTCACTATAAGCCTTAAGCAGAGGTCCAACAAAATTTTAGGAGTGAATCACAATTGTAATTGCATTGAACTAAGACTTGGATAAAAAAAAAGGAACACCTAAAATTAGTTGGATTCTATAGTCTCGTGTATATGTTTTCAAACTAAAAGAATCATGTTCGAATTAAATTCCATAGATATCCGTGTTTCTTATAAATTACCCATATTATCACTAATTGCATGCTTTAAAAAATATATATTATCAATAAGTGGTCGTGATTTCTTAACTATATTTCTGTATAATCTTGTTGAGAACCTATTACAAAACATTAAACATATTTAAAAAAATCATCATTTAAAATAGATAATAATCTCACTCGAAAAATTATATTTGTCGCAACTTTTTATCATAGAATACAAAGAGGAAACCCCATGACAAATATAAAAGATTAGAATCCTTTGAGTTAAAAATGATTTTACAAGGATCATAATTTACGGTAAAATATTTTGATAATATTTATAACAGTTTTTCTATTATGAATTATGAAATATATTCTTTTAGTATAGAAAAAGCTCTGTAGCAAGTGGAGTAGTGCATATTTGCTTTCTTCACTCGAGTGACAGATTCGAGTAGTAGTAATGTCTAAATCCTACCAATATGTGGGTAATTTTTTTACTTTGTGCGGGTGGTGTTTTTCCATCTGCTTCTTCGAACAGCAGCAGTGTGTGGATAGTCCTCTTTCATCTATTGGGAATAAAGTTTTAGGTTATGTATTAGGAAAAGTTAAGTATAGTTTTTACATATGTTTCATGTTTTTTCACTTTTTTTTTTTTTTGTAATTTCATTATTTGAAACCGACCAATCGGACTAACAGTCTAAGTGCTTTTCACACGTCTTTATTATTATCTTTACTTCACACAACTGCTTCTGAGATCTAATGGGGTGCATGTTCTAGCTATGCGGTGTTTACTATACGTGGCAGAATTATAATTTTGAGAAAAATAAAAAGAAGAGTGACCCATCATTGCACCATAACATGTTTTTCGGGGAACCTCGACGTTTCTCGAATTTCAAGTCTCGTTTTCATGGATAGAAAAAGTTGAAAATGGAAGAAACATTGGAGAGATATATGATCACGTTTTGACAATAGAAAAATATGAGAGGCAATGGCTTTCTCCTTCAAAAGTGCTTACCAGAACAACCTCCCAAGTGTTGACATCTACCGAAGCAAACACATGACCAACACGAGTACAAAGTGTCCCAAGTTTGATAGAAATATACCCCAAAAGAAATGAATAGATAATGGGAAGCCTAAAAGAGAATTAGGTTTATGTGATGTTATGAGTGACATCATTTTTTGGTAAGTTCATTTGGGTTGTGAGTGCATATTGCTCTTTGCATAAAAGTTATGTGACTAGTAATTTCAAAACTTTTTTATTAAATAATAAATCGATATGATTTATTACATTTTGGATTTAAATCTTTCTATACGATAATAGATGATTTAGTATATTGATATAATTTTGAAATCAAAATCAATGATAGAAGGCTTTAAATTTAAATCTTTTTATGTAATTATATTATGGTGGCTTTGTCATTGATTGGACCGATTAAAGTGGGATCGTAGAGTTTATAAGTAGAAAGAGTTCTTTTATGGGAAAATTTAATTTAGTCTCTAACGTTTAGTAAAATATTACTTTTTTACTAACATTTGCATTTCGAATTCTCGTCATCCGTAACGTTTTGGAAATATATCAATTTAGTTCTTCTGTTAGTCAACCTTAATAAGGAGAGGGTGAGTTTTATTATTTTAATTTGAATATATTTATATAATTTGAATATATTTAGTATAATATATATTTTAATTTAATATATAAAAAAAATTTTAAGTTCGAAAAAAAACAAAAAAAGAGAGATCTTCATGGGAGACCAAAAAACTAGTCTCTCATGGAGACCTCCTTCCGATGAGGGAGACCAGAAAACTGGTCTCCATCGCTGGATCGGAGACCTGATCTTCCAGCTCCAGTTTGCCACTGCCCAGCATGGAGATTAACACCGGTCTCCATCGCCGGAGACTACATCTGGTCTTCGACAATGGAGACCAGAGGGTCTGCATCGTCGGAGACTAGTCTCCGATGGTGGAGACTGATTGGATTGGAGATTGATTGGAGATGGCACTGCCATCTTCAATTTTTTTTCTTTTTTATTTACTTATTTTTTTAATTTACATAAAAATATATATTTTAGATTTGGAAAATGTTTGGTTTGATGTTAGATGTTTAATTTAGATGATGTTGGTATGATAAAAATAATGGAGACGATGATTTTGATGAATATAGAAGATAAAATTGAAGATGAGAAAAATGATAAGAGATAGAAGATGAAGAATAATTTTTTTTTTATTTTATATTAAAAATATTATTTTTAATTAAAATATTTATTAACAATAAATTGAATTAAAAAAATTGATTCAATGATGTGTCACAATTTGATTGGAATGTGATCAATGACAATTTTGTAATAATAAGGATGGTTACTTTATAATTATCAGTTTTTTAAAAGGTAATTACGTTATTTTAACCATTTTATATCAGTCTTTTTGTTTCGTCTATCACGTTTTACTGTTATTTTTTTAGTCAAATGGACTACATTGATGTATTTTCGAAACGTTAGGGATAACAAGAATTCGAAGTACAAATATTAGTAAAAAAGTAACATTTTATCAAATGTTAGGAACTAAATTAAAATTTTTTCTTCTTTTATTTAAGAGGTTTATAGTTTCAGATTTGGTATCTGATTCTTAAAATTGGTATATCAGATCTAGATATAAACACACATCTTATATTGCTTAAACAAGCCTAGCCTAGAGTCCCATGTAGATTGGTTAAAAGGGTTTCCATCAAACTTTGATTTGAGTGATAATAACTTATGGAAATTTTGGTATTATGTAAAAGATCTGATTAATTAAGCTACTCCCCATACATATGAGCTAGATTCGTTTATAAAATCTTTTTTAATCATATAAGAGGTTTCGTTTTAAAGTTAATTTTTAAAAGTTAACAAGAAAAGGAGTATGTTTATCATTATGAAGAATATTTTTAATATTCTTCCAAAGAAACTAAATATATTACACATATATGACATCAATATGGAATGAACTTTAGGAATTTTTAGGTAATGATGACGTTTGAATATTGGACAATATATAAGTGGTTCACAACTAATAAAGTTGTTCGATCTAACGAACCTAGAAAGAACTCAAAAAAAAAATATTTCAAACATTAAAAGCTGATGTGTCAATAAGAGACTGGTCCAGGTTTGCTGCCGCCAAATCTAATCGATCATTTCATAGACCGTGTAAAGTCCCAAAAACATTCATTATTCATGTTTGGGGTTATGTGTTCAAATGCTCCTCATCCAAGTATTTATTAAAATAAGAGCAAATAATGATCAAGCGTGACCCCCTCCATATTTCAAAACCCTATGATAATGTTGGACCATATATCCCAATCCTTTTTCTAAGAAATTTACTATTGAACGAAAGTAGAACACTTTCACTCGTCAATATTACGTTTGTCGGTTCAGTTAAATTTTATCATGTATCAAATGAATTAAGAATAATGTTTGACAACATTATAATTCTCTTTAAAAGTAAGGAAGGAATGTTGGACCGTCCCAATATTATTTCAAAAAATTTTCAATTGAACAAACATATAGTGTTATCATTATCCAAAATTATGTATATTCAATGAAATTTTACGGTATATCAAATGCGTTGATAGATGACTGTTGGTTGCGTAAAAGACATTGTACCCCTAACTTCGTATAAGGAGGGAAAGCACTCTATCAATTACACGAATATATGACGTGTAAAATAGACACGTGTTAAGAAGAGAACAATATTTGTGGCAATTGGGACCAACTGTTGTTAGCATATGATGTGTCTTTCTCATGATCACAAAGTTTTCTTGCCTTTTCAAATATTATAACGTCTGACCCCTCCTCCCCTAATCCAAATCCCAAAATGCTCTAAGAAGATTGTAGAACCATAGTGAGGTAGCGGAAGATAAGAATTTTTTTTTTTCTTTTATATAAAAGAAAAAATAGAAATAAACGAAAGAGAGAGAGAGAAACAAAAGGAGCATCATATCATGAATTCATGAAGAGAATCAAATAAAAAAAACATGTACACACACCAAAAAAATTGATAAAAACTTCATTGTGTTATTATGAACATTATCATTATCTACCTATCATCTATCACCATTATGATGAAGAAGAGAGAAAGTGAACATTGACAAAAATATATAAAAATGGGAAACCTAATGTATTGCTGTATCCATTATTCGTTTTCTTCTTCATTGTGGGGTTTTCATGTCGTCCTCGTTACACACATTGTTTACATGTTTTCCAGTCATTACTCCACTTATTATTATTATTTCTATTATTGTTATTATAATTATTTTTAGTGTGGAACCATCACCACCTCCGAACTCCACATAGATTATAAAGCGCGTGTGAGTCATGCATATATATATATATATATGTATATATATATTAGAGTGGTCCTTCAATGCTATGACCATTTTATTGTAGCTCAAAATAGGTTTAAAAATTCACCCAAAAGAAGTAATAAACCAAAAAAAAAAAATTCTTATATATTTTTGTTTGAGATGATGATTTTTTTTTTTTTAAAAAAAAAGTTGTATATGGAAACAAATGTTGGATAAAATATGAGTAAATAATGGTTGGTTT
Organism: Dimocarpus longan; assembly: GCA_022984855.1. Taxonomy (NCBI): domain Eukaryota; kingdom Viridiplantae; phylum Streptophyta; class Magnoliopsida; order Sapindales; family Sapindaceae; genus Dimocarpus; species Dimocarpus longan. The sequence continues at coordinate 1,607,603 of CM041021.1, forward strand.
TTATAATATTGTTTGGTTTAAGTAAACAAAGAGTATGTTGGGACTTAGAATAGTGAATAAAAAATCAAAATATTATGGATGATTACTTAGTGACATGAACATGAAAATAATTTTTAAAAAAATTGTTATGCTATATTATTAAATATTGAGAATGATTCCACTATAATCCTGTGAAAGCCAACAAAAACTTTCTCTATATTTGATAAACATTTTAAATTAATAGCTAATATACATTCCATTGCAAATTTTAAATAAAATTAACCAAATCAATTTTATTTTTTAATAGAGGAAAAAATGAAATAATTAAATGGTGAATATAATCCATTTCGTATTAACTAACCAAGTGAATTCTTTCATATTTGTAGCGGAGATTTAAGTTCTACCATTTATATTATTAAGATGTATATATGTAAATTTTCTTTTTGATGTTGTGGGTATACATATTTGGATTGTATATGATGTTGCGAGAATGAATATTATAAAATAGATATTGAAATCATATATACTTGATTTTGATAAATAGCAAACCAATCTAATCGGCAAATAAATACGGTGACGTGGCATGAGCAGGATGCTTGAATCACAATAGAGACAAGGAATGATTAAAATAGTAATAACACATTCTAAGCTTTTGACACGTCAAGTGACTATTGGTTGATTTGGAAACAGAAGACAAAGGAATCATGCACTCATTGGATGATTAATTTTGAATTTTTTGTTTCATCAGTTGGAGAATCATCATGAAAGAGGCAGCTGATAAAAACCCTCCTCCTCAAAAGTAGACCCCACTCAGTGGGCCCAATAGTCCACTAAAATTCTCCAATGGAGAGAATCCATGCGCGTGGGCCGGCCGGCCCACAATTCAGCGACCGCCCCATGTAAGCACAACATCAAGCCTAGCTAGCTAACAGTTGAGGGACCTATTCGAAGAAAAGTGAACAAAGTGGCTGACAAAACATCAATATTATAATATATGATCGTGTTAAAGTGTATCACGTTTACGTATTTTTCTAGGACACAAAATCTATTTGGAGTATCGATGATTAGTATAAAGATAAAATTGTACATACAATCAAAGTAAAACAAGATAAAATTTTATTTTTATTCTATCATTTGTATTGATGATTATTGATCTAAATCTTTGTTCTAAGAGAATACATTTTATATATGTATATATATATATAACACTTTATAATATACCTGAGGTATCTATACACTTTATAAAAATATGAGTGATTACATTATAAAATTACTGATTATAATTTATTAGATTTGACTATAACTAAATATGTCTAATTACAATAAATAAATATGATTATGTTTATCTTATAAATGTGATATAACTCATAGTCACTCGACATGTCAAGAGCCGATTAGGAGATTGGTATGCCTATTGTGTTAATTTTCAGTTTTCAATCTTTAGATCTGATCATCTTGAATTTTAAAATTTAGGAGGGTTTGGTTTTGTAACAGTAAATGTATTCAACAGTTCATAACTTAAAAACTGATTTTAATAAAACCAACTCGTCCTGTAACGAAAAACTGCATAAATTAATATTATATATATATTCTTTTTTTTCATGCTTAAAATATTTGCCAACTTCTTTTGTTTTTCGTTCCTTAAAAAAGTATATCTAAAATTGGCCAATCAACTTTTGAATTGCTTTTGCTTTGGTGGCTACCAAACAGATGACTTCGCGTTCTTGTTTATTATTATTATTATTGTTTTATGCTTTGTTTACAAATCCATTCACTCTTACACCAATCTTCAAAGCCCTTTTGTGGAGGCAATGATTGATTGTCAAGGGGAGCAACCTCCTTTTCACATGTGCATTTCTTTTATTTGCACTTTATATAGTCTTTCAACTTTTTTTGATTTCTTGCTTTTAAATATATAAAAGTATTAGGGTTTAATACTATAATATTTTTGGATCATATTAAGAGTGTTGAATTGCAAATTTGCAATGTTATTGCATGAATATCAAAGAGTAACTAATGTTACCACCTTTGATCAGAAACTTCATGGATTATGATTGGTAGAGTCAAATCTTCATTGTGACTATGAAAGAAAGAAATGGACTAAGATTTTGTAATTATTAAGTTTCACTAACCTGTACGTTTGGTGAAACATTCCCATCAAAATGTTTGATTGATTTGCTTCAATGGTGGTTCCACAAGCTTTTACTTCTTTCCGCTAATCTGAAAGTAACGTTTTACAAATTAAATAGATACACCGTCGTATGTATAATATTAATTTAGATAACATTATATTATATAAATATAATAATAAGAATAAGAATTATTGATATAGTCATACGTTTATTTATTTGTTTTTTAGAATAATTTTTTACATGAAGTAGGATGTTAATCGTTAATCTTTTTATACATAAAGAAGAATATTATATTACTAATAAAAATTATAAATATTACAACTTGAAATGTATTCATTCCTTTTGAATTTAATTCATTTTAGAATTATTTTTCTATTAAATCAAATAAATATTTTGATCGTTTAATTACAACAATATTATTAAACGTACACTTGTCAAAAAATAGACACCCACCAAGTGTGATCCATAACGACATATACTAGTGCTATCAATATTCCTCAAACATAGAATGATAATAATGAGCTTCAAAGAAAAATGAAACACACACAAAGAGCATGCTAGGACCTTGTATCATATTTCAAGGTTACATAGTCTATCTTAACAAATTTTACATTAACTTACAATAATTCAACATTTAGCTTTAAAAAATATAACACTTTTAACTTACAATAATTCAATATTTAACCTCAAAAACGCGATATACAAACAAATTTTCATTTAAACTCATAGATTCAATAATAATAATGAGGTTTGCATAAAAACTAAAACACTTACAGGGGGCCATGCAATGATCTTGTATCATATTTCAAGAAACTAATCTCGTTGCAACAAAAATTTACGTCTAATGACACCGATATTCAACTTTAAAAAATATAATACAAGCATAAACTTACATTTAAACTTTACAACTTCGATATTAACACAAACATATATACCAATCTCCTGATAAGAAACATTAATCCTGTCACAACAAATTTTACTTCAAACTATACAGACTCAACATCCAGATTTAGGAAACGCAAGTCGCATATTTACGTATATTTAAATTTCATACACTTCATATGTTGAAACCTATTGTGATTACTTATTCGTAATGAAAAACGCAACCCATGCCTCCACCTACGCAGGGCATGCGGTGTGATTTCGTCACCCAAAATTAACGAGTGTTGACTCGAATGGACCAAAAATGGATTGCGTCATACGTGAAAGGTGTTCACTTAGTCAAAAACGGATTTTGTTTAGCTGTCTGGCACTACCAACTACACTTACTATATAAATACACTGAGAAGGACAATCTTTTTGTGTGTCAAAATGCTCCGTGTCTTGTTCCTCACGCGTTTGTCGGCGAGTGGACTAGAAGACTTATTTCGTTGTGGAACCTACTTCACTCGCTAAAAAAGTCAAGCTTCACTGTTGAAAATTGAAGTGTTTATGAATAGTATCGCCACGCATCTACGCGTTAAATCTTGACCCGCACTCAATTTCATACGAATCAGACAACCTTATTCAATCAATAATACCATGCATCACTTATAATCATTATATTTTTTTCATAATCATCTTTACAATTAACCTAAAAAAATTATAATTGATGAATAATATTATTAAAGGAATAAAATAGCCGAAACTATTTCATTATCATGTGAAATTTGTATTGTTATAATTAAATATGTAATTAGCCAAGCCCATTTCATTATTATATAGCATCTATACACTTAAAACTATAAGATATATATAATTATTTTGATATATTTCGAATGATTGATGTTAAAAATCATCTTTATTTTCTATATTGTGAATAAATATTTTTGATATTTCAATGATATTTTCATAAAACTAAGTTTTCAACAGTTTCATCAAAATTAATTTTTACTTTCTTATTTATAAGATTGATAATAATTCTTAGATTCTAATTTAGGAGGATATAAATGTAAAAAATTAAAAATTAAAAATTAAAAATTGATCATATAATTATTTATTAATTATATAAAATAATCAAACTCTATGAATTTTATTAAGTCTGAAAACTCCAAAGTGGTATTCGGAACAGTTATGCTACCATACAAAGCTTGTATAATGGTAAGAACGGTTAACAACTACTGAATTTTTTATTTTTATTTTTTAAATAACAACTATTGAACTATTATCTTAATTATTCATGAAAATTATTTTCTTAAAAAAAATTAAGATGAGAAATATTGAACTCCATTACAATTATCCATTAATTATATTGTTGTAGCATGATTAATATCAAAACTTGGGAGTTGTACTAGTTTTTTAGAAACATTGACATCAATAGTCTTATGATAGGTGCTAAAATGTAATTTTCTCATATAATATTGAGTAATTTATCAAAATTTGGATTAGTAAAAGATCCATTATAAAGACGTGCTTAATTAGTGGTCTGTAGATAGTTTAATAAATATGGGAATTTGAAAATTTATAAACAATTATTGATTAAAATGTACAATTAGAACAAGTTTAAGAAGTGCATAAGAAAAACTTTTTACATAGATTAAACGTGGTTTTGTACAAATTCACATAAAGCCAAAAATTGTAAAAATTATAGGAATGTAACTGGTTGTGATATAGAATTTAAACATTGAAATCACTTTTTAAATTATTTTCATAAATTAAACGCGGTTTTGACTATATATCCATGTTAAATTAAGAGTTGTTACAGTAATTTAATTGATTGAGATATATCTCAAACGATTAATTGAGAATCTAAACATAGTGGAAAGAGCTACCTTTTGGAATAAATGGAGCATATATATTTCAAAAAGAAAAAGAGAAAATAAATAATAGTTGTAGATTTATTTCAAAATTAATAATAGTTTTAGATTTATAAATTTATATTCACATCATTTTTATAAACTAGTTTTCATAAATTAAACATGGATTTGATTACATAACTACTTGAGAAAAAAATCATATATAGCGAGATATTATGCTTTAATCAAATCTAAGGTATTAAGAGTATCACACATATTATGTGAAACTTAATATTACTTTATTTGATTGTATATCATAGTTTTCGAATGGTTAAAGATTCACATTGATTTTATGCAAACCTATTAAAATTTATATAAACATGAATTTTATGAATCATGAAAACGTTACAATGACGTGAATATAATGAAACTCGTTTTATTTATTTATTTTAATGAGAATCTATTTTTGTTTTAGGAAACAAGACAATGAACTTTTGTGGGGTTGAAGACAAGGACGAAGCCAAAAGAGTGTGAAGACATCCATACAAATTGAAACCTAAAAGATTCACAAAAAATTTGATTATCTTTTGTTGTTTTCTTTTAGTGGTCCATGTTCACGTTTCACATTATATATAAGACACAAAAAGAGGGCTTTGAATTCAAACTTTCAGTTCCACACTACTCACTATATATCTTTGAATGATTGCTATAATAATTTATAAGAACTATTTATTTTATTCATTAGTCATTTACTAAATCTCTATTAATTTCTCTCTCAATATTATTTGGTCAATCTTTTACTTTATTTTTTTAAATCATTGTCTAGTTTTTTTTATGCATTAATGTAGCCATAAAAAATATTCAAGTGAAAGTGACCCCATTAAAAATTTTTGGTTTATATTTGATGGCATAGTTGTTTTTCTTTTTTGTAAGAAAAAAAATTGATTTAATTAAAATTGTTTATTTTTAAAAGTTTGAAAAATTAAATTTTATAAGTGTTAAAAAAAATAATAATAACACAATCCTAAAAATTAATGAGTTTATTGCGTACCTCCTATTTCATCGTAATGATTAACGAGAGTCAAGTTGAATTCTACTTTCCAAATAAAATTACAAGTGTGGGAAAACACCTTCCTTGTTGTTAGAATAGTGATCTAGCCATATTCACATAAAATTTTGATCCATATCTACCTCTTAAGAAAACACTTTTTCTACTCCGTCCACTATTTCGTTAACTTAGATGTGAGAATTAGATTAGTTTCCTCTTCATAACTTGATTTCCAATCGTTCTAGTCAAAATCACAGTCACACATAAGAAATTAAGTTCCATTTTCTTCATTGGAATTCTTAATTTTCATTTATAAAAATTTAAAAAACAAAAAAGGTAGCAACTGTTTATTGTTTAAAAAATAAAAAACAAGATGATATTTAAAAAAGGAAAATACTTTTCTTTCTCTCTTTTCTTTTTCTTAAATTATTATTTTCTTCGAGTTTAGAATATGGATAAAAGAAAATAAATAAAAGACTTCGGTTAACAAGTATGGATACCAGAAAAAAAAAATGTATATACGCATTTGTTGTATCAATTCTAAGTGAAGAAGCTACCAAGAATTTTCATTTCTCTGTTTTATATGCATGAAAAAATACTATAAAATTTCATGGTCAAACTGAAAAAATAATTAGAAAAATGAGTTTCCTTCAAGTCAATAGTAGTTGAACTTGGAATTTTTCCTGCATTTGTTGCTGTTGTTGTATCTTCATGTGACAATGACTGACCAATCTATAGATACTTACTGCAAGTCTTTGGAATCTCAGTTGACTTTTTTGTACGGATTATCTGTATGGACCATTAATTTTTACACGGATTCTTTGAAGTCAACTCTTTTGATTTGAATTTTTCATTTTCATTTATAAAAAAATTAAGCATATTAACACTTGAGAATTAGTATTGAGCATTTGTTTAATTTGTGTTAATTTTAGGTCAAACAATTCCATTTAGAAAACGTATTTATTGTGAAAACGCTTTCATGATGTATACAGAATATATATTTTACTAAGATCTTGCAAGGAAATGTATTGCTTTTATTAGTTCTATATGATTAGTGCGGACTGTTGATTATTTTGTTTTGCTCAAGTTGTTTTTCAAACTTATTAATTTTACAGGTTGTAAGGCGATAAGATAATGAGTGATATATATCTCAAGACTAAAATTTAAGTAATACAAATTCGACTAAAAAGAATGATGTGTATAATCACACTTAAAAGTTAACCATCACATATTCCATTGACAACCTTATCTTATCATTATTAGACTTGTTTGCTAGTCATAGATATTTCAAACTTTAGGGTGTATTATACCTCCAATAAAATGGAATTTTTTTTATAAGCTTAAGATTTTTATCATATTTTCTCCAAACCCTCAATTTGTCACCCTCTATGTCCATATCAAACAATTAACCAATTCAACTTGCTTCAAAAGGACCTGACACAGTTAGTTATTGTAAATATTTTTCTAATGAGTAATGCTAGGCCTTCCAAAAATTTTATCCAAATTCATACCCAAATGGTATGACATGTAAGTTGTCAAGATCTTGTAAATTATGAGATAATGTGATAATTAATAAAATCTGGACAACTCACATGTCACATCATATTAATATAGATTTGGATAAAATTTTTGAGAAGTCTAGAATTACTCTTTTCTAATTATATCTATCTGATATCATAATAATAATATTCAATTATTAATCTTTAACAATAACCATCTAAAAATAGACGAGATTATGACTGGTTTTTTCACCCCTTTTTTGACTGCATGCATGATAGTTCGAGAGAGTTTGAAATTTATTTTAACTCATGACTTTAAATCTTAAGTTGTGAAAATAGATGCTCAGTTAAATATTTTGACAACTCAAGCTCATAATTATTCGGATGTGAAAGGTCCTTTCATAAGGGATATTTTGTATATGGTTTTTATGTTGAACAACATTAGGTGTCATTTTACTCCCAGCTAGAAGGGATAATGAGGTGACTCATAAGTTTGTAACTTTGGTTTTCAAAAGTAATTTTAGCAATGTTGGATTTATTCTATTCTAGATTGTATTTTTATTATTGTACTTGCAAATGGTTTTTTTGGATAAAATGTATCAGCTTTTCAAAAAAAAAAAAAGTAGAAGTGATTTTAATTTATAGAAATATTTTACCTCCACTCATTCTTGTAATTAAATCAAAAATTAGAAGAAGTCAATTTTAATTAAAAATAATAATAATAAGTGGAAAGAAGAGTTAACAACTATAATTTTATTTAAAAAATCAAATTTTATTTGCATATATTAATTTTATATATTGGAGACATTATATACGGTTGGACCCATGTCATTGTTACTCCCTACCTACGGTTTTAACTAGCAAGGCAAAGCAATGTTTTGTAATGTTTGTCAAGTCAAGGCATGTCATTTTATTTTTTATTATTTAAAACACAAACTAATCACTAATTAAAATAATTTTTGACTTTCATTGCTTACATAATCTACCATCTTGGACCTTGTACATGAAAATGTCTTTCCCATTTTAATATTTTTCCAAGAGTTCTCATGTACTTTTGAATTCAACAAACAATTACATCTTGAAGATTTACTTAAGCAAGGAGGTTTAGACAATGACAACAATTTTACTGATTCTAGTTATATAAAAATTTTTGGATGGAGTTCACACAACCCTTTTGAATCGAACAAATTGTATAGAAATTTTTGGATGGAGTTCATGCAACACTTTCGAATTGAACAATTAGTATACGTTTAGGGTGTTTGCATATGGAGTTCAGACGAAGAAAACAACTTTTCAGTAATTTTTATATGTATAAGTTGTTGGAAGAAATTTTATTTAGTTTGTTTTCTTATTCAAACTCTTTATGGAAGTTCATATTATGGATATTTTATGGATTTTTATCTTGATTAGATTTACCTACCAGTGGAGTTTACAATTCATAGTAACAAAAATAATTTTAACTAATTAACATCACAAACACTAATGTTAGAGCATCTCCAATGTTCTTACAGATTATGAAAAAATTACATGTCACACTGGTTAAATAGATATTTAGGGGTCGTTTGTTTTTTTATCTGAAGACTGAACAGTGCTGCTGAAGACTGAAAGTTGAATAGTGACTGAAATCTGAAATCTGATTGACATGTTTATTTTTTCTTTTCTTACCTCTGAATGTATAATAATTTTGTTTGTTTTTTAAAGTTAAAATTATCTGATTACTAGTAATTTGACATTTATATCCTTTTACTATTAGTTGTTGTGTAATTTTATTTAATATGATACAAACAATTGTAATAAATTATTTAACAAATATTAAAACATTTATATATAATATTTTTATTCATAATTAAAATAAGATTAATTATTATAGTAGAATCAATTAAGTTTATATGTTCAAATAAAAATAAACAAAATAATCTTAAATTGAATTACTATTATAACAAAAGTTGAAATTGTAACTTATATATATAGTATTTTTATTCATAATTAAAATAAGATTAATTAAAATAGTAGAGTCAATTAAATTTATATATTCAAATAAAAATAAATAAAATGATTTTAAATTAAATTACTATTACAACGAAAATTGAAATTGTAAAGTAATATATATTTTCTGATATAATTAAATAAAAATAATCAAATACTTAAACAAATTGATATGTAATTTGGTCTCTGAGTTATTATATAAACATTTTATCAATAAAGATTCTTACCAGAATTTAATTAGAGAAATATAGTAATCCAGCTATAAAAAAAATAATTTGATGTTAAGATGTTTAGGGTTTTTATTTTTCAATGTTATTTATTAAAGTATTAAAAGAAATTTTTATAATATAAAACTAAAACAAACTTGGAACATATTATTTTAGGAAGGATAAACTTGGAATAATATATTTATAAATCATTAAGTGATTTTGTATTAAGTGATAAGTCAAAAAATGTTACTTTTTTTTTAAAGTGATTTTTGGGTGATTTTAAGTGATTTGACCACTTAAAAAAACAAACAAAAATCTCTTAATTAACCAAATTAAGCATCATTAAGTGTTAAGTGCAAAAAACAAACAACCTCTTAGTTAAAATAAATCTCTCCAATACAATTATCACTCATCAATATCAAACTGAGGTGATAAAAAAAAAAAAAAAAAACTAGACATTGTCAACATAACTATTTAATTTTATATTAAACAGTTATTTTAGTAAATTAATAATTATTTAGTTCTAACTTTGAAATTTAATCAAAAGTCACCAAAAAAAAAAAATAGAAGTATTTAATGAAAAATATAGAAGCATTAAATGAAAATATATGGAGGCATTAAATGAAAATATATAAAATCATTGGAGAATAATTTTTTAATTTTAATTGTCTATCAAATGATATTTATATCATGTGAGAAGTAAATCTCTTGATATTGATAACATGACACTTTTTTTTAGAGCATTGGAGATGCTCTTAATGTATCATAATATTTTTAAAATTTAGTATTAAATAGTAATATTTTTAATAAAAAACTTATTGCTAACAAGCGATCTTCAATACGAATATAATATATTTGGTGACCATTAAGTAGATAAGAACTTAAATTCTCATAAACATTATTAATAATTATCACACTCATACATACATATATATATATATATAATTTTTCTACTGTAAGGAGAAACTAATTTTAATAATATTAATTCCAACACTGTCATGCATTGATTATATACAAATTATTAATATCAAGTATTAATTATGAAAAAAGTTAATATATCTAATGACTCGTAATGTTGGAGTTAATATTATTAAAATTAGTTTGCCCTTTCAATACAAAGACTATATATACAGAGAGAAAGAATGAGAGAATGAATGAGTGAGAATACTTCCACTTTAAAGTTGAAATAATAATTAGTTGACTTATTCTCGCTGATGTATTCTACATAGTATTAAAGACAAATTGAAAATATAACTAAGTTGTTGAAAATTCAATTTGAAACAAAATAGGCTTCAAAGCTATGAAAACTTTGCCAACATCATCTTGTTACCAATGTGATTTGATAATAAAAAAACGTTCATTATTCAATTTGTTAATGTTCAAACTCAAATGGCTCCCACCACAAGTAGTATTTAAAAAAACTTAGCTAAATAAATATTATTTTCATCCTTCTATAGTCCACCACTTTGAAATATTTAAATTGCCAACTTCTCTCTATATATAGGATCAGTCATTAGTCAAAAAAAGGCTAAAATAAAAATAATACAAGAAGAGCAAATGATAGAATAAATGTCCTTAATATACTTATTGGTTATTTATTTCACACTTACATTAACCATGCACACAATTATCAGTTTATAAGACAACAAAAAAAGTGATTAAAAGAGTAATTGAATTAACAATCCATATCAATAATACTTTCATTAATCATTTACGCAAAACAAAAAAAAAAAAGTATTGTCTCCTTTTTTTTTTTCTGTAATTAAACACTATCTTATATAAACAAAAAAGAAAATAATAAATTCTTAATTCGAAGATGGGGTTCTCCCAGATTCTTGATTTATTATTCTCTTTTGTGTGACAATTACTAACCACATAAAAAAGACACATGACAAAAAAAGAAAACGTGTCAAATCACAAGAGGCCAAATCACCAAGAATCTTGATCCAAAACCATTCTCGGGCACTGATTGATGAGTGGATCAGGATCAACAAAGCCAAGCCTTTTTGCTTCACCATCATCACTAATATGATCACCATTGAAAATCATCAAATCTTCCCAACTGCCGCTCAAGTCATAGTCCCACAATCCCATGTTGTAATTGTTGTCAATGTTATTTTCATGACCATGATAATAATCACTAGTAGTAGTAGTAGTTGCAGTAGTGGTAGTAGCAGGCCACTCCAACTCCAACTCAGGAAATTGCCATTCATGATCATGATCATCAAGGATCTTGTAATTGGATGAATGGTCAGAATAAGAAGAAGAAGAACAAGCACTTGAAGATGAAGTTGTAGTAGTAGAACTTGATGGTAGCAGTGCGACAATATTAGTGGTAGCAACACAATTGTTAGGTACCAAAATCTCATGTGGCTCAATCAAAGGAACATCATCAGTGCAGAAATCAGTTGTTTCCATTTCTGGAGCGTTTGTCATGCTTTTAATTGATGTAGTACTCTCTAGTGTAACCAACTTCTCAATCTTTTGGTCATGATTTTCTTCAGACATCATAGGTGGTGGTGGTGGTGTGGAGACTAGTTGAGGTACTTCTTGGTTTTGGTCATTTTGTTGTCGTTGTGGTTCTGTTGTTGTTGAAAGTGGTTTGTGAGTGAGAGGATCAATTCCCATTTTTCTCAGCTTCTTCTTGATGTGAGTATTCCAATGGTTCTTGATTTCATTATCAGTTCTTCCAGGAAGATGAGAAGCAATCTTGGACCATCTGTAAACAAATCAATAATCGCTACTAAGTCAGTTAATTAAAAAAAGAAAAAAGTTAATTGAAATAGTAAATAGTTAGAATAATGAGAATAGTTCAAAGCACTAAAAATTTTGAGACAAGATTTTGTCAAAAGTTTGTTTTATCTTAGAGGACTCATTAGCGGTCCTAACCAAAACAAACAAAAAATACGATGACTAATTGAGGTTATAGAAAAAAATAGTGCTATATGATGGGACTTGGTCCACAATATTGACATCTATGGAAATATGATCGCGAAGACTGGTAATTTTCTTGCAACGTTGAGATTGGTAATTTTTATTTTTTTTATTTTTTATTTTTTAAAAAAAAAAGAAAAAGAAGAAGGAGGGACCTGTTGCCAAGTTGAGCATGGAGATCAATGACCATTTGCTCTTCATATTCAGAGAGGAGGCCTCTTTTCAAGTCTGGCCTGAGATAATTTGTCCATCTGAGCCTACAACTTTTGCCACACCTCAAAAGGCCTGCAAGGCAATAAAACATGATAAATATTTTATTATAACATTTTTGGTATTAAAAAAATGGAAAACACTTTTCATGATTTTGTTTTAAGAAATCATCATCCATCTTAGTGGTCAGCCATTTTGTTGTTCATGCCTTCTCTCCCCCCCCTATTATTTCACTCCACCGCCATCATTAGCCCAACTCTCATATTTCCACTTTAATGGAAGTCAATATATATATCAAACCAAAAAACAAAAAAAACCACCCCTTTAACCAAATTCAAGAAATAACAAATTAATGCATGGGCGGATGGTTGTTTTATGTTGATATCAAAATGAAAATATTTAGAGAGAGGGAGAGATAATAACCTGCAAGTTTAGGAACAGCTCTCCAGCAGCATTGGCCATTGGTGAGGATGAAATTGATGAGTTTCTTGTCTTCCTCAGCAGTCCATGGACCTTTCTTCAATCCAACTTTGTCACAACATGGTTGCCTTCCCATCTTTGTAATTTCTACTACTAATATTAATCTTTGTCCCTCTCTATACGTATATAGTTGAAGCTAGCTAGGAGGAGAAAGTGAGGGAGAGAGAATATGACAGACACAAATAGAGAGAATGAGAGAGGTTTGATGATGGGTGGTATTGAAATATATTGATGGAGAGAGAGATGAGATGACCAAGTTAGAAAGAAATAGGAGCACTAGAAGTTGTATTTATATATATGTCTTGTGTTGGTATGTTATGCAGCCTGTGTGGACAACTAGTCCACAAGGTAGGCTCATTTCTTCTTTTTCATTTTTCTTTTCTTTTAAGAAAAAAAAAAAAAGAAGGAGAAATTCTATTTTCCTTTGTTATTATGAACTTATATTTTGTTACAAAATAAGTTATATAATATATTTTATAAAATATTAAGGAGCTTTAGACATTTTTTAATTTATCAAAGTTTGGAATTTAATGTGAATGGAAATATAACTCAAACTCACAATATCATTGACATAAACATGAAAAATATGTCATTGGATTAATATATTTTATTAATTTAACATTTTTTTTTAAAGATAAGTTTACAATAACTCTTAACACTTTTAAGGTATTTATTAATGAATTGACAAGTTAATTTTCTTTGGTTTTAATCAAACCTTTTCTTCTAAGACAAAAAGAATTCATACAATTAGATAGACTTACAAAACAAATTCTCTAGATATACAAAAAAAACTCAATAGAATAAAAGATTTTTCTCATCATCTATACACTCATATGACAAAATTCCATCGTATATACATTATTTTTTAGTAGATTTTATTGAACATAAATTTGCACATACCAAAGTTTGTACTTGCTTCAGTAGGTGTAATGAAATTTTCATTATATTAATTTGATTAGTTGGAATTGATATGGTGGGAGACCGGAGGCTTCATTAGCCTTCACTTGTGTGCACACGTGTAAGAGAAAAGGCCAACGCGTAATAAATGTCACATGTCACTCTCAGAAAGCGCCACCTCATCAAACCTGTCCTTGCCTTTTGTTCCAAGCAGACCCTCCATGAAATATCAAACCAAGCAAAAGTAAAACCCAAAACACCAAAATTTTCAGGATACCAAGTCATAACTATTATATACATATATATATATATATTATAATCTGAAATCATCTCTTAAAAACTGTGTCGAATTTTTAAAATCAAAACAAGATTTGTGAAGTGTTAATTAGATAAAAGCTAATGTATAAAATAATAGGTGTATTGAGCCGTTGATAGTTAAAAAACTGATATTAATAAAGTCGATTCATTCTGATTAGAAAGAACCACAAAATATTATCTGGACAATATTTTGATAAGTTTTTAAAATCATGATTAGATTTGTGAAATAATAAAATAGATCCGATGGCTCATAGTTAAGAAACTTGTACAATAAAAAAGTAAGTTCATGATAGTGAAAAGAATTGATAATATGATAATCATGTGTGTTTACTTTTGATAAATTCTTGAACCAAGATTAAACTTACGAAACTACTTTTAGACATGAACCGATAAATCTATTGACTAATAGTTAAGAATCCAATATTTATAAAATCAATCTTGCGAGCAAACTTTTGATATTGCCACAGTTACAAACATTTATTTAGTGAAATTGTCTAGTATGAAAAATCTAACTCCTAATATTAAAAGTTTACTTAAATATTTTGTGTTTTAATGAATTTTTATTTTCAAAGTTTACTAAAAGTAAAAAGTGAAAATCTGTAACGTAAAGGAAATCGAGACACCCAGTAAGTAAAATATTTGGATTGGGAGACAAAAAGATTTCATTCTGTACATGTGAAAAGTGGTGGTCAAAAACTCTTATGTACCAAGCAAAGATTTGAAGTTTCTACTCCAACCAAAACACATGGTCTATTTTTTCCACAATTTAATAGCTATTTATTTCTTATGGTCAATTTAATGACACTATATTATCTCCAAATCTTAAATTGGAGGTTAGGGTTCTTATGCAAAATAATAATAATAATAATAATAATATATAATTCATGTCGGTAAATGATATGCACACACTAAGATTATAAATACATCATCAATTCATCATATACTTTTAAATACAAAATTTTAATACGCACTAACTAGTTTAGGTCTTATTAATGATTAGAGAAGTTTTAGATTCAAATTGGGGTGGGGTTGGCTTCTAAAGAAAAGAATGTCAAATTTTTTTAATTTTTTTTTTTTAAAAGTGTTTTTGTTATTTAAAACTATGTTCATGTTTCTAAGATTGGTCTTGTTACAAAAGAATCTTTTTTTTTTTTTTTAAAAAAAAAAGATAAAATTTAAATAAATGATGTTAATACAAAAATACATGATGTTTATCTAGTTTGTAATTGGTCCCACACACTTGTTTCTCAAGCAAAATGGTCCAATTCACAAATATTATTTATTTATATATTAAGTGTTGATCATCTTTCATTAATCATATCGTCTTAATTTTAATTGTATTCATACTCCGGACTCGAATGATCGAAAATTTTTAGATTATTTAGTTAGTAATGGATGCTTTTTAGGTTAGACAAAGTGTTAATAAAAGATGCCCCTTCTTTTAAGGGCACTAATGTCGTTTATTTAATTAAGATATGTGTGATCATTGATTTATTAATGTTATTCAAATACAATTCTATTGACAAGTCATGATTTGGTCAAGATCAAGACAATCTTAAGAGTTTTCAATTCCCTGTCTACATAAAATATTCAACAACTTCTGCAGAAATGTGTTGGCTTTTGAAGTTGTTAAAGCACATAACTTAGCAAAGAAAAAATGTGTTGGATTTAATCAAATGAAAGATTGAAAAACTTGTAATAGATTAAGTTAGGCAGTTCTTCTCCGATCAGGAAGTCCGACTCCTGTAAAAGCTTTACAGAAGTCGTTTTGAAATAAATAAGACGTAAAACAACTTGAAACGATATAAGATTGCATAATTGTAAACTCTGAAAGGACGATTTAGTGTAAATTTATCAGTCAGTTTCTTACCGTCATGAATTTCTTGACTACTAAGATTGTAAGGTAAACAAATAGTTTATCAGCCTGGTGAACCTAGTAAGGTCAGAACAATAGTAAAATAACTCATTTAATCAAGAAACCCTGAAAATTTTACAATAAAACAAAAAGAGAACTCAAATATTTACATTCTACTATTAAAATTCACTAAAGCATTACATTTAAGGCAATCAGTTAAATAGACCATGTATCATTTGGAATCAGAAACCATGGTGATAGCTTCCATGATGAAAGATATTTACATGTTTCAGAGCTCTAACTTGATTTGTGGACCGTCAGAACCTGTACAGTTGATAATGTTCTCTGAGGCTGAGACACTAGTCGAAACAATAGTTCCACCGTTGAGACCATCTGTCAGTAACTTCCCTATTTTCGTTCTCCACTCTGAGGTGTCCCTCTCACTCTTCCTGTCATGATAAACTCTATCACGGTAGTTGAGCATCGTTCCCAAACCAGTATTTGGTACCCAACCGAAGTCCATTAATACCTTTGCCTCACCTTCGGATAAGTCCTCTCCCACCTGGAAGAAAGTCACATCATAGGATATAAATTCGAACAAAAGCATACACTTGACAGAACGACAAAGTCATCTCAGAAGATAAACGGACTACAAATCAAAATCCGTTTTATCACAAGCCAATACGATAAGACATTGATCTTGAGTTATTCGTAGTCTTCTAACTAACAGTGATAGAAAATAAGAAATCGATAAGTTTAGACAAGCTGATAAGATTTAATTGAGTGCATCATATTGTCATTATTAATCAGAAAACAAGTGCATCGTCAAAATCCATTTACACCTCCAGTACAAGTTGTGAATTATGCTGCCGAACTAGCAACTCTTTCCCGCATTTCTCCAGAAAGTATAGATATTAACATTATCCATCACTTGGGAAGTCTTACACGGACCACCACCTTAGATACAACAAAGGGCTTTGACTTGATGGCATCTTAGTACCATCCATCACTTCACTACCGGAATTTAAGCAAAATGATGAAGCGTTTCGTGAGTGCTAACTTTACTTGTTTAATTCCTAATAAACTTGATTTATTGATCTTCAAGGATTAACTAGGTGCTAGAATTTTCCATTCTGAGAAACAGGCACAAGATTTAGTCGGGTAAGAGATTTGGATGTTGCATTTGTGGCTGTTGCAAGAAGAGAAGAGAGTATTATCTTCAGAATTGACTTGAAAAAGGCTTGGGACCACATGGAATATGAACTCGTGGAATATACATTTGAAGCCAAAGGAGTTGACCAAAGGTGGGACTTATACATTGACTTAAATAGGTGACAAAGTTTGATGCAACATTGCAACTAGACATTCAAGATAAAGAGATCTATTTTCAACCTTTCATTCCATTCTGACGGCTGATTCTTTGAGTAAGCTTATTGACAACAGCTAAGGTGTATCTTGTCATGAGTATGTATTAGTAGAAATAATGTAAAACTCTTGTAGATGATACATTTGCTTTCTCTTTGGATCAAGAGGAGAAAATAAATATCTATCTTATGCTATAGTTCAATCATTTTGTAATCACAATTAAATGACCAAATCCGGTTTCTTTGCTTAGTTTAACTGGATGTGACTTTGGGAAGTATTTTGGGCTTCATTTTTGTGTCCATTGCTAAGGCTTTGGGGGGAGAAGTTGTAATATGCAAGAGCATGACTTTTGGCTTCCATCGCGGGGACAATACGGAAAAGCTAAATATCAGGAGAGCCGCATTTCCTTACTTAGGTGGTAGGCTTAAACTGTACATTTAGTCTCTAGTTTCACCACTCAAATTGATCAAATTTTAAGCATCTAGTCCACTCCCAAATATCTTAATAACCAGAACTAAAATCCAAATCCTTGTCTAAATGGAAGCATAAAAATAAGATCCAACTTTCCCACAGTTAGATTTCTGTGAGTATATACATCCATCACATGAACAGCAATTTCTAGTACCAATCAACTCTAAACGTAGTGAGTACATAGGCCTAAATCCACTTAATGACTCAATTTCATGGCAAAATATCAGCAGTCATCCAGATAGAAAAGGCTGAAGTCATTACCGACAATGCTTTGTCCTCAATTAGGTTAATCCTGCCAAAATTAGTCAGCTTCATGGCAGTCACCAAGCGCTTGACCTGCCAGTCAGTGGACGTCGTGTCTACCAGCTCAAAGAAATATGTTGCATAGCCATATTCAGGACGTTCCAGCACTAATCTGCAGTCAAATTAAGGTAAAAGTTAAACCAACTACGGTTACCGTTTAATATATAACTGGTATTAAAATGAAATTACCTGTTATGTCTTTTAAATACAAATATAAATGACTGAAGATCCCGGCACCACCCCCATTCCACAGGCCATTTACGGAACAGAAGATATCGTGACTGTAGAAGAAAAAAGAAAGAAAAAATAAAAATAAAATTTAAATTAAAAAAAAAAAAAAAAAATTGTTAGAGTGATGATTACCAACTTGTCATGAATTAACAAAAATGCATCTGCAAACTAAAGTTGTTCACCATGGCAACTACAATGGGTTGTGTGAAACTTGTTACCTGCTCCACAAGTGAAAATAAACAAGCCAAGCAATAACTGGGTTTCAAACCCTTAGTACATCGAACAGGAGCAAACTTCAAGAAAGATTCACGTTGACTGAAAATCTGCCCAAACAAATTAAGAAATATATTAATCTCTAGTAACACTGCGTATCTGGAAGGCATAATAAGGACACGTTTTTCAGCCTTGCAACATGAGTTTTAAACCTTCTGTCCGTAATAGGAGTTTAACTTCATCAGAAGCAAAATATGTAGATAAAAAAAGAATCAAGAAATTAGAACATCATTACAAATTCATCAAATCTATTCACAAATTGAGCACAAAAATTAAGTCATGACGTCAACTTGAGTGCTGTAAGAAAAAAAAATCTAAAGGGTCGTCTCAACACAAAGCAATACTAATCAACAAGACTTCCATGTGTCTACTTTTTACCACCCAATGTCATGTGTACTAAATAGCTCATATTGATAGATCCACAATGTTGTATCAAACAATCCCATGAAACATATTTTGGCAGAATGCTCTGTGCCATACGTAGTTTTAGTTTTATGCCTATAACATGAGAAAGAGTATTCAAAAAGAATATAACAGAGGAACAAGAAGAAGACTCGAGGAGCTCACAATTGGTACCAACCTTTGTCATCACAGCTTCAAGCTCGCTGAAGCTATCTTCACTGAATGTTTCATCTAGGTCATCATCACTCTCCGTCTCTCCAAAAAGCTTAATTTCGTTGACCGATACTCCTTGCTCCACTAACATCTGCAAGTTGAAAGTTTAGAGGATAACTGACTCACAATATGAAGGACCACAAACAAGTAAATGTATGACGTACCTGCAGAAGCCCAGGAGCATCTTCCTCAAGAGCTGTTTCAACCGAATCCCTGCAATTAGTTATAACGAAAGGAGATTTCTCAGAATAATGGGCAAAGAAAGAAAATTTGAAAAGATCAATAGAACAGAAACTGATATTACGTCGCAGTCTTCTTCCTTTTCCGTGGATGGCTCACTTTAATCGGGTTGGGAGATTCTGAGGCAATAGGATTATACAGAACGGAAGGATGTTCAGTTTTACTCCAGCACGCAAACTTACTGGAAGAAATCAGATTACGATTCTCTCCTAATGTCCGCTGCTTCTTCCGATCTTGCAGTCGTATATGATCTAGTTCATCTCCATGCAGTTCATTAGGTATTCCCATTTCACTCTTCACAGCTCGTGTGTTAAATGACAATATACTTGTAAGATTTTTTCCTGAGTGGTGCAAGTCACTGTTTTCCAATGGTTCAACTTTGACTTTCACAGAGTTCGGCAGGTAAGAAACATGCATGCCACCACTTCCAGGTATACTATGCCCATCACATGCTATTGTCACAGATGTTCTCTTGGATGACCAATTCTTGACGCAATTCTCCATTCTATTTACTGAATTAGTTGTTTCAGTGCCTAGACTGTAATTACGTATCTCGGAATATTGCTTAGCTTCAGAAGATGATCCAGGAGTAATCCTGTCTGAAGAACCATTTTGTGAAATTGTGCTGAGATCAGAAGCATTACTTATAGAAATTTCCTTATACCTGTTCCCAACCACCAAGGATCCTACATCCACTGATTGAGTTTCTTCTTTTATTCTTCCAGGACAAGGGTAAGTACGATCTTCTAACATTCCCACAGAAGTAGCCTGAGTAACATAAAGCAGTTAACTTCAATCAATACATCGATGATAGAGAAAAGGCAAAATAAATCAATTCAACAAGTCACTGACACCTATTTACCACAAATTTAGTTACTGACATGTCTACCATTCAAATAAATAAACAATAAATTACCTCCACAACATGTTTCGCCAACTCCGACAATTTCCTGCACAAGTACATAGAATAACAAGGATTTAATTATTTCGAACTTTGGCTATAATAGTACATATAACGACCCATCCTCTCCCCATGTTGGGCCGGGACCTTCCTGGGTGCATAGCTCAATTGGTACACATCTTACTTCCCATTTGACTATATGGCCTTGGTCATGGGTTCGAGGGGTGTGGGAGGCATATGAAAACCCTAAAGGCTAAGGGACAGTACCTGGACCGAAGGATGGGTGAGCCCATGCACCCAGGAAGGTCCCGGCCCAACATGGGGAGAGGATGGGTCGTTATATAAAAAGGCGCCTTTTTATTGTGGGGTCCCCGCCAGCCCTTCTCTTAGTCCTTCAGGCCCGGGGCTTGCCACTCACAAGGTACTGTCCCAGTCAAGATGGATTTTCTTTCGCCTCCCCCACCTCTCGAACCTGGCCCTTGACCCTTAAATCCAAATCCTTAGAGAGGTGAGTACCAACTGAGCTAGCTCAATTGGTACCCAGCTTGCAAGTTAAACACTCATATCCTTGAGGGTCAGAGGTTCGAGTGGCAGCTGGGGGAGGCGAAGCAAATCCCCTGACCAGGGACAGTACCTAGTGAGTGGGCTCGCGGGGCAAACCTGGGCCAGCCCAAGGGGACCCCAGTATAGGCAAATCCCGGACCCCACAGTACATACAGAAAAAATTATTAAAATTAAGATAGCCAACCAGTGTTAGAACACAGACATAAATTTCAGCACAATGGCCTAATATAGAAGGACCAACAATCAATATAAATATAAATTGGCACCTTTCACGCAACATTCTTCGACGCTCTTTCAGTGCAATGTGATCAAGATCATCATACGAAACGTCATTAGAATTGGCCTTAGAAGCTGCCATATCAACAGAAGCAAACTCATTATCACCATCTCCTGACGAACTCAACACACGGTTGTCAGAATTCTCAACTTCTTCAGCAAGAACACTTGAAAGCATTTTACTTTTGTCACAAGCGCAAACATCGAAATGAACTTTCTCAGGTCCTGAGACATCAGCATTTCTTCCAGTATGTGTTGTCTGATCTGAACCTATGTTTGTGTGAAAGCGAATACTCTGGCATTTGCAATCTCCAGGTGTGCCTAAATCTTGATGACATGGAAATTCCTGTGGACATGGAACAACTACAGTAGATTCTACAGGAGTTTCACCAAGTGATAGAACAGAAGTAAACGCCGTAGGAACTTCACTATCATTATTACTTTGCTTCAATGCCAATTGCTGATCTATCCCACTAGCAACTGAGAGAGGGCCCTGCAGAAAATGAAATTTTCTTCTAAACAAACGATAGGTCTATTTCTAATTCTACAATCACATGAAGGCACCGATTACAACTTCTTGAGGATGAGTTTTCTATTTCTATAACCGATTTGCATACCAGCTATCTCAAAGTTCTCATATCAACAATGTGCATTCATGTTTATCTGCCTTACTGATTACTACCATATCACAATGGATTTATCATTTATCAACACTTTTATAAAATATATTTTTATCAAACTACAAATTAATGGGTATCCTCACACAATAAGATAGACACTTCAAAATTTTATAGATCTTACAATGGATCTATGATAGACTAATTGGACTAAACCGTAACTCCAATCATCTCTCAGTATCACCTGCTGCAGCCATGCTAATTTCAATCCAATTCTAAAGTTTTTTTCTCCTAATATTTTCATGTGAAGTTCATATTCAATTGCATGATTTTGAGATCAAATCATCATCAATCCAAATTTAGATCATCTTTAAATCTGGAATGATAGTCAGACACTAAAGTTACTTCGGTATAGACCAAAAGACCAACATCACCACCTTATAAAAGATTTCCAGAACCTCAAATATCTATAATCTCCAATCTCACTATAATATTGAAACTTCCACAACTACATAATCCATTACATCCCCTCTTTAACTGAACTCAACATTGCCAAACCACATCAGAATCCCCATAAGCACACATATCAATAGACCAAATGGGTGTGTCAAGCCTTCAGAGTTCAGCTTCACTAATTCACTTATAACTAAACCTAACAAAGAAGACACCAACACTTCATTCGAGAACCTATCCTGAGACAAACTTACAAAACATCAAACACTACAAGATCATTAAATCAAAGGTTTAGCTACTATACAAAAACCGTATAATTACTGGTTATAAGGAAATTGAATATTTGTGATCTTTTTATTTCTAATTTTTAAATTCTTGATCTTTATAAGGGCTATTAATCAACCACGTATCTCAACTGAATCAGTATAGTAGCATGACCCTTAAATCAAAAGAATTCCCCTCACAGATTTCATGTTCCTCAGTTTATATGATAGCTTTATTCACTGAGAATCAAGTATCAACCAAACAAATAGCATCACAATAAACAAAAGCGGAAAAACATTTCCGAAAACAAAATCTCCAAATTCCATCACAATACAAGCAATTCAATCAGAAACCGTCAACAGAAGTTATAAAACACTATCTCATTGTCTTCTCACTACAAGATTATTAAATCAAAAGAATCCCCATCAACCACATTTTAGACTCCTCCGTTTATAAATTATCTTTGTTCACTAACTATCAACCAACCAAATAGCATTCAATAACCTATAAAAAAAAAAAAAAAAAACACAACTTTTTTCATTCACAACACAATCAATTCAATCAGAAACACAGTCAACAAAGAATTACAAAACACCACCTCATTGTCTTCTTCTTCTGCATCCTTTTTAACAACGACATCAATACAAGACCTGTCAAAAAAACACAAGAAGCAAACATTAAACACTCAAAACATAAAACAAAACAATGAAATTAAAAAATGGAGGAAGCAAAAAAAAGCTTACTTGGAAGCTCTTTTACTTGCACGCAACGATTTTTGCCTTGAAATCAGAGGAACAAGATCGAGTTCGTCCAAACCCAGATGCGGTTTAGTCGGACTCACAACGTTGGAACCACAAAGCTGAGCCATGTTGTGTGTTTTGTCTGAAAACATTCACGGTTTCACTCCATGTCAAATGCTTGGAAGTGAAAACATAGACATATGTATAGAGAGAGGGAGAAATAAAAAATCTGGGTTTTGAAGAGACCTAGGGGGAGAGAGAGAGAGAGAGGTGTTTCAATGGCGCCAGGAGGAGGGGTTCAAGAGCGATGTTAACATACAAATACGATGTACTAGAGTCGCGGGGAAAGTTGGTTGTACCCAATGGTTAATGGGTGTGAGTTTCCGGTTTCGGTTGGGTCAGAAATCTCCAACCGAACGTTCAAGCCACTCCAATTTAATTTCCTCAATTTAACTCAATATAACCTAATAATAATCTAATTGGATTCAGTTGAGTTAATTGGATTTGATTCAATCCATTATAAAGACACAAAAAATTCACTCGATAACTTGTATAATCTTAATAATTTGATTACAATTAAAATATGAGTATAACTAAAAATTTAATAATTATAAATAAAATATTCAAATCATCACAAAGGTGGTCCTTGATCCTCAACAAGTGTTCTTTTACTAGATGATAAAATCTTATATTTAAAACTAAGGGTGAACGTATTTTGGGTTGAGTTGAAAATTTTTCAATCCAACTTAATGCAATTTAATTTTTAACCCAACCTAATTCGTTTTAGTATTTTTAAAAATTTAACCCAATCTAACCCAATAAAAAATAATTGAGTTAAGTTGGGTTGGAAATACCCAAGCCTATGATGAATCACGTGTCGGTTTCAATAAAAATATAAAAGTATTAAATTTATGAAAATATCGAAAATATTCAAGGATATTTTTAATATGAATCCTCTTAAAATAGAGAAACTAAATATTTGAAGATACTTTAAAGGGGTTAACATTAAAAATATTGGAGGATATATCAAGTATCATTTTGATATTTAGTTCCTTGGTTGTAATCAAGGAATTACATATCTGTACAAAACAACAAATTTTTAAATTTATAAAAATATCGAGAAAAATATCGTAAATATTTAGAATATTTTTGAAATATTTGAAATATTCAGCTATGAAAGTAGAATGTTTGATTAGTTGTTACAACTAAGCATGTGACATATGGCAGATTTGTCTCATTGAAAATTCTTCCAATAAAATAATTGAAATTATTCAATTTTTAATAATTCTAACTATATAAATAGATTTCAAAATTTGCTTCATCTTTGATACATGAAAAGAGGTTTTAAAGATGAAAAGAGGGTCATGCTACTATAGTACTTGGCCTATATGGTTATTAATTAGTTATCCAATCAAAGGTTTACCAAAATAATATAAAATATAAGAAAAAGAAATTAAAATGAAGTTTTATTTTTTGTAATACACATTAATTATATGTCTACATGGCCCACACGTAATAACAAATTTCTTAATAAGTTGATATTCTTATTTACATTTCTTATCATATATATTACCATTTGTATGTACTTTTTTAGTAAACTATACTTTGAAATTTCCATTTCTTTCATTTATCTCTGCCCTTTGTATAAATATATTAAGCTCATACCAATTTGGCTAGACTAATTGATATTAATTATTACTTGCACGATCTAAATTTGTATTCATATAGTTGGAAGACAACTGCTGATCAAAGCTTGTAAAATATATTTAAAGGGACTTAAATCTCCATCATTAAAATAGACGAGAAGTTACGTAACTATATGTGCTTGAAAAAAATGAGCATCTATCTATTGTATTTTTACTTTATTATAAGGATTTACTAAATTCATATTTTTCAATTTTAATTACATCAATCACTATATAAAATATCACTACTTTCTTATTAATATTATTTGCAATTATTTGAATTAAGAGATTGTTTAACTCCGTTCTTTTACTATAAGAGGTTTTGGTTTGCCTATATGTCAATTAGGCTGGTTTGAAACAAAATAGAGGGTTGTAGTATATGATAACTTATGAAACTTTGAAATCTTTGGTGTATTAAGAAATTATACATATATATATCATGTAACTTGGATGACAATTCTCACAATGAGAAGATGACAACTTCTGCAAAAACAAGATATACACACATTTTATGTTTTAATAAAATAAGAGTGAGATTTAAATCCTTAATATTTTAGAAACAAAAAAAAAATATTCAACTACTCCTACTAATGATATGTACTCAATTTATTTTATTTTATTTTAATTAATTAATTAATTAACTAATTTTTTTTTTTTTTTACATAATAAGTTAGTATGCACAAGGATATGGGCATCGCCACGACACCCCAAATTTGTTTTTTCTTTTTAATATATTTAAAAATTATATATAATCCCCAATTTTATATAAATTATTTAGAAGAATATAACACTTTGTGTTTACCTCTTTCTAAATAAAACATTTTGTGTTTTAATAAAATAAATGTGAATTTTGAACCCTTAACATTTTAGGAACAAAAGAAGTATTCAACCACTCCTACTAAGGATATGTACTCAATTATTATTATTATTAATATTTTGAGAACTAGAATTGACCTGGGGAACTATTGTGACCTACAAAGATTGAAAGACTGGTGGCGCGGTCCAAGATGCTGCTCTCATATGGGAGAGATTTATCTGCACGAAAGTGGAGAAGAGGCCTACACGAGAGTGTGAGGCAACTCACATATAAGGTGGGAGGCATATTATTTATTTGCTATAGTCGATGTCCAACCTTGCCATTCAAAAGTAAGGGGCAACTACGACCAGTATGGGTCCAAACCCACATTCTGCCATTCCTAGACTTTGCCACTCATAATAACTATATCCTTATGCATGTTAACACGCTATGTATAAATAATAATAATAGTCGCTTGTCATTTGGTGCCCATGCCAATGGCAGCATGCACGCGCCAAGGCATAAGCGTGGCAGCATGCGCAGCACAGCAGTATGCGAGCAATGGGGCATGTGCGTGGCAGCACAGGCAACAGGCCAAGCGAGCAAGCCAAGCTAAGACAAAGCAAGGTAGACCGTGCTAGAGCAAGGCAAAGCAAGGGAAAACCTAGGAAGGCAGTGCATTCAACAAGTGTGGGCAAGGTAAAGCATGGCAGACGCTAGCTGAAAGCTGGGTCAGGTGCAGTGCAAGCTGAGTGGGCTGATGGGCAGAGTATTTGGCATGTGTGGCACGTGCAGCAGACATACACTCACACATGTGGGCAGTTTTCCTAGCGGTTATGGCAATTTCATGCAGAGACCTTTGACTTGGCAGAGACTTGTGGGGCGATTATTGAAAAATAACTGTAAATGCTTATATGTTTGGGACTGGCTGGTGTTAGCAAAGCTAGGCAGTTGGGCTTGTCAACTGTAGAGATATAAAAGTTGCTTGTATATTTATTATGGCACAAAGTGATAGTCTGTTGTAAACATTCTGTGAGCAATTTTGTATTGGATCCTGATTTGATTAATAATAACAAGTTGGGTTGGGGACGGTTCCCTGTAAATTTGTGTTGTCTTTGTATATTGCTGTAATGCTAATGTGTATAGACTAAATTGTGCATGTGTGGCTAAATAGTCCAGTAAACAATAAGCAATGTGCAGGTATACAAGGGCGCTCGGCTGTGTTGATGCATAGCTAAGGCAGAATTATGACAGCAGCGTGACACACCAGTGTTGGACAGTGTGTGTGAGTGAAATTGGCTGGCTAGGCAGAGCTTTCCTAGACCAGCACGCGGAAAATTCTTAAACAGAAAATAGGCGTGTGACAGTTGGTGTGGAAATGACACCTTATGAATGTAGCTAACCCTGCGTTTAATCACATGACAAACCTACTAGTCTTGCATATGAGAGGGTTTATGAGGGAAACTTGGACCCTCTCCAAAGATTTTTTCCTCGTCTCATTCAATCTCATGATATATAATCTTAACAATAAATGAGTGGTTATGTTGTGATCGTATTTCACTATTACTTTGTCGATAATGTAATTGCTTCAAAAAAAGTGAAAAAAAAAATTGAGGTGAAGAGAGAATCTAAATCCAAATAATGTTAGGTGTTTTATTATGTGTTTTGGATTTTAGTCATATGAATTGAGCATTTACCTTACACACGAGAGTGTATCTTAAAATTTTAGGTATTACTACTTAATCACATCGTAATAAATTAAACTTTGGATTAACTAGACTTTTTTTCACTGTATTAATGATCTTCATCATCAATGAATTTGACTACCTTACTGATTAAATAAAATTAATCATCAATAATAATTTTTAAATTAATCATAAAAATAATTATTAAAAAATATCTAAGATTATTAGTGATAGATAATTTTTTCAATCAACAAGGTAGTTTTATCTAGCCACAAAGATGGTCATCCAACCCAAAAAGAGAGTTAGAATTACCATCAATATTCATGATATGTGCCACAAAGAAGTGAGACACTATTAAGGATTCCATGTCATTCATATTATAATATTCCTTGGATACTTTTTAGACCATGAACTATTAATCTCTTTCTTTTTTTTTTTTTCTATTTTTTCTACAATCATTCACATAATTTAGATTACTCATCATGACACGAGAGGGAATCAGTAAGGGCCACGAAATCTGAAAAAAATACAATAAGCAGTACATAATTGAACAAAACACACTTTAAAAAAAAAAAAAATGAACGAAACACAAAACAGGAAACAAAATTAAAAAAAGTAACATTAATCAAAATGTGACCGTTGACATAGAGATTGGAAACTTGAAAGCAGCTGCTGCTCTCTCAATGCAATTTTGTTTCTTAGCCCCCAAAAAATTACTTTCTGGGTCCTACTCCATACCCTCTGCCTCGTTATAAACAACACCCCATGAAAAGCACCCCTCTACAACGGCTAATCAGTGATCACCTCACGAAAAAGTGCTTCTGCAGCATAAAAAACACAACAAAGGACATACATATCTATGAATGCATATATCTTTATTATATAAATAATAAATAAAAGTAATCTTATTAGATGATAATAAATTTCTGATTAATCAAGGAATGGATATATCTTTACCAAGTATTGGCAAAATGATATCATATGATTGTAAGATAAAATATTTAGTTTAGCTAACTAAAATCCTGAAAATATCGAAATAAAGTAAGAATTCTCACGTAATCTTATTTTTTACCTTGATTCTTTTATGAATTGTTCGGATTTAAGTGATGTATGAAGAAAAAAATTATAATAATTTTGATAATCAATTATTATTATTTTTATTACTGTCATAAGATAATAAAAGGTTGAAAAAAAAGTTACAGAGGATCCTAACCCATCAGAATAGATTAAATATTCAGATCACCATTATTAGTAGGTTTTAACAAGTGTTATTTGACCATCAATCATTCCATGTGTGAATATATTTTTTTCAATATTATCAGAATAATTTTTTTTTGCAAAAATTTGATAGTAAATACTAAAAATGCATATAATGATTAATCTCAGTAACAAAACTGAAACTAAGAGAGATGTAGGAGTGCTTCTCTCCCTTAGAATTGTTAACAAAAATGTGATAATTAATCATGCTACATCAAAGCAAATTTTGATAAAACCTGAACTCTTGACTCATGGATTTAGTTATTTTTTACCATTGCAATGGATGCCTTACTATAATTATTGTGATTACGAGAATAAATCTCCGAATTATATGAACAATAATTGAGCTGCGAAGGGTCTACAAATGCAGACAAAAACAAGCGAGGTGCGGCAAGTGCCTCTGTCACATAGGTTGGTCTGTTATGATAACCTTCAACTGTGAAATAAAAACTACTGATGAAATCTTAACCGTCCATCTTCTGACAATCTCATAACGTGATTAGTGGAAAGTGTACTCTCTTGTCCCACCTTTTTATTCTTTTAAGTTATTGTTTCCTGCTATTCTTTTCTTCTTCAAACCTCACTCACTCACTCTCTCTCTCATCTCATCTTTGTCAACATTTTCACATTCAAAACCCCCTTTGTCTTTGTGTTTCTTCCATTGTTGGTGTTCAAAGGGTGTCATTGTGGAAGACTGAAATGGCTTTGCTTATCTTTCTTCTGCTTTTAGCTGTCTCTGCTGTCACAGCTGATGAAGGTGAGGTTTCCCTCCCTTTTTTCTTCTTCTCATACCTGTTTGCTTTTCATTTCCTTATGTTTTTCTGCTAGATTATCAACCGTTTCCGTAAGTCCGTTCAATAAATGTTACTATTATCTGTCCCTAAAGTCTTATATTATCTCAACATACATCAATGAAAGTTTTGATATAAGTTGATATTTACATCATATAACATCATATGTGTATATATAATAACAAATATATACATACTCACACTTTTTCCTCTCTACTTAACTCTTGCTTCTCTCTTTAGTTCTGAATGTAAATTGAGATATTTTATTCATATACATGTTATATAATATGATGAAAATTTAAAATTGATTTTGTCTGTAGTTGTTAGTTTCTTTAAAAGGACAAAAATCATATTTGAGAGATTTCTTTTTTTTTTGTACTGATATCCCATTAAACATAAATGTTCAGTATCTTGGTTTTCTGGAGGTACTGGTTGGTTGAATATTGATTACATGCAATTAAAGAAGACAGAAGGGCAGTTGGGATTTTTCTTCTAATAAATGCAAGTTATTGACAATCTTTTGTTCTTTTCTCTTCAGGAGCCTTTTTATTTTTGTTTTGTTTTTTTTTTTTTAGTAAATGATTTTTTTTTTTCCGAAGATTCGGTAGATGATCTTCATATTAATGTTCTTTTTCTCTTTCTTGTGTTTAGATAAATATAAAAAAAAAGGTACTGTTAAAATAATTAAAAAAAATTCCTCGTTGTGTTCCAGCTCATGTGCCATTTCATTTTATTTAATTTATAAAATCTAATTTATATAGTATTGAAAGTACTCCTTGTCTTGGTTGGTAGTGCCAATGGTCAAAAAGGTTTGGGAAGCACTTACGCCGAGAAACTATAACCTGGTGAAGGCCTAGGAAATATATTATTTTTATTAGTTTGTTTGTAATATTAGACCATTCTGCAAAAATTAAATTATTATATTGCACTTGTACATGCGTTAGTGCTGGAGAAACGCCGTCCGCTAGACCTTTATGCACTTTTGTCTCCACAATAACATTGCCTTAGTTAATCTTGTGATCATGGGAGTCATGGACAAGGTTTAAAAATTTGTAATGTCCCTTTTTTTTTTTTTAATACCAACACTTTATGGGTTAGATGACTGTCGGACCTGTCGAGATGACTCACCGATATTGGATTGAACTGGATTGTATTATTTCAAATGAGTTTTAAAACAAACCAATTAGGGATGATTTGAATGAAGGCCATTAAAGTTGTTTGCCTTATTCCTTTCTTGCAAATGCATTTATTGGTGTGAATATTGTATGTGTGTATAGTAGTGTCATTTATCTAGTATAATATTGGACTAAGCTGGATTGAATTGTTTCGATTAGGATTGATTTGAATGAAGACCATTTGAAGTTGTTAGTTTTATTGCTTTGTTGCAGATGCATTTATTGGTGTGAACATAGGAACAGACCTTTCGGTCATGCCACATCCTACTCAAGTAGTTGCACTGCTAAAAGCTCAGAACATTAGACATGTCCGGCTATATGATGCTGATCGTGGCATGCTCGATGCTCTTGCAAACACTGGAATTCAAGTCGTGGTAACGCTACCAAATGAGCAAATACTTGGAATAGGACAATCGAATTCCACTGCAGCCAATTGGGTGTCCAGGAATATTGTAGCACATTATCCTGCCACCAATATCACAGCCATATGTGTAGGCTCTGATGTGCTAACCGCTCTCCCAAATGCAGGCAAAGTCCTTGTCAATGCCCTCAAATACATTCAATCCGCCCTTGTTTCGTCCAATTTGGACCGCCAAATAAAAGTTTCGACACCCCTTTCATCCTCCTTGATTCTTGATCCTTTTCCACCTTCTCAGGCATTTTTCAACAAAACGTGGAATCCTGTTTTAGTCCCTATGCTCAACTTCCTGCAGTCCACGAATTCGTACCTCATGCTCAATGTGTATCCTTACTATGACTATGTGCAATCAGATGGCGCGATTCCATTAGATTATGCGCTTTTTAAGCCTCTCTCTCCGACCCAAGAGGCCGTTGATTCGAACACACTTGTTCACTACACGAACGTGTTTGATGCCACGGTTGATGCAGCATACTTCGCCATGGCCTTCCTGAACTTCACTAACATTCCTGTTGTAGTAACCGAAACAGGCTGGCCGTCAAAGGGTGATGCTAATGAACCAGACGCAACATTGGAGAATGCCAACACTTACAACAGCAACTTGATCAGGCATGTCCTGAACCAAACTGGCACTCCCAAACACCCTGGAATGGCTGTTAGTACTTACATTTACGAGCTCTACAATGAGGACACGAAGACAGGGCCTCTTTCCGAGAAGCATTGGGGATTGTTTGATGCGAATGGAGATCCTGTTTACATACTACACTTGACAGGTTCAGGTTCAGTGTTGGCAAATGATACTACAAACCAAACTTATTGTACTGCCAGGGATGGTTCAGACCCAAAAATGCTCCAAGCTGCCTTGGACTGGGCTTGTGGCGCTGGAAAGGTGGACTGTTCACCATTGCTACAAGGGAAATCATGCTATGAGCCAGACAATGTGATTGCTCATGCAACTTATGCATTTGACACTTACTATCATCAAATGGGGAAGTCTCCTGAGGCCTGTAACTTCAATGGGGTAGCTGCAATCACCACCAACGATCCAAGTAAGATCAAATTTATACTCTTACCATTAGAAATTGTCTTCTATATGCATATTTTCATTATGTTACATAAAAAGTTTTGCAATGTCTAGAGAGTAATACACTATACTAATATTGGTTTCATTGATAATGCAGGTCATGGTACCTGTGTATTCCCAGGAAGGTAATTTTTCTTGCCACCTCCCTGTCTAAAAGAATAAACAAGGTCTCAAACCTAGAATATTAACCAGACTGAATAAATGTTCTCTGCTATTAAATCATCGTCAAATTACATATGCAAGTGATAACATTTTAATAATGTTGTGATAATTTTCAATAAATTTTGTTGACTTTCTCTAGGGTTTGCTCTAATTTATAATTTTAAAAACGAATCGAAACTTTCAAACGGTTTTTAAGACTTCTCAAGAGACGTTGTATATAGAAGTTTAGGGAAAGCCAGTTCTGAACTTGGTAAATAGGCTGGTCTATACTTTAGCTAAATCTGTAAGGACGTTATTGAATCCATATTTTGTATACTTTGTGAATTTGATTATTTCAAGCGGTTTTTAAGATTTCTCAAGAACCGTTATTGATCGGTATAAAATTTGAAGGCTGGCAAATTTTGAACTTGGTCAAGTCGGTCTATACTTCAGCTAAACCTGTGAGGACATTATTGGATCCATATTTTGTATACTTTGTGAATTTGATTATTTCGCTTTGTATTACGTTTCAAGAATCCGAATTGCATTTATTGTCTCTATTATCAGATTAAGAGACGGATTATAATTTCTGACTATGATTGATTTGTTGTGTATGGCAGCTTGGGCAGGAATGGCACAGTGGTGAACATCACAGCCCCATCAATGAATTCCTCAGCCTCGGATTCGTCAGGCTACAGGATCAATGGTTCAGGTGCCTTGATGAGCATCATAACAATGATCAGATTTGCTATATGGGGTGTCATTTTCCTGTGAAATTTTGAAAAACTTGCGGGTGGTAGATTTAGGGGAAAAGTGGTCCATTCAATTTTGTACAAAACTGAGCGTTTTAGAGTTGTTTGTAATTTTAGTGGGCTTCTAATTAAATTATTATTTTTTTCCCTAACCTTACTTTGTGGCTCACTACAAAAAAACACTTCTCAATTTATTCTTTTAAAATAAAATATATGTATTCTTTCAAAAAATAAAAATAAAATAAAATATTTGTATAAAAAAATAATATAAAAAGATGAAAATTATAGTTTGAAACTATTTTTTTTTTTTATATTACATCCCCTAACTGTATCTATTAAGATATATTGATAGAGTTTATTTAATGAATGGTCCGAAAATTTATTTTTGAAATTAAAAGAAAATTACTCATAAATAAATAAAAAAATTGTCACATCGGCTGATGAGGATTGAGTTATGCATTGATAAACAAGTAGGGTGCGCTTGTTTCTACTAGGCCACCCACCGTCTTGTAGCTTGAAACTGAATGAATTAACTTTTAAAATTTAATAAATTTAATATTTTTTTAATGACAACATCTTCAAAAATCAATGTGAAAAGAAAAATCTGTGTCTATTAATATTTCCTTACGTTTTTAGTACCTATAATAACTACGTTGTGAGGAGTTGGGTTACCTGGTGGAGTAGAGGCGATCTAACCTCGGAGTGTACCAGGTTTAAACCTCACAAACTATCTAATATGGTGATAATTTTCTCGCTATTTTGTGGGTTGTCCTCTCCTATTTTAGGAGTAAATTTTTGTTAGAAAATGGTCATCAATAATCATTTTCATGATTGATTAAATGAATGAGAAATTGAATCTCAAATTGCATTCTTTGATACAAGAAATGGTCATTAATCCCATATTGGAAGATGAAAAGGGATTTGGGTTGTTTTCCATTCAAATTCTTTGTTTCAATTTAAATTAAATTGTCATTAATTGATTTTAATAATTTTCAGTTGACAAATCAAATTTTAATGATTTTGTAACTGAATTATGAGTTAATGGATGTGTTTAAATTTAATTTTAAATTAAAATTGTAACAACCATGTTTTAATGATTTTCAATTAACAAATCAATTTTAATGGCAAATTAATTTAAATAAATTTTGTAACCATTAATAAAATAATGGATGGAATTGAATTGAGACATTTAAATTATGTTTTTAAATCAGAATTGTAACCGCCATGAGTAATGACCATAATTATTAGAATATAATTCTAATTTATGGTGAGTAAATTCTGATTTTAAAATCAGAATTGTAACGGTCAAAAGAATGACCATAATTGAGAGTTGTTAATTCCCCAAAAGTTGAATGTTATATATTGACATCCAAGTTGAAGAAAAGTAGTGAGTTTTGAGAAATAATCTTCTTTGTTTTCTTACACTTTCAACTCTAGTTTAGGCTTTCAGTGTGATAGAGATTAGATTCAACTCGGTTCGCCGGACAGTTTCAGCCGCTGTATCCTGGGAGACGAACGCAAGTAATACACCGCGAATTCGTTTTAAGGAGACTGTAATTCTTACAGGCCTCGGCTGCTTCAAGTTATATTCAGAAGTTTATTGTAATTTTCATGTAATTTGTTGTTTAGTTTTTCTTTTGTATTGTTTGTTTCTTTTTCCTTTATTCTGCGTATGTGCAGAAACATAATCTTGTAATCTGTAACTGACTTCCAACAACTTAAAACGAATTCCTAACTACTAACGATTACTGGATTGTGCTAACTTGTTTTCAAAACCTTGGCTTAAGTTTTTGTTGGCCATTGGAAAAAAAAAAAAGAGAAAAAAAAAAAAAAATTTCCCCTGCTGAAATATTCATCTACAAATTTTTTGGGAAAAAATTTCATTTCTCATACAATGTTTTAAAAACTTTGTTGATTTAAATTTTTCCAACAAAATTGTTCAAACACTGAAATTTCAGATTTCGGGTTTGATAAATATTATTTTTTTTCAAGAAATTTGTTTTCGTTTATTCAAACACTGAAATTTTAGATTTTGGGTTTGATAAATATCATTGTTTCTCAATAAATTTGTTTTCACTCAATCAAATACTGAGATTTTAGATTTCGGGTTTGATAAATATCATTGTTTCTCAAGAAATTTGTTTTGTTCATTCAAACACTGAAATTTCAGATTTTGGGTTTGATAAATATTATTGATTTCTCAATAAATTTGTTTTTGTTCATTCAAACACTAAAATTTCAGATTTTGGGTTTGACAAATATTATAGATTTCTCAGTTTTTGGGTTTGTATTTAACACTGGAATTGTGGTTTCTGGGTTTCGTACAAACACTGAAATTGTGGTTTGGGTTTATTACAAACATCAAACAATTGATTTTGATAAGATTGTATTTATATATTAAATACTAAAATTCGATCCTAATTAGTTGAATTTGAATTTAAAACAAGAATTTTGAGATTCTTGATTGGTTTTAAAATTAACTCAAAGAAATTGGGTTTGAATTTTGGGTGTATTTTAAACACTGAAATATTTGTTTTCGGTTTTGATAAACACTCTGAAAATAATCTTTTGGATTATTGTTGAGATTTTAGGTTTGTGTCAAACACTGAAATATTGAGTTTGAGATTTTAGATTTTAGATTTATTTCAAATACTAAAATCAAATTGCAATTTGTTGATTATTAATAAGCATTTGTGATAATTGACTTATAAAATGTTTGTTTAAGTCAATAATTGGGAAATTGAGACATTAAAGTCCAATTTTATGAACTATTTTGATTGAGGTTTGATCTTAGTTTTGGAAGATCAAGGTAATCGTGTTCCTCTTTACGAGAACATCGAATTGATGAAATTATAAGTTCAAAATGGTTATTGAGTGAATAATGAATTGAAGCTCCAAGATCATTCGTTGGAATTGAAATTCATCTCATTTGAATAAATTGTCATTAAGTATTGAAATAGTGATAGAATGATTGCAATTAATTTCATTTGAACTATTTCATTTATGGTTTTGAATTAAACAAATAATTGCAATTGATTTCATGAAATAATGAATTGGATCAATAACTTATTTATTTCATTTCAGTTATGAATGAAATAAATAATTTTATTTAAATTTTGAATGACAATTGTAACTGAATATTACAATTGATTTCATTGCAATTATGTTGGTTTAATAAGTTAATTATTTCATAAAGTTATAAGTTTTGGATTGCAATTGTAACAATTATTTACAATTGAATGCATTTGAATGAAATAATTGCAAGGTTGAGTGGCAATTATGGTTGTAACGGAAAGATTTATGGATGAAATAAATCTGAATAATTGCAATTGTAAATGGTAATTATGTTGTGTAACTGTTGAAGTATTAATTTTTGAATTTGCAATTGTAGTCATGTTTAATTCTGAATTGAATTTGCAGTATTAATTATTAGATTAATACGTTGTAACTGCAAAATCAATAGAATTAATAATAGGTTAAAAGACCATTAATTTTTGGTTTTATAAGTGCATATGTGATAATGACTTTGTCTGTTGCACAGTTGGATAATCCAGTGATACTAGTTACGGTTTCTATGAACCATTTGGAAAAACTAGATAAATTCAATGGTTTGAAAATCAAGAGGTGGTAATAAATATTTTGTTACCTTTGTTGATGATAGCACAAGATATAGCTTACACAGTTAGCAAGCTGAGTAGATATACGAGTAATCCAGGTGCTAATCATTGGAAAGCAATAGTTAAAGTACTAAGGTACTTACGGTTTACTCGTAATTATGGGTTACACTATGGTAGATATCCGGCCATTTTAGAAGGATATAGTGATGCAAACTGGATATCTGATATGAAGGATTCTAAATCTACTAGTGGATATGTTTTCACACTAGCAGGTGCAGCTGTATCATGAAAATCCTCTAAACAAACATGTATAGCCAGATTCACAATGGAATCTGAATTCATTGCATTGGATAAATGTGGAGAAGAGGCTGAATGGTTACGTTAATTTTTAGAGGATATTCCAATGTGGCCAAAGCCAGTTCCTGCAATTTGCATTCACTGTGATAGTCAGTCTGTAATAGGAAGGGCACAGAGCAATATATATAACGGTAAGTCTAGACATATACGTCGTAGACATAATACCGTGAGACAACTACTCTCAACTGGAGTTATCTCGGTTGACTATGTAAAGTCAAAGGATAACATTGCGGATCCGTTAACCAAAGGGTTAAATAGAGAGTTGGTTGAAAAATCATCTAAGGGAATGGGACTGAAGCCCATAAAAGAATAAGTCACTACAAAGGAAAACCCAACCTATATGACTGGAGATCCCAAGATTTAGGTTCAATGGGACAACCTAATTGTAAAGACTTGGTTGTATCACTATATAGAGGTTATCTTCTGGTCCATTCCTATGATGAGATAGTGATATCCGTAGAGTTAGGATAAGCTATGCTTTTAATGATCCTTATGCGTCGGGAATCCGCGGGAATCCGAGCGGAGTAATGCGGGTTACTCTAAATTAAGAGATCACCTATGTGAAAGAGAAGTGGGGCCGCTTCTAAAGAGAATTGTGGGGGCTTAATTCTTTAGAAACTTTTACAGAACCAGGCATATGTTCATGGCCAAAACGAACATAACAATGAGAACCGATTTGTGTTAGGAAGACATCTGTGTGGAGTATATAAACATTTACACAAACGGCAGAACAGTTCAAGGACATCACGTCTACTGATCAGCTAGTAAATTAAATATATTCTCACAAGGGAAGGTTCAAAGGTAAACACCTACCTATCCTATGCAGATCTTGACCGTTGAGCTCTATCACCAAGTCATACGTGTCCTTGTGTTATAGTTTCCTCTGTCAATTTCATTCATGTGGGGGATTGTTAGAAAATGGTCATCAATAATCATTTTCATGGTTGATTAAATGAATGAGAAATTGAATCTCAAATTGCATTCTTTGATGCAAGGAATGGTCATTAATCCCATATTGGAAGATGAAAAGGGATTTGGGTTGTTTTCCATTCAAATTCTTTGTTTCAATTTAAATTAAATTGTCATTAATTGATTTTAATAATTTTCAGTTGACAAATCAAATTTTAATGATTTTGTAACTGAATTATGAGTTAATGGATGTGTTTAAATTTAATTTTAAATTAAAATTGTAACAACCATGTTTTAATGATTTTCAATTAACAAATCAATTTTAATGGCAAATTAATTTAAATAAATTTTGTAACCATTAATAAAATAATGGATGGAATTGAATGGAGACATTTAAATTCTGTTTTTAAATCAGAATTGTAACCGCCATGAGTAATGACCATAATTGTTAGAATATAATTCTAATTTATGGTGAGTAAATTCTGATTTTAAAATCAGAATTGTAACGGTCAAAAGAATGACCATAATTGAGAGTTGTTAATTCCCCAAAAGTTGAATGTTATATATTGACATCCAAGTTGAAGAAAAGTAGTGAGTTTTGAGAAATAATCTTCTTTGTTTTCTTACACTTTCAACTCTAGTTTAGACTTCCAGTGTGATAGAGATCAGATTCAACTCGGTTCGCCGGACGGTTTCAGCCGCTGTATCCTGGGAGACGAACGCAAGTAATACACCGCGAATTCGTTTTAAGGAGACTGTAATTCTTACAGGCCTCGGCTGCTTCAAGTTATATTCAGAAGTTTATTGTAATTTTCATGTAATTTGTTGTTTAGTTTTTCTTTTGTATTGTTTGTTTCTTTTTCCTTTATTCTGCGTATGTACAGAAACATAATCTTGTAATCTGTAATTGACTTCCAACAATTTTCACATATATGTTCAGTAGAGATATTCGTGGGTCTCGATAATCATATGATCTAATGTAAGAAGTTGTTATAAATAAAATAAAATAAAATAACTACCTTCTAATATGAAAAGCAAATGTCAAACAAAAAAGGTCACAAACTACCTTGAATTATGGAAAAAATAAAGGTCAAGGACTTGGTAACAACCCATTAACATTGTCTCATCAGTCAAAAAATGTGCTTTATGGGCTTTTGAAGCTCGGACTATTTGATTTAAATACCTTTTCAAATGGCTACTAGGCACAGTGCATGCATGCTACCTATAAGTGGCCAGGCAGCCTATGCATGCTATCTACAGGTTGTCTGGCACAACGCGCGTAAGCCGCTTGATGATGGTTCCCTAACACTATGCATACCCTTTCAATGATTACCTGATAACGTGCGCGCCTTGCTTGTTGGCTATCTAATAGTGTGCGAGTACTGCCAATGGCTGCCTAGCAGCATGCACACCCTATCTATTGACTGTTTGGTAATGTGTCGATGGCTGCCTAGCAACATGTGTGTTCTATCGATGGTTGCTTGGTAGTGTGTCGATGACTGCTTGGCAATGTGTACGCGTTGCTTGTTGGCTACTGGCTACGTGCGTGCCCTACCGATAGTTATCTAACAGTGTGTCCAAGCTGTTGATGGTTGCCTAGCAGCACACGCGTCCTACCTAATGGTTGCTTGGCTACATGCCCAAATTGTCGATGGCTTCTTGACAGAGCGCCCAAGCTGCTGATGGTAGCTTGTCAGCACGCACGTTTGTCCAATGGCTATCTGACTGCATGGGCTATCGATAGCTAACACTAACTAGTCTTCTTTCGTTATTTTGCCATTCTTTCCAAAATGACCACGCTATGAAGGTTATTTGAATTTGTTTTGCATTCGGTCCTTAGTCTAATTCTTCGTTACCCATCACCACCATGGTAGGTGGCACACATAAAATTCTTTCCCATGAATTTTCTTATGTGCTGGCATTAGAACACCAATATCTAGTCAGCCAACTCGCTACACATACTACCCACAAGTGTGTACACCACACTGCCATAATTTGCCTATCTTGCCAAGGCACCACACTGCCTCGATATATTGTGACCCTGCATGTTGCTTTGTTGCCTGTCAAGTACGTCCCAACACACTCATACAGTCTGTGCACAATTACAACAGTACATAATGCATAACAAAGCACAACAACAACAATTTACAAGAAACCGTCCCCAACCCAATTCTTATTAAATCAGGGTGGGTGGTCGTTGGACCGACTACTGTACCTTTCTAGACTGATGGTTAGATTGACGGGGAGTCCCTCCACCGACCCGACACCCATCACTTTATACAAAATATGAACTAAATGAGGAGAAACAAACTCAGTGAAACTGCGAGCCTCTTCCTGACTCAGATGCATTATATTAAGTGGTTTTTGTACAGCAATCAAATTGTATATAAATCCTATTAGCTCCCATGGAAAACTGTTGAAGCTAAGAAGTTGAACCGAGATGCCACTTACGTCTTAAAAAGTAAAATATTTTCCAAATTTACAATCTACATATAAATGTTAGTGTATGTGTTTGTTATTTTCTAGTAATGGCTCAAAATTGTTAAAATTTATAATGAATATATACTTGTCTGCTTTAAGCTAATCCATTAAAAAGATTGAATTAATTGAAAACATAATCTGAAAGGAATGACTAGATTGGTTATATCATAATTAAAGCAACAGAGGCACATAATTTAAGGGGGAGAACTAGACAACATGCAAAATAAATCACGAAGAAATCTCACTAACACGTTCTTCATTATTAAAGACTTTGCACTGTCAATTGCAGCCAAATATGCCATTGAAAATATAACATACCATAATGAACATCAAATGACTAAAAGAAACACCAGTAAGAAAGTTAAGAAATATCTTAATTAGAAAGAAGCTGCCTTTTTCATCACTTGAGTGGCTCTTTTGCATTTCGACATTTGGCATAGAAATTAAGAAGAAAACATGAAGCATAGTAGTAACCTTAAATGGCAACAAAAGCAGAATGCAACCCACCATGGATGCTATTGCTGCTTGTATTTGTAGCTTGAAAATTGAGTGCCTTGAGTACTGGAGTTGTTTAAGACCAAACTCATTTGTAACATTTTCAAACAAAACTATTAATCCGTAATAATGTCACATTCAAATCTGTCATACTCTGCCATACTGCAACCAGCTTTCGATTAACCAAGGCAATTATTCTGATTAGATTAGGAATTGAATCTCAATAAAGCTTTATTGCAACAACTAAAAGGTATCTCTCCGTTTGAAAAGTAAAAGCAAAAAAAAACTAACAAATAATGGAAAGTAATTAATATAATGGAAGGACCAATTGTAAGGGTAAGTGGGTGAGTAAAATTTTTTAAGGATTAAAGTTATACTTCTCAAGATTGTAGCCTGACAATGCAAGCAACTAGAGACTAACGAAAATGAAAAAATGGATGATTATATGACAAGTAGACAAATCAAAACAGCAACCCAATAAATTAACCAGAATTCTTGTAAGGCACAAACATATTTAACTTTAAAGTCAACATGTCACAGCTAGATAAATTACCAATAATGAAAAGCAAGATAAGTATCATCAGGGTGATTGAGAGTTCGGTATAATATCCTCCAAGTTAGAAGTTTCAGCAGCTGACTGTGAATAAAAAATTATTGTATCCTCCATGTTTGAAGCCTCTACAGCATTAACATCATCGGTAGTATGTATTACTACCGTTGTTGCAG
Organism: Dimocarpus longan; assembly: GCA_022984855.1. NCBI lineage: Eukaryota > Viridiplantae > Streptophyta > Magnoliopsida > Sapindales > Sapindaceae > Dimocarpus > Dimocarpus longan. The sequence goes on from CM041021.1 coordinate 1,649,546, forward strand.
TGCTGACAAGTAAAATTTGGTCTCAAATGCAAACAATGTTGAATTCTCTCAAGGGCTAAAACTCAATCATGCATAATCTTAACATCAACTCCAGCAACCATTGCACAAGCACTAAGCAATATGTAGTAATCAGCATGAGCAACAAAATGATATCCAACATCATCATTCTTTCTCACATAATGAAGATATTCAAGTCTTTTTGCGTTGACTCTTGGTGGAATGTAATCATACTCATTATTTTTCATATTTGATTTCATTCGATTTGTCATCAAAGTTCCATAATCACCACTCCTTCCCCAATTATTTAATTCCTTGATCATCTCCAACAACTTTCTTTTTTCCCTTGTTCCTATATCCTTCATCATCATCATTGTTAGCACTTTGATTCAAGTCACCAACATATCTCTTCTTTGAGCTTTCTGATGTATTGGCATCCTGAAACTTGCAACAAATTAGAAAATACACTTTCTTAATCAATTAAAATTTAGTGTCTGACAAAACAAGGTGCTAAGATTCAAAACTAATGTTGGACCTTGTGTTGGCTGTAGTACTTCCAAAATTGGTCTATAAGCTTCTCTTCCTCATAATCAAGATGTGAAGTCTCTTGTTCAACAAAAACCACCTCCTTGCAATATTTGAGATATGAGGGCAAATCTTTTACATACTCTGCCATGCATAAAAATAATAATAATAATTAAATGTAGTAGGCCGAATAAACTTCATACAAGACACGATGATGATGATATAAAGCTTCCAAATTCTCTAAAAGTTGTTTCATATCAATATCATCATTAGGTTTCTTGGTGTCTGATGGATTTTTAGAAGACTTTTTGGCCAAACTTTTTTCCCAATACCCAAAACCATGTATCTTATATTGAATCCTTATAGCTACTATTATTATGGACATCACACAAACTCCAGTTGGAAGTTTTTTCTCATCATCAGATAACCATAAATCAGGAGGTGTCGACCACTCAAAAGAAAGAATCTTATCTATAGGAAGTGAAAGAGATTTAAGATATCAACCAGCTATTGCAGGGGTTCTAAATATTGCAATCGAACAATATGAGATGGACGACACATATATTCAGAGGTCAATGGGGATGGTTTTCCAATATGTTTTTCAATTTCAATGAAGGAGTGAACAAATGCTTCAACATACCACTTGAAAATATCAGTAGGAAGAATAACTTATCTGACAACATGACAAGTCAAAAAACAAATGCTTTAAGAAGTGAACAAAGGAATTCTCTCTCTTAGGGACCTATACCAAATTAACACTGCTCCCTGACCATACACATTTTGGGGTTCGTTTGCATATTTTGAGGAACGTATTACGTTTTCACTTTTTTTTTCTCCCATCTGCAAATAGATTACAATAAAATAAAACATAAATTTTGCATTGTAATAGTGAAAATGATAATGTACAATAACCAATTAATAAAAAAAAATTTTAAATTTCATGATCAAACCACTTTTTCTTATGTCAAGTAAATCTAACAAAGAAGCCATATCTTGGTTCTTGCTTAGCTAGCGTACTTTACATCTGTATTGTTGTTTACATACTAACTAATAAAATTGTTGTTGAGATGTGAATACAATTAGATAAATAATCCATATTACCCTTCACTAAAGGAGGAGACGAGACGACCTTCCTTTAGCTAAGGGATTAGTACTAATATATAACAAAATTAAACATATTTTTAACACTTTTTATTAGTTACTTTTATTTACTAATAAGGATATGGCTAATTTGACTGTACTGCTCATGTACATACCTGCAGGTTTACGCGTCTCAGACTCCAAAATAGCTTCATCATCAACAACTTTAGAAGTAGCCACAAAGCGCAACCACAAAAAACCACCAACCCCGCAAATCAATGGTGTAATAAAATATTTTTCAACTAAAGTTTGCAACTGCATTGTCAACATTTTTTGAAGTCCCAATAAATTAATACCTTATCCGGACTGCATTATAGTAATCTTCATACTCTAAAGCTGAACTAGAACTTGGTTTTGATGCCTTGGACTCTCCAGCTATAAAGGGCTGTGATTGGTTTTCAAGGACTCGGTGAGCTCGTTGCAATACATTGAATGTGTACTGCTGATCACTTGAAGAAGCAACATAAGAACATTTCGAAGCATGAGAGTGACTACCAGGACGTCCTGAAATGAAGTTCTCATCTGAACAACCAGTTTCCACGATGTCCTCCATCAAGGTTGCACAGCTAAGACAATAAAAGAAACCGTCTTGCTTTTCAAAATCGGCATGGTCGCATACACGACACCTGACATTCACCATGGCGTTTGATCTGCAGTGTCAATGAGTGGTTTCAGCATTTAGTTGAGTAATATGGGAAAAGAAAAAGAAGGAACAAAAAAGGTTCAAAATAATACCTGTCTTTGTTACAAACTAAATTGTTTGAGTTGTCAGAGCCAAAAAAAGACAAAAGTTAGAGAACCACTTTGAAGAGGATGACAGGAGATAGAGAGTCAAAAGATAACATTATAATGGCTAAATTGTATTATGTTTAACCATATAAAATCAGGAAAATCAGTGGAAGATTTTAATCTTATATGACCTAGACACAAGATAATTGTGGTTATAGATATAGGCTTCTTGGTAGCTCCTTGGATCCCAAACTTTGAAATCTCTTCCAGATCCGAATAAAAAAAGTTGATGAATAATTGATATTGTGGGCCCAAATAAGCTTTACAAGTCGATGTTACATTCCTTTAAAAAATGTTGAATCGATGCTCTGTTCTAGATATTGGTAGAGTTATTATTATCAGTAGTAAATTTTATACTATGCGAGTAGAATTGTCTACGAATCTAAAGACAAATATGGATAAAACCAAGCAGTAAAAACTAAAAAGTCAAGAGCAGTCAAATTCAACCAAATTTAATCTAATCGAATATGATCAGCCGAATACATTATAAGTGTGATTTTTATTTTTATTTTTATTATAAATGACTATAGAGATCTATCGAAATCGATAAATGATAAGTAATTTGAATGATTACGATGATTACTTCTGTTACTAAGAGATGATTACTTCTATAAAATAAGATTCTTATCTATATCTTATATTTTAGTATGAGATTTAAACTTTTAATTTTTTAAAATTAAAAGATACTTATTCATTCATATTAAAAGTCGGTACTTCATAGTGACCAGTGAGTTTGATTAAGTCATATTTTTATCTTCTTTCATTTTGATTAAGTCGTATATTTAACTTCTTTTTCTGTTATTTTAAATATGATAACAATTGAGGGTAAAATTGTCATTTCATCTTTCCAAAAGCATGAAAACCCTAATCCTCCCCTCCATAAGTATAGAGCAGCCACCTCCCTTCAGAAAACACCGTCAGCTCTCTCTCAATGGTTTTTTTGCTCAATTTTAATTTTATTTTCCTGCTCAAATCAGCATCGATCTATGATTCCCTGTGTGTTGATAGCCACAACACGAGGAATACGACACGATGCAAAATCAATAAGAACCTCTGGACAAGCAAACTCTCTTGAATTTCCTCATAGATTCTTGCTCTTTCTCGTAGGTTCCACAAATTTTTTTCCCACGTCCCAAACACCCCAAGAAACAGTATTTTTTGATGAAATTTTGATTTTTACAAGAGTTGGTCGATGATGATTGATATCGCTTTAACCACACTGAAGAGAAGCCAGAGCTGGGTTGTCAACATTTAATCCATGGTACAAGCAAACTCTCTTGTGGTTGGTGGGTGCTTGATGATTCTCTGTTCTACAGTGGAGAGAATGTCTGTCTCTCTGTTGTAGAGTGAAGAAGAGAGGACTCGTCAAATACGTGGGAGGTTTGTGTTTTTGATTTCTTTGGATTAAATTTTGTGGCTTTGTGTCTTCTTCTGTGGACAACTTTGGCCTTTCAACTGAGACCAACATATATATAAATATATATATGTAAGTTTTGGAGTTATTTTTAGTAAGAAGTGGTTTTTTGTTTTTAAATAAGTTTTTGAGCCTTCTGGTTGTAGTCCTTAGTAGAGTTTTTGGGGTGGGTTTAAAATGGTGTTTTTATGTTTATGGGAAATTTGGGTCCTATTTGTAATTAGGATGCTTGCATGTGTATAAGCTATTAAGTTCTTTCCATTATATTAATTGAGCTAATTTTGATCTAAGCTTGGATTGTATATTGGACTGTTTGATCTATTAAGATTATGATCTCATTTACACCACATTTGGGGAAATGAGTTTTAATGGATTTTATTTACGAACCCATGAGATATTTTAAAGGTAATGGACTTACAAAGGTAAATGAGTAAATTGGGATTAAGATTTTTGGAAAAAAATTAGAGGTAATAGGGGAAAGAAAGAAAAGGGAGAATATGTAGGTAATAACTAATAAGGGAGAAAAGAAGAAGAATAGGAGGAGGTTTCTCAAAGCTCTATCTCATGATTGCAATTTTTGCGTTATTAGCTAAAATTTTTACTTTTTTTTTTTGGAAACTTTAATCCCAATTTTCGCTCTCTTATTCATAAAAACATTCACGTTTTTGGGTTTTTACAAGCCTTATCTTTAATATATCTTTTATGAGCCTTTACAAATCTAATGCATTTAAAATATCTTTTGGTTCATAAAAAGTTCGTTATCCATAAACAACCCTTTAGGCCCTAATGAGGTGTAAATTATGTCACATAGTCTTTCAAGGTCCAATATATCATCCATTAAATTATGTCATTTAGTCTTTGCAGGCTCCAATAAGATTCATTCCTACGAAGGTTTCTCTCTCTAGAGGTCAAGAGTGTTTTCAATATCAAATTTAAAGAGAAAACTCTCGAGTCTTTTAGAGAGAGAAAACTTCGTAGGAGTGGTTCTTGCCAACTAGATTCGGTTTGGTGTATTGTTTTTTTGCCTCTCCTTCATCATTCAATAAATTATGTCGTGTAGTCTTTGTAAGCCCTAATCAGATTCATTCCTACGAAGTTTTCTTTCTTTAGAGGTCGAGAGAGTTTTTAATAACAAATTGAGAGAAAAACTCTTGAACATTTTAGAGAGAGAAAGTTTCGTAGGAGTGATTCTTCCCCATTAGATTCAGTCTGGTGTAGGGTTTTCTTGCCTCTCTTTTCTCCTATTTTCTCCTATTGTTCTCTTTCTCTTTATCTTCTTAGTAGCATCTTTAGTTTGGGGTTTTTAAGGTCGGATCCAGATATTTTAAAAACCCTAAGATCTATTCTTTTGATTGTTAATATTCTAGGTTTAGGTGAAGATTAACGGCTTCAAGTTTCCTCTGTAGCTAGCGGTAATGATGGTTCCTAGATTGTTTCAGTTGGGTTATAACCTAACAATTAGGGATCTCAAGGATCTATTAAGGTGGATTTATTCAAATCTATGATGGAGATCTGATTGCTGTATGAGAATGATCTTTTCTGGTGCATTGTTTCTTGTTTCCCAATAGCTATTGCCATTTGCGTTCAAGTAGGAAGATTTGTATAGACTATATTGTATTGATACTAATTTTCATTTACATGTTGTTGTATGTGTTAGTTTGTGATTTAAATGTTTTGTGGTTTGGTTGGATTTTAAATGTGTCATGTCATATCCATGATTGAGAATCACCTAGCATTTTATCTAGCTGTCCTTGTTTAGTTTCTCTTGTAGATGTATTTGAGTTTATTTTGGTTGTTCCAAATTTGGTTGGGTAATGTTGTCAATGAAATTTCCGGCATTTCGATTAAGAAAAGGTTAATGACTTAAATATGTAATAGCAAGCAAACATACATACATATATATATATAATGTACTTATGATTATGCATGTCATTAAATTTATGTATGACAATAAAATGAGTGAGAGAGTATTTTACTATTTATGTGATTTGTTTTTCCTACTAATTCATGTTTTGTTTGTATAATTTTGATAAACATCTTACGGAAAATGTTTTCTTTTTATTTTATGGTAAAAAATTGAGTTGTTTTGGTTACGGTATATTTTTGTGAAAGCAGCAATTGTGTGAACAAATGGTAACAGCATTTTGCACCGATTTCTTTTTTCTAATGCAAGCAAAGAATCAGCTTTTCCACAAGTTGGTTGGACTAACAAAAACCTCTGGTGTTTTCTCCTTAAATTCCTGTTTCATACTGTAACAGAAGCAGCTTCAAGAAATTATTGACATCAAAATTAAATGCAGTTTAAAAAAAAAAAAAAAAAGAGAGACAACTAAATATTTCTTATATGTTTCAAAAAAAGAAAAAAATTATAGTTCATGTGACAATCACAGCAACTACATACAATGCAGATTGGTTCTAAAGTAAGTGAATTCTTGACAGTGGTATGAAAAATCTATTGTACAATAACAATATGGAAAAACAATCACAAAATGTATGTACATCAATCTTGTTTAAAAAATCATAAGCTAGCCCTGATGCTACTAGTGACTTGATTGTGAACAAAGAACTCATTTCCACTGATGCTACTGGTAACTTGATTGTGAACGACAAAGAACTGACTTCGAATCTCTGATGTCTGAGCTGACTATGACTATTTCTTCAAGTCACCCTGTGTCCAAAGAAATCATACCAACTTCTGTCACGTACTCATAATCCTATAGAGTCACTACATAAAACAAATGATTCAAATTTTGAAAAAGATCAGTTACATACATTTTTTCTTTTTTCTTGTAATCTTATAGTTTGAATAGAAATTAATGCAATAGACAATAAAAACAAAACAATAACACACATAATTTATGTAAAAAACCTCAAAATTGAGGAAAAAATCACATGCAATAAAAAAGAAATTCATTAGATCAAAGATGAGTGTAAAGGGAAGTGTTTAGAGTGGCTACAGAACATGACCACAAGCTTTAATAGAATACATTATATATATATATATATATATATATTTGTGTGTGTGCTTATATATATATATATATATATATAATTGTGTGTGTGCGTGCGTGCGTACGTGAGAGTACAAGGAACCTAAAATGATCAGTAAATTAATTGAAACAGTACAGGTCCATATTTGTCGTTTCATTAAAATTATCGCACCACGAGCTATTCAGGTTGGACCAAACAGAATTTAGGTCACCGGACACTAGCATAGTTTATTTCATATAAACTGACTAAAGTTAATAGTGTATATTTGTCTCCTCACAATATATTCATTCCATAAAGAGTAAATTATTAGAACAAAATGATGATTTTATGTTTATCATTTCGAACCAAACCTTATTTCGAACCAAGTAAGAAATTAAAACTCAACAAATCATCGAAGATTTCAATTGAAAACCGAAATCCCAATTGAACCCAATTGAACACCTAACTCAAAAAAACATGTTCAAAAAAAATTCGTGAAATCTTGAACAATCGATGACCTACCTCTAACAATCGGCATCTAAATAAACCTCCACTTTGCTCAAAAACTGTCTCTCTCTCTTTACAAAATGAAATGGAGAGATCAACAATTAACAAACCCATAAGATCTTCATCTCTACCACAAGGTTTGCAGAGAATGAGGGTTTGAAGATGGAAGATTTGTTTTTGGCTAAACATGGAAGAAGAGGGGGGAAAGGTTGATGATCAAGATCGGTGGTTGATGATTTTTTCAATCTGTTTTTTGTTTAGGTTTAAAGCTATTTGGCTGATGAAGAAATTTTAGATTTTTTTTTATATATAAATTTTCTTTAGTTTTTCGGATTATGTTGTTGTTGTTTTTTTTTTTTTTTTTTTTAAATTTAATCTTTACCATCCATTCATGGATGGATGGTGGAGATTTGATTAAAATGTTTATTTGTGTATTTTTTAAATTTTTTTTTCAAATTTAATCTAATTTACATAATTTTTCTTACAAATTGACCAAATTACTCTTCATTTTGTTAATCTTGACTAACGTTGTCTGTTAATTTGAGGGAATTATGTTACAAAATCCTAAACGTTAACGCGTTTGTATTAAGGTTAATCGTAGAGGGGTTTTATTTATTTAATTATTATAATTTTTTAAGCACATTAACTCATTATTATTAGAAAATATTTTTAATTTCTATAACTAAATTAAAACACTTTTATTTCACTTAAAAATATTTTAGTTTAATTAAATCCAATCAAATCTATAGTTTACCAAACAAGGGACCGTACTTTATCTAACCAAATTATGTGCAACAAACCGAACAAGAGAATATATTATCTAATCCATTAATTCAATTCAATATCACATATCAAATGAGGCTATACGATTTTTTATTCAATCTAGTCCAATCAAAATTAATCCAATCTAATATGATCATCTAAATACATTGTAGTGTAATTAAGAGGTTGTTTATTTTTTTTATTTAAAGATTGTACAGTATTGAAAATTAAAGAGTTGTTTGTTTTTTCCACTTAAGACTTAATAGTGTTGAATAACATATATTAAGTTGTTTCCGTTTGTTTTTTCAAGTTGTCAAATCACTTAAAATTATCAAAAAATAACTGAAAAAAAATTAAGTAAGAATTTTTAACTTTTCACTTAATTACAAATTTTATAATGATATTTAAAAGTTTTTTATTCCAAGTATATAATTCTTAAAATAACATAATTTCAAATTTATCATAATTTTATATTACTCATTTTTTTTCCTTGATACGTACAAAAAATGTATTTAAAAAGTAATATCTAAATACATTTTATCCCAAATTATCTTGGAATTACACTAATATATTTTAATTTATAATTTAAACATTTAATTTTTAATTATTTTTTAAATATATTAATATGTTTAAATATATAAATATGGTTAATACTACTATATTTTTAATCATATTTTAATTATGAATAAAATATTATTAATATGCACATAAAAAATATTTTAAAATTTATTAAATTATTTATTTTTATATGTTTATATTACATTAATTAAAATTATATAATAACAAATAATAAAAAAATGTATAAATATCAACTTACAAGTTTTCAGATAATTTTAAATTTAAAAATAAATAAGTTTATAATATATTTAAAGATAAAAAAATAAAAAATACGTTATTTAGATTTTAGATTTTAGTTATTATTCAATCTTTATTTTTCAATAATATTGTTTAGTCTTTAGAAAAAAAAAAAAAAAAGAACTCCTAAAATTTTAATAATATGTTTATTTGTTTATTTTCAACTCTGAATGTACAATAAAATTATTTATTTAATAATTTAATATTTATATCTTTTTATAATTAGTTGATATAAAATTTTATATAATATAATAAAAAGTATAAATAATTATTTGTAATATTTATTTATAATTAAAATACGATTAAAATATTTTGTCAAAAAATGATTAAAATATGGTAAGAATTGAGGGTAAAATTGTCATTTCACTTTTTTTTCTGAAAAGTAAAAACGCTAATGCTGCCCTCTCTCTCTCTCTCTCTCTCTCTCTCTCTCTCTCTCTCTCTCTATTTATATATAAAGCAGCCACCACCTCGCCTCCATCGTCCACCATCCCTGAAAGCCCCATCAGCGCTCTCTCAATTTTTTTGCTTGATTTTAATTTTAATTTCCTGCTCAAATCAGCATCGATCTATGATTCCCCGTGTGTTGATAACCACAACACAGGGAATACGACACGATGCAAAATCAAAAGGAACCTCTGGACAAGCAAACTCTCTTGAATATCCCCATAGATTCTTGCTCTTTCTCGTAGGTCCCACAAATTTTTTTCCCACCTCTCAAACACCCCAAGAAACAATATTTTTCAATATAGTTTTGATTTTTATAAGAGTTGGTCGATGATGATTGATATTGCTTTAACCACACTGAAGAGAAGCCAGAGCTGGGTTGTCAACATTTAATCCAGGGAAAACTGGTACATGCAAACCCTCTTGTGGTTGGTGGGTGCTTGATGATTCTATGTTCTACATTAGAGAGAATGTCTCTGTCTCTTTGTTATAGAGTGAAGAAGAGAGGACTTGTCAAGCACTTGAGAGGTTAGTGTTTTTGATTTCTTTGGATTAAATTTTGTGGCTTTGTGTCTTCTCCTGTGGACAACTTTGGCCTTTCAACTGAGACTAACCATCCAACCTCTATATATATATATTTGTGCGTGTGTCTATATATATATAATTTTTGGAGTTATTTTTATTAAGAAGTGGTTTTTTAATTTTTACTTTTTTATAAATTTGTGGTTTTTGGTCGTATTCCTTAGTAGAGTTTTTGGGGTTAAAATGGTGTTTTCTTGTTTATTGGGAAATTTGGTTCCTATTTCTAGTTAGGATGCTTGTATGTGTATAAGCTATTAAGTTCTTTCCATTATATTAATTGAGCTAATTTTGATGTTAGCTTAGCTTGGATTATATATTGGACTATTGGATCTATGAAGATTATGACATAATTTGCACTTCATTTGGGTTCTAAGGTGTTTTATATATGAACCCATCAGACATTGTAAAGTTAGTGGACTTGTAAAGGCCAAAATGAATGTGATGTTTAAAGGTAATGGACTTTAAAAAAAAAAAAAAAAGTGATGTTTTGATGGATAAAGGAGGAAATCGGGATTAGGTTTTTATGAAAAAAAAAAAATTGTAGGTAATAGGGGACAGAAAGAAAAGGGAGAATTTGTTGGTAACAAGGGAGAGAAAGAAAAGGGAGAAAAGGAGAAGAATAGGAGGAAGGAGGTAGAGAAGGGGACCAAGAAGAGGCTTATGGTTTCGAAAAAGGTAGGGTTTTTCTATCTCATGAATTTTTGTACCACCATCGTAGCTTGCAATTTTTACATTATTACCTACAATTTTTACTTGGTTTCTTTGGAACCCTAATTCCAATTCTCCCCTATTATATCACGCTTCTGGGTTTTTATAAGGTCATTGTCTTTAAAATATCTCTTGGAGTCAAGTCTAGTACCTTTAAAATGTCTTTTGGTCCCTAATGAGATGTAAATTTTTGCACAATAATCTTTACAAGTTCAATAAATCATCCATTAATTGCGTTCATCCAAGCTAAGTTCAAAATTATCATGTATTAGGGTTGTTTTTTTTTTTTTTTTTTTAGTGGGATTGATTCAAGAATTATTGAGACCAATTAGGATGGAACACTGATGGTCCGGAAAGTTACTCTCATACGAGATGAATTGACTTCACATGAAGGTGGGAGAGCAGTCTGCATAAATTGATGGGTGAATATTTTTATTGGGTGTAGAACTATGTCATAAAACATGAGAGACTATGACGTTTACTAATTATGCCAATAGTTCGACTACTACCATGTATTAAGCGAAAAACTTAATATACATTAACATGTATATACACATGCAAGCATATATATACATACATACATATATATATATATAGTTATGACCCTTTATGCTTTATGACGTGGGTTCTACACTCAATAAAAATATTTCTTCCTACTAATTTATGTGGATAGACTCTCTATTCTTGTGTGTGCTGCTCTTTTATTTCTTTATAGGTTGATATTTTTTGTATGATAACAACTTTTTGGGTCCCGTCACAAATGTTTCATCTTGATTGATTTCGGTAGTCCTCTAGATCAATCTCTTTTTCACCCCTGTGTGGACTAATCATTCTTGTAAGAAAGCAGCTTTTCGAGCTACGATACCAATGCCTCATCCTGGTCGGGAGTACTCCCTTGGGCCAGTCCAGTAGTTATAATTACACAATCATTAAATTTATGTAGAACAATAAAATGAGTGAGGGGGTATTTTAATTGCTTATATGATTCATTTTTTTCCTACCAATTCATTTTTTGTTTGTATAATTTTGATTAATTTCTTGTGTAAAATGTTTTCTTTTTATTTTATATTAAAAAAATTCAGTTGTTTTGGTTACGATATATTTTTGTGAAAGCATCAGTTGTGTGAATAAATGGTAACCCCATTTTGCACCGTTTTTTCTTTCTAATGCAAGCGAAGAATCAGCTTTTTCTCAAGTTGGTTGGACTAACAAAAATCTCTGGTGTTTTTCCCTTATATTCATGTTTGAAGCTTTAACAGAAGCAGCTTCATGAAATGATTGAGATCAAAATTAAGACCAGTTAAAAAAAGAATAAACAAAAATCAAAAACAAGAGGCAAGGCAACTAAACATTTCATATATGTTTCGAAAAAAAAAAAAAGTTCATGTGAAAATAAAAGTAACTACGTGAAATCCATATTGGATCCAAAGTAATTAAGTAAGTTCTTGAAAGTGGTATGAAAAATCTATTGTACTATAACAAAATGGAAAAACAATCACAAAATGTATGTACAACAATCTTTTATAGCTCAAGTGCGATAGGGCAATGTCATCAATCAATCTACCCAGCTTTTTAAGAGTTAAGGGGCAAGGCTCGAGCTCTTTCACCTATAATAATATGAGTAATTTTTTCATTTATTATAGGTATCTATCTCCCATCCTCTAAGAACAGCATTCTAGACTATGTGTTATCTTAGTTAGATTTGGGTAGTTATCTGGTAGTTATCTGATTCTTAGCATTGGAGGTTAAAAAGAAAAAAAACAAAAACAATCTTGTTTATAAAATCATAAGCTAGCCTTGATGCCACTAGTAACCTGATTGTGAACACCAAAAAACTGACTATTTCTTTAAGTCACCCTGTGTCCATGCATTTCCACTGGTGAGCGCAAAGAATTTATCCCAACTTCTTTCACCTACCCATAATCCTATAGAATCACTACACATATCAAATGATTCAAGTTTTGAAAAAGATCCATTGCATATATATATATATATTTTTTTCTTTTTTCTTGTAATCTTATAGTATATTTCATATAAATTGACTAAAGTTAATAGTGCATATATATCTCCTCACAATATATTCATTCTATAAAGAGTAAGAGTAACTTATCAGAAGAAAATGATTTTACCTTTTTGGCTGAAATCAAGTGGAGGCCAGAATGGCAAACTTGGCTGTTTGGATCCATAGAGAATAATACAGAAAATGAGATTATGGAAGATATAAACTCGAATCTAAATAATTTTTGCATATTATTTTTTCAAAGACATGCCAGGCTTACGAGCTAGGTTCTTAGACAAATTCAAGAATCTTCATCTGTAAGAAATGTCACATCTTCACCATTTATTGTAACTGAAGGTATGAGGGCTATCACTGGCCAATGTAGTCCTTTATCATTTTCGCAACTCCGTTGTAGCAGAGGACATTCGTAGATCTTTAGCCTCAGAAGAGAGGGAGGCAGGCCCTTCTCGGGAAAGAATTTGAGCTTTGGACAACTACGTAGACATAGTTCTTTCAACGAAATGAGGTTTTCAAAATTGGAAGAAAGGCATTCCAGGTTTGGAAATTCATAAATGTGCAGTGTAGTTAGACAGGTAGGAAGCATCATTCCTATCTCTTCCTGTGGAAACGACATCACATCTGGACATCCTCCAGTAATATAGAGTTGCATAAGAGAAGTGAGTCTGTGCAAACCCCACTCGAACAATGACTTACAGATGTTGACGTCTATAATAGTAAGTGATGTAAGGTTGGTCGGAAAGCCATCCTCAGGACAGGATACTATGCTCGGACAACTGTGTATGCTCAATCTCTGTAGAGAGGTGAGATTGCTCATGCTACTAGGAAGAGTGTCTAGTTTCTCACAATCATCTATGCAGAGTTCTTTCAGGATCCCAGAAGCCAATTGCCATTCAGGATACGATACAAGACTTTGACAACCTACTACAATAAACTCTCGAAGATGGCTGAGGTTGTGCAGGTCATTAGGTAATGATTCAAGACTTTTGCAATAAAAGATGTGAATTGTTTCAAGAGATATGTTACTGCGGAAGCTTTCTGCTATAGACTCCAGCTTTGGACAGTCACAAATGTATAGGCATTTAAGAGCTCCAGGTAGATTGCCTATTGCTTGACAAGATACAACGTTCGAGTAGTTGAGAGAATTGTTCATACGACTGCCACCTTTCACGTTCTCCTCATGCAATATTGGAACTTCTTCTTTGTCCACCAAAGTTTGTAAACCACAGCAATTCTCGATCTCCAACATCTTCAAATTTGGAGGTAACCGGACCATGGCTATGTATGTCAAAGAATCACAGTTTTCAATGTGCAGTCTTTCAAGAGATGTATTGCTACTCTGCATCCATGACTTAGGTAAAGATTCTAGAGCACGACATGCCTTGATGTCAATGAATTTCGTCTCAGAAGGAAGAACAGAATCTGGAATGGAAGTAAGTTCTGGGCAGTCTTGGATCACAAGTCCTCTAAGGAAACTAAGGCTATGCAATACTTGCGGTAGCTTCATAAGGCAATCACAATTCCACAATGCCAAATACTGAAATCTGCAAGCCAACCCTGGCTCTTGCTCTTCCCTCTCCTCACTCATGAAGGACATAATTTTGTCGAACTCCTGACTCAAGCACTCGATAATATCTTTCAGTGAATCGGCTCCAACTTGCCAGAAACACATTGGCCTTCCATAATCAACAGTCACTGCTCTTACTACCATTGAAGAACTGTGCAAAAACTTTTCTGCTAGCAGCATGCGGCCTGAAATATCAGAAAGAACCTCTGAGTTCAGTGAGTTCCAGTCCCTTGTACTCCAAGAAACCTCCTTGCATTCAGTAATTTCTATCTTGCAGTGTTCTGGAAGACTTGGAAGAAACATCCGCAATTGCTCACATCTTCTAATACAAAGGCTTTCCAATGAAGGAAGATGTTCTGGCACATTTCCAGTCAGGTTCGGGCAATTTCCTATAGAAAGACTTCGCAAGCGAGGGAAAATTATGCTATCTTTACCGCGATGAATCCAGTCTTTCCACTTATGCATATCCCAAATATAGAGGCTCTTTAGTGATTGAAAAGGCATTGAGCAACCATTTCCATAAAACTCCTGTCCTATGCTCTTTATTCCATCCAGTCCTATGATAAATAGGCGCTTGAGCAATGGTAACTGCCCAAGTGGTGGCAAGGAAGTACAGCTTCTACAACATTCAAATGTTAAAAGCACTAAACTCGAAAATGATGTATTTCCTAACCATGATGGAAATTTTGTGCCACCATATCCTGTGATAGTGAGCTTTTCAATCTTTTGATACGGTTTTAGCTTTGCAAGCACTTGTGCTTCAATATCAATATTCCTTGCATAGCCAAATTTCCATTTCAACTCTAACTCTCTAAGGTTCTTTTTACCAATACAGTCTGCCTCCTTGGCCTCCTCAACATCATCTACATTCTCCAAACCTGAAATGCACAGCTTGCCTTGCAGATGTATTAGGTTCTTCAACTCCTTTAATCTTCTGTTATCGTCATTACAGACAATATACACTGATAATGTTCGAAGATGATCCAATTGACCAATTTTTGAAGGCAGTCTTTCCAATGACCATGCATCACAAATATAGAGATGGCGTAGATTGATTAGGTTCCCTATGTTTGAACACAGTTCTTTTAAACAATAACATCCCCTTAATATGAGGGTTTCTAAATTGTAGAGTTCGTTGATTGAGTCCGGCAAATTTTCAATTTTTGTGTAGGAAAGATCAAGATAACGAAGATGCTTTAGGTCGCCAATTGTGTTTGGTAACTCTGTGATGGAATAGGTTTTCAGAGATAACACTCGTAGGTGTTGTAGCTGAGGCAACATATTGAGAAAATCACAGGCAGAGTAATAAGGCATAAGGACTAGTAAGGTCCGTATACTTTTCATCTCATTGAAGGCCTCAAACTTTTCCATACATTCATAGTTAGATCCGCCATTTATATATGATAAATGGTGAACATTTTTGGGAACTTTCAGTTGCTTCTCACCTTCGAATGGATATTCAATTCTGAAGCAAAAATCTTCTGAAGCCCATTGAGCAAGATCATTGATAAGGTCATGCATCACAAATTTTGTTGAATCACTACTACTTTGTTGGAAAAATGACCTAGAGTACAACTCTTCAAAGAAATCTTTTCCCCTATCTTCAGCTTCCTTTTCACTTCCACCAATTTGCAGGAAACCCTCAGCCATCCATAAAAGAATCATCTCATTCATTTCAAATATATAGTCCTTTGGGAATATTGAACAGTATGCAAAACATCTTTTTAGACGAGGAGGAAGATAATAGTAACTTACTCTAAGTGCTGGTATGATACCACTCTTCTCTTCTGGTAAAGTCCATATTTTGCAATTTAACACATCTTCCCAATCCTTGCTATGAACTTTACCACGTAAGAGCCCACCAAGAGTTTTTACTGCCAAAGGCAAGCCTCTGCATCGCTTCACTATTTTCTCACCAATTTCTTTTAAATCTCGATGTTCACTGAAATCCATCTTTGAGTGATAAGTAAAAATTGACAAACAATGATCTTGCGACAACTCTTTCAATTGGTAAGTTGAATGAGTGTCTACCATTGACGCAACACTATTATTGCGAGCTGTGATGACAATCTTACTTCCAGAAGAGCAAGCTTCAAATGGACGACAAAGAATTGTCCATTCCTCATAATTCTCATGCCAAACATCATCCAAAACAATCAAAATTTTCTTTTCTGCAAGTCTCTCCCTCAATTCAACTTGAAGCCTATTTAGATCATTCACATCACTAGTCTCAGCAGCAATGGACTGTAGAACTGCTTTCGTCACACGGGCAATGTCAAAATCTTCTGAAACACAAGCCCATGCTCTGATATCGAAATGACTCTTCACTTTAACATCGTTGTAAACAAGTTGAGCGAGAGTCGTTTTTCCCATTCCTCCCATCCCAGTTATAGAAATTACCGGAACTCCAACATTACCACCTTCATCCTTCAATAACATATCAAGCATTGCCCCCTTATCACTTTCCCTACCACAAACATGGGTATCATGCAAAGAAGTTGAAGAAATTCTTTGGCATCTCACTTTGAAAGACTTACTCGCCAAGTTATCTTTCAAATCCAGGTTGTTTTTCTGTTCTATAATATTTTCAAACCTATCATTAATCTCCTTCAGCTCAGACCCCATTTTGACATTGAACTTAATGGATTGTGGACTCAAACTAGAACAACAAACAGGAATGAACTTACGTAACTTACTTGTGCTGGCCTGTGATTCGTCCAGCAACTTCCTCCGCAAAGATTCAGTTGCAAACTCATCAAGTATGTCTTCCACGACGTAAGCCAAGTCCCTGAGCTCGTGAAGCCAATCCTTCACAAACCTGTCGGTTATTTGCCTCTCCTCTGCATCATCAAGCACTTTGTAGGTCTGCCTCAGGATTTTCTCCCACTTCTTGAGATCAGCATGTACCTGCCCTTGACGTGCAAACTGCAGCAGATCAGTTGAAGTCAACTTGTCGAAAAGCGTGTTGATGGTTGCTGATAGAAGGGCCTCTCCAATGATGGACATGGTTTCCTTCCAGAGACAGTACTGAGAGAAGCTATGAAAAATGAAGTAGGAATATCTCTTCCGTGGAACCTGAAACTCTCAAACAAATGATTAGTCAAAATGATTTTTTTCTGCAAAAATGTGTTGTCTGTTTCCCATAAGTGATCTAATTTACATTCAAAAGCAACTTTCCATCTGATTAGTCAAAATGATTTTTTTCTGCAAAAATGTGTTGTCTGTTTCCCATAAGTGATCTAATTTACATTCAAAAGCAACTTTCCATCTGGTTTGGCGTCAAGGCATGAATGGATAAGGTCCAATTGTCGACAGACACGATAGGAATTTGCAAAATGACGGCTTTATTAACATCCATAATAAAAATGTAAAAGTTATTATTATTATTATTATTTTAGTACTGACACCATTTACAATCAGGTCAGCAACGATCTGAGATGCTCTTAGAATGGAAGGAAGCAACTCACGTCAAATGAAGAACACCTCATAATAGGTGGGAAAAAAATTGTCGACGTGTGAGAGTAGAGCTACCACAAATGGGGGCTCAAGCTTGTGAGTGTGGTTTTGACTTACCACCGAGTGAGATGTCCATTCTCAATGTAAAAGTTATTTTAGTAAATGTAAAAGTCATTAAAAATTTCCTTGCACTTTTCCTGAAAGCAAAGAAGGCTTGACTCGAGAAGTAGCCAGGAAGGCTCATTTGTCATTTTTAACATTCAGTCAATAATGGTATGCTATACTCTCACTTGAGTCTACCTCTGCACCACCACCAATAATCAACAATTGAATTTCTGAGCAACTAGAATTACATACTTTAGACTTGCTTTAGATTCTTTATTTTTGTCCACTCTCTCGCCCGGCATTCCCATTACTTGGTGAATTGTTGCTATCAACATTCTTAATTAAGTAGACATCTTTATCCTGACAGATGAGCACCTATATAAAATAAGTTTACAGATGAAACTTACACATTTCTGAATAATTTTTTGTTTTGTTTTATACTTTTGTTTTATAAGACAGGTGGGAGTTATGCACGTGCCTTGTCACCAAAACCTGAAGGGAAGCTGAATGTGAACTTCGTCATATTTGGAACCAGACTAAATTCATTTCTCTAAAAGTATTATCTGACTGCTCATTTTGTTGAGATCTTCAGCTTTCACTGACCAGATTAGTCCTCTGTCTGTTGGAAGGAAATCATGTCCATCATTGGAGAGGCCCTTCTATCTGCAACCATCAATGCGCTTTTCAACAAGTTGACTTCAACTGATCAGATGCTGTTTAAAATTTTTCATCGATCAATTAATCAAATTATGGCTGCAATTTATGGAGTGATTGATGAAATTTTATTTTATTTTGTTTTATTTTCCGAGCAAGTAGTTGTATAGGTCCATAAAGCGATGGCCAAAATGTATTTCAGTAGGGTGGCCCAATAATTCGAACAATCTAATCCAAGTCTAAGAGGATGGATTCTACTTTTATTCAATCTCAACCGGTTGAAAGAGGAGATATACACATCAGGGAGATAAAAAGCTATAAATTTGAAAAGTTACTTGGGTAGCCTAAAATCAAGGATGATTCCTTGATTCTCTCCCCGAAAATCTATCTTTACTCAACTTCGTTTTACATGTATATATATTCAATTTCTCACGCCCGGATCTTCTTATTGCTGTAGTCTCCATTAACGTATATGATAATATATTCTTCAGGGGTTATGATCCTTTTTGGTACCGTGAACCCCTTGTTGTGCGCAGCGGAAATTAAACAAATACACAACTACTAATGCTAGCTATTAAATATAAATAACAAATACTAATAAAGCAGAAAAGCAGAAAAATAAATACAAAGCGAAAAAGGAGAGAACACACCAGAATTTACGTGGTTCGGTATAAAACCTACGTCCACGGACGCTGCTGAAAACTTCCACTAGCTCCAAAGCAAAATATTACAAAATCTGGGTAAGATTCAAAAAACCCAGAAACATATGGGGAGAAAACAAGAATAATACAAATGTATGAATCTTTTACAATTCTTGTTTATTTTTGGGGTACAAAATCAATTAGCTAAAGAACTTATTTATAGTCCACCAAACATCCCACCACATTCTATTCTTTAGATGTGGGATTCTTTTTATGGCTAATTTAGCCAAAAACCAACAAATCTCCACCTTGGCGTATTAGCCTTCAGCAATGCCTTCATATATGCCTTTTAGACTTTCAAAATATTGATCAAGTCCAAACAATGGTTGAACTTGATTGCTGTCACCACTTTGGTCATCATATCTGCAGGATTATCAGCAGTCCCAATTTTCTGTAAGAGAATCGACCCTTCACTCAGAATTTCCCGCACAAAGTGATATCGGACATCAATATGCTTGGTGCGAACATGGAATACCGGATTCTTTGCTAAATGAATGACACTTTGACTATCCGAGTAAATAGCAATATTCTTCTGTCCCACTCCCAACTCTACCAGTAATCCTTGTAACCAAATTGCTTCCTTCACAGCCTCTGTCAATGCCATATACTCTGCTTCTGTCGTAGACAAAGCAACTGTTGACCGTAAAGTAGACTTCCAACTTACAGGAGCTCTCGCAAGAGTGAATACATATCCAGTAGTTGACCGTCGTTTATCCAAATCACCAGCATAATCTGAATCAACATATCTGATTGCAAACTGACTAAGTGAATCTTCCTTCTGAAATACCAAACCAAAATCTACGGTTTTTAACAAGTACCGTAGAATCCATTTCACAGCTTGCCAATGTCCTTTACCAGGATCATGCATATACCTGCTCACAACTCCAACCGCTTGCGAAATGTCAGGTCTTGTACACACCATAGCATACATCAGATTACCAACTGCATTAGAATACGGAACACGAGACATGTACTCTCGTTCTTCATCAGTACTCGGAGATAATGATGCACTCAACTTGAAATGAGGAGCAAGTGGAGTACTTACAGGTTTTGACTGTTCAGATACACCAAAACGCTGTAATACCTTCATCAGATATTGCTTCTGAGTCAAACAAACCTTGCCTTTTCCTCTATCTCTGCTAATCTCCATACCGAGAATCTTCTTAGCTTCACTCAAATCCTTCATTTCAAACTCTGAACTCAACTGAGTCTTCAGCTTCTCAATCTCCACTTTGCTCTTAGAAGCTATCAGCATATCATCAACATATAAGAGCAAGTAGATGAAGGAACCATCTTGTAGCCTTCGAAAGTATACGCAATTATCAAATTTGCTTCTGGTGTACTCTTGACCTATCATAAATTGATCAAATCGCTTGTACCATTGTCTCGGAGACTGTTTCAAACCATAAAGCGATTTCTTCAATTTGCAAGCCCAATTTTCTTTACCAGCAACCTTGAATCCATCTGACTGAGTCATATAGATTTCCTCTTCCAAATCACCATGTAAAAATACAGTTTTTACATCCATTTGAACTAGTTCCAAATCCAATTGAGCTACAAGGGCCAATAGAATTCTAATGGAAGAGTGTTTCACAACTGGAGAAAATACCTCATTGTAGTCAATCCCTTCCTTCTGAGCGTAGCCTTTCGCCACCAACCTTGCCTTGTAGCGAACATCTTCTTTGTTTGGAAATCCCTCTTTCTTAGTAAATACCCATTTGCACCCAATTGCCTTCTTATTCTTCGGTAGTTGAGCTAGCTCCCAAGTTTCATTCTTCCGAAGAGACTGCATTTCTTCATCCATAGCTTTCTTCCACTTATCAACTTCAGAACATTGGACTGCTTCTCTGTAAGTGGAAGGAACATCATCATCTACAATTGGAAGTGCATAGGCCACCATATCAGCAAAACGAGCAGGTCTGCGAATCTCACGTCTTGGCCTATTTATTGCAATTGATTCTTGTTGCTGCGAAGGTTCTTGGGTAGGAACCTCTTCTTCTCCTTCTTCTTCAGTAACCTCATCGATCATAGGAGTGTCATCATCTGCATCAACAATTCTAACTGGATTATTTGTTGACTCTATCTGTTTCCGAAAAAACTCCACCTGCTTCCGAGTAGACTCCACCTGTTGCGGATTACCCTCAACAATATCTTCTATTTTCTTTTCCAGCATCGAAGACTCATCAAAAGTAACATCCCTGCTGAAGATTATCTTCTTCGAATTAGGATATAAAAGACGATACCCTTTCACCCCTGAAGACATCCCCACAAATATAGCTTTCCTTGCTCTCGGATCCAATTTAGATTCCTTTACATGATAATAAGTAGAACAACCAAAGACATGTAAAGAATCATAATCAGTAACAGGTTTTCCAGACCATACCTCCAATGGAATTCTACCACCGATCGCTATTGACGGTAAGCGATTAATGAGATGACATGCATAAGTCACTGCCTCAGCCCAAAACTCCTTGCCCAACCCAGCATTAGACAACATACACCGAACTTTCTCCAGCAACGTTCGGTTCATGCGTTCTGCCACCCCATTCTGTTGTGGTGTGTGTCTAACTGTAAAATGACGTACAATACCCGCATCTTGACAGACCTCTCGAAAAGATTTACTGCAATATTCACCTCCATTATCTGTTCTGAGGTACTTAATCTTTCTCCCAGTCTGAGTCTCAATCATCTTTTTCCAATTAAGGAAAATCCCAAGTACATCATCTTTTTTCTTCATTGTGTATACCCAAACTCTTCTGGAAAAGTCATCAACAAATGTAACAAAATAGTGTTTACCACCCACGGAGGCTGTCCTAGTGGGTCCCCACACATCAGAGTGAACATAATCCAAAATACCTTTAGTATCATGAACTGCAGTTGCAAACTTCACTCTCGTCTGCTTTCCCAGAACACAATGTTCACAAAAATCTAACTTGCAAGTTTTTACTCCTTTCAACAAGCCTTGATCCACCAAACTGTTTAAAGCTTTCTCACCTGCATGCCCCAGACGCATATGCCATAACCTGATCATATCTGAATCAACATCCTTCTCTGATACTACTGCTGCTGATTCAGTAACTGTACTACCATTGTAGTAGTACAAGTTGTTCTTCCTTGTACCTTTCATTACCACCAAAGCCCCAGATACCACTCTCATAACTCCATCTCTGATAGATACCGTGTAGCCTTTAGATTCTAAGGCTCCCAATGATATGAGATTCTTCTTCAAATCTGGAACATACCGAACTTCTGTCAAAACTCTGGTTGATCCATCGTGATTCTTCAATCGGATTGAACCTATCCCCTTAATTTTGCATGAGTTATCATTACCCATGAGCACAATTCCACCATCTAGCTCTTCGAAGTTGAAGAACCATTCCTTATGTGGACACATGTGATAAGTATAACCCGAATCTAAAATCCACTCACCAGATCCAGATGTTGATGATAGACTAACCAACACAAAATCTTCTTCCTCATGTTCGGCTACATATACATCGGAAGTAGCTTTACCCTTGCCCTTATCTTTCTTCTGCAGCTTCGGATAATCTTTCTTCCAATGCCCTTTCTCATGACAAAAGGCACATTCATCTTTATCAGGTCTTTTCCTTGACTGTGATCTGCCCCTTCTTTCCTGTTTTCGACTCTTACTTCTTCCCCTAACTGTAAGCGCCTCTACTGATTCATCCCTATTCTCTTTCTGATCTTTCTTGCGAATTTCATAATTAAGCAAAGCTGCACACACTTCTTCAAAGGATAATTTTTCTTTCCCATGAATAAATGTAATGTACAAATGATCTAACTCATCAAGAAGAGATCCTATCAACAGCATGGCCTTCTGCTCATCTTTGAACGTTTCATCCAAATTCAACAAATCAGCTAACAAACGGTTGAAATTATCAATATGGTCATTGATATTCAAACCTGGTTTCAACTGAAGACGGTACAACCTCTTCAACAAATATAGCCGATTCTCATTGCTTTTCTTCATATATTTGTTCTCTAGCGCATTCCACAATTTACTAGCAGAGGTTTTCTTCATGAACGGATACTTCTGCTCTCTACAGAGACATGAGCGAATTAAACCACATGCCTTCGCATTTTGTCTCTCCCAATCTTTTTCCTCAATATTCTCTGGTTTTGTTTCTTCCAGAACAATATCCAAATCTTGTTGATACAAGACGTCCGTAACTTCGCTTTGCCATAGGCCAAAATTATTTCGACCATCAAATTTCTCTACTTCAATTTTTACATGTGAAGATGAAGACATTTCTGCTTTACACCAAAAGTTTTTATGCCAATAGCTTGGTGATCAAATGAATAGTACTCAAAAGGTAAGCTCCCAGGAAAGGCTGGAGGGGTCACAAACGGTCCCACTTAAAATCCAGTCTCCTTAGACAATTATAGTCTTTTTGACAGAGCTTCCCTAAATTGTAACTATTCCAAAATAACACCGAAGCTCTACAAACAAATATTTAATAGCTAGCTAATGCCCTAGATAATTTTTCAGATCAATCGAATCCTAGGGCTCTGATACCACTTGTTGCTATTAAATATAAATAACAAATACTAATAAAGCAGAAAAGCAGAAAAATAAATGCAAAGCGAAAAAGAAGAGAACACACCAGAATTTACGTGGTTCGGTATAAAACCTACGTCCACGGGCGCTGCTGAAAACTTCCACTAGCTCCAAAGTAAAATATTACAAAATCTGGGTAAGATCCAAAAAACTCAGAAACATATGGGGAGAAAACAAGAATAATACAAATGTATGGATCTTTTACAATTCTTGTTTATTTTTGGGGTACAAAATCAATTAGCTAAAGGACTTATTTATAGTCCACCAAACATCCCACCACATTCTATTCTTTAGATGTGGGATTCTTTTTATGGCTAATTTAGCCAAAAACCAACACCCATGTCTCAATAACAACATGCAATGTCAGCTTTATACATCAACAAAGACATAACAACCTCCACACTCACGTGGTCAATGACCTGTGAAAGCACGCAAACCTAGTCTGAAAACTGCCATCTTGGTCACACTTGACAGTCACCATCTCTCTCAAGTCTCAACACTCACGCCCTTTGATCATCGACATCAAGCATCATGGCAGCACACAACAATTAGCCGCTGCCTGCCGAACCCGCTTGTGTTGGTCACTGGTACGGCCCGACTTGGAGTCTTCTTACTCCATTCTGATGTCATCACACTGCCAACTGGTTCTTCCTCAACACGGACTTCTGCGCCGTACGAGAGTTGAGCACAAGCCGTACATGCAGTGGACAATCATAGATGATTAGCCGCAACACGTCGCACCACCTAGAAACACGTCCAGATTGGCATAGCAGATCCATCACTGCCAGCTTGCCGCATGGACCTCCTCACAGGTTATTTTACTTGTTTATTATGGACGCTTTGCCATTACTGTTTCTACATTACAATATTCATTACACTACGATTGTATGTCGACACCTACTGTCTACTGCCACTTAATACTGCTATTTACTTGTGTTTACTTATTTTTAAGCAATTTACCGAGTTAAGCGTCAAAGTGTCTTCGTCTCATTTGTGTCAAGATCAACCACGTTATCTTTGTATGATTTGTGCAGGACATATGTTGATAGGTTCCAAGAAAAATTGACTGGTAAGGCTTGCTTGAAGTCGACATACTATAGTTTTGACCCCTCTATTGTAATCAATTTAATGAGTGATTGATTTCCCATCAATTAAAGGAATGATTGGAGGAAAAACAATTGGTGTGTATATATATATAATCTATTCATAATAGCCAACACTGTCCCCAGACATTCAGTATTCAAAATTGTACGTTTTCTCTTTTAATTTGCAACGCTATCGAAATACGATTTGTAGCAGCATCGAAAGACTTACGGTTGATTTAAGAGGCAATAGAAGTGGGTAGGTTATATTTTTATTTCTTTTCCTCTCATTTCAAATTCATGATTTGGTACTAGAATATTAAGACCTGGTTTGGTTCCTAGGTTTTTGTACAAGAGTGTGTTAGGTTGGATTTTTGGATTAAGACATAATAGCCGAGGTAAGAATTTGTAACCTACTAGGTTATACCTAACTGAAAATTCTGAAAATTTACCGTTATGAGATTGATATGTCTACTGCTTGTATATTAAATTTTGTAATTTTCTATTAAACATATTAAGAGATATATAATTTGGATTGGGCTATAGTCGAAACCAAAATTTGTAAAATAGATTTATGATCTTTAAGATTTTGACGTTTTTGAGAATGCTAATGATGGTGGCATAATCTGATAATTTTTCTATAGATTCTTTATATGTCTGCTATTAGCATATAAAATTTTGTGATTTTTAGGTGACTATGGAATTTATTAAAATTTCTAGAGTGCACTGTGATCAGAATTAAGTTTTCTGGACAGATTTCAATAGGTTGAAACAAATAAGTTTTTAATATCCTAGCAATCTCGTTTAATTTTGTTATATGTATTTTTGAGATTGTATAAATGGACTGGCAAAAGCCCAATGACCTAAGGGCCCAGCCTGCCAAATCCCAGCTTATCCAAGTAACCTCTCCGAGCACTGGACAAGTAGCTCGTGTAACACATACACATGAGACAATTAACTCTCAGGATGCTCAGCTCAAGCTCTCAGTTCGAGCTCAGCTCATAAGCATGAGCAATCAGCTCCCATGATGCTTAGGTCAAACTGAGAGCTCGAGCTCTCAGCTCGCAGGAATTAGCTCCCAGCTAGCAGGAATGAGCTCTCTACTTAGCATCTGATCTCAGGTCACCTAAGTATGATCCAGCTCGCGTGATGGCGTGATGTGCACGACCAGCCTTTCTAAATCAGTGTCAGCTTGATTTTCACAGCCACTAAGCATGGGTCGGTGTCAGAAACCCATGCTTTTGACAAAAGACTTTGACAAATGTATATTAGCATTTAATGCTTTCCCATTTGTATGTTAACTATAACACCTCCCCCTCTCTATAAATAGCAACAAAAACATTATAAAAGGAAGAGGGGGCAGTTTCTCTCGCGTTGTAACCGCATAAAAATCATAGTAACAGTGACTACCGCCCCTAATCGGAGCCGGCACCGGCGCCGTATGTGTAAGCCATTTCTTAAGGCCAAACCATGTAAATATCTATCTCTCTTTCTTCCTCTCTCCTTTGTACTAGTTTTTCTACTGCAGTTCTGGACGCAAAACGAACCAGCAGTTGACCAGATCCGAACATTGACATTTTTGACGCTAGAAGAAAAGTCCAAACTGCATCTTTTTCTAGTTTCTAGGTAGGCATGGCAAGAGGAAGAAAGACTAGAAGCTCTAGCGCAGCAATCGCAGATCAACTAGGGAGGCAGACAACTCCCTTTATGGGTGATGCTATTGAAAGCGGACTCTCTCAAGCCCCTCACCAGCTAGCTCCGACAGTCCTAACAGTTGGGGGGGCTTCAGGAGTTGCACCAACGGCATGAAGCGCTGCAAAACACAGTGCAGCAGCTCGCGGATGCATTAAAAACGCTAGCAGAAGCCCAGGCACAGAGCACACTTGGATCAAAAGCCGTTGCTTCCCATTAGTAACGAGAGCAAGTATCGGTTCACCCTCCTAATTCTCACTCAAAAGCTGTCGATCGTCGAGCTCGAGAAAAGGTGTTTAGTAACCCTCTGAGCTGAAGCTCTTAATGCTCAATTTGATTTTTTGAATATTAACAAATTGCATCTCTAAGCTATTATATATACTCAATGCTTTTACTTGTTAAGCCTACTCGGCTAAAAAGTGTGCAGCTCAACAGATACTCGAACTATGTTATCGGGTGACGACCCCTTGGGCATAGCTCGCTAGAATACCGCTGTTATCAGGTGACAATCCTCAGAACAGCTTAGAATAACATTAAGTTGTACGGCTCGGGTTATGGCCCTTTGAGCACGGCTCGGACTAAAATTACGCTATAAAACTCAGGTTCTGACCTTGTGAGCGCAACTGAAGTTCCGACCTCCTTAACTCTCGCTATATAGCTCAAGTTCTGTAGACTAAATATGATTATGAATGATCTTAGTTGACTCTATAAACTAAGAATTAACGATGTGTAAACTTAGGATGATTTCTTCGGAAAAGCAATTATGCAATGAAATTGAAGGAATTCTTTGATATCTCATTTTGTAAGACTTGCCCCCCAAGTTATCTTTCAAATTCAGGTTATTTTTCTGTTCTATAATCTTTTCAAACCAATCATTAATCTCCTTTAGCTCAGACCCCATTTTGACACGGAACTTAATGGATTGTGGACTCAAACTATAACAACAAACAGGAATGAACTTACGTAACTTACTTGTGCTGGCCTGAGATTGATTCTTCCAGCAACTTCCTCAACAAAGACTCAGTTGCAAACTCATCAAGTGTGTCTTCTACGTCGTAAGCCAAGTCCCTGAGCTCGTGAAGCCAATCCTTCACAAATGTGTCGGTTATCTACTCTCCTCTGCATCATTAAGCGCTTTGTAGGTCTGCCTCAGGATTTTCTCCCACTTCTTGAGATCAGCATGGACCTGCTTTGACATGCAAACTGTAGCAGATCAGTTGAAGTCAACTTGTCGAAAAGTGCATTGATGGTTGCTGATAGAAGGGCCTCTCCAATGATGGACATGGTTTCCTTCAACAGATAGAAGCTAAGGCTCTCAAACAAATGAGTAGTCAGAGAATGATTTTGAGAAATGAATTTTTTCCTGTAGAAATGTCTAGTCTGGTTCCAAAAGTGATCTAAGTTACATTCACATACAATCCGGTTCCGGGTCTAGGCTCGTGCATGGATAAGTCAACTTGTCTACGGAGCACCCATTAGAAATTTGCAAGATGGAGGTTCGCCGCCCAAAATACTTTTCTCTTCCCCGTTTACATTGTACACCCATGGTTAAAATGCGTGACATTATGTAAAACCCTAAAAAGTAAAATAATGAAGAACGGTCCTTATTTATGTTTTTTATTATATGAACACTCCATACTAGTTAAAAAATCGGTTGATATTAAAATTGAACGTTATAATAAGAATTAGATGACTAATTTTATTTTTTAATAAAACTAAATAAAAATTGATTTTTGATTTTAAAAAAATTAAAAATTAAAAATCAATTTTTAATTTATTCATCCCATCTCTCTCTCGCTAGTTCCTTCATCTCTTTTGTTCATCCTCTCTCATTGCTTACTCGCCAGTTTCCCCGTCATCGGCACCGTGTTCACGGATGGTGTCCAGGTGCCTCATCCCTTCCACAGTCCTCCTTCGCTCATTGTCGTCATCTCTTCCGCGCTCCTCGTAGAAGATATTTATTCTTTCTCTCTTTTCTCTGTCTCTCCTCTCCCTCACTTCCTCCTCCTTTCGCCTTCGATCCAGTTGTCTACACATTTTGATGGCCTTTCTCTTCCTTTCCCTCTCGATCGAGGAAGTGACGCCGACAAGAATACATTGAATCGGTGCCACATCAACTATGGGAGAAGAGGAGGCAATGGTGAGGATTTTGGAAGAGAAGTTGAGGGAGGTTTTGGGTTTAAGGATGGTGGGTATTTGAGTTTTTGTATAAATTTTGGGAAACATATTGCTTTGAGTTTTTGAGTAGATTTTGTGTAGTTTTTGATATAGATTTTAAGTTTTTATTTAGGTATTGTGAAATAGAGTTGTGTTCTTGATGATGATTTTCTAGGTTCATTTTTTTTTTCCCTTGAAGAGTGATGTTAATTTTTGTTTTTGTTTTTGGAAGATTTGGGTTCAAAACCCAGATCTTCAATCTTTAAGTCGAGAAATTCAAATATTTTATTATTATTATTATTATTATTATTATTTCATATTTTTTTCATTATTTTGTTTAAAACCTCTTTTTTTTTGTTTCCATTGTTTTTATTTTTAAGAAAATTTTAAAAATTAATTTTTTAAGAATTTTAAAAATATATATGGAGGATATTTTTCTTTAATTTTTTGTTTTTTTATTTAATATTATATTTATTAATAATTTAAAGAGTATTTCAGTTATTACAAAAGTTTGAAGGGCATAATAAACATTTTATAGAATCTTGATAAGAGTATTTTAGTCATTTCATGATTTCGAATAAAAAATGTTAGCTTTTTGGATGAAAAATTAACATCAAAGCGCAATTCATCTAATAAAAAAAAAAAGGACCCATTTACTATTATTTTACTTTTCTAGGGTTTTGTCATAATATCCTTTAAAATTAAAAAGGGTGTAGATACTTTGGCCCATGAAGGTCATTTATACATCTTTTTTTTTTTTAAATGTATACATCCATTTTTTATTGAACTTTTTTTTAGGGATAATCTTGTTTCCTCCCATAATTTGATATCATAATCAAAATCTAGCAAGATGATGAGAAATCTCTAATATCTATTTTTATTAATTTATGAAATATATTTAATACTTCATGTAGTGTATAAAAATTATCAAAAAAATCACTTATAGTTAAAATTAACATTAAAAATCAATGTTTGACCATTATATGGAATAGCAAAACCATCAAAACAAGATAAAATAAATGATAATATAAATATATTAATTAAATAAAAAATGAAAGGACCTGAAATCGATATCTCATCATATTAAAGATAAAATATATAAAAACATTAATATTTAATATTTAAAAAAATTGAAAAAAGAATTAACTAATTCATCGAGATTATTCACCATTGTTGATGGAGGTTACAACAATTAGATCTCCAATGATGATTCCACTCAAATATGGAGACCCAATTTTGGGTCCCCATGGCCTTTGAATGGAGACCCAGTTTTAGGTTTCTATTGCCATAGATGATAATATGTCTCGTTCAAAGATAATAAAGACCCTAATCAATCTCCATCGAAAGGTTTTTGGGATTTGTCCTATTACAAACGGAGATCCAAACTTGTTTCACTTTTTTTATTATTCTAATTATTCCTAGAAACTGAGTTTGTGGCTTCTTTCTTCCCTTGATCGAGAGCTATATTTGATGTGAAATATTGTCGATTAATTATGTCATATAATGTGATTCAAATGGAAAATGCATATACACTTTAAAATATAAAGTTTTTTTATTTTTTATTTTGAATAAAAAAGTATAAAGCTTTTTTAGTAAATATAAAAATCATTGTCAATGGCAGCTAGCGCTTTTGGTCTATGCACCTACTAACCCATGCCTTCGGTATGGTTTGACACCCGAAAAAGCCAAAAATAACAAGTCCGCGCCCCCCCCCCCCCCCCCCCCACAATGTATAGGTTGCCTTCCACCCTTTTATGAGTCTTTTCTTTATCTTCGTGTGGACAGATCCCTCCTATATGAGAATAGCACGTTGGGTTGCACCACCAATATTTCTATTCTAGTTGATCCTGATAGTCCTCTGCACTAGTCCCAATTCTTAAAAAAAAAAAAATGTAAAAGTTGTTAAAAATTTCCTTACACTTTCCCTGGAAGCAAAGAAAGCATAACTCCAGTAGTAGCAAGGAAGGCTCATTTGTCATTTTTAACGTTTAGTCAATAATGGTATGCTATTCTATAACTTGAATCTGCCCGTGCAGCCCTACCAATAATCAACAATTGAATTTCTTACCAACAAGAAATAAATACTTTAGATTGTTTTTTCTCTCTACTCCCTCGCTGGCAATCCAATTGCTTAGGGAATTGTTGCCAAGGTAAATCAATAAATGGATAATTCGATAGTGGTAATGATCCTAATGAATTTTATAAATTAAAGTTAGTAATTATAAGTAATTTGACTTCAAATAATTAAATTTTTTATTTCGTTTGTGTATGAGTGTATCCGGTATCGATTTATTTTTTTAATTTTAAAATATATTTTAATACTAATTTTTAAATTTTAAATTATCATTTTAAAAAAAGGTTCCAGAACCGGAACCGAAACTGTTATAGAACCGAAACCGGAACCGGAATCTAAACCGTTATAGAACCGGCGATTCCAGAATCGAATCGGAACCGTTTTATTTCGGTTAAGGTTCCGGTTCTAGCTTTTTAAGAACTGGAATCGTAGGTTCAGAACCGGAACCGAAACCGAACCGAATCGTGGTCATGTCTAGTCCTGACATTTGATTATTGATGGACAGAGACAAAGTTAGTTTTTGTTACAGCGGCTTCTTCTTATTTTTAAATTTGACTTTTTAACCGTTAACCTTAATAGGAATAATATGGTCATTTCTTTATTTTTTAATTTTTTTAAAAAAATTATATTATTTAATAACTATTCTATTTGGACCATTTAGAATAATTTAAAATTTTAAAAATTATAAAATAATTAAAATAATTTTTAAATTTAAAATAACCAAAACCTGAATTAACTTTTAAATTTATAAATAATTAAAATTAGTCTTAAATATAAAATTAATTTTATTTAATATATCTAAATTGTCTATCTAAACAATTATCGACATCAATTAGATATTTAAGATGACGGTGGAAAATCCAACTGGCATCTTCATTCTTCATTGGCAAGCTAAAAATCATTCAAGGGTAATTTAGTCTTTCAACACACATTTGACGCTCAAATATATCCACCTACTGTCAATCCAGTTCTTGCCATTAGTACAAATGTTATCTTCGTCTGTGAAAAGCCAAACGTCAGGAAAATTCTTAATTAATTAGAAATCTTCATCGTGACAGATGAGCACCTATATAAAATAAGTTAACAGGTAAAACTTACACGTTTCTAAATATTTTTTCGTTTGGTTTTATAAGACAAGCGGAGTGCGGTTATGCATTTGCCTGCCTTAACACGAAAACCTCAAGGGGAGCTGAAAGTGAATGTGAATGTGAATGTGAATTTGGACACATTTGGAACCAGACAAAATTCATTTCTCTGACTGCTCATTTTGTTGAGATCTTCAGCTTTCATTGACCCGATTAATCCTGTGTCTGTTGGAAGGAAATCATGTCCATCATTGGAGAGGCCCTTCTATCAGCAACCATCAATGCGCTTTTCGACAAGTTGACTTCAACTGATCTGCTGCAGTTTGCACGTCTGGAGCAGGTCCATGCTGATCTCAGGAAGTGGGAGAAAATCCTGAGGCAGACTTATAAAGTGCTTGATGATGCAGAGGAGAGGCAGATAACCGACAGGTTTGTGAAGGATTGGCTTCATGAGCTCAGGGACTTGGCTTACGACGTGGAAGACATACTTGATGAGTTTGCAACTGAATCTTTGCGGAGGAAGTTGCTGGACAAGTCTCAAGCGAGCCCAAGTAAGTTACGTAAGCTCATTCCTGTTTGTTGTTCTAGTTTAAATCCGCAATCCATTAAGTTCAATGTCAAAATGGGGTCTGAGCTGAAGGAGATTAATTATAGGTTTGAAAAAATTATAGAACAGAAAAACAACCTGGATTTGAAAGAGAACTTGGGAGTCAAGTCTTACAAAGTGAGATATCAAAGAATTCCTGCAACTTCTTTGCATGATACCCATGTTTATGGTAGGGAAAGTGATAAGGAGGCAATACTTGATATGTTATTGAAGGATGGAGGTGGTCATGTTGGAGTTCCTGTTATTTCTATAACTGGGATGGGAGGAATGGGAAAAACAACTCTTGCTCAACTTGTTTACAATGATGTTAAGGTGAAAAATCATTTCGATATCAAAGCATGGGCTTGTATTTCAGAAGATTTTGAGATTGCCCGTGTAACGAAAGCAGTCCTACAGTCTATTGCTCCTGAGACTAGTGATGCAAATGATCTAAATAGGCTTGCCTTTAGCAGTAAAAACTCTTGGTGGGCTCTTACGCGGTAAAGTTCGTAGCAAGGATTGGGAAGATGTGTTAAATTGCAAAATATGGACTTTACCAGAAGAGAAGAGTGGGATCATAGCAGCACTTAGAGTAAGTTACTATTACCTTCCTCCGCATCTAAAAAGATGTTTTGCGTATTGTTCAATATTCCCAAAGGACTATATATTTGAAATGAATGAGATGATTCTTTTGTGGATGGCTGAGGGTTTCTTGCAAATTGATAGCAGTGAAAAGGAAGCTGAAGATACGGGAAAAGATTTTTTTGAAGAGTTGTACTCCAGGTCATTTTTCCAACAATATAGTAGTGATTCATCAACATTTGTGATGCATGACCTTATCAATGATCTTGCTCAATGGGCTGCAGAAGATTTTTGCCTTAGAATTGAATATCCATTCGAATGTGAGAAGCAATTGAAAGTTCCCAAAAATGTTCACCATTTATCATATATAAATGGTGGATCTAATCGTAGGGAAAAGTTTGAGGCCTTTAATGAGATGAAAAGTATACGGACTTTGCTAGTCCGTATACCGTATTTCTCTTCTCGTGATTTTTTTAACATGTTGCCTCAACTACGACGTCTAAGGGTGTTGTCTCTCAAAGGATATTCCATTACTGAGCTACCAAACACAATTGGTGATTTGAAGCAACTTCGTTATCTTGACCTCTCCTACACTCAAATTGAAAATTTACCGAATTCAATAAACAAACTCTACAATTTAGAAACCCTTATCTTAATAGAATGCTCTTGTTTAAAACAATTGTGTTCTGACATAGGAAACCTCATCAATTTGCGCCATCTGTATATTTCTGATGCATGGTCATTGGAAGGAATGCCTTTGGGAATTGGTCGATTGAATTGTCTTCGAACATTGTCAGTGTATGTTGTGCATAATGACGTTAGAAGCAGATTAAAGGACTTGAAGAACCTGACACGTCTTCAAGGCAAGCTTTGCATTTCGGGGTTGGAGAATGTAAATGATGTTGAGGATGCCAAGAAGGCAGACTGTATTGGTAAAAAAAATCTTAGAGAGTTAGAGTTGAAATGGACCCCAAGTTTTGGCTATTCAAGGAATTTTGATATGGAGACGCAAGTGCTTGACATGCTACGACCTTGTCAAAAGCTTAAGAGGCTTACTATTTTGAGTTATGGCGGTACAAAATTTCCATCATGGTTAGGAAATACATCATCAAGGTTAGTGCTTTTAACACTTGAAAATTGCAAAAATTGTACTTCCTTGCCGCCACTTGGGCAATTACCCTTTCTCAAGGACCTATTTATTCGAAGATTGGATGGAATAAAGAGCATAGGTCTGGAGTTTTATGGAAATGGTCGCTCAACGCCATTTCAATCACTAAAGAATCTCTGTATTGAGGATATGCAAAAATGGAAAGAATGGATTCATCTTGGTAAAGATAGTCCTCACTTGCAAAGGCCTTCTTTTGAAAATTGTCCTCACCAGATGGGAAATTTGCCAGAATTTTTTCCTTCATTGAAAAGCCTTTGTATTAGAAGATGTGAGCAATTGCAGATGTTTGTTGCAAGTTTTCCAAAACACTGCGAGATAGAAATTTCTGAATGCAAGGAGGTTTCTTGGAGTCCAAGGGACTGCAACTCATTGAGCTCAGTGGTTCTTTCTGATATTTCAGGTTGTGTGTTTCTAGTGGAAAAGTTTTTGCGAGGTTCATTAAAAGTAGTAAGAGCAGTGAATGTTGAACATAAAAAGCTAAAATGTTTTCGGCAGATTGGAGCCAATTCACTGAAAGATATTGGCAATTTCTTGGGTCGGGAGTTTGATCAAAATATGTCTTTTATGTGTGAGGAGTGGGAAGAGCACGAGCAAGGGTTGGCTTGCGGACTTCAATATTTGGCAGTGACAAATTGTGATTGCCTTATGAAGCTACCGCAAGTATTGCATAGCCTTAGTTTCCCTAGAGGACTATCCATCCAAGACTGCCCGGACCTTACTTCCATTCCAGATTATGCTCTGCCTTCTGAGTTGAAATTCATTGGCATCAAGAAATGTAATGCGCTAGTATCTTTACCTAAGTCATGGATGCAGACTAGCAACACATCTCTTGAAAAAATGTGCATTGAAGAATGTGATTCTTTGACATATCTTGCCAGGGTCCAGTTACCTCCAAATTTGAAAAAGTTGGAGATTGACAATTGTTGTGGTTTACGAACTTTGGTGGACAAAGAGGAAGTTTCAATATCACATGAGGAGAACGTGAAAGGTGGCAGTTGTGAGAACAATTTTGCTCGCGAGTACTCGAAGACTGCATCTTGTCAATCAAGAGGCAATCTATCGAAGGCTCTTGTATACCTATATGTTCGTAAATGTCCAAAGCTGGAGTCTATAGCGGGAAGCTTCCATGGTAACAAATCTCTTGAAACAATTCATATCTTTAATTGCAAAAATCTTGAATTGTTACCTAATGACCTGCACACCCTCAACTATCTTCAAGAGATTTACATAATAGGTTGTCAAAGTCTTGTACCGTATCCAGAGTGGCAACTGCCTTCTGCGAACCTGAAAGACCTCTGCATACTTAATTGTGAGAAACTAGACACTCTTCCCAGTGGCATGAACAATCTCACCGCTCTACAGAGTGTGACCATACTCAATTGTCCAGGCATAGTATGCTTTCCTGAGGATGGCTTTCCCACCAACATTAAATCACTTAGAATTAATATAGATGTCAAGATCTGTAAGTCATTGTTTGAGTGGGGTTTGCATAGACTCACTTCTCTTAAGGAACTCTACATTACCGGAGGATGTCTTGACATGCTGTCGTTTCCAGAGGAGGAAAAAGGAATGAGGCTTCCTACCTCTCTTACTACACTGCTCATTAATGAATTTCCGAATCTGGAACGCCTTTCTTCCATTTTTCAAGAGTTGACTGCCTTAAAAGAACTGTGTCTATGTAGTTGTCCAAAGCTCAAGTTCTTTCCAAAGAAGGGTCTGCCTCCCTCACTTCTGGAACTAGAGATCTGGGATTGTCCTCTCCTACAACAAAGTTGTGAAAACAATGAAGGACTATATTTGCCAATGATAGCCTCCATACCTTCAGTTACCATAAATGGTAAAAAGGTGATCTTCTGCAGACGAAGATTGTTGAAGTCTGTCTAAGGCCCCAGGTATGTCCATTAAAAACAATATGCAACAATTATTTATATTCTAGTTTATGTCCCTCAGAATCTCATTTTCTGTATTATTTTCGATGGATCCAAACAGCCAAGTTTGCCATTCAGCCCCTCCACTTGAAGTCCGCCAAAAAAGGATGACAACCTCATGTCTCTTGTCAAATCCATTGATAAAGGTAAAATCATTTTCTTCTGATAATTTTATTCTTTACGTTAATGAATATATTGAAACAATTTTAGTAAATTGATATGAAATGATCTATAAAATTACTAGAACAAAGGAAAAAAAAATAGATGTAACTAATCTCTTTCAAAACCTGATTCCTTTGTTTAGGTAGCAATTTTGTAGGAATATCAGTACGTGAAAGGAAGTTCGCATGATTTCTTAGGGGTTGTGCAACTGATAGAAAGCCAGCTCGAAAATAGTCATACTCAGCTCAGATATCAGGGATCGGAAATGAGTTTTTTGTTATTCTTAATGCAGTTACTAGTAACAATATTGTGTTTGGTTTTCCATTTTGTTGTTCTATAATGAATTTTCCATATCATTTTCCGGAATCTACTTCAGAACCGATATACACTTTGTGTATGGTTTTGAAAGGACTTATAATTTGTTCCTACACTCAGATATGTCATTTTCATTCATGAAGTTGCTCTGATTGTTGCTTAAACTATAAGAAACGTTTGGTAGCTTTTTTAGCTTCTATTTTATTAAAATCTGATTTTAACTTTGATATCAATCATTTCTTAAAACTGCTTCTGTTAAAGCATGAATACAAGGAGAAAACTCCACAGGTTTTCTTGACACATGAAGTACTAGAAAGACTAAAATAACTGAATTTATGTGTTGATTTTAGTTGTTGTAGAAATTGTACCTTTTTGAACCTTTGAGAAATAGTCTTACTTTTCGAAAAACTAATAGGAAATGGACATGAGTGTGTGTGTGTTGATATCTCATGGTCTGCACAGCCTGCAGGCACAATTTAATAGAAAAATGAGTTGAATTTCATACTTATGAATAGATTGAATACGCCCTCCTTAATCTTATTGTTATTATCTCATGGAGTGAATATAATTTCTTTTTTATTAATAGACTTATCACTCAATATTCGGCATTTGGTGAACTAAATGGTGTTGCAGTATATAGATAAAGACATAAGCATAAAAACTTTTACAACCGATTTGTTACAGGCATGAGTTCTCTAGTTTCACAAAGTATTATGTTCTGATCATAAGGTAGATTGCGTGAGCTACAAGCAAAAGCAACAATCTTTTCCAAACAAACCGAACATCAAAATGCAGTAATGGAAATGCTTCAGGACAAAGGGCAGAACACAATTGTGTAGTTTGTACCAGTAAGGCATGTGAAAGTGTTGTTTACTTCATCGAAAGTGTAAGTGAAAGCATTTGAACATAAATCTTTGAAAAACTTGAAGTAGGATGCAGTAGGATCGCAGTTTTCCTGATCTCTGCAACAAAATTGCTGGTTCCTGAAAACGTTACACGGATGCTTGCAGCTACCAGGGTGTCTCAACTCAGTTGGACACAAACCATTTATGTCAGTTGCACACTTGATCCCTGCAGCGCAGCCAGTGCTTCCAGGAACTGCTCTAAACTCTAGAGGAATGTTGAATCCATTAATCAATGAGATGTCAAAGTAGTCCATATGGGTTCCATCTAAAGTGTATTCTGCTATGGTGACAGGAGATCTGGCTGAACTGCTTGACATAGTGCAGTCAAGCACCCCATCACAGTCACCTGTCTCA
The DNA here is from genome assembly GCA_022984855.1 of Dimocarpus longan. Classification (NCBI taxonomy): domain Eukaryota; kingdom Viridiplantae; phylum Streptophyta; class Magnoliopsida; order Sapindales; family Sapindaceae; genus Dimocarpus; species Dimocarpus longan. The sequence goes on from CM041021.1 coordinate 1,687,411, forward strand.
CATTTTCCAGTCCCGTTTTGATTGAATTTGCAGTTGGTTCGAGGCCAAATGCGGCCACTATGTAGAGAGTTAGAGTTAACGTTGACCATCCATGTCTCACCTTGCCTGAGTTCCTGGCCACCACCAGGCACCGCGGCTGCCCAAACTGTGTGAGTGCAGTTGTTTTGGACATGAAAAGTGATTGCAGGGATCAAGCGAAAGGCATTAAGGATGAAGTATGTGAAAGAGAAGATTTTCAAGAAGCTCATCTTCATATGGTTTGGGTTTGGAGTTGGTTGGTTGGTTGTTTTGTTGTGGGAAAATGTCAAGTGAACTGGTGGGAATTTTTAAAGCTGATTTGTTGGTGTTAATTGTTATTATGTGGTTACAATTTAGTCAATGTCAACAGAAAGACTAACTAGAGAGAAAAGAAAGTGTCAGGTTAAGCTGATGGAGAAGTTTTGTAAGAAGCGTGCAAACTACGTCAGGTTAAGCAGAAATTCATTGGCATCAAGAAATGTAATGCTCTAGAATCTTCACCTAAATCGTGGATGTTAGTCACCATCAAAGTTAAAAGCCTAGGCTTTTAGAAAATGGTTCAACTATAGTGTTTAAAACTTGAGATTATGACACGTTGATAATGGATACAAAGTAGAAATATGTCTCTTGAAATACTGCATATTGAAGACTGATTCTTTGACGTACATTGCCAGAGTCCAACTACCTCTAAATTTGAAGGACTTGGAAATCTCATATTTCTCTAGTTTAAAGACTTTGGTGGATGAAGAGGACGTTTCACTAACACCTGAGGAGAATGTCAACCGCAGCAGTTAAGATGGAGCGCCATTCTTCCATTTTTCAAGAGCTGATTTCCTTAAAAGTGTGAACTATCAATCTGGAAGTGTGAAACCAACTTTTCTGTTAACTGTGTCTACTGTTTTCTATTTGGTTCTGATACCTTATTAACAATAAAAAAGTTCTAAATGCCATTTGAACAATCAAACAAATTCAAGAGGAGAGAAAATAGGTTTCCCATTCATGATGAAAAATGGTCTCTAGGTTTACAAGAACAAAAAGACTACATATGGTAATGGAGAAAATGACTAAACTACCCTTACAAAAAGTAATAAAGAATATTTACTCTAATAAAAAGAACTGTGGCTACAGACTTGTCCAAAGCTCCAACTCTTTCCAGAGAAGGGTCTGCCTCTCTCACTTATGTAACTATGTATCCATGAATGTCCTCTGCTACAACAAAGCTGCTAGCACAATGAAGGACTATATTGGCGAATGATAGCCCTCATACCTTTAGTTTCCATAGATGGTTTAAAGTTTGTTTTACATACATATTTTGATTGGTTTTCCATTTCATTTTCAAGAATTTACTCCAGAACCGATATACATTTTGTATATGGTTTTGAAAGGGCTAATAGTTTGCCACAAACTCACAGGAAAGAAATGCTGTTTTCATTCCTACACACAAGTATGTGTTTTTCCATTAATGAAGTTGCTCTGACTGTTGCTTGAACTGTAAGAAACGTTTGGTTGCTTTTTTCGCTTTCTGCTTTTTTCTTAAATCTGATTTTAAGTTGTGATATCAATCAATTTTTTGAAGCTGCTTCTGTTAAAGCATGAATAATATGAGGAGAAAAAACCACAGGTTGTTTTGTATCGATATTTGCTTGATTTCACTATAAACCATCATTTCATTGTAGATTTAATTATACAAAATTAGTGGCAGTTTGTTTTGTATCGATATATTTGCTTGATTGGTAGAAAAAGAGAATAAAGAAAAGAACTATCAAATGAGCCTGAAAGATATGCACCAACTTGCAATTTATCTCTTTCTTATCACATTCCCGCACCTATAGACTCACATGCAAAAGCACTTGTACATATGCTAGTTATCTACTTAAAATGTTGTATAAGTAACAAACTTTGCAATGGAAGCGCTTCAAGATCAAGGACAGAACACAACATTGTAATTAGTACCAGTATAGCAAGCAAAACTGAATAGAAACCAATGGGCTAGGTAATAGAAAACAAAATAATAACACACAGAATTTATGTGAAAAAATCCCAAATCGGGGAGTGTTTAGGGCAAAGGAGGAGAAAATTCACTAAATCCAAGATGAGTACAAAAGGGAGTGTTTAGGGCAGCTAAAAAACATGATCCAATCCCTCCACTACCACCACAAATCCCCAAAAAAATTTATATTTGTCATTTCATCACAATTATCACACTGCGAGTTTTTAGGTCGAACCAAATAGAATTCGGATCATCGAACTTTAACAGAAACGTTGTTTACATCATCAAAAGCATAAATGTAAACATTTGGACACAAATCTTTGAAGAACTTGAAGTAGGATGTAGTATTAGTAGCACAACTTTCCTCACTCCTGCAACAAAACTGCTGGTTCTTGAAACCAGTACATGGATGGTTGCAGCCACCAGGGTGTCTCAACTCAATTGGACACAAACCGTTTATATAAGCTGCACACTTGATCAATGCAGTGCAGGCACTAATTAAAACTTTATTGGAACAGTGAACCCATTAATCAGAGAAATGTCAAAAATTTTAACAAGTTCATGATTCTCATATGGTTTGGTTTTGGTTGGTTGATAGTAGCTTGTCTTGTAGGAAACTATATTGTGGCTGCTTGGAAAATTTCAAAGGTAGTTATGACAATTGTGATAATGCGGGTTCACTTTTAAGTTATTGTCTAAAAAGAAACCAAAGAATGAGGAGACACAAAAGTCAAGGTCAAGGGTCATGTGTATAGCAATTGACTAAATATGAGTTCACAACACGTCATACGATATTATGCACTTATATTATATCATGTAGGAGCAAGTTATGACAATAGCATGTCCCGTGCAATTATATCTCAAGCTAACGAAGACGGTCATGAGTACCAAAACTCAAAATGATGCCTACACCCCTAGAATTTATCATATTTACAGACAAAACAAGATTAAGGATGTCAAATCAAACTGCTAAAGTTACTACCAAAAAAACCGAAGAGAAAATGGATATTCAGTAAATTTAATTAAATCAAACTGAATTAATAATTTGATAACCCTTGAAAGAATGTGTATATATATACACATTTGTAAATAGAGATGGATTTAAGATACTTAATATTGTAGACATGATGTGAAGGTTTCCACATGCCTGCCTGCATATATATATATATATATATATATATAGATATATACACATATATATGTATAAATGGACCTCTCTTATGGGGTTCAATCTCTATAATTGATAATTTGTCTGACAGATTCTTATGTAAAATTAAGAGATAATACAAGTTGATTTAATGAGGTGCTGGTGAAGGAGCAGAAAAGAGAGAAGAGAAGAGCTTCTCAGCAAGCACTTCATTGGCTGCATCAGTTGGATGAAAAGCATCCCAAAACACATAATCCGTTCTATTTTTGCATAGTTTTGAATTAGGGAGGCACAATCCACCAATGTTTGTATCCACATTGCAACATGATGTATTAGACACCTTGAAACCTGAAAAAAAAAAAAATCAATACTCATTCAGATGTTTTAGAGTTTCAGAGACCCACCTCTCATTTCTTATTTGAATATAATTATCCAATAATCATCTCAAATAACATGACAAATATGATATGTAACTATCATATCATATTGAGTTATTTTCATTTTTTCCTAATAATTGATAAATCATCATTTTTCCCCTAACAATTGATAAATCATCAAAAAGCTCCTCATTTGTTAGAAAAGTGATTTTCTAAAATGTGACAGCAAGGGGGGTTTTTGATGTTTTCGTAAACAATAAGGGGGCAGTTGATGATTTATCAATAGTTAAAGGAGAAAATAAAAATAACTCTATCATATATCATATTATTTAACATGATGGTCACAAATCACATTACATGATATGATATAAATTTATGAGTAAAAGTAAAACTTGTTTCTTAATTTATGAAAATCGATTTGGGATAGATATTCTAACAAACCATGAATGTTCTACTCCAAATAACAAAAACAAAAGAGGGCTATAGAGAAGCGATTGATGATTTACCATAAAGATGGGGCTTGTCAATCAAATCCAAGACATCTTGATATGTATCAGCAAACAGGAACTTAGCAGAAGGGAGTCTGCCATTGAGAGAGACAAAGAGTTCTTTCACTTTGGAGTTATATTCAAGAGCCATTTCATTGACTATCTTCAAGCACTGCCCTGTCTTTGATTTCACTCTCTGTGAAGGTATGCATCCTAGTGGCCCTAGTCCATGGAATACTAATTTCCTTGCTCCCAATTGATACAGCCTCTGATTTAATCAATCAAAATTCAATTGTTAATACACTTACCTATACTTGGTTACATAGAATGTTAATGTAATGCTATTGATATTTTATTTTTCTAGTTTATGAATTTCATCAAAATTTATCAAGATAAAAAAGTACAATATGGTCACAGGGACCTATTCCACCCCTTCCTACTTTAAAAAAATAATAATAATGAAGAAGCGAAGTAATCAAAATTATTCAAATTAATAAAGAAAACAAACTAATATTCGTCATATCTTAGTTTTCTACAATTTTTTAAACGTCAACATCTAAATTTTATAGATTTCTGACATTTTAAGTTATTACTAACAAATATACATCTAGAAATTGAGTTGTTTACGGTTCAATGAATATGAAAAAACAGTAATAATAAAGAAGTATAAGTTTTTAATTGGAAAGCAAAATTTTTTACCATCTACCATCTCTAGACCTAATCACTAAACATAGCACGCATCACAGTTTTGTCAAAACTTGTTTATCCACATACTCTAGCAAAATTTTGTCATTTTTATATCAACTTAAGCTAATATAAACCTCTAAATTAAAACAAAAAATAGTGTAATAATCCAAAGTACTATTAAGAATTAGAAGAAATTATTAAGTGACAAGAAGTCAACAACTCACTTTTGCTTTCAAGTAATACCTAACTTTATACTATAATTAAAAGATTTCCAAGAAATTAACCCTAATGGTTCAATGCTTCTGCTTTTACATGTAACTTTTAAAAGCACTTTTGAAAAAAGCCAAATATTAAATAAACAAATGGATGGTAAATATAGGGATGTAACTTTCAAAAGCACTTTTGAAGAAAAAACCAATATTAAATGAATAAATTGATGATAAATACATAGGGATGGTAGAGAAGTTCACCGAAAGCTGTTTGTCTAAAGTGGATCTTAAGAGTTCCAGAAATTCATCCCGTGTGTATTGTTGGCCATCTGGTAAGAAGGGTTGCAAGAAATTGTTCACATAGTCATTGCTTCCTGTAAATGCCATGTTCAAATAAACTCTGATTAGTAAAGGATCTTAAATTCTATTATATGTATATACATTTCTTCTGTCTTGGTTTTGCAAAAAGAAAGAATATTGGCATGTAATTTAAATATAATTCTTTATGTTGAAAGAGAAATAAAAGTCTAAATAATGAAAACGTACTACGGGCTTCATGATCTTTTGTTCTAATCAATTTTTGAAACATAAAATGGTATTATATTATTTTTTAACCATAAGATAATTTAACATGTACAGACAAAATTTTGTTAAACTTGCCGGGATTAAATACTACATGTTCGGAAATCTAACAATGAAATGTTACTTCCATAATAAGGAAAAGAACGTACATACTAGTAAAAACGTATAACGAAACTTGAATCTCTGCGACGAATGTGACAAGAAAATAAACACCCTACTTGATTATGAGTAAATGTGTACATTGCATCATAATTTTGAAAACTGCTGAGGGACTGTAAGAGTACTTTTTTCACTCTCATTTGTGGTCAAATTATTGACTTTTGCTTTGAAAAGAAATGGAAAAGAAAAGGAAAGAAAAATTAAAATGCTAACTTATATGCTGAGCAAAAGTATATATACCAATTCCAACAAAGTACATGGCTTCATTGCAAAGTTTGTTTGCAGCCTCTTCTCCTATTTTGGCCCTGATTGTTTCCTTTGTCTTTTTGAAATAATTTATCTGATCATCAAAAGTTAATCGCTGAACCTGCCCAAACAAAAAAAAAAAACAAAAACAAATTAAAAAAAAAAAATCGTCTTTCAATATATATATATATATATTTCAAGATACAATAAATTGAAATTTTATTCGAAGAAATAAGTATTACAAAATATGATCCGGTGTCGTTTAGAATTCCTGCTCCTCCAGATGCATAATTAACCCCTTTAAGGAGCGCATCATCGTTATTTGACAAGGAAAGGTATGGCGGTGGTGATGGAATCCCAAGCCTTGAAGCTACACATTCAAAAATTAAATAAATAAACAAATAAAAAAATTGATATATAGTAATTAATATTATATATCAAATTTGGTGTGATTTTGGAGTCAACAAAAGTGTCTAAATAATCCAGAGAAATTTTAAATATTTTAAATGTTTAAACAATTTAATATTTTTTAAAAGAAATAATTACTAGATACATTAGAAAATATCAATTAAAAAAAAAAAACTGAAAGTGCTTTTCAAGAAAAAAAATGATATTGTCAAAAAAAAAAAAAGAAAAAAAATGATGCATTTAGAAATTATTTTATAATATATATATGACTAAAACAGTTTAAGCAAAAGCACATTTTCCCAAGTACTTCTTAAGAAAGCACTTTAAAATAAAAAATTCGACCCGACCAAAGAAAACTTTTAAGACAAATATTTATTAAATACTTTTCGAAACATTACAAATATATTTAATAATAAAAAAAACACTTTGACTTATTTTCGCTACAAAATAAATAAATAAATATATATATACTTGTTTAAAAGCACTTTTGGCAATACCAAAATGGCTCTCAACACCACTAAAATAAATTGTACACAAAATATAAAAATAAAATAAAAATTAAAGTATCTTAAAATAACTAGAAGATAAAAATATACATATTATATCTCCAATAGTTCTTCCATTAGTGAATCGACCAGTAGCTTGTCCTCCTTCATAATCAATCCCATACCAAGGAAAATCCGACCTAGCTAGAGAATATTGAAGAAACTTATTGTTTCCAACTTCTGGTATCGAGTCCCCGAAAACGAAAGTAACCAACGAGGATGAATTCGAAGTGGCGGCTGCGGCAGCCAAGGCTACCGCGGCCATAGTAGCGAGGATCATGCACAATGTAGTAAACAATGCCATCACGTGGTTGAAATTTGATCACAAAAAAGCTTGTTATTGTTGAAGCAACGTTCGAAAATGATTTATAGTATGTGACAGAAGGGTGTGGCATGTCTAGTTGTTCAAGTTTGCTCGTATTAGGTGATTAATTTCAAAACCATAAGTTGGGAGCTAGTAAGCTAGCTAGAGAGACCATGAATGGTGCACATTGATTGATTTGGTGGGTGATGTTGGAAGATATGGTGGTTGTCTTCAGAGCGGTTGGCCAAACTCAACTCACTTAAAGAGTACTTTATTTTAGTAAAAAATTGAAGCTACCTGAGAGTGAATGAAGAGGGTAATTCTATGTAATTTTGTGTCTCAAGAAAAGAAAACATATACAAGTTTTCCTTAATTAGATTCATCTGCTTTTTGGTTGCTTTGATTCAGTTAAGATTCTTGCATTAACTAGTAACTATCTTGTTAGAGTTTAAAGATTTTTTTAATCGGAAAGTGGCAATATATATATATATATATTTGGTAATCCAAAAGTCTCCTAAATATGCTTAACCGGTCTGTGTTTGAAGTTGAAACTCATGGTGAACCCTACAATTTTCAGAGAGCAGGAAGCTATGGTCTTCGATTATGTAAATATTCATGAGGCTTTAAACCTTAAACCTTATGAAAACAAACCACTAATCAAACCGTCCTTACTAATCCTTCGTGAACAAGTGAGTGGTAGTTAGTATCATTGTGTTGTATTTGTGTACATTATATCACTCCTTGTTTAATTAGTTTTGTTGAAATTTATGATTACAATCTGCAAGTCGATTCATGTTCATTCTATATAAGGTATATTAAAAATTGTCCAATAATTTATGTTGCCTTTTACTACTCAACTTGTTTTTGTAAGGTCAATAAATATCATAACAGTAACTTCAACAATTATATATATATATATATATTGTACAATACCAATCGAATTTATATATATATAAACAAAAAAAAAATGAATAACTGACTTGATTGATAGAGAATTGCAGTAATTGCAATATTCTTAGACAGAAATTTCTCTCATTCTCACTACTTGAAGGTCTAATGGAATCTATCTTAAGATGCAACTATCAATTTTCTATATCAAAACAGATGATGCAGAAGTCAGATGAACAATGAATACTTCTCTTTGATACTCAAAATTGATGTGTTTTTTATGAAAGAATTTTTTTGTTATTTAGAATAAAATGACTCATTGTATTTATAGAATAATACATGACTGTTAGAACAGTCATGTCTATTTTGAAACATTATTTTAACGATATTATTTGAATTTAAATTTAATTTAAAATCAAACAGTGAAAAAAAAAGGAAATAATAATAATAATAATAGTGTCAAGGAACCCAAAACCCAGGCCCAAAGACCAATCTTTGACAAATAATAAATAATAAAGCTCAAGCTAAATCCATCTAACCCACTTCACTCAATTAACAAACGTGATAAGTTCCTCATTTATAAGCAACAAATTTTCTTGTTTTTCTTCAATGTGGGATTCCTTATTTCAAACATAATATTTTTTCTCTAACAGTTTTATACTGTCATTTTTACGCGTCATGTTATATATTGTAATTAGATTATCCTTATGAAAGTGATCATTAGAATTCGAATTATCCTTTAACGATTTGTAGCAGCATAGATCCATTACTATAAAAACATCATATATTAGTATTCGTAGGTGAAAATTATTATTCAAGACTCGATCAATCTAGAAATACCTTAAAAATACAAACTTAATTAAACAATATTCTGTCAATTGGCTAAGAATTTATGGCCATTATGTGCTCCATCACAATCAATAATATATTTTTATAGTGGGCTGATTTCTACGGTTGTTAATTTAGGGGCTTGACTTTACTGTCAATTTCTTAGGACCTAGCATCCTGCAAGAAAGTCAAAGGAATGGATGGATTACCTTAACTGATGGTCAATGCCGACTAAAGGTACTCCGATGTCCAAGATAGAAATATAGGAAATGGTAGATAGAATAAGAATATTGAAAGTAAAGCGTGCAATAAATAATGAATGAGAGTAAAGCGTATGACAACTATTAATTGATGGTTGAGATATAAGTAAGATGTCAAGCAACAACAATGAATGCTAAAGTTTTTATTGAGTATTAGTGGAAAATTTGACAAAGTGACAATAGCAAGATGATCCCCTCTCATCACTGGTTGCTTCCCTTTTATAAAAGAGAAACTAACTATTGTCGAGCTGTGACAACTTCTGAGATCAGTGGATCGGTTCCCTTGATCTCATCTCCCATATTTGATTGGTCAAGTCACACATTTAATTGATTGAATTGACCAACTATTATACTTAGATGAGGGCTTCTGGGCTTTAATTGCGTTGGATTCGATACTAACCCAACATTTAGGTTGCTATTTTGGACTTTACCCCTAAATCAATTATTGGGCCTGTACTTCTTGATTTTGGCTATTGCAACTTTAATTACGGAATTCTTAAAAAGGTTTTAAAAACTATCATTCATCACTCTTATTATAAATATTAGAGCATATATGTTGAAAGTTAACAGAAGGAAGATTTATTAAGTTAATTTTACATAGTTAATATATTTTATAAATTTAAAGTAGTGACGAAGAGAGTTCTTATCTAACAATAGCTTTATAAGGTCCTTTGATTCACTCTATTATTATTACTATTTCTTTAAGTATATTCACTTTATTACTGATAATTTGAGCTACGTGGATTTGACGTTGAAAATGTATGTTCACCATAAACTACCTAATTTTTACTTATGTTACGTTTAATCAATGTTCCAATTTAATATGTTATATTGTAACTCAGGTTAAATGTCATAATATATAAACTCCATGTTATAATAAATTAAATATGAAAATAATAAACAGTAGTAAAGCAACTAAACACAAAAATATTTTTACCGTGGTTAAATGTTATCCTACATCCATGAGACCTTATCTAAAGAGATCAACTATTAATGAATATACAAGTACAATCTATTTGACTTATTTACTCTAAGACTTCCTCTTAGAATTGGTGCAATGTGAAATACACGTTCATCGGTGTTATTTTTGCAAGCTCCCCTTGCCTTCATGAGTGGTAGCAACTTGAAATCCCTTTAACCCGTAAACTTGTCTCCTCTCTCTATGACCAAATGTCTTGTCATCCCAATAAGCACTTACTCTAGACTCTCCAGCATCACCAGACTAAGTCTAGCACACAAATTTAAAAAACAAACCTCTCTAAGTGTTACAAAAAATAATTTATTTTCTCTAAATGAATATGCACTGTTTTCACTCACGAAAACCTGACAAATATACAACCTAGAGACGAGAAACTCCAAGTCACATATACATACAATTTGACAAGATAAAATCTCTCTCGTTCTACACTTAAAACTACATACAAAAACTTCAAGCACTCTCAGACTATGCTATCATGTATTGCAATGTTGCCTCCTTACAAAGCACACAACAGTCTTTTATTCTCTATCTATTTATATCCACATGCACTACACCTTGTCTATCAATAAAAATAACCTGAAAGTTAATTCTAAAAAGTAAATGATAGAGAATAAAATCCATTTTAATGAAAATCAAACTAATGAAGGAAACTTCCCTATTTTGTCTCTGTTGATCAAATGCGCAAAGAAATAATATCTTTGCTCATCCAAATCTATAAACTAGGGAATAAAAGAAGTTTTTTGTAATACAAAAGATTGGTTGACAAATAAAATACTTTCCATAACCATGAAAAGATATATTTTATTTTTCAAATTTAATAAGTCAACAATAAGAAATTTTCCTTAAAAAATATATTTCAATTAATTTAATGCCACAAGTAAATTATATACTTTATTCATGAAAATAACAATATTGAATAATCATATAATCACTCAATAAGACAAATAAACATAATAAAAACATAAATAAAGCACTTATGATATTATTTAGAAAACCTACACTGTAAACTGTTAGGAAAAATTATTTATAACATTAAAACTAATGTTGCAACATTTACCTGCTTGTTATAACTCAGACATTAATAACACTAATTGTGTGTTTACTTTATTTGGAGGAATCGGAATGACTTGGAATTGGAATGAGGTATCGGAATCAGAATAAGTTATTTACTTCAATTGCAAAAATTATAATCAGAATCAACAGTATTATCATTGAACTGTTTACTCTACTTTGGAATCGGAATAAATTAATTATAAGTTACAAAAATATCCTTAATTAAAATTAAGGATTAATTATAATAATATGTAATTTTTTTATTATAATAAACTATTTTTTTAATATCAAATAAAAAACTACATATTATAATAAAAAAAATTACATATTATTCTAATAGTGTGTAGTTTTTTTATTATAATATGCTGTTTTTTTAATATAAAATAAAAAACCACATATTATAATAAAAAAATTACATATTATTTTATTAATCCATTATGATAATTAAGAAATTAGTGATGAAAAACCAATAGTGTGTAGTTTTTTATTATAATATGTTTTTTTTTTATTAATATCATATAAAATAGGTTTTTCTTTATTTTTTAAATAATGGTATAAGAGACTTTTTATTTTGACAAAAGGAATGAGAAATGGGATTCTCAAGTGGATTGGAGGGATTGAGATTCTCATTCCATAACCCCAAATTGATGTAGGGCCCACACTTTCATTCTCATTACGGAATGAATTTTAAGCAAGTAAACACCATCAATCAATCTCATTCCGCATTCACATTTCTTAATCCATGAAGTAAATACACCATAAATATAAACACATTGCAGTCCATGTAAACATATGTTTTCCATGCGTTTTGTTGCACAAACAAAGTCAATCATCAAAGTCATACAATAATGCTCAATGTCATAAGATGTCAATAACATAATACAATGATTTTATAAGATTAATTTCAATGCCATAAGATGCTAACTATAGTGCACCACACATATGTGCACTAACAGACGTCATTAAATTAATGAAATTCAACAAAGGTTACTGTAAGTATATTTATTTTAGAAAAAAGGGAAAAAAAAAAAAACCCCTAATGTACGGTCAACATCATATGTACAATGAAAAAAATTGTTTGATTCAAGGTTTCACCTCTCTATCTTTTCTTTCTTTCTTTTCTTGTTTAAAAAATTACAAATACACTTATATCTATCAGGACTCCTAGATGATGACACTACAGAACAATCTAAAACACAACATTTTAACTCTACTTCCTACTAGTAAAGAGAGAGATTCATACTAAGTGAACAAAATTATCTTTCAATTGAAAAGATTTATATGTAGATTTTCCACGAACGAGTAGATTGATTCGAAATTGTTCACTTTTTATAGTGGACAATATTCCGACCGTATATCTACCTATGCCTATGATGAGCGACCGAGTGGTGTGTCACTCAAGCAAAGCACTTGTGAGTGTAATTCCTCTTCATCTTATTCTTGAAGTTGTCGTAGCAACTAGGAACTTCGTAAAGTACTTTCGAAAAATAAAACTTCCGAAAGTCAATAAAAACAGTCTTGAAAGTGCACTTATCAAATCTAATCCGCACAAATGAAGCGCCATCCTTTTTCAACGGAGAATTTTCTTTATTATTATTATTATTATTATTTTGCTTTTAATTTTCTTTATTATTTATGTTATTCTTTTAACATCTAAGTTATACAAATATATTTGATAGATTTTAATTCATTTAATTCTTATGAAAAAAATAATATTGTATTTGGATTATTATATTCAATTATAGAATTTGGACCATCAAATTTAAATTCATGTTTAGGACTGCTCACCCAAATTTACAATTTTTCCTGTTAACTTTTATTTTGTGTTATTATTAATATTATGAAAAAAGTAAAGCAATATAAGATTATTTATTTTTTACCATTAGTATGAATCAAATAACTCTTTTTGTAGTATAAAAGAAATATCTTTTTATATGTGATTTTATATAACTAAGATAAGATTTGAATCTTATCATAAATATAGAGAGAAAAAATTTAAAATTTCTCAATAGGGAGTGGATGTGTCTCTCATTGTATTTTGTGAAATTATATATCATTAACTAATTATATTTAATATTGTGAAAACGGAATTTAGATCTTGAATTAAATAATACTAATGTGTTAAGTCAACAATTCAATCAAAGATCACATGTTTTTCACTTTGAATCGCATAGTTTATTGAATACAGCTTGTACATATTGATAACCAAGTTTCAGATGTTTAACTGTAAATGAAAGTCGAAGAAACGCGCGGTGACTACACGTGGTAAGACATTTCCAACCTGCCTTTCAAGTGGCAACTTCGCTTCCCAACAGTCTCATCATTTATATGAACAGTTTTTTCTCGATATTTAGGAGTAAAGATCAAAACTGTACGACTAGAGTACTATTTAAATTGGTCTTAATAGTAGTCTGATCTATAAAATATGTTAGGCAAAAAAAAAAAAAAAATGTAATTAAGGGTAGTTACAATTTTCAATATAGGATTCATCCACTATAAACTAAAACTTCGATAAAAAATAAAAAGTGTAACCCTCTTTGGATTTTTTTTTTTCTTTTTCTAAAATGCCACCAATTGTGTAGCAATTTAAAATCGGATCATTTTCAAATTAGATAAGCCTTTTTTATCATCAATGCACATTATCTTACAAAATAACCATTTAAATTAATAATTTAAATAAATATATATATAACATCAATTATTGAGATTTGATATCATCTTTCAAACTAATAATCAATTTAGGTATCATCAACTGCTATTAAATATAAGAGTAATGCCAAATTTTTCAAAAATTTTACCTAAAGTTATATATAAATGATATAATATGTGAGTTATCAAGATCTTATTAATTATCTCATTATTATATAATTTATTATATAGATTTAATAAATATCAAGAATTTAGTAGTTGGTCCAGCAAAATTTTAGAGCTTGCAAAAATCAACAAAGAATGTTGACAAGACAATTTAATTATTGCCTCATATATTAATTGTAAATCAAGTAATATAAATTATCTCAATTATTAGTTGTTGTGGTCCTTGTGGACCCTTCTTTTTTTCTTTTTAATTTCATAGGTTTAATTTTATACTATAATAATATTCAATATTTCAATTTGCATTTTAATTAATTAGTACCATACTTTTTAATACAAGTGATGTGTAACAATGAAATTAATATATCAATTGAATTAAAATAACATTCAACGAAAGGAAATTTAAAATAAAATATAAATTGAGAACTCTAATATTTATGTTTATGTTATTTTTTAAAAAGGAATTAAAATAAAGTAAGTAATCTTACTAATAACATTGATTGATCGTCAAAGATGAATGATAACAATGATATTAAACTATGTTATTATTTAATTTGTCAATAGTTGTTGTTGTCTTTGTGTTTTATAACGAACTCAACAAATTTTGTTAAGCTTTTCTGCTTAATGACGAAATAATCTCAAATTAAGGATGTGTTTAGTGAGTTAGATTGGATTGAAATACTTTTATAATATTAAATTCGGTTAGATTAAATAAAACTGTGTATTTTTTGTTTGATACTATGAGATTAATTAATATTATATTATATTATATTAATTTATGCATAAAAATATTTAAATATTTTTTAAATTTTATTTAGTATCAATCATCACAACTAAAATAATATTTGTTTGTATTTGATATTAAAACACATTAAATTTCAAATTATTTTTAATAAAATATATGTAACTATTTAATAAAAATAAAAATATAATAAATAATTACTGTCTATTTTTATTGTATCAAATAGTTAAAATTAATAAATTATTATTTTTATATTATAAATAATTAAAGACCACCCTAAAATGGCAAAATTTGTTTTTACCCAAATTCAAAAATATAATATCTTTTCAACCCTTGAAACAAATTAATTGCATCATATACTCAATTAGATCAAATCACCCCTTTCACAAATTTACCCATATACCCTTATTATTAAAAATTAAAAAAAAAAAAAAAAAAAAAAGCCGATTAGATAATTACGAAACTATCATAAACTAAATAAGGGGCTTCAAACTCGATTGGAAACATTTGCAACCGAGTTTCAAGCAAAATCAAACTCGATACACAACCTGAGTTGACCGTTTGTGACCCGAAGAGGCATTTTGACCATCATTGACCTTCGTAGATCATCGTCGACTTTGTTCACCTCTTCCATTGTTTACGATACATGATATTTGGCTTCCAATGTTGATTGTTTAAGTTTCGTTGAGATTTTTCGAGTTTTTTGTGGTTTTTCGAGTTTTTTTTGTGTTTGGAATATTAGGTGTGTGTATGTATAGAATCTATATTAGAATTCTTCATCAAACTTCATGATTCAACAAGTCCTAACCCCACGCACGCCCAATGTATAAACCTTATATATATATATATATATATATTGTAATTAAAACTACAAATTCAAAATTGGAAAAAAAATCCAGGATTCTGTCAAAGTTGTTGAATTTTTATCCTGTAGTACTAAATTTAGAATGCTTTAAATCTGACATCCATGCTTTCATATAGTCAATGAGCACTATAGAATAATATATATTCTATTGACGTCCAAAACTAGTTAACCAGGTTCTTCTAAGCCCAATGCTGCAAAGATGATTAAAACGGTATCAGAAATTGGTAAAAAGTAAAGAAAAAGACAAAGGAAGAACACAAGACAACAAGTTTTAAAGTGGTTTGGTCAAATAATGCTTACGTCCAATATTCTTCTCTCTCTATTTGGGTAGAGTAACAACACTCAAAAGTATTTTTCTCTAGATTTACAATGAAAATCTTCCCTTATTTATAGAGAATGAGAAGTGCTACAGTTATATAATAAGTTAAAATAAAATGATGATTACATTTAATATACCTGATATCTGTCAGATCAATTCTGTCAATGCATGGATTTAGACGCTAAACTCATACTGGTTAGGTGAAATCTCCTTAAATCACACTGTAATTAGTCTGAAACTTCTTTCTTGTCGTGCACGGCTCGCTATAAGCTGGTCCGGCCTCACTTTAGGTGAGCTGAAGCTACTGAGGGTAACTGGCGATCTTAGCCTAGCGATAATATACGAGCTGGTCATAAGCGAGCTTGATGTCGCTAGAATCATGAAACGTACGAGCTGAGAGCTTACTTCTCCGAGCTGACAGATTGGGTTTGACTTATTGGGCCAGCTTATTGGGCTTTTACCATCTCATTTGGGTGATCCAGAAAGTACATATAACATATTCTAACATATATAATATATACCCTTGTAATTAAAACTATAAGTTTACATAATGATTGTCATCATTGATTTTGAATTAGAACTATAGAGGGATGCATGTTTCTAAGGTACAAGAAAGAGACTGAAGGCAAAGATAATACTAAGTTGCTCAATCTTTAGCTAAGCATGTAATAATAACCTAATTCACGGATCATGAATTAAGTAAAAAGAAAACAAAAAGATCTCCTAAATCAATCGGGAGATAACAACTCCTATCAAAAGGAGAATACTCTTCAAACTTTGTGTTTTAATATAATAAGGATGGGTGACTAGTAATGAACATTTATCTGAGGTAATGAACAAAACAAGCAGAAGAACGACAAATTAAGATGGAGAAACGTTTCATTCTTTCTCTTGGTTAAACAATCAAAATCAAGGTATATTGATAATTTGAGGTAAAGTGTGGTGGATGTGTATACATGTGCATATCCATATAGATAATAATTATAGTAAATAGTCATATCATAACTAATAATATCTCAATTGATGAATAGATATTTATTAATAATCATTAATTTTGATTTGAATTATTAATTTTTATTTAACATGTAGTCATTTTCAATACAAGGACACCACATTTTATTGAAATTCTGAGACTTTTTAAAATCATCAAGCTTTTATCTTGCAAAAAATTTATAATGTTCTAATCTATTGTCAGTCTTTTCATATCATCTGTGTGCGCCGGTAGAATGCTCTATATATATCCTTGTAATTAAAACTAAAATTTCATTTCATTGTTGATTTTGAGTACTGAAAAAGTTGTAATTCACGTGTGAGATGCCCACAAGATGGAGATGC
The DNA here is from genome assembly GCA_022984855.1 of Dimocarpus longan. Classification (NCBI taxonomy): domain Eukaryota; kingdom Viridiplantae; phylum Streptophyta; class Magnoliopsida; order Sapindales; family Sapindaceae; genus Dimocarpus; species Dimocarpus longan. The sequence continues at coordinate 1,704,651 of CM041021.1, forward strand.
CATTTCCTTTTTGGAAACTTCTCATCTCCTCCAACAACATCCAGTCTGTCTCTGCTTTTTTATTTATAAACCATGACCCCACCATTTCTCTTTTTACTTCCTTTTCTTCTTCTTATACATACATACATATATATATAGTTTTGTAGTTTTCAATCTTGTGTAGCATATGTTATTATTTTCTGCAATACAATGAGAAACTATAAAAAGATTTCTTATGGATTAAATTAATATAAATGAAATTATGAACACAATGTGGCCTGCATTTCAGTCATTGCATAAGATTATATAGTGTATATGAAACTCCTTAATTAATATCATCGAAATTGTTGGTGTGTGTTGTTATGGTGTATATGAAACTCCTTATGTGTCCTTTTGTTTTGTTTCCTTTTTTTTTTTTAATTGATTTGGAGAGGGGGATTTGAATTCGGAATCTCCATTTTGTATAAAAGTATGATTAACACTACGCTATACAGTACATATGTTTCTACTTGAATTTTTGTCAAAATATTAAATATAATAAGAATTGATTGAAAAATTATTGGGATGTCAATTCAATCCTCTGCCATTTTGTTTCGGTAGGATCTTAGCGTTTTTACTAGGGTAGGCAATGTTACCCATTTTTTCTCATCCCTACTTCACATAAAACCAAACAAGTAACTGAGCAAAACTCAAACAAAAATATTTTGTCCAAAAACCCAAAAAAAAAAAAGGCGCAATGCTTCACGTTGTTAGATATCAAAATTGAACAAAGTCAATCCAAAACCACATCGTGTGTAATTCGTGTCTGAAAAATCTGTCAATCAGTCAAGTCTCCACACACACACAAACACCTGTCTCTGTTAAAAAACCTTGTCAAACTGATTCTTACTCATTTCAAAGTCTTAACATACAAGATTGAGAGCTGCCATCATGTCAGTTGCATGCGGTCTGGAGTGCGTGCTGATCCTGGGGTTCTCCCGTTGGATGTGGAAGCGCTGCACTTACGTGGGTTCCTACGACAGCGCGTCCTGGTCCAACGCCACCCCGGGGGAGTTCGAACCAGTCCCCAGAATCTGCCGTGTCATCCTCGCAGTCTACGAGTCCGACCTTCACCGCCCCCAGTTCCCACCTGCAGGTGGCTACAGGCTCAACCCCGACTGGGTTGTGAAGCGCGTGACGTACGAGCAAACTCTAGGCCACGCGCCGCCTTATATTATCTATCTAGACCATGATCATTCGGAGATAGTTTTGGCCATCAGGGGGTTGAATTTGGTGAAGGAGAGTGATTACAAGTTGTTGTTGGATAACAGGCTGGGGATGCAGATGTTTGATGGTGGGTATGTGCATCATGGGCTGCTGAAGTCAGCGATTTGGATGCTGAATAGGGAGGGGGAGACGTTGAAGAGGTTGTGGGTGGAGAATGGGAGTAGTTATGGTATGGTTTTCGCGGGCCATTCGTTGGGTTCGGGGGTGGCGTCTTTGTTGGCTGTCATTGTGGTCAATCATAGGAATAGGTTGGGTGGGGTTCCTAGGAGTAAGGTTAGGTGTTATGCCATCGCGCCTGCTAGGTGTATGTCACTTAATTTGGCTGTCAAGTATGCTGATGTTATTCACTCTGTTATATTGCAGGTGCGGTGGTCGTTTTGTGTGGAATTTCTGCAATCGATTAACTTTTGATTTGATCTCATTGGTTTAGTTATCTTACTGGTTGGATAACATTATCCATTAATAACAATCATTGAATTGGTTGTAAAGATATTTATTGAAGAATATCCACAAAAGTTGTCATTGATGGACAGCTTTGCCTAACCAATAAGGTAACCATTTTGGCTACTTTACTGATTGGTGTAAGGTTATTCATTGGTATCTGTTTACAACCAATTCAAGGGTTATTATTGAAGAGTAACCTTATGCAACCAGTAAGATAGCCAAAACTTTGATCCAATCTTAATAGTCTTTTGTTGAGGTTGATATATGTTGTGTTTGGATTGGATATGTTTGAATTCATGTTATCATTGTTTGTAGTTTGTTAGTTATATGATGATGATGCATTAGTGTAGAATTGGTGGGGTTGGTATTTGTTGCTATTGTTTAGTTATGATGTAAATTTTGGGGTAGTATTCGCATAATTGATTGCTATTTTGGTTTGCTGTTGGGGTCGATGTATATATGTTGCTGTTACTTATAGGAGCTGTATTGTTGTTGTGTAAATTCAGTAAGGGGAAATTGGATATGTTAATTTTTACTGTTAAGTAATCTAGTGTTGTTTGACTGTTTTTTGATTATATTTATATGGTTTGTTTGGTTATGAGGCGAACTTCTTAGTGTAGAATTCATGTAATTGATGAATTTTGTTGAGGTTGCTATATGTTGCTATTGCTATGTTGAAATTGGATGTATTGACTTTTACTATGAAAATCTGTCTGGTCATCAATAGTCTAGTCTTAGAGAACAATTGAAATATGGTGCTTGCTCACTTGTAATCACATTGATTTGGTAAAATCATCTTTGTGGATCAGAGTGATCAAAATATCTTAAAATGATTGCGTTATTTTGGTCCAGGATGATTTCTTGCCAAGAACACCAACTCCCTTGGAAGATATTTTTAGGTCTCTCTTTTGGTTAGTCTTCTTCTCACCGTTACATTTCAGATGTTACGTCTTGTCTACTGTGTTCTGTAGACTTATTTAGTGGGGTGCATTATTATTATTATCTCTCAAAACCGGCCCTTGATGTTTTGGACAGCTTGCCCTGCCTATTATTTTTGGTTTGCTTGAGGGACACATTCATTCCAGAGGGTCGAAAGCTTAGAGATCCAAGAAGACTTTATGCACCTGGACGGATGTATCATATTGTTGAGAGAAAATTTTGCAGGTAGTAGTTAGTTTAAACCATGCATCTTTTGATGTCTGCATGGATAAACTTGACTGATGTTTAGACTTATTGAATATTCTAGTGCTTTCTGAACTATAACGTACATGCCTTGATCTATTTTACTTCAGCCTTTTCGTCATTGAAATATTTTCTTTGTGTAGAAATATCTCACAAATCTATCACTTTAGGCTCCCTTGATAATCACGAATTCACAACCATATGTGATCACTTAATGGACTAGGAATTGACTAAATTGAGTTCCTATGTAGGAAATTTGCGTAATAGTGCTATCGAACACTGAGGCACTCTTGAGCACGAGCTATTGCAATCGCATTAATATTGGCTGTTTCTTCTATGGTTTACAGGTTCTGCAGTCCTCTTGATGCAGATCATCTCTAGAGTATGTTCAAAGATAGTACTTAGTAGTGATGGTTTATGATTTAATCGTCTGGGAACAAGTAACTATGAATAACAGGGTACAAGTTTAGGTAGGAATTAATATAAAATCAATCTACTGGATTTAATTTAATTCTAAAGGTCATTTGTTTGTAGATGACTGATTACATAAAACAAATGAAATTACGACAGTGACCACATCAGAAGTCATAGATATTGTAAAAGTTTTGGATATCTAATACATTCTGCGTTTGGATATTTGCAACTATTACTACACTTCTATATAGATAGTAAAAATCACCTGCATTGTCGTCTTAGGAAGTTTCATTTGCCTAATCATTTCGACTAACCTGATATGATGTGGTTTCCAACCTCTTAAGGTTCTGTTTCATTCATCTTCTCCATTTAATTGATTGCCCTTATTGTTTCTGTAACCTTTCGCTTTGAATTATTGGTAAGTTTTCTCATCTCGAATGACATTGGTGGTGTAACACAGTTTAAGCTTCTTGTTATACATGCAGGTGCGGGAGGTTTCCTCCAGAAGTCAGAACTGCTATTCCTGTGGAGGGAAGATTCGAACATATTGTCTTATCTTGTAATGCCACATCTGACCATGGAATTATTTGGATAGAACGAGAAGCTGAGAAAGCTTTAGAAGTAAGCCGTTTCCCCTGGGTCAATATTTGGCAAATTTTCTCAATCATGCATCACCATTGTGTACATATTTTGGCTTCCGAAGTGTATATACATTTTTTAATGCATAATTAGTGTGTTGTTTCTGAAAGTTCGACCCATGGAAAGGGTTAGTCCAACCTCATTTCGTTCAAACTATGACGATTCTGTTGATTTGCATTTCGCATTTGTGTCAAAGATTACGTTCTCTTCTTATACAACTCTGTGCTTCTCTGAAATTTTAGAAAATAAATACAAATCTGAAAAATGTCCATTAAGAAATTTTTGGTTCCTTGAAAGTTTAGAGCTAAACTTGCATCTATTACTTATATTACTGACAGTTAAGCGTAACACAGATATTGAAGGAAAGCAGGAGCTCAGAGACTGTAACGACTCCCCCGAAAGCACAGAAAATCGAAAGACAGAAGACCATCGAGAAAGAACACAAAGACGCATTGCAAAAAGCTCTTAGTTTGAACATACCTCATGCTGCAGTCCCCACGGAGGACAAACCACCACAGGATGAGGCAGAGCCGTCCCAGGGCAGGATTGAGAACGAGGACACCTCAACAAATAAATCCAAGTCCAGCAGTGGAACAACTAACTGGGATCAGGTGGTCGAAAAGCTTTTCAAGAAGAATGAATCAGGAGAGCTAGTTGTACAAGGAGAAATAGATATAGAAGCTCAATCTTCCACCTCATCTCAAGTGCCACCTCCAGCTCCTGCTCCCTCATTATAGCGCAGGTTTCATCTCGATCCCTGCTTTTTCTTTTGGCGAAGTGTATCATTCGATTTTAGAGGTTAGGTTTGAGGGAGAATAACTGTATCCCAGTTTGTGCCTTTGTAGCCTTATAGAGTTTGTACATTTTTCTCGCGTTAAAATAACTTTTGATTGGCATAAGACCCCAAGACTCGTCATCCAAGAGGGGGGGAAAATACCAAAACAAAGAAAAAGTTGGTGAGAATCCAAGTACCTCAAATGCTTTTCATACCATTTTTTTGGGTAGACATTTGTAAAATGTACTTGTATAATTGTTTCCAAAGTTGAATGAATAGTGTGCCATATTCCTTGCTTTGTTCTTAAACCTTGAGTGTATGAAGCATTTCTTGCCAAAAGGTTGTAGGATGGTTGGTTGCTTTTTATTAGCAATTTAATAAACAATAAGTAATGCTATCAAATTCAAAAATATGCCAACTTTTTTATCTAATTGGTATAACAAATTTGTTTAACAATCATATTTAATCATCAGATGATATATTGTTGATTTTATAGTTTACATTATTTTGAGCAATAAATTTGAACAAAATTTGGGAGATTCTCTCTTTTAAGGATTATAAATATCGATTTGAGTCCGAATTTATAGGTTATTGTTTTCTAAATATCAATTTAAGTTTATCATGTCTTAACAAAATCAACCAATATAAACTCCTTTTGTTAATACCAATTTGAGCGTAGGATTTCTCATGTATTGATGAAACAAATCACTATAAACACAATCTAAATAATAAGTCAACGTAATCTAAATAACAACTAAAGTCTTATAAGACTTTACGAAATCAACCAATATAATCATAGTCTAGGTCTCAAAGTTGAGTCTTTATAGGACTTTATGGAATAATCATTTTAAGTAAGATTTAACTCCTACTATAAACAAGAGATCTCTCCATATTCAGTCCAGTGGTTAAGTCATTCACTATTTGGATTGTTCTTGCTTTGGCTGTAGCAAATGGTTCGGATCTCAAACAACTTGATATCAATAATGCATTTCTGAACGGACAACTAGGTGATATATGGATCAATCTGAAGGGTATGTATCCAAACAGTATGCAGAGTATATATGCAGATTGAAGAGGTCATTTATATGGGTTGAAACAAGCTTCTAGAGCTTGGTTTGAAAGGCTGAAAGGAGCTTTATTGAAGTGGGGTTTTCAGAATTCAAAAGTTTGACAGTTCTCTCTTTGTTTATAAAAATAAAACGGCACTTATTATTCTACTTGTTTATGTAGATGATATTTTGGTTACTGGGATAGATCAAGAGCTAGTAAGTAAAGTCATTACTGATCTTAACCGAAGCTTTGCTTTGAAAATGCTTGTCTCTCTCAATTATTTTCTTAGATTTGAAGTTGAAAGAGATGCCACAGGAATTTATCTCACACAGAAGAAGTATGCAACAGATTTGCTAAAAATGACTTAACATGTTACAGTGTTCAACTTACCCAACACCTGTGAGTACTGGTTCTAAACTTCTCAAAACTGATAATGATCCATTTTCTATGCCCACTCTCTATCGCAGTACAGTTGGAGCACTGCAATAACTGACTCTTACAGGACCAGATATCGCCTTTCCCGTAAATAGGTTGAGTTAGTATTTGGTAGCACCAAACTACAGTCCACTGGCAAGCATGTAAAAGGACTTTAAGGTACATTAAGGCTACTCTATACTGCGGTCTTCACTTCAGCTCATCTTCCAAGCTTGATCTTGTAGCTTTTTCATATGCGGACTGGGCTGGTAATTTAGACGCCAGGAAGTCAACCAATGGTTGGTTTATTTTCTATGGAAAAAATTTAATCTCTTGGAGCTCAAGGAAGCAGAAAGTTGTGGCAAGATCCAGTTGTGAAGCTGAGTACAGATCCTTGGCCCAAGCTTCAACTAAAGTCGGTTGGATTATGAGAAACTAATTAAGTTACGATCAAGAGGAAGTCTACCAGTTTCTGTTACTCTCTCTAACTATCTTGACGTGTCACATCACACGTACAGTTGCTCAGGAACCAATAGGATTGAAGTTGATGGACTCTTAAGTGTACTAAGTCTGCCTTGTACGTTTTTGACTGATGGATGATATGTACACCAACTATTCAATGAAAATATCTCTCATTTGTTTCTCTGATTTTCAAGCTTCGTTTCGAGCTTTCATAGTACTCCTTATCTAACCGTGATGTTCCCGTTCGATGTGGAAGCGTAGCACGTACGTGGGTTCCGACGACAGCGCGTCCTGGTCCAACGCCAGAATCTGCCCTTTCGTCAATGAAAGATTTTCTTTCTATGTGGGAATTTCTCACAAATCTTACTTTTTGCTCCCTTAAATATCACGAATTCACAACCATATGTGCTCACTTAATGGGACTAAATTAAGTCCCTACGTGGGAAATTTGTATATGAGTACAACCGAAAGCTGAGGCGCTCTTGAGGATGAGCCATTGCGATTGCATTAATATTGGCTGCTTCTTCTATGGTTTACAGGATCTGTAGTCCTCATGGTGCAGATCATTTCTAGAGTATGTACGAAGATAGTACTTAGTAGTGATAGTTTATAATTTAATCCTCTGGGAACAGGTAACTATGACAACGGGGTACAAGTTTAGGTAGGAATTGATATAAAATCAATCTACTGGATTTAATTTAATTCTAAAGATCATTTGTTTGTAGATAACTGAGTACATAAAACAAACAAAATTACAACAGTGATCACATCCGAAGTCATAGATATTGTAAAAGTTTTGGACATCGAATACATTCTGCATTTGGATATTTGCAACTATTAACTACACTTCTATAATTGTCGTTCTTAGGAAGTTTCATTTGCCTAACCATTTTGACTAACCTGATATAACGTGGTTTCCAACCTCCTAAGAGTTTCTGTTTCATTCATCTTCTCCATTTAATTGATTGCCCTTATTGTTTCTGTAGCCTTTTGCTTTGAATTATTGGTAAGTTTTCTCATCTCAAATGACATTGTTGGTGTAATACAGTTTAAGCTCCTTGTTATACATGCAGCCGCGGGAGGTTTCCTCCAGAAGTCAGAACTGCTGTTCCTGTGGAGGGAAGATTCGAACATATTGTCCTATCTTATAATGCCACATCTGACCATGGAATTATTTGGATAGAATGAGAAGCTGAGAAAGCTTTAGAAGTAAGCCATTTCCCGTGGGTCAATATTTGACAAATTTTCTCAATCATGCATCACCATTGTGTCCATATTTTGGTTTCCTATGTGTATATACATTTTTTAATGCATAATTAGTGTGTTGTTTCCGAAAGTTCAATATGAAAAGGATTGGTCCAACCTCATGCCGTTCAAACTATGATGATTCTGTTGGTTTGCATTTCGCTTTTGTCTCAAAGATTTCATGCTCTTCTCATATAACTCTATGCTTCTCTGAAAATTTAAAAAATAGATACAAAGCTGAAAAAGTCCACTGAGAAACTTTTAGTTCCTTGAAAGTTTAGAGCTAAATTTGCATCTGTTACTTATATATTACTGACAATTGAGAGACACAGATATTGAAGGAAAGCAGCGGCACAGAGACTGTAACAACTCCCCCAAAAGCACAGGAAATCGAAAGACTGAAGACCATTGAGAAAGAACACAAAGACACCTTGCAAAAAGCTCTTAGTTTGAACATACCCCATGCTGCAGTCCCCACCACAGGATGAGGCAGAGCTGTCTCAGGGCAGGAATGAGAACGAGGACGCCTCAACAAATAAATCCAAGGCCAGTAGTGGAATGACTAACTGGGATCAGGTGGTTGAAAAGCTTTTCAGGAAGAATGAATCAGGAGAGCTAGTTGTACAAAGAGAAAGAGACATAGGAGCTCAATCTTCCAGTTTATGTAAAGTACTGACTCCAGCTCCCACTCCCTCATAAGAGCACAGGTTTCATCTCTCTCCCTGCTTGTTTCTTAGCGAGGTTTATCAATTGATTAGAGGTTAGGTTTGAAGGAGAGTAACTGTATCCCAGTTTGTGCCTTTGTAGCCTTAGAGTTTGTACATTTTTCTCATGTAAAAATAACTTTTGATTGGCATAGGACCCCAAGACTTGTCATCCAAAAGGGGGGGAATACCAAAACAAAGAAAAAGTTGGTGAGAATCCAAGTACCTCAGATGCTTTTCATACCAATTTTTTTTTGGGTAGACACCTGTAAAATGTACTTGTATAATTGTTTCCACAGTTGAAACAATAGTGTGCCATATTCCTTGCTTTGTTCTTAAGCCTTGAGTATGCGGCAAGCCATATTCCTTTCTTTGTTCTTAAACCTTGAGAGTATGCAGCATTTCTTGCAGAAAGGTTGTAGGATGGTTGGTTGTTTTTTATTAGCAATTTAATAAACAATTATTAATGCTATTAAATTCAAAAATATGTCTAACTCCTTTTGTCTATATGATAATTTAAGAGTCATATTTACTTATCAAATGATGTATTATTGATTCGATAGTTATCAATCAATTTATTGCACCATTTTAAACAATAATTTTGAACAAAATTTGTGAGGCTCCTTCTTCTAAACGTTGGAAATGTCAATTTGAGTCCAAATTTATACATTATTCTTTTCTTAATATCGACTCGAGTTTATCATGTCTTAACAAAATCAAACAATATAAAATTCTTTTCTTAATGCCAATTTGAGACAAGGATTTCCGATGTATTGACGAAATAAATCACTATAAACACAATCTAAATAACAACTCAAGCCTTACAAGACTTCAACAAATCAACCACTACAAACATAATCCAGATCACAATTTGAGTCTTACGGGGCTTTATGAAATCGTCACTATAGGTAACTCCCACAATAAACAAGAGATCTCTCCATATTCAAATGTTATAAATTTGGCCCAAATAGCAACTTCCTCTATATGAGAAAAACCTCTCCACACTTCCACATTGTATTTTGTATTTACAAAGGTGACCCAATCAGGTGTGTACAAATATAAAAATACAGAAGGAGAAATACACAATCACTCAACTAAATACAAGCAAACTTCCAGACCAGTTTTAAGAAAAAACTCCAAAATATTGGACCAACTATTCAGTATTTAACTACTACTTTGAAGACATTTGATTCACACTAGTGTTTGATCAAATCAATGAAAAAATATGAGTTAAATTTTCACCCAACACATACACATACAGCTGCCATACTAATTCAAAAGTCGAAAAGAAACATTAGCAAAATATATATGTTGAAGAGCATGAACAGGAAACCGAAATGCCAATTCTCATATAAAAACATCCAAAGCAAAATTTACAATATGTTTGCAAATCTGATGATGACGAATTGAAAATCACACATAAGGTGGAGAAAGATGCAGAATTAGGAGGATTAGCACCAAGCTAATCATTCATTTTGTACAGCTGACAGCTAATTTTTCAAGTCAATACTATTTCTTAGTTCACACAAGCCTAAAAAGTCTCTTTTGGCTTAAGTCTGCATAGCTTCAGCATGATAGCTGTCCAGTTCCTTGTCAAGTTCATCAGCTGACTTCTCCATGGGCTTCTTCCCGCCGCCACGGCCACTGCTACCACCACGACCACGGCCACGGCCACGACCCCTGTTGCGACCGCGGCCACCACCACCACCACCACCACCTCCGCCACTGTTCCTCATGCCTCCACGACGGATTGGACTGCAACAAGATTGCCGATTAGATTTGTTTGAAACAAACATCAGCAACAAGTGCAGGTATAGCATGTCAAGCTTGTGCAAAAAAAACATCAGAGCTAATAATAACAGCATTAACTGAAAAACGGAAGAAGGCCAAGCTCAAGGTATTCTCAACTTTTAGCAGATTAGAGGCTAATATAAGCAAAATATGCTCCAATAACAATATGTCATGTGTAAGGCTTTCTGGTCCAATAATAGAAAGAGTTTCAACACTAATAATTATTTTTTTGAAACTCCACGCAATGCAAACACATTATTAACATAAAGGATTTCTTGAACCATGCAAATCAAAAGCAAAGTTTCAGAATCTGCTGTAAAAACTTACCCAGAACCACGATTAATCGGAGCAGGGCCCCCTGCACGACCTGGTCCAGGCCTGCACAATGTCAATTATTAGTAAAGTACATATAATAATGTTAAAATAAAACAAACATATCAAATCGACAACACATAAAATGTGATTGTTAAGCAATTGCATTCTCTGATGGCAGTAGCTTAAGCAAGCCACACTTCAACTGCTAGGTAACATATGAAAATAATAAACAGAATGTGAGAAATTTGATAGTTAATTCTCTTTTGGTAGATACACTGCTATATCAGAAATGATATTCAAAGCTTTATATAATTCTCCACAGGAGCAAAAACTTTCTCTTCTAAATATGATCAATTTTTATATAGCAATTGACATTTATGTCTAGCATACAGAAACACCACAAAGATTGGTTTAAATCTGAAAACTACATATCCCAATAAAAAATATATACTGAAATTAATTAATTAAATTAACAAATGATGAATCATATAATAACATTCTTAAATCCAAGCAAAATAGGGACAAGGTTGCAACATGACAAGCACCACCTAATAGTCGAACTGGAAGATGCAAGCAGACATATAATACTTGTTAATCAAACAGTTGTGATATGCAAATACAATAAATTCATACATGATTTAACTATTCCATAATATCGGTCAAATTCAATTGCAAATTGCCATGTCAGCAAAACTGTAAAGAACTTAAGATAAAATGTACATACGTCATAACAACAGTCCTCTTCCTCCTTCCATTTACTCCAGTTACATTCACCCGGGCTGAAATAGGCACTTCTGCATTTGTGCCCACAACTTCAATCTTCATGGGCTTTCCATCCAACAGTACATTGTTATACCGCTTGAGTGCCGCAAATGCATCACTTCTTCTGGCATACAAAACTTCAGCAGAACCCTGCAACAATGTGACATGAAATTAAAGAACTGACCCCAGTTTCTTATCAAGATAGTAAACGAAAATGTAAGAAACTAATGTAGAAACTAATTGAATGAGTTTCCACAAGCAAGAAAAGCCTACATATTTCTCTAGAACTGCTAAAAGTCTTTTACTGGAAACTAATGTAGAATTTTATTAGATAATATACATCTGTTCAATTAAAAGCATGGAAAACTGTATCTCAGTCAAGATTTTTAGTTTAGTAACCTTATGAATCAATCATCCCAGTGAAAGAAAGGTTATCTAGTGCAGCCATATTTGGTGTATTTCCAGACATGTCACACTAAACATATCGAATAAGCGAACATAAAAGATAAATCGAACCAAAGTCAATAATAGACAAGAATTAAAAGAATAGCAGTATAAAATAGCTTTGAAACCTATAGAAAACTAAGAAGAGTAAAAAGACGCAGGCATGAATTTAGAGAAAAGAACTTACACTTGGGCGACCATTTTTATCAAAATGAATGGCATATCGTTTCAGCTCTCCAATTTCTGAGAAAAGTTCCTGAATTGCACCCCAATATCTATGAGAAAACTTTCAGAAATCTTTTACGGGAAGTATTTAAGATGAGGACATAAAGCTCAAGTTGTACCCTTATATCTTCATTGGTCACTCCAAAATGCAAGTTGCAAACATATAACTTGGTGCCAATTTCTATACCAGATATTCCCACAGCTCTAAGGCTGTCCTCAAACAAATCATGCTGCCATGGAAAAGCCCTGGTTCTGTTGAAAGACTGATGAAATGAAAACCGAGTAGGAAGTCAGCTAACGACAAGATAACAGAATAACCCGTGATTCTTCAATATCAAGCAGATATCAGAAAAGAAATCCATAATACATAAAAGAATCGAGCTAAATAGGAACCATTCAGTAAAAAAGCTCAAGCAACCCAGCAATCAAACACCAGCTTATTGAATTCATGGATGGTAGATGGAAGTTAAGGATTTGACCCACTGCATATAAACTGTTGCTATGCTATAAGTGTGAGCTCCAGTTCTGTAGTTCAGCGAAGGAAGCTCCTTTGCAAAAACGCCATGAACTAGGAAAGTAACTGAAATCTCGCACCGAAGAAAATCCACGCATAGCAAGAGAATCCATCATAAACTCCACGTCTAAACAAGCAGCCATCAGAAACTAATGCGATTGATTCTACATATTATGGAACTATATACGGGTATAGATAACCCCACTAATTCTTAAGAGATGTTAAGCTATTGATGAACTCCATTTTGAATTTTCAACTAATGAAGCCCCTTCACAGATATTGGTAGGAAGTAGCATAATAACTTAACGTGGCACCAAGTGATCTGTAGCAAATCCCCAAAAACCCAAATAACCCACAACTACAAGTAAATCATGAAGATAGTGGTAGAAATGCGGTAATTCTTTAGTGGCGGAGCCAAAACAAGCTTCTCCATTGTCAATATAACATTAGTAATCCTCTGTGTTTGAAAATCTAAAGCAGAGTTAGAGATCCTCTCATATATGAATTTCTCAAGCATATTAGATTCTCATCACACGCATAAAACATCCACAGTTTTGAGCTTGCCTTGGCAATAGTATAGGCTGATGGCCGAGCATTCACTGTAAGAGGACCTCTACGCACAGGTCCTGCCATTCTTGGACCACTGAAAGGCCTGCCTGGGGCACGGCCACGACGTGGCCTGCCCTGTCCTCTACCACCTCTCTCATTCTTTTTCCTGCTTTTTATAATGTCATCAAGGGACATATCCACATGCGTAGCCATTGAATTTGCAGCACAAAGTTCAATTCTTCCCAAATGCGTAAACCTGCAAAACAAACAAAGAACAACACTAAACACATCAATACACATTACCCCATACAACAACCAAATCACATACAGATAACTCCACCACATGTCCATTGCATTTAATACACTTGCAATCTATACAACCAACACAAAATTAAGTTTAAACAATTCGAACCATAACTTCTCCAATCCACTCCCAAAAAAAACTTTCAATTAACCACACAGTCCCCCTTTGGCACCACAAACTCTACACGCTTACATGAACTTCACACGACAACATTCACTCACCGTGAAAAATTACAAATTTCTCACCGAAACACATCCGCCTCGGCTTTTTATACCTCAATCCAAATCCCAAATCACTCCCTCCACTACAAAACACGAAAACACCCTCCACCTCCACAAACCCTTTTTCATATACATCATCCAACAGACTCTCATACCACAGCACACTTCCATAACAAAAAAGTCAATTAAACAAAACAACAACTTCCGAACCAAACAAACCGCATCCCCACATGCCACATCATCAATTCATCAAATCCTCAACTAACCCCAAAAAAAACCTAATTTTTTCAATTCCACGAACAAACAATAACTATACATACTTACAATCCCAACGTAAACAAAAATCCACACCAATTCCATGTTTTCAGTCATCCCAAACACACACAAAAAAAAAATTGCATCGCTGATCTATGACTTGAAAAAAAAAAAAAAGAAAAAAACGATATATATACCTGAACAAGAAGAGACCGAGAAACGGGATTCGACGGAGGCGAGACAGGAGGAGGAGATGATTGGTGGAATTATATTGAGGAAATCAAGGTTTTGTTTGGGGATTCGACGACAAAGTTTCGATTTTTGATTTTTTTAGGGTTTTTGATGAGACTGTGATTTTCTCTTTTTTGCAAAGAGAGAGAGAGAGAGAGAGAGATTGCGTGCGTGTGTCCGTGTTTGTGAACGTGAATGTGATATGAGTTCCAACTTTTAAAGGACTTGCAAGTTGCGCGTGGTATCCGCCAATCATCTGCCTCCACTGGGATTCCCATAGGGGCTTTTCTGTCATTTCATCCATATAGAAGGCCATGCCGCGAAGGTACCTAGTATGCCCTAAAATTGTTGTAGCGGTCGGGGTGGGGTTGAGATTGGTCAGGTCGGATCAAATTTGTTTTCTCTATGTTAATTTATGATTATTTAATGTTATATATATTATGAAATAAAGCTTAAAAATAATGAATATAAAATACTAATCTAAATAAGAAGGAAACAAATAATGTAATTCAATTAATGAGATACTCTTAATGATTACAAAACAGACTTAGAGCATCTCCAATGTAAGTATGGATTGTGAAAAAATGGAGTGCCACGTAGGATAAATTGATAGAGTGTTAAAATTAAGCTCTCCAATGCAAACTTCTATAACTACTATCAAGCTGACGTGACAAAAAAAAAATAGAGGGTGTCAACCTCAATGTCTATTTCTAGAGAGCCTCCTTGACAGCCATGTCAACAATAAATAATTAAAACTTCCATAAAATAATATTTTATAATAATTTACTTTAATGATATATTATTCTTTGACTATTCATTATTGAAATGAATAGACTAGCATTGGAGAGCCCTTTTAGACTTGAGTGTCTATCAATTAATATTTATGCCACATATGATGCACATTTCCTTGACATTGATGATGTGTCCATTTTTTTTTAAAAGACAATCCATATTTGCATTGGAGATGCTCTTATACATAGGTAAATTGAAATACTTATTTCCATAATGAAATAATAACAAAATAAGTTATTTCCATAGTTTAATAATAACAAAATAGGTAATAATAAGGTAAAGAATATTAATAAAAATGGTGATATATGCATATATTTACAACTCCCCTTGGATGTATACTGCCTAATAATAACCCATTGTGATTCTTGAATATACCCAAATATTGTCTTATTAAAAACTTATTTGGTAAAATTCAGTAGAACAAAATCTGATTAAGAAAAAAGAAGTACAACGCACATATGTTCAAAGATAATGAATATTCTCTCGCCAAAAAATATGCAAATATCAATTTTGTAATTTGTTAAATTGACTCATACCATAACATACACCAATTTATCAAAGGTTGTTGTTGGTAAAGTCTTATTAAATGAATTTGCAAGATTATTTGTTGACATATCTGCTTAATATCAATTTGGTGACTTCCTTGAATTTCATGAGTGTAAAAGAATTTCAATTATATGTGTTGCTTTTGTCTCTCTTGATGTATCATCCTTTAACTTGTGTAATGCAAGCAATACTTAAAAAGGCCCATCCCGACTCCTCTCTCGAGTTAAGAAGGATCTCATGAAAACTTTTTTTTATATTGAAATCTATAATTTAATTAAAATCATTTAGAAAAATCATAGTAAATTTCATAATTTCCTTATAAATAAAAATTGAACAAATTAAAAATTTCTATATTTCTCGTGTTGAACTCATGTACTTAACATATAAAATATATAAAAAGATATTTCATTTCTAAAATTATTCTCGACATATACTACAAAATCGGATTAATTAAAACTAATATATACTAATATAAAATATTTCTACTTAAAAATATTATGAATGCATTTAGTCATGACCATGTGACCTTTTTCACTATATGCACTAATCTACATGAACTTGTAATGGATACCTGAAAAAAATGGGTTTTATAAAAAAGTAAACGCTAATGTCTAGTAAGTAGATATAACTTTTTTAAAATATTTTTATTAAAACCAAATATATTGTTAATAACAATAAACAATTCTTATATCGTAATAAAACTGCAACTTCTATATA
Organism: Dimocarpus longan; assembly: GCA_022984855.1. NCBI lineage: Eukaryota > Viridiplantae > Streptophyta > Magnoliopsida > Sapindales > Sapindaceae > Dimocarpus > Dimocarpus longan. Next base: position 1,720,891 of record CM041021.1, read on the forward strand.
AATTATTTGTATAATAATATAATCTGTAAACTTTTCTGGAATCCTTTTATATAAATTTGGTTTTTTGTAAATCTTTATCTGTACTGATCAAACTCGGTATATAACATATATAATATGAAAATTCATACTAACTAGTGCCCAGAGAAATCTATCATACGTGGTGAAGATACTTAACACATATGCAGAGCGAATGATAATATCTGTCATACACGTGCTGGGCGACTCAACGACTCCCCAAACATCTGTCAGACACATGTTGAGCGACTCTCTCAGACTTATACATGTAAAGCCTGGTTGACCATTAGAGGAGAAAATACAACTTTGGTGTTCTAAAAATATTTTTATATTCTTTTTTTAAATCATTTTCATGTACAACTTATATAATTCTATTTCTGAATATAAATATAATTATTAATAAATATTATTCTCAAACATAAATAAATAATACTTAAATTATTATAAAACTTTTCATATAATAAATTCAAGTTGGAAAACAATAAATTCTTATTGGAATTCCAAATATGTATACATATATACATATACAAGTAAATTATAATTTCAAACATATAGCAAAATTAATTTAAAAAATTAATCAACTAACAAGTAACTCATTCTAATGCTCTGTAATTAATAAAATCTGAAAGTTAATCATAAATAATCAATTCAAAATAAATAAATTGATCCATTCACAAATTTAGTGTATAGCTCTATTTTGAACTTGTCAATGTCTGGATTTAACCGATTAGGTTCTTTTTAGACCCAAACTATAGTTTTGATCAAAGCGGTATAGCAAATAAGTAGAAAGCAAAGGAATGGGTTAGGGAAGAACAAAGTGCACCATAAATTTTTAAATAGTTCGGTCCAATTAATGCCTACGTCCATTGTTCTCTCTATTTCTATAGAGTAACGACATTCAAAAATTGTCTCATTTATAATGAATTTCCTCTCCTATTTATAGGGAAATGAGAGGTACTCAGAATTTATAATAAAACAAAGTGCAATAAATCAGACTGTAATAATGAATTACATTTAATGATACTGATAGTGTCAGGCCTAATTCTATCAAAGTATGAGCTTAGATGTTAACCCCATGTGAGTTAGATGAGATTTCCTTAATACATACTGTAATTTCTGAAGGGATTTACGTATACGGTACGCCTTGAGCTGTAATCGGTCTGACAGTTATGACTATAGTTGACTTGTAGTCTGAGAAATGTGGCAGAAGCGAACTCTTTAGCGAGAAGAATATTCTGTCAAGCTAATGAGCAAATACGGCATTCTGTCGAACTGATCTCATTAAATATTGTTGATAAAAGTGATAAGCGAGCTATTCAACGATCTGATGAATCAACAAACAATTGGCCTCATAGACTAGCTGATAGACGAGCTGATAAGCGAGTACATACAGAAAGGGTCGAGCAGTTTGATGGGTAGATTGACGAGCACATGATCAATTTCATAAACAGGCTCATGGGCGGGCTGATGACAAGCATATAAAAATAATCGAGCAGATAAACGAGCAGAGAATTAGACCTTTTTGGTTCTTCGACTATTGGGCCCATTCTTTGGACTTTTGTCAATTCATTTGTTTTGATCGTGAAAACACTCATAACAGAACCATTAGTAACTAAATTATCATTGAGGTTTTTTCAACATAAAAACCTATTTCAAATTTATTAAAAAAAATCGGAAAATTAAACCTGAAATTGAATTTATTAAACACTAAATCAACCTAAAAATTAGCTCCAATTATTTCATATTTTCTCTACATTTTCTTTTTTTCTTCTTCTTCGACTTGTTAGTTTCTGTTATTTTTGTTTTGCTATACGGTTTAGTTTCGTGTGTTTGATTTGCTTCTATTTGAAGACATATATATGTACTATACCACCTTAATTATTAATCTCTAATATATAAAAGAACAAAACTACCCTTACACCAATACCTGCCCCATTTTCTTATTAAAAAAACAAAATTACTATTTTATTTCACGACCACCCCACTCTCATTTGTTTATTATTATTGTTATTATTATTATTTTCAATTTCCAATGGACAAAACTTACCACAGTTATCACTTATAAATTTACATTTTACACCACCCGACTTTTTGGTATAAGTTTTTTCCTTTTTACATTCCATTTTTTTTTGAGTTTTTGTAAAAATATCTATCAAATGAATATTTATCTATGTGTCCATTTGTTTTCTAAACTTAGATCGAATTAAATTAATAATGATAAACTGAATTTTTGTTAATCTCTTAAGTCTACTTGAATTGTGACCTTATAAATACTATCTTTATACATTATTTTTGGTGAATTTGTAATTGAAAACAACTTACAAATACTTTAGATATGATGAATGAGAGATCTCATCATCTCTCATCCAAATGAGAGATCTCATCCATACATATTTTCTACTTGCTTCGTGAAGTGCAAAAATTTTAGAATGATTAGATGATGTGATAATAAGAGTTTGTTTGGTAAAACATTATGAAATCGATGTGTCATTATATGTAAAAATATATCCAGTTTGTGAATATAATTCGTAAGGTCGAAGAGATAATCAGCATTGATATAACTCATAAGATTAGAACCATTCGTTGACCTATAATAATAATAATAATTAATACATAAGAAAATTTTATAACAAAATAATTATGTACAACAGTTAAGAATAAGGGTTATGTTGAAACATGACCTTTTTAAAGTCAAAGTTGAATATCAGCCTCGTTCTTCAAAATCTTACAAGAATAATTGTTTTAAAATAAAAATACACTTAGGGGGGTGTATTCAATTTTGGAATTTATTGAAATTTAAAAGATTTTAAAAATTTGAGTGTATTCAATCTATACTTTTTAGAAGTCCATTAGAATTTAGGTGTATTCAATTAAAATTTATAAGGATTCTAATAAAATTTTGATGTATTCAATTTAGACTTTTAAGAAATTCAAATAGGTCTAGATGTATTTAAAAAATAAATGATTTTGTAGGAATTGGATTTTCCTAGATTGTGATGAATTTTTTAAACCCTAAGGATAAATAAAAAACCTCATGTGAAATCTTACCCCACCCCCAAAGATTTTCTAAGATTTTCAATCGCTATTTTTGTTTTTCTCTTAAAATAGATGACGGTGAATTGAAGTTAAGTTATGTGTTTTTCTCATTTATATTGAATCATTCTACTATATTCAATTACTTTATTTTTTATTTCGTTTCACGATTCAATTTTGATGTGCTTTACCATAAACCTATATAGAATTGTATTAATTAAAAATTTGGTTTTTTGCCATTTTGTGTTTTGTTTTCATATGTTATTTGCGTCATTGATATGAATTTATGGCCGTCCTCAATTGAGAACATCTCTTTTAGCTGGTGAACCACGAAAATAACCTAATTGCGCATGGAAGAGGTCAGAAGGATCACCATGGAAGAATAGCATAGGATAGGTTACACGTGATACTGATGCTACTAATGGACCATTATTGCATAAGAACTACTGTTCTTGGTGAGGTGCAAAACTTGAACTGAGCAAACAAAAACCCTATAATGACACTACTAGTTAGCAACTGAACTGTTCATATCATTTAGGTTACTACTATAACATAATAGGTTATCACGACACGTACAATAGAAAAAAGCAAACGGTCACATGAGCTCATTCTTACACTCGCTAGCTTTTACATCTTAAAAAACCAACATGCAAAGATGATATGCCACCTTTAGGATTATTCTTTTTTTTTTTTCAATTTAGGATTTTTTTTTAAATATATATATAAGTTGAAACTAGTAATTTTTTTTTTTAATTAAACAACTGACCTCGATCATTAGATGTAAAAATATATTTTTTTATAAAATATTTATTTTTATTGATATGGCTCATATAAATAAAATAATCATATAAACGGTGAAAGTTGGGTCAAGTTTTACAACATACTATTTATCATATGTATTTTTTTTAAAAGATAAATCATTAATAATTTCATATTAAAATATAGAGCAAATTACAATTTAACTACCCAGTTAAAACGCTTTCACAGGCGGAGCAAATGTTTTCATATTATTACAATTTACCCCCCCACCGTTAATGAATCCAGTTATACTTAACTGAGAGAGGGGTAAAATTGTCTTTTGATATATATTAAAAATAAAATAAAATAAATAAAAATTAAACATTTGCTGGAAACCCAATCAGTTCAAAATCATCCAATTCAAACTCATCAACATTATAATCCCAATCAGTTCAACAGATTACTGAAAATCCAAAAAATGATCTCAGACATCATCAATCAACTAGCCAACATCATAATCCACTCCTGAAAACCCAAAAAATACCTCAAACATAATTTATCAAACCCAACATTATCAATCTCCCACAAAACCATCAAACCCAACATCATCTAAAATCAAAACCATCAATCAAACTGAAATATATACATATATCTGGATTCAAATCTGGGTTCACGAGCGAACCCAGATTCGTGAACCCAGCCTGACAGGTTCGTCACGAACCCAATTGGGTCACTGGGTTCGTGTTCGACAGGAACCCAGATCTGGGTTTCAGACGAACCCAGTTGGGTTCGTCAGCCACAGGAACCTAGATCTGGGTTCCTAGAACCCAGATCTGGGTTCGTCAACGAACCCAGCTGGGTTCGCTGACAAACCCAGATCTGGGCAGCGAACCCAGATCTGGGTTCGTCAAACCCAGAATATCAGAAGAAGAAGAAGCGAAAGGGAAGAATAAGAAGCGGAAGAAGAGGAGAAGAAGAAGAAGAAGAAGAATGAGAGGAAGAGAGAATGTTCGTCAGCGAATCCAGAATAACAGAAGAAGAAGAAGCGGAAGGGAAGAAGAAGAAGAAGCGGAAGAAGAGGAGAAGAAGAAGGAGAGGAAGAGAGAAAACAGCAGAGAGACTGATGAGTTGACCAAGTTTTATTTGGTCAATTAGTCAACTCCGGTCAAAGGGCAATTTCGTCTTTTTAATGTTTTAATACTGTTGACCGTTAAATGTAACGAATCTTATTAACGGTGGGGGGGTAAATTGTAATAACATGGAAACATTTGCTCCGCCTGTGAAAGCGTTTTAACTGGGTAGTTAAATTGTAATTTGCTCTAAAATATATCAAATTTCATTTAAATTTATGTAAAAAATCTAACAAATTTAAATAGAATTCTATTAAAATTTGATGGAATCCATTAAATAATCTAACAAATTTTAAAATAGAATTATAACAAAATCTGATGGAATCTATAAAATCTATAGAATTCATCAAAATATATCATTAAAAAATACTCCAATAAATTTAAATAAAATTTAGATGGAATATACCCCTGATAAAAATATAAAACCGAAAAACAGGTTACTTTTTAACTTTTACCTTAAAAAAGTATTATTTTCGATATTTTCTCTCCGAATAAAAAAGGATGATGATGATGACGACAACATATTGTACGATACAAACATAATAGGTCAAAAGTATTTGAACCCGATCTCGACCCGATATAAAACTGGATCAAATATTTTTTTACCTAAACCCGATCTGAAACCCACTTTCACTGCTCTAATTTCGATCAGGTTTCCATCAGTTTTGGGTCGGAATGTCGGATAGGGTATTTCTATCGTCGCATTGACAACTCACACTACACAAGCATCAACCGACTATTAGTTGAAACCCCATGGACAACCCGCTTTTGTTCGCTTGTCCAAATCCAGAACTTTCAATATAGTATCCACTTCTTCACTCTCTCTCTCTCTCTCTCTCTTTATGATCATAAAAGTTCGATCTTTTTCTTCATTTACAGACATGGAGAATCCAAGCATGGCTCTCCTCTCGTCGTCTTCTCCAAAACCCGCCTTCTCTCAGTCATTTTCCACAAACCCTTTTCGACCCAGCAGACTATCCTCTTCTTTGCCTCTGCTCTTTGCTCCTCCTAGCCCCAGAACCTCTAAAAGAGTCTCCTTTTCGGTTCGTGCTTTGAAGGGTATGTGTTTTAAGGGTTTTTGTGTTGTGTTCTTTGTTTTTTTTGGGAGGTTGCTTATGTGGGTATTGTTTGTTTGTGGTTTAGGTGGTGTGGGTGCGGATGTTTTCGCGAGTTTGAGTTCTGGGAAAGGTCAGCAAACCATTTCTTCTGTTGGGAGCCCCAATTTGGCTGTGCCTCCTCCGCCTTCTTCTTCGAGTGTGTAAGTTGTTTGTTTTGTTTTGTTTTGTTCGGTTTTAGTTATGATAATTTGGTTAATTGTGTGGTCGTGGATTTTGGTTTGGATGCGAGGTTTTGATGGTGTGGTTGTGTGTGTGTGTGTGTGTGTGTTTTTATGTGTTTGCAGAGGGTCTCCTTTGTTTTGGATTGGAGTTGGTGTTGGTTTCTCTGCGATATTCTCATTCGTGAGTAGTTGTTTTCGCTTTATGTTTTGTTTCGGAGTTTGTTTTTGAAAAATTTGAGTATTTGGATTTTGACTTGTCGAAATTTGATAACAGGTTGCAGGAAGATTGAAGGTGAGTGATTTGCATCCGCCAGTGTGAATTGTGAGTTTGTTCAAGATGGATGTGGTATCCTTCTTGGGAAAGAAGGAATTTTTTCGGTTGGAGTTGTACTATGCTTTTGTGATAGCTGTTGAACTGTGTTTATATGCACTTCCTATTATTGTTATGGCATCTTATCTTAACTTTGCGTCTTATGAACTTTATGTTGTGCTATTTAGCTACTATAGTCTGTGTGTTCGTTTTGGTTGGTTATCTTGGTATTGTTAAGATGTTGTGGTTTGGATGGACAATATGCTTTGGTGAACTGGGTTTGTATTTTGTTAATCTTTGTTTTAGGAGAGTTTGTTTTGGCGTAAAACTAATGGAAACCTCTTCAGTACACAGCAACATTCTAATTTTTCACGTTCATTATCTTTAGCACCCTTATGAAGTATGATTATATCAGATGACTGATTTTGCACGTAAATGTATCTTGATTACAACGTTCTAAGAAATTTAAAGTGGCAAGGAGACATTAACTTGAGCACTTGTTTTGAACTTTTGGTCTGATACATAACTGCTGGAAAAAGGCTGCGTGTGCCTCAACTGGTTCAGAAGGCTAAATTTCACGTTTGATTTTGGTTTAGAGCATAAAAAACTATTTTTGTTTGTTCCAGTAACGTTTTATATTGAGAATTTTAAATGTTGATTTGTCTTATCAAATTTATTAGTCACCTCTCTGCATGAACAATAGATTAGAGTTTATTAAATTGTATGGCTATGACAGAATTTAACAATGCTGACTTCCTTTTTGATATTTCGTTTTTTTAATTTAAAATCATCTTTCAGCAATTTGCAGTGCAACAAGCTTTCAAAACTATGATGAACCAGATGAATGAACAGCAAAGGCAATATGGCAATGCTGAATCCCCTCCTGGTTCACCGTTCTCTCCTGGATCACCTTTCCCTCCCGGATCATCTTTTCCTCCTGGATCTCCTTTCTCTTTTCCACCACCCCAAGCATCAGGGCCTAATGCACCTTCAGCACCCACTGGTGCACCTTCTGCTGCTTCTCGACCTACAGTCACAGTGGATGTCTCTGCGACAAAAGTACAAGCTCCTTCAACCAATGGTGTCAAATATGAAACCAAAGAAAGTGTCAAACATGAAACGGAAGAAAATAAGGAAGAAAAGAAATTTGGTAAATGAGGATCTCACCATATCACTCTTAATTGTTTAGGAATGCAGAAAACATGGACAATTTTTTACATATCCTATTGTTTGAAACCATTATTATTATTCAAAATAAGCTGCTTCTAGCTAAATGGCATTTGTGTCTTATTGTTGTGTTTTATGTTTTCTTAGATATTGTTGTGTTGGATGTATTGATTTGTTGGTTTCTAGTTTATAATTAGAGTTTCCATAATGTTAGGATAGTAAAAGATTAATTAAGTTCTGCCTAGATTCTTTTTCCTTTTATTTTTTCAGTTTGGTGATTACTTACTTATTCAGCATTTTTGCTCTAATATGTGTGTGAATATCTCTGCTTTTCTGTGTGAGATGTTGGTTTGTAATTATGGATTGCATTTTCGTGTGAACAATGTAGTTATGTTGGTTAATGTTTTAGATTACGCTACCTTTGAAAGTGAATATTGTTAATTATTTTTGGCCATTGGATTTTCTGCATCAGGACCTACCTTTGAAAGTAATTTGCTGTGACTTGTAGAATGCTATGGGGCTTTCTACAGCTTTTCGTATAAAATCTGATGCAAATACTATTTTCAGCTTTTGTAGATGTGTCTCCGGATGAAACCATGCAAAAAAGTCCTTTTGAAAACTTTGAAGATGTGAAAGAGACAAGCTCGTCTGAGGATGCCCAATTTCTCAGGGAAGTAAGTGTTTGTAGTTAAGCTAAGCGGTTGCTAGTGTTTGTTGTTGATATTTTTCGTTTGTAAGTTTCAATTATTTTGACAGGCTTTGAAGGGTAATCAGAATGGAGCAGCTTTCAAGGAGGTGGAAGTGGATTCTCAGGCAGGCCAACCTATAGGTGAGTAAAAATTGTTAATTATTATGCAGCCCATGTCATTTGTAGTGCATTTTGCTTTCATTCAGTATAATTTATGTATTATGACTTCTGATCTTGAAATATAATGTGTCCTATTCAATTTATCTTAATTTTGTTTGTTCTTACTCAGAGGAGCTAATTTGACTTGTACACCAGAGCTACCTCTATAGCCTATTTGAACAATTATGATTATGTTAGGCACACATAACTTATTTGAATTAAGAAAAATTTGTAATATAGTGATCGGATAGTTTCGGCACAATTTTTTAGATGTATTTTCTGGTTATTTGATGATGGGCTGTCTGTTCAACATTCAATTAAAACTGAAAAGGTTTTTGTTTTTGGAAATACATCTTGTATAGAATAGTAGTCAGACTTGTCCTTGATCATTCTTGATGCATTTGGACATTTTACCCATTGAACTTTGTCTTTCCTGTATTATATCATAACGAATTTGGAGTAGAAGTTGTACGCCTTGTGTGAAACTGATATAAATCATTCCCATATGTGTGATTTCTTCATCGATTGAAGTTTGCAACCTCCATGCTACAACTTTTTGACTCTGTAATGAACAGTATTGTTTCATGCTGGCTATCTGTTGTGTGATTTGTGTGTTTTCTTTTTCGTATATTATTTAATATGATATACTAAGTATGTCATTATTTATACACGAACAGGAAAGCAAAATCCCTTCTTAACGGTAGAAGCTTTAGAGAAAATGATGGAAGATCCAACAGTGCAGAAGATGGTTTATCCGTAATATAGCTACCCTTTTCTGCTTTTGTGCTTTTATAGAACATACAATTGATTTGATATTGGTTCTAGTTTTTTGTGCTTTTGTACTTCTGGTTATTCATTTATGCGTCTCCGTCTGCTCTAGTTATAACTGTGAAGGAGTCCCTTTTTGAATCTGTAATGCAGTCACTGTGTGGTTAAAAAGAAGAAAATTGGAGACCACTTTTCTTGATTTCCGTCAAAGGAGCCTTGAAAAGATGACACAAGGTTTAGGGTGGCATCATTGCAGCTTCTAGCAAAAAGAATTGATTAGGAAATATAATTTCTTAATATTTCAACTTTATGCATAGAGAATCATCTTATTTTTTGTATGGCATACGTAAACTTTTTTGCCATCTAGGTCCCCGAGTACCTTGAATATAAATTATCTTGTTGAACTGTGGCTTTCATTCGGTCATAACAAAATATATTTATTCCATATTCTTGCAGACATTTGCCTCCAGAGATGAGGAATCCAGCTTCCTTCAAATGTAAGTCTTGCTTAAGTAACATCCTATTTCTGTAGCGGGTTAGGTTTTATTTCCAGTCTTTATGAATTCTATATAATTGAATACTGTGTACTTAACAGTATATCAATTTTTTTCTGCTATCTTAGAAGTCAACTTATGGATTCTTTCATTTGAATTTGAATCTATACTTGTTCTTTTTCCCAGTCTATGAGATCTGTATAGTAATGATTTTTTCTCTCTGATGCCATATGAACTTGATTCGTATACCACCTTTATGTGTACAGCTTTGATAGGATTTCGACTGTAACGGGAAATGTCTACTTAATTTTGATATTTTCCTACATCACCCTTTCACTGTTGGTTAGATTATGTATATTCCGTTTTTTAGATATTTTGCGTCATTTTTACTAATTTAACTGTGGTTGGATTTGGAATGCGATTAATTACTCTCTACCAATATTTCACCTTTTTCTTATCTTCTATATATTTATTGAATTATTTCATAATGTTATGCGAACACGTATTCGAATGTGAATTTGTCTTAACTTTCTTCCTGTGGTGTATTGTTTAATAGGGATGCTCCAAAATCCTCAAACCCGCAAGCAATTGGAAGACATGCTGTAAGTTAATTTTGTTGTTTCGGGGCATTTTGCTTTATTATAAATGATGAATTATGTATCGAGCGTTGTTCTCATAGATGTTATTGATATATAAGCCTCATATCTTCGTGGTTATAATGTTCTATGATCAATATGCACTCATGATATTTTTTGATCCGATCATAGTTTTAAAAGGCGCGGGGCGTGGCGAGGTGCTGTCCCAACACTGGAACGACGGCCAGGTGTAGCGCCCTTCAAGAGGCGTGCACCTGGAGCTCCTAGGAGCAGAAGCCCAAGAGGTGCCTTGGTGCGCCTGGGCAAAATAAAAGGCTGGCCAAGTTTTTGCTTCTCTTTTTCTTACTTCTTCTCAATCGATGAGCCATTCTCTCCTCACCCTGACTGCCAAAACCGGTCAAACAATCGTCGAAACTGGTCAACAGCCCTAAAACTGGCCAAATAACCTTGAAACCAACTTTCTTATCGCTGATGCACTCCCCTCTCCTCTCACCGGCGTTCTAGTCGCTGAAATTGGCACTCCAAAGTGGTGGTTGCTTGGCTACAAATGGTGAGGAGAGAGAAAGGCAAAAAAGAAGAAGGTGAAGGAAGGGAGAGGGTGAGGAAGAGAGGGAAGTGACGGCTGTTAGGGTTTTTTGGCTGTCAAAACTTAAATATATATGTATAGGAAAATTGCAAATAATCTCCTGATTTATGATAAAATATTCAATTAAACCTAAAAAAAAATTGTAAATAACTCTCTAAATTATTATAAAATACCCAATTAAACACTCTGATTTGAAAAATAAATAAAAAAATCCATATAATTATATATACATATATAAAAGGACCCCAATTTTATGATTTTATAGTATTTTAAGTTTTTTTTTTTTATTAGAGGTGCGCTTTGGCTTGAAAAGGCTCGCTTGCGCCTCAGGTTCCATAGACCCTTTGCGCCTCGGTGCGCCTTACGCCTTTTATAACTATGGATCCAATATTAGAAATTTGTCAGCTTATGGTGACTAAACCGTGTTTCCAAACTTTTTGTGTTTATTGCAGGGATAGTATGAGTGGAAACCCTGAATGGGACAACCGGATGATGGAGACCTTGAAAAACTTTGATTTTAACAGTCCTGAGGTTAAGGACCAATTTGGTATGTTTGAAGTTGCCCGATTTCTTGCCTTCTAATGTTAGGTTGTCATAATTATTGGATTGCTTGTTCGATGGTCGATTTATGAATTTATGGTACTCAGTTTTCCAAATTGGGGTATTTTAGTTCAGTTGCCTTCTTGAAAATATTAGGATTTATCTTGGAAATAATTTAAGAAAAGGTTTTTGATACTCTGAAAACATTATACTTGTACCCGACCACTCTTTTTTGTTACTTCCCATCTGTTCCTTCCCCATCTCTTTACTTTTTATTTTACAGATCAGCTCGGACTTACACCTGAAGAAGTCATCAACAAGGTTATGGCCAATCCTGATATTGCCATGGCATTCCAGAACCCAAAAATTCAGGCAGCCATTATGGATGTATGTCAGACTCTTAATTAATCTTTTAATTTAATTTAATTTACCTTTTCTGTCTTTTGCTTAGGTTGGACCATTGGAGTGATATTTTAGTTGAACTCTAATGTTGCCATTCCATTTCAGTGTTCACAAAACCCCATGAGCATCATGAAGTATCAGAATGACCAGGAGGTATGTCCAGACATCTATGATATACATGTGTGTGTGTGTGTGTGAAGTTTGAAATATGATGTTATTGTATTTACTAAATTCACCAGGTAAACGCTTTCAAGGTCATTTGAAAAATGCTTTCTAGGAGTTAAAATGAAAAATTTTGTTGATATTCAATTTTTTGAAATTAGATTTCTGTTCTACTTTGTTATTGTTTCACTAGTACTTCTAATTTATTTTTTCTTGAAGAGATTTTATTCTATGTTATTTGATATAATCTCAGGTTATGGATGTCTTCAACAAAATATCAAAGCTCTTCCCAGGAGTGACGGGTTAACATGTTCATTCTTTTCTCAGGACGAATTAGGAATAATTCCTAGTACAGACATGCAAAGATCAAACACACTTCATTTTGTCTCATGGTTTAAAATTATAAATATTTGGTAGATCTTTCACCTTGAGGTATTTTGTAATGTAAGTTTTGCAAGTTTTGGTAAGCAGTCAGTGTAGCTAGATGCTTAGTCTCTCAATTTGGCTTATAGAGAAGTCACTTTTATGAAATTTAACCTTTACAAAAGTTCTTCTTTTAGCATGTAATCTGAAACTATTCCACATGCATGCCGTGTGCCTGTGTGCATGTGGCACCGTGAGTCGGTGGAAGTTAATGCTGTCTTGCTTTTACTGGAGTTAAGGATCATTCCCTTCTTTTATTTTTGTTCACATATATATATATATTCTTATTGAGCTTGACAGTGATTAAGAGAGAGATGTTGCATTCTTTTAAATTTTGCCTCAGGTGTGTATATACATTGCTATCGAGTTTGACAGTTTAAAAGAGAGCTCCTGTGGTTGCTGCCAACAATTGTAGTGTATGGTTTCTGGATGGATTGTAGTATTTTTTACTGTTCAACTTGCGTTTTCAAGTTGTTTATCATGAATGAAAGCATGGTTGTAGGTATGTTTTATCATTCATGCCCAGGCATCAAAAGAAATGAATGTAGATGTGTCTCAAATCTTTTAGTCATCAGAATGTGTATTCTAGGCACTTTTCGTATGCCTTACTTACCTCTATTCAAAAGTTCTTAACATTAATATGCTCAAGCGAGCAGATGCAGAGACTTATAGGAAGTTTACTTTTTCATATCTTCGATTTTCCACGGTAGAGAAGGTGATGAGAATATCGTAAGTGAGATGGTAGTAGAGAAGAGCTTTGAGTCGGTTAACAATCTTATAGGTGTGAAACAGGTGGTTCAAGCTTTTGAAAGTGATCCGAAAAGTGGTGTTGGAGACAATGAAGCTGATCTTGTGCACACTGAAAAGCTTTTTGAGTTTTGTCTCTGAGGCATTGAAAGACACGATTATTATTATACTTCTTTGTTGTGCTGTACTTGCTTCGGGGTATGGCGTCAAAGAAGTACAATAGTTGCTGTGTTCTTGGCAGTCATTGTCTCTTCTGTGAGTAAAATAGATAGCTTGAGAGACCCACTAATGAGGGCAGTGATATAAAAGGTGGAGGTTGTGAGAGATGGAAGGCACAGGCAGGTTTTGATTTTGTGAATTGTTGTTGGGGATGTTGTGTTTTCAAAGATCAGTGATGAGATTGCAGCCAATGGGTTGATCCTGGAAGGCCAATACAGCCTGAGGAAAGATGATCAGTGTTAGACGCCATGAATTGAACGAAGAGACTCCATTACATGCTCTTTTGAAGGTTACAGAATTCTTGCTTGCAACAGAAGAAATCGAGGATGAGAATTCCTGTTTAAAATGAACCAAAGCCGCTGAACATGCCAAGCTACTTCAAAACTCAAAAGTCCGAGTTACAACCAAAGCTTATGAAAACCATTTTCGATTCAATCAGTTAAGTCAGTTGATCAAAAGTAGTTCCTATACATGTCTTCTCAAATCAAGTGTGAGCACCTTAAAACCGGAAACAATATACTGAAAATGATATCGCTAAACAGATATAGTTCCCACAAAAACACTAATGTGTTACAAATTTAGAAGTTTTTGTTTGCGTTAAATTTTCCAACTCTGATTTTGGATGTCTTCCAAGGAAAACGAATTACGTTGATTATATTTGTCATGCTGAGACTCAAAACTATTCTTCTTGTTACACAATTAAGCCAAAACTTTCTCTAGTATAAAATGATCAGAGAATTCCCACATATAGACAGAATATAATGCGATAATACACTGCAAGATTGATGATCAATAAACATAAAAGAGCCACTTTATTTAAACACAAGCTGCACATTACAGTAATAATGAAGCTTTAAAACAAGCATATTTCGGCACTTGAACTGTGGATGCTCTGCTGAGAGTTTGACTCTCTCTATTTGTGTGTAATTGAAAGCAACAAACACAATCTCCCCTCCACCAAATGTATGAGAACTCGTATTCAAGAGAATGGAAGGTTTAAGGGTTATTTAGCTGGGCTGTTCAGCTAGTTGCATCCTTTTACGCCTTTCTCCATGAAAACCAATACCAAGAAAAGCTTGCTTGATTGCATTCAACGCCATCACTATCTCACTTGTTTCCATTCCTTCAGTGGGAGGTTCTGCTGAACAAGCAACTCGAATCCTTACAAGTGAAAGTCAAGCATTCTCTTATTTTAGCTTTATCCCGTTCCTGTTGGTTTGATCATCAAGTTCTTCTAGCATTAACAAATACGAATCTGCAATCCCCAAAACTTTGTCAGGCAATGCCATCTTATAGAAACTGTGGAGGCTTAGACCATCCTTAAACATCTCATCTGTTGGTTTTTTGCCCATCAGTATCTCTGGTAGTAATATTCCATAACTGTAAATATCTCGCTGTGTTGATATTGAACTCTTTATCCCATATTCTACATACATTATAAGAAACAAATAAATTATTGTTTTTCTTTTTAGAAAAATTTTTAAATTTTAGTCACTCGAGTATATCATAATAAAATAATAAATTAAAAATATGAATGAATTTCTTACCTGGTGCAATGTATCTTATAGAACCCTTGATTGTGATTGAATTTGTTTGTCCATTAATTGGATTACTTATGTTCATAACAATGAACTTGGCCAATCCAAAATCTCCCACATGAGCAATCATGTCCTCATCAAGAAGAACGTTGCTTGGTTTTAGATCACAATGAACAATTGGTGTTTCACAACAGTGATGAAGATATTCCAATGCAGAGACAATATCGATAGCTATGTTAAGCCTTTGTACAAGGTTTAACTTTCTCAGTGTATCTTTACTTGGATGCAACCAACTTTCTAAGCTCACATTTTACATGAACTCAAAAACCAAACTTTAAAATTACTACTTTCGAAATTTATGCTTGAACAAACTGTGATTATCTTAAGAAGATTTTGATTTCTGATCTTTCGTAATGCTTCGCAATTAATAATAAAACTCTCTGAAGTGTCCAACCGTTCAAGATTGAACACTTTTACTGCTATAGGTTTTTCATTTTGATGAAGTATTCCTTTGTACATAAAACCAAAACTTCCAACACCAAGCAAATTAGTTGAAGAAAATAGTTCGTCATAAGAGACCCTAAAAAATTCCTCTCCAAGGGATGTTTTGGTGAAGCTTTTCTTGTTCTTCTCTCTCGGTGAATAGCAACCACAAGCATTAGAACTATCAAACACAGACCCAGGCTGATAATTATGGTATGGATTTTCGAGCCAAGATGTTTGTTCTGCTTCTTAGACTTAAGAATGGGGCAGGCTGGTAAGTGCAAATCAGGAATACCACCACAGAGATTTTTGTTTCCCACAACTGAAATCACACTTGTGTTACTAAAACTACCTTTCAATGGCATCTCACCTTCTAAATCATTGAAAGTTAAGTTTAAATTCTCGAGAAAGGAGAGTTCTTCTAGCCCTATAGGAATTGTGCCAGACAAGTTGTTTTAAGATATATCCAAATGCACCAGTCCTTTCAAGGCAGCGAAAGAGGAAGGGATGCTTCCCTGAAATGAATTTCTGCTCAGAAGAAGTTCCTCCGGTTTTATACAGCTTCCGAGAGCAACAGGAAGTACGCCTGACGGTCCCTCTAGATTATTCAAGGAACCAAGCTCCAAAGGAAGCGAACCATTAAAAGACTTATGAGCTAAGTTAATGTAAATCAAAGAGGAGAAAAAGCGTATTGATTTTGGTACAGAACTACCAAGGTCGTTGAATGAAAGATTTAAAATTTGCAAACCTTTGATGTTTCCAATGCCTTGAGGGATGCTTCCTGTCAGATATTGTTGATGTCTAGAATTACTTCAGAGACTTGAGTGAGATTGCCAATGGATTCCTGTCAGATGTTTCCTCCATCACCCTTTCACTTTGTGTTAAGACTATATTTTGTGTCAATATTACTAATTTAACTGTGGTTGGATTTGGAATGCGATTTATTACTCTCTACCAATATTTAAGTTTTTTCTTATCTTCTATATATTTATTGAATTGTTTCAGAATGTTATGCCAACATGTATTTTAACATGAATTTATCTTCCCTTTCTTCCCGTGGCATACTGTTTAATAGGGATGCTCCAAAATCCTCAAACCCGCAAGCGAATGGAAGACATTCTGTAAGCTAATTTTGTTGTTTCGGGGCATTTTGCTTTATTATAAATGATGTATTATGTATCAAGCATTATTCTCATAGATGTTATTGATATACGAGCCTCATATTTTCGTGGTTATAATGTTCTGTGATCATTATGCACTCATGCATATTTTTTGATCCGATATTAGAAATCGATCAGCTTATGGTGACTAAATTGTGTTTCCAAACTTTTTGTGTTTATTACAGGGATAGTATGAGTGGAAACCCTAAATGGGACACCCCGGTGATGAAGGCCTTGAAAAACAGTGATTTTAAAATTCCTGAGGTTGAGGACCAATATTTTGGTATGTTTGAATTTGCTTGATCTCTTGCCTTCTAATGTTGGGTTGTCATAATTATTGGATTGCTTGTTCGATGGTTGGTTTATGGATTTATGGTAAACTCAGTTTTCCAAATTGGGGTATTTTAGTTCGGTTGCCTAATTGCCTTTTTAGAAATATTAGGAATTATCATGGAGATAATTTAATAAAAGGTTTTTGATACTTTGAAAACATTTTACATGTACCCGGACCACTCTCTTGTTTGTTAATTCCCATTTGTTCTTGCACCATCTCTTTACTTTTTATTTTACACCTGAAGAATACTTCGACAAGGTTATGGCCAATCCTGATCTCGCCATGGCACTGGAGAACCCAAAATTTCAAGCAGCCATTATAGATGTATGTCAGACTCTGAATTAATCCTTTAATTTAATTTGATTTAATTTACCTTTTCTGTCTTTTGCTTAGGTTGGAGTGATATTTTAGTTGAACTCTCTAATATTGCCATTCCATTGCAGTGTTCTCAAAACCCCTGGAGCCTCTTGAAGTATCTATTCGACCAGGAGGTATGTCCAAACATCTGTGATATATATATATATATATATATATATATATAAGTTTGAAATATGATGTTATTGTATTACTTAGTTCACTAGGTAAATAAATGCTTTCAGGGTCATTTGAAAAAAGCTTTGCAGGAGTTAAAACAAAAAATTTTGTCGATATTAAATTCTTTGAAATTAGATTTCTGTTCTACTTTGTTATTGATTCACTAGTACTTTTAATTTATTTTTTCTTAAAGAGATCTTATTCTGTTATGTGATATAATCTCAGATTATGGATGTCTTCATCAAATTATCAAAGCTTTTGCCAGAGTGACGGGTTAACATATTCATAGTTTTCTCTAGACGAATTAGGTATAATTCCAAGTACAGACATGCGAAGATCAAACAGACTTCATTTTGTCCCATGGTTCAAAATTATAAATATTTGGTACATCTTTCTTGATATGGTATTCTGTAATGTAAGTTTTGCAGTTTTTGGTAAGCCGTTGGTGTAGTTAGATGCTTAGTCTATCATTTTGGCTTATAGAGAAGTCTATTTTATGAAATTTAACCATTACAAAACTTTTTCTTTTAGCATGTAAACTGAAACTATTCTATATGCATGCCGTGTCCCTGTCTGCACGTGCTACTGTGAATCGGTGGAAGTTAATCCAGTCTTGCTTTTACTGGAGTTAAGTATCATTTCCGTCTTCTATTTTTGTTCACGTATATGTACAAATATTCTTATTGAGCTTGACAGTGATTAAGAGAGGATGTTGCAGTCTTTTAATTTTTGCCTCACATGTGTAAGTGCATTGCTATCGAGTTTGACAGTTTAAAAGAGAGCTACGGTTGCTGCCAACTGTAATGTATGGTTTCTGGATGGTTTGTAGTATTCTTTACCGTTCAACTTGTGTTTTCAAGTTGTTTATCATGAATTAAAGAATGGTTGTAGGCATGTTATATCGTACATGCCAGGCATCAGAACAAATGAATATAGATGTGCTTCAAATCTTTTAGTCATCAGAATTGTGTAATCTAGGCACTTTTCGTTTGCCTTCTTTCCCATTCAAAAGAAGTGCTTGATTGAGACTGGCGTATCACATTATTTGAACGTTTGTCCAATAACATCTTATCGTACAAATGTTGACTTCAAATTCAAATTCATCCAGGGAAAGGTATGAGACATGTTACTATTGGATGGGCGTATGATATGAATGGTGTGACAGTCTGTTCCATTGAAACATTTCTCAGTGACAGACTAGTTAAAGGCAAGCACACACACAATCTGCTGCACAAAATATTCAACCGGTCCTGAGTTACCATTTTTCTACTAATGATTGTTGTTTCTGGTTATGAAAATGAAAATATAAGTCAAAATCATGAAACACAGTGGCTAATGTTTTAACTATAGGTTGAACTGTGTTCTATATTAAACAATAATTCAGTGATTATGAGATCAATTGAAAGGAAATAGTATGAGACTTAACATCGAAATGAATTGGCCATTCAATGCGGTCTGAATCATTACACTGTAGATTGATCTTTAACAAACATCAATACGAGACATAATCCTTGTTTAAAAGAGTTCTAAATTTGGTGTATCGGCAGTTTCAGTGTTGTGTAATGCTTTTGTAGCATGACCTTGGAGATGATGAGACAAACAAGATATGTTAACTTTGTACAACAATAATCTTCATTGATGATAGCAGAAAAGAATACCAATGATGTTTGTTCTTTTCTGATATGAGCTTTTATTTATATGAACGAATGTAAAGCATGTAACTTCTTTGAATTAAACAAGTTTAGAAAGTACATTATACACATTACAAATAGTGCATGCCTCAAAGTACAGACTCTTGGTCCCAAAAATGTTTATATCTTAAGCCTAGCAGACAGCACAAAAATGGCCACCTACTAGAGGGAATAAGTTCATGCTGAAGACTATATTCTAGATAAAATTTCATCAAGGGCAACAACAATGTTCTCATAGCACTGCCAAACTCGCGACATGTCTCTATCCCTTGCTGCATAGTCTAGCTGCAATTGAAAAAAGATCAAATGTCAACTCCAAGAATCTGTTGCGTTCTTTTATATAAGAATAAGTACAATATCACTCAAAAGAAATCAACACTGCATTTACGGAGACAAGCGAAAATGGGACTGTCCAAGGACAAAGAAGATTGAGGAAGTTAGGAAATCAAGTTTAAACTCACTGATCAACATCTCTGGTGGGCGACAAACAAACAACAGATTGCACATTTGATTACAAAAATTGATCCTAGCTTGAAAAAACCAGCCATAGTTATCAAACCTTAATAGGTTACTCAAGCAGGAAGCAACTAATGAAGGCCATTGTTATAGAATAACAGCAAAAGATGTAATGGTGGGAATATGGTGATTATGTCGAAAGACCAATCTAGAGGGATATGTCATCCTTCACCTAAAATCCAAAACACCAGTAAAAGTGGTTTTTGGATAGAGAACATGGCAGCGGTTTCATGATGTACCCAGCTAGGCAACATTTGACCTTCTAACCTACATTTTATCTTAGAAATAAGACCAAACACATTTGATCAAAAGTTGAGGAAACATCAACAAAGAGCTCAAGATATGGCACAGCGAATACACCAGAGGAAAAAAAAAAGCAGCAATCCAATTAGGCATCATTATATATAGTTACACCTACAACAACATCACCGTCGAAATAAGTACACTTGATCAAAAGGTGAGGTAACATCAACAAGGAGCATCGAGATATGGCATCGTAAAAACATCAGAAAGAAAGGCATCCCAATCCAAATAGGCATCATTCTATATAGTCACACACTCAAAAGTCAAACCTCCTTCTCAACATTTTGTTTGAAATACGAAAAAAAAAAAAAAAACATATTTGATTCAAAAGCTCAGGTAAACAACAACAAGATGACACTTACTTTGGTAACATTGTTGAAGAGATCAGAATATAGTCCCCGCAGTTGGGGCCTCTCACTTGCAGGTTTGACTTGGATCAAGGTGTAGATATCCTGTTTCAAGTACGATGAGCTCGTTCGCAGTGCCTTCTGTGCTTCACTCCAATCCTCCGACTCTAACAAAGCTTTTACATTCAACAAAGATTGCACATGGTCTTTGATGACTCTTCCTGCCTCTTCAACGGTCTGGTCAGGAGCTACCATTCTGAAGTCAAAGGCATTGGCGATATTGTTACCGGAAATTGTTTCCCATGCCAGAAGTAGTGATGACGCCATTGAAGCTATCAGGCCTAGCCTTCTACTGATATTGGATTGGAGGACCATTCGGGGTGTTTCATTGGACCGAAAGGAGGGTTTTTTATAGCAACTGAAGGTTTGATATACATAATGTGAATTGTGGTTTGAGACCAATGGCCTTAATGCCATTCCTCCTGTGACTCCACTAGCAGTGTCTATCAAATTCTCTTCTTGTTGTTCAAAAAGCCCTTTAGCTGAAAAATAAGAAGTGCTTTTATCAGCAGAAGAGACATGCTTAAGATAACACTAATTAAGAACTATTGCAGAATAACACAAATCAATGATGTATCCAAGATTGCTTTTGGTATCACTCTCCAACAGTCAAAAGCACTTTTTTGAGGTTAAAAAAGGCCTTTGAAGAAGTTCCACTAACAGCGTACATATGCCAAATTCCCTTATTATTGTCCAAAAGCAGTTTTTAGCTGATAAATAAATAGTGCTGTTATGAGCATGGTAATATCTTGTATAAGAGACATAAAGACAAGCTTGAAAGAGTACCAATTAAGAGCTACTGAAGAATAACACAAATCAATAATGTATCTAAACATGCTTTTGGCTTCACTCTCAAATAATTAAAAGCACTTTCATGCCTATATTATTATATATACATTGTTTGAACGAACAGAAAACAAAAGCACATTTTAAGACAAAGAAAAACCTTTCAAGCTGTTTTCTTGGAAGAAGAAGCACTTAACATTCCACTGGTTCTACATCTTTTGCATTATAAAAAACACTTGAGATGTTTCAAGCACTTGTAATGAGTACTAATTCTTAAGGTAAAAGTGCTTTTACTCAAAACACTTTCCACGATAGCACTCCCACCAACAATTCAACTAACTCTACTTCAACAATTGATGTTCACATATAATAACAATCCTGTTCAAGTTCAACACAAACCACCGTAAAGAAGCACTTATTACTCGACGAACAAAAAAAGCACTTTTACACACTTAAACAGGGTAAAGAGAAGTTCTTTCTCAGTCCCTAAGACATGTTACGCGAAGTGAAACAGAATCATACATATTGATATGAAATGTAATTGCTAGAGGTTTGAACAACCTTGTTATGTTGCCCAAAATAGAAGACAAGAGAAGAGCTAGAGTTGCTTCATTCAATCGCCAAGTAAAGCAGAACCCAGTTCTAGTTTTTGAAAAAGGAGCATGTGTACGTGCATAGAGAGAGAGAGAGAGAGAGTGAGAGAGAGGGAGAGGGAGTTTGGACTGGTTGAAGATGGAGGAGGGAGCAGAACACAAGCATATCCATGTCTCTGTTTATTATTATTATTATTTTTAATTGTGAATAAATTAAATTATATAAAATAAATAAATAAATTGGCTCTTGTTTATAGAATAATTTTCTAGTGCCAACCATTTCAGTTTATTTTGTCCCCCTTTGTATAAAATTGATATGCGGTGGCTTTTTTTTTTTTTTTTTTTTTTTTTTTCTATTAATGTTCATAAAATAGAATATACTTACAAAAATTGACGGTGTAATTTGATATGACGGCTAATTATCTTTCTAGTTTTAAAAAATCTTATTTTATTATCTGTAGTTACTAAAAAAGTCAAGATGATCAAAATGCTTTCGTAATTTTATCATTTTATATTAACGGTCAAACTTTAATTTTAATATCAATTTTAATAGTAAAAAGTTTTTTTTAGATATTTTCATACATTACAAAGAGTATTTGATGTATTTCATAAATTGATAAAAAAAATATTTAACTATTTCTAAAAATAATAAGAGAGTTTGACATTATATCAAACTATAGATAAAAAATAATATTATCTTTATTTTTAATATCGGTGTTCTCAAAACAAGAAACATGGAGTATCACTTCAATATTTAGTTACTTGATTACAAATGCAATTATCTAATATCGACGTATAGTTTTGTAATAATACAAAATCAGAATTCCCTACAAATGATCGCACACTTGAGTGGTCTATTGTTGTTTGATCTTAACGATTCTAAATGAATCTAACTCATGGTCCATGTAGCATTTGATTTCCATGGGTTTCGATGCATATCTATTTTTTGTTTTTCATTGAGATTGATCTAGGGAACTGCAAGAGCCAAATAAGATAGGACACGAGTGATATGATTCGAAAAGTAACTCTCATACGAGAGAGGTCGATCTACACAGAGGTAAGAGGTGAAAGAACATCCCATAAGAGTCGAGAGAAGATAGCCACAATAAGTGGCGACAATGCTTGCCGGGGTGTCGAACCCAAATTCCGAGAGAAGTGGGCTGGCCTGCCAACCACTTGGCAAGGCACCAATTGACATTCCGATGCATATCTTGTTCATCTAATGATATCAGATTTCAATAAATAATCAGTACCACTAGTCTCTGATGGTTCATGATACAATCTCAATCCCCGCACCCACCAGAACGCAATAAAAACTGCCCCTCGTCAGAGTAAAAAACCCTCAACAGGTTTAGGCGCGAGCAAAAGCCATACAACTTCCTCTTTCTTCTTCTTTTTCTTCAAAACATGCGAACAAGACAAGCCTCCAAGCAACAACCCCATCACTCTTCAGGTCAGAGACTCTTCTCTCTCTACTGGGTTCCTTTTCATTTTCTCTTTTGATGTGTTTTTCAATACATTGCATTGAATTTTGTTACTATGAAGAGAAAAATAATTGATTTGTGTGAAAACCCTGATGTTGAAATGTGTTTCTGACTTGTGATTGTGATACTCTTTTGGCAGGGAATGAGAATGAGAATGTTTTGGGGTCACACGAGAATGGTTTGTGTTTGTTTAGTGTAAAAGTTTTTGTGGTTTGTAATAAAGTTTCAAACTTTGGTGGATTTTGAATGAAAAATTGGAACTTTTGGTTATAGGAAGTCTGGCTGAGACGTCACGGGAAGGTGTTGGGAAGCTTGTTCAACGTGTAAAAGGTCGTAAGAGACAGGGTAGTGAGCTACAGGTGAGTGGTTCGGTTGGGGTGGTTGGTTTCGTGAAGTCTTTGGATGTATTAGAGAAATGATATGTTGTTTTTGTGTTTGATGATTTGTTTTCGTTTTGTTATCAGCAGAAGAGAGGGTTGAGAGTTGATGAGAAGGAAGAAGTGGATAAAAGAGTGACATGGAATGATGTAGATGGTGCAGTGTGTAGTGGAGACATGATGGGAGAGGAGGCATCGAGGGATGTTGATGGGGGAAGAATTCAGGACAATGGGCAAGAGATGGATGATGAGTTGGATTGGGAAGATGGTTCAATTCCTGTAGAAAATGTCACGGACAATCATCCAGGAAGTCATATTAAGGGGGTGACAGTTGAGTTTGAAACAGCTGATTCGGATGATTCTGTTAGACGGAAGCCTATCCGTCGTGCTTCTGCTGAAGATAAGGTCAACTACATTTTTTTCAATGGTGTTGGAAATGACAGGACATTGCATCCATATATTACTAAATAATTGCTGTTTCTGTGAGCAAACTTGACGGTGTCTGTTTTCTTCCCACAGGAAGTGGCTGAGCTGGTGCATAAGGTTCATCTACTTTGCTTACTTGCAAGGGGCAGGATAATTGACCATGCTTGTGATGATCTTCTAATTCAGGTTGATTTTTGAATGTTTTGGAGCTTTTAATCAACTTAACTTTGATTGCATTTTATTTTGCTTTCTGGCTGTGTGGACATATGTTTGAGAATAACACCTTCTACACATTCTAGTTTATAGTTAGTGTGTCAGTGATGTCTGCAATTATGTTTAATTTACCTTTTTTGATTCTGCATTACTTGCCCCGCCAGATGGATGTATTGAGGTTTGGATATAATATATATTGGGCGCTTGTGCAATCTATCACTTCCTATTTTCTTTGGTTTTGGCCGAGTAATTCTCTTTCAATTTATCTCTTTGTAACGTGTATGTACACATAAATGGAAGTAGAAGGACATAAAGAGTGTTACTTATCTCTTAAATGTCAGGCTTCTGTGCTTTCCCTCATGCCAAAACAGTTGTTGAAGATATCAGAGGTCTCACAACTTAAAGTGAAAGATTTATACGACATTGTCAAGTGGGTATGGTTATACATATCCTTGTACTGTTTTGGTTTTAAGTTCCTTGATTTATTGATCTATTTGTTGATGTCTTTGCATAAAACTTGCAGTTTCATGATAACTTTAATGTTAGAAACTCAGCCAGCACAGGGGAATCATTTCATTCTGCTTTAGCCAATGCTATAGAACATCGTGAAGGCAGTCCAGAGGAGGTAGTTCCTTGATCACTTTTACTATCTGCCTGAAGATGTGAATTGATTTTCCTTTCAATTTTATATTATAAAAGCTTCAAAGCTGGTCTTGATCAACAAGAAAACTGTATTTGGGACTGGTTTAATTCTTTTCAAGTTGAATCAATTATTTTCTTGCTTATTTCTTCCTCTAAATAAAAAATTTTAACGCAAGTTTGTGTCTGTTTGATCAACTAGATTTGATGGTCTGGAATAAACCATGCATAACCCTCTCTTAAGTCAATTATTCAATATGTTTTTTTCTCCTATGTCTTCTTTCTATATCATGTATTTATTTTCTCATTTTATCATCCATTACATTTTAAACTCCTTTTTCTCTCTATTTTCTACCCTTTCCATGAACCAATTCCCCCTTAAAAAAAAGCATCAATACATCATTTTACCATACACACTTTCAACGAATTGCAGCTCCTACTTATTGTGTAATGACACACTCAGCAATTTAGTTTTTGTCACTTACTTCTATATCTACAATCTTCTTTTTATTTTTCTCATCTCCTCTTTTTATTAGTAAAATTTGCAACTTTAAACAATAGTATTACGATCCCAATTATGTTTACAATAGAGTTATCTGTAGTACACGCGTCCTGATATTAGGAAAGTTGCATTAATAACTAAGATTTTCATTCACACATTAGCGTTTAAACTTCATATAGTAGCATGTAAACTTCACACTCCACTATCATAAAATTTAGTATTCAATTTCAAAAACATTATATATATGTATCACCTCTTCTCGTTATGTTTGAAACTTCATGAAATTTATCTTTGTTATTTATGATATTTGATCCACTTCCTCAGATATTGTGATAAATTGTATTACACCTATTCACTTTGTATATGGCGAGAAATCAAGTCTGATGGAATAATAGATAAAACAGATAAACTTTACATTGTCAGTTTCCTTGCAGATTGCAGCATTGTCTGTGGCATTGTTTAGAGCTTTGAAGCTTACAACCCGGTACGATTGTAATAATACTATGAGTGGCATATCTTCTTTGCTGATGAATTAATGCCTTTTTTTTGTTTGCTTTATTGTTTCTTACTGCAAAACACTATTTAGTTGTTGATGAAGTATGGTTTAGAATTACTTATGTTTTCAACTTTTTCATCGAGTGTTGGTTTTAAGTGCTCTCTCTCTCTCCCCCTCTCTCTTTCTCTCTCTTATTAAGGTTATTAACTATATAACTAAAGCAATTACTGTTTTCAGTTTTGTGTCGATTTTGGATGTTGCTTCCTTAAAACCTGAGGCTGAGAAACATGAACCTCCAAGTCGAGATGGTGGATTGGCTAGGGGGATATTCAGTACTCCAACCCTGATGGTTACCAGAGCAGAAGAGTTTTCTACATCTCCTGTTGAATCACTTTCAAGCAATAAAAAGGAGAATGCATGTGAAGCATCGTCAAGCAGTTCATCCAAACATAAGAATAGAAACTCAACAAACAACTGCACTCAACCTAAAAGTTCTTTACTGGCTGACAAGTCAAATGCTAGAAAGCCAGCTTCGTCATCTACTGAAGAATGCAATGATAACTCTAATTTATGCCTTAGCAAGGAGCCTCAGGGTGTGAAGAGGAAAGGGAAAGGGGATCTTGAATTTGAGATGCAGCTGGAAATGGCTCTTTCTTCAACAGCTGTTGGGACTCATAAAAAGAACAGAGGGGCATCCAGTGTCTCGCCCCCAGTTGAAAGGAAACAAATCTCAAGTGTAGAAGCTTCAACTTCAAATTCTACCCAGGGAATCTCTACGGTAGTTGGATCAAGGAAGATAGGATCTCCACTGTATTGGGCAGAAGTATACTGCAGTGCTGAGAATTTGACTGGAAGATGGGTGCATGTTGATGCTGTGAATGGAATCATCGATGGTGAACAGAAAGTAGAAGCTGCAGCTGCTGCTTGCAAAACATCTTTGAGATACGTAGTTGCTTTTGCTGGTTGTGGAGCCAAAGATGTGACCCGCAGGTTATACTTCCTCTGTGCAATTGTTGATCCTTTGAGTTTACGTATACTCTTTGTTATATCAGTTAATGTGGTTGTTGAATGAAGACGTGATATGATTCGCCACTAATATTTTTGGTTATTCTTCCTATAACTATTTGCATCTAATTAACTGGTGCACTTTGTTGTGTGTTTACTGCGAAAATGAATTGGTTCATTGGATTGCAGTTAGCTCCTGAGTTCACGGAAACCTATTTTGATTATAACATTTATTTTTCTGTTCTTTTGCCATGTGTCTTTTTATAGTTGTAGTGCAGTCTTATAGATGTGACTTGATCAATATTGTTTTATATCTTAAAGAAAGCAATACTTACAATTAGTGTTAATAACTGGTGCAACTGGCATTTGAGTGCATTGCTTGTTAGCATTTACTCCATAAAATACTAGATAGACCCAGGAATTACCACTGTAGATTATGAACATCAAATACAGTAAAGCTAGAGAAAAAGATAGAGGGGAAGAGACGCATCTATTTGCACAACAAGTTGGCTTTAATTATTTAGAAAACTAAGAGTATCAACTTCATGTATGACGTTGTCAAAATTACCAATTTTACATCCTTGAAGATCGGAAGCTCTGCTACCAAGGATTACTTAAGCAGTATCATTGTAGGGAAAGCAATTGTCGAATGTTGGATGGAAGTAACTTTGATTTTGTTTAAGATCTGTTTAGAAGCATGTGTTTCATTTGTGGCTAACATCTCCATAGTATCTACAATTTAAGCTTCTTGTTCAAGAGTAATTGACATTGTCATGCTGGCGAGATGTTTTAATCAATCTATGAAGCTAAGAAATATGTGTTTACAGGACAAGGGTACAGTTTCACAAACTTGTTATAATTTGTTTAGAAAGAAATAAAAAAGCAGCTATATTATGTTTAAAAAGAATTAAAAAAACAGCTATATTATGAAGTGTTATAACCAAGATTTGTAGCCAAATATGTTATCACGAGATTCATAGCTAATATATTATTACACAGGTACTGTATGAAGTGGTACAAAATAGCATCAAAACGTGTTGAGTCTGTGTGGTGGGATGCAGTGTTGGCACCATTGAGGCAATTAGAGTCTGGAGCAACTGAAAGTACCCATGATGGACTGCCTTATCCAGGAAATTCAGGGTCTGATATGCTATCTTCTGTGAAGAGCTCTTCTATTGCCTCCAGGAGTTCTCTAGAGGATATGGAGTTGGAAACTAGAGCACTGACCGAGCCTCTTCCCACCAATCAACAGGTTAGAGTGTGATGTGTGCATGTTGTACCAGTTTGAAGGCAGAGTGAGTTTATATTTTCTGATTAACATCACAAGAAGTTGCAGGCCTATAGAAGCCACACTTATATAAATGTCTTATTTTGTGTTATGCAGGCCTATAGAAGCCATAAACTATATGCTATTGAAAGATGGCTGAATAAGCATCAAATAATTTATCCGAAGGGCCCCATTCTAGGTTTCTGTTCTGGCCATCCTGTTTATCCGAGGACTTGTGTGCAAACACTAAAGACAAAAGAAGGGTGGCTGCATGAAGCACTGCAAGTTAAAGCCAACGAACAGCCTGTGAAGGTATGATTTGGCTAACTGGATTCTGTTGCATTAATCTTTTAGATAAAAGATACTGCAAAATTGCATTCTCTGTAGTTTCATATACATATTTTAAATATATCCCTGTGCAGGTAATAAAAAATACTTCAAAACTCAAGAAAGTACAAGTTTCTGAAATCGAGGATTGTGAGGAGGTTGATTCCAAAGGAAATATTGAACTTTATGGAAAGTGGCAACTGGAACCACTGTGTCTACCTCATGCTGTCAATGGGATTGTGCCGAAAGTGAGTTGCACTCATCAAAAGAAGATATTCTTCGTGTTAATAAGACCTCAAGTATTCTTCTGTTTCTTTGATTTTAGTTTATGAGTTTGTATATCACTGACAGCCAATTTGTACTTCTATTATTTAGAATGAATGTGGTCAAGTTGATGTTTGGTCTGAGAAATGCCTGCCACATGGGACAGTACACATTAGGCTGCCAAGGGTATTCTCCGTGGCCAAGAGGCTGGAAATTGATTATGCGCCTGCCATGGTTGGTTTTGAATTCAGAAGTGGTCGTGCTACTCCTGTCTATGATGGTATTGTGGTGTGCGCAGAGTTCAAGGATGTTATAATAGAGGTAAATAAATTATACTTTCTCATTGAAAGCATTTATGCTTTAATTTTAATATTTTCCAAGGGAGTGAGTGAACATTATAGCCAGTAAGGGTCAGTAAAGTATCATTAGAGTTTAAATTAAGATATGAATACCATCGGAAGTTTGCAAATGCTTTCAATATTGCAAGCTTTTTAGGCCTTCTTTGATACAGCAGTTGCAATTTCTTTTTTGAAGTCATTGAATGTCAAAATTTGTGGGGCTATGTGAGATGAAATGATTAATTCATTTTAATGGTTGTCATCTAGTTGATACTCTTCTGGTTCATTCGTGAATTTTGACCCACGTAGCGAAATTCCTTCAATACAAATTGTGCTGATTATGTGTTCTCCAGGCGTATGTGGAGGAAGAGGGGAGAAGACAAGCAGAAGAGAAGAAAAGAAAGGAAGCACAAGCACTTTCTAGGTGGTATCAACTCCTGTCTTCGATTGTAACTAGGCAAAAGTTGAACAACTGCTATGGGGGCGGTTCATTGTCACAAATGTCCACTGGCATCCAACATATGAAGAAGAACGACAAGCAAAATGTTCCAGGTAGTGGTTTTCTGGACTCTAGACAATCTCCGGAAAGCTCAAAGGTAAGTACACCGGATGTGAAACGTTATGCTCCTTCAATGATGGAAACAGAAGAGCATGAACATTTATATTTGGAAGAAGATATGAGTTATGATGAGGAGAGCTGTGTGAGGACGAAGAGATGTCATTGTGGCTTCTCAATTCAAGTGGAGGAGTTATAAGCATTGCAACCATTGCTGTTGAGATGCTAAATTGCCCTTTAAAACTCATTTGCTTGTGCTTAAAGCAACCTCTTAAGTCAGTAGGCACAGATTTTTGCTTGAAATCTTGGTGTGTGTACCTCCCTCATTAACCGAAACATCTCTGTATGTATCAATATATGTGATAGAATCAAACATATCTGTATGTAATAATATATGTGATAGAATCAATCGTCTCTTCTTTTTTTTGTTTTAACATTAAGGTATGACATGAGTTGTAAATCGTACAGTAAATGTAATTTTTGATGGATGACATTAGATAAGAGCTTGATATTAAATGTGTCATAGAAACAATAAGTCATATGAAATTTCAAGCTCTAAAGAATGCATTATTTCAGTAGTGAATGTTACATTTGTTTTTTGCGAGTATATAACAAGAAGTCTTGTTGGTAAGAAATTGAAGAGTTCCATAAAAATAATTTGATATTATGTAGATATTATTTGAAAATTTATAGGGGTATTAATAGTTTTCCAACAATTTCATTTAAAGTTAAGGTTTGGTTAACATACTGTTTAGGTAATCAGATTCTTGAATAGCTTAACCAAATCCTGTAAAGAATAATATATGCAAACTATCCATGTTTAAATTAGCATTAGGATTGTTATTAACGCATGTTAAATCACTAGGAAAATATCAACCAATCAAGTTCAATAATTTTGGAGGTTTCGACATTTCAATAACTTTTTGAAGTGAAATTGAATAGTGAATTTAACGGTAGGCATATCAAACTATCAAAGTTTTAAACCTCCATGTGGGTCTGCTTCTATTAGAAGTTCCAACATGTCCAAAATCAATTATTTAATGGTACATTCAAATCTGCAAGATAAAGATTTCAGATAAATTGATTTATTTTTCTGATAAATTTGGTAAGTTGCTTAGCTTAAAACTTAATGTGGGACTGAATTACATTGAATTTGAATAATTACATTTAAAAAAATAAAAAAATAAAAACTTTTGACTAAATTTTAGATTGATTGTCAACTTGAAAGTCCTTAGACCTCGTTGTATGGTACACATTTTAAAGAATGTTTTGATTCATGGATTTTTTTTGAATTCGGAAAAAAGTCCATATAACATATCCAACCAATCATATTGTATTAGTGCATCATGTAATATGATGCTATTAACGATCGACACAATTACCATGTCCCCACTAATATGGTAATTCTATACAACAAATCCTTTCATAAAATTACAAAATTAGAATATGACAGTCCACACCAATTTTTTATGCAAATTTTACGCAAAATCACTTGAAAAATCCTAAAAGTCGGGACATATGAACAAGTTGGGCATAGAGTTGGCATTTCTGCGTCACTTTTTGACAGTGTAAGTAAATATTAGAACTATTGGGCCAATGATCAAGACCTCAAAGATACGGTTCGAGCTACTATCATTATTACTACTGTAACTATTTATATATAATGAGAAAATTATCTATAAATTAATGAGATTTTTTAATAGATTGCTCATATTTGTGAATTATTTAAAAATCATTCACTTTATGGATAGAAATATTCGAATTTAGCCCTCTATTTACTGGCAATCAAACTGGGCAAGAGTGCACCACTTGAGCACTCTACTTCAAAGCATTTCTACATCACTTTTACCATCTTTCTAGTATAATAAAACTGATCAAGTAATAAATGTCAAAATAAAAAAGAAGATAAGATGATAATAATAAAGTATCAAATAAATTATCGCATCAACTTAAATTTAGTATAATATTATCGTACTGAACGAATATTTATTCTTTTAAAATAAAGGATAATCTCAAAACCCGTTCGTGGTTTGTCAAAATCTTCATTTTCTTACTTAGTTTGATTTTTATTTAAAATCTTCCGATCGTCAATTTTTTTAAGGGGATTGTTAAACATAAATTAAAATATGGAATGTACCTTCTATTTAAACAATATAAAAATATCAACAAATTAAAATAAATAATATTAAATATAAAAAATAAAAATAAAATAAATAATATAAAAATCAAACAATGACACCATGATCTTCTCCTTCAATCAATCGTCATCAAACACAAAATCAATCAAACCCGCAATAAGCGACTAAACGCTTCAACTTGGCAACCATCGTCACTATGTTTCACCCTCAACCAAACCCCACCCCCCTACTCTCTGTCTCTCTCTCTATACCTTTTTCTTCTCTTTCCCCCTCTTTCTAGTCGATTGGAATCTGGGCTTCCGCTCCACTGCCATCTCTCAAACCTCTCTCCAACCACTCATCTCCGCCTCCATGTCCACCATCCCTCCACCCATTCATCCAGTACGAATTCAAACAAAATCAATCAGATTTTAGTTTGGGTTTTACAATCGAATCCAAAATTTCGTTGCTAAACTTGGCAACCATCATCACTTGCAACCGAACCATTCTACCATCTCTCTTTTTCTCTCATCATCACCATCATCAACATATCAACCACCGCTCCACTTCATCTTCAACTCATCATCACCATTTTTCACCTAAAGCCAACGATGAGAGAGAGAGAGAGAGAGAGAGGGTGAAAGTCCGTTAAAGCAACCCCACTTGCATAACCCAATGTAGAGGCCGGAAAAACAAACTTTCCAACCCTCCAATGATCTTCCGGTGCATGCAACGATAATTAGCATTTATTTGTTTGAGAGAGAGAGAACCGGTTTACGTTAGGGTTTTTATTTTTTATATTTTTATATTATTTTTTATTTTAATTAATGTTTATCTACATTTTTACTTGATATTTTCAATTTAACAAAATCAATAACGGTCAAAGACATTATTATCTATCCACGTAACTTTTGGAGACATTTTTAATATTTCTAGTAATGTCAAAAAGGATCTTTGGTAAAATTCAAATTAGATGTAGCAAAACGGAGAATTAAGCAAATTCCATACAGTTTTTTAAGATTATCCCTCGAAATAAAGAGCCATATGAAGATATAGAATCAAAAGAATTCTGTCTTATAGGATATTTATTGGCATCAAAAAGCTTAAAAAGCAACTGGTGTGTGGCAGTTTTCATTCCATAAGAAGTGTATATTCTCTCTAAGTCAGCGGAGTTGACATAACAATGACAAGTGACAAGTGTCAAGATCCCATCCGGATAAAACGGAAAGTAAATATGCAAACCATAACTACAGAAGCCAGAATGATCCAATCTGGGTCCACAATAAATAACAAAAACTAGAACAATTTTAATAGGTGCTTCACTCTTCATGTTTCAGGACCAGTTAATGTGCATAGATATTTATCAATTTACTACAGTTCTACATCAGTTCGAAGGACTAATCAATAAATATCAATACATATTGATATATTCGCAACATTATAAATCGTACTTACACATCACCCTGGTTAATAAATTGTTACAATTTTAACAGAGTGAATTTACATGGTCCATTAAAGTGAATGTAGCTGGAACAGCTGGAACCAGTTTGAACACAATCTCAAAGACAAATTAGAGAGATTTGAATTTCAAGTCAGAAAGAAAGATCCACCAACGTGACCCACATGAAAGTGAAGGCTCTGTAAACCATCATTCTTCACTTACTTATCAACTGTTGTTGGTCTTGTCAGAACCAGTAGTACCAGTACGAGGTTATATATATGTATGTAGCCTAAGAAAATTTGCGATTAGTCCTCAAAACACCAACTTGTTCACATCTATGAAAGGGGTGTCTCATCACGAAAATACCGTCCTTGTCATATTGCATTGGCAACAAATTTTGAACATTGAACATACATAAAAATGAAGTCGTACATTAATTTATGATGTCGAAATGTTAAATTAAATCCGCTATCATCTCTTTATTATTACTATCATCACCATCGTTTAGCACATTTACAAATTAGTGTAGATAATTTTTGTAGTAACGTATAACTACTAGTTACACGTCATTTATTGAATATAACGATCAGATTAACGGCTATGCTAGTGACTACATAAATTCAGCTGCCTGGTCCCATTTTTCATCATCAATTCTCCAACTTACTGATTTTGACTCCAATCATTGAAATATTATCAGACTGAAATGAAACCAAAACTCTTTTTTCTTTCATTTTCAGTAGATATAAGCAGAGTGTATTCAAAATAGCACTCAGAATTTGACACCAAGTGACAAAAGACAGAAGGAATTCCAAAAGCATCAGTCAACTATCAATCCCCAGGTTTGGAAAAATGCAAATTGTCATCACAGGCTCTTAGTTCGATAAGGCACTGGCTACTAGTCAACCCAAATACAGTGAAAAGGACATCAGGCTACTATATCAGTAAATCTTGAACAGTGTTTTCAGGTACAGCAACTTCAATTCAAGCTATAAATTGACTAATAACTTTGAACAAAACTTCAAAATTTTAATGTACTCATGATGTTTTTCATGTCATCTAAGATTTTAACTACTAATATATGGATTAAGTGATCAATATGCAAGCTGAATAACATAAATAAAATTCATGCAAATCACAGGAGACAACAAGAAGATTAACCCGAATCATTGTTAGTCATCAATCGTCCTCTACGGAAAAAAAAAAAAAGAAAAAGAGAAACATCAAAACCAACTAAAACATTAAATTCTACATTGCACTTACAACACAAGAACCAAACTAACAACACCACCACCAATTCTACAAAACACCAAGCCAACAGTAGCACAGTAAGCAACAACCAACCAACCAACCGACCACTACTAACTCTAAAACAAAGTAGAGAGCATTATTGTTCAACACTCATTTCAGTCAATGGAACCTTCACCTTAGGGGGCCTGCCTCTGCCCCGTCCACTCGATGTCATTGTTGTGGTTGTAGTCGTTCCTCCACCTCCTCCGCTCATTCCTCCCGAAGGCCTTGCCATTTTCCTTGGCCGTCCCCTTGGCTTCCCACTCCCTCCTGTTGCTATCTTAGGTCTAATCGGATTTGGAGGTGCATTGGGGTCCTTTGGTGGGCGGCCTCTAGGCCTAGCCGGAGACAGGACCAGCCCCGGCGCCAATGGATCCTTAGGCTTGGGGGGCCTGCCACGGCCCCTCCTAGGTGGTGCATTAGGGTCATGTTTTGTGTAATTATTCTTCCAAAACACAAGCTCCCCAGACTCTTTCATTCTGTTGAGGTGATGAGACAGCAATGTGGTGTGCCCTGCAGGCAAGTGCCCGTATTTTGATTCAATGTATTTTGATATGGAGGTCTTGTTGGAACCACTCTGCTCATTCAATGCTTCAATGGCTGACAAAATCATCTATGTAATTCACATACATTGTCATTAGTGAACATAAATACCACAACTTGACAAATTTATACACATAAACACACACACAAGCACACAACTAGAACAGTAGAAACTCAATTCAAAAGTGAAACAAATCAAATCAAATCAACACTTCATTTTTGTACCAAAAACCATGATTTCTAACTATTAAACACAACAAAATTGAAACTTTTAAATGGCTAACACAAATATCAACCACAAAAACAAATACTACCTATACTGTACTAAAATCCAACATCAATGAAGCTTATTATTATTATTATTACTATTATTATTATTATTTATAAATCCAATTAAGAAAAAACAAAGAACTAGCACTAAACTAAACATCTCACAATATTCCAAAATCAGAACACAAAAACGTCTAAATTTTTCCCTCAAAAAAACCATATTTTTCACCAATATAACACAACCCTATATCAAGAATAACATTAAAAAACCTCATCTAAAAATTTTGCCAAACACCCTTTTATTTTCTCTTTATACCCACCAAAAAAAATGACATGAAAAATTACACAGATCAATTACATGCAAAAAATATATATATAATTAATTAATTAATTAGTTAATAAAAAAAAATCGAGTGAAGTTGAATGTTGATGTACCTGTGGATATGGAGGCAGTGATGGCGGTAGCTTATTAATCTCCTCAGCTGCCATTTTTGGTTTTAGATTGTTTCAGAGAAAATAAAAATGAAAACTTTTTTTATTTTTTATTTTATTTTTTTTGTGTTAATTCACTGAGTCACCACACAACAGCTTCAAGGAAAAAGCGAAAAAGATTGTCTTTTTGACCAAAAAAAAAAAAGATTTTGAAAACTAACCCAGATAGCAAACGCCTGTTTACAGTGTAAAAATGTTGCTTTTCTGGTGGTGGTTGTGAGAGAAAAGGATTGGATTTCAAGGATTTGAGGGACTGGTTTATTATAAAGTGAAGAAGAAGAGGAAAAAAAATCATGACAATAAAATATTTTTTTTATTAGGTGGAGAAGAAGAAGATGGACGGTTGGGAGAGGTTGAGTGGATGATGATCGGACGGTGGAGCATTTGTGATGATGTTTTGATGTGGATTGGTGACGTGGCAGATATTTATTATTATTTTAATTTTGTAATTTTGAAATTACAAGATTATCCATATGTATATTTATATAGCATGGTTTTAGGTGGTGTGGGGTGATTTTTTATTTTTTATTTTTTATTTTTTGTGGGTTTATAGTCGTCGATCTATGGTCCCCCCTGGTGTTATGAAGTGAGAGATTAAAAAATATGGATAAATGAAAGAGAAATGTGAAGATGGTCCCCATTGAAAGTTTTGAAAAATTTAAAAATGGGAAATGGGAAAAAAAATTGAGAATATTTGGATTAAATTAAAGGTTTTGATGTGAGGACTTTTTCTTTTTCTTTTTCTTTTTTTTTTTTAATGGAATTATAATGAAGGCCAATGATCTGTACACACCAATTGATGATGGGTTTGGTTGGATTGTTGATGTATGTTCATTTTTTTATTGGTTTAGACATCCAAATTTAGGGATCTTTTACGTGATTGTCAAGTTAAAATATTGTGCATCACATTTGAGTATCAATAACTGGGCATATTCCTATTCACTAAAGTGTTAAAAGTTTAATTAAAATATTGTGCATCACATTTGAGTATCAATAACTGGGCATATTCCTATTCACTAAAGTGTTAAAAATTTAATTCTCACTAATCGTGTTTTAAAATGCTTATGTGGAGATTTTTTTTTTCTCCTTTAAAACGGGAGTACTATGAGAGTAAATATTCGAATCATGTAAGTAATGTTTAATTTTAATAAATTTAGATAGATATCTGACTTATTAATGTTAATTTTAGTTTTTCCCTTTTTTATGGAAATAGTTCTCTCTCATTTTTTTTAAGTATGTTGTGCAAGTAATGTTTTAGACAAGTTCTATTAAACATTTAAATCATTTGATATAGTATTTGATATCGATAGATCTCAACATACCTCTAACTTGTTTAATGTCAAACCTTCTGCTCATTTGATATCAACTTTTTTAAAGAAACTTAGAATCTAACTCTTTAAAGTGAAGAATTCTTGATGTTGATTTAAGAATTACTAAAAGAGAAAATTCGTATATCATGATATTAGCATGCTATAAGTGATATCTTAATGAATTGTTGACACATCTTACACTATTGATGTCAAATTTTAAAATTAAAAAGAAAAGAAAAATCGTTGATATATATATATATATATGATCCATTCAATTTAACCTAGTAATAGTTTAAATTCATTTAAAATATTTTTCATTTTACCAAAACCATTTTTGTATATAAATCGAGGTGGATTGATAATAAGATTCTAACACCCACACATTGATGATAGTAGGTTGAAGTTATATTCCTCTTTCATAAATTCTAAACTGTATTTAAAAATTAACATTTACATAAATAATAATAACATTTAATTACAAGATATATAAAATGTACATTCTCTCCTAATTAGATGGTCGTATATCTCTCCATTTACAACGGTGGTGAAGGTCTACTATTTACCATGAGTATTTTATAAGTATGTTTTAAGAGTTGTTTTCCTATTATAAGAATAATTGTCTTATAATTATAGAAGTGTTATTGGAGCCACATAAATAGTGAGATCTCACATGTCATAATAGATCCTAGATATATAAATAATAGTTAATATTCATAGTATGCCTTAAGTATTAGGTGTTCTTTTTTAAGAAAAGATACAAAATACAAAATTACCTTTAATGACTTCAACTTTATTTGACATATTTCTAAATAACCATTTTCTAAGTTATTCAAAAGTAATGCTCAAATAAGAACATAAGTTTCAATATTAATTTCCACACAAATATTAAATCCTAAAATTTTCTATTTTCAAGCACCTAATTTCATTTTCTTATATTTTTAAATAAGTGCTATACATCTATTTTCATTTTGTATTTTAAATTATTTATGTTTTCATATTAATAATTTCAGTAGTAAGGTCAAATCCAGCGATTATAGTATCTTCAAATGGTGGATTCGACTCACAAAAATCTCATTAATATGTGGATAATTTTTTTACTTTTGTATGGATAATCCTTTTCTATTTTCTAAAAATAGAGATTCAAATCGTGTCCTATCTCGATTAATTTTAATATTCATCTAATCATGTGAGATAGTGATGTGCATGTAATGATTAATTTTTTGGTTTTGTTTTTAGATTTTGGAATCCTCTATCTTACGAAATTGAATTGGTTGTGATATTACGACAACCAATCCGCTTGTAGTTCAAATTTCAAAGTAGATTTTAACTGAAACTGGTACACAGTTAAAGATACTTGCAAATCCAAACCAGTTAAACCGTTATGATCTCCGGTTCTTTTGACTCCACGTAACGTAGTCGACAAAACTACAAAAAAAACTTGGTTGTATCTTTCACAACATTTTGCGTTGCATGGTCTCGTTTTCTTCAACATATTGGACCAAAAAAAAAAAAAATCATGAGTGGACAGCAGCAGCCAAAAGCTGAACTTTTTGAACTCGACAATGGAACCATACGTGCATGTGTTACCAACTATGGTGCCATCATCACCTCCCTCTTTGTCCCAGACAAACAAGGTTCTCTTTTCTCTCTCTTTATTGTTTAATGTTTGCATGTTTGGTTTTTACAATGTAGAAGAATCTGATGATCTTGTTGGTGCGTGGAATTTGAAGGGAATGTTGCTGATGTTGTTCTTGGATTTGATTCCATTGAATCTTATATGGTGAGTTTTAGAGTACCCACTTTTGGATTTTGGTTAGAGGACGGGAAAATTAATGTTGGTTTTGGAAATTTTGATGGGAAATTTTTGCTAGGGTATTGGTTATTATTGATGTTTGGTTGCCAAGAAAATTAGGTGCATGTAATTTTTGAGAAGTGGAATACAAACTTTGCATAACATGCAATTTGATTGTAGCAATTGATGAATGAATTCGACATTGATGACTTTGGTACCATGTTAATTAAATACTATTTGTGATTCGGGGGAGTCATGACTCATGATCGATAAAGATGATATTTTTCTATTTGTTTGTTGGCATTTGTTTGAGCAGAAAGACAATTCACCATATTTTGGATGCATAGTGGGTCGAGTTGCGAACAGAATTAAAGAAGGGAGATTTGCACTAGATGGAGTGGAATACACTTTGCCTATAAACAATGGACCAAACAGTCTCCATGGTATGGTCATTTTGATTTTTTCAAACTCGAAGATTCAGTAGATCATCATTTAAATGATACTTGCATTTATATATTAAACGGCGTTCAATTCATGATCTGAAAAGAGTTTCCAAAGTTTTAGATTTTTGAAAATCTCCTTTGCTAGGTACATAAATGAGATGCTTATAGATGTTTGAACACAATAATGTGAGATTGTCATATAGTTTAATGAGTTCATGTCTAGACTTAATTAATTATTGGTTGATGAAAGATATCTGGCATACAATTATGTGGTTATTGATTACAACGTCTGTTGAATTTGGTTGTGCTTGCAGTCGTACAGAGTTACCTCTGTGATTTAGTCGTATGCTTTCATTCGTTAGGAGTGTTAGCTCCTGAAAAGCCCCAAGTATCATTATAGAAATCAGCAAGCTAGCAAAATTATGGCCTGATCACTTGTTTTGTTGAATTTTTTGTCATGGTTATCTTCATTTTGTGTGATTAATTTGTATTGATACGCTTTAGGTGGGAATAAGGGATTCGATAAAGTGGTGTGGGAGGTTGTTGAACGTAAAGAAGGTGACCATCCTTCGATTACCTTCAAGTATCAAAGTCATGATGGGGAGGAAGGTTTGATCTTAATTTGTATGCAGCTTTTTGTTTCTAACTATACATATATCAAGTTCTTGCTTGAACAGTGTTTTTGTTGTTTACGAGTTCAGGGTACCCGGGAGATGTCACTGTAACGGCTATGTACATGCTTACTTCAAGCAGAACAATGAAGCTGGACATGGAAGCGGTTGCTAAGAATAAGCCTACACCAATCAACTTGGCACAACACACGTATTGGAATTTAGCCGGTCACAGCTCAGGGACGGTGGTTGACCACTCAATTCAGATATGGGGATCTCAGATTACGCCTGTGGATCAGAATTCTATCCCAACAGGTGAATTCCTGCCGGTTAAAGGTACTTGTTTTGACTTCAGTTCAGAGAGGAAAATCGGGACCTATATCAATGAGGTTCCTGGTCTAGGATATGACCACAACTATGTGCTTGATGGTGGGGAAGTTAAATCGGGCCTGAAACGTGCAGCCAAAGTTAAGGATCCGTCTAGTTCTAGGGTGTTGAACCTGTGGACGGATGCACCTGGTATGCAGTTTTATACCGCGAATTATGTAAATGGCGTTGCTGGAAAAGGTGGGGCTCTTTATGAGAAGCATTCGGGGCTATGCTTGGAGACACAGGGATTTCCAAATGCCATTAACCAACCAAATTTTCCTTCAATTGTAGTTCAACCTGGTGGGAAGTACCAGCACACAATGTTGTTTGAGTTCTCAGCTGAGTGAATTTATTATCTTATAAGAGTAACATATACCGGTAACAATGTGAGTCTTCATTTTGGTCTATGAGACCTTATTTGAGTTTTGGTTGGATTTTATGTGATTTCAAGTATTTGATCAGTAAAATGTGATGGTGTGTATCTTTTTGGTGTATGTTCTCTCTACACACACGGGTACAATGAAATGACAAACATTTAGGTGTTCAGTATAACATAGAAGAAACGAGTATATATAGTAGTAGTTTAAGTTCAATTATTGTCAAATAAATTATATATCATTCTAGAATATATCCGAGTTTGAAATGGAAAATTCTCAAAATTGATTCAAATTGATGCTTAGAATTGAGGTTTAAGCTGTCTACGTTTGAGTTCTAACGGCCGAACTAATGATATAGGGTTCTCTAACATCAATGAAAGCAATTCAATGACAAAACACCTTTGATGAATGAAAAAAAGGCCCAAGTATGTATAGATGTTCAGGAATAATTGCTTCAAGATGATATTAAACAATTTAAACACTAGGAAAAGAGAATCATCCCTTCTTCCTCTTCCCACTCTTCTCTCAAATGAAACACTAATGCTTGAAAATGACTCGTTTGAGTCTCATTTGACCTTACCTACACATTTACATAATGTGTACACACACTCCCAAAATTATACCTTTGCCAAGGAAAAAGGCAGTGAGGGAGATTTACTGCAAAATTTAGGCTTCAAACCATTATGTAGAAAGCCTTTAAGACACCTTAAGAGGTTTGAGCAAACCTGCATTTATGTGGTCTTGATGACATCTCGCTAATTGTAAACAAACCAGACCAGGATCATCATCCCCTCCATCAAGAGATTTCCTGGTTTTCTGTAGAAAACGTAAGAGTTTCACTAGCCTGCGCAACATGAATGAGTTCTTTGTACCACTCAAATTTCCCCAAGAAATCAGTCTGCATTCATCCGACAAAGGACTTGTATTGATATGGTGTTTTTTTGCTTTAATGTAGCTAGAGTTGCTTAATGTAAGTATAACTTCAGAGTGAATTGTCATCATTCATGTTCTGTACGCGGAGCTCCACAGCTCTCAGATCACGAAGATGTTGCAGGATCTCTTGGAGAAGATCCATCCCCTTGTCTCCCTTCTGGATGGAGCTCATACAATGCTTTAGAAATTCCCTGTCTGCTTCGAGTGCTTGTAATCTCTCATATACATGATCCACCTCGTCTTCAATGGCTAGCTTTTTGCTATCAAGTTCTGTCATGGAAACCAAAGACTTTTGCATCTCTACAGATTGGAATTCTACTTGTTCTTCAAATGTCAACCCTTCTGTTTCATTATCGGTTGCATCCAGAAAAGGAAGGAGTTGCCTTGCCATGGAAGCCATACTTTTTGTCTTGGGATAGAGCATATCCTTGGAAGCCACTCCATTTGAGTCCCCTGTCTGTTTTTGACTGCTACAATCGTTGTCTTCAAAAGGCTGTGGTGTCTGCTGTATTGATTTCAAGTCCTCCATGAATTCATCATCGCCTAGTGTGACTAGCTTCTCCTCCAATATCTTAAGTTGATCTAGAATGGACAGCCTCTCCTCCTCAAATTCTGTCAATGAATCATCAAGAGCTGTCATGTGCTTCACACAATCTAAGGCCATCTCCTCCAAATTCAGCACTGCATTATTGCCTGGAGTGTTGCCACCACTGCTTTCAGGATGGCTATAGAGGCTGCTATCCTCATCCCTTGCTTCGCGATTGAGATCAATAGATAGCTCATCAATGTCCTCTGAATTGCTGCAAGAAGCAGAAGAGTTTCTGCTTCTTACACTTCCATTAATACTTCTCCTATTCATCATTCTCATCTTCTCTTTTGCCTCGTAGTCCAAAACCTTCTTCCGTTGGACTTCCAATTCTTTCTCAAGTTCTTGCTTCTCCTTCTCACGCTTGACCATCAGCTCATTCAGATGTTGTAACGCTTCTTGATCATATTCCGATTGCTCTTCCATCATCCTCTGATATTGCAATGCCTCCATCTGAATTGCAGCCTTCTCCTCTTGCAGCCTTGTGATCTTCGCCATTGTCTGGTTAGCGGCAATCGCGGAGGCACTCCTTTCTTCCTCTAGTTCTGCATATAGAGCACTTGAAGTTTTCCGTTCTGCTTTCAGTGCTGTTCTCAGCCGTTCAATGGTTTGGATAGGATCACTAGCTTCCATCTCACTTACCACACTTCCATCTAGAGACTCCTCCACTCCAGGCTCTCTTTTCTCGAATAATAGTACTTTCTTGTTCAAGCATTGAAGACTTTCGATAGAAGTTGGGGTGTCAGGAAACTTTTCATCATCTCCCTCTTGATTCTTGTCATTCACATTCATTTTCTCCTGCATAGTTTCTGATTCTACATGCTTTTGATCTAGTTAAAGACCAAACAAATCAGAATATAATTTGAATGATACAATTAAAGGCTTCAGTGATAGACATAGATTTGTTGCTTACCAATACAATTCTCAGCCAAATTAGCTTTGGAGGTGCCAAAACCTTCAGCAGCATGGCTGCTCATATCGGATTGTTCTGCATACAAACTCAATGAAGCAATTGATTCTGGATTCTGAGTTTCATTGGCTGCATGATCAGCTGCTTCCATACCATCGAAGTCCTTCAATTTGGTTTGCTCCACCATAAAGTCTAATCCATCTGTTTCTTCTCTATGAGCTACATTTTATCAATAAGTTACCAATTATCAATAACTTGAACATTGAGAATATATATGTTAAATGTAGAAATTTAAGAAACTAGACTAATTGCCATGTACCTGTGAAGTTACACGGTTTGCTCAAAGTTTCTGCTCCTACATTGTTTCCATCAATGGATAAAGTTTGATCTGCTTGATTGATAACAATTTGTCCACTGACCAAATCTTCAAGCTCGCCAGTCTCCAAGCTTTCAAGCTCTTTGTACCTTGTCTTCTCACCACACTCATCCACTCCTGTCAATTGTGCCTCAGCCAAGACAAGGGCTTGTATTTGCCTCTGAAGTTCAGCATCAAAAGTCTCACATTCATCCTCATGTGATCTCACTGCTTCTTCGTCTTCTATATTGCAGGATCCCTGATTAGCAGTAGTTGATGAATCAATCAACTCAACAGGAATCACACGGTTAAAGCCCGAATCGATGCTTATATCCAACCCCAAATTGATGATTTCGAGGAAATCATCTTCTCCTGAACAACATCTAATGAT
This sequence comes from Dimocarpus longan, assembly GCA_022984855.1. Classification (NCBI taxonomy): domain Eukaryota; kingdom Viridiplantae; phylum Streptophyta; class Magnoliopsida; order Sapindales; family Sapindaceae; genus Dimocarpus; species Dimocarpus longan. The sequence continues at coordinate 1,764,813 of CM041021.1, forward strand.
GGTGCTATCACAAGCAAAATGAGCAAGACTTCTACCTGATTTATCACCTTCATAGGCCTCTTTTTCGTCATAGTGCAGGTTCGATACAGACCTTGAACAGTTCTCCTCTGCAGTGTCTGTGAGACCAAAACTATCAATATCCGAAATTACCTGAAACTCATCGGCTACATCTTTATCATTATCACATTCTTCATGATCTCCTTCGTGTCTCTCAATCTCACCATCATCTCTCTTTTGCTCTTTGCAGTCACCTCCAATGTTATTATCATCATCATCCATTGCTTCTATAACCAAATTTCCTGCCTGTGTATAATCCGAAGAGCTCCAAGACGACTTGTAAAGCAAGCAAGGAGGGTAGAGTTGCCTTCTCAAGCTCTCATCACAGCAAGAACATCTTAAAACTTCATCACCCTTTTCAAGTTTGTGCGTGCTCAACCATGAAAAGAAAGCAAAACTCTTCTGTGTCATTTCAATGGACTCATCATCGCCGCACTTGACATGAGAAACCAAGCATTGCTTGCACATGCTCTGTGTTTCAGCCAGCTTGTGATGACTGGAACAGTAGCTGAGGTTGGAAATCTCATTGGCATGTGCCTCACACACAAGATCTCTATAAGAAGTTGTGTTCCTGCCAGGCTCTAGTATGTGATCAAGTCTTGAACACCACAGGCAGGGTGGTTTGAGGCCAAAGTAGTTGGCAAACTTCGTGATCAAGTAAGTGAAGAAGGAGTTGAGTAGGAGGAACATGATCAGGATCCATTCAAGCACTGCATAGATTAGAATCACAATGAGCTTGTGTGTGTTCCTGTGCAACATAGTTGCAAACTTGTTTGCAGCCATGGATGTGTCTTCTGGTTATTTACACACACACACACAGATGACAATGGAAGAGAAATGCTTTCAACAGTTTTGACAAAAGTGGCAGATATAGAGGCTGTTGCAATGTAAGCTGAGAGAGACTTCACACACTGTTGCATGATACTTGGTCTTGATAGTAGATTATTATTACATTTTAATAATTGTCCTATCGGTTCAAATCCATCCTCCTTTTGTCCTGTATTGAATTTGGAACATTCTATATCTGATATCTGTATTTTGTTAAAATCAGTATGTACGTCCTATACTGGATTAAGAACGTTCTGTATTTGACATTTGTATCTTATTAAAATCTGTACATACTATAGAGAAAATGATTGATAGTCTAATATTACGACTTATACTGAACCTAATCTAATCAGGGAACAGCCTTCTTTATAAAGGGGTTCAGGGTAATTTGGGAATTTTACTTAGAAAAATGAGAAAAGATGAAATGTAGCTTTCGACATTGTGTCATCGAATAGCACACTCATTTAATGTCCACATGGCTATGCCAATTTTAATTAGACATTTATGTACTAGATTGTGTGTTCAAAATTAGTAAATTTGTACAATAATGTGATTCATTTAAGCGTCACAATCATGCTTCAAATAGAAATAGATTCATTTTCGGGTTATAAAAGTTGATTAACGTCATTTAATAAGTTATTATTTTTATGATAATCAATAGACTAATTGAAATGCACTTATGATATGTAAAAGTAGCAAGTACATTATTTGTATATGTATTTTTAATACGTGCATATATATATATATATATACATATTTGGTTTGACTACTATTTTAGTTGCGTAAGGTTATTTATCAATAACAACTCATAGATATTTTTTAATAACCACTCTTATAACTAATTCAAAAGTTATAATTAATGGATAACCTCATCCAAACGAGTAAGATAATCGTATTCTTTTTTCGATTTATTGTACAAAATTGGATGAATATACTGTGTACAATTTTTTTGGTGGCACTTAGTATTGAATGTGGGGGTCCACAAAAATATATTGATTTAGGGTACACCACGCGCAGGAGGTGTGGACCACCACCATACATGTAAATGGGCTTGGACTGGCCCACATGATATGCCAGTACCCGACAAAGGCTCTCCGCCTCTTAGTTTTTATTTTAGCTTTCTACATTAAATTTATATTAATAAAAAAACAATTAATTTTGGGATCTAAAATAGTAAAATTGATACAATAAAGTATTAAATTAAAAACTATTAATATTTTAAACCTACTCCACATGCCCCCTTTTCTACATGGGGATTGTCCCACTTTTCTCTTTTCATTAGAAATTTAATCTTATTTTGGTTCTATAATTCATATTTCTTATATCTTTTGGCATTATCTTTCTTTTAGGAATTTAGAAAGTGTGAATGCCCACATGTATGGTCTAGTATGAATGAGATTCGATCTCAAAACTATATATTTAGTTAAGAAACTTTTTCAACGAAACTCATAAATATATGCAAAATTTGCATAAGTTGAATAGGATTTTGGAATTGATTGTCATTAACCTGTTTTTTTTCACAAACACAAGGTTTAGCTATGTTATTGTTTCAAAAATACAAAGGTCATTTTCTAAACTATATATATATATACACACATACATACACATATATAAAGGAAACTTGGGATGCTACATGCGTATATCTTAATAAAAGTGGAAAAGGAATGATGAAGCATTGGTGTGAATAGTGGGAGGATCATGAAAAGGGTATGAAGAAGAAGAAAAAGAAAAAGTGAAAGTGAAAAAGGAAAAGAGAGAGATGGAATTGGATGAAATTAGGGGCCTTTGATGGTGACTTGAGAAACCTTTTACATGAATAAAAGCACTTAATTAATGAGATGGGTCAAGGGATGATGGCCCATCTCACTCTGCTTTTGCTTTTGGGCTTCAGCTTTTTAAGGCTTTTGGGAAAGTTCATTTGGGGTATTGAAAATCACAAGATAAATTTAATCCAAGTGTTTAACAAACCAAAATCTTATTAAAAAAAAATTGGGGTCATCCTTCAATACAACATTAATATCGATATAATTACTCTAGAGTTGAGATGACAAAAAACCCAATTCAATCTAAACCTGCTCAAATCCGGTCTATTCAGAGCAGGTTTGAGATCGAAAGTAAACTTCTCAAAAATTTTGGATAGAGTTTGAGGTTAACTTTCTTATCCTGCTCCGATCCTATAACCCAGTTTATATATAAGCATAAGAAAAAAAAAAAAAAAACTAAATCTACAATTGTGTTTTAAAATGAGTTATTACATGGTGTCTAAATCTTATACTGTTAATTGTCAGAGTTTTTATATAAATTTGAAACTCTTTTAGAAGGATCGTAGATATCATAACCAATTTGTTTTTCTGCTTTGTTTGTATCTTAGGTTTTTGATATTAATTATATTATCGGTTAAATACTAAATCGGCTCAATGAGGTTGAATTCAGGACAACTATCTCTAATCAAATTTGGGTTTAGGACGGAAAGTAACGATTCGTTTGGGACATGAGTTAGGTTTGGGGCACCCCTTGAAAATTTCAAGTTGGGTTTGGTAAGGGGCCAAACCTAATTCGATCTGACTTATTATCATCTTTAGTCTAGAGATATGGATATCAATGTTACAAAACTAACACTAGAGAATGGATATTAACATTATATAAAAAGTTTCTGTATCGGTTTTTTAGGCTAATAATGGTTTCATAAGAATAGAATTTTAGATTTATGTCCAACTTTAAACTACAAGAGTTTGTTTACAAATCGAAAGTTCTTATAGAAGAAATGATTAATTTATCATTTATGATTATAGTGTTTACTAAAATGATTGGAAATCAGACTATCTGAACCTACATATAAATCAGGAAAGATAACTTAATTTCTCCTTTTAAATGAGAAATTAAGTTTCTTTTCCCAATTCCCTTTCATTTTCATTATCAATTCATTTACATACTCTACAAACTCCAATCACACGTCCATATTGATACCAAATTTTCATTTTTAATATTGTATCAGGATCCTCTCTTGATTTGACTTTCATTGTAATTGTTTATTAGAAGTATTTAGAGTTTGAATGAAATAACTGTTTCTTTGATAGACTTTAAAAGAAAAAAAAAACATAAAAAATCTTGCCCATGTTCTTATATTTAGTTATCACTTGATTAAGAAAAGTCCCACAAAAAGTCTGAATAGGCCATGAGGGAATCCGAACTCGAAGAAGATAAGAATAAGATATTCTCAAGGGAACAAAATTACCAAAACATATGCTAAAAAGTAGATATTCGTTAAGTGTCCATAGTCAACTTTTTGAAGGATTTTAGGTGAAGTGTCGGTAATATGGGCCTCATAGATCTGAAAACTCACCCATTTTTGTGGGTCCAATTGAAGACTTGAGAGTCCTAGACATTACAACTTGGGGATTAATAGGACCACTATCGTGTGGGAGTTGAAAGATTTTGAAATATTTGGATTACAATTTGGAAAAAAAGTTTTGGTTTAATTCATGAACCAACTTATGCACATTATTGAGTTTTTGGTAGTAGGTGTTATCTTGTGGAGTCCAGCACTTTAAATTGGCTTTATATTCATGATTAGTATCAATTATTTCTTAGAATTATCTGCTTTGTTGTTAAACATGCATGTATGTGCTCATGTTCATACATTGTATAACAATACCTAATCAGATAGATACAAGTCATTTTATTTTATTTTTATTAAATTATTAAAATTTAATATAGACATAAAGAGCTTACTAGTGGACCGTCTCAACATTCCTCAAGTAGATATAAGTTGAATCCTTTACTTATAAGGTGCTTAAGCGACCATTTTTGTAAAGGTTGACAAGATTAAGATTTAAGAATCAATAGTCTTTTTTTAACACATATTTTCAACCATTACCTCAAAATAATTTTAAGATTGAGATTGCATATAATGCGTATTGTTTTCCACACGTGATGTTACACATAAATTATGCATGACAAAGCAATCTCAATTCTAATTCTTGAAAGTGCATCGTTTACAATGTACAATGTACTTCATGTAATGAAGTATTATAAGATGGAGGTACGGATAATGTAGTATGATCTTAAACCTCACAATCAGAAGATTCAATGCCATACATTTCACACAGCTTTTGACTATTAAAAGACAACTCTTCAATCATAGGAAACTCATGAAATCAATTAATAAAATACTAATTGAGAACATATATGAGGATGATTTGAAGACCCTTTTCTTCCCATTAATTAGCAGCAATCACCACTATACTTTCTAGGAAGTTGGTGATTCTTACCTACATGTAGATATGTACAGTATAGTGTGAATCCTCAATCGATTCTCAGTTTGTATCTGTGCTATCATTTTCTTCATTATTTGATGGCTTTAAATTCATTGTAAATCTCCAGCTATCGCCTTCCTCTATTTCCCATTGTTTCTTCAGTTCATAGATAGCTTTTGATGCCGCGGCAGCAACTACGGGATTGTTGTCTTGTGCAAGTCTCTGTATAGGGAATTGATGTTAACTTGTGTATAGAGAACAACTCAAACTATAGTATTAAGTTCGATAAACACGACCAATAGTTGCATCGTGTACCTGTAATGCCCCCATGCCTGCGTTACCAAGAGTCCACATGGATGGAGCAGCTGCCAATGCATTGGCCAATGCTTGTCTGTGCATGAAGAACAAAAGCGAATGAATCAAAGGGGAGTGATCCCATAATTAAAAATAGATACTAATCAGGAATGTCCAAAGTTGTTACAAAGATTCTAGTAGGTTTTGTGTGCCACTACTCAACCCAAAAGTTTGAGCTAAAAACCCAAAAGTTATTATATTCGTTAATTTTGAATAAACAGCTTACCTAGTATTGACATCAGGAGAACTTGAACACTCCGCTAATAGTGAGACGCTACTTTTACCATCCATTGCGTCGAGATCAATTAGAGTTGTGACCAACAACTCAAGCTGTTCCAGAAAGAGAAAGACCAGGTAATTAAAGTATTAAACAAACAATTAAAAATCTTAATAGACCAACTTCCGGCTAGATGAAAAATATGAATGCAAGAATCCAAACCTCTTCAGGATCGGTATAGTCAATTCCATCGGCTTCAGAAAGTGCTGATGCCATACTCCAGTAAGCTGCCTGCATAATATCAAATGAAATAATATAGATTTTACAATTCCTTACACAAAGGAAATAATATCAGATTGACATAGAGAAGGACCTGAATAGCATTAATACGATCGGTAGACACTTCTCCAAGGAAGAAGTCGAGAGGTTTCCCGTTTTTCTCAAGCATTATATGTTCCATCATCTCAGAGGCTGATAGAGAAACTTTTTCCCTACGCAAAGGGCTGAAACGCCGATAACATATCAGAAGTTTATTATTCCAACACTGAGAACTTACGAGATTCTGAAGAAAAAGGAAATGAAGAATATGAAGGGAAAGACGGAAACTTACAATTTGTACATCTTTCTCACCATCATGTCATGGATGTTTTTGACAAACTGTATAACCACCAAATGGAAAAGAACATGAATTTATTTCATAAAGGAATAAGTAGATAAAACACCACAAAATAAAATGAAATAAAAAATAGAAAAAAACAATGAATAGTCAGTCAATTCTAACGGTGAAAAACTAACATGCAGGTATAATTTCATAAATTTGATAATGTAAATTGTAGATTTTGCAAAAATGAATAGACAATAGGCTTACCTCTAAAGCCATTAAGGCATCTTCCATTGCACGTTGCTTTGCTCTAAAATCAGCAAGGCGCAGATCAGCCTGAAAAGTAGCCAAAGAGAGTGTCAGAATGTATTACACCACAGTATATTGACATAAAATCGCAAGAAAATGCATGAATGTTAATGAATTAAAGTAGGAATTCAAACAGAAGATAGCCATTGTTCCAGTAAATATAAGCATGAAAGTTGCAAAAGGGAAAAGGAAACGTTAACTATGAGTAAACTCAGACGTTTTTTTTATGCAAAACTCATATATTTCTCAGTCCTATGGGCTCTCTCATCAGTTTCGTTTTTCCACATGAGGATGTTCTAGTAATACAAAATGCATCCAGAGACACAAATAGATAAAAGAAGAATCTAAAGGTAACATAAAAAGGTACCTCTAAGGCTCCATCGCTCCAGTGCTTATCAGCAGCATTTTTCAATCTGGACTGAGCTTTATCTTTCAATATCTGCAGGTGAACATAAAATCACAATGGCGTTCATCACTAATTGACTTAATGTGCATACAAAGTTGAATATCTAGATGCACATACAGTAGCTATATGATGAAGACGTTCAGCTTTTCGCTTCACGTTACGGTCAATTTTCTCTGTATCCTCTCTAGCCCGAGCTAATCAACAGAAAGTCAAAATAAGGAAAACCATCAGTTTGCTTGTGATGGATCAGGAAGAATACGACATTTTTTGTACACGCAACATAACTATCCAGGGATACTTTTCTTATGTCTAGTCCAAATCATCTTTTCCGACTCACCAAAAGAGTAAGTAAAACTGAAAAAAGAAAATGAAGCCATCACCATGATTTTGAATAAATCCATGCACTCTCTGGACATTTTTGGATGATTCAATGCAAGCAAGAAAATAGACCACTTCAAACAGTATTGTTGCTTCAGGTAAGTCAAGGTGTCCAGATTCTCACACTAAGATATGTACAGCATTTACAAAGCCATATTGGAAGAGCACACAAGTCACAGCATTGAATTCAGAGGTAAGAGTTTACCATCAAGCTTAAGAAACTCGGACCCAAGAATTGCAATATCTTGACGTGCACGTGCATCCAACCTCATTATGCCACTAAAGATGATCAAAAAAGAATTAGTAGAGATATGACGCCATTTCTATTTTGTAATTATGTAAACAACCGTCCACCAAATATATAATTGTATCTACTGCTAACAAATAATTGTTTAGGCCAACTACATAAATTCATCGCAGTGAACTTCAACAGTTAAAAAGCTAAATATTAAGAATTTTGGCTTAACCATGCTAATTGTGAACTGATCATGTAATTCAATAATTAATGGTTTTGATATGTGTCTTCTATTCATGAAGAAACACACAGTAGCAATCACTTTTGACTACATTATTAAGCACATGCTAGGAATTTTTTTATTACCGAGAAAGTAAGATGATGTCATTACGAGCTCTTTCATTTACAAACTTTGCATCATTGCATACAAATTTACAAGCTGCAGCCAAGCCTGGACTAGAGTGAATAGAGTGAATAGTTCTAGCAAGCATGAAGGGATTCTTGTCTTCCTCTTCTCCAATTTGCGCACTGATGTACATCAAATAGTTGTTAGAAATCTTGATTATAACAACAAATAGAAGACCGTAAAAACATCAAGCAAAGAAGCATTATTGCCACTTCTAGACACAACCATGTTGATCATAAAAGAAAATAAATTATCGATTAAGATTCAACAAAAGTGCTGTAACAGCTATAGTGAAAACAGAATGAGAAGATTGTGCTAGTCCTGTAACCGCACCCAACGATATACGCTCTTAGGAGACCTGACATATGTAAACACGGTAAACGAAAGTAGTTACTGAACTTCATTACCTGGATACATCAGAGCAATCACCATAAGGTTTAACACGTCCTTTTGATTTGGTATTCTGCGTTCCTGTTGAAAAGCATACCGTGGAAGGTCTTTGAGAGACATTAAAACTAAGAGGCTTGCCACGTGTGCTCGGCAAACTTTTATTGGAAAAACTCACTTTGTCCACTTGCCAAAGCTCGACTCCTTCATTTGTAGGATGTAATTTACACTGCAGTCCTGACTTGGCAAAAGAATATGAAATTTTATGTGATCTGGTAATCCCCTTTGTCACAATTGGACTACTTGAAACCTTACTTGCGGTAAGCGCCATGGGAGGAGAATCACGATGAAAATGAAATAACCCCAATCAGCATTTCCCCTGCAACACCATCAAAGCAGCAGGAAAACATCGACGGTGTAAGATATCCAATATATAGATGTCCAAAAAAATGAACAATTAATCGTACAAGAGGTTCTAAATGCATATTGTAGAAAAAGAGTCAAGCATCAAATAGGATAGTTCATTCCAATTTCTAAAATGATGCATCAACTTTATGATTTTCATCTCTTTTACTGGCCAATCAGACTAATCAAGTCCAAGTAGCTATCACTACTATAATGAAATTTCACATACGCAAACTCAAAATATTAGATTTTAACCATGTTTACCGGTTATATCATCAGTCCTCTTGCTTCCAGAATAATTTTGGAAACTACCAAGGCTAAAGTACACAATCTCAAATAAACGTCCTATAAATAATTACACACCTTAAACACCAACTCACAATCAAGTTTCTCTCTTGCACATTTGCTTTACCATGTCTATCATCCCTTGCATCTTTATGCTCTCACTTCATACTCCAATGCCAATTAGTTGTGGTAAATCAAGCAAATTAATTACAAATTGCATCACTCAGAATCCTCATAACAAAATATGCTCCACAGATTACTTAGAAAAATTGAATGCAAGTTGTTACTTTTGCATACTTTAGTTCAATTAATTAGCTATAAAAACATATATCAGCCAGAACATGTGAACATGTTCAAGTGATCTCCACATATTCATTTGATGCCAATAACTCAATTTTATGCTGATGGATCAAAATGATGTGTCAGTTCCAATATGATTGCATGTGCAATTTACATTTCCTCATTAAATTATATAAGACATCAAACATGCATGAAACCAAACTCATCAAGAATCAGAATTATAACCCCTGAAAGAACATAAAACATCACTGATTTGCACTAAATGAACAAATTAGAAGCAAGCAAGTGAGTCAAACATGAAAGCAAGAGGAACCCAGTTGGGAGAAAGCAGGGAGGTTTGAGTTGAACAAAGTAACTAACCAGTTAGAGAAGCTGAAAAGCTGCAATGAGTTGCCAGAGAGAGAGAGAGAGAGACAGAGGAGAGAAGTGGTGGAAAAACTAGCTATAGTTGAAGAGAACTGGGAAGTGAAATGTCAACCACTAGCGAGACCTGTGGCCCAGTGCATCCCACAGCTGACCAAGTATACACTTGCTGTTTATTTGTGGAGCATTTTGGCTCATGTCAATGCGTGCGTGTGCGTGTCAATACATATGTAGCTTCTATGTTTGCATCTTAATTTTTATTATAATCATTAATTTTGATCATTTATAATACCTCTGTTATTTATTATATTTTTTATCCTAAAAATAAAATTTTCTTTTATCTAATTAAAATATCATGAATAATTGAGATTAATAGTACTAATAATTTAAAAATTAAAACGTACTTATTACAGAATATATATATAATTTCTTACACAAATTGTTAATATTTGAATTTGAATGAAATAAATGATTAAGATGCACTTATATCCTCGAATATGTACAAATTGATACATTCCAAGTAAACGTGTTTTGTTTTCTCTCTCTTCTTTCATACATTTCCTTTCCTCTTTCAATATTTAATAAAACAACTAAATTCGAATGTTAAAAATTCAAACTTAATATCCTTCTATAAAAATTGACAAATAAATAAATATTAATGATAATTTATTTAAGATATCAATTAAATCATAGAAATTTTATTCAATCTGATAATATTTAAATTCGAAAGTTTACACATGTGATTTTAAAAAATAATAATTTATTACATGATATTATTGTGCTTCATATTATTAATTGCATTTATTGGATTTTTTTGAAACAAAAATACTAACATAAGAAGAGAAAAAAAAAAAAAAAACTTCTCAAATATAATGATAAATGTGCATGGTAAAATTTAAATCAGTATCATATATGTTAATGAAAAATAAATTTAAAAAAGTACTTACTCTCACAAAAATATATATATACTCTCATATAGTAAAAGATATCCACTCTCACAAGAAGAAATTAAAAAAAATTCTCAAACATAATGATAAATATACATGGTAGCATTTAAACTAGTATCACATATGCTAATGAAAAATACACTAATTGTGCGATATCAAAATAAGTATTAGGTCAGCTCCCATAATTTTGTTTTTTTTTAACATTAGCATCTTAAATATCATAATACTATCACTTTCTACTATTTAAAATATAAAATTTCATGTTTTTGTAAATCTAATTATTAGAATGGTAAAATAACATAGTTTACAAATGGATAGATTTTACAAATAGTAGACCAATTTCATTGATTTAAATCATATTACATGATGTAAGAGTAAATCGACTTACATATATATATTGATAAAAGTAGATCGATATGTCTTCTTTTCTTTTTTTTTTTCTTTTTTTTTTTAATAAAGTAGATCGATAATTTGAAAATAATATAATTTGAACGGAAGATATAGAATGTCCGGACGCACCCTATGCTTTATTTATTACCTCAAAAGGACATAGAAGTTTGTAGCGGACTAGTGGGCCTCTACAATACACTGACCGGACATTGTGGATATGGCCTATGGGTACCACGTCCGGGTAAGATTTTCTCGTCTGGACAATATTAACCCTCAGTATTTTACATAACGACGAAATGTCTGTCTATTTAAATCATTACTGATCAAGCATGCCTTATTTATTATTTTTCCCCTTTTTTCAATCTCTACAATTTTAATATATATATATATGTGCAGGTAATATATGTTGGAAATAACAATCAATCAATATTAAATTACAGATATAATACATGAAAATAATAATAATAATAATAATAGACGAATATAAAAGAAACAGAAGTGAAGTAATATTAATTAACTTAAACACAGAAATCCGATCAAAGATAATAGAGGCTTGCAGTGAGTGTGCAATGTCTTAAGACAATATTTCTCTTCTTCCTCTTGTTTGAAGGATGAATGGAGACTGTCCTCAAAATTCAACTATCAATTCTTCCGTGTTGAAGTAAGACAACCTAGAAATCAGACAAACTATAGTGAACGTCAAACAAAACAAAACTTCAAAAAAAAAAAAATTACAACTGAAGAAAACTATTTATAAACAGAATTGTGTAAGAACATAACTTTTCAGAATCAATATAATTGTTTAGAATCAACACAACTTTTGAATTTTATTTAAATTCAAATTTGAAAATAAAAACTAGTAAATAAATAAATAAATAAATAATTGGTTGACGAACCAAGACTCAACCTAAAGGGAGTCCAAGCCCGAAGGCCCAAGACCCATTTTTTGATAATTAAATATATATATATATATATATATGTGTGTGTGTGTGTGTGTGTGTGTGTGGAAAGCTCCAACAAGGCCCGTATAAACCTTGTTGACTATTTAATAACTTAACTCATATCATCTTTCTTATATACTTAAAAGGTAAAGTGTTTCTTTTCTATGTGAGATTTCTATTTCAAACTTATTTTAAAAACTCAACAATATAACCTTATTAAAATGTATTTAATGGTAGAGTTTTTTCGATTATAAAGAAGTTTCATAAATAAGTTTAGAATAAAAATGAAAAATAGAAGTTATCTTATGGTTTTAAAAATAATTATATGGTAGTCTAACACCATTAGTTAGAGAAATGTCGGGACTTGATAGGACTAAACACTATGTATACTACCTACAAATATATTTTTATAGTCATAACACAGTAGCTATCAAATATCCGCTCTTATTCTTTACATATGTTAGTATATATGTACGGTGATATTCGAACTCATATCTTGATATAAATGAAAAATGTATTAAAGACTTGCATTACGATATATGTATAAAATGTGCAAAGTTATGTTTTTTTTTTTTGTGTTTGTGACACTAAATTCAAATTATTGATTTTAAAATTAAATTATATCTTAGGTGTCAGGAAATTAAAATTTTGATTTTAAAATTAAAATTAAATTATGATTCAAATTAACATTGTTCTAACTGTTTTGCTTTTTTTTTTTTTTTTAATATTTTTCTGTATATATGAAAGTCCTTTTCATATTTGTTTACTTATTTAATTTAAGTTTAATTTTCACAACTTGAATATAATTGGACCACCTTGAGGTCTATTATTTAATGACAAATCTTTTGTAATGCAATTTGATTGTGTTAGATATTGTTGTGAGTATATTTGAGGTTGTCTAAGTGGGTCGGTAAAAGCTCAACAAACTAATTCAATGAACCGACCTAGTTGATAAAAGTCCAGTTCGTTAATATTTAGCTCACAGAAATGAGCTCTCAATTCGTTGAGGGCGGTTTTTAGGTCGTTATTCAACTATAGTCAAAATTACCTTATGCTCAACTTTAGGTCACTAGCGAGGTCTAACTCATAGCTCAAAGTGCTCATTAAAATAAAATTTTTCAGAAAGGAAACAGTCTAATTTGAGGAAGAATCAACTACCAGAATTGTAAATAAAATTAAACTCTTACTTCGGTGGAATTTATCCTTAAATTAATGGATACAGTTTTGGAAGTATAATTAATATAGAATTCTTTCATATTCTAAATGTACTCAAATTGTAACACTCTACACTATAAATAGGGGTTGAAAGTTAATTGTAGAGACATGATGAAAAACAATCAATAATATACTGTGACTCTGCCAAAATAACCAGAGAAGTAGTCGTGAACGTAAGCATATTTTTCAGTCGAATCACGTAAAAATCCTCTAACATTCGCTATTCTTCCTCTTCTCCTTCCTTTGTTCTTTTTGCCTTTGTTATGTTAATTTATAGTATTGGGTCAAGAACCCGGGTTGATCGAATTTAGACGTTCACAGATGTGAAAATTAATTATTATTTTATGTATGAAAAAATTAATTAAAACCAAAAGTCAATATGAATGGGACACCTAACCTTGCATTAGTTGGATGCAACACGTGCAATAATTAAGTTGGATAATTCATGGATTGCATGTGTGTATGGCTGTGGTTAAATAATTTAGTGTTGTATTAATACAAATTCTATTATATATAAGGTAGTTAAAAATTAAGAACATATAAATTAAATGGTCATTTATTTTTTCCGCTCAAAACTTAATAATACTGAATTGTACCTATTAAATTATTTTTATTTTTTTTTTAAGTAGTTAAACTATGTTTGTTTTTTTAAGTAGTTAAACTACTTAAAACTAAACTGAAAAAATTAAGTAAAAATTTTTAACTTTTTACTTAATTGTAAATTATTTAATGATATTTAAAAGTTTTTATTTTAAATTTATCTTTTTCAAAATAACATAATTTCAAATTTATCCGAATTTTATATTACTCAATTTTTTTTTCTTGATACTTACAAAAAATATAATTAAAAAGTAAAACCTAAATACATCTCATCCCAAATTATCTTGGAATTAAACTAATATATTTTAATTTACAATTTAAATATTCATTTTTTAGTTATTTTCTTAAATATTTTAATATATTTAAATATATATGATTAATATTATTATATTTTTTAATCATATTTTGATTATGAATAAGATATTATTAATATGTACATAAAAATATTTTAGAATTTATTAAATTATTTATTTTTAGATGTTTGTACTAAATTAATTAAAATTATATAATAACAAATAATAAAAAGGGTATAAATGTCAATTTAATACTTTTTAGACAATTTTCAATTTAAAAAACATACAAGTTTATAACATTAAAAAAAAATAAAATAAACAAATAAACATATTATTCAGATTTCAGATTTCAGTCACTATTTAATCTTCAGTCATCAACAACACTATTTAGTTTTTAGATAAGAAAACAAACAATCTATAAGTATACATTAAATTAAGATTTTATGTACTATCCTGGTTTACTAGTGTAGAATGTTTATTCAATTTGAACAATTCTCAAGTTTTATACTATCGGATCATAAGATAATATTAATATTATTATAATAGAAAGTGTGTATTATGCAGTAATGTATTAAAAAATGAGTATAAAATTTTTATTAAGTTTTTTTTTTAATTATTAATATATGCTTTACAATGCATAGCGGCAAAGTAAAAATTTAAGATTACTCAACAATTTTAATATGTGAGTGGCGTTTTTATAAAAATGAATCCGAATAAAAATATTACCTTATATGAAAAGACATCATGTTTCACTGAAAAGAAAAAAAAACCCTTATGAAGTACTTCCTTATTCTCTCTAATTGAGAAAAAGCCTTCAAATTTTCAAAATTAATTCATAAATTAAACAAAATTTTGTTAGATAAACAAATTGATAATATAATGAAAACGTCCTTCGAGACATTCCAATATGAAGTTATTAAAAAAAAAAAACAATTCTATGTTTATCCACCATAGTTCAAATAGTTAGTAGATTGAATCTCATCCATCATGATTCATGCATATTTACTGGGATAGGTGTTTCTTACTCATATGTACATGGAGAGTTCTTTTTTAAGCATTATAAGAATGGATTGTTGAACTTGAGTCCATTATGAATTTTTATTTCTCTTATTAGAAAAAGAAAACAATTTTGCTGTCATCTCAACTATTTTTGTGAGCCAAAAACAGATGTCCATTATATATTCAAGAATCACATTGAATGGGTTAATATAGATTGAAATTTTTATAATTGAATTTGTAACAATGCAATCTTCTAACTTGTGAATGTACTGATTTACTTCACAAGTTAAAAGAGAACTTAACATCATCATATAATAAATATGTGGTTTGAATTTATTTCCTGCTATTTATGTCTTGGTATATGTAGTAGCATCTTTATTAGTTTATAATATGTAACATATAACTTCCTCAAATGCATTATTAATGTCTAAAGAAAAGGCTCAAAAATTTTTGTCTGCAAAACATAGAAACTAATTGGTGCAACTAATTGTAGTTGAATTGACTTAATAATAATAATAATAATAAGTGATTTTGAAATGAAAATCACTTTTGATCAAGGGCATTTGGGTCCTCCTTCCTTGGTCTTCCAGTTGTTGTAGCAAGGGCAGACCTGTTTGTTTCCATAAGTTCCAGGAGGCACACACAGGCACTTTGAGCAGCACTTCTGGCAGAAAAACATGCATGGCTTCTTGTGTGACGTCGCGGAGCATCGGTACGTGCACCTCGGCTTGCAGTCCGATGGCCGGAGCTTGCCAGTGTTGTATGCCTATTCAAAACATTCATTCAAAACATATACAAGAACAAGTTAGAATTCATACCATATAAAAAAAATGTCATTTTTTTTTTCAAAAGTTTGCAATTTATTTGTATTTAATTTATAATGTAAAGTCATTAACTGAAAATTCTTATAAAGTTATTATTATTAATGTGTTACATACTTACATGTTGAAAGATTACTACGGACAGATTTAAGTGAATTCTAAAATCTATCAAAAAATTAAGATCTTTAAAAGTCTTTGACATTATATCCAATATGATTTAATATTAAAGAGTGTTTACTTAATCTTACTTCTTTCAATTTATCAAAATCATCATAAACATCATCACAAAATAAACTTCTAATAAATTTTAAATCATTCAAATCTGTCTACACTAATCTAACCAAAACCATAATAGAAATCACTCAAACTTACTCAATTTTTCGTGCCAAGTTCAAGAAAAAGTGAGTGACAATAGTATGAGACACAAAAACAAAGTACAATTAAGTTATGCTAAGCATAAAAAATAAAATGTACCTCAATTAAATGTGAGGATGAAACCAACAGAAGCAAAGAGAGAACCAACCACAATGAACATCTACTCAAATTGCCCATCTCACTGTCTCTCAATAATAACAATTTTTATTTCTACACAAAACACAAGAAGAATGGGAATGAATTTGTAGTAGTAGTAATGGAGAAAATGGAGGGATACTTATAGGAAAACATTTTTAGCAACAATAGTATTTGGTAAGAAGTTAATTTAATTTATTGAAAAGCAAAATTGGAGGCGTGAAAGGAGGATTAAATTACAAAAAAAAAAAGATATCGAGCAAATCTGTATCATAGTCAATGAAATATGCGAGCGTTAAAGGCGGCGTGTCTAGTGTGCTTTGCATGTGTTTGTTTTTTAGTTTTAGCTGTTTTCAACTTTGTTTTAATTAATTAATTAGTTTAGTTTATGTCTTTTTCTTACAATGATTTTTATATTTCTATATTTTGTTTCTTATTAAGTGGTAGTTAAACAGTTGACGACTTTCTTCTTATTGTCAATTTGACATTAAATAAGACCAGATCTATGAGTGTTACATATAGAGGCCGAAAATTTATAAGATTTAGATATTGATTACTCTAACAACTGTTGATAAATATGCATCTTGGGACTTAAATCATTTACCATGAATTTTAAAAAGAGTGATGTACACCATTTCAAAGAAGAATTAATGTAGGCTATGCTTGTTTGCATGTATGGTATTGTATTAGTCAATTAAAATGTATTGAACTAATACAACAGTATTTTTTAATACACCATCTCTTGTATCATCTAATACATTCCAAATGGGTTTTATTAGGATGTATTGGCTCATTATATGATTAAAAAAAACATAGAAAATTTATTTTTTATTTTTTGAAAAAGAAAAGCAATGTGAAGAACTTTTGGAATACTTAGCTTTGAAAGCTTGAACATTCTGGAAAAATTAATCTGCCTTCAACCATGAGAAGGAGGAGGAGGAGCATCACTATGGAGGGGGTCGTTGCTTCTCCGTTTATTTGAGAGGAGGCCAACGACCTCCGCTCTTAGATATAGAGTGGAGGTCGTTGCCAACTTCCTATGTTCCGTTGGAGGGGCTGGGGCCTCCTCGTAAATCTTGGGATGAGGCTAGCAACCTCCTCTCTTCAAGGTTAAGAGTAGTCTTCTTTCTTCTTAATTAATTATATTATATTATAAATTTGGTAATAATAATGAGCATATTAATCTAAAGTTTATTGAAGTTTGATGAATTTTTTTAATAATAGATATTAATGGAATTCACAAATTTATTTTATTAAAATTATTTAACAAATTTAATGAAATCTTAAAAAGAATCGTGCGATTTGTTATATTTTTATTTTTTTCATAAAAATTATGTTAAAATCTATCCAAATTTATCACTTAAATACACTTAATTTTAATGGATTGAATAGACACCCAATATGGTATTTTTTTTTTAATTTATAATTTTTTTATCCTTTATGCAATATAACAACAAACACACCATTGAATTAAGATTCTTGACATGTAGTAATAAGTTTGTTTTCTTTATTTTCTTTATATAATTTTTGTTCTTACGGTTGAAATCATAAATTTTGTAGTGATGGCATGAGAGGAAGAGAGAGCGAGAGATATAAAACATGGTTTTCATGGTTGATTGATTTTTGTATGAGTCACCGACTAGTAAATCATGAGTTATTCGATGAAATTAAGATTTATGATACATGTGACACAACCTAACTACTTTAGTGCTATAACTTATCTGTTACATTACAAGTAAAATTTAATTATATTACTGAATCGTTCACTTCATAAAAACAGTTGATAACTACTTGAAACTAAGTTACAAATATTAAAGAATATTCTTTACAAAAGTTTTTGAAATGCAACAAAATTTACCTTCCAAATCATCTTTACCCAAAATTATACGAAAACATTAACAAGTGCACTTAAAAGCAAATTAATATATCTTTAGTTTCATAAAAGACGCTCATTTAACTTAACGATACTCTTGGTTTGAATTGCTTGTCGATTGTATTAAAAAAGAAAAAGTGGTTGTATGGTAAAAGAAAGGATGACTATAAAGACACATATAATACACATCTTCTCTTAAAATGGTTTTACACCTTTCCATTCATCTCGGAGAAACCAAACCAATTTCCCATTCCCCCATGTTGGTTTTTGGTTCAATTTTTCAAATTTAGAAATCAAATTGAATGCCTCAAAAAAAAAAAAAAAAATCAAATTGAAAACCAAACCAAAGTTATAGATTTTACATAATAAATTGAACTAAATCGGTTGATTAGATTGGTTTGATCCACCAGTTTCATTTTGATTCATTGAATTATTGCCCAACCCTACTATTTTGTCCCTTTTTGTCTGGTTTCTTTCTTTCCTTTCTTAATAATCTAGACGGCTGGTCTCTCTCTTTCTTTTTTCCTTCTTTTTTTTTTTCCAAAAGCAATATGCGTGCATGATTAATTTTAATTTTTTCTACATTTTATATTTTTTTATAGGTTCCCTGAAAAAGGGGTATTTCATAGATTTATTATTGTTATTATGATCATGAGGCCACCTCACCTCCTAAAATCTGATAAATCCTGCATAGAGTAGACATGAGTATAGGAACACCGAATACTAAACCCATGGGTTGGCTTCAGCCAATCAACAATGCATCATGAATGGTCGTAGTCTTTGGTAATGAGTCTCTCCTCCCAACTCCCATAACAATCAAATTCATCACCAAGTAATCTCAAGTATTAAATTAAATTCAAATCCTCACCGAATAGATCAATTAAATTCTTCATCAGAATTCAGAAAACTTAAAAAACAATAGCATTTCTCAGGCCACTTTAGCTGCTCCACCACCAACTCTGCCTACAATTGATTCCATTTGTAGTTTAAGAACCTGACCGTTTACAATGACATAATCCTCCTATTTAACAGCATTGTCACTCAAAATTCATATTACACATACCTTTCGCCGATATTGTCAAGGGTCTTACTTAAAGAATGACGCAATGACTCACAGGTATTAACTTATAAATTAATGATCTCTACCAAAAATGAAAATATGATACTTATTGATATAAGCTATTCCGCTAAGAATCTTTGTTAGTAGTACAAATGACAATATATAAAATTAAATCTAGTCATACTACTCATCAGAAACATCATCCCCATATACACCATTACCATTACTGATCTCTTGATCTATTGTAGATTTACTTTTTACTTTTGATGATCTACTAGAAGATTTCAACGGTTTTCTGACCTTCTCAGCCTGCAATTCCAACCCCTTCTCTGATGGCTTTCGCTTTCTTTTTGCACGTGTTCCTCCAGTGTCATCTGCAACAAATTATCAAACAGAACAAAGATATTGATAGTTTATACAATTTAAGTACCTAAGATAAGTTCAAAAATCTAATGGCAAGCACACAAGATTGACAAGTTGTCAATAGATTGCAGCACCAGTTTCCACATAAAATCATTGTGCCTCTTTTGAAGTTTTTTCATAATGTGGTTAAATACTTTTGGGAAAATCAACAGAACTAAATTTTCATTCACCTATCAGGCAGTAAATGCATTTTCCATAATCATCAAAACACACACAAAGAGACACACATAACCCGCTTCTTTGAAAAAACATAACTCAAGAACAAAACCAGGTAAGAAGTAGAACAGTGGCAAGCAAAATTTCCCTCAAACAATTATGTGCAAGCGAGAAACAAACTCAATCATCTCCGACATAAGCTATCACAGATGAACATTTACATCACTACAGTGCACCTTTGGGCAGAAACAATCTCCAAACAGTCGATCTGCACGAAGCAAATTATTGGAGTCATCTATTAGGGAACTGTGCTCTTAAAAACCTAACCAGCCAGAACTTATGAAGCCCATAAATATCAGTTTTACTTCTTTCTCCCTGATAGATAATATCTATGTTGTGCGTTGCATCTACAATTCCTGAGATGATTTGGAAACTGGTGAGATGAGACTGCAAATTGAATTTTCCTTTGCAAAGTCCTTTTTTCACTTTTCATATCAATCTCTAGCTCTTAACTTGTAATAAAAGAGTAAGGCTGTCTAACCCACTTATTCTTGACTCAACTCCAGCACTGCTCTCCACTCATGACCTATCTCTTTGTGATGACCAACCAATTATCATCCTAAATGCGATCATGAATACAAGGTCATAAGGGATAATGAGAATGAATTTCCTACATAACAAACATCTACATATCACCTTTACAAGAGAACCAAAGTTTTCTGTGTGGCTACAGTTAAACTGTTAAAATGAAAATAGGGGGCCCAGTAAATAACACCAAATGGGCAGACTTTCATCACTGTCACAGTGTCACCAACGTATTGAGCATCTTTTGAGCCAAAGTAAATACTCTGAAAAAAAATGCCCTTCATTAACTCAAATCAAGGTTTCAGCTCACCTTTTGCTCATTTCCCTTTGTCTCACCATCATTGTTCACTCTTTCTCACTTTCTCCCTAAAACCCATTTTTCTCTACATTTCAAAATTTAAACTCTAGTATTCAAATCTTTGGTATATTTATACATTCAAAGTAATTAAAAATGTCCAGTTTGCAAAGCATTTTCTATTGGATTATATACCAGTATAACTTTTTAACTACAAATGAATTTTTAGGTCGTAAACAAAGGATTTAGGTTTCAATTTTAATTTAAAGTACAGTATGCTGGATTTAAATTGGAGCATTAACATTAGACTTCATCAATTAACCAAGCTAGGATAATATTTCAGGTATAGCTCAAGTCAAAGCAGTTTTATCGAGCAAGATACTTATATTTACCTTCAAGTGGACTAGACGCATTGTTGGCAGCCTGTTCATTTTGTCCAGGCTCCTCTGAAAGTGGGGATCCAGAATTATTACCATCGATTATATTTGAAGAATTTACCACACATTTGTCTTGCTGTTCAAGAACATCAGGACAAGGAATGGCTGGCAAGAAACACAATTCTTCATGTGACATATCTGAATCACTGAAAGCATCCTTATCTACAGACACTATATCGACTTCATCATCTTCATTAACATCTGATTCTTTCACCTGCATGCACATATATAGACATTTTACAAACATAAGAATGTAAGATAGATCTAAGCAGCTATCTGTTTATGTCATTCACCATTTCGGTTTGAGGGTTCAAATCAAATTCGTCTTCCTGTTCTACATATTCTTCATTCTCCTCAAGTTCTTTAAAATCAGGAGCAAATGCACTCCAGTTCTCAGTATAATCTTTAGCCCATATATAAACCCAGCCAACTAAGGAAACAGAGACGATAATAGGATGAACAGGATGCCATGCTAAATCTATCAATGCTTCCTTGGGACATTCAAGGATTTTGACAAGATGCCCAGCCCTGTCCCATATGTAAATTTTGTGCTCACCTTTGCTGGCAGAACCACCAGTCACCCACTCACCATCACCGCTGAAACAAGGAGCTTTCCAATGCATCTTTGTTATGGAATCTTGAAACTCTCGGAAAAGTAATAAGCACTTTGATCCAACCATCTTCAGCTTCTCAACACCATCTGGCTCATCAATGGTCTTGTCTAAGTCACAAAGAGCTCCAAGTTCATTTTTCAAAGGCAAAAGATTGTCATAGATTCTGATAGTCCGATCATTTGAATTTGTAAGGAGATGCTGCCCATTCCTGCTGAACACTATATTTTTTATCACAGCACCTCCAGAAACCGGAACCAAGGCTCGAACTTGATTGCTTTTGTGATCTATTATAAGTATTTCCCCTTTGGAGTTGCCCACATAAACCAAATCCCCATAATTGTTGAAGCATGCAGCAGTAGGAGTGAAGAGAGGAGTTACATCTGACTGTTTATTCTTTGTTGGAAGGGCCGCTCTGTTACCCACATCGGTAACTACAACTGGAAGCACATTCATGTTTCCTGTAATTAAGTCGACAATCATCGGAGGAGACGAGAGGGGGCATGATAGACAGAGGGATGGGGTAGAAGAACCAGGATGCAGGCGAGCTTGTAGAGGGGTTTGCTGCAGAACAGTGCGTGAAATCTTCTCCCCTTTAACAACATCCCAAAGACTTAGTGACTTGTCTGCAGCAGACACAAGAATACGATGACCATACTTCGACCAGCAGACACTTGTTATCGCAGCAACACATTCTTTATCCCGAAGCTCCATTGCAATTTCCCTGGTCTCAAAATCCCAGATAACACAATTACCATCAGAGCACCCAGCTGGAAGAGCATACGAAAACAAGTGAGGCAGTGAGCAGCGGAAAACAAACATCTCCAATCACTTCTTAAACAAATTTCTCGAATTAATTAACAATTAAATCTAACTTATTACGTGCAACAACTTCCAATCCACCAATTACAACTCAATCTAATCATTTTCTTCTAAACCTTACCATATTACATAAAATAAAAAAATAAAAAAAAAAGACTAGTTTTTGCGAACACATGGTAAAGATTCGTCGATGCGAAGTAATATCAAAATACACAACGAATTCGAACTTATCTTATAGCCAACATAAACGCCAAACCAGTTTACTACATCCATTTCCTATTCTTTCAAACAAGCAATCCATTTGATACAACAATTAGAGAAGAAAAGTTTCAAAAGGTTACATTCTAATTTAACCCACCACAGCTAATTACGCACCCAGAAAGTAAATTTATCTAAACAACCAAAAGCAAACTGTCATTCGAAATCACACTCCCAGAAAGTAAAATCTCTCAAAACAATCCACTAATAGCTGCATTACTGAAAATAGTGGTGGCAGATAGAAGTGAATATACATACCAGCAAGAAGGGTACCGCGACGATTGAAAGCAATACATTTCACGACCCCATGTTCCAAATACTCCTCTATTACTTCAGGGAAATCTCCTTGCAACGGATCTTACAAAAACACAAAAAAAACTTATCAATAATTAACGCCCAGAGAACAAGTGCAGTGAGAGAAAACTGACCAATGATTGGAGCGTTCATGTTGTGTAGTTGTTGGTGAGAAGAAAAGGAGGGAATTCCAATTCCAAAACGAAGCACAACGCATTACACCCTGATTATGAAATTGCAATTATATTAGAGATAGGACTCTAATTATGAAACTGTAATTGTGTAATTTGTGAACAAAATATAATTGAGTGGAAATGGGCCGGTCGTTGTACCGTTAGGCCCATTGACCATCCATTCTTGCTCACATTGAAGAAATCTGGTCGATGTGTCGGATTGTTGTTTCAGGTAGTATATGACATTCTTGATGTACAAAGTTTTCAAAGTAAATAAAGACTAATATTTAGATTTATATATTAGTAAACTTTACATGAACTTGAGCATATTTTCTCTGTTTATCAACACTTGTCGCATTTGGGGCTACTTTATATTGATATTTTGTTGTTCATATAAATTACTCAAGGGACAAATGTCATATGATAGTTAGGACAAATTTAAAATATTAAAACCAAACGAGTTCAAAGTTCTTTAGGGAAGGGTATAAAGGACACAACAGATTTTGTAAAGTTTTTAAAGTATTTCATCCAAACAGTTTCAGAACATACTATCCAAATATTAGTGGTGCAAAAGCTCAAGTTTTAACTTCTCTTCTTTTACCATCAAAACTTAAAAGTAAAAGTTTTCTTAATCGAGGCAAGTCAATAATGAAGCAAATCATTGCTTAATAAATATCATAAGAGGTTTATGTAATTATGATAAAAGTTGTAGCATCATGCATGCGATATCAACTAAACACATGGATGTTTGTGCAATTGTCCCACTTGAAAATTATTAAGTTGTTATTTATTAGGCTATTTAGATATATATATATATAAGGAAGAAGATGAGGTACAAGCATTTCTATGAAATTTTTTACAGTAAACGAACATCTATAACCCTTAAGACTCATGCATCGGTTGATGATGGAATTAATATGAATTAATTTCAAGTCCTACTGCTCTTGGATTTTAAGGAAAAGCTACGGGAGATACAAGCACCGAGAGCGAATATGACAAGAACAACCACCCCCATATCGACCATCGATTGCCTCTCCTCGTTTTGCTCTATCACAACCTTCGAAGTACCAGCAACTATGCTTTTCTTTTTCTTTGCTTCCTCCTTAGCTTCACCTTTCTTTTCCTGACTTTTCTCTGAAGGCGTCTCTTTTTTTGCTTACTTTTCTCGTTTTAAATTTATAATGAATTTAGAACTGGTGTTGATAGTTCTCTGACATTAAAAATATGTCACGAATTATATATATGATTTTATGGTTTTGTGAATCTAATTATTAGAATGGTAAAATAACATAGTTTACAATGCCATCAAAATAAATAAATAAATAAATAATCATATCATATAATATAATGTAATTTGAAGAGAAGATGCTGAATGTGCAGACACACCCTATGCTTTCTTTATTACCACAAAAGGACATATAGAAGTTTGTAGTGGGCTAGTGGCCCTCCGCTTCAGGGTAAGGTTTTCTTATCTCGACAATATTGGTCCTTGCTCTTTTACATAACGACGAAAATGTCTATCCATTTTAAATCATTACCGATCAAACATGCCTGATTTTTTTTCCCCTTTTTTCAATCTCTATAATTTAAAAAAAAATAAAAATAAAAATATGTAATCTTGTTAAAATGTATTTAATGGTAGAGTTTTCGAATAAAAAGAAGTTTCATACATAAGTTTAGAATAAAAATGACAAATAGAAGTTATCTTTCATTTCTAAAAATAATTATAAGGTATTTTAATATCATTGGTTAGAGAAATATCGAGATTTGATAAGACTAAATACGATGTATGCAACCTAAAAATATATTTTTGTAGTCATAACACAGGAGATATTCTCTCATACTCTTCACATATATTGGTAAATATGTATGGTGAGATTTCAACCTATAGCTTATATGTAAATGAGAAATGTATTAATTACTTGAGTTAACGATAATTGCGTAAAATGTGCAAAGTTATGTAATTTTTTTTTTTTAAGTTATTGATTTCAAAATTAAATTATATCATAAGTGTTAGAAAATATATTAAATTATGATTCAAATTAACATTGTTCTAACTGTTTTGCCTCTTTTGCACATTTTTCTACGTATATGAAAGTCCTTTTCATATTTGTTTACTTATTTAATTTAAGTTTAATTTTCACAACTTGAATATGATTGGACCACCTTAAGGTCTATTATTTAATGACAAATCTACCATAATGCAATTTGATTGTGTTAGATATGGAAATTAATTATTATTTTATATACGAAAAAATTAATTAAAACCAAAATTCAATATGAATGGGACACCCAACCTTGTGTTGGTTGGATACTTGGATGCAACAAGTGCAATAATTAAGTTGGATAATTCATGGATTGCATGTGTGTGTATTTGTGGTTAAATAATTTAGTGTTGTATTAATACACATTCTATATAAGGTCGGTAAAAATTAAGAACATATAAACTAAGTATACATTAAATTAATATTTATGTACTACCATGATTTAATAGTACAGAATGTCCATTTAATTTGACAATTCTCAAGTTCTAAGTCATCGGATCATAAGGTAATATTAATATTATTATTATAATAAATATGTGGTTTGGATTTATTTTCTTTGATTTGTGTCTTAGAATCTGTAGCATGTTTATTAGTTTACAAGATGTAACATATAACATCCTCAAATGCATTATTAATGTCTAATGAAAAGGCACAAAAATTTTTGTCTGCAAAACATAGAAACTAATTGGTGCAACTAATTGTAGTTGAATTGAGTTATTAATAATAATAAGTGATTTTGAAATGAAAATCACTTTTGATCAAGGGCATTTGGGTCCTCCTTCCTTGGTCTTCCAGTTGTTGTAGCAAGGGCAGACCTGTTTGTTTCCATAAGTTCCAGGAGGCACACACAGGCACTTTGAGCAGCACTTCTGGCAGAAAAACATGCATGGCTTCTTGTGTGACGTCGCCGAGCATCGGTACGTGCACCTCGGCTTGCAGTCCGATGGCCGGAGCTTGCCAGTGTTGTATGCCTATTCAAAATATTCATTCAAAAACAAATAAAAGAAAGAGTTAGAACTCATACAATATAAAAAAAAAAAAAAATGTAGAAATATACAATTTGTTTGTATTTAAGTTAAAATGTGAAGTCATTAACCGAAGATTCTTATAAATTTATTATTATTAATGTGTTACATGTTTCAAGATTGCTATTGATAGATTTAAGTGAATTCTAAAATTTGTCAAAACAAAAATTAACGTCTTTAAATGTGGTTGACACTAGATCCAATATAATTTGGTGTTAACGAGTTTACTTAATTTGATATCTCAAAAATTTTGAAGATTTTAAGAATCTTCTTTCAATTTTATCAAAATCGTCATAAACATCACTACAAAATAAACTTCTAACAAATTTTAAAATCATTTGAATCTTTCTACACTAATCGAACCAAAAACCGTAATAAAAATCACTCAAACTCACTCAATTTTTCGTGCCAAGTTAAAGTAGAAGTGAGTGCCAATATGAGACACAAAAACAAAGTACAACTACGTTATGATAAGCATAAAAAATAAAATGTACCTCAATTAAATGTGAGGATGAAACCAACAGAAGCAAAGAGAGAACCAACCACAATGAACATCTACTCAAATTGCCCATCTCACTCTCTCTCAATAATAACAATTTTTATTTCTACACAAAACACAAGAAGAATGAGAATGAATTTGTAGTAGTAGTAGTGGAGAAAATGGAGGGATACTTAATAGGAAAAGATTTTGTAGGTATTACAAGACCAGCAAAAGTAATATTTGGTAAGAAATTAATTTAATTTATTGAAAAGCAAAATTGGAGGCGTGAAAGGAGGATTGAAAAACAAAAAACATATCAAGAAAATCTGTATGATAGTGAATGAAATATGTGAGCGTAGAAGGCGGCGTGTCTAGTGTGTTTGTTTTTGTTTTTCAGTTTTAGCTGTTTTCAACTTTGTTAAATTTTGATTAATTTATTAGTTTAGTTTATGTCTTTTTCTTACAATGATTTTTATACTTCTATGTTTTGTTTCTTATTAAGTGGTAGTTAAACAGTTGAAGACTTTCTTCTTCTTTTCAATTTTTTTATAAAAAATTTGACACTAAATGAGGTAAGATCTATGAGTGTTACACATAAAAATTTTTATTGTTTAGATGTTGATTACATTACTCTTATATCCATTGATAAGTATGTATAGTGAGATTTGAATCATTTACCATAAATGTAAAAAAGAGTGATGTACACCATTTCAACCAAGAATTAATGTATGCTAGATTCTATAGACTTTATATTAATTTTGTTAGAATTCTTTAGGAAATCCAACGAAATCTTAAGGAGAATTATAAGATTTCTTATAATTCTTTTTTTTTTTTTTATAAAATTCATTTTAAAATTTATCCAAATCTATTGTTTAAATGAAACATCAATAATATTTTTAATATATCTAAATTTTATTAGATTTCATATAAATCTGAATTAAATATGTTTAATTTTGATGGGTTTCATATAAATCTGTATTGAATACACTCCAATACAGTATTAACTTTTTATCCTTTATACAATATAACAACAAACACACTATTGAATTAAGATTAATCTGGTACAATACAATCCAATGTAGTTTAATACAATACAACATGCCAACAAAAGCCGTTATAAACAATTGATAGTCTTGATATGTAGTAATATGTTGGTTGTCTTTATTTAGTTTTCTTTATTTTCTTAATATAATTTTTGTTGTTGCGGTTGAAATTATAAATTTTGTAGCGACGGCATGTGAGGAAGAGAGAGAGAGAAAACGGTGTTTTCATAGTCGATTAATTTTTGTGTGAGTCATCGACTAGTAAATCATGAGTTATTCAACATTAAAAGTGTTTGGTGAAGTAGTCATCAAACCGCCTGTCTGCATGCTTCTCATGCAAATGACAGGTTTCGAGCTGCTACAGCTACACACTACACATGTAATGTGTGGCAATTTTTCCACGCATTGTGGGTTTGTTCTTTCACTTCTAGGAGTTTTAGTTCCGGATCACACTTAAAAAATCTTGATCAAGAATATCCGATAATATATATAGTAAATATTACTTGTGATATGTATATGTAATAAGGAAAAAAAAAATAATAGTAATAATAATCATGAGTTATTGGATGAAAGATTTGTGCTACATGTAACACACCCTAACTACTTTAGTTATATAACTCAACAGTTACATTATAAGTCAAATTTAATTATTTTAAATATATATATATATAAAGTCATTTAAAATAATAATAATAATAAAAGTAGGTTGGCAATTTGAAACCCGACACGACGGGTCAACACGAAATTGATACAATTATTATGAGTTAAGGTTGAGTATAAACGGGTCAACCCATTCGACTCGTTTACTAATCGTATCGGGTTCGTGTTTTCTTAAACGGATGACGGGTTAACCTATTTAACGAGGTAAAAAAGTTATTTCATATTAGAGGGGTATTCATATAATTTTAGTGGTAGGTATATATATCCTTCAAACTCTACCTAACCACACTTCTATTCATTTATCATCCACCACCAACAGCCACACCCTACACGGCTACTGTAACACCCCTACCCCGACGTCCCCATCCGTGCGAGGATCAAGGCGTGGGATGTTACTCTTTTTCTTATTCAAATTATTTTTATAAAAATTTCGTTTTCAAAAACTTTGATTGTATTTTAATGAAATTCCAGTAGAGTTTCCTCTCTTTTTCTAGAAAATCTAAAATTTAAACTTGTAGAGAAAACACACTTCTAAACCAATTCATTTCTCAACTTCCTGTTTCGGACCTCTTGTCCGTTTCTAACCCACTTCAACACACAAACATTTGATAATAAATATTTCGATTAACATTTAAACACTTTACAAAATTAACACCATATAAAACATTTTTCAACGAATAAGTTACAGAATTTACCACAAGTGATAAACTTTAAATATAAATTTATTTACGAAATTTACAACGTTAAAGAAAAGCACATGACATGATGGTGCCCAAAATCTGATACTCCTGCGACACAAAAATGGTGATTACCAAAATGATAAGGACAGATGTGACTTGAGAGAAACTGCAGCTATTTTATCTTCGTCTTTACTTCAAGCCCTACTCAACTACTTACGCACAGTAAATTTAACGCGCTAAGTTATTCGACTTAGTGGGTGTACTCATATAATATTGAAATCATATTTATTTTCAAAATATGAGTATAAATTAAAACAATATGCAGGATCACAATTTATTTATCGATAAAAACACACGGTACACAGTTTCACAAAATAAAACATAATCATGTGACTTTCCAACACATTTTGTTGTAAGCATAATTACAATCTAATCCTTACAAAATCAATTATCGAATAAATTTATAAGACTTTCTTTATTCAATTTATTAGAGTCCTTCGTAAAGTCTATCACGATACCATGGATTGGCAACGGGTTTTCTGGCATCGACAATTCGATTGCTACCCGTCAGAATAAACAGCGACCACGGCATCGATCGCTCGGTGACTATCCACCGAGTCGCATATCACAATCTGTTTCCGTTTCAGGACTAGACACTTGGTGCCTCTCAAAGTCCATCATACAACGTCTGTGATCAATCGTAACGGTGCAATACTGCTAATAATCACCCTATTGGCTAACCAACTACCAATCCCTACCTACCGATAACTAGTTTTACTGAGGCCCTTTAAATTTTTCAAAATTACAAAATATTTAAATTTTTAACAAAACTTTAATCGCGTAAACTTTTTATTTCATATTTAAATCTATTATTCTAAATTCTTCGGGATACCACTCGTGGTCATTTCAAATTACCATTTCACCCCTAGTTGTATTATCACATCTTAATAAAATTATCATATCTTTTCTCATGCTTTAAGTAGATCCCAAAAAAGGATATTCTCAAATTTTAAATTCATCAAACATACACCAAAACATTACATAATTAACACGTCAAGGGAAGCGGATGACGAAATATCCCTAAAATATTTTACACATCAAATTCGTCTATAGGGGGGTTTTATTTTCAGAAAAGTGTTTCGAAATCATTTGTCATCAAATAGCATGTAATTAACACCCAAAACTATTTAATATCTCAAACAAACAAATTAACCAATTGTCAAAGTAATTTATACATTAAAATTCGAAACTAATAAACATAAATTTTGTAAATACGAGTATACCAACCTTTTCGGGCTTTTCATTAGTTTCTATAAGCTTCCAAATGATCCCTAAAATCTTCAATTTAAATTTCTTGGACCAGATTCACACACTTCTCGACCTAGGGTTTTAAAAATTAAAGAAAATTATGTTTGAGTTGAGATTAAACTATCATATGATGGTATTAATGTTTCCTAAGTGTTCTAACATGTTTCTACATGAATTTTCATACAATTTAAGCTCTCAAATGGAAGAAAAATGGCTTACCCGAATTTGTGCACCTCACTAGAACTTTTTCAAGCTCAAATCTAAGCATCTAATAGTTTGAATGAGGTTGAATCTAGGTGTTTTTGGTAGAAAAATAGTTAAAAAGGTGATTAAAAATAAGAGAAATAGAAAAAGAAAAAAAAATGAAATTTTTGTTGACAGAGAGAGGATCGGGCGAAGCAAAGAAGAAGATGAATAGTGCTGACACTATTCCTCTTTTTATATATATATTTTTATCAATTTATAATTTGACCCCTCCAAAATTTTAAAATTATAATTCGACCCCTATACTTTTTAAAAATCTCATTTATACCACTTAGACAATAAATATTCATAAGTTGACCTCTTCTCTCATTTCTTATTTCATCTTAGCCCCAAAACTAGCTACTTTATTACATTTATGTCACTCATTAAATTTTATTTTAATCCCACTTGGCAATAAATTCAATACTCTAATATATATATATATATATATATATATATATGAATATATATATATATATTCATTCCTAAAAATAATCTTAGAAAATTTTGGGGTGTTACAGCTACACCATACGGCCACACATCTTCCATCCAGCAACCACGCCCACGTCGGTTGTCACATCATCATCATCTCCTACATCCACGATGTCGGTTGCCCCATCATCATCATCATTAGTTCTTTGTCCATCCAACAGCAGCCACCCCTCATAGGTCTCTTATCATTGGCAATGCAAGGTGTTTTCCAAGGATTCAAAGATACAATAACTCCTTTATATGCCACAGGTATGTCGTATAAAACTTTAGTACTTTCACTTGAGTTGAACTCTTGCAACATATTAGAAAACAATTCCAGTATCATGTAGAATTTACTTCATTCTAATTTGTTTTATTGTCCATATCAGTGGATAGAGATTTAACAAACATAATCTTAGACCCACTTTTTATATTTGTCTTTCGAAAGGGAGTCAATGGTGTAGCCGTTGCCCATGTTATTTTTCATTAAGTTATACTCAATTACTGTATATGTCTAGAAATATCAGTGTTTCGTTCATGATTCCATTGTTGCCATTTTTTGTCTTAGTATATGCTTCTATATGTTCATTACAGGTACTTAATGGCTTAATGGCTGGCATACTCTTATGGAGATTAACAGTACAAGTTGACTTAATACCTCATAATATCAAAAATCTACAATTTGGTCAATTCCTTAGGAATAGTAATGAATCTAATTCCCAGTTCTTAAGTTTATACATTTACATTTTCTTTTCTCTGTCATGTTGAGGTTTAGTTATTATTTTTTGTGAGGTTTAATTTGGGGGATGCAATCAACAGTTGATGTTGTTTTTCTAATATAAAGGACTACATTTACAAATATATTTTTTTTATGTTGTTTTTTTCTTTAATATGAAAGACTATTTGCAAAGATGTTTATATACTTATCTTTGTGAACATTTGTAATTTCATGTTTTGAATTGTTTTTGTGGATGATTGTATTTTTTTAGGTTTTGGATTTCTCGACATTGTTTTTTAGTCTATTCGGTTCTTCAAGCCCAATACATGCGAATCATTTTAAACAAAACAAACAATAATAAAAGAGAGAGGAAAAACAAGATACACGTAATAGTTTTCTACGTGGTTCAACCACAACAATGCCTACGTCCACGACTATCACTCTCAAATTTGACAGAGTAACAGTGTATATTTTCTCTCGTGTCTTTTACAATGAATTTGCCCCCTATTTATATTGAGGGGAGATACAATTTGAGTTAATTTGAGTTACATATAGATAAGGAAAAAAATATTTACATTAATTATAATTGCAAAATAATCTCTACCAAATCAGCAACTAATCCCGAGAATCTCGAAATTTGATTTGCTTCAAACTAGGAAAATTTACTTCTTCTCAAATTAGGCTGTTTCAGGCTTTTAGAAGATCAACTGGCTGAGTTGTAGTGAGCCCACAAGCTGGAAAGACAATCTAGCAAGCTGATACATCACTCAACGAGCTGAGAGAAAGTTTTAAAGTACAGCACGCTCTAAATAACGATCTGATTACCGAGCTCATACGGTGACCTGATTACCGGACTTATGAGACTTCTGGTCATTGAGCTCATCCTTTGAGTTTTTAGTGGCCCATTTATCCAGGCCATGAAAATACCCATAACACTAGTTTCCCAGCTTTTAGTGCAATTTGAGGACTGAGAGCTGATGCCTGAGAGCAAATACTAATTAGTTGAAATTTGTCGTGTCGCCTTTTCAAATTTCTATCTTTTCTCTTTACATATGATAGCCTCTTAGATGACTGCATAATCTGTTCATCTTGTACTGTGCGCATTTAATGTGCATGTCTCTCAATTGACTGCACATAATGACAAAATCCCTTGAATCGTGCTACATCGTCAGATCGAAGGCGATTATACAACTTTTAGATTCAACGGTCAGAGCTTGACAATTATATAAAGGTGGAGCCGATCCATTTTCTTCTCTCACTTGTCACTTTCAAATTCAGACGCCTCTTGGTTTTCCAGTTTTCTCTCCTTCGTCCGAAGCCGCCGCTCAACGTTTTTTCTCAAAACCACCAGATTTTACTGCATTCAGGGTGAGTTTCTAAATTTGCTTTCGATTTTCAATCTTCGTTTTGATTTGTATCGTGTTTTTCTTTTTTTATGATTCGGGTTTCTGTTTTTGTTTGAATATTTCGCTACTCTTCATATTCTTTGCTTGAACAAGTCTGAAAAATCTGAATAAAATGACTGTTTGATCGTACTGGGAGCACGTATGTACATCGTTGCTTGTTTGTAGTTTCTTAGCATTCAAACTCTGGAATGTTTGTAGAAGTAGGGTTGAGAATTCATTAATAATTACCAAATATTACAAGGGTTATGAGCGAGTTTAACTAGTTAAGTGAAATATGATCGAAGATATTATGCATTCTAAGCTCGTGAGACCTTGGCAAACCTCTGGTGCTTGTCACATTTTTTCACCATCTCAGAAGATAGTCCTCACTGCGGGCATATGATCCTACTCAGCGTTCTGCTAGGGCTACTGTTGCGTTGGCTGCTGAACTGATTGAAGATGTTGCCACTGGATTCGTTGATTTACAGGTCGCACCACATACTCTCTTAGACAACCTCTTCTAACCAAATCTTTTATAGCATCTTTGAGCTCCTTACAATCTGAAGTAAAATGTCCAGTTTCATAGTGATAGGCACAGTAGTTCTTTGGATTCCGAAATTTATTGGGGAGATTTGTGGGATTAGGCTTCCCGAAATTCTCTCTGTTCTTCTTTGTGTCAAAAATTCTGTTCTGCCTATCTGACAAGACACTATAATTCTCATAGCGACCTTGAGGTGGAG
Organism: Dimocarpus longan; assembly: GCA_022984855.1. Lineage (NCBI taxonomy): Eukaryota > Viridiplantae > Streptophyta > Magnoliopsida > Sapindales > Sapindaceae > Dimocarpus > Dimocarpus longan. The sequence continues at coordinate 1,799,102 of CM041021.1, forward strand.
GTCGATCTCTTTTGGGTTCATTTCTAGCTCGCTTTGCGACTTGATTATTGGAGCGATTCTTCTTATTACTAACTTCATTCTCACCATTATTTCTTTTTTTTTTTCCTTGGTGGGAACTGCCTACCTCACTCCTCTTATCACTTGGCTTTTTTAGACTAAAGGTTTCTTCTCATCTGATTTCCTTGGCAGCTCATTCGTAAAATTCACCCAGATCCTTTACACGAGACTTGTAAATATTCTCATAGAGCTTTCCATCTTTTCTAAGCTCTGTCGAGATTGTTGTAAGGATACTCTCATTTGAAGAATTCTCCACGTTGCTTACCTCATTCCTGAATCTGGTTATGTAATCCTTTAATGATTCATTCTATCTCTGAAAAATCGTCGCAAGGTGGTAAAGTGGTACGAGCTGCCTTCTCAATTCCCTGTACTGGTTGATGAACCTTCTCTGGCATTCTTCCCAGCTATTGATACTGTGAACTGGAAGGCTCTTCAGCCAGGTCCTTAGAATGTCCCCTAGTGTGGTTGAAAACACGTGACACTTCACTAAGGGGTTGGATGTCTGTTGGTCCATCTGTACGTTGAAAGCATCTAAATGGTCATAGGGATCACTATCTCCATTATAGAGTGGGACGTTAGGAAGTTTGAACCTAGGTGGTTGTGACTCCACCTCGATTTCCCTGGTAAATAAGGTTCTCTCCCCATGTTGTTCTCTCTGACTCTGGGGCTCAGGTTGCGCCTTCGGCTTTTATACCCTTTGTAACAGCTCTTCAACCATCGGGTCCTGCGAATCAATTCTCCTTATGGGAGATCGCCTTCTTCTCCTGCTTTCTTGATCACCTAAAAAGCGATCGCGTGACCTATGCCTCCTCGATGTGAACTTTCTACTTGCTGCAAAAATCTGCACGGTGCATACTCTTTATCGCGCTTGTGAGCTCGCTTATGGTCATGGTCATGGTCAGCTTCCACATGGTGGCTCCCATCGTGGCTCATCCTTATCCTCCGACCTGCTGGGCGAGGTGCCACATCCTTTTCATGAGCTCACCGTCCGCCTCTCTTTGAGTGCAAGTTTGAGGAGTGAACCGAATCCTCTGGCAATAATTTCTCCCTGACAGCTCCCTCTTCTTGAACCGGTGCCTCATCAACTAGCCGTTGTTGGATTTCCACATTCCTTTGGGTTGTTTGGACCTACACCTATGTCAATGTCCTAACCGCATCCGCCAATTGCATCACAGTATTCTCTAAAGCTTCTTGGCGTTACTGCCAGATCTGCATGGCGTCTTCTCCAAAGGTGACGATGGGCAATTGATAAGGGAGAAGTGGAGGTAAAACAGCAGTAGAAGTTCCCGCCATATTACCCCCAACCAGCTAGGCATTGTACTACTTCAGATGACCTTCAGATTGATTAGTCACCACTTTTGAACTCCTTATTGTTCTTCCTTTAGTCATAGCGATAAATCAGAATTGCAGAATTTGAATATCGATAAAGTTGTGGAATCGCAGTTGGACCCTCCTTCTAGCGCTAAAATGTCGACGTTGTTTTTTAGTTCACCCGGTTCTTTAAGCCAAATACCTGGAAATCACTAGAAACAAAACAAAAAATAATAAAAAAGAGAGGAAGAACAAGATACACACAATAGTTTTTTACATGGTTTGGCCATAACAATGCCTACATCTACAATTGTCACCCTTAAATTTGGTAAAGTAACAGTGTATATTTTCTCTCGTGTCTTTTACAATGAATTTGTCCCCTATTTATATTGAGGAGAGATACAATTTGAGTTAATTTGAATTACATATAGATAAGACAAAAAATATTTACATTAATTATAATTGCAAAATAATCTCTACCAAATCAGCAACTGATCCCGAGAATCTTGAGATTTGATCTACTTCAAACTAGGAAAGTTGACTTCTTCTCAAATTAGGCTGCTTCAAACTTCTAGAAGGTCAATTGAATCAGTCGTAGCGAGCCCACAAGCTGGAAAGACAATCTAGTAAGCTAATACGTCGCCTAATGAGTTGAGAGAGAGTTTCAAAGTACAAGCGCGCTCTAAATAGCGACCTGATTACCGAGCTCATACAGCGACCTGATTACTGGGCTCATGTGGCTTCTGGCCATTGGGCTCATCCCTTGGGCTTTTAGCGGCCCATTTATCCAGGTCGCGAAAATACCTATAACAGGATTATATTTGTAGATTTAAGAGGCATGGTGTATCTTTATTTTAATTTTGTTTTTATTATATCTATATTAAAATTTAAATATATTAAATATGATTAAATGGGTAATAAAAAAGTCATCAAATGTGTCAATTAAACGAATCATTAAACTTGTCAACTAAACAAGTCATTAAACTGATCAATAAACGGGTCAATAAACAACATATATATAAACGAGTTAATTGTGTCGTTTCCGTATCAATTCATTAATAATCGTGTCGTGTTCGTATTGAAGGGGTTTGACCTGTTTATTAATCGTGTCGTGTTTGTTTCGTGTAAAAAATAATCAGGTTGTGTTCATGTGGTGTCCAGCCTGACCCACCAACCCGGCTTGCCACCCCTAAATAAAAGTAGCATTTAATTACTTTACTAATTCCTTCACGTCATGAAAGTAGTTGATAATTGCTTGAAACTAAATTACAAATATTAATGAATAATCTCTATATAAAAATTTTTGAAATGCATCAAAATTTAAACATAAAACCTTCTTAATCTTCTTGTACCCAAAACGAAAACATTAACTAGTGCACTTAAAAGCAAATTTTTCACAAGTGATTTCTATTAATATAAATTAATAAAAAATAAAATTAATAAGTTAAATTTATATATATATATATATAGTTTAAAAAACATTCATTTAACTTAACAATATTCTCGATTTGAGTTGTTGGTTGATTGTATTAAAACAAACAGTCGTTGTATGGTAAAAGCAAGGACAACTATAAAGACACATATAATAAAAATCCCCTCTTAAAATAATTGTGCACTTTCTCATTCACCTCAGTAGCAGTGACTCAAATCCTGTCAAATGTATTTTATAAATAGGGTTGCAGTTTCTTCCCCCTATTATAGGAATAGTGTGTCTCTTAAAATGATTGTACGTCTTTCCATTCACCTCAATAGTTATTATTCAAATCGCTTCAAATACATTTCCTAAACTGTATTGTATCTTTCTTCCGTTATTATATATATATATATCTGCTCCAATAATACACGAAAAAAATCTTTTACATATGCTTATAAATATCTATGATAAGATTTAAACTCTACTACTAAGGTTAAATGGAAAGGGACACAACCACGTGAGATGTGCAAATTAGTATCTATTTTTCAGGCCTAATCATGATAACCATTATTATAGTATAGTTTCAAATTAAGTATTATTATTTACATATGCTATTTTTCACTTATAAGTACATTCTACCATACTTGGCATGTGTACAATCTTTTTTTTTTTTTTTTTGGGTCTCTCAACTCTTCTTATATATTATGCATATTGATTGGACAAATGAAACTAGCTTACATATGAGCAAATTAACAGCCTGAACCAAAATACTCAACCCACTAATACTATGTCATGTGGCTTTATACTCATCTTTCCAAATACAGAGCTTCCTCTGTAGACGTACTCGAATCCAATTTGAGTTGGATAATGTTCGAATCCAGCCCGATCAATTTAAGGCTTAAAAGTTAATGAGTCCGGTCCGGTCTGATTGACACCTCTAGTTTCAATGTACTCTCTTAAAAAAATAATAACAATAACTTAACTAATGTCCAACTGTAACACTGAAATCATTAACGCTTGAGTTAGAAAAGGAAACACAAAATTTATATAAGTTAATTTGATGCACATTCTTTCCACCATTTCCCATCTTTATATAGCAATTTTGCAACCCAAAAAGAGAAAAGAAGAAATCTGTTACATTAGTCATTTGGATTTGATAAGCAAGCCATAAAACTTACTAGAAAACGAACAAGAAGCTCTTAGCACTCTCTCTAAACTGGCACCGCCCACACAAGCCTGTTTGGTTGACGGGGGATCCAATTTCTAGTTCCTTAAAACATTTCTGTAAGGGGGTCTCACCTTGTAGAACGGTTGTTGGGATGTCAAAATACCTTTCGGATGGATTCTGGCTGTTGCTGCTGAACTTTCCTTGAGAGTATGTTTAAGGGTTTTATTATGAACTAAACATTTCTATCAATTTCTTTACATCCAAAGTGTCAGGGTTTTGGGACACGACAATGGCAGCCGCAGCCAGTGCAACGGAGACAAAAACCAGGCCTTTAAAACATCCATGGCCCCGTGACGGTTGTCCCAAGATCACCTTGCAAGACTTGTCAGCATCCTTCAATAATGTAGTGCGAGCAGCATCCTCTGTCTGTGCCAATGCTTTCTCATTCTATATTAAGATCGAGATGGAACAAGTTACCAACATAGTCTCAATTCAATATATGCATTAACTACAAATAAAATATAAATTCAATATAGTCTTAATTTATATTAACATAAATTCAAATAAAAATAAATTTCTACAAACTCTTGGGTCAAGAGGAAATAAAATATTTTATCTTGACTTGGAATAGAATCAAACTTCTCATATGGCACAAGTTAGGATGACCATAGACACAAAGCACACATTACCCTTAACATAATGGTTGTACATCTCCCCATCCACCACAGCGATGGGAGTTCAAATCCCACCAGATATTTCACAAGCTTTACATGAGTGGGGACCTCATTGTGGACATAGTTTGTCTCCCATTATAAGAGTGGTATCCAGTTCGGACAAGTAATGATTGATCTCAACAGATTCCGACAGACCTCTAACTCATTAGGTGTAATCTAAAAAAATAAATAAATAAAGACATAAAATAGAAAAGAAGGCCAATGATTTTGTACCTCTTAACTATAGTAAGAACTGAATACAAAATGCATGGCTCTATCTTTAGTATTTACTTAGTGAGTCAAAGATCTGTCAAAACCTACTGAGATCAATCATTATTTACTTGACTGAAAGACATTTACTCTCATAATATGAGGAAAAAACTCTCTACATATGCTTGTAAATGTATATGATGAGATTTGAACTCCCACCACTAAGGTTGAAAGGAAGTTGCACAACCACTTGATATGTGCAAACTCAAATATATTTTTAAGTGTTATCTCATTTACTATTGTTTTATATGAAGTTCAAATTAAGTATTTCAATTGTGGAAATAGTTCGAATTAAGTATTTCTATTGTGAGTACCTTACAACCTTTAAGTGGGTAGTTTTCTCTATTCATTGTGAGAATAGTTTGTCTCCCATATAATAGTAAATATCTTGATCAACAAGTAGTGATTGATCTCAACAGATCCCGACAGACCTCTGACCCATTAGGTATAAACTTAAAAAATAAATACACATATAATAAAAAGAGGCCAATGATTTTGTACCTCTTAACTATGATAAGAACTCAATAAAAAAAGCATGACTCTTATCTTTATTGTTTACTTAATGAATCAAAAATCTGTCGAGACCTACTGAAATCAATCATTATTTGTATGACTAAAAGACATTTACTCTCATAAAATGAGAAGAAATCTCTCTACATATGTCTGTAAATATGTATGATGAGATTTGAACCTCCAACACTAATGTTGAAAAGAAGGTACACAACCACCTAATACTTGCAAATTCATATCTATTTTTAAGTGTAATACCATTAACTATTGTTATATATAAAGTTCAAATTAAGTATTACGAATGTGGGAATAGTTCAAATTAAGTATTTCTATTATGGGCATTTTACAAGCTTTTGGTAATTAGTTTTCTCCCTTAATTGTGGAAATAGTTTGTCTCTCATTGTAAGAGTAGATATTCGAATGAAACAAGTAATGATTGATCTCAACAAATACCGATAGATCTCTAATCTATTAGGTGTAACTTTTAAAAATAAATACACATAAAATAGAAAAGAAGACCAATGATTTGGTACCTCTCAACTATAGTAAGAAATCAATACAAAAAACAAGACTACATTTAATATTTACTTAATAAGTCATACATCTGTCAAGACCTACCAAAATCAATCATTATTTACATGACTAAAATACATTTACTCCCATAATATGAGAAAAACACTCTCTACATATTTTTGTAAATATATATGATGAGATTTGAACTCCAATCACTAAGGTTGAAAGAAAGATGCACAACCACCTAATATGTGCAAACTCATATCTATTTTTAGGCGTAATGTCATTAACTATTGCTATATATAAAGTTCAAATTAAGCATTTCAATTATGAGAATAGTTCGAATTAAATATTTTTATTGTGGTTATTTTACAAGCTTTAGATGGGTAGTTTTCTCCCTACCCATTATAAGAGTGAATATCTGAATCGGACAAACAATAATTGATCTCAACAGATCCCGACAGACCTCTGACTCATTAGATGTAACTTTAAAAAACTAAATAGACATAAAATAGAAAGAAAGGCCAATGATTTTGTGCCTCTTAACTGTAGTAAGAAGAACTCAATTGAAAAAGCATGACTATCTTTACTATTTACTTAACGAGTCAGAGATCTGTCGAAACCTACCAAAATCAATCATTACTTACATGACCAAAAGACATTTACTCCCATAATACAAGAAGGAAACCTTATCCATAAGCTTGTAAATATATATGATGAGATTTGAACTCTCACCATTAAGGTTGAAAGGAAGGTGCACAACCACCTTATATGTGCAAATTCATATTTATTTTTAATTGTAATCTCATTAACTACCGTTATATATAAAGTTCAAATTAAGTATTTCAATTGTGAGAATAATTCAAATTAAGTATTTCTATTATGGGTATTTTACAAGTTTTAGGTGGATAGTTTTTCTTCCTTCATCGTGGAAACAGTTTCCCATTATAAGAGTAGACATCTAGATAGAACAAGCAGTGATTGATTTTAACAAATTCCAATAGACTTCTAACTCAAGTAATAATTGATTTCAACAAATCCTGACAGACCTTTAGCCATTAGGTGTAATTTTAATAAAGAAATAAATACATAGAAAAGAAGGCCAATGATTTTGTATTTATACAAAAAAACATGACCCTATCTTTACTATTTACCTAACGAGCCAAAGATCTATCGAGACCTACCGAAATCAATCATTATTTATACAATTAAAAGACAATTACTCCTATAATACTAGAAGAAATCCTTCTCCATAAGCTTGTAAATGTATATGATGAGATTTGAATTCCCACCATTAACGTTGAAGGGAAAGTGCACAACCACCTGATATGTGTATGTGCAAACTCATATATATTTTTAATTGTAATCTCATTCAGTATTATTATATATAAAGTTCAAATTAAGCATTTCAATAGTGAGAATAGTTCAAATTAAGTATTTCAATTATGGGTATTTTACAAGCTTTAGACTGGTAGTTTTCTCCCTTCATTGTGAGAATAGTTTATCCCATTATAAGAGTAAATATCCAGAAAGGACAACTAATGATTGATTTCAACAGATCCCGACAGACCTCTAACCCATTAAGTGCAATTTTAAGAAACAAATAAACACATGAAATAGAGAAAAGGCAAATGATTTTGTACCTATAACAAAAAGCTTGACTTTATCTTTACTATTTACTTAACAAGTCAAAGATCTGTCAAGACCTACCGAAATCAATCATTATTTGCACAACTAGAAGACATTTACTCTCATAATGAGAAGAAAACTATCTATATATGCTTATAAATATGTATGATGAGATTTAAACTCTCACCACTAAGGTTTAAAAAAAGGTGCACAACCATGTGACATGTACAAACTCGTATCAATTTTTAAGCGTAATCTTATTAACTATTTTTATAATATAAAGTTCAAATTAAGTTTTTTTTTTTTTTTGGATAAGAAACAAGTAAGTATTTCTCTTGTGGGAATAGAAGTATTTCTATAGTGGGTATTTACAAGGTTTACATGGGTTGTTTTCTCCCCTCATTGTAGGAATAGTTTGTTTTCCATTATAAGAGTAAATATTCGGATCGAACAAGTAATGATTGATCTCAACAGATTTCGACATACCTCTAACCTATCAAATGTAATTTAAAAAAAAAAAAAAAACTGAATACATAAACTAGAAAAAAAAGGCCAATGATGTGCCTCTTAAGTTTTAACTATAGTAAGAACTCAATACAAAAAATCATTACTCTTATCTTTACTATTTACTTAATGAGTCAAAGATCTATTGAAACCTACCGAGATTAATCATTACTTATACGATTAAAAGACAGTTATGCCTATAACATAAGAAAACTCCCTCTATATGCTTGTAAATGTGTATGATGAGATTTAAATTTCCACCACTAAGGTTGACGAAAAGGTGCACAACCACTTGATATAAGCAAACTCATATCTATTTTTAAGTGTAATCTCATTAACTAGTGTCATAATATAAAGTTCAAATTAAGTATTTCTATTATGGGAATAGTTCAAATTAAGTATTTCTATTGTCGGTATTAACAAGCTGTACATAAGTAGTTTTCTCCCCTCATTATGGGAATAGTTTGTCTCCCATAATAAAAGTAGATATCTAGATCGAATAAGCAGTGATTAATCTTAACGGATATACGCAGCCCACTAATTTTCTGTCATGTGGCCTTAGACATCTCTCTTGATACAAAACCCCCTTCTTAGACAGACTCAAATTCCATTTGAGTTAGATTATGTTCAAGTCCAGCCTGATCAATTAAATAAAAAATAAGCTTAACTCCTATCAATGTCCAATCTAGTCCCCGAGTCCGATCAAAGCTTGTTATTCTGGTAGATCCAGCCCAATCTTAACAATAACAATTAGGCCATAATCTGATCCAATCTGAACTTAGACAGACCTAACTCAAGCCAAACAAGCCCGGTTGGCCAGATTGACACACCTAGTTTTAATTCAATACATGCATAATCGGCAGAATCAGCAATTCATGCTGATACTAAAAAATTCAGATTAACTACTCTATGATAGACAACCAATGGAAAGAAAAAGAAACACACACATTATGTTTAAGAGAAAAAGAAAAGAACGCATTTAATGATAAGTTTACACTAAAATAATTCAGACTATTGAGGATCGATTTGGTCTTGTATCAGTTTTGATGCGTTGAAATATGTCTCGAGTAAAAACATAATACCTTTTGCTTGAAGCTCTTTAAAGTTTCCCTCAAAGAGTCACACATTGGATGTTTATCAGAGTACTGCTTCCATTCCTCAGACAACTTTCGTAGAATAACAACACTTGCTTCGAGATTGTCTAGATAAAGCATGTCCTGTAACAATATCCACGTGCTTTCAGAAGAAAACAATGAAATCTGATGATGTCAAGAAAGAAAATGAAAGTCCCAAATGAATAATGGACAATGATTTGGCAATAATCAGAAAATGCTCACCCATTGCTTGTAACATTCAGGATTTTGATTCAAACACCAAACAAAAATGTCACTTGCTTCCCTAGATAGGTCAGGAACACCTGCAAAAGGCACAGCATGTTGACTTAGGTACAAAACAATGGAGCAAATATATTCATACTTTCAAGCAACTCGTTTTAATCATTACCCTCCCCGGCAGCTTTGACTGATAAGTTCAACATTTGCTGTGCAACTTGTTTCAGGGCTTTGCTTCCAGGGGAACCAGCAAGAGAAACTTCTTTTAATGTTGGATACACGGCTTCAAACCTCTCTGTTGCCTAAACAGATAATGCAGTATAGAGGTATCATAACCCCCAAATTTGTATATGTTTGGTTTAATTTACTGCATTTACTCCCAAAATAGAAAACCAACCTTAACTCGAACAGATGTTGCAGGAAAGGTGACTCTCATCAAAAGTTCAAGAGCTAACGGTGGCACTACACGTTCCCCCTTTCTGACAGCACCATTTAATAAAATACTACGTGCTTTTGGAGTGGATAAAATTCTGAAGTCATTCCAAGGAAGAAACTAGTCAGAAAAAGCAGAATGTGATTATGTGTTTTGCAATTTAAAATGTCTTTGAACAACGCACACACACTCTCAACATAAAATTAAAGAAGTAGAAATAAAAATACGGATATAAAGTATGAAAGAGTGATCTTTCAACAGTTACCAACCTCTCCACCAACTGTAAAATCAAGTCTCTGGCTTGTGGATTACAACTTGATTTGCCACTCAGCATTGGTAAGAGAACATGCACCCACATGTACAACCCCACAGCCAAATCTCCTTGGGAGGCCTAGACAAACAGAAATGCAATACCTAGTTTAAATTCTACTCCCAAAAAATGACATGAAAGAAAAGAAAAGAAAAAATTAAAAATTTAATTATTAATGTTATCTAAATTCACCTGAGTAATTATCCAGATGGTGACTGGAAGCTTATCTTGTCCTTGATATTTGGGATTTTCCTTCATTATAGGCAATAAACTGATCATGACATCAGGCTTCCGCCGCAGTACCATGGCTAAAACCACAAATATAGCCACCTGGAGTTCCACCATTGCAATAACTATGTATTAATTAGTCAACTGACCAATGGATATGTCAATTTTATGAAGCTGCACAGAACAGTAATGGCATTTCAATAAAATCTTCTAGCTTTTAAAAGAAAAATACATTAGTGGATTCTGAAGATAGGTAGACCAGAAAGAAAAGAGGACAAAATTTGCTTGCTTTCAGGTGTAGAGCTTAGGAAATTATTGTGCTATCGCTTCACAAAACTCATTCAAAGGGACAATGCAGTATTTATTAAGGGCTTCCATTGGTACCCTTACTTCGAGTTTTGGTTAAAATAGGTTCAGAGCCTCAAGAAAGCATAGACCAGAGAAAGGCTCACATTTTAAGTTCAATTTCTCTCTTAAGGAAGTGAAAAATCTGGTAGATTAGGACAAGAGGAAAACAACATAAAACGTACGGCTCAATTACAATTAAATACCTTAAACAGATGAAAATTCAACAGAACGACAAAAGAAATTCGAGCATTTTCATAAATAGGTGCAAAAGTCCAAGACTCGAGAATATTCATAATATATTATGGCCTTCCACAGTACTATCCCAAATCAATGATTACACATATAGTTAAAACAGAGACAAAATCAATAATTATCACTCCTTTCTGCCAACAGAAATATGATGAACTACTGTACCATGCTGATTATAATCAAAATGTTAAACAAAAGCTTTCAAAAGAAGGATGTGATTTGTTAAGATGGTTACTAATCTCTAACAATTTTAAGCAGTCTAACCATTGAAACCTAAGATAGATTATAGACTTTACACTGGATGCTAAAAGTATCCGCTTATTCCATAGTAAGCCAACATAGAGTGACAGTTGGGCAATCAAAAAAACAGGCCATTTTATCAAATTAAATTTTACATACGTGTTATGATGGGAATGGAAGTAGAGACATGGAAACTTCAAACATTTTCAACCTTTATTTCATTTAATGCAACAGAGAAGCACATCTTTGATGCATCTATCACATTCATATATTAATGATCTATTAACACCCCAGCATTTTGTCACTGCTATAACAATTGTCAAAATATCTTTAACTAACTAACCAACAACAGTTTTGAGTTGGGTAAACTATCACACGTAATGCTTACTCTCAGGGTCAAAATGAGTAACACATGTCCACACCCAGGAATCTGAACTGACTTTATGTCTTTGAACTTTGAAGGTAAACATGCATTAGATACATTAAAGCAAAAAAAAAGAACAAAATCAGAGAGCAATCAAACTTACCAGCGACTTCGTTGTCGCAGCCTGAACAGCCTTTTTGCCCTTGACAGCTCCTTGATGACTTGCAAGGTCAGTAAAAATGCTCTCCAATGACCACAACACAAATGACCTAAGTGCATCAAACGATCTCTGGCCAAGCCAGTCAACTGATGTCTTATAAACATCTTCCGAAATGTGTGAAAGCGGGATCTGCTCAGAACCAACATTAATATAAACACATTTCCTATTTTCCTATTCTCAGGATTGTATCTATAAATCTACATAATCCCACAACACATCAAAAATGATCATCCAACACAATCAAAGCAATAGCGAATTCTTCAAAACCCCACAAATCATATGAATGCACAAAATTTGACTGATCCGGATTCATATTCTCAACATAAACCATTCTCATCAATGAAATTAAACCAATAAAAAATTCATCAAAAACCAAACAAATTAAGATACCCTTCACATTATAACCTTAAAATAACAACATTTGACTAATCCACCTTCAAATTTCAAGACCAACCATTCTCATCAACCCAATACCGAATCCATCAAAACCAAACAAATTACAACACCCTTCACATTGTAAACATGATTATCATATGCAATGCACAAAATCTAACATATTCAAATTCAAAATTTTCACATAAACGATTCAACACATCACATTTTACACTCACATCAACCATTTTCGACACAGAGGACTCCCTGAACATCTTCAACCATGGGAATTGAGACGAACTAACGCCAGCAAACACGCGACCAAAGTAATCCGCGAATCTCATCAGCTGTATATCCTGCTGTTTCTCATATGAACCCTGTCAAACAACAATAAAAAAATCACATCTTTATCGATTCATGCAATTCAAATGACAACAAAATCAAACATTTTCAACATCAAAATTTAATAAAATAAAATAAAAATATAACAAAAACATCACTCACACTTATATCAACTAGAAAAGCACCGAGATCACCGGAATCAAGCTTCGCCGCCGCCTCCACCACCGTCACCTTCACCTTCTTCGGCTTCTTCGGTTTTACTTTCTTCACCTCAGCGACCTCCGCATTCACATCACTATCGTCATCCTCATCGGAAAGCCTCTTCGATCCTCCGACGTCGGCGTCGCCGCCGCCTACAGCGGCGACAGTTCGAGACTCGATGATCCTGCGTTGGCGATCTTCGGACTGCTGGCCGATCGACTGGAAGACATCGGCGGTGCCGTTAGGGAGGCGATCAGCGATCGAATTGGCAGGCTGCGGTGGTTTGGAGGACTTTCGGCGATAGGAGACGGTTTTCCAGGCGCCGTCAGTCCGGTGAGCGTCGGCGTTGTGGTGGAGCTCGTCTTCTCGGAGGATTTGCTCAATGATAGCGGAATTCTCGTCCATTTTTGTCGAAACGACGACGGTTTGCTGGCTTTCTCTCTCTCTCACTCTCTCGTTCGTCAAAACGACGGCTTTTGGCTTCGAAACGACGAGAGAGTGTGCGTGTGTGTTCGTGTGTTTTGACGTCGAGGGCAGATCACAGATTCTGATCTTATGTGATCTTATTGAAAGGGCTTGAATCGGGTCGAGATTTTTGTTTTGGAGGAAATGGCAGTGAAGAGGAACTTTGTGTAATTGGACACGTGGATTCTGTAGGTTGTGAAATTCTAGTTTTGGCTTTGCTTTGTTGGATTAATAACGGAAATGCCATTGTGTGTCGCTTAGGTTTTTCATTTACCTTTTTCATGGATGTAGTTTTATTTGGATTCATTATACATAGTATTACATAAATAGATATCATATCGGGCTCTCCAGATAGTCTCATGAAGATGCGGCTTGAAATGGAGGCTCTCTAGAGCGAGAAAATAGTTTTCGATGGAGAGAGGAGGGCCTCTACATAAAGAAAGGAAACTGTCACTAACATTGAGCGGCGGTGTGTCGATCCTTCACATGCCTACACGCCAAAGCCAGCCCGCCTCCACTGAGACAATGGGCTTTCCTCCTTACTGTATGTATTTGACCTCCATTTACTTTACATTTATGGTGTGTTTACTTCATAGATTGAGAAATAAGAATGAAGAATGGAGAATGAGATTAATTGATAATGTTTACTTACTTAAAATTTATTCCGTAATGGGAATGAAAATGTGAGTCTCACATCAATTTGGAATTGTGGAATGGGAATCTCATTCCCCCCAACCCACATGGGAATCTAATTCACATTCCTTTTGTCAAAGTAAAATGTCCCTTATACCCTTTTTTAAAAAAATAAAGAAAAATCTATTTTATTTGATATTAAAAAAAAAAAAAACTACATATTGTAATAAAAAATTACACACTATTAATTTTTCATCACCAATTTCTTAATTATCATGATGGACTAATAAAATAATATCTAATTTTTTTATTATTATTATATGTATTTTTTTTATTTGATATTAAAAAAAATTACATATTATAATAAAAAAATTGCACACCAAATTAGTAAACTATTAAAATAATATTAAGTTTTTTTTTTATTATAATATGGAGTTTTTTATTTGATATTAAAAAAAATAACATATTATAATAAAAAAAAACTATATATTATTATAATTAATCCATAATTTTAATTAAGGGTATTTTTGTAACTTATAATTAATTCATTCTGATTTCAAAGTAAAGTAAGCAATTTAATGTAAATAATGTTGATTCTGATTCCGATTTTTATAGTTGAAGTAAACAACTTATATGATTCCGATACTTCATTCCGATTTCAAGTCATTCTGATTCCTATTTCAATTCCTCCAAGTGAAGTAAACACACCATTAGGATATTTATTCGCAACAAAATAATATTGTTTAAAAAACAAAAATATTATTAATTCTGTAATAATAGCAGTAATAATAATAATAATGGAAGTAACAGAATTTTAAGTAAACATTAATTTCTTTTAAATTTTCTTATTACCAATTGGTTTACATTAATATGCAGAAATTTTTCTCATTATCGTACTGTATCCTTTAAAGAATGAGTTTGCATAGAATAATATATATGTTTTGGGGCTTCCTTTTTTTTTTTTTTTTTTTTTTCCGGTTAAAAGCTTGGTTGGTTAACATAATGGTTAGATTAGCAATTGTAGGAAGAATTCCTTTGGAAAGAGTAAATCATGTGGTAAGTGATTTATGATTTTATAACTAGAATAATTAATTATTGAGACAACGTTGATTGAAATAAGGAATAAGTCTAATTTCCTCTGTAGTTTGATATAATAACCAAAAAACCTCTTGATTTCAGAAATCATTGAAGACTTCTGTTAGCTTATAAAAACAATAAAAAAAAAAAACCTTTATCGTTTATAAAAATAGTAAAAAAAACCCCATGATTTTAGAAATCACTAAAAAAATTTTTGACTACTTTTATAAACGATAAGAGATTTTTCGACTATCATACCAAACTATAGGGGGAATTTTTAATAATTTTTAAAGTTAGAAGATTTTTGGCTACTATGTCAAACGACATGGGACATTAGATTTGTTATAATTGAGTTATTATATACTTTACTTCTAGATAAATGGTTCAAAACTAGTTTGCAGAAAGCTCAATATAGAATGGATAATGAATTATAAGTGAATATAGATAACTTTTGTATTTTTCAAATTTTATTTTTGTTAGTGAGAAGGTTTGACATTATTTGGCACTTGCAAAGATTTAGCATCATATGACAATATTTGAGCAAACTGCTATTTTGTTAATTAATTATTATTTTTTTTATCTCTGAGATTATGTGAATATTTTTTTAATAATTTTGGATTTTAATTATCTTGAATAATCTCTTATGAGATAATCTAGGGTTTCAATTTGATAATTTCATTATATTAAATATGGAATTTCCTATTTAAGAAAAAATATTCTTTTTGGGATAAAATTCATTTGAAATATATATATACATATATTAAACTATCCTTGATATTTTGTTGTTGATTTTAAAGTAAATTTCTTTCATTACATTGGTCAAAATTGTTGATATTTTGTTGTTGATTTTAAAGTAAATTTCTTTCATTTTATTGGTCAAAATTGAAGTTCATCTTTTGAATGAATGTGATCATGATAATTAACAGATTCGGTCATATTTAAAAATTAGGAAAATTTTCTTATTTTAACTTTTTTTATCTCTAATTAAATTCTTCATTTTGCATATAATATTGAAGATATTTAAATGTGTATGTTGGTGCTATAAAATACTAACCAAATTCATAAAATTTGGTGTAAAGACAATGAGCATTTAAATGTAATATAAGAGCACCATATATGTACCAAAGAGTTTTAGTTATTTAATTAAAATTTTTATTTTGCAGATAGAATGTATGTTGGTGCTATAAGTACTAATCGAATTCATGAAATTTGGTGTGTTGATAATAAGCATCTAAATGTAACATATGAGCACCAAATATGGATTAGAGAGTTTTATGTATTTTGTAAGTTATAGAGTGCATCTTTGAAGGGTTTTATGGTTTTAAGAAGAGTGTGGCTTTCTAAGTAAATATAGCAACATAAGTTTTTTTAGAGAAAGAACTGTTAGTCTCGAGTGACGAAGAGTCTCAAGGTTTTTGAAGGGAGTTCAAGAAACTGAGGATCAATTAACTCGAGGGGCACTCGTTATAATAGATTAATAGAGAGAGTATAATACTTTATGTCAACTGTAAAAAGGGGAATCTTTAATTGAGTTACTCAAATTGTGTGTATACTATTTGAACTTTCATTAATTAGCATAAACATCTCAATGTAGAGATAAGGTAAAATCGAATAACGTTAAAAATGTTGTTGTCTATTTTGTTATCTATTACAATATTTTTTTTAGTTAATTGTTACAATGAAATAGTGTTAGTGATTATAGCAATTGACTATCAATTACTACAACAATTAATTGTCAGTCGTTGCTGTAAATTTAATTTAATCCGAACAATTTGGTAACTTCAAAAGAAACAATTTTTTTTTAATTTTATTATATTTATTTTAAGAATAATTTTATTTTATTTCAGGAATCAATAGATTAATAAAAATTATACCATCAATTAATTGCCTATGGTAAATTATCCTTACAGATGTACGAGCGTCTATACCACCGGTACCATTTATGAAAAACAGATAAAATTGTTTCCTCAAAGTATATAATAAATTAGTGATAAATAAGCTTAAGTTTTCTCATTATTTTAATTATTAAAATGCTACCTTGACGTTAATCATTTTGGTTTTTTAATGCATAATTAATTATTTAATTTATGTCAAAAAAAGACTAATTATTTAATTAGCCACTCAATCTTATTGTATATTGTTTTATTTAAATTATCTAATAAATTTATAACATTAAAATTTGTCATAATCCAATCTTTTGATTTTATCAAATTTTAACTAAATCTAACTTAAAATAAATGAAAATATACTTGTCAAAACCTCCCTTTTGCATTTGTAATACAATTTTAAGTCCCTGAAATTTTTCTTCAGATTATGTAAATAATTATTTAGATTATGATACGATTTTAGGTCTCTGAATTCTTTTTCATATTATATAAATAATTATTTGGATTATGTTAATAGTGTTTGATTTGAGTCCATCACATTAACATTGTATTATCTCTTAACTATTCATGATAAGGTTAGATAATAATCTGCGATTTGATAATTAAGACTAAGAATCCACTACTTTATATTAAAAAAATAATGATATTCGATTGACATTATAGCATTATTGTCATTGACTATACAATCCTAATGCTCAATGACATGTTAATTTCTTTATTATTTTGAGGTTCTTATTAGTTTTCCATCAAACAGAAGTGTTTGATAATTACAATAAAGAAACAAACAAATAAATAAAGAGCAAATTACAATTTAGCTACCCGGTTTAAACGCTTTCTCAGGCGGAGCAAATGTTTCCATTTTATTACAATTTACCCCCCTACCGTTAATGAATTCAGTTACATTTAACTAAGCCAGGGGTAAAATCGTCTTTTCATATTATTATTTTTTTTTAATTTTAAATTTTATCCCAAAATATACAATCTATCATCAATTCAAAGTTCATCACCCAGCAAATCATCAAAGTTCATCACCCAGCAAATCATCACCAGCAACCATTGTCAACCAGCAACATCACCCAGCAAATCATCACCAGCAACCATTGTCAACCAGCAACATCACCCAGCAAATCATCACCAGCAACCATTGTCAACCAGCAACCATAAAATGATTCCAAACATCTTCAATCAACAAGCCAACGTCACAACTTCTGAAAATCCAAAAAATGACCTCAAATGTATCCATCAAACCCAACATTATCAATCTCAAAAGCATCAAACCCAATATCATCTGAAATCAAAACCATCAAACTGAAAAAAATACATACGATTCTGGGTTCATCGGACGAACCCAGACTGGGTTCACTGACGAACCCAGCTGGGTTCGTTCGTGAACCCAGACGAACCCAGCTGGGTTCGTCAGTGAACCCAGTCTGGGTTCACTGACGAACCCAGGTCAGTGAACCCAGTCAGGGTTCACGAACGAACCCAGCTGGGTTCGTTCGTGAACCCTGACTGGGTTCACTGATGAACCCAGGTTCTGGGTTCGTCAGGAACCCAGATCTGGGTTCCTGAGAACCCAGCTGGGTTCGCTGAGGAACCCATCTGGGTTCGTCAGCGAACCCAGATGGGTTCGTGACGAACCCATCTGGGTTCCTCAGCGAACCCAGCTGGGTTCGTGACGAACCCAGATGGGTTCGTCAGGAACCCAGACTAGGTTCCTGACGAACCCATCTGGGCAGCGAACCCAGCTGGGTTCGTGACGAACCCAGCTGGGTTCGTCAGGAACCCAGATCTGGGTTCCTGAGAACCCAGATCTGGGTTCGTGACGAACCCAGCGGGGTTCATCAGCGAACCCAGATCGGAGTGTCTGGGTCTCCGATCTGGGTTCGCTGACGAACCCAGCTGGGTTCGTCAGCGAACCCAGATCGGAGAGAACCCAGACGATCCGAGGAAGAAGAACAACAGAAGAAGAAGAAGAAGAAGAAGGAAAGAAGAAGAAGAAGAAGAAGAAGGAAAGAAGAAGAAGAAGAAGAAGAAGGAAAGAAGAAGAAGAAGCGGAAGAAGATGAAGCGGAAGAAGATGAGAAGCGGAAGAAGAAGGATGAAAGGAAGAGAGAGAGAACAGCTGAGTGAGTGAGTGAGTGAGGAGTTGACCAGATATATATTTGGTCAACTGGTCAACTTTAGTCAAAGGATAATTTCGTCTTTTCATCGTTTACCGTCAAATATAACGAATTTTACTAACGGGAGGGGGGTAAATTGTAATAACATGGAAACATTTGCTCCGCCTGTGAAAGCGTTTAAATCGGGTAGCTAAATTGTAATTTCTTTATTATTTTGAGGTTCTTATTAGTTTTCCATCAAACAGAAGTGTTTGATAATTACAATAAAGAAACAAACAAATAAATAAAATTACATTGCGTCCTTTTAAAAATAATACTATACTTCTAAAAAATTTATTTAAAAATTTTACTCAAATTATGTTGCAAACTTATTTGTAGCTATCACATTAATTTTAGGATGATAAATTGATGGTGCGATGATTACATAGAAACTTATTAAATCATTTAAGTAATGAATTTAGGTAAATTTTTGGATAGTATAACATTACTCTTCTTTTGAAGCTTGACCAATATTATAAGTGGTGACTCAAAATTAATGTAAGGTCATTTCTACAAAAAGAATGTATTAAAATGATGGAGTTTTTTGAATTTACATATGATTCAAAAAAAAAAAAGCAGTCTTTGAATTTTAAAGTGGTTACAATATATATAAAATGGACTTTATTTATTTGAATGTGTTTTATTGGTTGATTGAGGAGTACACACTGAACTGAATTGACATATAGTTTGTCTCTTGATTAAGAGGTGTACCACAATAATAATGGTGGACAACAAGGTGGCCAAACACGCAACCCAGAAACTTCGCAGGTTTGAGTGCGAGTGCAGAACCGGTGGGCTTAGGTGGAACCCAAATCCTCACCTACAAATCCATAAAATTTCTACTTAAAATTTTAATATCAATTTTCATTTTTTTTTTTTCAAATATCAGCTGATAGCCACAAATAATATCATTTGCAAATTCTATTAATAGCATCAAACACAAAATAGAATTAAATTTAATGTTTCAAATTAAAATAAAAAACATAAAATCTTTAAATCGAAATAAAACACAAAATATATCAAAGCAAACCAAATATATAATATAACACAAATTAATTTCAAATAATATAACATGGGATAGTAAAATAATAATAATAATAATATGTAATTTTTTTAATATTGTGGATTTGTAGATGCGGGTGTGAATTTTTTTTTCAACCAAGCCTGAACCCTTTTGAGGTGTGAAATTTTATATCCATGTCCATGCATGAACTTATTTAATAATTCTATATCCGTCCATTGTATTTGTGGGTGGAAATTAGTGGTCTTGTGAGTAGAATTGTCATCTCTACCGGGTTGCATGTGTGCATGAATGCGAGAGTTGTAAGTTTCGTAGTAGTAGCCATGCGTTAAATTTGAACATTCGATCAAAATAAATAAAGATTTTTAAAATAAAAATTGTTAACAAGAAAATAATTAAGTAAAGTAAGGTAATTAATTCCCTATTAATTAATAGGGATAGTCTTAACCTTTGTCCTAGGATACAAACATACAGGTATCGACTTGAAAAAACGTGAAAAAATACTTGTAAATAACAAAGAAAAAGAATATTGCAACCCAAAAACTTAAAAAAGAAAAGAATAGATAGATATTAAATGAGTTAATTAATAACATTTGTTCAAAGTTTTCTAGGTTTAACTTGTGGTCTTAAGGATACCTAATTAATAAATGACTTGTCTATTGACTCGTATAAACATTAATGGAAATTAATGTTGTAGAAGTATTTTTGTTTTGTTTTGTTTTTTTTTTATGGTGGTGGATGGGGAATTAAATCCATAAAAAGTTATCCATAATGTTTTAAGATGATAATGAGATTTGAACTCTTGATCTTTTGGGATCAAAGGAAGTGTTCAATCATTTTTACTAAACGGTGGTATGTAAAGTTATAGAAATAATTAATAATAGTTGGATTTTAATTTTTCATTTAAAATTTTGATGCCAATTAGATTTTGGTTTATCTAGAATTTTGGTTTATCTAAAATTTTGGTTTATCTAGAATTGAGCCATTATGGCCGCCTAACTAATATTTTACTCGTACATTGAAACCACATTGATAGGGCAAGCCTAAATAATCAAGTCACATTGAAGCCGTCTTGATAACACACTTCAATTTTTTAAATTTAAACCACTAATTTTAACAAGCATGATCAACTTAAGAAACTTATGACCAACTTGGGATGTCTAAATAGGTTTAAAAATCTAAGTTCATGATGGTTTAGCTTAGGAAAGGATAAATCTCTCAATCAAGTTTTAAGCATCATTGCACATCGATTACATGCAAAATAAAAGTTTTTAATCTAAGAAGCTTTTCCATTTGATTGCACAACTTGATAATCATGGCTGCATTAGCTCTTCTTGTGCTTCACTTGATTTCTTCAAAGGTTAAAAAGCCTTATATGATGTTCGACTTATCTCTATAAAGATTGAAACTTTACTAAAATATATTCATATTAAACTTTATTATAATTTTATGAATGTTTGTTATCATATAAAAGACAATAAAACCTTAGAGCAGATAGATTTAGCCAAATTTTCAACATATCCATTTAACTAGGTGAACCGCCTTCTACCATTAATTTTTCATTCAAAATATTAATATTTTCTATCTAAAACCGTGAAATGACCAAAATACCCTTATTAAGATTCTATAAAATCCCTATTATATCTTTTAAACTTATTTAATGACTAAAATACTCTCAAAATTATTAATTAATGATAATATTAAATTAAAAAAGATAACACAAGATTAAATAGAAAAAAAATTGGGTTTCCAGGTTGTTAGAATTTAGGAAATTTTGGGTTTCTAGTAATCTAGAAGTCCAGAAACAAGTTTCTAGATTGCTAGAAACCTACCTCCAATTAATCTTCAATATCAACCAGTTTAAAAAAAAAAAAAAAAATCCACCTCTAATTAATGTTCAACATGGAGACCAAGCCAACTTGGGTGTTGGCAATGGACGATGGATGAAGAAGAAGATGGAAGAGGTTGACGAAAGAAGACAATAAAAGAAAACGAAGAAAGAAGATAGAGTAGAAGAGGGATGGTGGCGGTTGAATGTGGGTTTGATTTGACTCTCGCTGGATGGAGGTTCTCATGGTTGGAAGAGGAGAGAAAGGAAAGGATGAGGTTGGTGGGTTTCATTCTTAAAGATGATTATGAGAGTTTTTAATTTATATTTTTTATTTTTTAAAATTAATCTCTATCGTCTATTTTAAGATGGACGGTAGAGATCTGATGAATTAAATTTTTTATTTAATTTTTAATTCTTATTTAATTTTTTCAAATTAATCTTTACTGTTAATCTTAAGATGGATGATAGAGATATGATAAATAAATTTTTTATTTAATTTTTTTCTTTTTTATTTAATTTTATTAAAACAAATAAAATTATTCATCCAATTATCATGATACCCTTTCACTTTAACACAAATTGATTTTTTTATCCGATAAGGGCAATTCACCTAATAATAATAATAAAAAAAAAAGAGCCCTTCACGATGATTTTACTTTCTAGAAGATTTTTCATATTATCCCATTTTATTAGTATACATTATCAATACAAATATAACAATCAAAACCTTTAGGTGTATATACTAAGGTGTGAGATGAAACAAACTACTGGAAATTGAGAGAAGAGTTCCGCATATAAGTGGAAAATTATTTCAAACTTAATTCTCATAAGTGAAAGGTCGGACTCAAACTTGATCTCTCAAATGAGAGTAAGAGAGGGTAGCCATCGGTTGAAAATTTTCAACATTTCTTTTTTTTTTTTAAAAAAAAAGGGTATTACGAGTTACAATTACCAATTGTGCTTATTGTAATTTGAAATTAAGTCAAGGGTAAAACGGGGATATGAACTTAAATGATAAGATCAAGGCTATCTTTTATTAATTTTTCTGTTTCAGGGTGGGTCCGCCTGATTGCGCACAAAAGAAACGTTTTTGGTTTGGCTTATCCTCATCACTCTACTTGGCCCCACGACCAACTTTTTATCCAAAACCAATCCGAACCAAATCTTGAACTTTGTTGACATCAATCAGTCAACAGCCGCTGAAAAAATCTGATGTAAATGTGTCTCACTTTATGGATGATACCACGGGGAACATAGTAACATTTTCAATTTTATTTTATTTTCTTCATTAAGATTTTTAATTCTTAATTATAAATGACAAACAATTTAAATATATTTTTTTTGAGAATAAACATAAATATTTTATTATTTATTTTATGATTGGGATAAACTCAGAAATCAAACAGAATCAAATGAGATTTGATTTTGAAAAATAATCCGAAAAGCGGTTTCCATATGAAAAAGATCAATCATATATAAGTGAGAAAGAAGATTAAGATAAGATACGAAAATAACTCATGTATATGATAAAAGTTACTTTTAATGAGAGTTAAAATAGCTATCTAAAAAACATCAAGTCAGTGGCAGTACGACCGTGCCACATTATACCATTGGATCATATCATGTTTTATTGATTATTTTTACTCAAGAGAGGGTACAAGTGGAGGATAGACTTCAATTATTTGAAGATCTATAAAGACAAATTTTGTGCAGACTCTGCCGGACTTTGAGAAAATAGAATTTTCGGTTTTGTTTTGACGTATTTGTTGCTGTGTGCTCTAACAAGGCCAGTATTTTGTGCTTTTTAAAAGATGATACACCTTACTTAGAGGTTTATTGAGATGTTATCAGATAAATTACTATTTATGTGGTTGGGATATCTATCATTGTAGTTTGAAACATCCATCACAAACTTCACACAGACTTTGTTAAATTTTGACTTGCCAATGTTAATCACGGTGTGCTCTGACAAGTTCACGGTGTGCTCTGACAAGTTCCGTATTTTGTGTTTTTTAAAAGATGATACAAGTTAAAATTTTATTGAGACATATTGAAATTAATTATTATTTATATGGTTCAAATAATTTGAGACATCTACAACATATTTTACATTGACTTTGTGTCAAGTTTTGATATACCGAGATCAATCACTATATATGTAGTTTAGATATATAATTTTATAATCGAAAGATAATTGTGACCAAAATTTTACACCAACTTAGTTGAAATTTGAGAAAATAGAATTTTTGGGTGGAATTACAAATTTTTGAAGTATTTATTATCTCCGTCGAAACAAGGTTGTTAAAAAGACAACTAGTACTCCGTACTCATATTATTAAAATTAAAAAAATTACCCGTATATGCAAATAAAATGCTTTTTATGGACTTAAATTCTCAACGTCAAGAGAAATATAGAGATATAGTAAATGTGTTTATATTTGGGTACTGTAATGGTGGGGATTTGATAGTGTGTTCAAACCAGTACTGTAGATCGTCCAATAATTGTAGGGTTGGATTGATAACTGGTTGTGCAATTTTTGAGAAAAAGTTTCCATATGCTTATACACTTTCTGGAAAACAAAAATTCATCAAAAGGTTATATCCTAAAGTATAATCTGTTTAAATGAGGGCATTTTTTGTTTCCTTTTTCCTTGGAAGTAAAGTTAGCACGAGAAGAGTTCTATAAAGAAAAACCTAAAGTATCCCAATTATGTTGACGCACAACACACTTAGATATCATTTGTATGAAAAAATCTTTCATGAGACAGTTGATATAGTGAGATGGATAAATAAAAAATATAAGAGAAAGAGAAACGACTAATGAGAAAAATAAGAGAAAAAAAATTAATAGTACTTCATTGGTCCCTTTTAACATATAAATTGTCAACTGTCCCATGAAAGATTTTCTTCGTACGCATACACTCTCTTAAACTAATTCACTTTATTAAAATAATAGAAAAGGAACAAGAAAAAATTGAGGGACATAAGACCAAAAACCCAGGAAATCAACAAAAACAAGAATAAGGTGTAAACAATAAATCTTAGTCCACACTAGCACTACAAAATTACGAACTTGAGCCAAAGAAAGACCCCAAGTCAACCAAACAATTAGCCACTGCATTTGCTTTAGTACAAATATAAGCAATCTTTCATAGCGCAGCTGATATAGTAAGAGTGTAAGACGGACTAATGAAAAAGATAAGAGAAAGAGAAACGACTAATGGTAAAGATAAGAGAAAAAGAATTGATAATATTTTATTGATCTGTTTTAGCATATAAGCTATAAGATAGTTCTATAAAAGATTTTCTTCATATGCATACACTTTCTCAAATTAATCTATTTTATTAAAATAGTAGAAAAGGAACAAGAAAAAGTTGGGCGACATAAGACTGAAAACCCAAGAAATCAACTAAAACATGTATAAGGTGTAAACAATAAATCTTAATCCACATTAACAGTACAAAATTGTGAACTAAAGCCAAAGAAAGATCAGAAGACAACCAAGCAACTAGCCACTGCATTTGCTTTAGTATAAATGTAGGAGACTGGAACAACCATTGAAGAATGATAATAAAGACAATTGTCACTATGAGGAAGAAAACTTCTAGGATTTATCCGTTCAACGAAATAAAGTAAGAAAGATCATGTAGACACTGTATGTGTGGAATTCATAAGTGGTGCTCGGTTGTTATTACATCATCAGTTTATTGGAGCATTATGAACGATGATTCCTATTACAATTAATTAGTTTGCAATTACCTATCGACTTAACGAAACAATCAAAATTCAATGACATAATACAACAAGTGTGACAATAATACAATATTAAAATTGAAGACACTTGAATATTATAAACATAACATAAGATCCAATCACATGACATTATCGTAGCCGGTTGTCGGTATCTTTGGTAAGAACGCTGCTGCCCCATGCCAAGAGGCCTGGTTCTACATCTAGCAGCAGCGCTTTCCCCCTCAATTTGTGTGGGTTAATTCTTTATTATCGTGTGGGTCGCTTTTCCATCTCTGTATGGATCGATCTCTCCCCTTAGAGAGTAATTCTTCAGGTCGTGCCATCAATGTTTCATCCCGATTGGTTACACATGACATTATCAAGTATATAGATTCAATAACATTTCTTTTGGACTCTATTGGACTAGCTCATGTTATGCCGTGGCCCATGATTGTGGCACCTGTTACTTGCTTGTGGGCTTGTATTGTGTTTTTTTTTTTTTTAATTTGGAAAAAACGAAGGCCAAAATGGTAAAACTACACACCTAACAGCAAACAGAATCTCAATTCTTCCCTTTTTCGGTCTTTTTACCCTCTCTCCGTTCAAAGTCGGTCGGGTTCTCTCTCTGTTCATCGCCGGCCTCTTCGTTCAGTGCCGATCGAAAAGTATGTATTCCTTTTATTAAAAATAACTCTTCTTTGTTTTAGTCCCTGGAAAGCGTTGAATTTTTATTGTTTTATCTCGATCCGTTGTTCTTCTAATGTTAATATCTCTAATGTTATCAATTTGATCGCTTTATTTACTACTGTTCATTTAATTTCTGTGCAATTTTGTGAGCTCTTAAAAGGTTACTAATGGCAAAATGATGGTTGTGTTCAGTTTAGTTGTGAGATTGGAATTTATAGAGCTTGTTAACGTAGGGGAAAGTAGGCAATCTGGCATAGAGAGAATTACAGTACCTTCTATGTAGATGTTTAGAAGAAATGTGCTAGAAAGGGTCTTGGGGCGAACTTTACCACAGAAGTTAGCTCATGAGTGGATATTTATTTTCACCTTGTAACACATACAAATTCATTTTCTTTGATGATGTGAGACTATTTAATACCCTCCCTCACGTACAGTATGCCTCCATGGCAGTATCTGCGTCCATGAGCCTAGGTAGATAGAGCTTGATTCATTGTTGAAAAAACTTAGCTCTGATACCTTGTTAGAAAAAAGGTCTAGGGTCGTAGAGTTAACTTCATCACAAAAGTTAGCTCATAAGTGCAGATTTATCTCCCCTTATAAAACATACAAATTCATTTTCTCAATCGATGTGAGACTATTTAACGCTCTCCTTTACGTGCAGCGTAATCAATCGGTAGCACCTGCACTCATGAGTCTGGGTAGACAAAGGCAGCCCCATTGTTGAAAAGGTCTAGCTTTGAAACCATGTCAGAAAGATACCATGTCAGAAAGGGTTTTAGGCCTGAGTCCATCATAAAAGTTAGGTTATAAGTTGAGGTTTATGCTCACTTTGTAAACCATATAAATTTACCTTCTCAACCGATGTGAGATTATCTAACAAAATGCACCAAACACAACTATTGTGTGATCTTGTTGTTGGTTCTTTCTTCTATTTCTTTTTATTTTCCCTTTTTGCGTGAATGATTTGATACTTAATTGCGTTTTATTTTGTTAATTAAAAAAGATATTGACTTTGTTAATCAAAGGATTGAACCTTACACAACCAGAAGCAGTGAGTTGGGTGGGGATAGAGATCAATACCAGGGGTGAGAATGCAGATGGGGCTGGGGATGGATGACATCTCTGGCTCAGCTCCACCCTGTCCTGTTGCCATCTCTATTAGACTATCATCAGAGAAGACTAGTCCAAATTTTCTAACAAAACATATTTTAGCTGATTAAACACTTTTTTCAATTGTGTACAAGTTCAGGTTTGACAAGAGCCTTTGGTTGTTTGTGTCTATCTTTCTTTCTGACTTTCATTGACCCCGTTTGCGAATTGCAATTTGTGCTTGGGTATGGGGACACTTGAATTACTGGCAATCTTGATAAGTTTTATTTGTGCCTATAAAATATAATCTCTCTTATGGTCAAGCTGTCCTTTAAACACCATCTACCTTCATAAGAGGGGATATGAAGACCGGCTGTTTATATATAGAGTGTGTTCCCACTGTGTTGTTTTTCTCCTTGGACATCTTTTCACTAATTATTTGTATACGTCCATTATATTTTACATATTTGGTTTCTTTAGGAAAAGTGAAGTATAAGAGTGTGAAGAAAATTTGCATATTTGTTTGTAGTTTTGCACAATTACTTACATGGTTCCTTTCAGCTATTTTGCCTAGGGTTCGTCTAATGGGTGATTTTACCATTAATATTAGTGCCAACCTTGTCAATCGACTTGCTGAGGATGGTGAGAAGTCGAAGAAGAAAACAAAGAAAACTAAAACAAAGATATCACGGGAGCCTCAACAGCCCCAAAGCAAGGTAAAGCAGAAGCAAGTATTTGACGATCCTAATTCACAGATGGGGCCTGCAGCTCCTGGATGGCCACTTCCGCCTCCATTGTTCTTGCCAGTTTCCCCATCTGCACAGTTGGTGGAGTTGGATGCAATTCGATCAGTCCTTCAAGAGAGTGAGAGGGTTTTGGAAAAATTAAACAAACAGGAACAGAATATGGTACAGGAAGTGACGGAAAGAGCTAAAACCCTTCGTGATCAGGAGTTTAAGCTTCCTTATCAGAAGCCTTTGCCCTGCTTGGCTGATAAAGAAGCCTGTGAGGCATGTTACAAGGAACATGTCAAGGACCCCCTCAAATGTCAACGTCTGCTTAGAAATTATGCAGATTGTTCTCGGAAAGCTAGGCAGCTAGTGAGTTCAGCAAATTAGTATACTCGAGGAAGGTTTTCAAGTCAATGTGAGTGCAATCTAATTGCCAGTTTGAGTTAAGCTAGGATTTTTGCAGGGAAAATAAATCAAACACTAATTGTTCACACCGTTTTTAAATTGCATGCTGAGTTCTCATGTGACATTCAAAGCTTTTGTTCTCTACATACATGAACTGTTTTAATGTAGTTGACATTGTTTGTTCCAATCAAACTTCCAAGATTTTGAACCTTGTGTTCATTTATTTGATGCCAAACTTGTCTCTGTAACATGTCTATACAATTAAATTCCATGTATAAACTGTGACACTGATATCGTATATAACTAGTCTATGCTGTTGTTAAAAAACTTATTTTGCACCTAATTATATCATGTGAAGATGCTTTACTAAAGAATGAATTGCTCATGTTTTGTGTTGAAACTTGGTACCAGAATGGTGGGTGAATGAAAAAATTTATTGACATACAGCTTTGACGTTAATTGAAAGCAGTAATCGTTCAGTTGTAATTGTTGAACAATGTGAAGTGGGTACGTAGAAATCTCAAGTAAGGTTAACTAGATTAAGTTTTAATATGATGTAGAAGAAATTTCATGCAATTTTATGTTAGTCAAACTTATGTTGGCTTTTAAGTCAAAATTCATCGGCGAAAGAGCTTAAAAATGCTTTCTAGTTAGGATAATTATAGGTGTCCAATATTTTTATCTAATTTTAACCTTATATGGAAGTTGTTATGTCAAAAAGTTAGAAGGGCTTTGTCATCACAATTTTTAGTCTCAAGCTTCAATTCTTTTTTGACTTTATTTATCTATTAACTGTCACGTAATGTTGGATAAAAAAATTTTGGTCTCACGTTCTTCGAGAATTTAAGATCTCTTTGGGGAGAAATTCTATTCATAGCTACTTGTGATTGGTAAATCTCTTACGATATCAGTTTTATCCTTCAAACTATAAATGGCAAATTACAAAACTTCCTTGAGATTTGCTATAATTATAATTAGGTGCAATATTTGGTATTTATTGCAGGAACATCCCTTTCTGTTAGTAGTCAACAATTGGATTTAACTGATGACCTAAGTATTTGTATGAAAAGTCTAAAATGCCTTTTAAACTGCATTTATTTATTTAATTATTTCATTATATGAAGTTCTTTATTTATAAAAAAGTTTTAGATAAAAATTAGATAAAAATTAATAAAAGTAATTCTGATTTAAACACATAAATTTATATCCTATTATCGTTCAATCTCGAGATCAATTCAATCAACATTATATTCCTATTAATTAAAAGAAAAAAAAAACACATCATTTTATTCAACAATCAAACTAATTCAATCAAATCATACTTAATTTTCATGAACCCATAGTACATCTTCATCGTAGGACCCATATTTGAATAGAAATAGAGTTTATGTAATCAGTTTTATTCAAGCGAGTCAATAATCAATTTCTCAACAAAATTCTCTTTGTTTCTCTCTTGATTATTTTCTTATTTTTCTTTTTGTTGTCAAGAACTTTCTTCAGATTTTCATAGATAGAGCCATTAAACTTTATCGCTTTCACAAATGGATTCCGACTAGCTCTATTTTATCACAGATAAAGCCATTTGGGGTCAAAGAGCTCTATCTTTGTCATTATTGCTTGAACATCTTAGATGACGGTGATGTAAGAGATAGAGGTGAAGAGATTGTGATGGATCTTGATGGAGGAGACGGAGGTGAAGAGATTGAGATGAATTGTTTCATCTCTGCTTTTTGTAATTGTTATTTAATTTGAAAAAATCTAGATTACTATTAAATATTTAGTTATTATATAGTATTTAATAAAACTGAACAGTATTAAATCTTTAGATAAAGATTAAACGCAACCTAGGGAAAACAATTTTTTTAAAAGAAATTTTGATTTATATTTTTTTGAAATTAATTTGATTAATTTCTTAATAATTGTTCAATGGTCAGATGAAAAAGATTTATCATTTAAGAAAATTAATCTCATTGGTCCATTCCCTTTTATCATTTTAAAAAATTAATTAAATATTTAAATTTGTCAATTGAAACATAAATTATAAATAGATCGTTCTATCCTTTCACTTTAAATACTACCGTTAACGGCTGGAGATATCTGTGCAATAAACATCGAAAGTTACATCCACCTACAATTATACCAAACCTCAGTGGAAGTCTATGCAATTCGACGAACGCTTATAAATTGCAAAATGATAATGGCTTCACATATCTTTGGATATGTTTCAATCGTGTCCTCCTCCTCTGTTGCGAGATGAGCCCTAACTTTGATGCCTGGCAGCTTCTCCGCTCTTAATTGTTTTCATTACAAGAAGAGGTGGTGCTGTTGCTGATGATATACATACCGTTCAAGGGTCTAACATAGTTTTCATTCTCCACTCCTCTATTTTTCCATTTCACATAGGTACCGCTTCCTAATTCAATGCACATCTACTTTTGTTATCAATTTTAGCTCATTGTTATTATTATCATGTGCTATGGTTTTATTTTGTTGCCATTTAAGGTGGGTTTGTTATTATTAGTAAGATCATTTAAATCTAGAGCGATTCGACTTTGTTGTGGCAGGTATTTGTTGTTGTTTTAGTACTGTAGTAGGCCATATAGATAAGATGGTAAAGGAACATGACTTTGTGATAGTAAATTGTAACTTGATGGATGTGCTTAAATTTTTATTTCATGTATATTATATCCACTCATTTTCAGTGGGCCCCACTGCAGTGATTTATTGAAAATAAATGGTTATAATTAGTGATCCTGAAATTAGAATTTCAGGACATTGTTATTGTAGAATAATCCACTTGATGGATAGATGTGTGCATATATATAAGCGGAGTTGTGTTGCGTAACTAGATGGGATACATTGTTGGGAATTTGTTGGTTTGTTGATTTGTTCTTATTTGACAGTTTGCTACTTAATGTTTTGAAAACCCCATCTGGTTTTTATGATTGCCTTTGTTTTTCCCTTTTGCTGTTATGTTTCGTATGCATGGGGGATTATATGTGCTTGTTCACTATATGCTTCATGAACTTGTTAAATATCTGCTTCTTGTATTTTTTGCCTGGGCACATGATGATGATAATGTTACTGAGTTGACAATGTGGGTGGTCAGCTCAAGTTAATTCGTGTCCTTTTGATTAACTGCACTTGTGATTGCAAACTTTTGCTGAATGACACCTAATCTGATTGGTTAGTATTTTGTTGGAAGACTGAGTTTGATCAATGCAGATGGTTTGAAAAAGATTAAATGATTTTTTTTTTCAGTTTATTTGGTAATTTGTTTAGTAAATACGGAGTGTGTTTTTTTTTTGGTAAATGCCATCTTTTGATTACACTTGTATCTCATTTTTGCCGCTGATACTAAATTTAAATTCTAATTCTTTGGTCTGATTAATATTTGTTATGCTTTGAATTGTGAATATGCATTTTTGGTTTTCTCTGTTTTGGTTCATTAGATTTCGTAGATTTTCTTATTAGATACATTGAACTAAAAAAAGCATATTCTGATTGAATTTGCTGTTATTAGAAAGCATGGTTCGTGGAAGAGATGCCTGTTGGGAGCACTGTGTGCTTGTGGACGCAACGAGACAGAAGGTGAGGTGTAATTATTGTCATCGAGAGTTCAGTGGAGGGGTTTACAGGATGAAGTTTCATTTAGCTCAGATTAAAAACAAAGATATAGTCCTCTGTACTGAAGTCCCTGATGATGTTCGGAATCATATTCAAAGTATATTAAACACTCCCAAGAAACAGAAAAATCCTAAAAAGCCAAAGTTGGATAAGGCAGCCAACGGTCAACAAAACAGCTCGTCTGCTAGCGGTGGTTTGCATCCCAACCATGGCTCTAGTGGGCAGCGTGGCAGCACATGTCCATCTTTGTTATTTCCAAACCCATCACCAGGTGTACCGGCTATAGTGGATGATGCTCAAAAGCGAAAACAAGATGATGCTGATAAAAAAATTGCTGTGTTTTTCTTCCATAATTCTATACCTTTCAGTGCTGCCAAATCAATGTATTATCAGGAAATGGTGAATGCTGTTGCAGAGTGTGGGGTAGATTACAAAGCCCCAAGTTATGAGAAGTTGAGATCTACCCTATTGGAAAAGGTGAAAGGCGACATACATGATTGTTACAAGAAATCTAGAGATGAGTGGAAGGAAACTGGCTGCTCAATTTTGTGTGATAGCTGGTCTGATGGTAGAACAAAATCACTTGTTGTATTCTCAGTTACATGTCCAAAAGGGACACTATTTTTAAAGTCAGTTGATGTATCGGGTCATGAAGATGATGCTAATTACTTGTTTGAGTTGCTTGAGTCTGTTGTCTTGGATGTTGGCGTGGAAAATGTTATTCAAGTTATAACAGATAGTGCAGCTTGTTATGCTTATGCAGGAAGGCTTCTCATGGCCAAGTACAGTTCATTGTTTTGGTCTCCTTGTGCTTCTTACTGTATTGATAAGATGTTAGAGGATATTGGTAAACAAGAATGGGTAGCTGCGGTCTTGGATGAGGCAAAGGCGATCACGAGGTACATATATAGTCATGCATGGACATTAAATATGATGAGAAAGTTCACCGGTGGACGGGAACTAGTAAGGCCAAGAATTACTAGATTCGTGGCTAATTATCTGTCTTTGCGGTCCATAGTGATTCATGAGGAAAATTTAAAGCAAATGTTTTCTCACTCAGAGTGGTTATCCTCCATTTATAGTAGGCGTCCTGATGCTCAAGCAATAAAGTCCTTGTTGTACTTAGATAGATTTTGGAAGTCTGCCCATGAGGCTATTAGTGTGTCTGAACCATTTGTTAGAATCTTGAGGATTGTTGACGGAGACATGCCTGCTATGGGCTATATATATGAGGGGATAGAGAGGGCAAAGCTTGCAATCCAGGCATATTATAAGGGTGTTGAAGAGAAATATGTGCCCATTTGGAACATAATTGATCAGAGGTGGAATATTCAGTTACATTCACCGTTACATGCAGCTGCAGCATTTCTTAACCCTTCAATTTTCTACAACTCTAACTTCAAGATTGATTTAAGAATGAGGAATGGATTTCAAGAAGCCATGATAAAATTGGCCGCTGCAGATAAAGATAAAATTGAAATCACTAAGGAGCATCCTATATACATTAACGCTCAAGGTGCTCTTGGGACTGATTTTGCTGTCATGGGAAGGACCCTGAATGCCCCAGGTATGTATAAGTTATGGTTACCTAAATCAACTCATTGCTTTCGGTTCATGTGCATCTTTCTTGGAGATGGTGAATATTCCCTTTTTAGTCGCACACTAGGTCCAATTCTCAGTATATTGTCATAATATTGGATGCCAAAACGGTTGGTCTAAACTCCACAAACACACATGATAACGATTTTATTCAGTCAATAAAGAGTCATCAATATGAATGAAGACAAGAATAAGATTGCTCTCACTTTTGATAGAGAATATTGTTATTTTATGGACTTATAGTATACAAACATTGAAATTATGTTTAATTTGTCGTCATGCATCTATAGGTGATTGGTGGGCAAGCTATGGTTATGAAATTCCCACACTGCAGAGAGCTGCGATACGGATACTGAGCCAACCTTGTAGTTCCCATTGGTGCAAATGGAACTGGAGCACCTTTGAGAACCTCCATAGTAAGAAACGTAATAAAGTGGAACTAGATAAATTCAATGATTTGGTTTTTGTGCATTGCAATCTTTGGTTACAGGCCATTTGCCAAAGTAGAGACGGAAAATGTAAACCGGTCATATATGATGAAATAGATGTTAGTTTAGAATGGCCTACCGAGTCGGAACCGTCAGCTCCTCTATTAGATGATTCATGGTTGGACAATTTGCCTCTTGAATGTAGAAGTAGCCCTTGAAGATGTAGAGAAAATTAAAAAAAGGCATTGCATATTTAATCCAAGGTTGTACATTATATCTATTATTTAACTCTCTATTAATAAAAATTTAGAAGTAACATGCAATTGCCATTTGAGTGGTAAGTCATAGGTGAAAAAACTTGTTAGCGATTTATATATAATTCCTCAAGACAATTTGGTGATGCTTTGCACATTGGCCTTGTTCCATCGATAGAAATGTTCATATCATCAAAACATAGTGGGAGCAGCTTGGTTTGCTTTCTGTTAATGTTGGATAAAAATCAGTGTTATTTGATCACTGATTACAATGAAGATTTGCAATTACTTTTGTCTGCAAATTCATATTGCATGTTAGAATAAAGATTTGCACCCTTCAAATTGCATGTTAGAATGGAAATTTGCACCCTTTAGTAAAATTAAGGGAAAAAGACTTCTGTAATGCATAAAATGGTATGCCATTTAAAATGAAATGTGAGATTTAGTCACCAGTCACTATTTGGAGTCATGTTGCAACGCCTATACATTATTTTTACATTTTTAACAAAATTGCCATCATAAAAGTATCCCTGTTTCTTTTATTTAGAAAGATACCACCTACATGCACATGTGATTCCAAGACGCCTTTGACCATAACCCATGTCAAAGCGCTGCTTATGGTAACTTCTTTCCTCTTCTTATTTGTTATTTTTATTATTTTTTATTTTTCTAATTTTTTTACTTTTTTTTTTTAGATAAATGACTTCAATTTATTAATTAAATGGGTTTGTTTAGTTGAGAAATTAAACAATTACTATGTTCTTAATCAACAAGTTCATAATTAATTACTTTGATTAAAAGACAGTGTAAACAAGTTGCATCCCGTGAACCAAAAGTCCTTGCTCTCCTACCCTCATTACGAGTAAACCTCGTTATTATATTATCCATGTCAATTGAAAATCAATTATACAGTAAATATTCTCAATTTTAAAAATTTAATAATATATATGTTATGGATAAATTAGCGATCAGAATAATCGAGCCCAGACGGATCTACAGTACAGGTCCAGTGGCCCAAAAGTCCAATTACCCGCCATCTATCCAGCCCATCATCCCGTGGAAGAGACCGATTAGTGGGCGCTTTCCGTGATCGCTGATCGCTGTTGCTCAGACTGACCGTTAATTCTGGCCGCAGACTCTCTACTTTGGATTCTTTCTGTGACCGCTGTCGTCTCCGCCATTCAGATCGACGATCTCCTTGACAGCTTTATTCGTCCAATCTGACCGATGATCCTGACCGTAGATTGATGGCTCTCATCCCTCAAGCTCACCGCTGACCGCCATCTGTCACAGATTAACCTGCTCGCCAGATTATCCGCCACAATCGGCCATCTGCCTTTCCACCAACCCTGTCCAGACAAGGATATCCCCCAGGAGGAGCTATCCGTCAGAAATGTCCAGCAAGCCCTCCTCGTCCAAGATTATCTGGCTGAGCTGATCGCTGACCATTGAGCGTGGTCGCGTACCGACTCCTTCACTTGCGATATCATCCGCCTCACCATCATGACTAGCTGCGGTCATATCTGCTCATGGTCCGCCCCTTCGACTCTCCAAGTAGCTGAACTCGTCAGAGATCCTTTTATTCTCCCACCTGACTCGGTGTCTAGTCTGTCGAAAAACCACTTCGTCTCATTCTTGAGAAGTTTCGGGCCAACAGAAGTCAACAGCGCCATGCAGAGTACTGTTCCGAGACTTGCCATGCACGCTACGTCCGACAGAAGTCGTGATCATGACCTCGACGACCCATCATTGCATATCCGACCTAGACATCAGAAATCTCCCTTGGGCAGACCTCAGATGCGACGGGTTCGGCCCCATTTAATGTGTTTTCGGCCGCATTTAATGCACTGTCAGCCGCATTAATTAAGATTCCGGCGCATTAAATGCTGTCTGTCATTGTAACTGTAGCTAACTGTTTACTTTTGTCTTATTCTGTTTTACTGTAGCATGTCCCATTCCTCTATAAAAGGGGACGATTTTTACTGTAAAAGGGATCCCAATCTCTGAGTGTCGTTACTGTTGTGCAAAATCGCAAGTGAACGAGTCGAACAAGTAATAAAGTGATGAGATAAGTATCGTCCCACGAGGATTGTTGTTAATTAATGCCCAAAATTAAAATAACTCAACTTTTATTTGATAGATGAAATTTGAGTGAATGAGTTGATAACTATGATTAAATTTAATTGCAATTGAAAATAAATGAAAATTAATTCAATGAATAAAAACTCTAAGATTATGATTTCACCATAACTAATCTGTTCCTCCCCTTTGTTCTTTTTAACAAAAATTAACTATCCAGTTGCTAGTCGAGATTCCCTGAATTATTCACATAGCCCCTCCCGAGGTCTAAGGAAAATACCCTATAAAGATTAACTGCTATGTTCCCATGCAAGTCAAAACATTAAAGGATTCATTAAGATTTATGGATCTCTTTTATAGACTACACAAACCATGCAGGTATATTCCTATCCTACATGTAATTTATGACATTAAATATAATGAACTAGACACATAAATCAGCTTCCGCTATCATTATGATTAACAATTCAACTAAATAGTGGCCAATTATTTAGAAGCATTAAGAACAATATTAAATGCATCAACCAAGATAGAAAATCATTAATTGAATTGAACAAAGGTTTGGAACATCAAAGTTAGGCTACATCATAACCTTAGAAAACAAATCTACTCCATAATAGAATTTACAAAAACTAGAAAATTAAACATAACAAGAGATAGGAAAACTTAGTGGATTGAAGCTTCACCGTAGAATTTCTTCCTCTGCTTTGCTCCTCCTCTCCAAGCTCTCTCTCTCTTTCTCTAAACTACTTATTGTTTTGGTTTGTGATGGAATGCTTAGAATGGTGATTCTAAGGCCTATTTATAGGCCAAATTCACCTCCAATTACATCATCGATTGCATCATCGTTTCCTGATTTTCCACCATTTTGCATCATCGCTTACATCATCTTTCACCTACCCCATTCAAAGTCAACTTTCAAATTGCATCATTGCTTACATCATCGTTCACCTACCTCATTCAAAGTCAACTTTAATATTACATCATTGCTTACATCATAATTTTGATTACATCATTCCTTACATAAGCATGACATAATATTTATTTCTAGAATACTCGATCTTTAAATTGCGATAATCTTTTTGATGCGATTTCTGATTCGAGTAATTCTTGAGGCGATGAACTGCTTCGAATGAAATTCATGATCTTGTCTCGAGCGAAAGCATTTGGTGGGGTCCACATGTGCATTTTTAACCAATTTTATTCTGAAAATAAAAATAAAAGAAATATGAAATAATTTACTTAATAATAATAAAAATATTAAGAACTAAGCAAGAATTCAAATTTAAAAAGATAAAATAACTCTATAAATATAAAGTTATCACACCCCCAAACTTAAGATTTTGCTTGTCCTCAAGTAAAACTAAAACTAACAATCTAAGCTAAAACCACAAAAATTAAATCACAATCCATTTTCGTAGGTAAACACGATGGCATTGAGCATATGCCACAAGCCTTTAAACCCCTAGGTGTCCCTAGTAGGAGGAGTTGTGTCTCCTGAGGGTTTACCAGCAACGATACCCACAAACGTTAAAAGATTCCACCCATAACTTATCAACATCTCACTAAATACAAATTAACAGAAGTCTCATACATGTATGATCTTGTATCAGGACTAAGGATAAGTCACTAATGATCTAAAACATAATCATCAACAATCTCACACCACTTTCAAAGCAATTTCATTTCAAAACATCATATTCACATGTTATGGACTTATTTCGCTTCGACTCTAATTCTCACAAGATATCTCTCATAACCCTCATGAATCCTAAAGCAAACACTCATGCAATCATATGTGATAGAGGTTATGTAAAGGCATAGCAAGCGTCATTTACATCACATATGAATATAGACGTTTAAAAAGAACCGCACTTTCAAGTGAATAGATCTCATGATTGGAATCAAATACTAAGAACGTAGATAGAGCATGATGACAGTCTTCAACTCTCAAATTGGACTTCCTCTTGAAGATCAATAGGCTTTATTAAATATTGTATTTGGGCTATGGTTAATTGACATGTAAGAAATTTTAAGGCACAGGTTCAACAAGAACATATGATCATACCAAAGTACTTCATTTATTCTCCTTAATTCATCACAACTTCTCTTTTTTTTTTTTTTTTTTTTTTTTTTTTTTTTTTAGAAACACATTGTGTAAATGTTAACACTTCAATTCTCTTCTCCTCTTTTACTTCATCGCATGATCCTAAACTTCATAAGGTATGACTAAATTTAAAGGCTCAATAGGGTCATTTAATAAAGGTAAACAGAGAAAAATATTTAAAGTGTTTGGCTTCAAAGGGTTTATGATGTGTCTCAATTTAAAGTAGGAAAGTAGGCTTTTGTAGAGTAGAACTAACCTATATTACTTCTAAGAAGTCGATCCAATTTTCAAATCAAAGCAACTCATGTTATTTACAAAAATGATTTGTTCTCAGTATTCAATACAAAACCTATAGAGATCATCTATTAAGAACAACGTGAAGAGTGTTTAAGAGTAGAAACAAATAAATCTCTCAAAATGAAACGTTTAAAAGGCTCAAATCCTCACCAAGGATAATCTCCACTAATAGTCCACAGTTCATGTAAACATGATATTTATCCACTCAATTAACTAAGATCATGACATTCAAAAGTCTCAAATCATGCAAAGATGTTCATGGCTATTCCTTAGTAAAGATATTCAACCAAAAACATGCATTAAGACTTCATTAATAAATACAAAGTAGTTAGTCGACTTGTTAGGGCAGAAAGAAAAAAATAATAAAACAAATAATGAAAATCTTTTTGCGTTTTTTTTTTTTTTTTTTTTTTTTTTTTTTTTTTTTTAAATGAAAACAAAGATGCGTATCAAGAGCACAAAAGTACTCCTTACTCTGCCATCTTTTAGTTTCAACTCGGACCAGCTTTTGAATCTTATGGTTTTAATAATAGCAAACTCTACCCCCAAACTTATTTGAGACAGTGTCCCCAATGTCTAGTAAGATAAAAAGAAGAAAAACTTAAATGGAAATGCTATTAATAAAACCATAGGATAAGAAAGTTACAACCGGAGATTAAGATCCAGTGCACGCTTCTTGCTACCGCTTGATTCAGGAGCCCAAACCACCTGTGACATGATTGGATCAACTTCGGGTACAAAGTCTTGCAGTTGGTCAATCAGTTCATCAGCACTGGGAGCTGAGACTAGAATACGCCGGTTTGCTTGAGTCATAAAACCCTGTTCCACAGCATGATCAAGAAAAGCC
Source organism: Dimocarpus longan (assembly GCA_022984855.1). Lineage (NCBI taxonomy): Eukaryota > Viridiplantae > Streptophyta > Magnoliopsida > Sapindales > Sapindaceae > Dimocarpus > Dimocarpus longan. The sequence goes on from CM041021.1 coordinate 1,838,786, forward strand.
AATAAACCATCATAAAAACCGTTAGTGTTAAGCAAACCTAATGGCTTTTTGTGAATGTTGTAATGGGCCCAGGACGCAATGTTGAAGATTTCTTCAAATGTTTCCAAACCACCAGGTAACGCGATAAAGGCATCAGCATTGAGTAATATGTACGCCATTCGTCCGTGTATACTGATAACCTGAAACTCATTACCTATGCTCGTACCGATGATGTCTTTCCTTTCAGCCAAAGGCTTTACTGCGACACCGAGGGTTTGCCTACCTCCAACAGTTGCAGTTACTGCGACAGAGCCCCTCAGTCCTAAACTGCCTCCTCCATACACCAAATCTATTTTTCGGGTAGCTAAAGCCGTACCAAGTTCAGCAGCTGCTTTTGAATATTGTGTACTCATACCAGACTTTGGGCTACAAAAAACACAGATGTTTTTGAATTTACTGCTCGAGGACTCTGCCATTTTTTTTTTTTTTTTTTTTTTCAGAGAAAACGAATTATTTGTTATCAGTCATAATCACTTATTTAAAGAGAATGAAAGAGTAAAAGAACAGTTTTACGATGCTACACAGTATTGGTCAGAGGAAAAAGGAGATGTTAAGTGTAGAAATGTCAAAAAGAAAGCACAATCTTCGAGAGAAAAAAAATAAATAAATAAATAAATAAAACAAGCCGCTACAAATACGAAATTCAAAAAGTTCGGCGACGAAACGTCAAAAAGTAAACACAAACATCGAAAAAGTAAACACAAACATCGAAAAAATAAACACAAACGTCAAAAAGTAAACACAGATATCGAAAAGTTTTGAAAATAGCTGCTAAAAATAAAAATGTTCGGTGATGAAACGTCAAAAGTAAACACACTTATCAAGAAAGCTTGAAACGACCTAAAAATCCAAAAGGACAGGTAAGGAAAAGTAAACACAATTATCAAAAAAAATTTGAAACAGACTGCTAAACAAAGAAAAAAAATTGATGCTACAGTAGTTGTGATTGTGGCTCACATCTTCCTCTGGTTTTACGTCCAGAAACGGCTTAAACAACTTCTATGAGTTGAGGATTGGCTTCCCATCCAGTTTTCTTATAAACTGGCAAACAGGGTCTTTTACAGTCAGATTCCCAAGACTATAACGCTGTTTCTCTTTACTGAATAACTCCCATAAATCTAAAAGAATACGTTGAACTTTCCCACAAGGATGCGTCTCAAGAGTCTCACGGATGTTATCCAGAGACTCCTTACTCAGTCCATCCTTTATGCATTTGATTTTATCTTCTCGATTTATAGATAAATATTCAAGATTTTTACAGCTTGTGTCGCAGTTACATCTCGCACACTTATGACAGACTTCCATTCTCTTAGCTCTCCTCTTCTTTGAGTAAGAACTTCTTCCTAATCCTGGTAAACGTTTAATTAATGAATCATTCAACTCACCTGCTAAACGTACCTTAGCTTCGATGATCCATCGAATATGCTCTGGAAGACCTAAAGATGTTAGTGCCCTCATTCTTTCGAGTCTGCACTTGTAAATCTTTCTGAGTACATCTTGGGGTAGAGTAGGGAAATGATTTTTCAGTGCTGCAAGACTTGCCTCCATCTCTGAAAGAGAAAGAAAAATTATCAAAGAAAAAACAAAAACACACAAAGAACACAATAACACACAAACAGAGAAAAACTAGTTAAAAAGAGAAAAACTTGGGTTGCCTCCCAAGAAGCGCTTAATTTATAGTCGTTAGCTTGACTGTTGAGAAACGCCTTAAGTCGGGTCTGAAAGCGCGATAGTGGATTTCTGTTGAGGTTCTCCACCATCCATGTAAACTTTGAGTCGTTGACCATTGACTTTGAATCGACGATCTGCACTTTGAATTTCAACAGCACCATGTGGAAACACTTGAACAACTGTGAAGGGCCCAGACCATCTAGAGCGTAGCTTACCTGGAAACAAACGTAATCTTGAATTAAACAAAAGAACCTTCTGTCCTGGAGTGAAATCCTTGTTTAAGATCCGTTGATCATGCCACTTTTTGGTGCGTTCTTTATACAGCTTAGCATTTTCATATGCACCATGACGAAGTTCATCCATCTCATTGAGTTGCAATCTTCGTAGAGCTCCTGATGCTCCTATGTCGAAATTCAACTTTTTGATAGCCCAGTATGCACGATGCTCTAGTTCAACGGGTAAGTGACATGCCTTTCCGAATACCATCTTGTATGGAGACATCCCAATCGGTGTTTTGAATGCTGTTCTGTAGGCCCATAATGCATCATCAAGCTTTTTCGACCAGTCTTTTCGAGATGCACTTACCGTCTTTTCCAAAATCCATTTCAGTTCCCGATTTGAGATTTCAGCTTGTCCATTGGTTTGCGGGTGGTATGCTGTAGCAACTTTGTGTTTGACTCCATATTTGGCTAGAAGAGCATCAAGATACCTATTGCAAAAATGCTTCCCTTCATCGCTGATGATTGCTCTAGGGGTTCCAAATCTGGTGAAGATATTTCTACGCAGAAAATTCACCACTACTTTGGAGTCATTGGTTGGTGCAGCAATGGCTTCAACCCATTTTGACACATAATCCACGGCCACCAGAATATAGAGATTCTTGAAAGACGGTGGAAATGGTCCCATGAAATCGATACCCCAAACATCGAACAACTCCACTTCCAAAATGTTGTTTAAGGGCATCTCATGCCTTCGCGAAATGTTACCTGTGCGTTGGCATTGATCGCATGCAGCAACATATGATTGAGCATCCTTAAAAATGGTAGGCCAATAGTATCCAGATTGAAGAATTTTGCCAGCAGTTCGATTGGCCCCAAAATGTCCACCATAATCCGAAGAATGACAATGGTGGAGAATATCTCGTGCTTCATCTTTTGAGACACATCGTCGAAGGATCTGATCTGGACATAACTTGTACAGGAACGGTTCATCCCAATAGTAATGTTTTACGTCTGCCAAGAATTTCTTCTTTTGCTGCCATGAAATGTCAGGTGGATAAACTTTGTGAGAAAGAAAATTAACAAAATCAGCATACCATGGAACATTGCTTGTATCTAGAACAAAGAGCTGTTCATCAGGGAAAGTCTCTTTAATGTCTATGTCAAGATCCTCCTTATCCCCTCGTTGCTCTAGTCTAGAAAGATGGTCGGCCACCACATTTTCACTTCCCTTCTTATCTCGAATCTCTAAATCAAACTCTTGTAACAGAAGGACCCATCGGATCAGGCGTGGTTTTGCATCTTTCTTCTCCAGAAGGTATTTGATGGCTGAGTGATCCGTGTATACAATGACTTTGGAACCGATCAAGTACGGTCGAAATTTGTCGAATGCGAAGACTACAGCTAGAAGCTCTTTCTCAGTGGTAGCATAATTGACCTGTGCATCGGTTAGTGTACGGCTAGCATAATAAATGGTATGAAAAATCTTACCAATACGTTGTCCTAGCACGGCTCCAATGGCATAATCACTAGCATCACACATTAGCTCGAACGGCAAAGCCCAATCAGGTGCAATAACGACTGGGGCTGTCACAAGGGCCTTTTTCAGTATCTCAAATGCCTCTTTACATGCATTATCGAAGTGGAATGAAACACCCTTCTCGAGTAAATTGCATAATAGCTTTGTGATCTTCGAGAAGTCCTTGATAAATCTTCTGTAAAACCCTGCATGCCCTAAGAAACTTCGAATGCCTTTGACAGATGTTGGTGGTGGCAGCTTCTCAATTGCCTCAATCTTGGCTCTATCAACCTCGATGCCTTTAGCTGAAACTTTATGACCTAAAACGATCCCTTCTTGTACCATGAAATGGCATTTCTCCCAGTTAAGAATCAGATTTGTCTCTTCGCATCTTTTCAGTACTTGTGCTAAGTTATCCAAACAAGAATCAAATGATGAGCCAAATACTGAAAAATCATCCATAAATACCTCAATGAAGCGTTCCACCATATCTGAAAAAATTGACATCATACACCGTTGGAAGGTGGCGGGTGCATTGCATAGACCAAACGGCATTCTCCGAAACGCGAACGTTCCATATGGGCATGTGAATGTAGTCTTTTCTTGATCCTCAGGTGCTATAAAAATCTGATTGTAACCAGAATAACCGTCTAGGAAACAGTAGTAAGGGTGACCTGCTAACCTGTCGAGCATTTGATCGATGAAAGGTAAAGGGAAATGATCTTTCCTGGTTGCCTTATTTAGTTTCCTATAGTCAATGCACACTCTCCATCCGGTTACTGTTCGTGTTGGAATCAGCTCATTGTTTTCATTGGTGACCACTGTCATGCCTCCTTTCTTTGGTACCACTTGCACCGGGCTTACCCATGTACTGTCCGAAATAGGATAAATGATACCTGCATCCAAAAGTTTAAGTACCTCTATTCGAACAACCTCCTTCATGTTTGGATTTAAACGTCTTTGGTGCTCGATGGATGGCCGGTACTTATCCTCCATGAGAATTTTGTGTTGGCATAAAGATGGGCTGATTCCTTTAATGTCTGCGATCGACCATCCAATAGCCATCTTATGTTCTCGTAGTACTCTCAAAAGCTTTTCCTCTTGTTCTCTAGTTAGAGAAGATGAAATAATGACAGGTAGTGTAGATGAGGTACCTAAGAATGCGTACTTGAGATGAACTGGCAGTGGCTTGAGCTCCAACTCTGGTGGTTTTTCTGTTGATGGTACCGGTTGTCTCTTACTTGCTCCAAGCTCCTCGAAAGGTCGTCTGAAAAATATGGGAGATGAAGCTTCCAGTTGGTTAACACATTCTGTGATGTTCGGACTTTCTGAGTTTGGTGCTCCATGTAGGCAAGCTTCAAGTGGATCTTTTGGAGTGATGGTTTGATGTACTTCTTTGATACATTCACCCACCATATCTACCCTCATACAGTTATCAACATCGTGTGGATGTTTGAGAGCTTTTAGCACATTGAAGGTTACCTCTTCATCTTGAACTCTGAGTATGAGTTGACCTTTCTGCACATCAATAAGGGTTCTCCCTGTTGCTAGGAATGGTCTACCCAAGATGATGGGTATTTCTTGGTCTTCCTCCATGTCTAGCACAATAAAATCCGCAGGAAATATGAATTTATCCACTTTGACTAGTACATCTTCTATGATTCCCCTTGGATACTTGATTGAACGATCAGCTAGCTGCAACGAAACTGTAGTGGGTTTTGCTTCTCCAAAGCCGAGTTTCTTGAAAACGGAGAATGGCATTAGGTTGATGCTTGCACCAAGATCACATAATGCTTTATCAAAGAATGAATCACCAATGGTGCAAGGAATTGTAAAGCTCCCCGGATCTTTGAGTTTGGGTGGTAGCTTTTTCTGCAAGATTGCACTGCATTCTTCTGTCAAAGCTACTGTTTCATGCTCTTCCAGCTTCCTTTTATTTGAGAGGATTTCTTTCATGAACTTCACATAGCTGGGCATTTGTTCCAGAGCATCTGCAAAAGGAATATTAATTTGCAGCTTCTTAAAAACTTCCAGAAATTTAGAAAATTGCTTTTCTAATTTCTGTTTTTGAAATCTCTGAGGGAAGGGTAATGGTGGTTTATATGGTGGCGGATTGTCTGGGAACAACTTTGACTTTGGCTTCTCTGCTTCTTGTTGTTCAACCATCACTTCTTCTTCTTTCTCGTCTGCTCTTTTGACAGGTTCTTTTAGAATTTTACCGCTTCGTAACGTGACAGCCTTCAGGTGCTCCCTAGGATTGGTCTCTGTGTTGCTTGGTAGGGATCCTTGAGGTCTTGCAGTCAGCAAATTCGAGATTTGACCCATTTGTACCTCCAGATTTCGAATGGAAGCTGCTTGATTCTGGAGCGTGGTGTCTGTTCTCGTCATAAATTGAGTAGTGCTTACGGTGAGCTGAGCAAGTGCTTCTTCAAGCGACGGTTTGTTGGTCTGTTGCTGTTGAGGTGGTGGTGGATATGACTGTCTGGGTTGATCATTGTTTTTCCATGAAAAGTTGGGATGGTTTCTCCATCCTGGGTTATATGTGTTGGAGTACGGATTATTTTGCTGTCTGTTGCCCACAAAAAATGCTTGATCTGTCTGGTTTTCATCGCATTGTCCGTTGGAATGATCCCCTCCACAAAAATCACAGGATGCTGACTGAGTATGAATGGCATTAGCTGTCAAGTTTCCAAGTTGCTTGGCTAATGTCTCGACCTGAGTGGAAAGCCTGGTTAACACATCATTTTCTTGTATTCCGAAAACTTTTTTCGGAACTGCTCTTTCTGATGGCCACTGATAGGCATTTGCAGCCATTTCTTCTAGTAAATCCCAAGCGGTTTGATGGGGTTTCCCCAAAAGTGCTCCACCAGCTGCGGCATCTACTAATGTTCTCGTGGAACTCCCCAAACCATTGTAGAATGTGTGTAGCTGCAACCAGTTAGCAACTCCATGATGTGGGCACCGTCTTAGCAGATCCTTGAATCTTTCCCACGTTTCGTACAATGATTCTCCCTCAAGCTGTCTGAAGGTGGCAATCTCGGTTCGCAGCCTCGCAGTCTTGGCTGGTGGAAAGAATTTGGCCAGGAATTTTTGTGCCAAGATGTCCCATGTAGTAATACTTCCTGATGGCAACGAGTTGAGCCAGCTTTTGGCTTTGTCTCGAAGAGAGAATGGGAACAATCTCAATCGGATGGCGTCATCAGTAACACCATTATGTTTGAAGGTATCACAGATCTCCAAAAAGTTGTCAATGTGGGCATTTGCATCATCGTTCAGAGCCCCACTGAACTGGTTGTTTTGAACCATCTGGATGATTGCCGGCTTAATCTCAAAGTTGTTGGCAGCAATAGTTGGTCGTCGTATCGCCGAAGTATTACCCACTGTGGGTAGAGCATAATCTCGTAATGCTCGAATTTCAGCATCTATTGGTATAATATTCTGTGTGTTGTTTGATCATTCAGCCATATCCATGAGTGCAGTACTAGTAGCCTTTCTTGTTTCCTTCCTGTTCTTACGGCAAGTTCTCTCTATTTCTGGGTCAAATGGTAACACTTCGCCCCCAGACTTTCTCATACACCATAAAACTCACAAGTAATAAAGCAAACAAAATAAAAAAAATAAAAATAGATAAATAAATAAATGACCAAATTAAAAATTGAGTTACTTAGTATTAGTATTAATTGAAACAAACAATCCCCGGCAACGGCGCCAAAAACTTGTTGTGCAAAATCGCAAGTGAACGAGTCGAACAAGTAATAAAGTGATGAGATAAGTATCGTCCCACGAGGATTGTTGTTAATTAATGCCCAAAATTAAAATAACTCAACTTTTATTTGATAGATGAAATTTGAGTGAATGAGTTGATAACTATGATTAAATTTAATTGCAATTGAAAATAAATGAAAATTAATTCAATGAATAAAAACTCTAAGATTATGATTTCACCATAACTAATCTGTTCCTCCCCTTTGTTCTTTTTAACAAAAATTAACTATCCAGTTGCTAGTCGAGATTCCCTGAATTATTCACATAGCCCCTCCCGAGGTCTAAGGAAAATACCCTATAAAGATTAACTGCTATGTTCCCATGCAAGTTAAAACATTAAAGGATTCATTAAGATTTATGGATCTCTTTTATAGACTACACAAACCATGCAGGTATATTCCTATCCTACATGTAATTTATGACATTAAATATAATGAACTAGACACATAAATCAGCTTCCGCTATCATTATGATTAACAATTCAACTAAATAGTGGCCAATTATTTAGAAGCATTAAGAACAATATTAAATGCATCAACCAAGATAGAAAATCATTAATTGAATTGAACAAAGGTTTGGAACATCAAAGTTAGGCTACATCATAACCTTAGAAAACAAATCTACTCCATAATAGAATTTACAAAAACTAGAAAATTAAACATAACAAGAGATAGGAAAACTTAGTAGATTGAAGCTTCACCGTAGAATTTCTTCCTCTGCTTTGCTCCTCCTCTCCAAGCTCTCTCTCTCTTTCTCTAAACTACTTATTGTTTTGGTTTGTGATGGAATGCTTAGAATGGTGATTCTAAGGCCTATTTATAGGCCAAATTCACCTCTAATTACATCATCGATTGCATCATCGTTTCCTGATTTTCCACCATTTTGCATCATCGCTTACATCATCTTTCACCTACCCCATTCAAAGTCAACTTTCAAATTGCATCATTGCTTACATCATCGTTCACCTACCTCATTCAAAGTCAACTTTAATATTACATCATTGCTTACATCATAATTTTGATTACATCATTCCTTACATAAGCATGACATAATATTTATTTCTAGAATACTCGATCTTTAAATTGCGATAATCTTTTTGATGCGATTTCTGATTCGAGTAATTCTTGAGGCGATGAACTGCTTCGAATGAAATTCATGATCTTGTCTCGAGCGAAAGCATTTGGTGGGGTCCACATGTGCATTTTTAACCAATTTTATTCTGAAAATAAAAATAAAAGAAATATGAAATAATTTACTTAATAATAATAAAAATATTAAGAACTAAGCAAGAATTCAAATTTAAAAAGATAAAATAACTCTATAAATATAAAGTTATCAGTTACTCTGTCAAAATAGTGAGAGAGTGAACAGTGGACGTAGGCATCTTTTTGAGCCGAAGCACTCTAAAAATCTCCTGTGTTTCCTCCTTCTCGCCTCTAACCTCCATTTATGATTCTCATTGTCTTGCATGCATTCCATTGACTGTTCGAAACTGGAGCTTGGGCCCGAAAATAACTTCGTTGACTAAGGAAAGCCATTTTCCGACGTTAACAATATATAATCATTACTGTTAAAAGACATTAAACAGTAAAAAAGGTTGAGTCAGTCTTTGAACTGATTTGAGCTAATTACTAACTCGTAGAAAAATTATACTTTCAGGTCAATATATTTGAATCGGGTCACAAAGTTTACTTGAAGTGAAATTAACACTTCGGATCAAAAGGCGATCCAATTTGCATCAGAACCTGACCTTAAATCTTAATTTCAATAAAAAATATAACTTCAGGTGGAAAATATAATTTTGGGTTAACATATAACCTGATATCGGGTAATCCGATATCAAGTTGTGTGTTAATACGAAGTTATATTTTTTACCCGAATCGAGTCATTTCATAATTATTGACTCGATTTGGGTAAAGATATAACTTCAGTTATCATATGACTCGATATCAGGTTGATCTGATACTAGGTCATATGCTAATCCAAAGTTATTTTTGACCCAAATCATTTCATTCCTTAAGTATTGACCCGATGTGGGTAAAAAATATAACTTTGAGTTAGGATATAACTTGACATTGAATCAATCCGATATGGGGTCATGTGCTAATTCGAAGTTATATTTTTATTTGCATTAGGTCATTCCATAACTATTGACCTGATTCGGGTGAAAAATATAACTTCGGTTTGAGATATGACCCAAGATACGAAGTTCAATTTTTTCATATTTTAACTTATTTTCTTCAAAAAATAAAAAATAAAATAAAATAAACAAAAAATTTCTTAAACTCAATTATAAACATTAATCTTTATTCGCACTCAAATTTTTTCAACTTTTCTTAAAGTTAAAATTTTATTTTATTAGGGTAAAATTGTGATGGAAGATTGATTAATGTGGGTTGATAGTATTATTTGATTATGGTAAATAATTAATGAATTTAATTAATGAAATAATTTTAATTTATTAGTGGTATTTTGGGTAACATAGGGTAGTTTTAAAATTTTAGTGAGTGAGAGGGTAATTATGTAAATAATGTTAAAAAAAGGATCTATTTGCTAAATGTCCATTTTAAAATAAAATTTATGAATAAAAAGACTCCTAATAAATCTTGTCCTACCTCCATAAATTTTTTGTAAAGAATTACAATATCTATAGGGAATTTGTAGAATTCATGAAAAAAATTAAAAAAAAATTTATCAAACTTTATCAATTTTAGGGGTTGTTTATTCTTTCGTCTGAAAACTGAACAGTATTGTTGAAGACTGAATAGTAATTGAAACAAAAAATTTGAATAATATGTTTTTTTTTCTTTCCTTACTTCTGAATATGTTGTAAATTAGTTTGTTTTTTAAATTTAAAATTGTTTGAAAATTAATGAGTTGACATCCATACTCTTTTTACTATTTATTATTATGTAATTTTAATTAATTTAATATAAATATCTGAAAATAAATAATTTAATAAATTTTAAAACATTTTTTATGTACGTATTAACAATATTTTATTCATAATTAAAATATGATTAAAAAATATATCCATGTTTATATATTTAAATATATTAATATATTTAAGAAAACAGTTAAAAAAATGAATATTTAAATTATAAATTAAAATATATTAGTTTAATTTCAAGATAATTTGAGATAAGATGTATTTAGATTTTATTTTTTAAATATATTTTTTGTAAGTATTAAGGAATAAAAAAGAAAAGAAAATTTGAATAATATAAAATTAAAATGAATTTGAAATTATGTTATTTTGGGGAGGATAGATTTGGAATAAAAACTTTTAAATGTTATTAAGTGATTTACAATTAAGTAAAATGTTAAAAATTATTACTTAATCTTTTCAGTTGTTTTTGTTTAGGTAGTTTTAAGTGGTTTATCCATTTAAAAAAAATAAACGGAAACAATTTAATATGTATAATTCATTACTATTAAATCTTAAGTGGAAAAAAATAAATTGCCCTTTAGATTAAATATATCTTCTTAATTAATGGATGAAATGTCATCTCTTTTAATTATTCCGCAAAACGATTTAGATCTTCTCTTAATTAATCTAAGTAGTTTTTCTTGGCAGTAATGACGAATCCCAAAATATTTATTAGATGGGCACTATTATATTATAATAATGATATTTAAAAAAGTAAAATTATAACATGTCTTATTAATGATTAAAGAGACCATATATAATTTATTTGTCTCCTTTCAATGACACAATGGAATTTATTGAAATAAAAGCAAATAAAAGAGTTGTGAATGTAACTCTTACCCTTCAACATTGAAATAAAACTATAAGAAAATAAAGAACAATAACCAAGAAAAAAAAAGAAAAATAAATAAACTATAAAAACTCCATTTCTAAGCTTTATGTTGTAACTGTTAGCTAGAAAATTGCCAAATGATTTTCGCAACATTTATTTCAACTATTATATTTGTAGTGGGATCGTTCTATAACATGCTGACGTACAGCTAGCCTCGTTTGTTAACTTCCTAACCCAACAACTTGTATTCTGCACAGACTAAACAAAGGAGAGTGAAAGTGATATTGACACCGGTGTGGTATTGATCGAAGACATTCTGATGCTCAAGTCAATAAACCAATCAAATAAGAAAATATAGGAAAGCAATATATAAAAGATGTCGATCGGCAGGGGTTAACGGGTGATAGACTAGTATTGACGACAACTTAAGGTGGCGACGTAGTTGACGGGCTGCGTAGTTGTTAGCCTAAGGCGATAGTCCTGTATGGAGAAGGAGTTGCATCAGAGGATAGCAGAGTCGTTGGACCGTCCTGGTCTGATTTGTGAGTGAGCTAGAATGTGGTTTCTAAGACTATTCCAGCGAGGCGTCGATTAAACAAGAGCTTCTCTCTGTGTATATCTTGTGTCCACTACCATTGGATTGAGGACTCTTTATATAAGTGAGGGGATCCTTATTTTTAAGGAAGCTTTCCTAGTTTGATTGTACTAGAAAGATCACATCTCAGAGAATTTAGGAGAGATTGAGTTGATTTCTAGATTCTCGGTCCCGAATAATTAGCTTCACATTCCAACTTAATCTTTATTGTTTAGGAAAGAGTTACAATTGGGAGTGAAGTTGGTTATGTCACGAAAGGAATAAGAAGGTAGGCTTTTGGGCCTGTTCTGTGGGCCTCATAGTTGGGCTTGGTGTTGGACCATCGATCGAAGCTATGAGTCAACCTACAAGAATGGTTTGGATCTAATTTGATAGGTCAAAACCAAGGATTAGGCCGTTCAGACTATTGGGTCGACTGACCTATTAAGCCATGAGTTTCAATTGATTCATCTTACCTTAGGCTATCGAATTAACACATAAGACCAGAGACTCTGTTTGGATTCATTTCACCTTGGGCTATCAAATCAGTTGGATAAGACTCTGTTTGTGATGTCAAGTGAAAGAGCTTTTTTTTGGCTTCTTGAAACCATAAACCATTAAAGGAGCTATTTGGATGGATTTGACAAAAGAGCTTAAGGTCTTTGGAAGCTCTTCTACCCAAAGCCACTCCAACCTGTTTCATCAAAAGAGCTTTTGCAAAACACAATAAATTAAAAATTTGGTTTAATGAATTTTTCATATTGCTAATTTTACCTTTCCTATGATAAACAACAACACAAAAATTCTACTTGTATCATTCATCTCTTCTCTTTTATGATAGAGATGATTTTTAGGCACCAAAACTCAAACATCGTCCCATCTCCTTTACTTAATAAAAAATTCATCTCCCTTGACTCATAAACCCGTCGGTGTTTCTCCTCCCTCTTCTCTGTCCTCTTCACATTCATCTTTATCTTCCCCTCCATCTTTGATACCACCTCTCTCCTCTCTTCTCCTCTTTTCCTCTCTATTGACACTGATTGTGGTGGCAAAAGACAACAATTGATAAGTAAAAAGCAACTAGAAGGATTAACATAGGAGAAAGATTTTGAGAGAGTAAAGAAAAAATTATTAGACGATTGTTTGCTAGGTCAATGGAGAATGGTGGAATTAAAGTGAGAGAAATAAAGAAAGTTGCTGGGTGCTCCGGTGAGTTGAAAGTTCATTTGCACTGTAGTGGTTGTGGCCATGTTGTTGTTGCTGGCAGGGGCGGATCTACTGTTGGGCCAAGGGGGCACAACAGTAACTGCACTATCTATACTATCTGCAGACTGCAGCAGTGTAGATGCTGTGCAGTAACTGCTTAGCTGTCAACTTCAATTAATATTTTATTTTTAATAATAATAATAATTATCATTTTATTTTAAAAACTGAATTAAAAGTTATAAATTTGTTCAAATTTATGCATTATTTATCTTTTTCTTTTAATTGTTTATTATTTTCTTATTCAATTATTTATTTTTCCTATTTCTAATAGAATTAACTTCCTTTCTTATTTGTTACTTCTATTAAATATAGTTTCCTACTTTATAATATTTTTCCTACTCCTAATTAATTAATATTTTCCTTTTTCAATTTTATTCTTTTAATTCTCTCCTATATAAGTATTATTTACTTTTACTTTTTGTGTGCTATATAAAATCTATTGACAATTTGTAATTTTAGTGAACAATTTTTTTTTTTCTCTTCATCTTTATTTGGTATCTCTTTATTTTCACTTTGACATTTTGTAATTTATCAGGTTAGTCTTTTAAATTAATTACTTTTTTAATTTATCTTTTTTTAATAATTGAATTTAATATATATCTCATCAATAAACCCTAAAATTTTAAACTTTAAATTATTGCATTAAAATTATCCATATGTAATGTATTGTCATAATTCAATTATATTTATAATATTGTTGACTTTATAGTTTTATTTTATTTAGAATCAATAAATTATTAGTAATTTTTTTTAAAAATTTTTTATCATATTTTTATTTGCTGTGAAACAGTTATAAAGAGATATATATAAAAAGAAAATCATCACTTGATTTGGAAACATCTTCTTCAAATAAAAATTGTTTTGAAGTTAATTTGTCAGATCACCCTATCGTTCTAGGGCTTCGAACTAGAATATGAGATTATGATTCTAATGTGCCCTCCTGAATAAAGTTTTTGGGTCTACCACTGGTTGCTGGTTGTGTAGGCTTTGAGGCAGAAGTAGACGCAGTCTAGTATTATTGCAATTGAGTCAAATGAGCAATTCTGGGTGTCAAGTTTCAAGTTCTGAGGCTTTCAAGTTGGGCTTGGCAGTAGCTGTATACTTGGAAGTGTGTGTTCTGCTACATAGAAGGGTTTGAAAGTTTCTCTGCCTTAGGCAATTGCTGTTTGTTTCAAAAAATATAAAATGAGAGAAATAAGGAAATTGATGTTTGATAGTTTGTTAAGCAAATTTTCAAGTTTTTTATTTATTAATTTATTAAACATAAATATAAAAAAGAGGAGTAGATTACAACTGGATATAAAAACTTTGTTTTTCTAAATTATATTTTAAGTGTTTTGTTTATTAATTTTAACCGTAGTCAAGTCATTTCATGGTTAGTAGAAATTCTAGAATATTTCAATCAAATAATTGCAAAAACTCTTATATATGTAAATTATCATCCAAACTGTAACAAAAAATTTTAGACTTTTACTTCTTTTATTGTTAAAAGTTAAAAGTAAAAATCATTCCAAATGAGTCCTAAAGTATTGTTTCTTTTAAAATGTCGATATATAATGCTTCATTTTATTTATAATCATATTTAAATCCTAAATTTGAAAAGTTTGTAAATTTTTGCATTTTTGATAAAGTCATAAGAAATATTTACAATATATATGCCAAATTGATAAATATTATTATTTAACGGATATGTTTTTATAAATATTTCTTTTTAAATTGAGATTTTATGGTTTATTATTATTATTATTATTATTTGCAATTTGACATTAATTGGTTATATCATAGATATTAACATTTCTTTATAAGTAATTATACCCTTATATAATAGACAGACATTAACAAAAATAACAACTAAATAAAACTAATGGCAATTGTGTTAAAATAGAACTTAGGAAATTTGTTTTTGAAGAATTGACTATTGAGGGGAGGTATGCTTCCTGCCAGACCTAACATATGTCTGCCAGTGCTTGGTAATCAATAAGGAAAACAAAGAATGATAACTTCAAAAATTCCTCAAAATATATCCCAATGTATAATATATTAAAAAGATGGCATGCTTTTACTTTTTTCCTTTTAATGTAAATAAAGCTAAACAAGAGAGAAGTTGCATCAAAGAAAGACTAGAAGCATCCCTACTATAAATGTTGGCACTTGTCATGTGCATGCATCCCTTCAAGCTAACAGACTTGTTGAAATATAAGAACAAGAAAATTGATGTCAAGGGACATAAAACCTAAACTTCAACTGATAAATTAATGCGGTGATAGGGTCGGTGATAAGGTCTATGTTATGAAACTCAATCGAAAAGAGCAATACAAAGTTGTGGAAAGTAAACTTCCTAAATCTTGAGCCACATAAAGACCACGAGACGCCAAGCAATCAGGCACAGCAATTCTTTCAAATTAACTATGAGAGACCCGAACAACCATTGGAGAAAGATAATAGAGACAATGCCGCCAAGAGGAAGAAAACTTGCAGGGAACATTCGATAAAACGAGAGGAAAGAAGAGAGACCACACGGGTAGAATCACGCTCTATCCAAAAGAAGTGTCATCCATAAATATGAACAAATTCCATAGTTCTGATGACTGCCAGTGATTCAGCTTCAAAAGCATACATGACACTCAACGGCAAAGCAAACAATTCATAACAAAGCCTTGACAGTTATGAAAAGCGCCACCACAACCAAATGACGTCAAGCAGTCCACCATTGCTAGTTGAATCTATGTTTCTTGCAAGCAACCATTCAGGTTCCCTTTCAAATGAAGGTGAGCTCTGCAGAATGGCTGTCATAATTTTGTGCACTCACATTTAGCAGTGTTTTCAGACTCAAAAACGGCTTCAAAAGTACCCCAAAAGCCGATTGATATTAGGGTCCAAGCCAATCCTCACATTGTTGGTCACGACTGGCTTGAGCACCAAACTAAAATGCAATAATCATAAGCTGCCGAAAATGTTCCAACAAAGAAAAAAAGAAGGAAAAATCATGTCTGTGTAGAAGAGCAGGAGATTTCAAGAGCATCAAATCTAAAGCGAGGAGAGTACCAAATCAATAATGCTCGTAGCATGATCCCGAAAAATAATTCAAATTTGGAGGCAACGAGGTAAGCCTCTGATCCAAAATGCTAAACAGTTTCGATTTGTATGGCTTACAAAGCTGTAATTCTGTGTATATACTTGACCTCCATATACAGTTTGCTTGTTATGATTACTATCATATGTTCTGATTCTCACAGCCTGATTCACAATCAGCACTAAGGAAAAAAGAGAAAAAAAAAAGGAAATACTGTGAAACTTTAAATTCTGAATTTAATTTAACTATATTTAAATGCATCAACATGAGATTACTAACCTTTTAAATGTTTGATGAATCTGTCACAATACTTGCTTGCCTCTTTGTGATTTTAGTGCTACAATATTGATTTAGGCTTCAGAATCCAACACTCTGGATCGTAGAGGTAAGACTGTGGGGGTATCTTAAACCTCTCTTCTCGTTTATCCCTTTTGCCATCTCCTTTATCACGTGAAGAATAAGCACTTCAACCACTGGATGAACTTATCACTTATATATATATGTGTGTGTTCTAGACTAATTTTACATGAGTGTACTGATCAAGAACAATTAATGATAGCATCATCTGTTGGCTTATTGCCCAATAAATACACCACTGTAACTCTGTAAGTCAATATATCAGGATTGATAAGTTAAATTGCATTTAATGAACTACTTGTAATTCTGCAATGGTATAGCTAGAGATAGGTTCCAATTTGTAACACAAAACTAATTACCAAAATGGAAAAAAAATTTCGAAATATTACAAAATGTGATAGATTTGGATACCTGCAATGTATACGGATAGAGTGAGTAATATTTCACTACTCACATAAATGATTCTCACCCTTCTTCTAAATCATCGATGAATTTGTAATAAATTAATTTTAATCAGCAGGAAGTGAGCTATCTTAGATTGACTTTTTCTTTGAACCATTTTGTAGCTTTCCTTTAACAAAGAACTAACAAGTGGGATGTGAGCCATCTTTGACAACCTTTCTATATTAACCCATATGTACCTTTCCTTCTCTTCAGCAAAGGACAATCCCCAAAATATAACTGTAAAGGTGGGGATGGCAGGCCCACCTTTGGAAAGATTTTGAGCTTCGGGTAATTCCAGTTGTTTAAACACTCAAGAGAGGAGAGATTCTGAAACTGTTGAACAATACCTCAAATTGGTGTTGGGAAGTCCTCCTTCCGGAAAGGAAATTAAACAAGACATGGACAACATGATATATTAATACCTTACAAGCCTATCATTAGAAAGTTTACAAAACAGTATGGTATAATTGACAAATCTGTAATCCTGAATATATACCTGATCCAAATAGAGTTTGCTTGTTATGATTACTAGGATCATGCTCTGATTCTCATAAGCCGATTCACAACCTGAATTAAGGAAAAAAAATAAAAAGAAAGAAAGAATTATTATCAAACTTCAAATTCTGAATTTAACTTTACTAACTTGAATGGTTCAACATTAGATTACTAATTACCTAATTGTTTGGTGAATTTGTCACAATGCTAGCAATCAGCAGTGTTACAATACCGATTTGAGTTTCATAATCCAACACTTTCATAAAGATGAATGTATTACTCTAAGGCAAGGATATGGGATATCTTGAATCACTCTTCTCCATCATCCCTTTTGCAATCTCCTTTATAATGTGAACAATAAAAATTTCAACCACTGGATGAACATTGGTTTGTGCTGCAAGGGAATACTCAGTTTAAGTGATATGCTTGATCTAATTGTACATGAGTGTTAAGCTGAATAACAATTAATTAAGGCTAGCACCAACTGTTGGCTTATTGACTAATGTCTTGGGTTAATTAAAGTATGAGCGGAAACTCCCAAAGTACATATTTGTTTTTGCACCTGAGCTTCCTTGGTGACATGTTCTTTCTTCATTTAATAAATTTCATATTAATGTGAACTGAAAATGTGAAAATAGCTTTTCTGCCCCTAGGTTGTCCCAAGCTTATGATAAAAGCAAGGATGTTGCAATTAAAGTAGCATATTTGATCTTAATTTTCTTTTACTATGAAGTTATATACTACTCTAGTGGAGAGTTCCTGAATCAAAAATGTAAAATCAAAACAAGGAAGAAGTTCATTCTCACATAATCAACATTTTTATATGAATAAGGCCTAATATTCCACTCTAATATTCATCCCCTACACAAGCGCGAGGCCATATGAGCTTCCTTGAGAACTACTCAGTTTTCTGTTGAATAAACTTGCAAATAAAACTCATGTCAGTGGATTGAATAAATGAATTTTTTTTCAAGAATCAAGGCTATAAAAAAAAGATTAGCACAAATTACCTAAGTTCAGAATGTTGTACACCTAAGTCAATAAATCAGAACTGATAAGTTAAATTACCCTCAATGAACTACTTGAAACCTTTGAAATGATTTAGAGACGGGTTTTAATTTGTAATGTGGAAATAATTTTCTAAATAGATAGAAAATTTAAAACATAAAAAAATGCAATAGATTTGGATACCTGAAATGTACTCAAATGGAGTGAGTAATTTTTCGCTTCTCACATCAAATGAAGCTCATTCTTCTTCTAAATCATCAATGAATTTAGAATCAATTTTAATTAACGGGATATGAGCTACCTTAGATAGTCTTTTTCTTTGAACCCTTTTGTACCTTTCCTTTAACAATGGACTAACATGCGGGATATGAGCTATCTTAAACCACTTTTCTTTATCAGCCCCTGTGTATCTTTCCTTCAGTAAAGGACAGTCCCCAATATATAGCTGTAAAAGTGAGGAGGGCAGGCCTGCCTTAGGAAAAGATTTGAGGTTCGAGCAATTCCAGATGTTTAAACATTCAAGAGAGGAGAGATTCTGAAAACCCTTGGAACATAGCTTCTTCAATTTTGGAAAATTTGCAATGGTCAGATGAGTTAGAGAAGTGGGCAACATCATTCTCATCTCTTCCTGAGGGAAAGACTCTGCATCTGAGCATCCCCTAATCTCCAGTTCTCTAAGAGAGGTGAGCTTGTGCAAACCCCACTGAATCAGTAGCTTATAGATCCTGGGATCTTCAATATAAAGCTTTTTTAGTTGGGTTGGATAACCTTCTTGTGGAAAGGATATGAGAGCTGGACATTCCTCTATGCTTAATTGTTGAAGAGAGTTGAGGCTGTGCATGTGGTTAGGAAGAGCTTTAAGTTCCCAGCAATTTCCGATTGAACAATTAATCAAATTGGTGACTGGTAGCCCTCCTTCCGGGAAGGAAACAAGGCTATTGCAAGATCTTATAGTAATACTTTGAAGACAGCTCAGTTTGTGCAGTCCATCTGGTAATGATGCAAGATTCTCGCAGTTATAGATGTTGATACGTTCAACTGACGAGTTAGTAGGAAACATCTGTGCTATGGTCACTAGCTTTGAACAACTACTGATTCTGAGGTGTTCAAGCTTCTGAGGTAGTTGGCATGATAAAGTTGTGAGCTCTGTGCAATGCTTAACAAAAAGATGTGTGAGTGCGGTAGGTAATGGATCAGATGATAAGGTTGTAAGCGCTGAACAACTGTCAATTGAGAGATGCTTGAGTGTCACAGGTAATTGACCAGTTGAGGATAAGCACGTGAGAGAATTGCATCCAGACACATCCAATATTTCGAGAAGAGATGTGTTGGTGTTACTGGTGTTCTTGTTATGCAGAGCAGAAGAAGTACCAGTATCCTTTCTGTCACGGAACAAACATCGCAATTCCGCACATTCTTCTACAACAAGCATTTTCAGAGACAAAGGTAGTTGGTCTCTGAAAATGAATTTAAGAGAATCACAATGTGAAATCTCCAGGTATTCGAGACTGGCATTGATGTGCTTTATTCCCTCTGGTAAGGATCTTAGAGTAGGGCAATATGTAATCTCAAGTTTGTTCAGAAAGGAAAAGAAATGAACATCGGAAAAGGAAATAAAGCTTGAGAAATCCCGAATACATAGCTCTCTGAGAGAGGTGAGGCTACTCAACGGTTGCTCAAAAGTCATTAGTTCTTCACAACTGTCAATTTCAAAATATTCAACTGACACGAACTCTTGCATGAGCCAATTTTTGAACTCTGAAATTTCCGAAAGAATTAAAGACTTTAGTGACATAAAGTCAATCGGACAGTTGAAAACCATTCTTCTGCATTCAGATATTTCTAATTCGTTGAGCATTGGAAGGCTTCTGGCTGATATCACCAACCCAAGACATTCCATAACCTCCAATTTTCTCAATGAAGGAAGACTGTATACTGAAATTGTCAACTGTGTGCATTCATGAATTACAAGGTTCTCTAAGGAAAAAAGAGGGTCAGGCGGTATTGCAAGGAGTTTGGGGCAGTTGAGAATCGAAAGATTACGAAGGCACGGAAATATTTGAATATGCTGATTTTCATTGATTGTATCCCAGTGCTCCCATTCTTGTAAGTCTTCAAAATATAGGTTCTCCAATGACTTGAAAGGGATAGAGCGAGCGACCCTCCCCATAAATCTCAGAGCCAATATGTTTTAGTCCCCTCGTCCCCTTGATGGTAAGGTCTTTAAGGGAGCCTAATAACCAAAGTGTGGGCAAGGATTCACACAAAACACAGCTTTCCAATCTAAGGACAGTAAGATTGGACAATGATCTTGGATCTCCAACCCAAGATGGAAAACTGCTTCCGGCATAACTCTTAATCGTGAGCTCTTTTAGATTTCCATGAGGCTTTAGCATATCAAGAATATTTTTTTCAGCTATCTCATTACGTGATGCATCAAATTGATACCCCCATTCTATCATCAATACTTCCAGATACTGTTTATCAACCAATATGGCCTCTGTTATGTCTTGATCAACATTATAACCATTCCCTTCATTAGGATTATAAGTATTCTCTAAACTCGAAATGTGAAGCTCTCCAGAGATGAATTTTAAACCTTTCAAATCCTTCAAATTAGTCCCATTAGATTTTCCCACGATAAAATTAGACAATGTTTGAAGACATTCTAATTTGTTCATTCCTGATGGCATATCTCTAATTAAATTTGCACCTTTAATATTAAGATGACGTAAATTGACTAAATTTCCAAATTTGGAAGGCAACATCTTTAGACGCCTACAGTATCTTAACATCAAGGTTTGCAAGTTGTATAGTGTGCCAATAGAATCAGGTAGATTTCTAATTGCAGTGCCAGAAAAGTTAAGATACTTGAGATGTCTCAGTTTCGTTATTGAATTTGGTAGTTCCGAGATTTGATAGCTTTGCAGTGACAACACCCTTAATTTCTTGAGCTTTGGCAATAAAGAATGAAGAACTGCATTACTAAGATAATGAGGATTGTCATCTAAAACTATTGCCAAGAGTGTTCGTAGGCGCTTTACATCATCAATTCCTTGAAATCGGTTTGATGTATCACAATAACTAGAAGTATAAGATAGATGAAGAGCCCTGTTGAAGCTTCTTGATTGTCTATAAGGCCTCAATTTATTCTCTAACGTTACAATTGTTTCTCTAGAAATCCATTGAGCCAAATCATTGACAAAATCGTGCATTATAAATTTTGAGCCATTATTACTTGATTGTTGGAAAAGTGACATCGACAGCAAATCACGGAAATACTTGTGACCTAATGCTTCAGGTTGCTTATCATCTTCTGGTTGAAGAAATCCTTCGACCATCCACAATAATACAAGTTCTTCCTTTTCAAATTCGTAACCCTTTGGAAGAATTGCGCAATAAGCAAAACAACTTTTTAATTGCGATGGAAGATGATAATAGCTCAACTTTAAAACAGGAAGAATGTTACAATCTTCATCAGATAAATTCCATAAGTTGCTGTTCAATATGTCTTCCCACTCATCACTTTGCTTGGAATGCAAAAGACCACCGAGAGTCTTGGCTGCTAACGGCAGACCACTGCACTTTTTAACAACTTTTTCTTGTATTTGTTTCAGATTTTGAGGTGCAATGATATCTCCGTTGTTGAATGCATGTGTCACAAACACAGACCAACAATCATCATTTGATAAAACCTCTAACTCATGAACATGTTGATGTGATCCTGCCACTAATGCAACTTCTTTATCACGTGTTGTCACTATGATCTTGCTTCCTAGTGCTGCAGCTGTGAAAGGTGATGTCAATGATTCCCAGTGATCATAACTCTTGCTCCAAACATGGTCTAAGACAAGCAAGAATATTTTTCCAGCAAGTTCCTGTTTTAGTTGAACTTGCACTTGATTTAAATCCTTATCCATTATATCTGAGGATGAGGGAGATACTGAACTTAGAATTGTCTTTGAGATTTTCAAAACATCAAAACCGTCGTGGATAGAAACCCATGCTCTTACTCCAAAATGTTTCACTACTGATTCATCATTATAAACCTCCCTAGCGAGTGTAGTTTTCCCGATTCCTCCCCGGCCAATAATCGATATTACACGAAAGTTGGTCTCTCCTGCAAGGCATAGCAAGGACTTGAATGTTTGGGTGGGCTAAAAATTATTAAATGAAACCTCCATAATATAATTATGTTTGATTAATTGAAGTTTAAATCATGATAAGGAATCAATAATGAAATTTGATTATTTTATTGGTTGGGTAAGTTACTCATCTAGATATTTTTCAATTACGGCTTACTACTAATCAAAGGTTTTCATTAATAAGTAATCTTCACCAACCGATAGGTTAGCAAAGCCAAATTGTTAATGTGTCATTAATAAGAACTCAAATTAAAATAGCATTAGAGATGCTATCACCTGATGCAATATTCCTTAACACCATTTCAAGAATTTTGACTTTATCTAGGTCTCTCCCATAAACATGTGCTTTGGCTGGCGCAAGACTGGTACGTGGTGGTCTTGTGTATGCAGGAGCTGATGTCTCTCCAGAAATCTCTCTCAATCCAAGAGCAGTGACTCGATTACTCAAGTTTGTCAACAGGCTAGTGACACTGTTCATCTTTGACCACATATGAAAGTTTAACTTGATATCAGGGATCTTGCTCAAAGCCTTGCCAGTTCTCCCTTGTTTTGCCTTCAACATGCGGCCCAAAGCTTTAGTGGCAAACTTATCAAGTATGTCCTCCATTTCATAGGCCAAGTCTTGTAGCTCAGCCAACCATACTTTTACAGCACTTTTCGTCAGTTGCTTCGCCTCTGCATCTTCGATCACTGCTTGAATCATCTTCAACAAATTTTCCCACTTTTTCAGCTTTGGACCTATGCCCACCTCTCTTACAAAGGACTGAAATTTACCAGACGCTAATTGTAACACCTTCAGGGTAGCAGAGAGAGAGATCTCCCCCGCAGCCATGGTTTTGTTTGTGTTGGAAGAAAGATATGATGATTGATTGACACAAGGTGAGAAAAAAGAGTACTGGTTTTCTCCGTGAATAAAATGCTTGAATGAGTTCAATGTTAGATCTGGTTTTCTCTTGTAATGCTTGAGGGTTGAGGCCATCATTTTTAATGTTAGGGAGATTGAAATATTCAATGTTCCACTTTCACAATGTACGTTTTTTTTTGTATTCGTCTACTTTTTTGGAGAATTGATGCTATAATATTATTTTATAAAGTTCGTAAAAAGGTTGCTTGAACAAACAGGCCAGTAACGATTTTTTTTTTAATAAGTATCGAATTTTTAATTAAAAGAATTGTGAACAGGTTGGTAAAGATTGACCAATTTGAAAAAAATAAAAAATAATTAAATTAATTTTTAATATTTAAAATAATTAAATTTAAATTATGAAAAATAATTTTAAGTATAAAAAAATATTTTTTTTCAAATCTAAAATGGACGGTCAAGATCAATTTAAAAAAATTAAAAAAAATTAAAAAAAAGTTGAACAATTGAAAAGTTTAAAAAAATTACAAAAGAAAAAAAAATGAAGATCCAACTCAGATTGGGTCTCTACCATTCATCAAGATTAATGAATGAAACGGTGGAGATTAAACCCGAACTAATGAGCGCTAGAGATCCAATTTGGGTTGGATCTCGACCTCGTTCATCTTCCACACATTATCTATCATCATTAAAATGAAACGTTTAAACTCTTTTTCATAAACCTTACCCTAGGTTCAAAAAAATAGTTGAAGATCAACCTTACCCTGGCTTTAAAAAAATAATTGAACAATTGAAAAAAAAAAAAAGAAAAAAAACTAAAAACCAGAGTTGAAGATGAAGTTGAAGATCTAGTTCACCCAGATCTTCAATCTTTAAAAAATGAAAAAAAAAAAAAAAACCTTACCCTTCCTCATCAACCTTGCCTAATCTATTATCTTCTTCATCAACCTAACCCTTCTTTGTCATCAGTCGACCTTATCAAATCCATCACAACATCATAAATTCTTCATAACATCACAAAAACAAATCCATCAAAAATTTTCAAAAAAAAAAAAAAAAAAAAAAACTATTGGGTCTCCTAGTTGGATCTCTACCGACGGAGACCAAACTGGATCTAACGATAGAGACCAAATTGGGTCTCTATCGTGGAGACCTGAACTAGTGGGTCTCCCAATGGTAGAGACCAATTTGGGTCTCTACCGTTGAAAACCCAGATGGTCTCCAATAGAGACCAATGTTCATTTTCAAATGAAGAAGAACCAGAGCCAACATGGTCGTTTTCAAATGAAGATGAACAAAAGCTATCAGGGCCATTTTCAGATGGAGAAGAACAAGACCAATGCAGAGCCGCAACCATGGCCGTTTTCAATTGAAGAAGAAGAACAAGAGTCGCCAAGATGAAGAAGAAGAAGAGCAGCAAGAAGAAGAACCAATAGCCACCAAGATGAAGTATAACGAGAAGAAGAACAAGATGAAGAAGAACAAGAACAAGAACAAGAACATTCAAAAGACCTTTTTTAATGTTTGGGATATGGGTTTCTGATTTTATGATGAAGAAGACCATTTTTTCTCTTTTATTTTTTTTTCTTAATTCTTTTGATTTTTATCATTCATTTTAGAGATTGATGGTAGATATCAATTATTTTTATTTTTAAGAAAATATTGAAAAATATTTATTTATATTTAAAATTATATTCAATTTTTTAAAATCATTTAATTTTTAATTTATTTTTATTTTTTAAAATTTTTTATTTTTTTAAATGAATCTCCAATGTCTAAATGGGTGATGGAGATCAAAACAATATATTAATTAATATAATTAAAAAATAATAAAAATAAGAGAAAATGACCATCTTACCCTTTTTTTTTTTAGTTGTTTCAAAAGATCAACTATGATTAAACCGTTAGTGATGAGGATGATGTTGTTATAAAAAACAAAAGTTATTTCTATTTGTAATAAAATATATTTTCAGAGGCTTGTCAGTAATTTTCTCATTAATTTTGTACCATTCTTCTTATCCTTTACTTTCTTCTTTCTCTTTCTCTCCCATCCAGCAAAAAAGTTAGCTGCTTTAATAAATTAAAAAGTATCCCCAAAATCTCATGCAATTTTATAAAGATTTTTGGCATTTTAGAATCTTTTGAGAATATAAATGTCTTTCACTACAAAGAATACTCCAAGTCAGATTGTTTGAGTGGAGTAATTAAAAAACGCACACTTGCGAAATAAAAATGATGATGACGCTAATGTTGAATGATGATGTTAACTTTAGTTGCTTTGTTAAAACACCATTCACATATTCTATGGTTCACACCTTTACAAACCAAACGGTCTAGCATATGGCAGACATACATAATTAAAGTTTTTGGAGTCACTATAAAGACACAGAGAGAGATATAATTATAGGTTTAGGAATTACTATAAATTTAGAGAGAGAGTGTGTGTTTTCACATTTTTTTGGACACTATTTGTGAACGAATTTGTGAAAATAATTTATCAACAATGTGTCACAACTTTATATACT
Organism: Dimocarpus longan; assembly: GCA_022984855.1. Taxonomy (NCBI): domain Eukaryota; kingdom Viridiplantae; phylum Streptophyta; class Magnoliopsida; order Sapindales; family Sapindaceae; genus Dimocarpus; species Dimocarpus longan. The sequence goes on from CM041021.1 coordinate 1,864,508, forward strand.
AACAAAATTACATTGTAAATACCTTTAATTTGTAGGCTTGCAAATTATGAAATTCTGTCATTGCACAAAGTGTTAGAACATCGGTAATTTAGTGAACAATTTGTGAAGCAAAGTATAATTATCATTATCATTATTATTATTATTTAATTAGAAGCAGAGTATGTTTTGAAGTGAATGGAGAGAAATGAGAGCTTTCTATTTACCAAATTTCAATAGACAGATTGGTGTAGTGTAGTCAAACCAATGGTGTAGTGCAGTCGAATTTTCCTCTTTTACAATGGTGTGCATATAGGTTCCAACTTAAAGTGTTATGCACCATTTCATCAAGCAATACAACCTTTGGTTGTAACTATTTCATCAAAAGTTCTTGCAAAACACATCAAGCAGGGCACCACTGCTAGTTAAATCTGTAATTCTTACAAGCCACCGTTCAGGTTCACTTTAAGGGAAGGTGACTCTGCAGAATGTCAGGCATCATTTTCTGCACTCACAGTTAGCGGTGTTTCAGAAAAAGTTTCTAAAACACCAGAAAAGCCAAATGATGTTGAGTCCATGCCAATCGTCACACTGTTGGTCGCAACAGCCTTGACCACCAAACTAAATTGGATCAGGATAGAGAACATGTGCCACCATGTCACAAAGGGTGCTGCAGGCGCAGTACACGCTTATTCTCTACATGTCTGCTTTCCTTTGTTTCATCTGAATAGGTCTTTTCAAATAGAATGATATAAACGGCCCCAAAAATGGATGAAGATATCCAGAAAATGCAGATGTACAATAAGAGACCAACCTACAATAAAGAGTACTGTATGAGTTTTTCGAATGTAATTGTTGCTAAATTTTGTAAAATATGGTTGACGACGTGTGAAATGAAATCATATAGAATCACTTGATCTCCAATCTGAGCCTCAGTCGCAGTCCGTGATTTCCACCAAAGTAGGCCTAATAAAATAGCAATTCGAAGTCATTGTATTAGTCTTACTAGCTTATCGAAATACTCTCTACTGAGTTTTGTATTTGAGTTGGATATACTAAATCAATATGAAAACGCACAATGAGAGTTGGATAAAAGAATTAGCGAGGAACTACACTAGAATGTAAATGAGTTTCTTACTTAGTAGACACAGAGTGTTTTTTTCTTTTCTTTCTTTTTTGGTAAATGCTATCTTTAGATAACACTTTTATCTCATTTTTGCCTCTTATACTAAATTTAAATTCTAATTCTTTGGTCTGATTAATGTTTGTTATGCTTTGAATTGTGAATGTGCATTTTTGGTTTTCTCTGTTTTGGTTTATTAGATATTGTAGATTTTCTTATTAGATACATTGAAGTAAAAAAGGCATGTTCTGATTCAATTTGCTGTTATTAGAAAGATCATGGTTCGTGGAAGAGATGCCTGTTGGGAGCACTGTGTGCTTGTGGATGCAACGAGGCAGAAGGTGATGTGTAATTATTGTCATCGATAGTTCGGTGGAGGGGTTTACAGGCTGAAGTTTCATTTAGCTCAAATTAAAAGCAAAGATATAGTCCTCTGTACTGAAGTCCCTGATGATGTTCGGGACCACATTCAAAGTATATTAAAACACTCCCAAGAAACAGAAAAATGATTGTTACAAGAAATATAGAGATGAGTGGAAGGAAACTGGCTGCACAATTTTGTGTGATAGCTGGTCTGGTGGTAGAACAAAATCACTCGTTGTATTCTCAGTTACATGTCCAAAAGGGACACTATTTTTGAAGTCGGTTGATGTATCGGGTCATCAAGATGGTGTTACTTGCTTGTTTGAGTTGCTTGAGTCAGTTGTATTGGATGTTGGCGTGGAAAATGTTATTCAAGTGATAACAGAAAGTGCAGCTTGTTATGTTTATGCAGGAAGACTTCTTATGCCCAAGTACAGTTCATTGTTTTGGTCTCCTTTTGCTTCTTACTGTATTGATAAGATGTTAGAGGATATTGGTATTGGTAAACAAGAATGGGTAGCTGCGGTCTTGGATGAGGCAAGGACCATCACAAGGTACATATATAGTCATGCATGGACATTAAATATGATGAGAAAGTTCACTGGTGGACGGGAACTAGTAAGGCCAAGAATTACTAGATTCGTGGCTAATTATCTGTCTTTGCGGACCATAGTGATTCATGAGGAAAATTTAAAGCAAATGTTTTCTCACTCAGATTGGTTATCCTCCATTTATAGTAGGCGTCCTGATGCTCAAGCAATAAAGTCCTTGTTGTACTTAGATAGATTTTGGAAGTCTGCCCATGAGGCTATTAGCGTGTCTGAACCATATGTTAGAATCTTGAGGATTGTTGACGGAGACATGCCTGCTATGGGCTATATATATGAGGGGGCAGAGAGGGCAAAGCTTGCAATCCAGGCATATTATAAGGTGTTGAAGAGAAATATGTGCCCATTTGGAACATAATTGATCAGAGGTGGAATATTCAGTTACATTCACCGTTACATGCAGCTGCAGCATTTCTTAACCCTTCATTTTTCTACAACTCTAACTTCAAGATTGATTTAAGAATGAGGAATGGATTTCAAGAAGCCATGATAAAATTGGCCGCTGCCGATAAAGATAAAATTGAAATCACTAAGGAGCATCCTATATACATTAACGCTCAAGGTGCTCTTGGAACTGATTTTGCTGTCATGGGAAGGACCCTGAATGCCCCAGGTATGTATAAGTTATGGTTACCTAAATCAACTCATTGCTTTCGGTTCATGTGCATCTTTCTTGGAGATGGTGAATATGCCCTTTTTGGTCGCCCACTAGGTCCAATTCTCAGTACATTGTCATAATATTGGATGCCAAAACGGTTGGTCTAAACTCCACAAACCCACACGATAACGATTTTATTCAGTCAATAAAGAGTCATCAATATGAATGAAGACAAGAATAAGATTGCTCTCACTTTTGATAGAGAATATTGTTATTTTATGGACTTATAGTATACAAACATTGAAATTATGTTTAATTTGTCGTCATGCATCTATAGGTGATTGGTGGGCAAGCTATGGTTATGAAATTCCCACACTGCAGAGAGCTGCGATACGGATACTGAGCCAACCTTGTAGTTTCCATTGGTGCAAATGGAACTGGAGCACCTTTGAGAACCTCCATAGTAAGAAACGTAATAAAGTGGAACTAGATAAATTCAATGATTTGGTTTTTGTGCATTGCAATCTTTGGTTACAGGCCATTTGCCAAAGTAGAGACGGAAAACGTAAACCGGTCATATATGATGAAATAGACGTTAGTTTAGAATGGCCTACCGAGTCGGAACCGTCAGCTCCTCTATTAGATGATTCATGGTTGGACAATTTGCCTCTTGAATGTTGAAGTAGCCCTTGAAGATGTAGAGAAAATGAAAAACAGGCATTGCATATTTAATCCAAGGTTGTACATTATATCTATTATTCAACTCTCTAATAATAAAAATTTAGAAGTAACATGCACTTGCCATTTGAGTGGTAAGTCATAGGTGAAAAAACTTGTTAGCGATTTATATATAATTCCTCAAGACAATTTGGTGATGCTTTGCACATTAGACTTGTTCCATTGATAGAAATGTTCATATCATCAAAACATAGTGGGAGCAGCTTGGTTTGCTTTCTGTTAATGTTGGATAAAAATCAGTGTTATTTGATCACTGATTACAATGAAGATTTGCAATTACTTTTGCCTGTAAATTCATATTGCATGTTAGAATAAAGATTTGCACCCTTCAAATTGCATGTTAGAATGAAAATTTGCACCCTTTGGTGAAATCAAAGGAAAAAGACTTCTGTAATGCATAAAATGGTATGCCATTTAAAATGAAAGAGGAGATTTAGTCACCAGTCGCCATTTGGAGTGATGTTGCAGCACCTATACTCCTATACATTATTTTTACATATATAATAAAATTGCCATCATAAAAGTCTCCTTTTTTCTTTTATTTAGAAAGATACCACCTAAATGCACATGTGATTCCAAGACACCTTTGACCATGACCCATGTCAAAGCTCTGCTTATGGTAACTTCTTTCCTCTTCTTATTTGTTATTTTATTATTTTTTATTTTTCTAATTTTTTTACCTTTTTTTTTTTTTTAGATAAATGACTTCAATTTATTAATCAAATGGGTTTGTTTAGTTGAGAAATTAAACAATTACTATATTATTAGTCAACAAGATTATAATTAATTGCTTTGATTAAAAGAGAGTGTAAACAAGTTGCATCTCGTGAACCAAAAGTCCTTACTCTCGTACCCTCATACAAATAAACCTCATTATTATATTGGCCATGCTAATTGAAAACCAATTGTACAATAAACATTCTCAATTTTGAAAATTTGATAATATATATAATCGTTATCATTAAAAGACATTAAACAGTTAAAAAGGTTGAGTAAGTCTTTGAACTGATTTGAGTTAATTACTAACTCACAAAAAAATTATACTTTCAGGTCCACGTACTCGAATCGAGTCACAAAGTTGATCCGAAGTGAAATTAACACTTCGGATCAAAAGGAGACCCAATTTGCATCAGAACCTAACCTTAAGTCCTAATTTCAATAAAAAATATAACTTTAAGTGGAAAATATAATTTTGGGTTAGCACATAACCTGATATCGGGTAATCCGATATCAGGTTGTGTGTAAATGCGAAGTTATATTTTTTATCCGAATTGAGTCATTTCATAATTATTGACTCGATTTGGGTAAAGATATAACTTCGGTTATTTTATGACTCGATATCAGGTTGACTCGATACTAGATAATATGTTAATCCAAAGTTATTTTTGACCTAAATCATTTCATTCCTTAAGTATTGACTTGATTTGGGTAAAAAATATAACTTCGAGTTAGGATATAACCTGACATTGAATCAATCTGATATGGGGTCATGTGCTAATTTGAAGTTATATTTTTTACCTGTATTAGGTCATTTCATAACTATTGACCTGATTAGGGTAAAAAAATATAATTTCGGTTTGAGATATGACCCAACATTAGGTCAACCCAAGATTGGGTCATCTATTAACCCGAAGTTCAATTTTTTCACATTTTAACTTATTTTCTTTAAAAAATAAAAAATAAAATAAAATGAACAAAAAATTTCTTAAACTCAATTATAAACACTAACCTTTATTCATACTCAAATTTTTTCAAATTTTCTTAAAGTTAAAATTTTATTTTATTAGAGTAAAATTGTGATGGAAGATTGATTAATGTGAGTTGATAGTATTATTTGATTATGTGTTTATTTATTTATTATAGTTTAATTTTTGGTCGGTAAATAATTAATGAATTTTATTAATGAGATGATTTTAATTTATTAGGGGTATTTTGGGTAACATTGGGTAGTTTTAAAATTTTAGCGAGTGAGAGAGTAATTATGTAAATAATGTTCAAAAAAATGATCTATTTGCTAAATGTCCATTTTAAAATAAAATTTATGAATAAAAAGACTCCTAATAAATCTTGTCCTACTCCTATAAATTTTGTAAAGAATTACAATATCTATAGAGAATTTGTATAATCCGTAGAATCCATGAAAAAAATTAAAAAAAATTTCATCAAACTTTATCAAATTTAGGGGTTGTTTATTCTTTCGTTTGAAAATTGAACAGTATTGTTGAAGACTGAATAGTAATTGAAACCTAAATTTTAAATAATATATATTTTTTCTTTCCTTATCTCTGAATATATTATAAATTAGTTTGTTTTTTAAATCTAAAATTATCTGAAAATTAGTAAATTGACATTTATATTTTTTTATTATTTATAATTATGTAATTTTAATTAATTTAATACAAATATCTGAAAATAAATAATTTAATAAAATTTAAATTTTTTTTTATGTATGTATTAATAATATTTTATTCATAATTAAAATATGATTAAAAAATATAGTAGTATTATTCATATTTATATATTTAAATATATTAATATATTTAGAAAACAGCTAAAAAAATAAATATTTAAATTGTAAATTAAAATATATTAATTTAATTTCAAGATAATTTGAGATGAGATGTATTTAGATTTTACTTTTCAAATATATTTTTTGTAAATATTAATGAATAAAAAAGAAAAGAAAATTTGAGTAATATAAAATTAAAATGAATTTGAAATTATGTTATTTTGAGGAGGATAGATTTGAAATACAAAACTTTTAAATGTCATTAAGTGATTTACAGTTAAGTGAAATGTTAAAAATTTTTACTTAATCTTTTTAGTTGTTTTTTGAGTAGTTTTAAGTGATTTATCCATTTAAAAAAAAAAACAAACGGAAATAACTTAATTTATACAACTCAGTACTATTAAATCTTAAGTGGAAAAAATAAATTAGCCCTTAGATCAAATATATCTTCTTAATTAATGGATGAAATGTTATCTCTTTTTCTCTTAATTAATCTAAGCAGTTTCTCTTGCCAGTAATGACGAATCCAAAAATATTTATTAGATGGGCACTATTATATTATAATAATGATATTTATAAAAGTAAAATTATAACATGTCTTATTAATGATTAAAGAGACCATGTATAATTTATTTGTCTCCTTTCAATGACACAATGGAATTAATTGAAATAAAAACAAATAAAAGAGTTGTGAATGTAACTCTTACCCTTCGACATAGAAATAAAAGTATAAGAAAATAAAGAATAATAACCAAGAAAAAAAAGAAAAACAAATAAACTATAAAAACTCCATTTCTAAGCTTCATGTTGTAACCGTTAGCTAGAAAATTACCAAATGATTTTCACAACATTTCTTTCAACTATTGTTTTTGTAGTGGAATCGTTCTATAGCATGCTGACGTAGAGTTAGCCTCGTTTGTTAACTTCCTAACCCAACAACTTGTATTCTGCACAGACTAAACAAAGGAGAGCGAAAGTGATCTTGACATCGATGTAGTGTTGATCGAAGACACTCTGATACTTAAGTCAATAAACCAATTAAATAAGAAAATATAGGAAAGTAATATATAAAAGATGTCGATCGGCAGGGGTTAACGGTTGATAGAGTAGTATTGAGGACAACTTAAGGTGGCGACGTAGTTAACAGGCAACGTAGTCGTTAGCCTAAGGCGGCAGTCTCGTATGGAGAAGGAGTTGCATCAGAGGATAGTAGAGGCGTTGGACCGTCGTGGTCTTACTTGTGAGCGAGCCAGAATGTGGTCTCTAAGACTATTCCAACGAGACGTCGATTAAGCAAGAGCTTCTTTCTGTGTATATCTTGTGTCCACTACCATTGGACTGAGGACCTTTTATATAGGTGAAGGGATCCTCATTTTTAAGGAAGCTTTCCTAGTTTGATTGTACTAGAAAGATCACATCTCAAAGAATTTAGGAGAGATTGGGTTGATTCCTAGATTCTCGATCCCGAATAATTAGCTTCACATTCCAACTCAATCTTTATCATTTAGGAAAGAATCACAATTGGGAGTGAAGTTGGTTATGTCACGAATGGAATAGGAAGGTAGGCTCTTGGGTTGTTCTATGGGTCTTCTAGTTGGGCTTGGTGTTGGACCATTGACCGAAGCTATGAGTCAACCTACAAGAGTGGTTTGGATCTAATTTGATGGGTCAAAACCAAGGATTAGGCCGTTCAGACTATTGGGTCGACGAATCTATTAAGCTATGGGCTTTAATTGATTCATCTTACCTTAAGCTATCGAATTAACACATAAGACCAGAGACTCTGTTTGGGCTTCAATTGATTCATTTCACCTTGGGCTATCGAATCAGTTGGATAAGACTTTATTTGGGATGTCATGTGAAAGAGCTTTTTTTGGCTTCTTGAAGCCATAAACCATTAAAAGAGCTATTTGGATGGATTTAACAAAAGAGTTTAAGGTCTTTAGAAGCTCTTCTACCCAAAGCTACTCTAAACTATTTCACCAAAAGAGCTTTTGCAAAACACGATAAATTAAAACTTTGGTTTAAGAATTTTTCATATTGCTAGTTTTACCCTTCCCTAAACAACAACACAAAAATTCTATTTGTATCCTTCATCTCTTCTATGTTATGATAGAGATGACTTTTAGGCACCGAAACTCAAACATCGTCCCATCTCCTTTACTTAACAAAAAATTCATCTCCCCTGACTCATAAACTTGTCAGTGTTTCTCCTCCCTCTTCTCTATCCTCTTCATATTCATCTCTGTCTTCCCCTCCATCTTCGATACCACCTCTCTCCTCTCTTCTCCTCTTTTCCTCCCTGTTGACGTTGATTATGTTGGCAAAAGACGACAATTGATAAGTAAAAAACAACTAGAAGGATTAAGATAGGAGTAAGATTTTGAGAGTGTAAAGAAAGAATTTTTAGACGGTTGTTTGCTAGGTCAATGGAGAATGGTGGAATTAAAGTGAGAGAATAAAGAAAGTTGGTAGGTGTAAGTGTTTTATTGCTCCGGTGAGTTGAAAATTCATTTGCATTGTAGTGGTTGTAGCCATGTTGTTGTTCCTGGTAGGGGCGGATCTACTATCGGGTCAGGAGGGCACAACAGTAATTGCACTATCTGCAGATTGCAGCAGTGCAGATGCTGTGCAGTAACTGCTCAGCTGTCAACTTCAATTAATATTTTATTTTTAATAATAATAATTATTATTTATCTTTTGTCATTTTCTTTCAAAAACTGAGTTAAAAGTTACAAATTTTTTCTGCTGGACCCCACTTTTTGTTGAAATTTCATGCACTATTTATCTTTTTCTTTTAATTGTTTACTGTTTTGTTATTCAATTATTTATTTTTCCTATTTCTAATAAAATTAACTTACTTTCTCATTTGTTACTTCTATTAAATATAGTTTGCTACTAATATTTTTCCTATTCCTAATTAATTAATAATTTCTTTTTTCAATTTTATTCTTTTAATTCTCTCATATATAAGTATTATTTACTTTTACTTTTTGTGTGTTATATAACATCTATTGACAATTTGTAATTTTAGTGAACAATTTTTTTTTTCTCTTCATCTTTATTTGGCATCTCTTTATTTTCACTTTGCCATCTTGTAATTTATCAGGTTAGTCTTTTAAATTAATTACTTTTTTAATTTATCTATTTTTTAATAATTTGAATTTAATATTGTTGTGCAAAATCGCAAGTGGACGAGCCGAACAAGTAATAAAGTGATGAGATAAGTATCGTCCCACGAGGATTGTTGTTAATTAATGCCTAAAATTTAATTAACTCAACTTTTATTTGGTAGATGAAGTTTGAGTAATTGAGTTGAAAACTATGACTAAATTTAATTGCACTTGTAAATAAATGAGAATTAATTTAATGAATAAAAACTCTAAGATTATGATTTCACCATAACTAATATGTTCCTCCCCTTTGTTCTTTTTAACCAAAATTAACTATCCAGTTGTTAGTCGAGATTCCTTGAATTATTCACATAACCTCTCCCGAGGTCTAAGAAAAATACCCTATAAAGATTAATTGCTATGTTCCCATGCAAGTCAAAACATTAAAGGATTCATTAAAATTTATGGATCTCTTTTATAGACTACACAAACCATGCAGGTATATTCCTATTCTACATACAATTTATGACATTAAATACAATGAACTAAACACATAAATCAGCTTCCGCTATCATTATGATTAACAATTCAACTAAATAGTGGCCAATTATTTAGAAGCATTAAGAACAGTATTAAATGCATCAACTAAGATAGAAAATCATTAATTGAATTGAACAAAGGGTTGGAACATCAAAGTTAGGCTACATCATAACCTTAGAAAACAAATCTACTCCATAATAGAATTTACAAAAACTAGAAGATTAAATATAACAAGAGATAGGAAAACTTAATGGATTGAAGCTTCACCGTAGAATTTCTTCCTCTGCTTTGCTCCTCCTCTTCAAGCTCTCTCTCTCTTTCTCTAAACTACTTATTGTTTTGGTTTGTGATGGAATGCGTGGAATGGTGATTTTAAGGCCTATTTATAGGCCAAATTCACCTCCAATTACATCATCGATTGCATCATCGTTTCCTAATTTTTCACCATTTTACATCATCGCTTGCATCATCATTCACCTACCTCATTCAAAGTCAACTTTCATTTTGCATCATCGCTTACATCATCATTCACCTACCTCATTCAAAGTCAACTTTAATATTATATCATTGCTTACATCATTTCTTACATAAGCATGACATAATATTTATTTCTAGAATACTCGATCTTTAAATTGCGATAACTTTTTGATGCGATTTCTGGTTCGAGTAATTCTTGAGGCGATGAACTGCTTCGAATGAAATTCATGATCTTGTCTCGAACGAAAGCATTTGGTGGGGTCCACATACGATTTTCACAAATTTTATTCTGAAAATGAAAAATATAAAATGATGAAATAATGTACTTAATAATAATAAAAACATCAAGAACTAAACAAGAATTCAAGTTTAAAAAGATAAAATAGCTCTATAAAAATAGAGTTATCACACCTCCAAACTTAAGATTTTGCTTGTCCTCAAGTAAAACTAAAAATAACAACCTAAGTTAAAAACACAGAAAATAAAAACACAATCCATTTTCGTAGGTAAACACGATGGCATTGAGCGTATGCCACAAGCCTTTAAACCCTTAGGTGTCCCTAGTAGGAGGAGTTGTGTCTCATGAGGGTTTACTAGCAACGATACCCACAAACGTTAAAAGATTCCACCCATAACTTATCAACATCTCACTAAATACAAATTAACAGAAGTCTCATACATGTATGATCTTGTATCAGGACTAAGGATAAGTCACTAATGATCTAAAACATAATCATCAACAATCTCACACCACTTTCAAAGCAATTTCATTTCAAAACATCATATTCACATGTTATGGACTTATTTCGCTTCGACTCTAATTCTCACAAGATATCTCTCATAACCCTCATGAATCCTAAAGCAAACACTCATACAATCATATGTGACAGAGGTTATGTAAAGGCATAACAAGCGTCATTTACATCACATATGAATATAGACGTTTAAAAAGAACCGCACTTTTAAGTGAATAGATCTCATGATTGGAATCAAATACTAAGAACGTAGATAGAGCATGATGACAGACTTCAACTCTCAAATTGGACTTCCTCTTGAAGATCAATAGGCTTTATTAAAGATTGTATTTGGGTTATGGTTAATTGACATGTAAGAAATTTTAAAGTACAAGTTCAACAAGAACATATGATCATACCAAAGTACTTCATTTATTCTCCTTAATTCATCACAACTTCTTTTTTTTTTTTTCACAACTTTTTTCTTTTTTAGAAACACATTGTGTAAATGTTAACACTTCAATTCCCTTCTCTTCTTTTACTTCATCGCATGATCCCAAACTTCATAAGGTATGACTAAATTTGAAGGCTCAATAGGGTCATTTAATAAAGGTAAACAGAGAAAAATGTTTAAAGTGTTTGGCTTCAAAGGTTTTATGATGTGTCTCAATTTAAAGTAGGAAAGTAGGCTTTTGTAGAGTAGAACTGACCTATATTACTTCTAAGAAGTCGATCCAATTTTCAAATCAAAGCACTCATGTTATCTACAATAATGATTTGTTCTCAGTATTCAATGCAAAACCTATAGAGATCATCTATTAAAAACAACGTAAAGAGTGTTTAAGAGTAGAAACAAATAAATCTCTCAAAATGAAACGTTTAAAAGGCTTAAATCCTCACCAAGGATAATCTCCACTAATAGTCCACAATTTATGTAAACATGATATTTATCCACTCAATTAACTAAGATCATGACATTCAAAAGTCTCAAATCATGCAAAGATGTTCATGGCTATTCCTTAGTAAAGATATTCAACCAAAAACATGCATTAAGACTCCATTAATAAATACAAAGTAAGTAGTCGACTTGTTAGGGCAGAAAGAAAAATTAATAAAACAAATAATGAAAATCTTTTAGCATTTTTTTTTTTTGAAATGAAAACAAAGATGCGTATCAGGAGCACAAAAGTACTCCTTACTCTGCCATCTTTTGATTTCAACTCGGACCAGTTTTTGAATCTTATGGTTTTAATAATAGCAAACTCTACCCCCAAACTTATTTGAGACAGTGTCCCCAATGTCTAGTAAGATAAAAAGAAGAAAAACTCAAATGGAAATGCTATTAATAAAACCATAGATAAGAAAGTTACAACCGGAGATTAAGATCCAGTGCACGCTCCTTGTTACCGCTTGATTCAGGAGTCCAAACCACCTGCGACATGATTGGATCAACTTCGGGTACAAAGTCTTACAGTTGGTCAATCAGTTCATCAGCACTTGAAGCTGAGACTAGAATACGCCGGTTTGCTTGAGTCATAAAACCCTGTTCCACAACATGATCAAGAAAAGCCAATAAACCATCATAAAAACCGTTAGTATTAAGCAAACCTAATGACTTTTTGTGAATGTTGTAATGGGCCTAGGACGCAATGTTGAAGATTTCTTCAAATGTTTCCAAACCACCAGGTAACGCGATAAAGGCATCAGCATTGAGTAACATGTACGCCATTCGTCCGTGTATGCTCGTGACCTGAAACTCATTACCTATACTCGTACCGATGATATCTTTCCTTTCAGCCAAAGACTTTATTGCGACACCGATGGTTTGCCTACCTCCAACAGTTGCAGTTATCGCGACAGAACCCCTCAGTCCTAAATTGCCTCCTCCATACACCAAATCTATGTTTCGGGTAGCTAAAGCCGTACCAAGTTCAGTAGCTGCCTTTAAATATTGTGTACTCATACCAGACTTTGGGCTACAAAAAACACAGATGTTTTTGAATTTACTGCTCGAGGGTTCTGCCATTTTTTTTTTTTTAGAAAACGAATTGTTTGTTATCAGTCATAAACACTTATTTAAAGAAGATGAAAGAGTAAAAGAACAGTTTTACGATGCTAAACAGTATTGGTCAGAGGAAAAGGAAATGTTAAGTGTAGAAATGTCAAAAAGAAAGCACAATCTTAATAAAAAAAAAAAAATTAAAACAAGTCGCTAAAAATACAAAATTCAAAAAGTTCGGTGGCGAAACGTCAAAAAGTAAACACAAACATCGAAAAAGTAAACACAGATATCAAAAAATTTTGAAAAGGGCTGCTAAAAATGTTAGATGATGAAACATCAAAAGTAAACACACTTATCAAGAAAGTTTGAAACGACCTAAAAATCCAAAAGGACAGGTAAGGAAAAGTAAATACAATTATAAAAAAAAAATTGAAACAGACTGCTAAACAAATAAAAAAAATGATGCTACAGTAGTTGTGATTGTGGCTCACATCTTCCTCTGGTTTTACGTCCAGAAACGGCTTAAACAACTTCTATAAGTTGAGGATTGGCTTCCCATCCAGTTTTCTTATAAACTGGCAAATAGGGTCTTTTAAAGTCAGATTCCCAAGACTGTAACGCTGTTTCTCTTTACTGAATAACTCCCATAAATATAAAAGAATACATTGAACTTTCCCACAAGGATGCGTCTTAAGAGTCTCAAGGATATTATCCAGAGACTCCTTACTCAGCCCATCCTTTATGCATTTAAGTTTATCTTCTCGATTTATATTTAAATATCCACGATTTCTACAGCTTATGTCACAGTTCCATCTTGCACACTTATGGCAGACTCTCATTCTCTTAGCTCTCCTCTTCTTTGAGTAGGAACTTCTTCCTAATCCTGGTAAATGTTTAATGAATGAATCATTTAACTCACCTGCTAGACGTACCTTAGCTTCAATGATCCACCGAATATGATCTGGAAGACCTAAACATGTTAGTACCCTCATTCTCTTGAGTCTGCACTTGTAAATCTTTCTGAGTATATCTTGAGGTAGAGTAGGGAAATGATTTTTGAGTGCTGCAAGACTTGTCTACATCTCTAAAAGAGAAAAGAAAATTATCAAAGAAAAACAAAAACACACAAAGAACACAATAACACACAATAAAATACAAACAAAGCAAAACTAGCTAAAACGATAAAAACTTGGGTTGCCTCCCAAGAAGCACTTAATTTATAGTCGTTAGCTTGACTGTTGAAAAACGCCTTAAGTTGGGTCTGAAAGCGCGATAGTGGATTTCTGTTGAGGTTCTCCACCATCCATGTAAACTTTGAGTCGTTGTCCATTGACTTTGAATCGCCGATCTGCACTTTGAATTTCAACAGCACCATGTGGAAACACTTGAACAACTGTGAAGGGCCCAGACCATCTAGAGCGTAGCTTACTTGGGAACACACGTAATCGTGAATTAAACAAAAGAACCTTCTGTCCTGGAGTGAAATCCTTGTTTAGGATACGTTTATCATGCCACTTTTTGGTGCGTTCTTTGTAGAGCTTAGCATTTTCATATGCACCATGACGAAGTTCGTCCATCTCATTGAGTTGCAATCTTCGCAGAGCTCCTGATGCTCCTATGTCGAAATTCAACTTTTTGATAGCCCAATATGCACGGTGCTCCAGTTCAACGGGTAAGTGACATGCTTTTCCGAATACCAACTTGTATGGAGACATCCCAATCGACGTTTTAAATGCTGTTCTGTAGGCCCATAATGCATCATCAAGCTTTTTCGACCAGTCTTTTCGAGATGCACTTACCGTTTTTTCCAAAATCCATTTCAATTCTCGATTTGAGATTTCAGCTTGTCCATTGGTTTGCGGGTGGTAGGCTGTAGCAACTTTGTGTTTGACTCCATATTTGGCTAGAAGAGCATCAAAATACCTGTCGCAAAAATGCTTCCCTTCATCGCTGATGATTGCTCTAGGAGTTCCAAATCTGGTGAAGATATTTCTGCGTAGAAAATTCACCACCACTTTGGAATCATTGGTTGGTGCAGCAATGGCTTCAACCCATTTTGACACATAATCCACGGCCACTAGAATGTAGAGATTCTTGAAAGACGGTAGAAATGGTCCCATGAAATCGATACCCCAAACATCGAACAACTCCACTTCCAAAATATTGTTTAAGGGCATCTCATGCCTTCGCGAAATGTTACCTGTGCATTGGCATTGATCGCATGCAGTAACATATGATTGAACATCCTTAAAAATGGTAGGCCAATAGTATCTAAATTAAAGAATTTTGCCAGCAGTTCGATTGGCCCCAAAATGTCCACCATAATCAGAAGAATGACAATGGTGGAGAATATCTCGTGCTTCATCTTTTGAGACACATCGTCGAAGGATTTGATCTGGACATAACTTGTACAGAAACGGCTCATCCCAATAGTAATGTTTTACATCCGCCAAAAATTTCTTCTTTTGCTGCCATGAAATGTCAGGTGGATAAACTTTGTGAGAAAGAAAATTAACAAAATCAGCATACCATGGAACATTGTTTGTATCCAGAACAAAAAGCTGTTTATCAGGGAAAGTCTCTTTAATGTCTATGTTAAGATCCTCCTTATCCCTTTGTTGCTCTAGTCTAGAAAGATGGTCGGCCACCATATTTTCACTTCCCTTCTTATCTCAAATCTCTAAATCAAACTCTTGTAACAGAAGGACCCATCGGATCAGGCGTGGTTTTGCATCTTTCTTCCCTAGAAGGTACTTGATGGCTGAGTGATCCGTGTATACAATGACATTGGAACCAATCAAGTACGGCCGAAATTTGTCGAATGCGAAGACTACAGCTAGAAGCTCTTTCTCAGTGGTAGCATAATTGACCTGTGCATCAGTTAGTGTACGGCTAGCGTAATAAATGGTATGAAAAACCTTCACAATACGTTGCCCTAGCACGGCTCCAATGGCATAATCACTAGCATCACACATCAGCTCGAACGGCAAAGCCCAATCAGGTGCAATAACGACTGGGGCTGTCACAAGGGCCTTTTTCAGTATCTCAAATGCCTCTTTACATGTATTATCGAAGTGGAATGAAACACCCTTCTCGAGTAAATTGCATAATAGCTTTGTGATCTTCGAGAAGTCCTTGATGAATCTTCTGTAAAACCCTGCATGCCCTAAGAAACTTCGAATGCCTTTGACAGATGTTGGTGGTGGCAGCTTCTCAATTGCCTCAATCTTGGCTCTATCAACCTCGATGCCTTTAGCTGAAACTTTATGACCTAAGACGATCCCTTCTTGTACCATGAAATATCATTTCTCCCAGTTAAGAATCAGATTTGTCTCTTCGCATCTTTTCAGTACTTGTGCTAAGTTATCCAAATAAGAATCAAATGATGAGCCAAATACTGAAAAATCATCCATAAATACCTCAATGAAGCGTTCCACCATATCTGAAAAAATTGACATCATGCACCGTTGGAAGGTGGCTGGTGCATTGCATAGA
Source organism: Dimocarpus longan (assembly GCA_022984855.1). Classification (NCBI taxonomy): domain Eukaryota; kingdom Viridiplantae; phylum Streptophyta; class Magnoliopsida; order Sapindales; family Sapindaceae; genus Dimocarpus; species Dimocarpus longan. The sequence goes on from CM041021.1 coordinate 1,880,784, forward strand.
CCAAACGGCATTCTCCGAAACGCGAACGTTCTATATAGGCATGTGAATGTAGTCTTTTCTTGGTCCTCAGGTGTTATAGAAATCTGATTATAACCAGAATAACCGTCTAGGAAACAGTAGTAAGGGTGACCTGCTAATCTGTCGAGCATCTGATCAATGAAGGGTAAGGGGAAATGATCTTTCCTGGTCGCCTTATTTAGTTTCCTGTAGTCAATGCACACTCTCCATCCGGTTACTGTTCGTGTTGGAATCAGCTCATTGTTTTCATTGGTGACTACTGTTATGCCTCATTTCTTTGGTACCACTTGCACCGGGCTTACCCATATGCTGTCCGAGATAGGATAAATGATACCTGCACCCAAAAGTTTAAGTACCTCTGCTCGGACAACCTCCTTCATGTTTGGATTTAGACGTCGTTGGTGCTCGATGGATGGTTGATACTTATCTTCCATGAGAATTTTGTGCTGGCATAAAGATGGACTGATTCCTTTAATGTCTACGATCGACCATCCAATAGCCATCTTGTGTTCTCGTAGTACTCTTAAAAGCTTTTTCTCTTGTTGTCTACTTAGAGAAGATGAAATAATGACAGGTAGTGTAGATGAGGTACCTAAGAATGCGTACTTGAGATGAACTGGCAGTGGCTTGAGCTCCAACTCTGGTGGTTTTTCTGTTGATGGTACCGGTTGTCTCTTACTTGCTCCAAGTTCCTCGAAAGGTCGTTTGAAAAAGATAGGAGATGAAGCTTCCAGTTGGTTAACACATTCCATGATGTTCGGACTTTCTGAGTTTGGTGCTCCATTTAGGCAAGCTTCAAGTGGATCTTTTGGAGTGATGGTTTGATGTATTCCTTTGATACATTCATCCACCACATCTACCCTCAAGCAGTTGTCAACATCATGTGGATGTTTGAGAGCTTTTAGTACATTGAAAGTCACCTCTTCATCTTGAACTCTGAGTATAAGTTGACCTTTCTGTACATCAATAAGGGTTCTTCCTGTTGCTAGGAAAGGTCTACCCAAGATTATGGGTATTTCTTGATCTTCCTCCATGTCAAGCACAATGAAATCCGCAGGAAATATGAACTTATCTACTTTTACCAGTACATCTTCTATAATTCCCCTTGAATACTTGATTGAACGATCAGCTAGCTGCAACGATACTGTAGTGGGTTTTGCTTCTCCAAAGCCGAGTTTCTTGAAAACGGAGAATGACATTAGGTTGATGCTTGCACCAAGATCACATAATACTTTATCAAAGAATGAATCACCAATGGTATAAGGAATTGTGAAACTCCCTGGATCTTTGAGTTTGGGCGGTAGCTTTTTCTGCAAGATTGCACTATATTCTTCGGTCAGAGCTACCGTTTCATGTTCTTCCAGCTTCCTTTTATTTGATAGGATTTCTTTCATGAACTTCACATAGCTGGGCATTTGTTCCAGAGCATCTGCAAAAGGAATATTAATTTGCAGCTTCTTAAAAACTTCCAGAAATTTAGAAAATTGCTTTTCTAATTTCTGTTTCTGAAATCTCTGCGGGAAGGGTAATGGTGGTTTGTATGGTGGCAGATTGTCTGGGAACAACTTTGACTTTGGCTTCTCTGTTTCTTGTTGTTCAACCATCACTTCTTCTTCTTTCTCGTCTGCTCTTTTGACAGGTTCTTTCAGTATTTTACCGCTTTGTAACGTGACAGCCTTTAGGTGCTCCCTAGGATTGGTCTCTGTGTTGCTTGGTAGGGATCCTTGAGGTCTTGGAGTCAGCAAATTCGAGATTTGACCCATTTGTACCTCCAGATTTCGAATGGAAGCTGCTTGATTCTAGAGCGTGGTGTCTGTTCTCGTCATAAATTGAGTAGTGCTTACGGTGAGCTGAGCAAGTGCTTCTTCAAGTGACGGTTTGTTGGCCTGCTGCTGTTGAGGTGGTGGTGGATGTGACTGTCTGGGTTGATCATTGTTTTTCCATGAAAAGTTGGGATGATTTCTCCATCCTGGATTATACGTGTTGGAGTACGGATTATTTTGCTGTCTGTTGCCCACAAAAAATACTTGACCTGTCTGGTTTTCATCATATTGTCCGTTGGAATGATCCCCTCCACAGAAATCACAGGATGCTGACTGAGTATGAATTGCGTTTGCTGTCAGGTTTCCGAGTTGCTTGGCTAATGTCTCGACCTGAGTGGAAAGCCTGGTTAACACATCATTTTCTTGTATTCCGAAATTTTTTTTCGGAACTGCTCTTTCTGATGGCCATTGATAGGCATTTGCAGCCATTTCTTCTAGTAAGTCCCAAGCGGCTTGATGGGATTTTCCCAAAAGTGCTCCACCAGCGACAACATCTACCAATGTTCTTGTGGAACTCCCTAAATCATTGTAGAATGTGTATAGTTGCAACCAGTCAGCAACTCCATGATGTGGGCACCGTCTTAGCAGGTCCTTGAATCTTTCCCACGCTTCGTACAATGACTCTCCGTCAAGTTGTCTGAATGTGGCAATCTCGGTTCGCAGTCTTGCAGTCTTGGCTGGTGGAAAGAATTTGGCTAGAAATTTCTGTGCCAAGGTATCCCATGTGGTAATACTCCCTGATGGCAGAGAGTTAAGCCAGCTTTTAGCTTTATCTCGAAGGGAGAATGAGAATAATCTTAAACGGATGGCGTCATCAATAACACCATTATGTTTGAACGTATCACAGATCTCCAAAAAGCTATCAATGTGGGCATTTGCATCATCGTTCGGAGCCCCACTGAATTGGTTGTTTTGTACCATCTGGATGATTGCTGGCTTAATCTCAAAGTTGTTAGCAGCAATAGTTGGTCGCCGTATCGCTGAAACATTACCCACTGTGGGTAGAGCGTAATCTCGTAAGGCTCGAATTTCAGCATCTATTGGTACAATGTTCTGTGTGTTGTTTGATCCCTCAGCCATATCCATGAGTGCAGTACTTGCAGCCTTTTTTGTTTCCTTCCGGTTCTTGCGGCAAGTTCTCTCTATTTCTGGGTCAAATGGTAAAACTTCGCCCCCAGATTTTCTCATACACCATAAAACTCACAAGTAATAAAGCAAATAAAATAAAAATAAATAAATAAATAAATGACCAAATTAAAAATTGAGTTACGTAGTATTAGTATTAATTGAAACAAACAATCCCTGGCAACGGCACCAAAAACTTGTTGTGCAAAATCGCAAGTGGACGAGCCGAACAAGTAATAAAGTGATGAGATAAGTATCGTCCCCCGAGGATTGTTGTTAATTAATGTCTAAAATTTAATTAACTCAACTTTTATTTGGTAGATGAAGTTTGAGTAATTGAGTTGAAAACTATGACTAAATTTAATTGCACTTGTAAATAAATGAGAATTAATTTAATGAATAAAAACTCTAAGATTATGATTTCACCATAATTAATCTGTTCCTCCCATTTGTTCTTTTTAACCAAAATTAACTATCCAGTTGTTAGTTGAGATTCCCTGAATTATTCACATAACCTCTCCCGAGGTCTAAGGAAAATACCCTATAAAGATTAACTGCTATGTTCCCATGCAAGTCAAAACATTAAAAGATTCATTAAAATTTATGGATCTCTTTTATAGACTACACAAACCATGCAGGTATATTCCTATCTTACATGCAATTTATGACATTAAATACAATGAAATAAACACATAAATCAGCTTCCGCTATCATTATGATTAACAATTCAACTAAATAGTGGCCAATTATTTAGAAGTATTAAGAACAGTATTAAATGCATCAACTAGGATAGAAAATCATTAATTGAATTGAACAAAGGATTGGAACATCAAAGTTAGGCTACATCATAACCTTAGAAAACAAATCTACTCCATAATAGAATTTACAAAAACTAGAAGATTAAATATAACAAGAGATAGAAAAACTTAGTGAATTGAAGATTCACCGTAGAATTTCTTCCTCTGCTTTGCTCCTCCTCTCCAAGCTCTCTCTCTCTTTCTCTAAACTACTTATTGTTTTGGTTTGTGATGGAATGCCTGGAATGGTGATTTTAAGCCCTATTTATAGGCCAAATTCACCTCCAATTACATCATCGATTGCATCATCGTTTCCTAATTTTTCATCATTTTGCATCATCATTTTGCATCATCACTTGCATCATCATTCACCTACCTCATTCAAAGTCAACTTTCATTTTGCATCATCGCTTACATCATCATTCACCTACCTCATTCAAAGTCAACTTTAATATTACATCATTGCTTACATCATAATTTTGATTACATCATTTATTACATGAGCATGACATAATATTTATTTCTAGAATACTCGATCTTTAAATTGCGATAACTTTTTGATGCGATTTCTGGTTCGAGTAATTCTTGAGGTGATGAACTGCTTCGAATGAAATTCATGATCTTGTCTCGAACGAAAGCATTTGGTGGGGTCCACATACGATTTTCACAAATTTTATTCTGAAAATGAAAAATATAAAATGATGAAATAATGTACTTAATAATAATAAAAACATCAAGAACTAAACAAGAATTCAAGTTTAAAAAGATAAAATAGCTCTATAAAAATAGAGTTATCAAATATATATCTCATCAATAAATAAAATTTTAAACTTTAAATTATTGCATTAAAATTATCAATGTATAATGTGTTGTCATAATTCAATTATATTTATAAATTGTTGACTTTATAATTTTATTTTATTTAGAATCAATAAATTATTATTAATTTTTTTATAAATTTTTTATCATGTTTTTATTTATTATGAAACAGTTATGGAGAGATATATATAAAAAAAAAAAATCATCACTTTATTTGAAAACATCTTCTTTAAAAAAAAATTATGTTGAAGTTAATTTGTCAGATCACTCTGTCGTTTCAGGACTTCAAACTAGAATATGAGATTATGATTCTAATGTGGCCCCTCTAAACAAAATTTTTAGATTCGCCACTGATTGCTGGTTGTGTAGGCTTTGAGGCAGAAGTAGATGCAGTCTAGTATTATTGCAATTGAGTCAAATGAGCAATTCTGGGTGTCAAGTTTCAAGTTATGAGGCTTTCAAGTTGGGCTTGGCAGTAGCTGTATACTTGGAAGTGTGTGTTCTGCTGCATAGAAGGGTTTGAAAGTTTCTCTGCCTTAGGCAATTGCTGTTTGTTTCAAAAAATAAAAAATGAGGGAATAAGCAAATTGATGTTTGATAGTTTGTTAAGCAAATTTTCAAGTGTTTTATTTATTAATTTATTAATTTTGTATGCAATTGGTGAAACATATATATAAAAAAGAGGAGTTGATTACAACTGGATATAAAAACTTTGTTTTTCTAAATTGCATTTTAAGTGTTTTGTTTATACCGTGTCAGTCAATTCATTTTATGGTTAGTAGAAATTCTAGAATATTTCAACCAAATAATTGCAAAAACTCTTATAAATGTATAAGTTCTTATGTCAATTATTATCCAAACTGTAAGAAAAAATTTCAGATTTGTTTTTTTTTTTTCTTTTATTATTAAAAGCCAAAAGTAAAAGTCATTCATAAAGTATTGTTTCTTTTAAAATGTCGATATATAATGCTTTATTTTATTTATAATCATATTTAAATCCTAAATTTGAAAAGTTTGTAAATTTTTGCATTTATAATAAAGTCGTAAGAAATATTTACAATATATATGCCAAATTGATAAATATTATTATTTAACGGATATACTTTTATAAATATTTCTTTTTAAATTGAGATTTTATGGTTTATTATTATTATTTGCAATTTGACATTAATTGGTTACAAGGCCATCAAACCTTGTGAAATTAGCTGCTACTAGTGGATGTGTTTAAGATTCATTAATTAGATCTTTAGATCATAGATATTAATATTTTTTAATAAGTAATTACACCTTTATATAATAGATAAAGACATTAACAAAAATAACAACGAAATAAAACTAATGGCAATGTTGTAATAGAACTTAGGAAATTTGTTTTTGAAGAACTGACAATTGAGGGGAGGTATGCTTCCTGCCAGACCTAACAGATGTCTGCCAGTGCTTGGTAATGAATAACTTCAAAAATTCCTCACAATATATCCCAATGTATAATATATTAAAAAGATGGCGTGCTTTTACATTTTTTCTTTTAATGTAAATAAAGCTAAACAAGAGAGAAGTTGCATCAAAGAAGACCAGAAGCATCCCAACTATATATGTTGGCACCTGTCATTTGCATGCATACTCTCAAGCTAACTGACTTATTGAAATATGAGAACAAGAAAATTGATGTCAAGGGACACAAAACCTAATCTTCAACAGATAAACTGATACGGTGATAAGGTCGGTGATAAGGTCTATGTTATGAAACTCAATCGAAAAGAGCAATACAAAGTTGTGGAAAGTAAACTTCCTAAATCTTGAGCCAAATAAAGACCACGAGACGCCAAGCAATCAGGCACAACAATTCTTTCAAATTAACTATGAGAGACCTGAACAACCATTGGAGAAAGATAATAGAGACAATGCTGCCAAGAGGAAGAAAACTTGCAGGGAACATTCGATAAAACGAGAGGAAAGAAGAGAGACCACACGGGTAGAATCACGCTCTATCCAAAATGTCATCCATAAATATGAACAAATTCCATAGTTCCGATGACTGCCAGTGATTCAGCTTCAAAAGCATACATGACACCCAAAGGCCAGGCAAAGCAATTCATAACAAAGCCTTGACAGTTATGAAAAGTGCCACCACAACCAAATGACAGCAAGCAGTCCACCATTGCTAGTTGAATCTATGTTTCTTGCAAGCAACCATTCAGGTTCCCTTTCAAATGAAGGTGAGCTCTGCAGAATGGCTGTCATAATTTTGTGCACTCACATTTAGCAGTGTTTTCAGACTCAAAAAAAGCTTCAAAAGTACCCCAAAAGCCGATCGATATTAGAGTCCAAGCCAATCCTCACATTGGTGGTCACGACTGGCTTGAGCGCCAAACTAAAATGCAAGAATCATAAGCTGCTGAAAATGTTCCAACAAAGAAAAAAAATAAGGAAAAATCATGTCTGTATAGAAGAGCAGGAGATTTCAAGAGCATCAAATCTAAAGCGAGGAGAGTACCAAATCAATAGTGCTTGTAGCATGATCCCGAAGAATAATTCAAATTTGGAGGCAACGAGGTAAGCCTCTGATCCAAGATTCTAGAAAAGGTGCAGTCCATTTTTATGCATACAAGCCTATATCATGAGAAAGTTAACAAAATAGTCTCGATTTGTATGGCTTACAAAGCTGTAATTCTGTGCATATACCTGGCCTCCATATACAGTTTGCTTGTTATGATTACTATCATATGTTCTGATTCTCACAACCTGATTCACAATCAGCACTAAGGAAAAAAGAGAAAAAAAAAGGAAATACTGTGAAACTTTAAATTCTGAATTTAATTTAACTATATTTAAATGCATCAACATGAGATTACTAACCGTTTAAATGTTTGATGAATCTGTCACAATACTTGCTTGCCTCTTTATGATTTTAGTGCTACAATATTGATTTAGGCTTCAGAATCCAACACTCTGGATCGTAGAGGTAAGACTGTGGGGGTATCTTAAACCTCTCTTCTCGTTTATCCCTTTTGCCATCTCCTTTATCACGTGAAGAACAAGCACTTCAACCATTGGATGAACTCTAGTTTGTGCTGTGACAGAATATCACTTATATATATATATGTATGTATGTTCTAGACTAATTTTACATGAGTGTACTGATCAATAACAATTAATGATTGCATCATCTGTTGGCTTATTGCCCAATAAATACACCACTGTAACTCTTTAAGTCAATATATCAGGATTGATAAGTTAAATTGCATTTAATGAACTACTTGTAATTCTGCAATGGTATAGCTAGAGATAGGTTCCAATTCGTAACACAAAACTAATTACCAAAATGGAAAAAAAATTTCGAAATATTACCAAATGTGATAGATTTGGATACCTGCAATGTATACGAATAGAGTGAGTAATATTTCACTACTCACATAAATGATTCTCACACCCTTCTTCTAAATCATCGATGAATTTGTAATCAATTTTAATCAACGGTATGTGAGCTATATTAGACTGTCTTTTTCTTTGAACCATTTTGTACCTTTCCTTTAACAAAGAACTATCAAGTGGGATGTGAGCCATCTTTGAAAACCTTTCTATATTAACACCATATGTACCTTTCCTTCAGCAAAGGACAATCCCCAAAATATAACTGTAAAGGTGGGGATGGCAGGCCCGCCTTTGGAAAGATTTTGAGCTTCGGGTAATTCCAGATGTTTAAACACTCAAGAGAGGAGAGATTCTGAAACTATTGAACAATACCTCAAATTGGTGTTGGGAAGTCCTCCTTCCGGAAAGGAAATTAAACAAGAGTTGGACAACATGATATATTAATACCTTACGAGCCTATCATTAGAAAGTTTACAAAACAGTCAGGTATAATTGACAAATCTGTAATCCTGAATATATACCTGATCTAAATAGAGTTTTGCTTGTTATGATTACTATGATCATGCTCTGATTCTCATAACCCGATTCACAACCTGCATTAAGGAAAAAAAAAAAAGAAGAAAGAATTATTATCAAACTTCAAATTCTGAATTTAAATTTACTAACTTAAATGGATCAACATTAGATTACTAATTACCTAATTGTTAGGTGAATTTGTCACAATGCTAGCAATCAGCATTGTTACAATACCGATTCAGGTTTCATAATCCAACACTTTCATAAAGATGAATCTGTTACCCTAAGGCAAGGATATGGGATATCTTGAACCACTCTTCTCCGTCATCCCTTTTGCAATTTCCTTTATAATGCGAAGAGCTAAAACTTCAACCACTGGATGAACACTGGTTTGTGCTGCAAGGGAATATCACTCGGTGTAAGAAATATGCTTGATCTAATTGTACATGAGTCTTAAGCTGAATAACAATTAAGGCTAGCACCAATGTCTTGGGTTAGTACATATATTTAGAAATACATGTATTTAGTAGGTACTTTCACAATTGTTAAAGTGTTCACTAACAATGGATGTCTATGAACCTTTCTTTCATATTTTAATGAGCTTTTATTCCTTAATTTCCTTTCAGTGTGTCCACATTAATGTATCTTCATGTTCATGTATCACAAATGCATTAATTTCCAATAAAATCATCTCTAGCATACTTGTTTCTGCAAAGAAAAAAAATAGAAGACTACGAAATTAAAGAGCACCAGATTTAAAGTCAGGAGTATACCAAATAAAAAATGCTTGTAGATAGCTCTAAAGTAGAATTGAACTTTGGAGGCAAGAAGGGTGAGCCTTTTATCTAAGATGTGAGAAAAGGCACAGCCTTCCTATTCATAAAAGCCTATAATGGGAAAGTATACAAAATAGTATGCATTTGTATAACTTATAAATCTGTAATCCTGAATATTTACCATACCTCCAAATAGAGTTTGCTTGTTGTGATTACTATCATGCTCTGATCCTCACAACGTGATTTACAACCTGCATTAAGGGGAAAAAAAAAGAATTACTATCAAACTCCAAACTTCATGTTTTGAATTTAAATTAGGGAAAATTTCATTCTAGCCCCTACCATCATATTTCTAAAGCTCTTTTGAAAATAACTTTTTTCATCTCTAATTTTTTCAAACTCTTCAAAAAAGTCCAAATCATTAGTCACCTGACGATTAACATTAATAGAATATGTAGAAAAACATTTTTATCCTTGATGATTATTAATAACACATAAATTATCAAATTATCCTCATAAAATAATGAATTTATAAGTTAAATTTTTTAAAATACCTTTGAATTTAAGTTATTAAATTATTATTTAAATTGCTTAAAGCCACCATTGACAGTTGGTTGACTGACGGTTTGAACTTTTTTAAAGAGTTTTGAAAAAGTTAGGAATAAAAAGAGATGTTTCTAAAAGAACTTTAAAAACTTGATATTTTTCGAAACCTTAAGAACTAACATGAAGTTTTTCCTTTAAATTAATTAAACTTAAATGGGTCGACATGAGATTACTAACTAATAATTGTTAGGTGAATTTGCACAATACTAACTCAACCCTTGGATAACATAATCCAATTGTCACAATATTGATTCAGGTTTCATAATCCAACACTCTGGATCATAAAGATGAATCTATTATTGTAAGGCAAGGATATGGGATATCTTGAATCACTCTTCTCCATCATCCCTTTTGCAATCTCCTTTATAATGTGAACAATAAAAATTTCAACCACTGGATGAACATTGGTTTATGCTGCAAGGGAATACTCAGTTTAATAGATATGCTTGATCTAATTGTACATGAGTGTTAAGCTGAATAACAATTAGTTAAGGCTAGCACCAACTGTTGGCTTATTGACTAATGTCTTGGGTTAATTAAAGTATGAGCGGAAGCTCCCAACATATTTGTTTTTGCACCTGAGCTTCCTTGGTGACACGTTCTTTCTTCATTTAATAAATTTCATATTAATGTGAACTGAAAATGTGAAAATAACTTTTCTGCCCCTAGGTTGTCCCAAGCTTATGATAAAAGCAAGGATGTTGCAATTAAAGTAGGCATATTTGATCTTAATTATCTTTTACGATGAAGTTATATACTACTCAAGTGGAGAGTTCCTGGATCAAAAATGTAAAATCAGAACAAGGAAGAAATTCATTCTTACGTTGTCAAGATTTTTACATGAACTATATTCCACTCTGATATTCAAACTGTACAAGCACAAGGCCATATGAGCTTCCTTGAGAACTAATCAATTTTCTATTAAATGAGGCCTGCAATAAAACCTATGTCAATAGAATGGATTAATAATGAATTGGAAAAATCCTAAAAAACCAACTGACTTTTGCTAGATTACCTATTTTCCCTCATGCAGTTTCCTTTTTATCCAAAAAACATCATTCTATCATTGAGATGACAAAAAAAGCAAATGATATGTACATGACGTTAAAAGATCAAACCGCCCCTATTATATATATTTTTTTAAAAAAAACTAAATTAAAAAATTTAAAAAAAAGAAAAGAAGAAAAAGAGATTCAGATTGAATCTCCACTATCCATCCAATTGGATGGATTGTAGAGATCAAATCTGGATCTTTACAGCCATGAACTCCATCTTAACTTCATCCTCCCACACTTTTGAATCCTCTCTCCCTTTTTCTTCTTTCTCCCTATATTTGGGTTTTGGGAACCCGTATTTTTCATCATTAACCTCCTAAAATCATCAATCTCCCACAATCATCAACAAACACTATAAAAAAAAGAAACAACGTAACAAAAAAAGAGAAAAAAAAATAAAAACCACTTATCTCCGTTGTAACCTTGGTCTCCACGGTGAAGACCTAAACTGGGTCTTCACCGTGGAGACCCAATAGGTCTTAACAATCGAATACCCTCTTGGGTCTCCACTGGAGACCCAAATGGGTCCCAACTATAGAGACCACTTGGTCTCCACGATTAGAGATCCCTAGAAGAGTCTCCACTACTCGGTCTTCACGATTAGGCGGATCCCCATTATAGAGACCTAACGATGGAGACCCTAGTTTGTGGTCTCCACGATCGGAAGCCTGAACTGGGCCTCTGATCATGGAGACCTAGAACTTGGGTCTCCACCATACCATTGCTGCTGTCAAACCATCGACAAATTTAGTTGTAGATGGAGGGAGAAAGAGCAAAAGAGAAGAGAGGGAGATAGAGAGAAAGAGGGAGAGAGAGAGAGAGCAATAGGGAAAGGAATTGAGAGAAAAAATAAAAATATTCTTATATATTTTTTATTTTTATTTTTAAATAAAAACATCTTTTTAATATTATTTATTTTACTTTTTATATTTTTATTAGTATTTTCATTGAATTTCCTCTTTTACCCCTAGAGTTAATCGGTCAATTGTAATAAACTAATTGAATTTGTTACCGTTAGGGATAATATCGTTCTTTTCTAGGCTTTCAGGGGGGATTTTGAGTATTTAAGTTAAAGTTAGGTGGTATTTTGAACACAAATAAAACTACATGGGAGAATGGATAATTTAGTAAAAGTCGGGGGGTGTTTAGGATTATCCCCGAATGATTTTTTTTTTCAACATACAATGCTGTAAATAAAATATCAGCACAAATTACCTAACTTCAGAATGTTGTACACAGCACTGTAAGTCAGTAAATCAGAACTGATGAGTTAAATTACTTTCAATGAACTACTTGAAACTTTTAAAATGATATAGTTAGAGATACGTTCCAATTTGTAACATAGAAATAAATAACTACCAAAATAGATAGAAAATTTAAAAACATTAAAAAAATACCAAAGATTTGGATACCTGGATTTACACTGACGGAGTGAGTAATTTTTCACTTCTCACATCAAGTAAAGCTCATTCTTCTTCTAAATCGTCAATGAAATAATTATCATCAATTATAATCGACGGGATGTGAGCTATATTAGACCGCCTTTTTCTTTGAATCCTTTTGTACCTTTCCTTTAACAATGGACTAACAAGTGGAATACGATCTATCTTTGACCACTTTTCTTTACCAACCCTAAAGTACGTTTCCTTCAGCAAAGGACAATCTCGAATACGTAGCCTTAAAAGTGAGGATGGCAGTCCTGCCTTAGGAAAAGAGTTGAGGTTCGAGCAATTCAAGATCGTTAAAAACCTAAGAGAGGAGAGATTCTGAAAACCCTTGGAAGGTAGCTTCTTCAATTTTGGAAGATTTGCAATGGTCAGATGAGTTAGAGAAGTGGGCAACATCATTCTCATCTCTTCCTGAGGGAAAGACTCTGCATCTGAGCATCCCCGAATCTCCAGTCTTCTAAGAGAGGTGAGCTTGTGCAAACCCCACTGAATCAGTAGCTTATAGACACTGGGATCTTCAATATAAAGCTTTTTTAGTTGGGTTGGAAAACCTTCTTCTGGAAAGGATATGAGACCTGGACATTTCTTTATACTTAATCGTTGAAGAGAGTTGAGGCTGTGCATGCAGTTAGGTAGAGCTTCAAGTTCCCAGCAATCTACGATTGAACAATCAATCAAATTGGTGTCTGGTAGCCCTCCTTCAGGGAAGGAAACAAGACTATCACAAGATATTATACTAATACTTCGAAGATGGCTCAATTTGTGCAGTCCATCTGGTAATGATGCAAGATTCCCGCACATACGGATCCTGATACTTTCAATTGACGAGTTAGCATGAAACATCTGTGCTATGGTCACTAGCTTTGAACAACTATTGATTTCGAGGTGTTCAAGCGTCTGAGGTAGTTGGCATGATAAGGTTGTGAGCTCTGTGCAACGCTCAACGGAAAGGTGTGTGAGTGCAGTAGGTAATGGATCAGATGATAAGGTTGTAAGCGCCGGACAACCGTCAATTGAGAGATGCTTGAGTGTCACAGGTAATTGACCTTTTGAGGATAAGCACCTGAGAGAATCGCAGTTGACCACGGCCAGTTTTTCAAGAAGAGATGTGTTGGTGTTACTGGTGTTCTTGTTACGCAGAGCAGAAGAAGTACCAGTATCCTTTCTGTCACTGAACAAACATCGCAATTCCTTACATTCTTTTACAACAAGCGTTTTCAGAGACAAAGGTAGTTGGTCTCTGAAAATGAATTTAAGAGAATCACAATTTGAAATCTCTAGGTGTTCGAGACGAGCATTGATGTGCTTTATTCCCTCCGGTAAGGATCTTAGAGTAGGGCAATCTTTAATCTCAAGTTTGTTCAGAAAGGAAAAGAAATAAGCATCGGGAAAGGAAATAAAGCTTGAGAAATCCCGAATACATAGCTGTTTGAGAGAGGCGAGGCTACTCAATGGTTGCTCAAAAGTCATTAGTTCTTCACAACTGCCAACTTCAAAACGTTCAACTGTCACAAACTCTTGCATGAACCAATTTTTTGACACTGAAATATCTGAAAGAATCAAAGACTTTAGTGACATAAAGTCAATCGGACAGTTGAAAACCATTCTTCTGCATTCAGATATTTCTAATTCGTTGAGCATTGGAAGGCTTCTGGCTGATATCACCAACCCAAGACATTTCATAACCTCCAATTTTCTCAAAGAAGGAAGACTGTATACTGAAATTGTCAACTGTGTGCATTCACGAATTACAAGGTTCTCTAAGGAAGGAAGAGGGTCAGGCGGTATTGCAAGGAGTTTGGGGCAATTAACAATCGAAAGCTTACAAAGGCATGGAAATATTTGAATATGCTGATTTTCATTGATTGTATCCCAATGCTCCCATTCTTGCAAGTCTTCAAAATATAGGTTCTCCAATGACTTAAAAGGGATAGAGCAACCCTCCCCATAAATCTCAGAACCAATATGTTTTAGTCCCCTCATCCCTTTGATGGTAAGGTCTTTAAGGGAGCCTAATAACCCAAGTGTCGGCAATGATTCACACATAGCACATCTTTCTAATCTTAGGACAGTAAGATTGGACAATAATCTTGGATCTCCAACCCAAGACGGAAAATTTCTTCCAGCATAACTCTTAATTGTGAGTTTTTTAAGATTTCCATGAGGCTTTAGCATATCAAGCACATATTTTTCAGCTATCTCGTTACGTGATACATCAAATTGATGCCCCCATTCTAGTATCAATACTTCTAGATACTCTTTATCAGCCAATACTACCTCTGTTATGTCTTGATCAACATTATAACCATTCTCTTCATTAGAATTATAAGTATTCTCTAAACTTGAAATGTGAAGCTCTCCAGCAATGAATTTTAAATTCTTCAAATCCATCAAATTAGACCGATTAGATTTGCCCACAATAAAATTAGACAATGTTTGGAGGCATTCTAATTTATTCATTCCTGATGGCATATCTCTTATTAAATATGCACCTTTAATATTAAGATGACGTAGATTGACTAAATTTCCAATTTTGGAAGGCAACATCTTTAGATGCCAACAGTTTCTTAACATCAAGATTTGCAAGTTGTATAATGTACTTATCGACTCAGGTAGATTTCTAATTGCAGTATTAGAAAAATTAAGATACCTGAGATGTCTCAATCCCGCTATTGAATTTGGCAATTGGGAGATTTGATAATTTTGCAGTGACAGCACCCTCAATTTCTTGAGCTTTGGTAACAAAGAATGAAGAACGAGATTACTAAGATAATGACGGTAGTGATATAAAAATGTTGCCAAGAGTGTCCGTAGGCACTGTGCGTCCTGAAATCCTTCAAATCGGTTTGAATTTTCCAAGAAAACAGGAGTATAAGATAGACGAAGAGCCTTTTTAAAGGTTCTTGATTGCCTATAAGGCCACAATTCATTGTCCAATGTCAAAATTGTTTCTTTAGAAATCCATTGAGCCAAATCATTAACAAGATCGTGCATTATAAATTTTGAGCCATCATTGCTTGATTGTTGGAAAAGTGACATCGATAGCAAATCACGGAAATATTTGCGACCTAATGCTTCAGGTTGCTTATCGTCTTCTGGTTGAATAAATCCTTCTGCCATCCATAAGAGTATAAGTTCTTCCTCTTCAAATTCGTAACCCTTTGGAAGAATTGCACAATAAGCAAAACATCTTTTTAATTGTGATGGAAGATGATAATAGCTCAACCTTAAAATAGGAAGAATGTCACAATCTTCATCAGATAAATCCCATAAATTGCTATCCAATATGTCTTCCCACTCATAATTGCTCTGCTTGGAATGCAATAGACCACCAAGTGTCTTGGCTGCTAACGGCAAACCTTTGCACTTTTTAACAACTTTTTCTCGTATTTGTTTCAGATTTTGATGTGCAATGATGTCTCCATTGTCGAATGCATGTGTCACAAACACAGACCAACAATTATCATCTGATAAAACGTTTAACTCATGAACATGTTGATGTGATCCTGTCACTAATGCAACTTCTTTATGACGTGTTGTCACAATGATCTTGCTTCCTAGTGCTGCAGCTGTAAAAGGTGCTGTCAATGATTCCCAGAAATCATAACGCTTGCACCAAACATCATCTAAGACAAGCAAGAATATTTTTCCAGCAAGTTCTTGTTTCAATTGAACTTGCACTTGATTTAAATCATTGTAATTTATATTTGAGGATGAGGGAGATACTGAACTGAGAATTGTCTTTGAGATTCTCAAAACATCAAAATCGTCGTGGATAGAAACCCATGCTCTTACACCAAAATGTTTCACTACTGATTCGTCATTATAAACCTCCCTAGCAAGTGTAGTTTTCCCGATTCCACCCAGGCCAATAACTGATATTACACAAAAGGTGGTCTCTCCTGCAAGGCATACAAGGACTTGAATGTTTGGGTATGCTAAAAATTAACGAAAAATAAATGAAACCTCCATAATATAATTATATTTGATTAATTGAAAAGTTTACTTTTTTTTTTTATTACATGAACTGTATCTGGGACAGACTCAGAGGACGACCGGGACCAACCGAGATAGAACACTGGGACACGGCCCGGATGACAATTCCCAAATGGGAGGGATTAACAACACACCCAGAAACGGGTGGAAAGAAACCTACACACGAAGGTGGAGGGACAACCCATACATACGGTGGGAGATCATAGAATATATTTATATTATAATAATTATTATTATATTAGATATATATATGTATAATATTTGGATGTTTGGGACTGGTGTCGAACCCATGCCCCTGACTAAGGAGGCATGGGTGGTTGCTGGCGCCAACCAACGGCGCCAGCAACCAAGTGACAATTGAAAAGTTTACTCCATGATAGGCAATCCATAATGAGTATTATTCCTAAAATAATTTAAGCGGAGGACAAAAAAATTGTGAAATCAAAGATAATTACTATATAAACTATGCATTTCTATATTTTTCTTGTCAAAGTAGATTCATATTATAAAGAAAAAGTTATTAATGTGTCACTAATAGAGTATGAGTACGTCACTATATTAATTGTTACTATTGAGATTTGTAATCTAATCATTAGTTCAATAAATAAAACTCAAAAGAATTGAAAATAGAATGCTTTTAATGATACTTTTGTTTGTTAATCAATTCTCAAATCTTAGAACATCTTCAATGCAGTTATCTATTTGAGTTGAATTTCTTGACACATAGGATAGATACGTAATGGGGTAAAAACACCCTCTCCAATTATCTATTTTAGTTCAATTTCGTACCATATAGTATAGATAAATAATGAGATAAAAACACCATCTCTAATGCAATTATCTAATCAAAATAAGAAGTTGATGTGATAAAAAAAAGATAATGAATATGAAGATGAGTTTCTTAATTGAGATATTCTCCTAAAAATGCCGATTAGGAATTCTCAAAATATTTAACCAATTAAAAATATGGAGATTTGTCTTATTTTCTCTCCTCTCAATTGTAAAATATATAAAAAAAAGGGTTAATTCTAATTTTTCTCTTGTAGTTTGGTATAATAGCAAAAAAATCTCTCTCATTTATAAAAGTAACAAAAAAATCTCATAGTGATTTCTAAAGTTAGGGCGCTTTTTGACTACTTTTAAAAATGATAAGGGTTTGTTTTACTTTTTTTATAAACTATAAGTGCTTCAATGATTCCTGAAATTGGGGTTTTGTTGGACTATTATGCTAAACTACTTGGAAGAAATTAGAATTATTCCTATAAAAACAAGATAATACGAAGAATAATTGGTAAAAAATGAATGCATATTTTATTTTGGATAATTACATATGAGATGAAAATATACATTTTTATATTTTTCTTATCAAAGTAGATTCATATTAAAAAAAAAAAATTGTTAATATGTTTATATGTTATTAATAAAAACTAAAAAAGTATATAATAGCATAGGAGATCTTACCTGGTGCATTCCCTAACAACATTTCAAGAATTTTGGCTTTATCTTCGTCTCTCCCATAAACATCTGCTTTGGCTGGCGCAAGACTGGTACTTGGTGGTCTTGGGTATGCAGCGGCTGATGTCTCTCCAGAAATCTCTCTCAATCCAAGAGCAGTGACTCGATTACTCAGTTTTGTCAACCGGCTAGTGACACTGTTCATCTTTGACCACATATGGAAGTTTAACTTGATATCAGGGATCTTGCTCAAAGCCTTGCCAGTTCTCCCTTGTTTTGCCTTCAACATGCGGCCCAACGCTTTAGTAGCAAACTCATCAACTATGTCCTCCATTTCATAGGCCAAGTCTTGCAGCTCAGCCAACCATACTTTTACAGCACTTTTCTTCAGTTGCTTCTCCTCTGCATCTTCGATCACTGCTTGAATCATCTTCAACATATTTTCCCACTTTTCCAGCTTTGGACCTATGCCCACCTCTCTTACAAAGCTCTGCAAGTTACCTGAGGCCAACTGAGTAAGCAACACCTTCAGGATCGGAGAGAGAAAGATCTCCGCCACAGCTGCCATGGTTTTGTTTGTGTTGGAAGAAAGATATGAGGATTGATTATCACAAGGAGGGAAAAAAGAGTACTGGTTTTCTCTGTGAATAAAACGCTTGAATAAGTTCAATGTTAGATCTGGTTTTCTCTTGTAATGCTTGAGACTATAATTTTTAATGGTTCATTTCCCGGTAAATAGCAAGCAGCTTCATGGAAAGTTCCTTGATATTACATGGAAACAGAGGACAACGAAGTCTCATTGGTTTAGAATAATAAAGTCTCCATTGACTTGACTGGTTGTTGGATGTCTCATTTCCTGAAAATTGTACACAATAGAGTAAAGAGGATCGTAATTTCACTTTACATGGTTAGCTGTTTCCCTCAATATTCCACCAAAGTTTTATTTAAATTTCAAAGGTAGATATACTGGCACCAACCAATAATCCACTCATTTGATCGACAAAAGTCATTTCACCTTTTCCTTTTGTGGACTACTTTTGTTTCACTTTTAATTCATTTCACTTTAATACTATTCTACCCAACTTTGGGAGCTAGAGAGACAGAGTATGAGACTTGTACAAAAGGATAAAGAAAATGTGAAAGACAATAATTTTCTAGTCGGGATTATTTAGAATCAATCAATTCTTATTAATGAAAATTCGAAATAAATTGTCTAGTTTTAAAAATATTTCTCCGGTTAGAATTCTCTTCATAAAAAATAATATAGACAGTCAAAATTATTAATATTTTTTTTTCCTTTTTATACATGAAGATAATTCACACAAACATAAAATCAAAACTAGAAGATCTCATCTCTCCTGAATCAGGACCAATCCTGAAGAAAAAAAAAACCCATGTAAAAGAACCATATGGGAAAGAGTTAATCTAATATTAGTTCTGATATCTATATAAATTATTGAGAAGACCAAATGACCTTCAACCTCCATTGTTTGTTGCTATCTGTGGCATAGGCATAAGGATAAAGGGTTGGCCTAAGCAGTTCATTATCAAAAACGGATTTTCGATGTAATTACATAGAAATTTAATATGAAACAAAACACAGAAAGAAAAATGAAACTGCATAAAAATTTAATAAGAAACAGGATATCAAAAAAAGAAATAAAACTATTTAATAAGAACAGAAAAAAAAAAAAAAAACTTGAAGATTATTTGTTTGAAAGATCTGAAACTACTGTAATTAGGTTACTATTTAGTATACATATTTTAAATAAGTATCGAATTTTTAATTAAAAGAATTGTGAACAAGTTGGTAAAGATTGATCTTTCTTTTATAGTTGGAGTAATTAGTGAACTTCTTTGCATTTATCATATGGTTCGAATTTTATCATATATATTGATGAGGAGTGCCTTTTTTCTTGTTGGAGTATTTCTTCTTATGGACGTCGAATTTTAGTTTCCAGACTTTATATAGTGTATAATCTCGACATATATTCATACATTGCTGAACATTGATATTACTAAGTTTTTTTTTTTTTCTTTTTTTTAATGATATTATAGTTTATGTCTCCCATAGTCCCTCATGTTTGAAAAAATACATCATTCTAGTTCATCTGACTAAAATTTTAATGGTCAAAGCTAACAGAAAATATATATTGACTATTTTACCCTTAGTTTAAAATTACTAAATTACCCTTTCTAAAAATTAATAAAATAAAAAACTCACAATTCTTTTTTTTTTTTTTCTTTTTAATATTTAACCTTTTAGGTTTATTGAAATGACAAAATCCCCTCTTCTGTTAAGGTTAACTAATAGTTGATGAACAGTTGAGATTAAAATGATGTATATTCGAAATGTGATAAACCAGATATAAAAAAATTCAGAGTTAAAAATGAGAATTTTTTCAAAAACCTAGTTCTCCCTTTTAATATCATGAACTATTAATGTTAGATAGTGAGGGTTGTACAAACTATTTTTGCAAACTATTTTCAGGTTCCCAAGATTATGCAAACTATGCTCATGAACTAATTGAGTAAAATGAATTCAAATCCATTTTCTATTGCTATTTTTAATATCTCAGATCTCATATATAAATATATATATATATATGTGTGTGTTCCTTATCCGTTTGAATTGATCAACATTAGACAAATTAATCATTGCAAAATTTACAAACGCTGCATATGGGATTTTAAAAAATGATTGAACTCCATTAACGTACAAGTACAATAGGTTGCACAATCTATTATATTTTAATTTGCTAGATTGATTTTAGTTTTTGGTGCTCTTAGCCTGAAATTATGCAAACGTATGTTGACATTAGTGCTCTGTCCTCCAATTATGCAAACATATGTTGACGTTTTGGCCTCTTGCTGTGGACTCCGTCAAAAACAAAATGATATT
Organism: Dimocarpus longan; assembly: GCA_022984855.1. Lineage (NCBI taxonomy): Eukaryota > Viridiplantae > Streptophyta > Magnoliopsida > Sapindales > Sapindaceae > Dimocarpus > Dimocarpus longan. The sequence continues at coordinate 1,901,492 of CM041021.1, forward strand.
AAAGTGGTTAATACAAAGAAATAAGTGTTCACAATTTGATTAACCATTAATTTTATAATATACTTCTTATCCTTTGCTTTCTTTTTCTCTTTCTCTCTCATCCAGAAAAAAGGTTATCTACTTTAATAAATTTTACCAATATCCCCTAAATCTCATGTAATTTTATAAAGATTTTTGGCATTTTAGAATCTTTTGAGAATATAAATGTCTTTCACTACAAACAATACTCCAAGTCAGATTGTTTGAGTGGAGTAATTAAAATAACGCACACTTGCAAAATAAAAATGATGATGATGCTAATGTTGAATGAGGATGTTAACTTTAGTTGCTTTGTTAAAAAGCCATTCACATATTCTATGGTTCACACCTTTACATACCAATCGGTCTAGCATATGGCAGACATACATAATTAAAGTTTTTGGAGTCACTATAAAGACAGAGAGAGATATAATTATAGGTTTAGGAATTACTATAAAGATAGAGAGAGAATGTGTGTGTTCACATTTTTTTGGACAATATTTGTGAAAATAATTTATCAACAATGTCTCACAGCATTATATACTAACAAAATTACATTGTAAATACCTTTAATTTGTAGGCTTGCAAATTATGAAATTCTATCATTGCACAAAGTGTTAGAACATCGGTAATTTAGTGAACAATTTGTGAAGCAAAGTATGATTATCATCATTATTATTATTATTTAATTAGAAGCGGAGTACGTTTTGAAGTGAATGGAGAGAAATGAGAGCTTTCTATTGGCCAAATTTCAATAGACAACCAATGGTGTAGTGCAGTCGATTTTTCCACTTTTACGATGGTGTGCATATAGGTCCAACTTAAAGTGTTATGTACCATTTCATCAGGTAATACAACCTTTGGTTGTAACTATTTCATCAAATGTTATTGCAAAACACATCAAGCAGGGCACCACTGCTAGTTAAATCTGTAATTCTTGCAAGCTGCACCGTTCAGGTTCACTTTAAGGGAAGGCGATTCTGCAGAATGTCAGGCATCATTTTCTGCACTCACAGTTAGCGGTGTTTTCAGAAAAAGTTTCTAGAACTCCAGAAAAGCCAAATGATGTTAGAGTCCATGCCAATCGTCACACTGTTGGTCGCGACAGACTTGACCACCAAACTAAATTGGATCAGGATAGAGAACACGTGCCACCATGTCACAAAGGGTGCTGCTGGCGCAGTACACGCTTAAAGTGAGAATCAGAGCATGATAGAAATCATAACAAGCAAACTCTATTTGGAGGTATGGTAAATCTTCAGGATTATAGATTTATAAGTTATACAAATCCAGACTATTCTGTAAACTTTCTCATTATAGGCTTGTATGCATAGGAACGGCTGTGCCTTTTCTCACATCTTAGATAAAAGGCTCACCCTTCTTGCCTCCAAATTTCAAATATACTTCAGGGCTATCTACGGGCATTTTTTATTTGGTATACTCCTGACTTTAAATTTGGTGCTCTTTAATTTCGTAGTCTTCTTTTTTTTTCTTCGCAGCAACAAGTATGCAAGAGATGATTTTATTGGAAATTAATGCATTTGTGATACATGAATATGAAGATACATTAATGTGGACACATTGAAAGGAAATTAAGGACTAAAAGCTCATTAAAATATGAAAGAAAGGTTCATAAACATCCATTGTTAGTGAACACTTCTAACGATTGTGAAAGTATGTACTAAATACATGTATGTCTAAATATATGTACTAACCCAAGACATTAGTCAATAAGCAAACAGTTGGTGCTAGCCTTAATTGTTATTCAGCTTAAGACTCATGTACACTAAGATCAAGCATATTTCTTACACTGAGTGATATTCCCTTCCAGCACAAACCAGAGTTCACCCAGTGGTTGAAGTGCTTATTCTTCACGTGATAAAGGAGATTGCAAAAGGGATAAACGAGAAGAGAGGTTTAAGATACCCCCTTATTCTTACCTCTACGATCCAGAGTGTTGGATTCTGAAGCCTAAATCAATATTGTAGCACTAAAATCATAAAGAGGCAAGCAAGTATTGTGACAGATTCATCAAACATTTAAACGGTTAGTAATCTCATGTTGATCCATTTAAATATAGTTAAATTAAATTCAGAATTTAAAGTTACACGGTATTTCCTTTTTTTTCTTTTTTCCTTAGTTCTGATTGTGAATCAGGTTGTGAGAATCAGAACATATGATAGTACTCATAACAAGCAAACTGTATATGGAGGTCAGGTATATACACAGAATTACAGCTTTGTAAGCCATACAAATCGAGACTATTTTGTTAACTTTCTCATGATATAGGTTTGTATGCATAAAAATGGACTGCACCTTCTCTAGCATCTTGGATCAGAGGCTTACCTCGTTGCCTCCAAACTTGAATTATTCTTCGGGACCATGCTACAAGCATTATTGATTCGGTATCCTCCTCGCTTTAGATTTGATGCTCTTGAAATCTCCTGCTCTTCTATACAGACATGATTTTTCCTTCTTTTTTTCTTTGTTGGAACATTTTCAGCAGCTTATGATTATTGCATTTTAGTTTGGTGCTCAAGCCAAATTCAATCTTTTGATTATTGCATTTGAAATTTACAGATGCTAGTGAATGCATGAGTAGCAAGACAAATTCAATCTTCGCCTAAATTCCTGAGCCATCTCATGCAGAAAATTGCAGTTTGTGCTCATTAGAAAACCATAAGAGATCTTCATATAATGGACCAAAAGTGTTATGGGTATTTCAGTTCTAATTGGCTTAATATCGCTCTATAGTTCACCTTTCTCAAGATTTTTTGTTTATTTCTTAATGATCAGTTTTATTGGTACCCTTATGTTGTTGGTTGAACCAGAAGGAAGATTATGTGCTTGTAAATTTTACTTTCAGCAATGTATGCAGTCCCAGTCAAAATTGGATTTTGTATGTTGATCCAGACAAATTTGATGGATGTGCCCCGTGATATGGAAGTGCTAGCATGATTGACACTGCATTCTGCATATGTTCATACACGAGCACGTACTTTCGGCAACCTGCGTTACTATTCATGGTTTTATCCGAGTGAAAAGTCTTTTGGGACATTGATTCTAAAAATGTTATACTTAATTACTCTTATGCAGGATGATCGTTATTCTAAGTATATTGGCAGTATGGCAATTGTACCTATGACGTATGGTCGTCATTTCAGACAGAGTAAGTCATAATTACTTCTGACAGCGAAAAAGCATCCATCTGCCATTTTTCTTAACTGATCTTTGTTTTTTTCTTAAATTCGCCTTTGAACATATTATGTAAGTGATCTGTTATGAGTTACTGATTATCTTTGTGATGGCAGTATGTTGATAAAGAATTTGGAACTGCGTATTGAAGATAAGCCCTGGACATGATCATAATGACTACCTTCCTGCAAGAAAGGTTGATCTTCCAATACTTAATATAATGAACAAGGATGCTGGACTCTTCACTAATGTATACTTAATATAACACATATTTATTTATCTATATACCTAATATAACTAATGTATACCATAAATACCAAGCTCATCACTCACGCTTATTTATTTCGTGTACAACCTACGAAAGCTCCGGTTGTCGTACAACCTACGAATCTTCAACAACCTACGAAACCTCCAGTTGTCGTACAACCTACGAATCTTTTGTAACTGCCGACAAGCTAGCAAACATGTGTTGTCTTTGATTTTGTCTATAGCCTTCTCCAGATACTTGACACGTATCCTCTCATCAACAATCCCCTCAGCGCGTAGATACTCGTCCAGTTCAGGCACCCCAATCGCGCGTCGGATTCCTCTCGAATAATCCGCTTCAGGATCGAAGATTTGCCTCACTTCATCAACCAAACCCATCCGGACCATCAGGTCGACCCGCTCCGATACAAACGAGTAAAGCACCGGTAAGGACACATCAACCCATAAAAAACCAGCATTCATACCTGGGTTGAAACTCAGAGTCACCGTTGACCAAAGCTTCAATGTAGGAGTTGGACCCACCGGCGATTATGGGGAGGCGGTTATTGCTGACGATGGACTCAATGGCTAGTGATGCTTGCTTTCGGAAGTCAGCAGGCGTGAAATTGGAGTTGGCGTCAGCTATGCCGAGAAGGTCGTGGGGTACACCTTGACACTCCTCTTCGGTGACTTTGTTGGTGACCGTGTTGAGACCTTTGTAGACTTGTATCTTATCAGAGTTGACAATCTCGGCAGGGAAACGAGTAGCGAGGTCAATGGCTAGACGGGACTTGCCTGTCCCGGTAGCCCCCATTACAAACAATACTTTGTCTTTTCTTCTATACAAGTTGTCCAGGTTGAGCCCCGGAGAGCCCTGGAAGTTCACCAGATTCTGCACAGCTTGTTTGCACACAGACGACATGGATAGCTTCATATGGATTAAACCTGCTAAAAATATATATAGATAAATAAAAATGTGTTAAACATGGAACATGATATGTGTACAAAAATTTTCAAACAAACCCCACATAGTTAATTTCCATGGACCACATACCTATAATATGAAATATGCGGCGACCTGTGAGGGGAAAATGCGCCTACAGCAACTGTCTATTGGGTTGTGTAGCAAAAGTTGGCTGAGAATGGGATTGGCGTTGCAAGTTTTAGTGGGAGAGACTAGAGAGCTGCTGCTGGGGTGGTATGTGCAAATTGCAAAGGGTGGCTAGTACTGTTCATGTACTTGGCTATACAAATATTTGTGCCTCCTTGCTACAGCTATATTTACATATGTGCAGGTACAGTTGGAAATGATTTGGAGAATAAAGGATTGGGGGGCACTTGTGTGTGTATAGAAATTAAAAGAGAGAATGATTATGACATGATGATAATAAGGAAGATATCCATCTCTATATATGTGTGTGTGTATATTGATCTGATCTCTTTTTGTGAAGATAGCTTAGCTAGCTCTGTCACCTGTGTGGGTGCGTGCTCAAGCGTGAGTGATGAGCTTGGTATTTATGGTATCACTAATAGAACTCTTAACACCATTTTGTTTCTGACGGAGTCCACAGCAAGAGGCCAAAACGTCAACATAATTGGAGGACAGAGCACTAATGTCAACATACGTTTGCGTAATTGGAGGACAGAGCACTAATGTCAACATACGTTTGCGTAATTTCAGGAAGAGAACCAAAATGTAAAATCAATCTAGCAAATTAAAAGTATAATATAGGTTGTGCAGCCTATTATACCTGTACGTTAGTGGAGTTTGTAAAATCCTATATGCAGCGTTTATAAATTTTGCTCTAACGTTGATGAACTCAAATGAATTAGGAACATTCAAATATATATATATATATATATAAAATTTTTTAAGCAGTTTCCATTGTAATAAACTCGAGAGAGATTCTATTATCTTTCGTATACTTTTACAAAGCTCTTTTATGATATTTTAAAATCTTTTACAAGTGATCCCTTATGATTATAAATAAAATAAGAATTTTAAAGTTAAACTTATCCTTCATACGCGATTGATAATTTCAAAGTGTGTTAAGGACATGTATGATATTTAATAACTTAACCATAAAATGACTATTATAAATTTTATCAACTTCAACCTTAAATACTGTAATTAAATATTTTTTATTAACTTAAATTTTTAGGTTTAGTAAAAATTAATTTGACACTAAAGTTTGAAGGTCTCAATTCAATTCCTTCTCCCCCTTTATTAAGAATTCTAATTGAAGGTCTCAATTCAATTCCTTCTCCCCCTTTATTAATAATTCTTGCTACTAACACACATTATACGGTTAAAAAGTTTTTAGCATGCATCCGCTGTCAACCATCTGTCCATGTTACTTGTTCACTTTATATTGATGTTTCATCTTCATGTCGAAAACAGCTCATATCTCCAATTATTTACCAAGTATATTTTGATTTTCTTATAATCAAGGATGATTAAAGTATATAAGCCGACACTTCTCTGCAGCTGAAATCCAAACCCTTTCTCCCAAATTAGTAAAGGATAAGAAAATTACGGTCAGAAAGAAAACTAGTCTCGAAAATTTTTGGTTCATTAAAGTCAAATGCAGTTCATTCTTATAATTTGACAAAGCAATAAATCCCTGCGGAAGTGTACACCTGTTTCATTTCTATAACAAAAATAAACATATAGGCTTGAATAACTAAATTGACAAAACTAATCTAAGCAAACAATTAGCAATGTAAAAATGTATCACCATATGGTACAAAAATACAGAGATTGTTACAAAAGACGAAAAATAACGGGTTTATATTCTTTATACATCTACTACAAAATGTTGTCGAGAAGCGACCTTGGGACGAGACCAAATGCATTTACTAAACTGTGCATGAAATTCGTTTATTGCTTCGATCTACCCATAGCAAAGTGAACAGCTGCGGTTCTGGAAAATTTTCTCATTGACAGCGAGCTAGTTAAGTATGCCTGCTCTATGGTTGCTGAAATAATGATTCATTGTCATCAATTAGTTTGATTCTAGAGAGAAAAGACCTATTTTGTAACCAAAACAGTTGATTTGAGGAAATCTAATCGGTTCTTGGTAAGGTTTATCTTCTCTTCTGCTTCAGCTGCTTTTTCTCTAACCCCACGAACAATGTCCTTGGGAGCTTTCTCTACGAACTGCAAAGAGCAAAACAGAGACTGTAAATATATTGCGATGATGCTTTAAGGTTTCAAGTATGTAACGGAATAATTTTGAATGTTTGTGCATACACATTGTCTTATAAAAATGGAATTATGCAATTTATGTGCATAAATGCATAGAAGAATGTGCAGACAAAGTAGTTGTATTTGCCTAAAGTGTTTTACAAGAACAGATCCAGTATATACTTTGGGGGATTTGAGACGAGCTACAAGTCCATCATACTCCGATTGCATCCTGGAAAGGCGTTTGGAAAGGCGCTCTACTTCAGCAGTAATATCCACCATATCAGCAAGGGGTAGATAAGCCTCTAGCCCTTCGCTGGCAACAAGGTGGACTGACATATTTGCATCTCCTGAAATTTGGTGGCATTTACATCAACAACAGTCGATAGTTATGCATCCTAAAATAAGTCATTTACAAAAACAGGCACCAGAAAAGGCAATATAATCTATGATTCCGAAGCACGGCCTGAAGAAAACTGATTTTAGAAGTTTACCTGGAGGAGAGACTGTGAAATGGACATTTTGTAGATCTAGTCTGGATAGAAGAGCTAAAACCTCCTTCTCTTTCTGCATCAAACAAATAACATTAAATTAAGGAAGGCTATTAACATTATAAAATTGCATGGATTATCAACTCAGTTAAACAAGACTGTAATCTCAACTTGGTCATATATTTTTCTTTAGGTAGCAGTCAAAACATGACTAGTCATGCATATGGGTGTGAGTCGCGTGACCAGCTTAATAATAATTGAAATTATACTACAGAGTTATAAATAGACAGCAGAAAATTACAGATATATACTGGAGGACATCCTCATTTGCCACAATGGATGCAGATATACGCTTTGCTGGCTCAACCGAATATTCAGCTCGAGCATTACGAATTGCCCTCGTCTTGAAAAAAAGAACAAAAATGAAAAAACAGAAATTAATGATTTTTCATTTCTGGAATATGGGAAAAATATAATAAATTAATAATCCCACTAAATAAAAGGTTGACTCAAGTATGCAGGTGTTGAGAGACAAAATTAAGAACATGTTAATAAACTTACCAATGCTTGTAGATTTTCAAATCTTTTAATTGCGTTCACATTCCTTGGAAGTGAAGTTTGGGGCCAAGAAGATACTATAAGAGCTTCTTTTCGTTTTGGCAGTGCCTGTTAATAAATTAAACAATTGAAAAACCCATTTACAAAAATATAAATATAGATAAAAACTGAGAGAGAGAAAGGGGGGTGGGGGGGGGAGGGGTTGGAGGGGGATATGTGTGGGGTTGGTTGGAAGAGAAATCAGGATCCATTAAAGATAAAAAAAAAAAAAATAAAAAAATGGTCAATATAATCCAATTACACATGTAATAAAATGCCTTAAGGCACGTTCCATATCATTTCTTAATCAAAATAGGATCTTCAATTAGATTTGAGGTATGAATAATAAGAAAATAAGAAATAAAATTAGTAGAGGTTCTCTCCCAACAAAGATGATTGTCATTCTGATACGAAGGAAAAGGACAAATGAAACACAGATAGAACCATCCTATCTAAATAATCTTGACATCCAGCTAAAAGGTAAAAGAAATATGAAGCCCATCCTTGAAGATGCTTAAATTTGAAAAAGTGGTGTTGTTCCGCAATATGACATTAATAACTAGTACCTAAATTACTTATCAGTTAAACATTTGCAGCATCTAACTAGACATAGCCACATTTAACAAGTTTGCAGGAAAGACACCCAAATCGTCAATACATAAACAACATAGATAACTTTTAGGTTTCTTATCAGCTTAAACTTTTAGATTTAATGGTTATTGACATACCGTACAAAATTTTAAAATACTTTCATCAAAATTTAATACAAGAAAGCTCATCACCTGCCACAGTTCTTCAGTTACAAAAGGCATGAATGGATGTAGCAGTTTCAGTATGCTTTCAAAAGTATATAATAGAACTGCCTGTGCTAGTAAAGTATCTGAATTATGTCCAGAGTGGTATAGGCAAGATTTACTTGCTTCAATGTACCTGGGAAAAGTGAAAAATATCAACCCTCAGCAACAGGAAAAGATACAAATCACTCATGCAGAAATCATAAGCTCAGTAACAGCATGACCAAGCATAATCTAAAGATGTTAGCACAATCATCTTTTCGCAAGATTGAACAAACTTACATACACCAATCACAAAAAGTAAATGTACAAATAAAGCAATTATCCTCCATAGTTTTTCCTATACATTCTTGATTTAGCAACAGCTTGTGCCAGCAGCTATGAGTTGGAAGAATATAAAAAAACGATGGCTCAGACGAAACTATAATTTGATGAGAAAATATCTGTAATTTTTCCAATGAAATTGCTGTCTGAAGTTATAGAACACACCAATCAGCAAAATCGCTCCAAAAAAAGTCATATATTTCTCTCCCAACATCTCCAAAGAAAAACTTGTCGTAACTTGTGGTGACTGTATCGATAAGTACATGGAGCTTCGATACCTGAAAGCTAAACAAAGTTATTTGACAATTCATTTTTCCATAACTATTTGCAGTCAGCAAACAGATGAAACAGCTAAAGTATATTGATATCAAGTCATTAGGTATATTTCAAGAGCATAATCAATAGGCAATCTAGAGAATACACCACAATGTTTCTCTTACCACCCAACCTTCAGGTAATGGTGATGCATGTAGAAACTCCTCTTTGTCAAACTGGAAAAAAGAAACAAGAAAATGTTTCAAGCAAAATTAGAAGCTACAATGTTTACAAAGTTTCACAACTTCACATGATACAACATGTACTAGTTATCATTCCAATGCCACCAAAAACAACAATAGGGCTGTCAACACTAATGTATAGCCTCATAGTCAACGTAAATAGATGAGACACCAGTTAGTTCAGAGTGAACTTAATTGTTTTTCCAGAGGTTTGTCAAAATACTGTAATGTGGTGAAACCTAACTTTAAAGTATTAGAGAAGTTGCTTGGAATGTGCTCTAAACATTTTAGTTAATTTGTGAAAATGGATGAGATTGTGCTAATCCAACGCTTTTGAGTCACTAAAAGGAATTTCATCTATAAATTTTACATGCCGATGATTTTAATAATCCAACACTTTTTAATACATGAATATATATTTTGTTCTCTCTCACTTGTTAGCAGACTAAGCATGAAAGTTCTCAAACTAATCACTGTTTGTCTGATCCTCAATTGTCAGGGTTAACAACCTTATAAGCCAGTATAGCTTCCCAAGATGATTCATCAGTCTGACTGGGCAAATTCTGCAGAATAAACTTGCCAGCATTCCATAGTTTGTTGGTGAAGGCCTTGTTGGAGGTCAATCTCTCAGTAGATAAATTCAGGTCCTGGAAGAATAACATGCAAAATTAGATGATCAGGTAACATCTTTGGTACAGTAAAACTTCTTTTTGATATACTCTAGGACCCATGCAAATGTTACAGCACACTGCTTAGAGATGGAAATTTTCATCATGAGACAAACAAATGACATGGAGCCTTGATCATGCTGTTTAAGAACTTTAGGACAAAACTAACCTGACCAGCAGTCCCCAAAGCAAGAGTGAATCGTAAAGCATCAGTGCCAAACTCCTTGATTGTATCAAGTGGATCTATAACGTTCCCTAATGTTTTTGACATTTTCCTACCCTGAAACAAATTAGTATTTAAAGCTTCACAAACTGAGAGAATTACACTACAAACGCATACATGAGAAAAGGGTCAATATGAAAGGAGAAATATGAGGGCTATACTGACAAGTATGCTTTTGCTTCGGAAGTCATCTTCAATTTTGTAAAGCTATTGAAGCTTTACAAAGATAGTTTATCCAATATATGCTCACAAATAAGCATAGACTGACTCCATATAGAATCAAATGTCATGACTTCAAGATAAGTCTAATCAATTAGTGAGACAAATAAAATAAAGGAATTGGCATAACTTAAGGAATTTAATAGATAATACAAACGAATTGTATTTGATGGAAACTTATAAAACAATACCATTCAGATACAAAAAAGAAAAAAAGTGAAGTTACAGCAGCAAATATTTAAGTTAGAACAAATAACAGTAACTTTGTAAATGATTAACCATGATTAGGACAGAAGGGCGGGGTCAGAGGGGAATGCCCTTTCAAGAAAAACAAAAACAGCAAAGAGAAAAACCAATAGATACCATATGAAAACCTCCATAACAGTAATGTCAAATGAACTAGCCATTTGATAACAAGAGAACAACTTAACTAGATGAAATATCAATGTTAGCCACTTAACTAGATGAAATATCAACATTGAGATAACAACTTTGCATGTACATTTTACTCACTTGTGCATCTCGGATTAGTCCATGAAGATACACATAAGAAAATGGAACGGTCCCTGTGAACTCAATTCCCATCATGACCATTCTTGCCACCCAAAAGAACAATATGTCATGCCTGCCAAGCAAGATAAAGCATTGCCACCAAAGGTCAGACAAGAACTAATGTAAGTAAAATAAACAAAACAAAAGCAAGAGGTGCCTATTTAAGATGCAAGATGGAAAACACTATGCATTCCGAAATTGCATTAAATGTGACTCCAACATATTACAGATATCTATTATCAGTTTCAGAACCGTAAAAAAATTAGGAATGCTATTACTCTCGACATCAAGAGATCCAATCTTCTCATAATATCACAATAGGTATTGAAATTATAGACACCATATCACAGTTCCAATCTTTTCCCAACCACTCCTTTTTCTTTCACAATGTTGTCTTTTCGTATGCTCTCCAGAAGCACAATCATAAGAGGTGATGGATAGCAACAAGCAGATTTAATATGTGTACCCATACAACAAGAAACAAAAGAATGAGTCTTTGACATTACCAATTCACCTTGGTTTAAAATGAGAATACAAATAATAGAAGACGAAAGTAACAGATCTCCTTTGAAACACCTTCAATAAAATAAAACAGTTGATAAACAGTATGGCAATTTACACCACACAACTTTCCTTATAATAGAATGCCCTTAGATTCCATGTCAAAAATGATGAGAACAAGCCAAAGAAACGTAGCATGTCAGGTTCAAAAGTCACATGTGACTTGTTAGCGTTATTTAATATGGCCAATAAAAAATGAAACTCATTTCGATAGTGTATACGGAATGATAGACTTTGTGGCCAAACATCATAAGAGATGTGGCAGCTGCAAGGTAAGGATAACAAATAAAAGTTTAGCACTTTGTTGGTGCCCCTTCCCCAACCCACCATCCCTCCCTGCTCCCCAACTCCGTAATCCAATATTGTCACAAAAATTAACAATTATTTACAAGGCTTTGCACACTAAAGTATGTGCATTCTTCATATATTATTAAAATTTTTCATTTTCGATACATAATTTGGATGAAGCAAGCTTGGTCATTAAAAGGCTATCCATAACAAAATCATGGTAATTAGGAATTTTAAACTCATCCATGCCACATCTCAAAGCCCAACAAGGTAAAGTACGGTATCCAATCATGAGACATGATCTTAAAAATGGGTTGCACTTCTTTATCCAACAACCTAAATCAGTTAATTGCAGCCAAAGACCCTATAAAAGGAAATCAATATATAGCATAAAAAGGGCACCAGAAAGATGCATACCCAGTTTCCATCATTGTTGTTGGGTAGAACTTCTTAAAATCATCAGCGGACACATCTGGCCAACCAAGAGTGCTGAAAGGCCATAAAGCACTGAAACAAAAGCAACATATATTCAGTAAAAATATGCAGCATTTATCATAAACAGAAATTTAATGCATTCGTATGAAAAGTGCAAATGTGGATGTGCAAGATTACGCATTATACATCTTCACCAAGCCTTCACAGAATCTTACTCGTTTTGAAATTCCTAGTGCTTGAATGAAATCATTAAACAAAACCAAAGCTACGATAACTCATTCAAACTTAAGATAGAAGTAATAGGCACATTAAAAACCATGACTTCTTGCACATCAGATGTCAAATACCATAATGCAGACAAAAGTCTATAAGTTTGTGAGACCATGTTATGCACTTCCTGCAATTACTCATGCTTTTAACTTATTATAACCCTATCTTAAGCAGTTAAATTTTGGGGAGAAAGAATTGATCAGAACAGACCAAGACAGGGGAAAAAGAGGGAAAAGAATTAATATGCAACAGTTTTAAATCTTGGCTCTGGAACTTAGTGCTTATATTCAGACGATAACTCAAAGAAACTAATTAATTCACGAACTTTGCACACGAGACAAATCTGCAACTTAAAATAGTAAAGTTATTTGATATACCTTGAAAACCAGGTGTCAAGAACATCTGGATCCTGATAGATTTCCACATCTTTTCCGTACTTATTATGAGCTTTCTCAAGAGCTTCATCGCCAGTCTTTGCAACAATATATTCTTCTTCACAGTCTTTTCCAACAATATACCAAACTGGTATACGATGTCCCCACCATAGTTGTCTGCTTATACACCAATCTTTAATATTTGACAACCAGTGATTGTAAATCTGTCACCAACAGAGTGTCCAACGTAAGAGAGCACACAGAACATTAAACATACTATATAAATGCTGCAATTATTGTTAAACAAACTTCAGGTAGAAGGAATGTGGATAAATGGCACAAAGGTACACAATTATAACAAATTTTTTTTAAGTTGATAAATTAACATAACCGGTGTTCATATGGAATAGCTAATGTGGACCATACTTAAGGCAATCCTAAGCAGGGCAGTGGATTACCAACCAGAAACTAGTAGATGAACAAGGTGGAGAAAGAAGCAACCATGGAACCAAAATGAAAGAAATTTTATGAGCCCTCTATAGCACAATGAAGCTATGTACATAGCACCTCCACATACCTTCTCAAATCTTTCAGGCATAATGGTTAATTCTCCTTTTTCAACTGCACGAAGAGCCTTTTCAGCTAAAGGCTCCATGGTTACAAACCACTGTTTGCTTACTAGAGGCTCTATCACCTGAGAGGAGAAAAGAAACATTACAAACAAACTTCACCAATATTCAGATTCAAAATCTGATAGGCTGTAAAATAAAGTCATGATTAACATACTTCTCCACCACGCTGAGATCTGGGAACTCGTGAAGTATGGGGTTCCTTTTTTACACCCAAGCCTGTCTCCTCAAGATCTGACCAGAGTTTCTTCCTTGCCTCAAACCGATCAAGACCACTAATTCCAAAGGTTATGGTTAAGATTAGGGGCAGCAGTTTTTTTTTAAAGAAAAAATCTCTCTAACCTAATAATTGCGAAAACAACTTACAAAAGCAGTTCCAAAGTGTTGTAACTAATGTATACAAAATATTACCTGTACAGTCCAGCAACCTCATTAAGAGTTCCATCCTTGTTCATTATATTAAGTATTGGAAGACCAAGCTTTCTCGCAAGAAGGTAGTCATTATGATCATGTCCAGGGCTTATCTTCAATACGCCAGTTCCAAATTCTTTATCAACATACTGTTATCACAAAGATAATCAGTAACTCATAACAGATCACTTACATAATATGTTCAAAGGCGCATTTAAGAAAAAAACAAAGATCAGTTAAGAAAAATGGCAGATGGATGCTTTTTCGCTGTCAGAAATAATTATGACTTACCCTGTCTGAAATGATAGGGACATGACGACCATATGTCATAGGTACAATTGCCATACTGCCAATATACTTAGAATAACGATCATCCTGCATAAAAGTATTAACATTTTTAGATTCAATATCCCAAAAGACTTTTCACTTGGATAAAACCACAAATAGTAATGTAGGTTGCGGAAAATGAGTATGTGCTTGTGTATGAACATATGCAGAATGCAGTGTCAATCATAGTAGCACTTCCATATCACTGGGCACATCCATCAAATTTGTCTGGATCAACACACAAAAACCAATTTTGACTGGGACTGCATACATGGCTGAAAGTAAAATTTACAAGCACACAATCTTCTTTCTGGTTCAACCAACAACATAAGGGTACCAATAAAACTGATCATTAAGAAATAAATAAAAAATCTTGAGAAAGGTGAACTATAGAACGTGTGAATAAAACTGTTTTTTATTTTATTCCATGAATACTTTGTACATGTTAAGGCTCTATTTTATAGCTACACTACAAGATAAAAAAGGAAATATAAAACAGGAAATAAATCTCCTAATTATATACACAATCTGTCAATTTGTCTCCTAATCATGAGCATAAAATCTTTCTATAATAACTCCCTCAATCATAGGACTTTCTACACTCCCCCTCAAGTTGGATCATAGATATTAATTAAATCCAACTTGCAAATGAAATCATTAAATAACTGTCGAGGAAGCCCTTTGGTGAAGATATCAGCAATCTGTTCCTTGGTAGGCACATATATCATGCACACAATTCCATTTTCAACTTTTTCCTTGATGAAATGTCTGTCTACTTCCACATGTTTAGTCCTATCATGCTGTACTGGATTAAGAGAAATGTTGATAGTAGCTTTATTGTCACAGTAAAGTTTAATTGGATAATTTACTGTGACAAATAATTCTTCCAAGAGTTTTTTTAACCATAGTCCTTCACACATTCCTTGAGCAACTGCTCTGAATTCCGCTTCAGCACTGCTTCTAGCAACTACATTCTGCTTTTTACTTCTCCATGTTACCAAGTTCCCCCAAACTAAAGTGCAATACCCAGTGGTTGATCTCCTATCGTTTACTGATCCTGCCCAATCAGCATCTGTGAACACCTCCACTTCTTTTCTTTCACATTTCTTGAAAAATAATCCTCTCCCAGGTGTTCCCTTCAGATATCTGAGAATCTTATAAACTGCTTCCAGGTGTTCTTCTTTAGGCGAATGCATGTGTTGGCTCACTACACTTACTGCAAATGCAATATCAGGTCTTGTATGTGAGAGATAAATTAACTTGCCTACCAACTTCTGATATCTATCAGTTTCCACTGATTTCCCACCGGTATCAATTTTCTTTCCTGCTTCAATTGGAGTGTCACTTGGCTTACATCCCAGCATTCCTGTTTCAGAAAGCAAGTCAAGGATGTATTTTCGTTGAGAAACAAAAATGCCCTTTTTTGACCGGGCAACTTCCATTCCCAAGAAATACCTCATTTGACCTAAATCCTTTACTTCAAATTCAGCAGCTAGAACTTTCTTCAGCCTATCCATCTCAGCTATGTCATCTCCTGTCAGGACTATGTCATCTACATACACAATTAGAATTGTCTTCAATCCTTTTTCAGATTTTCTTATGAACATTGTGTGATCTGACTGTCCTTGACTATATCCCTGACCCTTTATAACCTTCGCAAACCTGTCGAACCATACTCTTGGTGATTGTTTAAGGCCGTACAAGGATTTTCTGAGTTTACATACCAGATTTTCTTCTCCCTTTTTGTTGAACCCCGGTGGCAATGTCATAAATACCTCTTCTTCTAAATCACCATTCAAAAATGCATTCTTAATGTCTAATTGTTGAAGAGGCCAATCTAGATTTGCTGCCAACGATAATAGGACCCGAATTGTATTCATTTTCGCTACTGGTGCAAATGTTTCAGTATAGTCAATGCCATAGGTTTGGATAAACCTTTTTGCAACCAAGCGGGCCTTATACTGTTCTATTGTTCCGTCAGCTTTATATTTTAGGGTAAAAACCCACTTGCAGCCTACAGGTTTCTTCCCTTTCGGTAACTCCATTACCACCCATGTACCGTTTTTTTCCAAGGCCGTCATTTCTTCCATGACTGCATTTCTCCATTTAGGAACCTGTAATGGCTCATTGATATTTTTTGGGATATCTGCACTGTCAAGGTTAGAGGTAAACACTCGAAATTTTGTAGATAGAGAGTTATAAGACATAAACCTTGAGATAGGATGTAGTGTACATGATCGAGGTTCTTCTCTGAGAGCAATGGGCAAATCAAGGTCAAAAGGTTCTAGCGTATTTGGAGCTATCACTGGTTCAGACTTCTCGGGTGCCTCGAATGTGACGTCTTCTTTTTCCTTTGACTTTGGCTTCCTTGAGTAAACAATTATCTCCCTGTTATTTTGCTTTTTTCCATCTCCCCCTGTCTTAAAGTTTCCATTTGTACATGGCATATTAGACTTGAAGGGTGATTCAGTGTTTGGGATTGGGAGTGAGTCATGAAGTGGTTTAGTATTTACGGTTGACTCAGGGAGAGAGAAATCAAGATTCAAAAAACAGTCAAAAAACTGATCTTCACTCACTTTCTCCCCCTGAAGAGAAGATTTTTGAAAGTAAGGTGTGTGTTCAAAAAACGTAACATCAAGACTAACAAATACCTTTTTATTGATGGGATCATAGCACTTGTAGCCCTTTTGAGTAGATGAATATCCGAGAAAGACACATTTAACTGCTCTAGCGTCTAATTTACTGCGATGATGAGAGTGAACATGGACAAATGCAGTACAACCAAACACTTTTAACGGAACACCAACACTAAGACGATAAGTTGGAAAAATTTTTTGAAATCGCTGGATGGGTGTTTCAAATGAAAGTACACGACTGGGTAATCTATTTATAAGATAAGCAGATGTTAAGATAGCATCATCCCAGAATTGTTTAGGCATATGAGTGGAAAATAGTAGGGCACGAGCAACTTCAAGAAAATGTCGATTTTTTCGTTCGGCAACTCCATTTTGTTGAGGAGTATCAATACATGAGCTTTGATGAATTATCCCATGTTTTTTAAAATAATCACCAAAAATTGTATTGAAATATTCGGTACCATTATCGGTTCGAAGAATTTGTATTGAGGTTTGAAATTGTGTTTGGATCATGGAATGAAAATTAATGAACACGGAATGAACATCTGCTTTCGTTTTTAATAAATATACCCAGCATACACGTGTATGATCATCAATAAATGTGACAAACCATTTGGCATGAGTGCGATTAGGAATCCGAGAGGGACCCCATAGATCACTGTGGACTAATGAGAATGGTTTTGATGGCTTGTATATAGATTTTGGAAAAGAAGTACGATGGTGTTTTGCCAATTCACATATCTCACATTGAAAATCAACATACTTTTTATTCAAGAACGAAGTAGGAAACATTCTTTGCAAATATTGAAAATTGGGATGGCCTAGTCTAAAATACCATAACAAAATATTATTATCTTTAGAGGAAGATACAGAATTACAAACTACAGTTTGACATTGTTTACTCACATTAGCTTCCTCAAAGTAGTAGAGTCCATCACACTCTTTAGCACTGCCAATCGTCATCCCCGATGATAGGTCCTGAAAGATACATAACGATAGAAAAAATTTAGCAAAGCAGTTTGAGTGTTTCGTTAGCTTGCTGACAGATAACAAATTGCAAGATAAATTTGGAACATGAAGAACCGACTCTAAAATCAGAGAATCAGAGAGTCGAATACTCCATTTTCCTGCAACTGACGAAGGTGACCCATCTGCAATTTTAACCTTAAGATTTCCAGCACAAGGTGAGTATGATGAAAAAAGATTATATGATCCAGTCATATGATCGGAGGCACCAGAATCAATAATCCAGGAAGTCTGAAATTGTAATTTGGTATTTAAGGCTTGTAAGGAATTACCTCGATGTGCTAATGACCCAGTTGGAATATTAGACTGACCAGCGGTTTGGAAACTGGAGAACATCTTATAAAGTTGGTCCATTTGTTCAGAATTAAAACCTCCACTTTGAGTAGGAACGGGTTCTGTTTGAGCTTGATATCCACGGTTCCGATTGCTCTGTTTGGGTTTCCAATCTGCTGGTTTACCATACAACTCCCAACATTTTTCCATAATGTGGCCTGGTTTTTTACAGTGTTCACACCAAGGCCTGTTTTTATTCTTATTTGAGCCCAGCCCACTTGATGAGCCTTCGATTAGAAGGGCTGATCCCTCACTTGATCCACCAGTTTGGGCCTTCGGCACTGTTGACTCACTCTGCATAGATGGGCCGAGCATCACCTTCCTTCGGTTTTCTTTTCTTCTAACTTCAGAAAAGGTTTCGCGTGTTGATGGCAGAGGTCGGCGGCCCAAAATCCTTCCGCGAACATCATCTAGTTCCTGGTTGAAGCCGGCCAAGAATTCGAAGACTCGTTCCTCCTCGAGTCGCTTCCGATAGTGAGCACTGTCGTCAGAACATTTCCATTCGTCGGCGTAACTCAGGTCGAGTTCTTGCCAAATCGCCGACATCTCCAGGTAATACTCTGTGACATCTCTCTCTCCTTGCTTCATCTGCCATAACCGAGTCTTGAGGTCAAAGATTTGGGATGAGTTTTCCATATCCGAATAGGTTTCGCGAACGGCTTCCCAGACCTCCTTTGCTGTCGGCAAAAACATGTAGGTTTTGCCGATTGAAGGTTGCATGGAGTTCACGAGCCAAGCCGTGACCAAGGAATTTTCTGACTTCCATTTTTGTAGAGTTGTAGCGTCTGTTGAGGCTGGTTTGGGTGTCTCGCCGGTAAGGTACCCGAGTTTTCCTTTGTCGTCGATGACTAGTTTGATTGATTGTGCCCATTCACGGTAGTTTCTCCCGTTGAGTTTGGCCACTGTGAGTTGAATAGATAACGTATCGGTTCCGTTCGAACCATTGGTTGAGATTTTTGATTCACTTTCTGAAATAGAGGACCCTGTGCTTTGATCGCTGGAATCAGACATTGATCACTAGGGTTTAGACACACCTAGCTCTGATACCATGTGAATAAAACTGTTTTTTATTTTATTCCATGAATACTTTATACATGTTAAGGCTCTATTTTATAGCTACACTACAAGATAAAAAAGGAAATATAAAACAGGAAATAAATCTCCTAATTATATACACAATCTGTCAATTTGTCTCCTAACCATGAGCATAAAATCTTTCTATAATAACTCCCTCAATCATAGGACTTTCTACAGAACGATATTCAGCCAATTAGAACTGAAATACCCATAACACTAGTATATGCCAGAATTTGGTCCATTATATGAAGATCTCTTATGGATTTTTAATGAGCACAAACTGCAATTTTCTGCATGAGATGGCTACGGAATTTAGACAAGGATTGAATTTGTCTTGCTACTCATGCATTCACTAGCATCTGTAAATTTCTAGGCATTAGAATTTGCCGAGAAATATTCTTGCTCTTCTTTTGATTTTTCAGGCAGATGAGCACTATGGAACAAACAAATTAATCAGCCACGTCATCTCATGAACTTGGACTGATGTGGTCTTCCAAAAAATAAGCCTGGAGGTATTCACCAAAGACATTTCCCATAAAAGAAAGACCTATTGTGTTACATCAATAAAGAATAACTGAAAATCATAAAAATAGGCACTGTAAGTGACAATAAAAATAGCTATCTACAAGCTTTAATGAAGTTTAAAGTAAGTTAACTACAAAATGGTTTCACATAAAATTAGTAGAACTATTTGAAACTCATAAAACTAATGTGAGTACATATTTACACACACACACACACACAAAGCACAAAAATATATATTAATTTATAACCCTTGCAAACTAAAGTAATTTAACTAATTCAGTGCAGAGCTGAAAGCAAATGCTATCAATGGCTAATAAGCAATACTTCATTTAATACTGATCCCACACACACTCTGAATTAATAAACATATACCTGAGCACCATAACAAATTTAGATTTTCATTCTGACATTATACAAAAGGTAACTTCATACACATGGCCCATTTATCTCTGAACTTATGGTTTCAGGAAAACAAAGTTGCCCTAACCTGAGGATTTACTGCAATGGCTACATCACCAAATAGTGTCTCTGGACGTGTTGTTGCTACTGTCAAAAAGTCACTCCTACATAGGAGAAAGATATAAATATTAATAATCGGAAATAAAACCTTGAAAGGTAACAGACCTAGATGTGAATTAAGAAATATATGATAATCCCATGTCAATTTGAAGTAGAGGCAATGTATCCATATTTAAGGAGACGTTTAATATGCCAATGATCACCTATTAAATAAAGTGAAGCACAAAGTTCTAACATATGTCAATTAGGAATATAGAATTTGTCCTTTCTGAATGTTACTTAAAGAGCAAGATGTTCCCAATTCCTTTCATCTCTTTTAGTTCATTCTTCCTCATATTTGCCCTTTATGCCATATACATACTTGCTAGCATACATACATAACTATTTCTCCATCTGTTTCTTACAGTGACACAATGAATGAAGTGTTTCACATTTTATTTCAACAGAACATCTGTAATAGATATCATGGTCATTCTGTCTCTTAAACATTGAGAATTTTTATAGTAGGCCTCACTTACATTTACAAAAGGATACCAGTAATTTGAGAAATCATCAAATTGTTTTTTCTAAAAAGCAAATGTTAGAAACATCATTGAAATATGTTAGAAACCTCCTTCAAAATTCATCACCATTCTGCCTTCAAGATCATCAAATTTTGTCAGAAACTTCAGCCAGGAAGCAACTATGTAGATATTCCTATACTTAACTAATGGAAAACTTATACTAGAAATTAACTAAAGAAATAAGAATAGCAAGGAAAGAGAGCTAGAAAAGATGGAGGGAATTTGTAAACAATTTTATTTCCTCAAATCTCAGCAACAATGAAAATTAGGCCACTATCAAATACAAAAGGAAAAATTTCAAAAACTAAACAAATAAGAAAAGTTCTCAAAAATTCCTAAAATCTCACTCAATCAATCAATCACAATCCCTAGAATCTCTTAAGTTGACTCAATCAAAATCCCTTAAATCACTAATCAATCACAATTCCTAAAATCCCTTTAGTTGACTCAATCAAAATCCCTTAAATCACTAATCAATCACAATTCCTAAAATCCCTTTAGTTGACTCAATCAAAATCCCAAGAATCCATAATCAATCAATCAATTATGTCTCTTCCTTCTTCTAGCATAGGTGTGGAGCTTAGGGTGTTCTACATCATTCCCCTCGGGTTGAAAAGGACTTGACTCCGACAAGTGGTGTTGCAAATAAGAATCCAAGTGAGAAGGATCCAAACGTTGCAAGTCTTTCTCAGAAACCCAAGAGTCATCTATATCTAGGTGGTTTTGCCAACGGATCAGAAATCGTCGAAAGCCACCATCAGGTGAGGTCACGTACTCATGACCTAAAATGTCTTCTACAGCTTCAGCAACAATTGGTGGAGTTGATGGAGGAGGCGAAGTTCTAGCCGGAATCATACCTGCAGCAAAATCAGGAGAAACAACTGGAGGCTCAAAAGTGTCTCGGTAAGGAAACAAATCTGCTATATTAAACACTGGACTGATAGTCAAATTTGGGGGTAATTCAATTAAGTAAGCATTAGAGCCAAGCCTTTTGAGAATGCGAAAAGGCCCCGTGGCACGGGCTTGTAATTTCTTTTTTTATTGCTTAGGAAAGCGTTCTGGACAAATACGAACCATCACATAATCATCCACGTTAAATTCCAATGGTCTACGATATGCATCGGTAGCTAGTTTATAGTTTTCATTACTTAGAGTGATTTTTCGTTTAATCTCATCATGTAGGTCATACATATGTTGGGCAAAATCAGTGGCAAATTCAGAAGGACGAGAGAGGGGTAATAAAGGAACCAAGTCAATAGGCTGACGGGGTGAAATGCCATAGACAATCATAAAAGGACTTTTACCAGTGGTTCGATGGACAGCATTGTTATATGCAAATTCTGCCATTGGAAGGTATAAATCCCAAGTGCCCGGCTTATTACCTACCAAGCAACGCAATAAGTCTCCTAAACTCCGATTAACAACCTCTGTTTGGCCATCTGTCTGAGGGTGAAAGGTCGAAGAAAATTTTAAGGTAGTTCCAAAGAGTTTCCACAATGTCTTCCAAAAATAGCTTACAAACCTAACGTCCCTATCAGAAACTATGGTGACTGGTAAACCATGCAACCGGACAATTTCTTTGAAAAACAACTTCGCAAAATGCGAGGCATCTGTAGTCCTAGCACAGGAAATGAAATGGGCCATTTTAGAGAACCTATTGACCACAACTAGTATAGAGTCTAGACCTTGAGCTGTCCTAGGTAAACCCAAAACAAAATCCATGCTTAAATCTCTCCATGGGGCGTGGGGAACTGGTAAAGGGGTATACAACCCGGTATTTCGTTTCTTGGCTTTAGCTAGGTGGCACGTCCGACATTGAGAGACAATTCGGGCGACGTCTCGTTTCAAAGAGGGCCAATAGAACCTATCCTCAATTAAGGCTATAGTTTTATCTCTACCCAAATGCCCAGCTAACCCTCCTGCATGCATCTCCCAAACTATAAAATCCCTAAGAGAGGTGCGAGGAATACATAGGTGCACTCCTTTAAAGAGATACCCATCTCGAATGAGGAAGCCCTCATGGTCACGATTAGGCCCCTTTGAAACATCCTGAAAGATGATCCCAAAATCATGACATGTGGAATACTCAGCTTTAATCCTATCAAATCCTATGACTTGAATGCTCAAGGTTTGAAGTATGATGGTAACTCGACTAAGGGCGTTAGCCACTTTGTTATCCTCACCTGGGCGATGTCTAATGACAAAATTGAACATTTGAAGAAACTCCACCCATGAGACATGTCTATAATTCAGGTTCTTTTGGGATTGAAGGTACTTTAAAGCTTGGTGGTCAGAGTATAGGACAAACTCATTTGGTAAGAGATAGTACTGCCAATGATGAAGGGCTCTAACAATAGCATAGAACTCCTTATCATAAGTGGAATACTTCTGTTTGGCTTCATTGAGTTTCTTACTAAAAAAAGCTATAGGGTGCCCTTCTTGACTTAGAACCCCTCCTATTCCTACACCTGAGGCATCACAGGCAACCTCAAAAACCTTAGAAAAATCTGGATGACTCAACACAGGTGCCTCAGTCATTTTTCTCTTAATTTCTTCTTGGGCTTTAGTAGCTGCGGGAGTCCAATGAAATTCTCCTTTTCTCATGCAACTTGTAATTGGAGCCATGATGGTGCTAAATGCCCTAATGAATCTCCTATAAAAGGTTGCTAACCCATGAAAGCTTCTAACCTCAGTCAAAGTTCTAGGTATGGGCCAATCTCTAATTGACTGCATCTTTCCGGGGTCAGCTATGGTCCTTTGGGAAGAAACAATGAAACCTAAAAAAAGAACTTTAGTTTGCATGAATGAACATTTTTTAAGATTGACAAACATCTTTTCAGTTCTTAAGGTGTGAAAAATCTGCCTAATATGATCAAGGTGGTCTTCCCTAGTTTTACTGTATATGAGGATGTCATCAAAGTACACCACTAAGAATTTTCCTATGAAAGGTTGTAACATATGGTTCATCATCCTCATAAAAGTACTAGGGGCATTAGACATGCCAAAAGGCATCACTAACCATTCATACAGTCCATCGGGAGATTTAAAAGCAGTTTTCCACTCATCACCGGGCCTAATCCTAATCTGATGGTACCCACTCCTTAAATCAATCTTGGAGAACCATTGCGATCCTACCAATTCATCTAACATATCCTCTAACCTAGGAATGGGAAATCTATATCGGATGGTGATTTTGTTTATGGCTCGACTATCAACACACATTCTCCAAGATCCGTCTTTCTTAGGGGTGAGTAAAACAGGGATGGCACAAGGACTAAGACTAGGACGTATAAATCCTTTTTCCAAAAGGTCTCCGATTTGCCTCTTCAATTCAGCACGCTCAGTAGGGTTCATTCTATAGTGGGGGAGATTCGGGAGTTGAGCCCCTGGCACTAAGTCTATAGCATGTTGGATTTCTCTCATAGGTGACAACTCATTTGGTAAGTCATCTGGTGCAATGTCTCTAAACTCCTTTAATAGGTTACTCACTACCGCTGGATGATCTAAACTAGGATCTAGGGGTTCTGGATGACTTTCCTTAACCACTAAGGCATACATAATCCCTATCTCTTGTGAGTCTCGTTCAAAGTCCTTAGGAGCTAGAATATGAAGGGTTGGTCTGGTAGTTCCATTAGGAGGTAGGTTTTGGGGAGAGTTCCCATCGGGGCGAGGAGTGCCTACATCATCAGGTTTGGCAGGTCGTAAGACAATCGGTTTACCCTCATGGATAAAGACATGGGTATTGTTCCTACCAAAACTCTTGACATCATGGTCATACAACCAAGGTCTACCCAACAGGACGTGAGCGACATCCATGGGCAGAACATCACAATATATTTTCTCAAGGCAAGATCCTAGTTTAATTGGCACTAGACATTTCTCAGAAACTGGTAAAGACGTGCGATCTACCCAAGCGACCCTAAAAGGATGTGGATGAGGTTCTGGTTCAAGTTGAAACCTAGTTACAGCCGATTTGGATATGACATTCATGGTACTACCCCCATCAATCACTAACTTACAAATCTTATCATTGCAACAGATGTAAGTATGAAAAATACTCGTTCTTTTCCATGCATCAGGATCAGTAACGGTGGATAACATGCATCTGACTACTCCTAGATGGGTATCCTTTTCTCCTAATCCCTCTCCTAAATCTAATTCGTCGGACTCCCCCCATAGGAATTGGGTCAACAAATTCTCCCTCATCATCACCTAACAAGGGATCTACAGAATCAGCCTCTATAACCAAAGTTCGTTGAGGGCAACGAGAGGTTATGTGTCCCTTAGCATGACAATGAAAACATTCTATTTGGGAGTTATTAGGACGCGAACTAGATGAAGTTGGTCAAGACTCCTTGGTTGTACTAAACTGAGAAGTGGAGTTAACATTTGGGTTTAGCATATTTGGGACTTGGGAAGTGAGAGGCTGGGAGTTAGATGTGGTTCGCGAGGGTCGACTACTAAAGTTTTGAGAAGTGACTCGTCTAGGGTTAGTCCAACGAAGGTATTTCTCAGCTTCTAGGGCTCTATGGTAAACTTCTTTCAAAGTTCTAGGGGGTAGTCGCTCCACCTCATGTTTAATGTTACTCTCATAGAAACAGAAGAATTTTCGAAGAAGTCGAAGAGGAGGAAACCTTTCTAAGGGATAAAGCTTTTTACTTGGCTTCTCTCTGGGCGTCTTCTAGTGAAGATTTTAAACATTTGTCTTTATCTCTTGTTTTACTAGATTGGAATGCTGCTATTTGTTGATTGTTTCTACCAATCTTGTATTTAGGTTTAGACTTTATATGTTTGTTTTATAGTGGACTACTGGTTCACAGGTGTATTTCCTTCTTGTTATTAATAAAATTTTTGTTTCCTATAAAAAAAAAAATGTCTACTCTCAACCCATTCACAAACCTAGCTACCACCAATCTAGGTTCCTCACGAAGCTCACACCTTAACATGAGTTCATCAAATCGATTAAGGTATTCGGTAACACTAGAAGATGCTTGCTTAAGGTTTAATAATTGGTCCACTAATTCACCCTTATGGAAAGAAGGTAAGTATTTTTCTTTTAACTTGAGTTTCATTTCTGCCCACAAGGTTATAGGGTCCAAATCTAGTTGATCAAATTGGTGTTGGATTGAGTTCCAATACAATTTTGCTCTACCGGTCAACCTAACCTTAGCGAAACGGACTTTGTAGGGATCTCTAATATCATACCACTCAAAATAGTCTTCTAAGGCTGATAACCAGTCTAGGAAAACATTAGGATCTACCCCTCCTTCAAAAACGAGAGCTTCAAGCTTGACACGCCTAATAGGGTCATTGGACTCATAGTATGGGTAACGCGGGCATCTAGGATCTTCGAAAGGTTCCTCATCTAACTCTGCATTCCTATACTGACGCCTAAAAGGTTGAGTGGCCCTATGGTCTTCGAAAGTGTCACTTCTAAACCGACGACCCTCAAAATTGTCTCCTTTAATGGATTGTTCAGTGTCTCTCTCAAATGTCTTATTTCCTACTACCTTAAGATGTTCTCTTCCTAGAGTATGAGTTTGAGGCAGTAATTCGTCCCTAAGGGTTGGTAATATACCAAGAGAATTATTTCTAGCTGGGTAATTTTCCTTATGAGCTACGGACGAACCAGATACTTGGGCCATTGTGGAGTTTTCAAGAGGTTCCATAGGTTGTTTTCCCAAGAGTTTAGAGGCAATAAGCGTTACTTGGGACTTAAGCTCGGACATTTCAAACATGATGTGGTCAACTTTAGTCTCAAGGTTAATAATTCGGTTGTTAAGGTTTGTGTTTGAGGCTTCTGATGTATCTGACATTTTTTTTTTTTTTAGTTAGAAAAGAAAAAAACTAAAATCCTCTATCGAATAAAAATTAAAACTAAAAGCGATGCACATAAACCACTAAATTAACGAAAAGTTTATATAAGGGTTTTTTTTTTTTTTTTTTTTTTAGAGGCAAAGATCTAATGCAAACTACACAAATAACCAACTAAAATTAACGAAGCACGGTGACTATAGCAGAGTTGTTGACTAACCTGGATCCGATTAAAATTTTTCTTTGATGATGGAAAATTTGAGAAAGATCCTCCAACTGTTTGATATTTGCCACATGACCCAGAATTTTGAGATATAGCAAAATATCCCTCAAAATCGTTTGTTGCTTTGATCGGCTGTGAGAACTCTGGTGGATGTCATGGCAGAAGAGGTGGCGTTATGTGACTAGACTAGAAAACAGAAGCTGGTGGTGTTTATTGGAAGAGGTGTTTGGGGTGTGTTTAGTAGGGTTATGGGGTTTATTTGGCAAGGTGTTGTGGGCTGTTTGGTGGGTGTGTTTACTGGAAGTGTTGTGGCAGTATTTGAAACTATAATGGCAGTATGGAAGTATGAAACCTGGCTCTGATACCAAAATGATGGAAAACTTATACTAGAAATTAACTAAAAAAAATAAGAATAGCAAGGAAAGAGAGCTAGAAAAGATTGAGGGAATTTGTAAACAATTTTATTTCCTCAAGTCTCAGCAACAATGAAAATTACGCCACTATTTATAGTGGCCAAATACAAAAGGAAAAATTTCAAAAACTAAACAAATAAGAAAAGTTCCCAAAAATCCCTAAAATCCCACTCAATCAATCAATCACAATCCCTAGAATCTCTTGAGTTGACTCAATCAAAATCCCTTAAATCACTAATCAATCACAATTCCTAAAATCCCGTTAGTTCACTCAATCAAAATCCCTTAAATCACTAATCAATCACAATCCCTAAAATTCCTTTAGTTGACTCAATCAAAATCCCAAGAATCTATAATCAATCAATCAATTATGTCTCTTCCTTCTTCTAGCATAGGTGTGGAGCTTAGGGTGTTCTACATCATTAACCCAAATGTAAGAACAAAAGCAACAAAACCAAATTCTGCACCATCTAAACTCTATAATTAACAAGAGATTAGAACAAGAAGGATTGCAGTTAATTAAAATAAAAAATGAAGCAATTATTTGTCATTAGGAAAGAGACTCAAAAGCTTAAGTAGATAAAAAATGGCTCAACAATAGTATATAAACACTCTAACATACTCCATCATGTGCAAGACCAATAGGCTTGCCTTGTGACTTGAACTCAAAACACAAACACACAACAATTTCAGATAACAAATAACAAATTTAAATATTATCATGTGAAGGGCCCTCAAACCCAAAACTCCTTGGACAAACCAAGCTTTAATACCATGTTCATAGCCACTAAACTGAAAAGCTTATGCTAATAAGAAAAGGACCAACAATAGTGTATAAGCACTCTAACATTACCAAATTCCAAAAACCATAAAGTGTTCATAACAACAACAAATTCATTACCATTCAAGAAATGCAAAGGTGCTTGAGAAACGCAAAGGGACAAAAAGGGCCCCCATATCTAGTACTAGAGAGAGGTTGACTATTTTGGTTAATTTTTCTCATTAAACCTATTTTAGACACCATTGCTAAATATTCCTCCCTAGAGAAAGGACATATAGAAAGCCCTGGTTTGTTTGTGCCCACTAGGTTCAACCAAGTTAATTTCTTCTTCACCAACTCATATTAGCATTTATTATAGGGCATGATACCTAGCTTCTCATTTTCCAAATAAATGTAATGCCTTCATTATTTAAGTCCGCAACCAAAACAGAATTTAAATGTTTTGGATAACTCTATTTGCAAAGATCAGTACATATGTATTAAATGTAAGAGGGCAAAGGAATTCTGTACAGATCCTATCAAAAAACAGGAATTCTGTACAGAGTTATCCTTCACTATTTGTAGCAAATATGTCCTTCACGAGGATTACACCAGTGAATTTCTTTTCACAGAGGGTAAAAAGGAAAAAAAGAGGCCAACAGTCAGACAATACCTTGAACCTCCAGCAACACGATACTTTATATAATATAGAGTACCAGCTTCTTCAGAATATTCTACTTCCTAAGAAAAAAAATAAAATGCCTAATTTCAAATGCAATGATTTTAATTATATTAATAGACTAAGGAAAAAGAAAAGTAAAATCAACATGAAACCAAAAATAGCCTACCAAGTCTGAAACAGCAGTCTGAAGACTAGGAGACCAGTTAACCATGTAAGATCCTGAAAAGAAGCATTTATTAATTCACTAAAGGTCAGCTAATATCCTAACATTGTTAAATAGGAACAACACACAAAACAATTTTTTTTTTTTTAAAAAAAAAAGAACCTTAAATTTTCAGTAAAGGAATATTGACTCCCATAATATAGCATGAGATTCTCATCAAAAGATTAATTAGCATAAGAAAGCTTATTTAATTTTGCGAGTAGATCATAACTATACCAAATATGAGAGTATATAACATTTATTTCTCTAAGTTAAGCCCCTTTTTTATGAAGACACTGTTGTGCTAATGACCGTCTAGATAGATAAAGTTTACTTTTTGACTTTGCTATTAGTTTGTTGACAGATGACAAGTTTTCCATCTATTAGAATTTAAATCCAACCACTAACTCATGCTTACAAACTTGTAACCAAGGTTTTAAAATGCGAAAGACGAGGCGAGACGGCCACCTCAATTCGAAATGACAAAAAAAAAAAAAAAAAAAAAAATCATCCATAACATTGAACGAAATAATGATAACCAAATTTAGATATATAAATATCAAACAAAATAGAACAAAACCAACAACAATATCTATGTTGAGTGATGGAGAGGATTTTAGTGAAGGAGATTTCTAGGGTTCGTTAAAAAAATGAAGAGTAAAGGGGTGAAAGTCGGTCTTCTGTTTTAGAAAGTGCCTACTATCCCTTATATATATATATATATATATATATATGTTTAAAAAAAATAAATAAATAATAGGTTTTTAAGTGAGGCAGCAGTGGTGACCGCATCAGCCTGCGTTGCCTCAACTCGGGCTTCAAATACCCCCTCAGGCAGGTGCAGCAGCCACATACAAGGAGTGGCGGGCGCCTTCAGCACTCAAGCACACCTTAAGGTGGCAACTCAAACTGATTTTTAAAGCTATGCTTGTAAGCATGCCAAAGCTACATTTAGTTCAATCAAACTAAATTTTACACATTTAGTACTTTTGATTGACTTGTTATTCACGTGGGCCTGAGTGCACAAATATGTTTTGACTCCTTTCCATAGTCATCAACTTCAACCGAACAATGAAATACGCAAGACTAGCTGATTCCATTTGCGTTGAAGAGTCAGAACAACCAAAAATTCCAGTCAATATATACTTTAATAGATTGCCGAAGAAGGACTGAAGTGATTATGATCCCCTTTATTCATTTTGTGGTTAGAAGAATATTGTTTGTTATTAAATAGATTCCCACTTTTCTAAGGTAGTAGACCATACTCAAGAATCAAACTAATATAAAGTTGCTAGGCCAGTAAGAATCTGACAACTTTGCAAGAGGCAGAAAACATCTTGAGGCCGCCTTGCAAACAAAGGGCATAGCTTATAAAACAAGGTCTAATCTAAAGATTTCTAATACTAACAACCTTGTTTTGGTCTGAATTCCCCATCAGCTAAGACCACAAGGCAATGCTCAATAGAATTTCAGTCTATACCTTGGTAGATTAAGCCTTTCTCATGAAGCCTGACAAATGCCTCAATAACAGCTCCTGCAAAAATGCAAGGATGTGATCTCAGAACAAATGTCACTATAAGTTAAAACAAAACCACTACAACATATTTGAACAATAACTGTTGTAATAATTCACACATCATGCACTATCCTCAAATAATGTTACACACTTTCTAGTGTCTTATGTAGTAAAGTTCTACTAGATAGAAAAACTATCTTACGACTTAGCTGCTCATCAAGGGTGAACCGTTCTCTAGTCCAATCACAAGAAGCACCAAGTCTTTTAATCTGATTTGTAATGGTTCCACCATACCTGACATATCAAAAGGACAATTATCCCATCAAAAATTAATTAAAGAAAAAAAATTACTTGTACTAAAGATAATAGTAATGAAAATGAATGGACTTGCTAAGAATTGTTTCAATCTTAACAGTTATATCAACAGTACCACCATAAATTCAGCAAATAGATGAATCAATCAAATTCGAAAATGTGCAGCTATAAGAACCACCAAATCATCTAATAGGCAAGGTCTATACATCAGTAAATTCATTATACAGCCTCAATTCTCCACATTACCCCCTCCCAATTCCCAAAAGAGTTTCAAATTCCAAGTCCCTAGAACTAATTATTACTAGACTTGAATTTCTGCTCCAAGAATCTTGCTATTATCTCACAAGTTTCTGAAGATCGCTCATAAACCAGAATTTTAAATATTCTTATTACTTAATAGTAAATTATGTTCTGTACAACATGAGACTGGATTTCCATAAACTTATATTTGTACACAAGTAGAACTCACACGTTAAGTAGAACGAGAGACAAATAACGGTCATACAAATATGGATTTAGCAAATAATGAGCAGAAGATAATGGCCATTTCTAAAAAAACAGCTAAGATTGCAGAAAGGATATAAATCATGGAGGCAGGAGAGGCATAAATACTTTTCTTTCCACTCCCAAACTCTTTTTGTGAACTCATCTCTACTCAACTCAACCCTCTTTATTCCTTCAGATGCAAGCATTCTTTCCACAACCAACTGGGTAAAATGAAAAAGGAAAAAGTATATTAGCTTCCAGAAAAGAATTCAAATCTGGAATGTCCAAATGAGTAACACCTTACACGTAAGTTCCGTACTACATGCAATATTACATAAACATTGAAGCTGACCTGAATTGCACATGTACTTACAAAATATATACTTGAATCAATTGATGTTAGCAGAAAGCAACAAGCTGATGTGAATATAAAGTCCTGAGAGGCCTTTTGAGATCCCGCGTTTTTGTGTTTGTTTGTAGGGTACAAGCATTGAATCCTCATTACTAATTTAAAACCAAAATTTATAGAAGTTCAATTTTTTACCATTCACAAGTTGTCTTGTCTGCCAAAATAGACTAAAAAAATAGAAAACAAAAATAACTATAACACTGATGTAGCAGACGAAACATTCAGATGAATTAATCAAAGAGACTGAAAAGCAACATGCTGATGTAGTACAAAGCCTCTCAGTTTGACACAAAACCTGAGTTGCAATTCCAGCATGATCAGTCCCAGGTAGCCACAGTGTTGGTCTTCCCTTCATTCGATGGTATCTGACCATTATATCCTAGCAAAGAAACCAGAAAAGTAGATTAAAAAGAATAAATTAAAGCAAAGCTAAAAATAAAAACATAAGGGCAGAGATTTAAAGCATTCATGATCAAATTCAAAGGAAGTAACTGAAAAGCCAAACAGAAAAAAACAACAGAAGCTAATTTTTTATCAAAGAAAAAAGAAGAAATGTTTATGTTAGGCGTGACTGTCTGGAACCAATAAGAATTATGCAAAAATCATGAGGGAGCGAAGTTGCATCCAAATAACACAAATTTCGAGCCAGGACAAAGTTTGCACAGAAAGGTCATCAAAAAAGCATATAATGGTTCTCATTAGAAGCAAGCAGGGTTGAACTAGCACCTGAATACTTAAGTTTGTTGATTTACAACAAGAGGTAATTCAGCTGCTACTGAGATTGATATTTCCTGCTAGTGGCAATAATTTCCTAGAAGGACATCATAGCTCTTACTTTTTACTGGACCAAAATCAACAGTCCATTCAGAAATCTATTTACTTTTCTACACAAACTTAAATGCTTCTAATAATATAATTATAATACCACCCTACTACTTTGCAAAATTTACCTTTTATGTGTTTTTGGAATGTCTAGATCGATTACTTTTAGTATGAACAATATTTCAGCTCCTATTTTCTTCATTGACATTTCTTTGTAGAGCATTTCGATGGGGCAATCGGTCTGTCAAACTTCAGCAGTCCTATATACTAGATAATCATTTTGAATCACTGCTAACTCAGAGGATTGTATCATAAATATTCCGTAATAACTTACTGCATCATTGACTGCTACTCGCACTGCTTCTCTCTTTGTCTTATCACACCCCAAACCCCTAAATACTACTCCTATAACACGATATTAGTGTCTTAAAATTCAGTAGCTCTATAACAATTGTGTTATTTATGGCATCAATAATTTATCTATACCACACTACACTACACTGTCTAACCCTTCGAAGTCTGATCAGGATAGACATTTAATATAAGAAGGAACATGAGCGCACAAAGAAAAAAAAATCACATTATTCAGATTGTCATATATAATGAAGATAAAATTCTTGCATAAGAGCTCTTAAAACCATTGCACAACCTCAAGAGTCACAAACATGGCATGCCCCATATGCAGCGAACCAGTAACATTAGGAGGTGGCATTGATATCACAAAAGGATCGCTTCCACGTTCAAAATTTGGCTTAAAATACCCTTGAGACTCCCACCTAACATATAACAATGAATGAATCATCCGAATTAGAAAATGGTACAAAGCGCCATAAAAATCCATACACAAACCAGCGAGATAAAGAAATGAGCGCTATCCACAATGCATGCAGCAACTGAAAGACGGGACGCAGAAATGACTATTTTGAAAACAATCCATATATATATATATATATCCAAGTGCACTAACCACTTTAAATCTATCAATAACTCTTTAAGTTCAAAATGAAATATACTCACAAAGTTAATAAAAAAAAACAGAGTATATATACATAGAAGCTCTATATATAAATAAATAAATAAATTATATACATATATACATAGAAGTTATATATATATAAATAAATGAAAGATGTACCAATTGTAAATGCGCTCCTCGGAAGAGAAATCGAACGACTTCGGCAAGGTATCCTTCTCCGAAGCAGCAACTGAAATGCAACAAAAACAAAAACATGAACACATTACGCAGTTGGTTTAGCAACAAAGATGTCAAAAAATTTTGAGTTTCTTTTTTTTTGTTTTAATGAAAGAAAAGAAGAGAGAAAAACCTGCGAAGAATCTAGGCTTGAGTGGAGAGAAGTGTGTGGACGTGAAACGGTGGCGTCGGCGGGAGAAAAGGAGAGGATTGAGTCTGTACGAAGATAATAGAGCTGCTGGACTTGAAATTGATATATTCATTTTTTTTCTTTAATTTTTATTTGAAGTGAGAAGAGAAATGAAGAAGTAGAAGTGAGGAGAGAAGCGGAGGGAGAGGGAGGAGAGTGGATGATGCTGCAAGCAGTGTAATTTGATAGCCGATTATGCTATACCGTAATTTCGGTATGAGTTCTGTACACGCTTGGCCTTTTTTTTTTTTTGGTACAGTTTTGTGTACTATTATTTTTATTTCTTATTTATTTATTTATTACTTTTCGGTAGGTAATCATCCTAATCAAACTTTATTTTTTAATACCGAACAGGAATTTTTTTTTTGGATTAAAAGATTATATGATATTTTTTCTATTAAAATTCTTATGCTAGTTTAACTTTATAATAATCCAAATTATATAATAATAATTTGTTTCTTTTGCAGTCTACTATTCTAAATTTTAAAAATAAAATTGATTAAAGATTAATTAAATATTATAAATATTATTTTTTAAATAATATATATTATTTTCAAAATAATTCTTTTATATGTACATATCTCCTCCTTCGTCTAATCAAGAATTGGGATTTCATTGTATCCACTTTATAAATCCTATAATCGATTAATAATTTATTTAATTTCATCATTATTAAGAAAAATATTTAATGAACCATTTGTTGAGAAAAGAATATATTAAATTGAAACCTTTTTTAACACCAATACTATACAAACCATAAAAATATCAAAATTTATCAAGGTCGATTAATGACACAGTGATTAGGGGATAAAAATTTTTTGTTTTTAAAGAGATTAAAACTATTTTTTTATTTCACTCTACAAGCTAGTCAGTCAGAGGCGCCCGCCAAACGTTTTCCAAGTCCCTCCCGCCACCGCCACCAGGAAATCCTCCGGGTACTTGAACCTCTTTTATTTCTTGCTTTTCTTGTCTATTTAATAAGATTTTGAATTTTCCTTTTATATATTTACACTGATTCTTTATTTTATACATATATATATATATATATATATATCAGGCTTCACTGGTTCTGCTACTCAAAAGCATCTTGTAATGCTCAAACACAAAACGTTAAATTCTGGGCAAGATTCAATTCGTTATGTAAATTAAACAAATTTTGGTCTTTTTGGACATTAAGTTTGTTATTGTTGTTTGTGAGTTAGGGCCGAGAAACAGCATTACATGGTGTGATAATGTTGGTTTTGTGACATTTTGTCCATATACAAACGTAAAACTTGTAATTCTAAGCAATTTTCAATTGGTTATGTAAATTCAAAACAAATTTAAGTCTTTGGAGGTTGAGTTTGTTTTTTTTTTTTGGAGAAACAGCATTACATGGTGAATTTAGAATGATTTCGGTTAAAGGGATGGTAGAGTTGTTGTGAAATGTTGGTTATGTGACTTTTTATACATTTCTCATTTTGTTTTTCAGGTTTTTTGTTGGTGTCATTTACGTATAGTACTGTGAGAATTATGATTAGGCGTAGTTTATGAACTGAAAGTTCATGGTTCGGTTATTGTGTTATGTGTAAAGGTTTTGGTTCTTGATTGTTGGTTGAATTATAGTAGCATTAAGATTGAATTAGTAGAAGATTGTTTAGTGTAACTACCAGAGTTTGTATTATAGTTACATTATCAAATGATTGCTTGTTTATTTTTTTTAAAAAGCAATGACTGTCTTTGTAGTTTTAGTTTACATTTTGCTTTTCTGGAATTGTTCATTTCATAGGCCTTGAAATTTTCCCATTACGAAAATTGAAGGATTCGTGAAATTAAAAGTCCTTATGATGAAGTCAAGTTTGATTGTTTTTCGTTTGAATTGAAGGACACAGTCTGAACATGAATTTTGGCAGAAGAATTGAAGAATGCCTTTGCAAATGAGTCAATGACACTGGATTCATGGCTCTGCTGCATCAAAGAGTTGGACTGTTAATCTGCAGATCATTCAACATCTCCAGTCAGCTACGTGTTCCAGTTTCTCATGCATTACTAGCCAAATTCATAAGTATTTCGGCAGAGCCACAGAACGATTTACGTGTCAAGGCCATATGTGATTCTTTTCGAAGGGGCTTAAGTTGGGATAGACTTAGTAAGCAATTCAATTGTGTTGAGTTAAATGATTCTATTGTCGAGAAGGTGTTGTTGGAACTAAAAGAGCCAATCGATGCCAAAGGTGCCCTCGGTTTCTTTCATTGGTCAGCCCTAAAAAAAGACCACCAACATAACATTTGGTCTTACTGTATCACAATTCACATATTAGTTCAAGCCCGGCTGCTTATTGATGCTCGTATATTGATTAAATCGGTCTTGAAGAAATGTGGAGAAGATGCTTCGAAGTTCACCGTTGTGGATTCATTGCTTGCTAGTTATAAGTTTGTTGTTTCAACTCCGTTGGTGTTTGATTTGTTAGTACAGGGTTATGCCAAACTTAGAATGTTTGAGGTTGCTTTTGATGTTTGTCGCTACTTGGAAGAAAAAGGATTTTCATTAAGTTTAATAAGTTTCAACACTATGATTCACGTTGTTGAAAAATCTGATAAATGTTTTATGGTATGGAGTATCTATGAGCACATGTTACAAAACAGAAGATATCCGAATGAAGTAACCATCAGAACCTTGATCGATGCATTGTGCAAGGAAGGGAAGTTGCAAATTTATGCAGACATGGTGGATAGGATTCACGGGAAGAGATGTTCTCCTTCAGTCATTGTTAATACTAGTTTGCTTTTTAGAATTATAGAAGAGGGAAGAATTGAAGAAAGTATGGTATTGTTGAAGAGAGTGCTACAAAAGAGTATGATTCTTGACACCATTGCTTACTCATTAATTGTTTATGCCAAATTAAAACTCGGGAATTTGGAGTCTGCATTAGAGGTGTATGAACAAATGCTCAATCGAGGATTTACTTCAAATTCTTTCGTTTATACTTCATTTATAGGAGCTTATTGTAGGGAAGGAAATATTGAAAAAGCAAATTGCTTGTTGCAAGAAATGGAAAATTTGGGTTTGAAGCCATATGATGAAACTTATAATGTTCTCATCATGGGTTGTGCAAAGGCACATAGGGTGGAAGAAAGTTTTAGTAACTGTGAGAAAATGATGGAAAGAGGAGTTCTTCCTAGTTGTTTAGCTTTCAATGAGATGACAGAAAAGCTTTGTGAGGTTGGGGATGCAGAGGAAGCCAATAAGTTGTTAACTGTCTTGTTAGATAAGGGGTTTTTACCTAATGAGATCACATACTCTCATCTTATTGCTGGTTATGCAAAAGAAGGTAAGTTACAAGAGGTTATGAAGCTCTACTACGAGATGGAGTACAGGTCACTTTCTCCATCAGTACCAGTTTTCACATCGTTGCTTCAAAGCCTTTGTCAATGTGGGAAACTACAGGAAGCAGATAAGTATCTAAGAATCATGAAAAATCATTCACTAGTCCTGGATGTGGATATTTACGAGTTACTGATAGCTAGCAACTTGGAAAAGGGTGATAAAGCAAGAGCAATTGAACTTTATGAAGAGATGGTTTCTAAAGGATTGAAACCAACTAGCACCGAAGTAGAAAGACTAGCTTATTTTAGGAAAATATATCCAACGTCATCTTTGTAAGTGGATATCCAGTTCAATCTGGAAAGACTAAATCCATATGGACATCAAGTAACTTACACGGTGTACTGCCTGAGTTGTTACCCAAGCCATTGCGGAATCTTGGACTCTGCCCCAGATTAAAATATCACCGACGCTTAAATCCTTCATGTAACACTCTCTTGCCATCAATTGATTTTTAATGGTCTCCATATCTATGTATTCTCTTTGACATATATACTGAAGTAATAAGTATTCCAAATTTGCCAGGGAAGTGGATTCACAGCTCATGCTTTTCTAAGGAGTTCGTAGAAACTCGATGATACGACTAGGAACCAAGTAAGTTACATCAACAAAAGGATTGTTCTTATATCTTTATGTTTGAATGACTAGACAAATTTCCTGCTATGCAAGGTCTCTCTTCTACAAGATCTGTTGAGCTCAAGCATATGGTTTTACTTTTTCATTCTTCCAATATTTTACTTTCTTTTTACAGGACATTTGTGATCTAAGAGCTTATTAGAATTACAATGGCATAGAACTTTTTTTTGACCTGTTGTGGAATGTGGAAATTTGGCGACACAGTCTGGCTGAGTTGATAGAGGAAGATGTGTAATATTTTAACTGTTTAATATGGGCATCAATATGGTTATAAAATGAGTGTAATGGAACCATTTTGCAGTGCTAAGCGATAATGTCTACATTATTTATTGAGTTCTAGCTATTATCTCATGTCGGATTCGTTGAAATTTTATACAACCATGCTACCATGATCCTTGTAGAACCAACAATATCGGAGTGTAGTAATTGATTCAATTAGAGACTCCTCTTCAGTTTCGAACAAGTGCACATCTTATATCTTCTATTAAACTACATGCATTTACCTTTTCCAATATATTTGTTGAGAAAATAAATTCCTCAGTTTTTTAGGTTTAAATTATATGAACATTTAAATATATTTTATATTTATGAAGAAGTAGACGTAGAGGTATACTCAGATGAAGGAGGAGAAAATTCTTATGAAATTATTAATATATGGCGACACACAGAGAACTGAAAACGAGTATTTCAATAATTTATGTGTATACGGGGTGAGGAGTTATAATCTTAAAAGAAGGGAAAAAAAAAAAAGAAACAGTTTTATAATTAAAATCATCCCAACAACTAAAATGAAATTTTTAATTTTTTTAAAAGTTAATTAATAAATTATATAACTTCAAAATTTTTAATGGATTTAGATATTTGACTTTAGCTTTCAATGGGCCCAAGTAATTATTTTCTTAGTTTTTTTTTTTTTTTTGAGGGAATTATTTTCTGAACTTTATTTATTAAAATATTTGATAATAACCATTTAATGGATTCAAATTTGTTGGACCTAACCCCCCAAAATGATCCAATAATTTATTGGTAACAAAGGCATTGATCCTACCTCTTGTCATTGTCATGGTTAGACATTTGTGAAATCGAACAAGGAGATTAATAATTGAATGATAAGTTTATTGTCATAGTATTTAAGAAATCGAATAAGGAGATCAATAATTGAATGATAAGTTTAGTTGTGTCTATCAATAAAGATGTATTACATTGCTATTGTGCAAAGGTTTTCAAATATTAAACCGCATCTATGATAGTTATAATCTTACTAACAGACTAACGGTACAAACAAGTATGGTTAGTTATTATTATTATGAACGAATTGTATAACATTACTTCGAGATTGTCTAAAACTAAACAAAAATATATTTACTATTTTATTATACCAAACTCTTATGTCGTTAGTCAATTTATGTCAACTTTAATAGTTGACCAAGGTTTTTAACAAAATAACCATTTTACTCATAAATAAGACAAACAAAAAGAAATATATGGTGAAGATCCAAAGTAGGATAGGATCTATCCAACGGTGGAGAAACAAAAAAAAAAAAAAAAAAAATTCCTAAAAATTATCAAAAATTTTTTAAAATAAAATTTTCTAAAAAAGTACAATAGAAACATATCTAAGATGGACGATATAGATCAATTGATAAAAATAAAAATAAAAATAAAAATAAAAAACAATTAAAAACAAAACTAAAAGAAATAAAAACATAAACCAAAAATATTAAAAAAAAAATTAAAAACACAAACATTCAAAGATGGATCTCCATATCCATTTTTGAATTCCTTTCTCCATCGCTACTACGATGATTGAGCTATAGGGCTTTATTGTCGATGTCCATTATTGGTGGTAGAGACTCATCTTCATCATTATCAACCAACATCATCTTCATCAACGATCCTCTTCATCCTTTCTTTTTTTTTTTAAATATATTCCCCTTCATCTCGATCGATGAATTTAAACCTAAATGAAGAATTCTTCATTTAGGTATACCCGGATGAGATCTAGGTTTCAAATGGTTTCAAAACCCATATCATTTGTGGTTTTTCTTTCTTGAGAGTATATTAGGTTTGAAGATAGTTTTATGGGTATTGTTTGTTTGATCTGGTTTTGAAGATGAAGATAGTTTTGAAACTAGATGAAGTTGTTTGATCTAGTTTTGTTTGATCTATTGGTTTCTTTGTAGGTGTTGTTTGTTTGATTTGATTTCGAAACGACTCTTCATCTTCATTTGGTTAAAGATGAGTTGTTCTTCTTTTTTTTTTTCATTTTTCAAATTTTTTCAAGTCTTTTTTTTTTTTTCATTTTTTTAAATTTTAAAAGATTTTTTTTTTTAAAGAAAAAATAAGTTAAAAGACTAATGGTGTGGAGTTTGACTAACTTTGATAGAAATTGACTAACGATGTGGAGGTTTAGAATAATGAAAGAATAAATGTGTTTTTGTATGATTTTAGACATATCTCCGGGTTGGGTTGGGTTGGGGGAGAGGAGGGGATAGTGGGTAGGAGGAGGAGGATGATTGTGTTGTGCAATTCGTTTTATTATTATTATTATTATTATGACACTCATTTCAAAGTTATATTAACTCAAATTTGTGATGTAAAAGGTAAATAAATAACTAGAGTAGTAAGTGCAGCTCATATTTTTAGAGATATTAATGAGAACAAGTGCAGATAGGGTTGCATTCCTCCACCCTTTCTCCATCTCTACCTTAATCCCCATTCTCAAGAAATGGGGATACTGGCATTTGAGGGTGGGTTCCCCCGTCCCTATCTCCATTCCCCCGATTTTCATGTTTTTTCCATTTTTCCCATCTTCATTTCACCTATTTGATCCAAAATTAATTAATTAAATATATATATATTACAAAATTAACCTCAATTGCTTGATCTAATTTTTTGTTAAAAATATATATAATTAAAATTATAATTCACAAAATAATTTCATAGAATATTAATATATTAAATTCACAATATTTCAACATATAAAATCCATGACATTGTAAAATATTTATGATCCATTACATAGTCATAATATATGAGAAAAGTTCAAACAATATAAAATAATTACCTATGAAAAAGTCATAAATGAGAAAAATGGAAGAAATTACTAAAATAAATTTAATTATTAAATATAGATATTTCTATACGAATATACTATAAATAGGTATATGGGATAGGGATGACTTCCCCGCATTTGGATTTAAGGATGAATTTCCATCCCATTCTCCTTCTAATCCCAAAATCTATCAATAAATGGGAATGCAGATTTGGGGCCATTGATAACTCTACATTTTTTTTTAACCACATATTTTATTATTTCGAATACATAAACACACTATTGATTGAT
This sequence comes from Dimocarpus longan, assembly GCA_022984855.1. NCBI lineage: Eukaryota > Viridiplantae > Streptophyta > Magnoliopsida > Sapindales > Sapindaceae > Dimocarpus > Dimocarpus longan. The sequence continues at coordinate 1,942,846 of CM041021.1, forward strand.
CCTACATTAGTCTAGACCATATCATACTATTTTGGTTGGTGCACATTCTGATATATCTTTGTAGAAGTAGTGGTCATCATCTACCACTTCTTGGTCCTCACTGTTTTGTCAGCCTCTAGCAACTTGTTGTCTATGACAAATTTTTCTTTGTCCCCGAATAGGTCACCACTGTTTTGTCAGAGTCTAGCAACTTGCTGTCTATGACCATTTTTTTTCCCAAATAGTCACCGTATTTGATTTGATACACTGAATATGTTCATTCATCAAAAAAACAAATATTTTAAGTTGTTTTGGAAAACTAAAGCAAACAAGAATTTGGTGCACTTTCAGATTTTGTAGCTTCTTGATGAGAATCATGTCCACTACAGTTGTTCAGGCTTGGTGCCCAATCAGATCATATGCAAAGTGTGCCTCATATGCATTGACATTTTAATTTGTCTGTTCATTTTCTTTTTTATTTATTTCAACTTGTTGTTATTTAATTTTATTAATTGTAAGAATGAAAAAACATCAATATTAATAATAGGGTTAACTTGACTTGGAAAATTATCTTCAACATCCGTCCATAAATTTTTACTCAATTTAATGGTGAAAAAATAAATAAATAAATTTTAAATAGATAACAATTATTAAATTAAATAAAAACGGATAGATGTATAATAAAGTCACTTTTTTAAGTTAAAATTTTAAGTTCATATAGTCTAACCCATAATGAGAATAAAAAAAGTTTAATAATTAGATGCATTACACGTTCATTTATGACTTAGGTGATCAGTGCACTTTTATTTTAAATCTACAAGAGAAGTGTGAGTCTCATCATGCTTATTTCTCAATATATAATATATATTAGAAGTCTTTTTCCCTCTATTATGATAGTATATATTTCTCGATACCATGGGAATACATTTTGGGTCACTTATGTAGTATTCAATTGCAGGAAATCTAGTAATCCTCAAAATATCATATTACCTCATAATTATATAAATAATAATAATAAGATTGCAATTGTAGTAAACTATTTAATTTGAAATTTGACTAGTTTGTCTTTATAAAGCAAAATTTGATGGTAAAGAAAAACAGAGGATGAAAAACTTAAAATGAACAATAATTCTGTCAAAAGATTATTAAAATCTCAGTATTAAATTATCAAAGATAATGTTTCACTATTCAAAATTTATCTAAATTTATTGTCTAATTAATTTTATAAGTTTATGTGTAATTATCACGTCATTAATATATTATCTCAAAATAGATGTGGTATTTACAAATAAGTTTATTACATTATTTAAAAAAATTTTTTTGATAATTTTAAAAAATGTAACATTATTCAAGTATCAATTAGTTATGTAATGATACCAAAAAGATCGTTTCTAAACACTTGTACTATATCAGTTCTCACTTTTTTAACTTCTAAAAATTGTTATTTGAAAGGAAAAATGTTTATACCGTGGCATTTAGCTATAATGTAGGCATTTTTTTTTTTTCCACTCAAATTAGAGGCACATTCAATCTTACAAAAAAGATGGGAAGATAATTATAACTTTCCCGTTGATCTTAGAGACAGAGATATAAGGGAGTCAACATTAAACCTTAAAGTATTATATTGTCCTGTATTTGATTGCTAGCATCGTTGGTTAGATGCCAGTAGCCCCCATGCTTTTCATTATGTGTGATATAGGTTCAACACCTCACCTTAATCTAAATATTATATATGTATATATATATATAAATATATATAATAACAGTTCTTTCACCATTATATGTAAGATATTCCTCTCACTCTCGTGTAAGCTCCCATTCGGTGTGAGCAAATCCCTTCCAATTAAAAGCAGTATCCCAGATTGTGTCTTCAATGTTGCTCTCTCCATTGGTCTTGATAGTTCATTGGACCCATCCCAATTTTCTAAAATAATAATAATAATAAAAGTACCATATTGCCCCTCATTTAGCCTTTTGCAAATTAACATGTGATGTGACATTGACGTACGATTGGTTTTTAAGGATAGTTAGTATGATCCTTGGTCATAATAGGCTACGGTCTTTTGGCTATTTAAAGGCTTTCTTCAGCATGAGATTACTTTCATGATATCAATCCCGCTTGTCATGCTTCTCGTAGAATGTGTCAAGTTTGATACTTAGCGGCCATCAAAATGCAACGGCAATTTTTCCACTATATTATAGGTTAACTTTCCTCTTCGTTTTTGGACACCCTCCTCCCACTTTCGGGAGAATTAGTTCCGAGCCGTTCTTTTGTGTGTCATGAACAAGAGAGCCAACAATGATATATATATAGTAATTCTATCAGTAATGTCTTTTAACTTTAAAAAGTTATAACTAACCAATCAAATTCATCAATTGCATTTGAATTAAATAAGAGTAAGAATTTGATTTTGAAAGGAGAATGCAATGAACGAATTTATTCGTTCTAACATTTTCAAGTTAGGAGACATTGATAGTAGAAGGACTATATATATAATATTTTTATAATTAGGCATATCTGATTATAAAAGTAATTTATATATGTATTTATAAATGTATACATATAAATATATAGTGATTTTATCTTAGTATCTCTTAACTTTAAAAAGTTATGACGAATCAATCAAATTTATTCATTGTATTTGAATTAAATACAAGAGAGAAATTGTTTTAGAAGAGGGAATGCAATAGATAAATTTAATTGATTCATTATAACTTTATATATATATATTTGTAATCGATACGTGTAATACATCAAAGAAATAATAATAATAAAGGTCATTTTGGTTTTACAAACAGTTCAAGTGTAGATATATTAATGGAAGCAAATGAGGATGTGATGGTTCCTATGTTGCAATGCCCGTTCCTTTTCCTTCATCCTTCCATACTTACCTGAATATATATATATATGTATATATATATATATAACAAAACTAACTTCAATAGCTTGATCTAATTTTTTTAAAAATATAATTCATGAAATAATTCCATTGAATCTTAATATATAAAATTCACAATATTTCAACATATAAAATCCTCGATATTGTAAAATAATTACAATTCGTTTACATAAATTATAACACATGACAAAAGTTTAAGCAACATAAAATAATTACATATGAAAAAAGTCATAAATGAGAAAAATGGAAGAAATGATTCAAATAAATTTAGTTATTAAATATTAATATTTTTATAACAATACACAATAAATAGGGGCATGGGAATAGGGGTGACTTCCTACGTTTGGATCTGGGGATGAATTTTCATTTCATTCCCATCCCTAATCCCCGAAATCTCTCAATAATGGGAATGCGGATCGGGGCCACTTGATAACTCTACGTGCGTGTGTATATATATATATTTTTTGAAGAACATATTCTGTTATTTTGTATGTATAAACACACTATTGACTGATCCTATATTAGTCTAGACTCTAGACCATGTCATACCATTTTGGTTCGTGCACATTCCGATATTTCTTATAGGAGTAGTGGTCATCGTCTTACCATTTCTTGGCCCTCATTGTTTTGTCAGTGTGTAGCAACTTGTTGTCTGTGACAAATAGTTCATTTTCCCAAATAGATCACCACTGTCTTGTCAGAGTCTAGCAACTTGCTGTCTATGACAAATTTTATTTTTTTCCCAAATAGTCACCCTATTTGATTTGATACACCGAATATGTTCATTCATAAAAAAAACAAATCTGAAAAATTGTTTTTTTTTTTTAAATAATCTTTGAAAGTGTTTTGGAAAACTAAAGCAAACAAGAATTTGGTGTGCTTCCAGACATTTGTAGCTTCCTGATGAGAACCATATCTACTACAGTTGTTAAGGCTTGGTGTCCAATCAGATCACACGCAAAATATGTTTCATATGCATTGACATCTAAATTTCTCTGTTCATTTATTTATTTATTTAATAATAGGGCTAGGCTATAATATTAACTTAAAATCTTGACCCAGAAAATTAACTTAAACATTCATCCATCAATTTTTACTTAATCTAACGGTGGAGAAAAAAATAAATGAATTTAAAATGGATAACAATTATTAGATTAAGTAAAAACGGATGGATGAATATTAAAGTCATTTTTTTAAGTTACAATTTTGAGTTAATATAATACCCATAATGATAATAAAGAAGGTTTAGTAATTAGAACCCAATGCATGTTCATTTATGACTTATGTAATTACTAAACCCCAAATTTTACAATTTTTTAATTTTTTTCTATAATTAGTTTATAAAGTCAATATATAATTAATGTTTCACATAACATCCAAAAATTTAGAATACTATATGTGGGTTGGTGAGACAAGCTTAAACACTTGGAAACCAGTTGTACTACTTACTTTAATTGTTTTAATTTAATTTAAAAAATAATTTTAATATATGAATGACTTCAAAGTTGATAAAATAGGCTTTTTTTATATATACATACACACACACAAAGGGCAACCATTTTAGTTTTTACATTGAATATGTAAAATATCAGGACTGACACTGTAATTAATAATAATAATAATAAGATTGCAATTGTAGTAAACTATTTATTTTGAAATTTGATTAGTTAGTTTTTATAAGAAAATTTGATATGTTAAAGCAAAACTAAAGATGAAAAACTTATAACGAAAAGTAATTTTGTCAATATTGTAAATCAATTGTGTATAGATGCCATCCTTTAGCATTCCATAACTTTAATTTAGACCATTATTATTTGTCAATAATTCTCCTCTTAATAATGTGTATTATCTTTGATTTACTTCATCTTAATGTTATGCGTAACTTGCATCTTTTCACATTATTTCTACGTATGGTTTTTAACTTATAAATAGATGATATAAGAGTGTGTATGATATACAATTTAACAAGTAAATGAAAGAATAGAAAATTACTATTTCTTAAATTTCTCTTGTGCATTCCCTTTTATTCTTTCTAATATTTTGTAATATTATATTTGTTTTATAACACATTATTAGCACGAGTTCTAAGCATTTATTCCCTATTAAGGTAGACTTTTAGTCAAAATAGATTTTTACGTAATATTTGTGTAATATATATTTGTTTATTTCTCTTTCATGTTATTGGCGCGTAGTACCTTAAAATATTTTATTTAGCAACTCCTTCTCTTTGCAACATTTTATGTTTATGAATTATGATCGTTCTATGTGCTTAATTAGAGTCAAATTCATGCCTTGTGCATTTAAGCATTCATATATAATTTTCTTGTTTGATGCAAAACTATTATATATACATCTACTAGAATAATTATTAATGGTATGTTGTATATATGAATGTTTTTCCTTGAATCATCTAGTATATTATATATGTTCTAACACCAACGTACTATCTGTTCTTGATTAAATTTGAACCATTAAAAATATAATAAAAAAAAGGAAAGAATATTTAAGAAGATAACATTGTGAAGGAAGATTGCTTAGCGAAAAGAATATTTCATTTGCACATCTACAACTGATCAGTGCATTCATCTTTCACACTCAGTTCTAAGGGCTTGAGTGTCACTATGTGTATTTACCAACACATTTAAAAAGTTTTCTCCCCTTATACATATCTATTAATATAATAGAAGTAAATTCTTGAACTGTATATATAGTTTTAATCTTAAAAGGGCTCAACAAAATTCTGACCATTAATATTATATTACTTTATAATTATATGTATAAAAAAGAATAATACTACGTTTTCAAAAAATTTATCCAAATTTTTCACCTAAATGACGTAGTAAGATTATTTGTATCAATCATAGTAATTATAGAATAATTTATTAATGATGTGGTTTTTTTTTTTTTTGACAATGGAGGACGGGAGATTAAATTTAGATAAAAACTTATCACACTTATATTTTACTATAAGAATAAGATTTAAATCCTTAACTTTTATTATAAAAAAAAAATGTTCAACCACTCTTAATGAAGGATAATGTGCATATTTTGATATTAATAATTCATAAGAAAAATCTCATTACGATATAAAAGTTTAATGCAAGCTAACAAATAAGTTTGTTATATAATTTAGATAATAAATTTAAATCAAAATTTGAATAGCGTAATATTACTCATAAAAATAATCTCATTAGGATATTTTTTCCAATAAAAAAAATATCTCATTACGGTAATTTTTCACAATGATAAAAAAATCTCATCACGGCATCTAGCCCAAGCCAGGTACAAAACAAATAAATTTCATTCTTCAAATAAGACACCAGAATTCTCCGCCGACACAAAAAATAACATGCAAAGAATCTTGGTTTCAACCAATAGACATATTTTATTTATCTTTAATATACAGCCGTTACTGAACCAATATGACATCTGTATTGACTTCTGTTTCGACTCTTGCGAAATTTTGGAGATTTATTTGTCATGCTCCTTTCATTACATTTATCTTGTAAAACGTTTCAATTTTTAGTTAATTAATCTTTCTTTTTTTCTTTTCCTATTGTATTATGTTACTGGGGTTGAGCCAGACATGAGTGGGATAACTGTTTACATATGGAAAGAGGGAGGGGGAAGTAACTTTACTACCTATGGGTGTCGAACCCACGACTTCAAACAGTAGTGGGTGTGCAGCATAAGTACTACCACTGCGCCGCTACAGCTTTGACTTAGTTGAATAAATCTTTAATGCCACAAAATAGTTAAAACTCTTATATTTAATACAACTTTAAAGCTTCCAATAAACAATAATAAAATCTTTGAATTCTCAATTTATATAAACTTATCTGGATTTGAAGGATGCAATATATGCAATATTAAATTACAAGTGACAAAGCTTATATATATATATATGTATATCTATGAGACCTCCTTACTTTAATATAATGAGTATTAAAGTCATAAAATTTTACATATTTTGTGATTTTTTTTTAACGAATAGTACTTATTTGGATAAAATTTTCCATTTCTTGAACTATTTTTTCTTTTTTTTTTTTTTAAATTTTTTTTTAAATATATTATCTTAAAAATGGAAAAAAAATAATTCATGAACCAATTCTATTTTTTTTTACAAGTTTAATTCATTCTTTTTTATCATTTATATATAAACCTATATCAAAATTCAATAAATCCAAAAATTTCAACAAAAGTACTTAAAGTATATATTGTAAAAAATTCTCATTTTAAATCTCTATCTTTCCCTCTATGTATAGTTCTTTTCTGCTCAATAATACTAATATAATAAATTTAATATCTCAATTATTAGCCGTTAGATTTACTTTCTTTCACTTGCTTTTAACTTAGTTAACAACTAGTTATACTTAATCAATTGTCTAGGTACAATACAGGCACTAAAGTAAAAAACATACTATTATTATTATTAACAATAATAAAATCTTGGAGTTCTCATTTACATAAAGTTATCAATATTTGAAGGATGCAATATTAAATTGCAAGTAACAAAGCTTACCTATCATCACTTCTAAAGTATACTCAGCAAATAAAACATTGCACTCATGTGCTTACAATACTCAACATTAATAGTCCCTATAATATAATAATTTTTTCCGGTCTAGATTTGGGGCAATGGGATTAAATAATAATTTCATAAATTGATAAGATAATACATTTTAGAAAACCCTTATATAAATACGTGGGCTCAGTCATATCATAAATTAAAAATTCGCTAAAATTACAAATATAATTTACATCATATTTTCTTGAAATATGAATATATTGTTGCTTGTTTTTTTCTTGAAATTTAAATATAGTTGAATCTCATCTCTAAATTTTCCTAATACACCTGAAAGTTCTGGAGTTGAATTCTCAATTTGTAACAAAAAATTATAAAGTGTTGCTGATGCTTTGAGTGCATTGCGCATAACATGCTTCAAAGCCGATTTATCATCCTTAGCTTAATTCGACATCAATAGGATTCTCAGTGATGTTATCGACAGTTTCTTCTAAAATTAAAACCTCTTAACTTGCACCATATTCACTAAGATAATCCAAGATGTAAATTATATTAATTAGGGAATACAATTACAACGAAATTTGATTAAATAAATAGATAAATACAATGGAATTAGATTTTTATTAACTTGATGTATTTTAATTGAAATGAGACGTAAAAGATGGGATATATATTTAGCATCATTGAAAAGGAAAAGCAAAAAAAAAAAAAAATCTTAATATTAGGAATGAGTATTGCTAAAATACCAAAATTTTGTCGAAATACATTATTCAAATGATCTAGTAAATTGATTTGTCATCATCATATTATCAATACATTATTTCATAATGAGTAATGCTAAGTTTCCCAAAAAATTTGTCCAAATATATATTCAAATAATGTGACATATGTTTGTTAACATCCTATTAATAATCATATCATTTTATGATTTATAAGATATCGACAACTCACATACTATATTATTTGAACATGAATTTAGGCAAAATTTTTTGAAAATCTAGCATTACTCTTTCATAATTAATGTGATCTACCTATAAATCACCTTATCACATTATTTAAATAAAAATTTGGACAAAATTTTAGGAAGTATATATAAGTTGACTCATTGCCTTGTTTTAATTTGAGTAATGTTAAATTTCTCAAATTTTATGTCTTATAATGGGAAGCCTAACATATTTTTTTTAATTTCCATCACACTATTAATATATCATTTCATAATTAATGCGGTTTGCTTATAAATCATGTTGCCACATCATTTTAATAAAATATGTAGATAAGATTTTATTAAGTGTATATAAGTTGACTCATTGCCTTGTTTTAATGACATATGCTTATATAAGGTAAACATAGTGTCATTGTATACCCCCATTAAATAAAATCTTCCATACATGCATCTTTTCATTAACTGATTATGTATTTATTTGTATTCTGCCAATTTTTCAAATATGTATACATGATGTATACATTTATTACTTTTGTTCTTTCCCACAAACGTGCCCTATAATTAGAAAAAAATAAACAGCGCTTAATTAGATTATAAAAAACGTACTAAAAATAAGAATGTAAGATTTGAAATATTAATTGGTTGGCAGAATCAATATAAGTAAGCATAAATGCATAATCCAAATCATACACAAATGTCCAAGCCTCCCCAAAAGGAATATTCACAAATCAATGGTTTTGGCACCCAATTCAGCATCCTTTGATTGCATCTCTTCATTCTCTATATAACCACAAACATAAAAAAAAAAAAAAAAAAAAAATTCTATCAATAATAAAACACACATCATCAGTCGCTCAAGTCTCATCTTCAATTTTTATCATGGCCTTCTCTGCGACCATCCCTTTTCATGGCAACTCAAACCTCCTCAAGAACCCTCTCAATAATGATCTAAAATATCCCACAAAAGTCCCTTGTATGAAGTTTGTCCCCTTCAAAGTCCAGGCCAGCTATGCATCTAAGTCTGCTGATACTGTGCAAGTACCATCAATCCAAACTGATCAAGATTCCTTCATTGAGCCATTGAAGTTGTCATCACCAACGTTCGCATTCAAAGAGTACATGTTGACGAAGGCACAACATGTCGAAAAAGCTCTAGAAGAGGCAGTGCCCTTGAGGGATCCAATCAAAATACATGAGGCTATGAGGTACTCTCTTCTAGCTGGAGGCAAGCGGGTTCGTCCTATTTTATGTATTGCATCTTGTGAATTGGTAGGAGGGGAGGAGTCTTTAGCTATGCCAATGGCTTGTGCTCTTGAGATGATTCATACCATGACACTAATCCACGATGACCTACCATGTATGGATGATGATGATCTTAGACGTGGCCAGCCTACGAATCACAAAGCTTTTGGTGAAGACACTGCAATTCTAGCTGGGGATGCTCTCCTCTCTCTAGCCTTTGAACATGTTGCGGCTAAGACCATGAACGTTTCAGCTGACCGCGTGGTTCGAGTCATTGCTGAATTGGGTTCAGCTGTGGGGTCACAAGGGCTGGTGGCAGGGCAGATTGTGGACTTGGCTAGTGAGGGAAAAGATGTGAGCTTGAGTGAGTTGGAGTACATTCATGTTCAAAAGACTGCAAAGCTTTTGGAGGCGGCGGTTGTTTGTGGGGCAATAATGGGAGGAGGAGATGGGATTGAGATTGAGAAAGTTAGAAAATATGCAAGGTGTGTAGGGCTGTTGTTTCAAGTGGTGGATGATATTTTGGATGTGACCAAGTCTTCAAAAGAGTTGGGCAAAACTGCTGGGAAGGACTTGGTGACTGATAAGGCTACATATCCAAAGCTGATGGGCATTGAAATGGCCAAGAAGTTTGCTGGAGAATTGGTGGGTCAAGCCATTCAAGAGCTTGCCTATTTTGAGGCTGAAAGGGCTGCACCTTTGCACCATCTAGCAATCTACATTGCAAGTAGACAGAATTGATTGTAAAAATGTTGCGATATTCAGTGGTTGGTTATCTTCTCTTGTGTTGCTTGCAGTGCTTAATATATGTAATAGATGTGATAGTTTGGTTTCAAGTTTTTCAATGTTCTAATGTTCAAGCATCAGGATTCGGTCCCCCCACTCCCCCACCAAACCACCCCACCTCCCCCGCCCCAAAAAAAAAACAAAAGTATGAAAGAAAGCACATTAAGAAGAATCCTATCGATATTAGTTCGAAAAAACATAAGCTCTCGACCATTCACTTTTGGCATATATAATACATGTCATTTGCACATAGATTGCAATGACATACCACTGAACACTAATTATATATTTATATTCAATTCAACAACAATTATGTGTTTTTCGTACATAAACTCTTAGCACAAATATATAGTTGTGCACTTTATCCACCTTAGTGGTTAGGATTCACCTTAGATAGAGTTATAAAAAAATAGATAAAATCATGAAAGCCAGAATAACTCATCCTGATTCCCTTTCAATATTTATAAAAGTATTTACAATGATAATTACAAGAAATTAACAAAGATAATACATCGGTTACATTAAGCATAAATCATTTAATCTTCTATCACAGTTGAACTGATATTCTCTCGAATTGATCACTCCACAACTATTGATGATAAGGGTAAGTCTTCTACTAATATTTGACATCTTTATTTTGCTTTAACATTCCCCCTCATACGTAGGGGTGATGTTTTTGCACCAAGTTTGTTTTTTAGATAGTGAAATCTAGAGAAATTCAAGACTTTGGTGAGACAATTAGTTATCTAAACACAAGATGGAACATATCAAACATCCAATTCATTACATACAACCATGTCTCTAATAAAATGAACGTCCACCTCAATATGCTTAATCGGTGCATGAAACACAAGATTGGCTGCTAAAGGTCCTACACTCATGTTATAACATCAGGCAATTGGACAACGAAGAAAATTGATTTTGAGTTCGGATAGCAGTGACTTTTAACCAGGCAATTTCAGTTGCTAAGTTTGACAAGGCTCAATATTTTGACTCTATACTTGACCTTGCCTCCACATGCTATTTTTTAGATGATCAGGACACCAAGTTATCAGTTATCACCAAGAAACACACAATATCCACCCACTGATCTTCTATCCCACAGTATCATAAGCCCAGTCAACATCACAAAACCCAACTAAATGATCAATTCATGCACTTGGTTTGAAATGTAGAACTTGATTACAAGATACTTTTAAATACCTCATTACACGCTTTATAGCTTGCCAATTTGACATAGTTGGAGATTGCAAAGATTGACTTAATTTGTTTACAATGAAGGCGATATCTAGCCAACTAAAGTATTGAAAGGCACCAACCCCACTGTGATACACACTAGGATCGTGCATATATTCCCCAAGGAGGTTGGCTGAGATACTAATGCTAGGGTAGTGTAAAGCTTTACATGATCAAGATCAAACTGATGAAGAAGATCAAGAATGTATTTGGTTTGAGTCAAGTGCATACCAATATCACCATAAAACACTTTAACCCAAGAAAATAGGTGAGATCACCAAGATCTTGTGTTAGTTTTCAAATCAAAGTAGGATTATTCCCTGTTATTAATATATCATCTACATAGACAAGCAGTAGTAATAAAGTAGAACCCTTTCAGAAAAAGAAAAGCGAATGATCAGAGATTGCATTTGAAAATCCCCATTGTACCAATGTCTTATGAAGTTGATCAAACCATGCCCAGGGAGCCTATTTACGACCACACAAAGCTTTATGTAATTTACGCACATGAGTGGGGAGAGCCGAATCAACATAGCCTTTCGGTTGGGTCATATAAACTGCTTAATGGAGAATACAGTTTAAAAATGCATTGCTCATGTCAATTTGTTGAATTGGTCACTCAAAACTTACTACAAGAGCTAATATAAGCCGAATGGTGGAAGCCTTGACTACCGGGCTAAACGTTTCTTTGTAATCAACACTTGAAATTTGATAGAAGCCCTTAGCCACTAGTGAAGCTTTATGATGAGCAATGGAGCCATTCGGATTCAATTTAGTTTTGAACACTCACTTGTTACAGGCAATACTAAAATTGGAGGAATATGGCACAAGAGACTATGTTTGATTTTTTTGCAGAGCTACAAACTTAGCATCCATGGCATCTTTCCATTCAAAAATTGGCAATGTCTGTTTTACTAAGGTGGGTTCATACAATACTAGATCACTTACAATTTAAACAATACATGAAAATGTTTTTGGTTTGAAAATTTCAGCTTTAGCCCTGATAGTCATGGATTGAGAGGTGACATTACTACAACCATTACCTAGACCACGAACACCTCTAGCTTGTGGCATTGATTGGTTTCTTGACATATCTTTTTGCTTGTTGTTGATTTAATTGTTAATAGCTAGGTTTGCTGTGAAAGAATTTTGAGCATTTAACTGCTTTATTTTGCTTTCTTAAGTAAGGAGTATAGCTTCCACTTCTGACTTGCTTATGGTGGCTTTTTGATGTGTGATTAGTGAAACAACACTGTTATAATCTCTATCAAGACCTGTTAAAATAATAGTGATTAGTTCAAAATCTGGAAGAGGATATCCTTCTACTACCATCTGATCTGCCCATCTTTTCATTTTGGTGAGATATTCATCCACAGCCATGGAACCTTTGATTGTGCTTTGCATTTGTTGTCTGTAATTCAACATATTAGTCATGCTTTGGTTTGTAAAGACTGTTTCAAAGTTCAACCAAACTTGTTTTGAAGTGTTTAAATCGATAACTTTTGCCAGAATAGGTTTAGTCATCGTACTCAATAACCAACCTAGAAGAAGTTGATCAAGTATTATCCAATGTTCATAAACAAGATTTGATATTGACAGATTGTTGGTGGATGTTGTAGAAAGATATTGAGGAGGACTTGGATTGGTTCCAAGAAGATAGTTATCAAGTTTATATCCACGACTAATTTGGAGAACAATGGATTTCCATAAGAGATGGTTACTACAATCCGGCTTGATCATAATAGAGTGATTAAGTTTTCCACCAAAGGGAGTGCATGAATCCCCATTAAAAGGAGGAAAAATACTATTGTTTCTAGCAATAATTTCAATGTTTATAGCTATGAGAACATGAATTGTAACATTGATAGTGTTATCAGGTTATAAAAAGTGTGTGGTGGGAGAAGTGTATGATTCAGTCGGATTTTATAAGTTGAGAATTGAAGCATCGGTTGCAATGATAAAAAAAAAAAAAAAATAGTCATTGAGGTTTTAAAAAATATCAGGTTTTAAAATTCTTTTGAAAAAATCGCTTTTCTTTTCATCCATAATATTTTTAAAACACTTCAAGAAAGTCCAAACCATTAATCAATTAATGATCAACATTAATATAATGTATTAAAAAGACATTTTTACCTTTAATGGTTGTTAGTTACCTTTAATGGTTGTTAGTGACTCATTAATTACCAAATTATCCTTATAAAACAATGATTTTACAAATTAAATTGCCTAATTTTTTTTTTTTAAAATTTATGTTGTTAAATTATAATTTAAATTGCTTAAAGTCACCATTAACAATCAGTTGACTAATAGTTTGGACTTTTTTGAAGAGTTTTGAAAAAGTTAGGAATTAAAATAATTGTTTTCAAAAGAGTTTTAAAAACTTAATATTTTTCGAAATTTGAAGAACTAAATGAAGTTTTTCCAAAAAAATGGACTATTGTCCGAAAGCTTCGAAACTAGAATATAGTTTTAAGAAAATAGATAAAATTGTGAAAGCTAAAATAACTCATCCTAATTCCCTTTCAGTATTTATAAAATTATTCAGTGTATGATAATTACAAGAACTAAACAATGACAATACAGCGCTGGCAATTACATTAAACATAAATCTTTTAATCTCCTATCACAACTGAATTGACATAATTTCTTGAACTAATCACTTCACAACTACTGATATTTGACATCTTTATTTTTCTTTAAAAACATTCCAGCAAATACATTTTACAAGTTTTATCGGAGTGAATATCCAAGTAATAGAGTACTGATTGATTTATTTAATTTATTAAAATGGACTTTTTACGATGCAACCTTTATGCAACTTGGTGAAATTTAACTTGATTTATTAAATTTCAATGTGCCTTTTTGTATGGTTAATAAGAATAATGAAACAGATACGCAAACAAAATTTGAAAATTTTCGGGTGTACGAACTATTTATTTTTTTCCCAATTGCTTTGAAAATAAACTATTAAAAAGTGAGGAACAATATTGAAAAAATAGTTATGAATTCGAAATATTTCAAAACACTTAAAAAAAGGAGTAAGATAGATAGAAAAGAAGAAAAAAAAATTGTTATTTTCAAAGTATACCATTAAAAGATAAAGAGAAATTGTAATATAAAAGATCAAAGAAGAATATGAATGTTGATAATAAAAAGAGGATAGTCTTACAAAATTTTAATGGGTATAGTTAGAACTTGAGTGGGGGATGATTAATAAAACATTCTTGGTGAAGAATGAGTTGCGTTCCCTGCAAAAACTAGGATCACAAGCCCAATCACAAATTAGGGCGGCATGAGTTGAATACATGGTTTGGGTTTAGAATCAGATCAAGTAAAAGCCCACAATGGACTGTGAAGCGCTCTCTATTTTTTTGTTTTGTTTTGAGCTTAATTTTGTTTTGTTTTGAATTGGAGTTCATTACCATGTATGCATTGATATCTTTAAGGTTATTTTATCAATTTATTTTACTTTTATATTTTATTTAAAAATGAAAGTTAAAAGATAAGAAATGGAAAAAAAAAAAAATATTGATGGAATCTTTAACAAAATTAAAATAAACTTTTTAAAATTAAAAACGAATGAAAACCTGTTTTTGTTTATTTTTAAAAAACAAGAAGAAAAAAAAAAAAAAATCGGTGTTCCATATCTCATGGTTATGGAGAGCCCATTATGTCATGGAGATCCAAATCTCTGTCTCTTGTTCTTTCCTCCACCATATAAATATATAAACACTTCCAACTAATGATTAGAAATCACAAATCAGAAATGTAAAAGCTCAAAACACATAAGATTGTCTCTATTTTCTGTGACATAAAACCCATCGGGCGATCATAAGTCTGAATCCAAAAGGTGGTATGGACAAGCTCAACGCACATAGGATTGCCTTGCTCTTCCAGTTTTTTAAGAAGCCGTATATATGTGTTGATCAAAACGTATTCGCATGTCAATCTCGTGGAAGAACTGAAAAAGGAATAAAGAGGCGCTCAAATCCTTAATGAAAACTCCATCAACAGGACGCCATATTGATGCAGGAGTGTTTTTCATGGCTGGAAAATTAATCACTATATTCGTTAGAAAACGTCCAACCATGAAAAATCGATATTCTTCCGTCCCCGTCTCCACATCTTCCCCTTCAACCACCAGACCCTCCTGCAATGTGAAACTTGTCAAAAGACAAGACAAACCAAACTTGTCAGAGGACAAGACGAAACTGGGCGCCCTTTTATTGTTATTTGTATGAATCCACGGCCTCTGCTTTCGATAAATTATTGTCTTAATTCTATTTAGTTGGAACAACCAATTGAAAGCCAAAATCATAAGGGCATCAGCTCTCTCTGGAAACATTATCGAAAACCACACTAGAATAGCTTTTGGCCACTCTAAATTCGTCCCCACAAAACTTCTCCACACAATTCATGTTGGAAAACCATCATTGGTTGTGCAACCACTCGTAGTAAAAAATTTGATGACCGAACCACAATTCGTATTGGAAGAACACAGAGCTATGAAGACAAAGCAAGTCAACGAGGCACTGGATGAAGTGATTCCCTTACGTTAGCATCCGACCATCCTTCATGAGGCGATGAGATGCAGTCTCTTAGCTGGTGGAAAACGTGTGTTTTCGACTTTATGTGTTGCTTCGTGTGAAGTGGTAGGAGGAAATAAGTCTTTGGCAATGTCAATGGCTTGTGCATTAGAGATGATCTGTACAATGGCAGTCATTCAGGATGATCTCCCATGCCTGGACGATGACGATCATATTGATTACGTTCTAAAGTTGCTTGTTAAATTTTTTCATTATCGTTGTTTGTTTAGGTATATATGAAAAGTGGTGTGTATATATATATATATTATTGATTACGTTCTAAAGTTGCTCATTGTGATTTATTATTAAATTTGATTACAATTAAACATTATCGATTGTTGTAAATATGATCAGACTAATTTAGTTGTAATAAGATATAATAAAAACATAATTAGATATAATAAAATACAATGAATAATTTTAGAATGCAATAACTTTTTTATAAATTATCAGGTATATTGATACCCAAGTGTACCATAAAAAAATCATATATATCTTTTATCTTATTTTTATTTTATCATTTCAATGTGAGTATCATCCCATTATTATTGGCTTCAGTACATATGGGCTTTCTAACAGGTTTTTGGAGAAGCAACTTCAATTCTTGCATGTCAAGCTCTCCTCTACCTTGCTATTGAGCATATTGCATCCAAGACCAAAAATGTTTCATCTGCCCACCTAGTTCGAGCTATTATGGAGATATGCACAGAGGTTTGCTCGAGAGGTATTGCAGCAGGACAAATCATGGACATGCAGAGTGAGGGAAAAGAAGTGATTGTTGTTTTTTGGCTAAATTAGCCATGATAAAGAATCCCACATCTAAAGAATAAAATGTGGTGGGATGTTTGGTGGACTATAAATAAGTCCTTTAGTTAATTGATTTTATATCCCAAAACAAGAATTGTAAAAGATCCATACATTTGTATTATTCTTGTTTTCTCCCCATATGTTTCTGGGTTTTTGGATCTTACCCAGATTTTGTAATATTTTGCTTTGGAGCTAGTGGAAGTTTTCAGCAGCGCCCGTGGACGTAGGTTTTATACCGAACTACGTAAATTCTGGTGTGTTCTTTCCTTTTTCGCTTTGCATTTATTTTTATGCTTTTCTGCTTTATTAGTATTTGTTATTTATATTTAATAGCTAGCATTAGTAGTTGTGTATTTGTTTAATTTCCGCTGCGCACAACAAGTGGTATCAGAGCCCTAGGTTTCGATTGATCTAGGAAATTGTCTAGGGTATTAGCTAGCTATTAAATATTTGTTTGTAAAGCTTCGGTGTTATTTTGAAATAGTTACAATTTAGGGAAGATCTGTCAAAAAGACTATAATTGTCTAAGGAGACTGGATTTTAAGTGGGAACGTTTGTGACCCCTCCAGCCTTTCCTGGGAGCTTACCTTTTGAGTACTATTCATTTGATCACCAAGCTATTGGTATAAAAACTTTTAGTGTAAAGCAGAAATGTCTTCATCTTCACATGTAAAAATTGAAGTAGAGAAATTTGATGGTCGAAATAATTTTGGCCTATGGCAAAGCGAAGTTACGGACGTCTTGTATCAACAAGATTTGGATATTGTTCTGGAAGAAACAAGACCAGAGAATATTGAGGAGAGAGATTGGGAGAGGCAAAATGCGAAGGCATGTGGTTTAATTCGCTCATGTTTCTGTAGAGAGCAGAAGTATCCATTCATGAAGGAAACCTCTGCTAGTAAATTGTGAAAGGCGCTAGAGAACAAATATATGAAGAAAAGCAATGAGAATCGGCTATATTTGTTGAAGAGGTTGTACCGTCTTCAGTTGAAACCAGGTTTGAATATCAATGACCATATTGATAATTTCAACCGTTTGTTAGCTGATTTGTTGAATTTGGATGAAACATTCAAAGATGAGCAGAAGGCCATGCTGTTGATAGGATCTCTTCCTGATGAGTTAGATCATTTGTGCATTACACTTATTCATGGGAAAGAAAAATTGTCCTTTGAAGAAGTGTGTGCAGCTTTGCTTAATTATGAAATTCGCAAGAAAGATCAGAAAGAGAATAGGGATGAATCAGCAGAGGCGCTTACAGTTAGGGGAAGAAGTAAGAGTCGGAAACAGAAAAGAAGGGGCAGATCACAGTCAAGGAAAAGACCTGATAAAGATGAATGTGCCTTTTGTCATTGGAAAGGGCATTGGAAGAAAGATTGTCCGAAGCTGCAGAAGAAAGATAAAGGCAAGGGTAAAGCTACTTCCGATGTATATGTAGCCGAACATGAGGAAAAAGATTTTGTGTTGGTTAGTCTATCATCAACATCTAGATCTGGTGAGTGGATTTTAGATTCGGGTTGTACTTATCATATGTGTCCACATAAGGAATGGTTCTTCAACTTCGAAGAGCTAGATGGTGGAATTGTACTCATGGGTAATGATAACTCATGCAAAACTAAGGGGATAGGTTCAATCCGATTGAAGAATCATGATGGATCAACCAGAGTTTTGACAGAAGTTCGGTATGTTCCAGATTTGAAGAAGAATCTCATATCATTGGGAGCCTTAGAATCTAAAGGCTACACGGTATCTATCAGAGATGGAGTTATGAGAGTGGTATCTGGGGCTTTGGTGGTAATGAAAGGTACAAGGAAGAACAACTTGTACTACTACAATGGTAGTACAGTTACTGAATCAGCAGCAGTAGTATCAGAGAAGGATGTTGATTCAGATATGATCAGGTTATGGCATATGCGTCTGGGACATGCAGGTGAGAAAGCTTTAAGCAGTTTGGTGAATCAAGGCTTGTTGAAAGGAGTAAAAACCTGCAAGTTAGATTTTTGTGAACATTGTGTTCTGGGAAAGCAGACGAGAGTGAAGTTTGCAACTGCAGTTCATGATACTAAAGGTATTTTGGATTATGTTCACTCTGATGTGTGGGGACCCACAAGGACAGCCTCCTTGGGTGGTAAACACTATTTTGTTACATTTGTTGATGACTTTTCCAGGAGAGTTTGGGTATACACGATGAAGAATAAGGATGATGTACTTGGGATTTTCCTTAATTGGAAAAAGATGATTGAGACTCAGACTGGGAGAAAGATTAAGTACCTCAGAACAGATAATGGAGGTGAATATTGCAGTAAATCTTTTCGAGAGGTCTGTCAAGATGCGGGTATTGTACGTCATTTTACAGTTAGACACACACCACAACAGAATGGGGTGGCAGAACGCATGAACCGAACGTTGCTGGAGAAATTTCGGTGTATGTTGTCCAATGCTGGGTTGGGCAAAGAGTTTTGGGCTGAGGCAGTGACTTATGCATGTCATCTCATTAATCGCTTACCGTCAACAGCGATCGGTGGTAGAATTCCATTGGAGGTATGGTCTGGAAAACCTGTTACTGATTATGATTCTTTACATGTCTTTGGTTGTTCTGCTTATTATCATGTAAAGGAATCTAAATTGGATCCGAGAGCAAGGAAAGCTATATTTGTGGGGATGTCTTCAGGGGTGAAAGGGTATCGTCTTTTATATCCTAATTCGAAGAAGATAATCTTCAGCAGGGATGTTACTTTTGATGAGTCTTCGATGCTGAAAAAGAAAATAGAAGATATTGTTGAGGGTAATCCGCAACAGGTGGAGTCTACTCGGAAGCAGGTGGAGTTTTTTCAGAAACAGATAGAGTCAACAAATAATCCAGCTAGAATTGTTGATGCAGATGATGACACTCCTATGATCGAGGAGGTTACTGAAGAAGAAGGAAAAGAAGAAGTTCCTACCCAAGAACCTTCGCAGCAACAAGAATCAATTGCAATAAATAGGCCAAGACGTGAGATTCGCAGACCTGCTCGTTTTGCTGATATGGTGGCCTATGCACTTCCAATTGTAGATGATGATGTTCCTTCCACTTACAGAGAAGCAATCCAATGTTCTGAAGATGATAAGTGGAAGAAAGCTATGGATGAAGAAATGCAGTCTCTTCGAAAAAATGAAACTTGGGAGCTAGCTCAACTACCGAAGAATAAGAAGACAATTGGGTGCAAATGGGTGTTTACTAAGAAAGAGGGATTTCCTAACAAAGAAGATGTCCGCTACAAGGCAAGGTTGGTGGCGAAAGACTATGCTCAGAAGGAAGGGATTGACTACAATGAGGTATTTTCTCCAGTTGTGAAACACTCTTCCATTAGAATTTTATTGGCCCTTGTAGCTCAATTGGATTTGGAACTAGTTCAAATGGATGTAAAAACTGCATTTTTACATGGTGATTTGGAAGAGGAAATCTATATGACTCAGCCAGATGGATTCAAGGTTGCTGGAAAGGAAAATTGGGCTTGCAAATTGAAGAAATCGCTTTATGGTTTGAAACAGTCTCCGAGACAATGGTACAAGCGATTTGATCAATTTATGATAGGTCAAGAGTACACCAGAAGCAAATTTGATAATTGCGTATACTTTCGAAGGCTACAAGATGGTTTCTTCATCTACTTGCTCTTATATGTTGATGATATGCTGATAGCTTCTAAGAGCAAAGTGGAGATTGAGAAGCTGAAGACTCAATTGAGTTCAGAGTTTGAAATGAAGGATTTGGGTGAAGCTAAGAAGATTCTCGGTATGGAGATTAGCAGAGATAGAGGAAAAGGCAAGGTTTGTTTGACTCAGAAGCAATATCTGATGAAGGTATTACAGCGTTTTGGTGTATCTGAACAGTCAAAACCTGTAAGTACGCCACTTGCTCCTCATTTCAAGTTGAGTGCATCATTATCTCCGAGTACTGATGAAGAACGAGAGTACATGTCTCGTGTTCCGTATTCTAATGCAGTTGGTAGTCTGATGTATGCAATGGTGTGTACAAGACCTGACATTTCTCAAGCGGTTGGAGTTGTGAGCAGGTATATGCATGATCCTGGTAAAGGACATTGACAAGCTGTGAAATGGATTCTACGGTACTTGTTAAAAACCGTAGATTTTGGTTTGATATTTCAAAGGGAAGATTCACTTAGTCAGTTTGCAATCGGATATGTTGATTCAGATTATGCTGGTGATTTGGATAAACGACGATCAACTACTGGATATGTATTCACTCTTGCGAGAGCTCCTGTAAGTTGGAAGTCTACTTTACAGTCAACGGTTGCTTTGTCTACGACAGAAGCAGAGTATATGACATTAACAGAGGCTGTGAAGGAAGCAATTTGGTTACAAGGATTACTGGTAGAGTTGGGAATGGGACAGAAGAATATTACTGTTTACTCGGATAGTCAAAGTGCCATTCATTTAGCAAAGAATCCGGTATTCCATGTTCGCACCAAGCATATTGATGTCCGATATCACTTTGTGCGGGAAATTCTGAGTGAAGGGTCGATTCTCTTACAGAAAATTGGGACTGCTGATAATCCTGCAGATATGATGACCAAAGTGGTGACAGCAATCAAGTTCAACCATTGTTTGGACTTGATCAACATTTTGAAAGTCTAAAAGGCATATATGAAGGCATTGCTGAAGGCTAATACGCCAAGGTGGAGATTTGTTGTTTTTTGGCTAAATTAGCCATGATAAAGAATCCCACATCTAAAGAATAAAATGTGGTGGGATGTTTGGTGGACTATAAATAAGTCCTTTAGTTAATTGATTTTGTATCCCAAAACAAGAATTGTAAAAGATCCATACATTTGTATTATTCTTGTTTTCTCCCCATATGTTTCTGGGTTTTTGGATCTTACCCAGATTTTGTAATATTTTGCTTTGGAGCTAGTGGAAGTTTTCAGCAGCGCCCGTGGACGTAGGTTTTATACCGAACCACGTAAATTCTGGTGTGTTCTTTCCTTTTTCGCTTTGTATTTATTTTTATGCTTTTCTGCTTTATTAGTATTTGTTATTTATATTTAATAGCTAGCATTAGTAGTTGTGTATTTGTTTAATTTCCGCTGCGCACAACAGTGATCAGTTTGAGCGAATTGGAGTTCATTGGTAGGCACAAAAGGTGCAAGTTTGTAGCGGCAGCATTAGTTTGTTGGGCTTTAGTGGGAGGGGCACTCAAGTTGAGATCGGGAAGTTGAGAAATATGGCAACCTTATAGGGCTGGCATTTCAAGTTTGTGATGACATTTTAGATGCAACTGGATCTACAGAGAAATTGGGGAAGAAAGTTGGTGGGGATTTGTTGCGTGATAAGGCCACTTTTATAAAGTTGATGGGCGTGGACGACTCTAAGAAATTTGCCAGGCAACTAGTGGCTCAAGCCAATGAAGAGCTTTCTTATTTTGATTCTACCAAGGCTGCCCCCTTGTACCAGATAGCTAACTTCATTGTTTCTCAGTGTGATTAATTTTCATGGCTGGTTTGGCTTAGTTTTGTTTGATGTTCGAAAGAATTGGAGCAAAGAGCAGTTTGTTAAGATTGTGATTGTGGTTGTGAATGAAACATCTGAAAGAAAATGTCAGATATTGGACAAATAAATGGATGTACAACATAATGGAGTATTTAAGAGCTATGGATATAAAAATATGTCAATAATCTCCCCTATTTATCATATCCATCAATCCGATGGATAGTAGAGATCTCAATTTGTTTCTTTTCGTTTTTTAAAACAATAAGAGGAAAAACACATAATCGCCCTTTGGACCATTAAGTCTAATGGTGGTCAACCTTTAATCAACAATCTAATGGGGGGTACGATTTTGTGGAAAATCAAGTGAAGTTAGTGAAATTTGCCCAAAATATGTAATTTTATGAAAGAAAGCAGCTGATATTAGACAGGATGATCCTTCAAAAGATTCCTCAACTACTGAAGAATTTTTCTCTTAATTTAATTTTGAATAATTAAATATTCATTCGAAAGGAAGTTTAATTTAGGGATGGAATCTTTGGAAGGTTTATTTGTAAATACTAAAACAAATTTATCAAATACCGGCCTTATAGTCTTTAAACAATTTTCACTTTCAAGTATCTCAGAAAATTTATAATTACTCTTGAAACCCACACTAGACTCTCATTTGGCCACCCTAACCGCCTAACATAGAATCTAAAATCTCTGAAAAATTAGTCTTACATATAGGAAAATTAACGAAACGAGGTATAAATTATAGAATTTACACACATGATTATGTTGGCTTATTGACTTAACGTTAGAACTAGCCCCGAAGTCTTCTTTTCAACCTATAACTTTATACTAAACATGAAATCATGACTGTTGATTATGGAGATCCTTTTATGTACCATAGGTAGTTCCTTTAGAGTAAATCATACGAAATAACATCGCAAAACTAATGTGTTTAGGTTATATATATAGTAATTCTACCATCAGTGTCTCATAACTTTAAAAAGTTAGGATGAATCAATCAAATTTATTCATTGCATTTGAACTAAGTATGAGAGAAAATTTGTTTTAGGAGAGAAAATATAATGGATGAATTTGATTGGTTCGTTTTAACTTTTTAAAGTTATAAAACACTGTATAAGCATTATATATATATACATATATGTTTGTAGGTATTCTTTCAAAAACTTATGGAAATGAGACATTGGATATGTATTATAATATTGTCTAACCGACAAAGTCTACACAAAAGATTCTCAAAAGGGGACAACCTGGATTGCACATTTTTCATTAAATTCATGACATGCATATGATCAAAAATCACAATAATTCTAATGCCATATAATGAAAAACGAGTAATATAACTTTCTCGAGGAAGTAAAATGTAAATGTCTAGTTTATAAAAAAATTTTGATTTAGAAGAATTCTTTTTGTTTTTAATTTACTCTAAAAAATTATATGCATTTTGTGATG
This sequence comes from Dimocarpus longan, assembly GCA_022984855.1. NCBI lineage: Eukaryota > Viridiplantae > Streptophyta > Magnoliopsida > Sapindales > Sapindaceae > Dimocarpus > Dimocarpus longan. Next base: position 1,966,795 of record CM041021.1, read on the forward strand.
TCGTCGTTGGAAAGCTTGTATAAAAAATTATCAAGTACCATGTTCATGTATACTCGCCAATAATTTTTGTGCTTGACCAATTCATACACATTCTTCCGTAGTTCGACTTTTTTCTTTTTTAATTTTTTAGTATCACACGTGATGCAATGAAAACATTATCATATTGAAATATATATATTTATATATATATTGATTAAAAAACTTGTGGAAATGAGACATTGGATATGTACGATGATATTGTCTAACTGACAAAATCTGCACAAAAGATTCTCAAAAGGAGCAAGTTAGATTGCACAATTTTCATTAAATTCATTACATGCGTATAATCAACCAATCACAATAATTCTAATGCCATATGATGGAAAAACTATTAATGTAACTTTCTCGAGAAAGTAAAAAGTAAATGCCTCGTTTATAAAAAAGTTATTGGTTTAGAAGATTTCTTTTTGTTTTTAATTTACTTTAAAAAATTATCTACATGTTGTGATGTTGTCATTGGAAAACTTGTATAAAAAATTATCAAGTACCAAGTGAAAAAATCGATTTTGAATTTAATGCGAAAACGTGGATTTTAAAATTTTTCCAAATAAAAACGTATTCGATCGATGCTAGTAATAACAATTCAATAATTAAATTAATAAGATCGAATCTTACCTTACATGAAAATTGAATTGATCTATTTTGATTTGCAGATTCTTTACCATCTGATATTCTTTATTATAAATCTTTACTAAAAAACTGTATGTGAGCACATTCTCAAAGAATCAAATCATGAAGCATTTTTAAAAAAAGATTATTATGTAGAAATCAAAAACAATTTTCTTGATTTATTTTTAGATGGGGTAATATGGTATTTTTAATTAATAGAAGTTTTCGGTTTAAGTAACCAAAAATTCTCTATCTTTTGTTATCCATGTAAAACACCCTTTTTATAATCATAAATTAGAGTTTTCCAATTTGATAAGGAATATAATTTCCTATTTAAATTGGAAAATATAGTTCATATCCAATATGAAATCAAATTCCTTACTAATCTAGAACTCTTTACTTTTAATTTAATATAGAATCTAATTCCTATTAAATTAAAACTTCTTTAATTTAATTTAATTTAATATGAAATCTAATTTCAATTAAATTAAATTACTATTTTCATTAATTAAAAGATTTTTTATTAAATTAAATGATTTTAAATCATAAATAATTTGATAACACCATTTCAAATTGAACCCATAACCTCTACAAATAATTAAATAATTAATAATTAATTAAATAATTACTTATATTTAAATAATCAAATTATTTAAATTATTCGTGAAAGTGTTCATAAAATTTATATGTACACTTATAATTAAACAATCCAATTATATTATTCACTTTGTTTCTTTATGTGATTATGAGCTAGCAAGGAGACCAAATGGACCTACTATTTAAGCTCCAATAATATCGAAATTATTAATTAAATTTTTTAATTAAATAATTCACTATTATTAACCATAAAATTACTCCACTAAAAAATTTAAGGTTACACTCTCAAAATTATAGATGTTTTATACAATCTGAATTTTCAGTGTCCATTGATTTAATCATTTCATATAGTTTGATCCTCCACGAATTGTTCATAATTAGAGTTAGGTCATTAAAGTCTGTTATATATCTCTATATCTTATTCTGTTAAGTACCATTGATTCTCTAATGAACAATATATTTATAACAACTTAAGAATTTATCTTTCCGTTTACTTATAAACAGAAAGTCGAGCGCTCTTATTGTTTAAGATCCGAATCAACACTTAAAGGAACTACTCATCTACTTCTCACAAGAATGAATGGATTCCACTATTATGTAGAATATTCCCAACAATTTATTAAAACACATCTCCAAAGTACGAAGTTTATGGACTGTAAATCTATAACAGCCCCACCCATGTAAATCAAAAGATACGACTCAATAAATAGGAATCCATAAAACACTCAGGATTTAGATCAATCAATATATGATTATCTAGTTGATAAATATGAATTTCTTTATCTAATAGATATTAATAATAAATTTATTTTATCAGGGTCTAGTTCTATATAATCTCTATTATATAAGGTGCCTCCATTTTCATGTCGCCACATAAATAATCCTGGATAAGATCATCATATCAAATACAAAATGGACTGTAGCTGTAGATTTACCACAAGTAAAGTATCCAACTTTATTTGCTTTCCACGGACGCTTTAGATTATTGATCTCAAACTAAATTCTCTTATATATAACACATATATATTTAGTTTGAGACTACATAAGTAATCATAAATGTTACATGATATTTGTATAAAGTAAACATTTCATAAATCCATATAAATTGAATAAAATAAATATATTTTATTTATTATTTAATTTAAATGTTTACAAACTCTTAAGATATATATCCCTAACAATCTCCCACTTGCCCTTAGAGCAGATATGATATGTCTCGTAATCCTAGACCCTCTAGATGACCTTCAAACAATTTAGCCGTTAAGGTCTTCGTAAACAGATCAGTATGGTTGTCCTGTCAAGCTATCTTCGTCATCGACTCATCTCCTCTATGTACTATCTCTCTAATAAGATGATACTTTCTTTCTATATGCTTTCCACGCTTGTGGCTTCCTGGTTTCTTAGAATTAACCACTGCACCACTATTATCACAATAAAGTGTGATTGACTTATTCATATTCGAAATAACTTCCAAATCTGTCAAGAACTTACAGAGCCAAACTGTTTCCTTAGCTGCTTCACAAGCTGCTACATATTCAGCTTCCATGGTGGAGTTAGCAATGCAAGATTGCTTAACATTTCTCCATACTATAGCTTCACCACTTAGGATGAATACTGACCTAGACGTGGATTTTCGAGAATCCTTATCTGATTGAAAATCAAAATCTGTATATCCTGTTAGAATCAAATTTTCACCAGAATACATAAGCATATAGTTATTTGTTCTTCGAAGATACTTGAGAATATATTTTACTACCACCCAATGATTCAATCCTAGGCCAGATTGATAACGACTGACTACTCCCATTGAATAACATATATTAGGTCTCATGCAAAGTATAACATACATGAGACTGTTTACTATAGAGGCATAGGGAATTCATCTTATATCCTCAACCTCTTGAGGTGTCTTAGGACATTGTTCCTCGGATAAGTGAATTCCATGCTGAGAAGGTAAATAACTTTTCCTGGAATTCTGGATCGCAAAGCTTACAAAGATTTTATCAATGTACGATGCTTGAGATAATGCTAACAATTTATTCTTACGATCTCGTATGATTTGGATCCCAAAAATATTACTAGCCTTTCCCAAATCTTTCATTTGAAATTGGTTAGTTAGTCAGTTCTTTACATCAGATAATGCTCAAACATCATTCCTAATGAGTACGATATCGTCAACATAAAGTACGAGGAAAACTACTTTTTTATCGATGATATGTTTGTATACACAAGGTTCATGGACATTTTGCTCAAAACCATAAGACTTAATCGATGTATTAAATCTAATATTCCAAGATTGAGAAGTTTACTTAAGCTTATAAATGGACCCTTTCAACTTGCAAACCTTTTGCTTTTAATCTTGAATTATGAATCCCTCTGGTTCCACCATATAAATACTTTCATCAAGATTGTCGTTCAAGAATGTAGTATTGACATTCATTTGCCATATCTCGTAATCGAGACATGCAGTTGTGGATAGAAGAATGCGAATGAACTTAAGCATGGTTACTAGCGAGAAAGTTTTTTCATAGTCAACTCCCTTTTTCTGAGTATACCCCTTTGCCACTAGCTGAGCTTTTAAGGTCTCCACCTTCTCATCCACTCATCTCTTCCTCTTGTAGATCCATTTGTAACATATAGGTTTTACCCCATTTGGTTGATCCACAAGTTCACAGACTGAGTTTGAGTACATGGACTCCATCTCGAGATTTATAACTTTAAGCTATTCTTCCTTATCAGAATCTTCCATTGCATCATGATATGTTAATGGATCATCTATACACTCATCGGAGATAGTAATATGTGCTTCTCCGATTTCTCTGTAACGGACTGGTAGTCTAACCCTCCCATTACGATGAGATGGTAGATGATTATGATGGAAGTCTGTTTGATACTCAGACGTGGTCTTAACTATATTGTTCTCAATAACTATTGTTGATTGGATACTGGTTGAACCAGGTAATAACTCCTCAAGTACAACCTTACTTTGAGATTTGTGTTCTTTTATGTAATTATCTTCGAGAAACGTAGCATTTGTCAATATAATCACTTTGTCATCTTAAGGATCATAAAATAATCCACCTCTAGTTTCTTTGGAATAGCCTACAAATAGGCAAACTTGTGAACGCGCAGTTCCAACTTCCCAGTCTTATTTTTCAGCAAATATGCTAGACACCCCCATATGCGAAAATGTTGCAAACTAGCTTTGCGGCCATTCCACAACTCTAAAGGTGTTTTTGGAACAGACTTGAAAGGAACTAAATTCAGAATATATACTGCAATTTGCAGTGCATATCCCTAGAAGGAACTAGGTAAAGATGAGAAACTAATAATAGATTTCATCATATCCTACAGGGCACGATTTCTCCTTTCTGCAACACCATTCTGCTATGATGTTCCAAGAGCTGTGAGTTAGGATATAATCTCATTCTCAATCAAGTAATCCTTGAACTCTGTATCAATGTACTCTCCTCCATGATCTGATCGTAGAGCTTTTAATGTTTTACCTAATTGATTTTCAACTTCAACTTTAAACTCTTTGAACTTTTCAAAAGTTTCAGACTTTCATTGCATCAGATAAACATACCCATATCTTGAATGGTCGTAAATGAAAGTATAACCGCCTATAGATTTAACATTCATTGGATCACAAATGTCCAAATGTATAAACTCTAGTGGTTTTTTGGCTTTATAACCTTTTGTCTTAAAAGTTCTCTTAGTCATTTTATCTTCCAAATAGGATTCGTAAACAGGCAAAGTGCCAATCTTTAACTCACTTAAAGTTTCGCTCTTTACTAGTCTGTCTATTCTATCAAGATTAATATGTCGAAGTTTTAGATGCCAAAGATAGGTATTATCATTAGGAGAAATCTTTTGTCGTTTTGCTTTTGGTTTTTCAATTTAAACAATTTACCATTGAGTAGTAAATTACGTGTTAACAACCTTAACATATATATGTTGCTTTCTAATATTCCAGAATAAATATTAAAACTATTTCTAGAAATAATAACTTCTTTATTAATAAAAGAAATTGAATAATTATGTTCCAATAATCTCTAAACCGAAATCAAATTTCTTTTAAAATTCAGAATATAATAGACATTGTTCAAAACAATAAAACAACTATTTAAAAATTGAAGTCTAATTTCTCCTACTGCTCTAGCTGAAACGACATCCTCAATGCTAACTCGCATGTTGAACTCGCCCTCATCAAGCTCCTTCTAAGAATCAATCAACTATAAAGAAGAACAAACATGATTAGTGGCTCCTGAATCAATTATCCAAATGAATATATCATTCTCCACTAAACAAGATTCAATGACGAGTAAATCATATTTATCTTTAATTTTCTTTTTGTTCTTAAGCTCTTCGAGGTACTTTGGACAGTTCCTATTCTAGTGCCCTTCCATATCACAATGAAAATATTTTCCTTTGGGTATTGAAGTCTTAGAGCCCTTTTACTTCTTCTTTTTGGTAGCTTGCTTCTTGGGCTTTGCCTTAACCTTACTGGTGGTCATTTTCCTCTTATTCTTATTTAAGGTGGAAATTTCAGCAACATTTGTTTCACCAAACTTAGTCTTATCCTTATTCATAGACTCATAGGTTGTTAGTTCATTAATCAATTGAGTAATATTATACTGTAGCTTGTTCATAACATAATTACTCTTGAACTGTATAAAACTCTTTGGAAGAGTTTGCGGTATCATACTTACTTGGCTAGGCTCATCAATTACTCCACTATGAGTTTTGACTGTATTAAAATAGGTCATCATATTCAAGACATGCTCTCAAACTAATGTCTCTTCCTTCATCTTAGCAGTCATAGCAGCGTAAATAGCTTCGTGTCGCTGTTGCTCAGAAGGTTGCCTAAACATCCTCTGTAATGACTGCATCATCTCAGATGCTGTTGCTATTGACTCATGCTTCTTAGCAAGCACATCGGACATTCCTGCTAACAGGTATCAATGGGCCTTTTCATTAGCCTTAACCCAATTTTGGTGGGTTTCGCGTACATTACGCGCAACATTTGCAGGTGGCACAGGAGAACGCTTCTCCATCAAGACAAACTTTAGGTCCTAACAGACTAAAATAACATTCATGTTATTTTTCCATTTAACATAGTTATCCTCATTCAGTTTATCATTGACAAGTATGTTAATTAAAGATGATGACATTGTTGAAATAAATAAACAAAATATTTTATTCAAAATTGTGTTTATACGAATATCAATAGTTTTTGGAATATAATTAAACGTGATACATGATAGACGGATAATAAATCAGAAATACCCTAAAAAGAATTACTATATTACGATAATTTAATATGCCACAAATTAATAACACCTTAGGGTAGGTCAAATATTTGTACGTTAAATTGAGAAAATCTCAATCAAATAATATAACAGAATAACACTTATTCCTATATAATCTGACTACTGCTTATTTCAGTCAAAGAATTAAATTACCAATTAATTAATTTCTTTATAAGTGTAACCTATCATTTCAGATCTCTCGGACTTAATTTGAGAATTGCCAACCTTAGAGTAGGTCAATCCCAAAATACATTCAGAAATCCTATCCTTTAAGAAGTCAACATTGATATTGACCTAAATGGACACCATCCTTAGGGGGGACAAAAATAAAGCCATCTCGAGGCGTCATTCAAACCTCACGGTGTTGAACTAAAGATGGAGACCGCGAGATATATTATCAAATATTCCCCTCTCATTCATTATTTTAGGATTAGGGTTTTCTACATATTATTCTTAGTCATCATCTTAGATTACTAACGGTTAATAAATATAATCTAAGTTACCAAGAATTAATGTGTTACTAAAATCGACATCCTATTAACACCTAATAAATTATCGGATTTTTAACTCTTAAAAATCTAATTTATTTTTAAAGATCTAGTCTAGATAATCTAAACTTTTAACTATGAAGATTAGATTTAATGTGAAATTACCGAATTTTAACTCTTAAAATCTAATCCACATTATGAATACCAATTATTCGAAATACATTTATTTAATCACATTAAAACTAATAATATATTTCTAATATGTTAACCTAGGATTTTCAACCAAAATCCTAACAAATTATGAAATTGGTATTCTATGTATTATTATCTCTATTTTAACTAATAAACTATTTAACAGGAAAAATAAATAATAATACATGTATGTTTGTCATATTGTAATATAATGAGTAGACACTATCTATCTATTCTATATGACATAATTTATGCAACAACAAATTATTCAATCATCATATGATAAACACTTTGAACAACATGTAATTAACCGAGTTCTTTGGTTTTAACGACCTAAAAATTAATTTCAAGATTACAAAAAATTAACCAAGACATTTCTTGGTCTTCACTTGTAGTCTTCATAATCTTCATAGGCTCACTTTGACTCAAAATTAAATTCAATTTAACAATTAAGAACATCCATCAAATGGATTGGGCTAGAAGCCCATTACTTGATTCTTGAACCCAATAAAAATTATCCAAAAGGAGTGGACAATTTTTAATAATTTTACGATTGAAACAGAAACCCGAAAAATTGAAAACGGACCGATTTAGACTGTCCGAAAACAGTCTAGCTGCTGCCATATGGCAACAGCTTTATTTATTTATTTTTTGGCTGCCATATGGCAGCAGCTGCGTGCAACTTGGTGCATGCAGGCTGCTGCCTCATGTGTAGCTTTCAATCCACTTGCTGTTACAACTGAACTGCTATTTTTGCACTGCTGAGTTGCAGCCGTTTTTGCACTGTTGAACTGGACTGTGCATCAAGCTGTCTCACAGCCCTTTGCACAGCCACTCGATGCAGCAGACCACACCAGACGCACCAACCTTTCAATGCCAAACCATCGCATCAATATGCTGCAACTCTCATTTATTAAACATGAAAATAAAATATGCACATCAATAATTAGTGCCTACTCTATGACATACAACGAATCATAATCAAAAGGTGAATTGAATCAATTATTAAACTAGCGAAACCGGACTCTGATACCAATTGAAGGAAAAAATCGATTTTGAATTTAATACAGAAACGTGGATTTTAAAATTTTTTCAAATAAAAACGTGTCTAATCGATGCTAGTAATAACAATTTAATAATTAAATTAATAAGATCGAATCTTACCTTGCATGAAGATTGAATTGATCCCTTTTGATTTACAGATTCTTCACCACCCGATCTTCCTTGCTATGACTCTTCATAAAAAAACTGTGTGTGGGCACAATCTCAAAAATCAAATCACGAAACCTTTTTATAAAAGATTATTATGTAGAAATCAAAAACAATTTTCTTGATTTCTTTTTAGATGAGGTAATATGGTGTTTTTAATTAATAGAAATTTTTGGTTCAAGTAGTAAAAAATTCTCTATCTTTTGTTACCAACATAAAACACCCTTTTTATAATGGTAAGTTAGAGTTTTTTCAATTTAACAAGGAATACAATTTCCTATTTAAATTGGAAAACATAGTTCATATTTAATATGGAATCAAATTCCTTACTGGTCTAGAACTCTTTACCTTTAATGTAATATGAAATCTAATTTCTATTAAATTAAAACTTCTTTAATTTAATATGGAATCTAATTCCAATTAAATTAAATTACTATTTCTATTAATTAAAATATTTTTCATTAAATTAAATGATTCTAAATCATAAATAATTTAATGACACAATTTAAAATTGAACTCATAACCTCTATAAATAATTAAATAATTAACAATTATTTAAATAATTACTTATATTTAAATAATTAAATTATTTAAATTATTCGTGAACGTATTCATAAACTTTGTATGTACACTTATAATTGGACAATCCAATTATATTCTTCCCTTTGTTTCTTTATGTGATTCTGAGTTAGTAAGGAGACCAAATGGATCTACAATTTGAGCTTTAATAATATCGGAATTATTAATTAAACTTTTTAATTAAATAATTCACTATTATTAACCTTAAAGTTACTCCAATAAAAAACTTAAGGTTGCACTTTCAAAATTGTAGATGTTTCACATAATCTGAATTTTCAGTGTCCATCGATTTAATCATTTCATATGGTTCGATCCTCCACGAGTTGTTCATAATTAGAGCTAGGTCATTAAAATCCGTTATACATCTCTAATTATATCTTATTCCGTTAAGTACCATTGATTCTCTAATTAACAATATATTATTCCGTTAACTTATAAATTTATCTTTTTGTTTACTCATAAATAGAAAGTTGAGCGCTCTTATTGTTCAAGACCGGAATCAATACTTAAGGAAACTATTCATTTACTTCTAACAAGAAGGAGTGGATTATAGTATTGTGTATGTTGACGTTGGATTTCAGTCAACCCAGGTTCTTCAGCCTAATACCTGCAAATAACACAAAACAAAATGAGAAAGTAGAAAAGGCAAAGAGGAAGAACATAGAACACAAAGCTTTTTTTCGTGATTCAACTAGAATAATGCCTACGTCCACGACTGTCACTCTTAAATTTGGCAGAGTAATAGTATATAATTTCTCTCTTTTGTCTTATAATGAGTTTTTGCCCTCTATTTATAGTGAGGGGTGATAAAACTTGCATATAATTGAAATAGGAAATAGAATTTGAATTTAATTATATTTCTATAACGTTTTCTACCATATCTAGAACTGATTCCAATAATCTCGAGATTTGATTTGCTTCAAATAGACAAGTTGACTTTTTCTTAGATGATTGAGTTATTTCAGGTTTCTAGAAGATACTTTAGACGAGCTCGCCCAAGCTGAGCTTGCTTCAGGTCATGAGCTGAAGATAATAGGCGAGCTGGGAACCACATTATGAGTTTTCTGATCCATAGGCTGCGAGCTTGAGCACAATAGCCCGAGCTCCTAAGATGACATATTGACTTCCTGGGCCTGCTGACCTTTTACCCACAAATTGAATCATTGGACCTTGCTAGTCCACTTTCTGAGGTCGTCGAAAAATGCCTATAATATTAGTCCTTCAGCTTTCAGTTCGTTCTACAAACTAGGAGTGTGAGCTCGCTGTTGAAAGCCGACACATCAAAACTTACAGTGCTGCCCTTTCAAATTCCTATCTTTTCTCATGACACACGGTAACTCTTTTGACGTTTGACAACTGTACAGTGCACGCCTTAATGCGTTTGTCTCTCAATTGACTGTGCATGATAACAAAATCCCGTTACTCATGCTAAGTCGTCAGATCGAAGACGGTTATTCAGATTTTAGATTAAATGGTCAAGGTTTAACAACTATATAAATGTGGAGCCTCTTCATTTTCTCTCTTCATTTGTCATTTTCAAACTTCAAGCGCCTATTGGTCTTATTCTTTTCTCATCTCCGTTATCACTGTCATTCTTTAATCACCAGAAAATCAATCTCTACCTTCAATTAGTCAAGTTTTGCTGCATCAACAGTAAGTCCTTACCACTCTTTTTGATTGTTTGGTTCCATCTATACATACTGCTTTCCTGAATCTGGCTAGGCTATTTCGCATTCCTACATGTTCCTAATGTTGCATGTCTATTTAAGATTACGACTTATCATTTCCTATCAATTTGATCTTGTTGGCCCACTGTTTGCAAACTATTTGCTATTTGTGATGTCATATATCCAAGCTATAAGAATTTGTAGGTCATTAGCTCGTAGGTTATGCTTACATAGCTTTAACGACCTGAAGGCTTGGTAATTTATATGGCGTTTATGACCTGTAGACTTAGGAAAGTTCCTTGAAAGTAGGAAATTTAGCCTCATAAGGATGGTCTGCATGTGGCGACCTAATCGCTTCCTTTCGTGTATAAATGTCTTCAGGTCGTAGATGCCAACAATACATAGTAAGAGATGGTGATGCTCCCAGCTCGGAAGAGCATGTCTGGAGCTCTAACAAGCATGCAAAGCAAGTACGGGTCACACAAGAAGTGACTTCACAGAGCGACAAGGTCATTGAAGTGTTTGTTGCTCGATCGGATCCTACTCCTACCCAACAGCCTACCAAAGCCAAACGAGCTATTGCTAACAAACGAGCTATCGAAAAAAGGAGAGCTCACTAGGTGTTCAAGCACCATGCCACAAAAGTATCATATATAAAGCTTGGGGGATGAGAGTTAGAATATTGTCTCCCAAGAGATTATCGTGTTATGGCAGTTTCTCCTTCCGACCATGCAACTTACCCTTCAAAAGGTTACATCGCTGTCAACCCTCATCACTTAGATGCTGGACTTAATTTTTCAGTTCCTTTTTACCTCATAGATCTTCTTAACGAGCTCAACCTCACTCCTTTTTAGCTCACTCCAAATGTTTACACCTAAATAACTTCATTAGCCATTTTGTTTAGGAAAAATAACCTCCATTTTCTTTCCCTCAAAATTCTAAAGTACCTATTTTCCTTCAAAGGTACTAGTAAGGGAGGCCCACGTGACAGGTTGTACTATACATAGTCTCAAGGAGAGGCTAAAAGGAAATCCAACGTGCGCGTCTGCAAAACACATTGGTTCTTCATCTCTTGTCCATTCCTCGTCTACCTTAGGAACTTCAACTTTGTATACTCACTAAGTAAGGATCTTCAGGTCACCGCGTGGATCTCTCCATACTTGTAAATATGTTTTATATACTAACTCCCCCCTCTCCCCTCCCCTTTTGTTTTTTTAGACGTACAAGCAAGGAGGATTGAGATTACTTATGACGAAACAAGAGAGCTCGAAAGCATTACTAGTCAAAGATCAGAGAATGACGACGTCAAATTAATAGATAAACTCCTTCATAGCTTCTAACTCGCTCATTCTCTTGAGAGTAAGCTTTTTAGGAACAAGGACGTTGGATTCTGTGGTGGCTGTGACATTGAATCTGTCTTCGCAGTATCTGACGTGAGTGATAGCTCGAGCGAGCTGAGACTTTCCTCTAGTGACACCGACACTACTCTTCCTCTAACCAAGGCTCCAAAGATGATGAATTTAAGCCTGAAGGCTTCCCTATCGAGGAGACCTCGTCAGCTCGCTAGCACAACTGCCACTTCTGCTATTCTGGGCTCAACATCAACTGCAACATCAAAAGGACCTCAAGATACAGGTCCTAAGTCCCCTGCTCCTAGTCCTTCCAAGGGTCCACCAGCTGTTGCACCTTCAGGGACCTCACAAGCACTAGTTCCTATTTCTTAATCGTCTGTAAGTCTGAGCAAAGAAGTAGTTGCGGCTGCAACTGACAAAGGTAAAAAGGTCGCATCCAGTTCAAGAGCTAAGATATAAAGCTTCGATACTTCTAGCAAGTTTTCCCCCGCGAAGCGACCTCAAATAGAGAAGGGGAAGCAGATCGCAGTTACCTTCTAGAAGGTGGCATCTAAGGTTGTTGCCGGTTCGCGACCATTCAAGGTTGCTGCTGGATCACAATCATCCAAGGTTGCTATTGAGTTGCTACCTAAAAGAATTCCTTGAGGAGCATACTTCGACCTTATCCTTGACCAACTGCCTTCTCTTCTAGGCTCTATTGCCAAGAACCTAGATGACGATAATCTCGTTGGCGCGAGCCTAGTTTCCTGGGCAGCTCACCAAGCAATCAAGGTAAGACTTGTTTTCTCATTTTCATTCACGTCCTTATCTTTAGATTCTAACTTTTACTTCAAACCATGTAGGCATATATGGGAAATATGAAAATACTTACTCTGGAGGAGCAAGAGAAGAAGCTCAAGGACGAGAATAAGAAACTAAAGGAAGCGGTAAAAAAGCACGACAAGGAGCCGTTTTTTCTTACAAGTGAAGCTGGCAAAACAAAGGATGCAACTCAGCATCTTCAAACTCAGTTCAATGTTGTCGAGGCATCCAGGAGGGATACTGAGGAGGCGTTGGTGAAAGATGAGAGCTTCCGCGAGGCAGTCACCTCCAAGCTCACTTCCCAGCTCAATAACGTCGAAGCAGTTCTAGAGAAGCTAAAGGATAACTTGGAAGCAGCTTTGAAGGAGAAGGAGCTAATGGCACAGGAGAAAGAGCTTATAGTGCAGCGAGCTGAGGCTGCGGAAAAGGAGATCGCACAAATGAAGAAGGACGCGACTCGAACAATACAAGAGGTAGAAGCTAGAGTTACTTAGGAGTGTAAGGATGTGAAGTCTAAAACTGAAGCCGGGTTCCTATATACTTAATGGATAGCTTATCCAGACCTGGGCTTCTCCATTTTCAACGAAGAAGGAGTCGATGAGGTGAATTTTTTCATCGAGGATACTGAAAGAATACGGGGCGAAATGCTAGATCAAGTCTGGGACTACTCGAGAAAGGTGCTAAGGAAGATAGGTCCTGAGAATTAGCTTCTCATGGTTCTACCTCTCAAGCCCCAGCTCCTCCTCAAGATGACCTCATTGACATTGATTAAGCTTTCCTTGTTTTCTTGTGCTTAGACAATTTTTTATACATTCATGTATTGCCCACCTTGCTTTGCAAAGATATTCAAGTTGAAGTTTTAATTTCATATAATATCGATTCACCTCGTTACGAGGTTTATTTCTTATTCGCTTTGCTTCATATTGCCTCGTGCTTCCATATTTTACTTTTTTTCAAAGTGTTTAAACTGTATGCGAACTGAGACAATGACTATAGAATAATGAAATGATGTGTCGTAGCTCACAAGGTATGACTTATTTGAAAACTCTAAGTTTGCATTCATTGGGTCGGAACCCAAAACAATATAGAATAATTCTTAATGAGCTATGTTAGAACATAACATGTACAGGGCGAGCTGTTGGATTATGGCAAATTTCGTTGTGAACTATGTCTAGTAGGTTGGTACCTCAGCTAACATAGCGAATCTTGATGAGCTTTCCAGTAGGTTATAACCTCAACTAATAGCATAATTTGATGAGCTGTCCAGTAGGTCGTAACCTCAGCTAACAACACTATTTTTCGAGCTATGTCTCGTAGGTCGTAATCTCAACTAATATAACATGAATTATCATAATATTTTTCTGCCAAGAAAATTCTAAACATACAACAGAGCATAATATAGGAAATTTGGAGCTTTTATTAAATTTTAATAAAATTAAATTTCATATTATAGGTATGCAATAAGAAAGAACAATTACTTAAAATACGGGCGAAGGTGCTCAGCATTCCAAGCTCACGGGAGCTCAACTCCATTCATATTTGTTAGATGATATGCCCCATTTCCCAGATTTTCCTTGACAATATATGGGTCTTCCCGGTTTGGGCCTAACGAACTATCACTAGTTTTACGAACTCCAAGTAAGATAAGACGTAGTACTAGGTCTCCAATGTTGTAATGTCGAATTCGAACCTTCTGGTTATAGTACCTCATGACTCTCTGTTGATAGACGGCTACCTTCAATTAGGCTATTTCTCTTGCTTATTCAAGGAGATCAAGGTTGAAGGCAAAAAGCTGACCATTATCCTCTGACTTGAAGGTCACTCTACGCTATGAGGTCACTTCTAGCTTTGCAGGGATCATGACTTTAGATCCATATACCATAGAAAAGGGAGTCTCTTGAGTAGTGCTGCGAGCTGTGGTTCTGTAGGCCCATAACACTTTAGGTAACTCATCCACCCATGCTTCTTTCTTTGCCTCCATCTTTGTCTTCAAGATCTATTTTTTTATTTTGTTCACAGCTTTGACTTGACAATTGGTCTATGGATGGTCTACAGTTGAGAAGCTCTTAATAATCCTTAGATCGTTGAAGAACTTGATGAACTGGTCGCTGTTGAATTGAGTCCCATTATCTGTTACAATCTGTTGCAGGATTTCAAACCTGCAGATAATATTACTCCACATAAATTCTATTATTTTGTTAGTGGAGATTTATGTTAGCTCCTTAGCTTTTTCCCATCTAGTGAAGTAATCCACTACGACTACTGCGTGATTGCAATTCCTGCGAGCTATTGGTAGAGGTTCAACTAGGTCCATTCCCCAGATCGTAAAAGGCCACGGGCTCACCATTTGTTGGAGATAAGCTGGTAGAGCTCACGGAACCTTGGTGAATCTTTGGCATTTATCGCATCTCTTGACCAGATTGATGATGTCTTATTTCATTGTGGACCAATAGAACCCTTACCTTAATGCTTTCTGAGTTAGGGATAGCCCTCTAACATGATTTCTATAGTGGCAAGCATATATCTCCTTTAGCACAGTTTCGCAATCCTGACCATTAATACATTTCAGGAGTGGAGCTGAGAATCTTTTATTGTACAGCATATCGTTATAGATGCAGTATCTCGCAGCTCGAGTTTGCAGGCGACGTGCTTTAAACTTATCTTCTGGTAACTTCCCAGCTTGTAAATAGTCAATTAAGGGGCTTATCCACGAATCCTCTGCCACAACTATGACAATTACTGAGTCTCTCTCTTCGGTGCTTGGGGCTAGCAAGAATTCTAGTGGTATAGATTTTAAGTCTTCTGTAGCTCGGGTTGTCGCTAAGCGAGCTAGTGCATCCGTATATGCATTTTGAGCTCGCAGGATCTGATTTACTTTAATATTCTAAAAGGCACCCATCAGCTCTTGCACATTCTAAAGATAAACAACCATTTTTGACCCTCTGGTCTGATATTCGCCTCGAATCTGACATACTATAAGTTGGGAATCATTGAAGATTCTTAACTGCTCAGTGCACTTTTTTCTGGCCAGTCATAGTCTTGCTAGTAGTGCTCATACTCAGTCTCGTTATTGGTAGCCTAAAACCCAAACTTCAAGGCATAAATGATCTTTTGTCCTTCATGACTGATTAATAGTACTCTAGCTCCAACTCTAGCTTTCTGCTTGTTGGACAACCCATCCGTATATAGCTCTCACATTGGATTGTTGGAAGATTCGACACCCTCTTCTACGAGCCCCGTGAATTCTGCAATGAAATTTGCTAGAGCTTGAGCCTTGATTGTTGGTTTTGGCTTGAACTGAATGTCGAACTGTGCCAGCTTAATCATCTATTTGAGTAATCAACCTGAGGCGTTGGACCTCTAGAGGACCTGTTTCAATGGATATCGGGTGAGGACCTTGATTTTGTGAGCTTGGAAATATGGACGCAACTTCCTCGATATGATCACCAGGCAGTAAACGAGTTTCTCCATTTGTGAATACCTAGTTTTAGCATCGAGTAGCCTCTTGTTCATATAATATACTGAAGCTGCGTCTTCCCATCTTCTAGTACCAAAGCTGCGCTGAGGGCGTGTTGAGATACCCCTAGATACAAGATAAGCTTTTCTCTATCTTCTGGCTTCGATAAGAGCGGAGCTCGGCCCATATAGTCTTTCAATTGCTGGAATGTCACCTTACACTGCTGAGTCCATTCAAAATTTTTAGCCTTCTTCAGCACATCAAAGAAGGAAACTGTGGCCTTCGAAATGAATCTGCTGAGGGTAATGACCTGACTAGGCTTTGCACGTCCTTGATCCGGTTAGGGGACCTCATGTCAATTAGTGTCTTAATCTTCTCAAGGGTGGCCTCAATTCCTCTATTATTTATCATGAAGCTAAGGAACTTCCCTAAGGCCACTCCAAATGCATACACTTGAGCGGGTTTAGCTTCATCTGATAGTTCCTTAGAATCTGGAATATTTTCTCCAGGTCACGCATATGATTAGCAGTCTGCTTGGACTTCACCCGTATATCATCCACATACACCTCTATCGTTTTGCTAATCTATCCTTCGAACATCATATTGACTAATCGATGATAGGTCGCCCCTGCATTCTTTAATCCAAAGAGCATGACCTTGTAATAGTATAGGCCGCGGTATATGATGAACGAGGTATGTTCTTCATCTTCCGGGCTCATAGGTATCTGATTGTAGCCCGAATAGGCATCCATGAAACTTAAGAGCTAGTGCCCAGCTGTTGCATCTACGAGCTGGTCAATTCTCGACAAAGGGAAGCTATCTTTAGGACACGCTTTGTTTAAATTCGTGAAGTCTATGCATGTTCTCCACTTCTCATTCTTCTTCTTCACGAGCACAAGATTGGCAATCCAAGTCGGGTAATAGACTTCTCGAATGAAGTTATTGGCTAGCAGCTTATCTACCTCTTCTTTCAAGACTGCATACCATTCTCTTGTAATTGTATTCTTTTCTGGCGAACTGGTTTATGGTGGGGGTCAATGTTTAGCCTGTGTGACATGACCTTAGAGTCTATCCCCATTATATCTTCATGATTCCAAGCAAATACATCTAGGTTCACTTTGAAGAAGTTGACGAGCTGAGATCTAATATCTGGAATTAGACCTCCTCTCAGCTTGAGGCATCTTTCAACATCCAGCTTGCTAACTTGAACGTGCTCAAGCTCCTCTATAAACCCTGTTGCTCTTTCTACATCCACCTCGTGAGGGTCGAGGTTGTGGCTTACCCCTTTTTCACTCATAACATGAGGCTTTCTTCCCGAGACCACATTGACCTTCTTCCCTTTAACCCCCATCTTAACTGCATCCTCGTAGCAGCGTCACGCTAGGTGCTGCTCACCCTGTACATAACCTATCCCATTGAGAGTTAAAAATTTGACTGTGAGAGTCCTGGTGGAGATGACCACATCTAAATTATTCATTGCAAGTCTCCCCAAGACAACATTGTATGCAGATAGATAGTTAATTATCAGAAAGTCTGCCAGCACAGTTGCTTGACGACTTGAATCTCCAAGCTTAAGCGGAAGCTTGATCTAGCCCATTGGACTGATGGCGTCTCCAGTGAAGCCATAAAATGGTTCTGGGGAAGACTTCAGCTGCTCTGTACCAAGTCTCATCTTGTCGTAGCAACCCTTGTACATAACATTCACCAAGCTCCCTGTATTAATCATGATCCGTCGTACCTCGACGTTACTTATCTTTGCTCGGATGACAAGTGCATCATTGTGGGGCCAACATACGCCCCTGGCATCTTCCTCAGTGAAAACAATGTCATCTAAGGTCATTCTTGCTTTCTTTGTAGGTCCTCCAATTCACCATGACTTGTGAACAAGATGTGATTTGCCTTCCGCATATAACGTTCATGCAATCTGTTCGATGTAACTGCAATGTGAGGACCACCATGTATGGTGAAGATGGTTCTCATCGTAGGCTCGTACTCTTATTCGGGAGCTCGCTGGTGTTGTTGTTATACTGGTGGTTGTTGAGGTCGTTGTTATTGAGGTTGCTTATTTGCTGGTCGTACCACATAGTCCCTCAAGCGACCTCTTCGAATCAAATCTTCAATAGCATCCTTTAACACCCAACAGTCTAAGGTATTGTGTCCGACCTCATTATGATAAGCACAAAACTTGTTCTTGTTCCTTTGATTAACAGGAGTCCTCATAGGAGTAGGCTTCCCGAAGTTTTCCCTGTTTCTTTCTATTGCAAAGATCCTGTCTGGAGTATTTGACAGGACGTTGTAACTATCATGGCGACGGGGCTGCTCGTTCCTAGGCTTATTCCTGACCTTTTTAGCAACCTGACTAGTAAAGCCATGATTCCGACCTTCCTTTCCATTCCCACCATTGTTCCTTTTCTTTGACTGGTTGGGATTGCTCGATTCACTTTTCTGATTAGGTCGTTTGGGACCAAAAGTCTCCTCCCACCTGATCTCTTTTGCAGCTCGCTGATAAAATTCGCCCAAGTCCTTCACCGGGGATTTGTAGATACTCTCATATAACTTTCCATCCTTGCGAAGCCCAGCTGAGATCGCAGTTAGAATGCTCTCGTCTGAAGGGTTTTCAACTTTGCTGACCTCGCCTCGGAATCTGATGATGTAATCCTTGAGGGATTCGTTCTGTTGCTGGAAAATCATGACTAGGTGGTAAGACGGTGAGAGCTGCCTCCTCAAAGCCTTGTACTGGCTTGTGAACCTCCTCTGACATTTCTCCCAACTATCTATGTTGCGAGCTGGGAGACTTTTGAACCAGTTCCGTGGAATATCCCCTAAGGTGGCTGGAAAGACTCGACACTTAACCAATGGATTGTCCATTTGAAGATCCATCTGGACATTGAACGCAGTATCTCCATTGTATTGGGGGATGTTGGGAATCTTGAACCTGCGAGGGAGAGGTATGTCTCGATCTCCTTTGTGAGTGGGGTCTTCTCGCCATACTGATATCGCTAGTTTGAGGTGTTAGGGCTCGCTTCGAGCTATTGAATCCTCTGAAGAAGCTCCTCCATCTATAGATCTTCAGGTCCACGTTCTCCTCTGTGCTCACAACCTGGAGAACAGCTATCTACTATACGCCTTTGACTAACCCTTTGAGAGCCCTCAGGTCGGTACAACCCTATACGTCGCCGATGATCAACTTTGTCTTCGTATCGAGATGCAGCCCGAGCTTGGTCACGGGCATCCTCTACATGGCGGCTCCCGTCCTAGCTCACCCTCACCCTCAAGCTTGCAAGACGCGAGACTTCTTCCTCAACTAGAGCTCTACGACCTTCAGCTCTCGCGCGTGAATTGGAGGACCGAGCTGAGTTGGCGGGTCGTAACTCTTCTCTGACGGGCCTCTCAGGAGCTATCATTCCTTCGTGCTGGCGCTAATAAGCTTGTTTGGGTGCAGTGGTCTTAAGTATAGGCGCATTCTGTGCCTGGGCCTATGCCAGCGCCCTGACCACATCTGCAAGCTGTTGCATCGTGTTTTCAGTGCTTCCTGTCGCTGATACCATGCTTTTAATCCCTCAGCCTTATGGACCACCAGCGGTGGTTGACGAGGGGCTAACGGAGGAATACCCACGATGGCGCTGTTAGTGGGAACATGAGATATTCTTGCAACAGGCAGGGTCATGTCCCTCTCGACTGAGTATCATGTTGCTATAACTGATCTGCCGCCACGTCAGAGCTTATGGTTGTTCTTCCTCTTGCCATGACAATCTGAAAATCTGGAAAAATCTTGCAGTTTGGGCCCTTCTTCTAGCGCCAAAATGTTGATGTTGGATTTTAGTCAACCCAGGTTCTTCAGCCCAATACCTACAAATAACACAAAACAATAGGAGAAAGTAGAAAAGGCAGAGAGGAAGAACACAGAACACAAAGTTTTTTATGTGGTTCGGCTAGAACAATGCGTACGTCCATGATTGTTACTCTTAAATTTGGCAGAGTAACAGTATATAATTTGTCTCTCGTGTCTTATAATGAGTTTTTGCTCTCTATTTATAGTGAGGGGTGATACAATTTGAGTATAACTGAAATAGGAAATAGAATTTGAATTTAATTACATTTCTATACAGTTTCCACCAAATTTGGAATTGATTCCGAGAATCTCGAGATTTGATTTACTTCAAAATAGGCAAGTTGACTTCTTCTTAGATTGGGTTGTTTCAGGCTTCTAGAAGATACTTTAGACAAGCTCGTCCGAGCTGAACTTGCTCCAGGTCATGAGCTGAAGATAATAGGCGAGCTGGGAACCACATTGTGAGCTTTCTGGTCCATGGGCTGTGAGCTCGAGCATAATAGCTCGAGCTCCTACGATGACATCTTGACTTTCTTAGTCTGCTGAGCTTTTACCCATGGGCTGAATCATTGGACCTTACCAGCCAACTTTCTCAGGTCGTCAAAAAATGTTCATAATAGTGTGGAATGTTCTCAGCCATTTATTAAAATATATATCCAAAGTATAAAGCTTATTAATCGTAAATCTATAACAGTCTCACCCATGTAAATCAAAAGATATAACTCAACAAATAGGAGTCCATAAAACACTTATGATTAATATCAATCCAATATGATTATCTAGTTAATAAATATGAATTTCTTTATCTAATGGATATTAATAAGAAATTCATTTTATCGGGGTCCAATCTTATATAATCTTTATTATATAAGATGTCTCCATTTTCATGTTACCACATAAACAATCCCGAATAAAATGATCATATCAAATATAAAATGAACCATAACTGTAGATTTACTACAAGCAAAGTATCCAGCTTTATTTGCTTTCTACGAACTCTTTAGAGTACTGATCTCAAACTAAATCCTCTTATATATAACACTTATATACTTAGTTTGAGACTACATAACTAATCATGGATGTTACATGATACTTGTATAAAGTAAACATTTCATAAATCCACAAATTGAATAAAATAAATATATTTTATTTATTATTTAATTTAAATATTTATAAATTACAAATCCTTAGTTTCTATATCCCTAACACCATAATCATGTATACTCGCCAATAATTTCTGTCCTTCACCAACTGATACACATTCTTCGGTACTTCTATTTTTTTTTCCCTTTTTTTAATTTTTAGTATCACACATAATGCAATGAAAGCATTATCATATTGAATAAGTGTATAGATATATATATCCTTTCGAAAACTAGTGGAAATGAGACATGACCACGGTTCGATTCGAATCGTGCGGTTCCAACCGAACCGTCACTGTAGAACCAGAACTAGAACATAAGGTTCTGGTTTCGGTTTGGAACCGAACTGGAACCGTCACTGTAGCGATTCCGATTTCGGTTCTGACCCTAAAGGAATCGGAACCGTCGGTTCAAAGAATCGGTGGAAAAAAAAAGATCGACATCTGGGTTTCCAGATGAAAAAAAACAGACGCCAAACTGGCGTCTGGGTTTCCATCTGACGTCGATCTGGGTTCCAGAACCCAGATCACCGTCTGGGTTTCCAGATGGAAACCTAGACGCTGATCTAGGTCCAGAACCCAGATCGGCATCTGGGTTTCCAGATGCTGGTGATTCATAAAAAAAATAAATAAATAAAGAGAAGAAGGAGAAGAGAGAGAGAGAAGAAAATAGAGAAATAGAAAAGAAGAGAGAGAATCGGAGAAGAAAAAAACGAGAGAGTCAGACTGTCAGAAAGAGAGACAGAGAGAGAAGAGTATAAATTAAGGGTATTTGAGTATTTCCGTCTTTTTACCTTATTTTATCATTTTTCAATTATATTAAACGGTCCAACGCGATCAAAGGGAAGGTCATTATTATTATTATAAAATATAAAAGTAGTTTTCGATTGTAATAATGCTAGTTGTGAGTAATTTGCTCTTCAAATAATTAAATTTTTTATTTCGTTTGTGTATAGATTTATTTTTTTTAATTTTAAAATATAGTTTAATATTAATTTTTAAATTTCAAATTGTCATTTTAAAAAAAAGGTTCCAGAATCGGAATCGAAACCGTTATAGAATCGAAATCGGAACCGAAACCGTTACAGAACCGAACCGAAACCGTTTTATTTCGGTTAAGGTTCTGGTTCTAGCTTTTTTAGAACTGGAACCGTCGGTTCGGAACCGAAACCGGAACCGAACCGAATCGTGGTCATGTCTAGTTGAAATGAGACACTATGTATGATGATATTGTCTAACCGACAAAATCTGCACAAAAGATTCTCAAAGGGACAACTGGATTGCACCTTTTTCATTAAATTCATGACATGTGTATGATCAACCAATCACAATAATTTTAATGCCATATGATGAAAAACTATTAATATAACTTTCTCGAGAAAGTACAAAGCAAATGTCTGATTTATAAAAAATTATTGGTTTAGAAGATTTCTTTATGTTCTTAATTTACTTTAAAAAATTATCTGCATTTTGTGATGCTATTGTTGGAAAGTTTGTGTAAAAAATTATCAAGTGCCATGCCCATCTATACTCGCCAATAATTTTTGTGCTTCACCATCCCTAACACTATGCTCATTTATACTCGCCAATAATTTCTGTACTTCACCAACTCATACACATGCTTCCGTAGTTCTACTTTTTTCTTCTTTTAATTTTTTAGTATCACACGTGATATAATGAAAACATTATCATATTGGATAAGTATATATATATATATGTATATATATATCCTTTCAAAAACTTGTGGAAATGAGACATTGGATATGTATGATAATGTTGTCTAACCGACAAAATCTACACGAAAGATTCACAAAAGGGATAAGCTGGATTGCACATTTTTCATTAAATTCATGACATGCGGATGATCAACCAGTCTAATAATTCTTCGGGTTTTATTAAAAACTAACCCATTTTTAATAATCCATTTGAAAAATAACATTTATTTTTTAAATCTCAACCTCAAGATAGAGAATCTCAACCTCTAAGTTTGGAATCCCAACTTTCATGTTGTGAGTCCTAACATTAATTCAAATCATCTCAACCTTAGTGTTGAGATTTTTTCTTCATAAAAAAATAAAGATTATTTTTGAGGTTGACCTTTCCAAATGGATCTTTATTGCAATTATTTCTAATTCTAATGCCATATGACGAAAAACTATTTATGTAACTTTCTCGAGAAAGTAAAAAGTAAATGCCTAGTTTATAAATGATTATTGGTTTAGGAGAATTCTTTTGTTCTTT
The DNA here is from genome assembly GCA_022984855.1 of Dimocarpus longan. NCBI lineage: Eukaryota > Viridiplantae > Streptophyta > Magnoliopsida > Sapindales > Sapindaceae > Dimocarpus > Dimocarpus longan. The sequence goes on from CM041021.1 coordinate 1,990,311, forward strand.
ATTTATTTTAAAAAATTATCTACATTTTGTGATGCCATCGTTGGAAAGCTTGTATAAAGAATCACCAAGTACCATGCTCATGTATACTCGTCAATAATTTCTATGCTTCACCAACTCATACACATTCTTCCATTGTTCTACTTAGGTTTTTTTCCTTTTTTTTTGAGTATCGTACGTGATGCAATGAAAACATTATTATATTGAATGAGTTTACGAAAATATTGTCATGTCGAAGGAATGCTTTGCTTTCAACTATCAAATCAATATTTGATATCAATAGATATGACCACAGTTCGGTTCGAACTAAACTGGATCTTCAGAACCGGAACCAAAATAAAAGTTCCGGTTCAAGTTCATAACCGAAACCGGAACCGTTACTGTAGCGGTTCCAGTTTCGGTTCTTTAAATAATGGAACCGGAATCGTCGGTTCAAAGAACCGGTGGAACCGGAACCGCTTTGAACCGGCGGTTCCGGTTCTAACAAAAAAAAAAAACTGCATTACTTTAAAAAAAAAAAAGAACTTTTAAAGTGACCGTTGGTCACCCTTTTTTTATATTTTACTCCCACCCATCCCCTTAATTTCTCTTTTAACCCCTCCATTTCTTCTATAAATACCATTTCCATTCTTAATTTCTTTTCACACCTATGTCCCTCAATCTCAACTCTCTTTCTCTCCATTAATCTCAACTTTCTCTCAATTTTAACTCTTAATTTCAATATTCTCTTAATTCTCAATCTTAATTTCCTTTAATTTTTTTTAATTATATCTATAAATTATAATTTTCAATTTATTGTTTGAAGTTTTAAAATCTTAATTTATTATTTTTAAATTTCAAAATCTTATTTTATTATTTTTAAATTTCAAATTGTCAATTTATTTTTAAATTCAATCAAAGTTCAAATAATTAAATTTCTTATTTCTTTTGTGTATAGATTTATTTTTTTAATATCAAAATATAGTTTAATATTAATTTTTAAATTTTATTTTTATTTAAAAAAAGGTTCCAGAACCGGAACTGAAATCATTATAAACTGGAACCGGAACCAGAACCGTTAAAGAACCGTCGGTTTTAGAACCGAACCGCAACCGTTTTATCTCGGTTAAGGTTCTGGTTCTAGCTTTTTCATAACCGAAACCGTCGGTTTGGAACCGAAGTCGGAACCGAACCGAACCAAACCGTGGTCATATCTAGATATCAATCTATTTCACAGTTGAGAAAGTGAATGAAACCATATGGGTCGCACAAATTAAATGGGTTGGGAGAGTTTTGGCGGGGTGTAAATGCATGATGACGAGGAATTAGGGTGTTGGCTTATTGACTTAACCTTACAACTGGCTCCCAAGTCTTCGCTTCAACCTATAACGTATAAGAAACTTGACATTATGAATATTGATTTTGGAGATCTTCTGATGCACCATACATACTTCTTTTATGCAATCGTTGTAAGAATTAATGTGATTATACCCATGACACGAATTTAATGAAAAATATATAATCCAGCAAAAGTATTCTATACATTGTCCCTTTTCATAATCTTTTGTGCAGATTTTGAAAGTAATGTAAAGTTTATATACATATTCATACAGATTGACATTATTATGATACATCGAATCTCTCATTTCCAGCAAATTTTTGATAGATCATATTTAGAGGATAAAATAAAATTAAGTGTAATTTTCTCAAGAATGCAAAATCCTACTGTACAAAAGACTATTGGTTTAGATAATATTTTTTTTTTTTTTTAACTATTAATTCACTTAAAAAGATTATCTGCATGTTTTTGTGATGCCATTGTTGGAATGCTAATATAAAATAATTAAGCACCATATGCCTCGGGTATACTTGCCCACTTTCAGCGCAAGAACACGCAGTCTTTGATCATTCTTTTTCGTTTTTTTCTTTTTCATTTTTTTTTTCTTAAGTACCTCCTTATGTGCATTGACTCAAATTTAGATTAAAATTAATACAGTATAGCATTCTATTTAGTTGGTGTTGAAAAGTTTATTACCTCCACATGGTTCCATAAATTATATAAGTTGGTGGGAGGTTCTTAGGTGGCGAGTGGATGTTGATATCATCTGCAGATGTAAATGACAAATCACTTGATGAATCCTATATAAGGGCCCTCACCCCTTCCCCTCGTATCAGTACTGCTGTGATATCAATCTATTTCCCCATTGAAAAAGTAAATAAAACCTATGAGTCCCACAAAGTGAATAAAGCTGTGCAGTTTCAGACACAAAACATCATTGGCTTCATCAACTTATCAGTCCGTGATCCATCCCTGCTGTATCCAACTCATACTAACATCATCAACAGACACAGGACTGTCATTCGGGTTCAAAGTGGCGTACCATTCTGTGGTGAAAGAAGACCTGAATCTGGTGGCAGCAACACCCGTTGTCTTTGCCTGTCCTGCAATAGGCGCGGTTGGATTCAAGTTGCCACCGACAGTTTGGCTGATTTTCCTCCTTTCTGAGCCCCTCCTTACTTTTTAGGGAGCCTTTCTACCGTTTATGAGAGCTTCCAGTTTCGAACCGTACCTCGATTGTCGGATTAAGAGGGTCAGATAATATTATTTATGTTGTATTTATAGATGAAGAGGGTCTGATAATATTATTTATGTTGTATTTGTGGGTGTAAGGTGTACGTAATATGTAAAAAAAAATAATAAAGAAAAGCTAAAAAAACACAGAGTTATCACATATTTACGACGTCTGCACGGGTGCAAAAATGACCCAGTCTTAAAAGGACAAGTCAGGTTAAAAAAGACATGACATGTGTACACATCGGCCATCGAACGTTGGTTTGTTAGCTGAAAGTCACGATTAATATTTGATATATAATCACATTAAGTGTAATTTTCACAAGAATGCAAAATCAATATTTGATATATTATTATATTGAATGAGTTTACGCAAATATTGTCACGTCGAAGGAATGCTTTGCTTTCAACTATCAAATCAATATTTGATATCAGAGAAAGTGAATGAAACCATATGCATGGGTCGCACAAATTAAATGGGTTGGGAGAGTTTTGGCGGGGTGTAAATGCATGATGACGAGGAATTAGGGTGTTGGCTTATTGACTTAACCTTACAACTGGCTCCTAAGTCTTCGCTTCAACCTATAACGTATAAGTAACTTGACATTATGAATATTGATTTTGGAGATCTTCTGATGCACCATACATACTTCTTTTATGCAATCGTTGTAAGAATTAATGTGATTATACCCATGACACGAATTTAATGAAAAATATATAATCCAGCAAAAGTATTCTATACATTGTCCCTTTTCATAATCTTTTGTGCAGATTTTGAAAGTAATGTAAAGTTTATATACATATTCATACAGATTGACATTATTATGATACATCGAATCTCTCATTTCCAGCAAATTTTTGATAGATCATATTTAGAGGATAAAATAAAATTAAGTGTAATTTTCTCAAGAATGCAAAATCCTACTGTACAAAAGACTATTGGTTTAGATAATATTTTTTTTTAACTATTAATTCACTTAAAAAGATTATCTGCATGTTTTTGTGATGCCATTGTTGGAATGCTAATATAAAATAATCAAGCACCATATGCCTCGGGTATACTTGCCCACTTTCAGCGCAAGAACAACACAATTTTTTATCATTCTTTTTAGTTGTTTTCTGTTTTTTTTTTCTTAAGCACCTCCTGTTGTGCATTGACTCAAATTTAGATTAAAATTAATACAGTGGCATTCTATTTAGTTGGTGTTGAAAAATTGATTACATCGACATGGTTCCGTAAATTATATAAGTTGGTGGGAGGTTTTTAGGTGGCGAGTGGATGTTGATATCATCTGCAGATGTAAATGACAAATCACTTGATGAATCCTATATAAGGGCCCTCACCCCTTCCCCTCATATCAGTACTGCTGTGATATCAATCTATTTCCCCATTGAAAAAGTAAATAAAACCATATGAGTCCCACAAAGTGAATAAAGCTGTGCAGTTTCAGACACAAAACATCATTGGCTTCATCAACTTATCAGTCCGTGATCCATCCCTGCTGTATCCAACTCATACTAACATCATCAACAGACACAGGACTGTCATTCGGTTCAAAGTGGCGTACCATTCTGTGGTGAAAGAAGACCTGAATCTGGTGGCAGCAACACCCCGTGTCTTTGCCTGTCCTGCAATAGGTGCGGTTGGATTCAAGTTGCCACCGACAGTTTGGCTGATTTTCCTCCTTTCTGAGCCTCTCCTTACTTTTTAGGGAGCCTTTCTACCGTCTATGAGAGCTTCCAGTTTCGAACCGTACCTCGATAGTCGGATTAAGAGGGTCAGATAATATTATTTATGTTGTATTTATAGATGAAGAGGGTCTGATAATATTATTTATGTTGTATTGGTAGGTGTAATGTGTACGTAATATGTAAAAAAAAAATAATAAAGAAAAGCTAAAAAAACACAGAGTTATCACATATTTACGACGTCTGCACGGGTGCAAAAATGACCCACTCTTAAAAGGACAAGTCAGGTTAAAAAAGACATGACATGTGTACACATCGGCCATCGAACGTTGGTTTGTTAGCTGAAAGTCACGATTAAGTGTAATTTTCACAATAATGCAAAATCCTACCGTACAAAAGACTATTGGTTTAGATGATATTTTTTTTTAACTATTAATTCACTTAAAAGATTATCTGCATGTTTTTGTGATGCCATTGTTGGAATGCTAATATAAAATAATTAAGCACCATATGCCTCGGGTATACTTGCCCACTTTCAGCGCAAGAACACGCAGTCTTTGATCATTCTTTTTCGTTTTTTTCTTTTTCTTTTTTTTTTCTTAAGTACCTCCTTATGTGCATTGACTCAAATTTAGATTAAAATTAATACAGTATAGCATTCTATTTAGTTGGTGTTGAAAAGTTTATTACCTCCACATGGTTCCATAAATTATATAAGTTGGTGGGAGGTTCTTAGGTGGCGAGTGGATGTTGATATCATCTGAATATGTAAATGACAAATCACTTTATGAATCCTATATAAGTTCTCCCCTTCCCCCCCCCTCCCCCTCAAAACAGTAATCTATTTCACAGTTGGGAAAGTGAAATAAAACCATATGAGTCCCAAAGATTAAATGAGTTTGGAGAGTTTTAGGCAGGGTGTAAATTTAATGGCATCAGCTCGCCTCATGAACTTTTTTAGTACTCTACAAAATCACTCTAGTATACCCAAACTCTTTGTCCCTTGGAAACTCCAAGCATCTCATGTTGGAAGCTCATTGTTAGTGGCCAAACAATCGACAGCCAAAGCGCGAAATGACCCGTTGCCTGAATTCCAATTTGAAGAATACAGAACCATGAAGATAAAACAAATCAACAAGGCACTAGATGAATCGATTCCTTCGCAGCAGCATCCAACCATACTTCATGAGGCAATGAGATACACTCTCCTTGCAGGTGGGAAACGTGTACATCCTATTCTATGTATTGCCTCATGTGAATTGGTAGGAGGAAATGAGTCTGTGGCAATGCCAATGGCTTCTGCATTAGAGATGATCTTTACAATGGGACTAGTTCAAGATGACCTCCCATGCTTGGACAACGACGATCTTAGACGAGGAAAACCTGCTAACCACAAGGTTTTTGGTGAAGTAACCTCAATTCTTGCATGTCAAGCTCTCCTTTGCCATGCCATTGAGCATATTGCATCCAAGACCAAAAATGTTACACCTTACAAGCTGATTCGAGCAGTTGTAGAGATATGCTCAGCAGTTGGCTCAAGAGGTATTGCAGCAGGACAAATCATGGATATACATAGTGAGGGAAAGGAAGTGAGTTTGAGCGAATTGGAGTTCATTCATAGTCACAAAACTGGTAAGCTTGCAGAAGCAGCAGTTGTTTGTGGAGCTTTAGTGGGAGGGGCAAATGCAGTCGAGATAGAGAGACTGAGGAAATATGGCAAATTGCTAGGGTGGGCATATCAAGTATGCGATGATATTTTAGATGTGAGGGGGTCTGTAGAAATAATGGGGAAGAAAGTTGGTAGAGATTTGCTGAGTGATAAGGCCACGTACACGAAGTTGATGGGAATGGATGAGTCCAAAAAGTTTGCCATGAAACTGGTGGCACAAGCCATTGAAGAGCTTGCCTACTTTGATTCTACGAAGGCTGCACCCTTGTGCCATCTAGCTAACTACATTGTTTCTCGTGCCATGTGATTAATTTTCATGGCATATAGTTGGTTTGTTATGTAAAAGCTTGAAAGAATAAGGGAAGGATAATTTCTTAAGATTGTGATCTGTTTTGTTTATCATATGTTTACCAAATATTACGAATGTGAAAATAAGATGGATGTATTTGAAATGGTTGATTACGAATTTAATGCTTTTGTAAGTGTAAATCCCACCTAATAGCACCAAATTATTGTTAAGTTTGTAAACTGGCACTAAAAAATCAACTTGAGTTTTAATGATACCTACTAAATTGAATTACCAAGATTGTGTCATCCATTAAAGAATTTGGCTCCCCATCATTCTTCACTTGCTAACTCTTCTTTAGACATATTATTTTCAATGAACAGTAAAAAATTTAAAGCTTGGTCTTCTTCACTAACTCGTGACATCAAGAAGCTCACCATTTATATTGAAACTCAGTTTTTGTAACAAGTTTGTGATGGTCTCTCCGCATAAATTTGAAAAAGGTTGGTCAAAATCTTCATTTTGAGGTAATTTTTCACTAATAATGTGCGTGTTGTAGTTATATGATCTTACTTTTATGTTGACGTAACCACGTTTTGTGAATGTAAACTACGAATAGTTCGCGATTCACGAAGTCTCACGAAATAATTACACGAACTATATTGGTTTTTCAATAATGGAGGTATGAGCAGGGACGGATCCACCATTGGGCTAGGGGGTGCACATCCCCCCTTAAAATTTTTAAAAACTTAATTAAATAATTTCTATGTCATAAGGTTTCACATCCTAGGCTTGGTGTTCATGGTTGCTATCACACTATTCTTTCTCTTTCATGTCACAGGTTTGAATCCTATCAACGCGTGCAAGATTATGCTTTTTCTCTTTTTCAATTATTTATATATAATATAAATAGATTGTGAAAGTCAAGCACAACTACCTATAATGGTTTTGATGGTTGCACTTGTCTTTCTTTGTCATGAGAAACCGGTTCAATACTTTGCTTCCTTAATGTGTTTTTTTTTTTTTTTTTTTGCTTTTTTTTTTAAAAAAAATTATTCACTCATTATAGTTACTTTGTTCCTTTTTTTTTTTTTTCATCTCTCTCTCTCTCTCTTTTTTCTTCTTTATTATTACAAACTAATCTTTAAATTTTAAATATTTAGATTTTATAAATTATTATACTCATTTCAAATTATTTTTTTCTTACAAATTATATCATATTTATACACAATCAACTCACAATTAGTATATTTTTATTTTTATACTTGTATTAAGAATATTATTGTAAGAAATTTTGTTTTCAATTTTATAAGAGGTAAAACTACATATTCTCTATTAATTATGTATTTTAATTATTTTTATTTCATATAATGTTCTTCTAACAATTGAATAAAATATTATAAAGAAAATATCATATATAAAAGTGCCCCCCCTCACACATATTTCTATATCGGCCACTGGGTATGAGGCCTAAAATTTGACATACGAGCAATTGTTAATGATCGTGCATACAAAAGTGGCGTACGATTTGAAAATGAAGAAACCTTTCCCCATGATGATGATGACGACAATGAAGAGTAATTACTTTCAACTTGTTGGATGTGTTTTAGAACTTAAACATTTATGTCCTTGACCACCGTTTGAAGTTAGATGTATTGCATGTATTTTAATATTTTGTAATTTGAATTTTATGGTCTCTAGTTTTTTTTTAAGTATTCTTTTTTTATATTTTAATACTTTTTATTTGATCACAAGGCAAAATCACCCTCAATATAGTGACGTGGCAAAATTTGATTGGTTATTTATTAATTTAATAATCATAAAAGGATAAAATTATCCTTTAATGATGACTGTGAAGTTTGGTCAATGGCTAATCAATTAATGATTTATGAAAAACCATATCCATGTGATATTGGCAAATTTTCCAAGGATGTTTGTGTTGTTTGCTCATATTAGGAGTAGTCAACTCCATGTTCGATTTTGTTCCTAGTGGAACCAAATTGAACCTTTTTTTTTTTTTTTGGGTTCTCAAGATTAGGAAATGAATATGAAAAGTTTAAGAACTGAAACCGACTTGAACCAAACATGATCGGTTTGGTTCTGATCAGTTCGGTCCTTATCGATTCTGGAAATTAGTCAAATGATGAGCCAATTCAACATCTTAGAGAATCGAGGGACTGTATTATCGAATAAAAGCAAAAGGGAAAATGAAGAGTGTGATACCAATAAAATCATACACAACAATGAGTGTAATATACCAACAAAATGATGACAATCTACATTAGAAGAAGTTGAAACGATAAGAACAGAAAGAGATAGATGTTTATAGAAGACGACAAATGCAAGCCAACCACAAAGAAGTATGATGATCAGGCAACAAGGTTGTGAACAGTTTAGCGATGATAGCCTGACAAGAGTGATTGTCATAAGCCAAAAATGGGGAAAAAAAACTAGAAGATAATCTAGAAGATAAAATGAAAAGTGAAATAACAACGAAACTTAGGGATGATAGGAGTACAACAACAAGATTGGCAACAGGATCGGTAATAGGACCAACGAATGATGAAAAGAAACAAAATGGGGTATAGTCGACAACTGTCAAAAAGGAGGAGTAAAAAGAAAAATGGGGTTTTGATTCAAGGTTATAACTTATAAGGACATGCAAATTTACACATGTGTCCTTCAGACAAATATAAATTTTGAATTATTTGAAGGGCACATGTGTAAATGTGTTGTATAAAAAAAATAAAAAATATTTATTAAGATTGGTTTTCGGTTTGGTTTAGTTCTGCGAACCGAAAAAATAATCGATTCTACACATGCAGAAGTGAATATCCCCCCTCTAAGTCATATGACCCGAACCAAACACTCTAGGGTCAAGTCGTTCTTTTACGGTCTTTTTTTTTTTTTTTTTTTTTTTCGAACCCTAACTCGTATATATATTTATTTATATAAATACACCATTAACTATAGAACTTATCATAAAAATAACAAAGAAGTAAAATAGATCATAGATAGAACTAAGTAAAATGCAGAGTACTTAAGATGAAAAGGATGGTGAATATGGAAACAATGGTATATGAATATGTGATATCTTGACAAAATGGTTGGAATAATTGAAAATGCTATCTTACCAAATTCTTGAGACTTGAAAAGATTTATTGACAATGACTTGGGGAGTATTATTTCAGAATATAAGGGTTACAAATAGTTTTGTTTGCAGAGAGATTTTAGCGCATGAATGTTCTCTTAAATGGTTGCGATCCCCTTCCTTGCATAGGTTTGTCTATTTATACAAGATAAATCCAACCATGGTTACATGAAATTAACACTAATTACAAAATGATGGATATCTTTTGTCTTGCGAGATTCGCAGCTTTCGTTTTGCTAAAGCAAAAGTAGAAAGTGAAGGAATCTCACTATAGCAGTAATTGTTCTAGAAACTGATAAATTATTAATTGGTCATTATATCATTTGAAATCTTATTAGAAAAGTAGGCGTATAATTAGAAAATCTTGTCAAGCTTGTCTGAAAATGGTGTTGATAATTGAAGAATCTTGTAAGAGGTTTTGAAAGTCTTGAAGATCACATCCAAAGGCATCATCTTGGTAATCAATTCCCTCCTGGTTGTCACTATGTGAATTTGCCCCATAACTTGAAAGTACTGGCATGATTTCTTTAATAATCTAAGTCATCTTTTTTTCTATTTTTACTGCAACTATCTTGACTTGAAATTAAGATTTGGTCATAAGGTATTGCTAATGTTCTAGTTTGGCAATTGGATCCTTCTAATGGGATGGATTATTGGAGAACCATAATGCTACTGCATTTTTGTCTGCTTTGGACTTCCATTCCACCACTTGATTTTAAATTTTCTACGAAAGTAATGAACTTGTATATTGTCGATTGTCTTGTCTTAGATTTGATAATCAAGAAATAGAATCCATGTGAAATTAAAATGTTTAAAAAAGATCAGTAATTCTAGGAGGAAGTTTTGGTTTTTAAAGATTATAAAATGTTTTGTCTAATAATTAAAAGCTTCTTTTATTTGTAAAGGAAGAAAATCGGTGTTTAGACCATATATGTCCCACCACTTAAAAAACCAATACAGGATTGAATTAAGTTGAAAATTTTTGTTAAAGTAGGAAAACCAGGATATTGAATTGGTTTGATTTTGTTTGAAAAAGGTTTTGAATCATGCATCTCTATAATCCCAGGATGAAAAATCTTGGGGGATAAAAAGTTGTGAAAATTTTCTCTTAGTTTGCGGATGGCCCTATTGTTCTAGAGTAATAAATTTTTGAAGTTTGATTTTGCAAAATGTTGTTTTTGATTGGTCTTTTTTATCAGAGATCTCTTGGATTTCTGTTGATTCTATATCAACAAAGATGAACTCGTAAAATTGTTGTATTTTCATTGGTCTTCATAGAGTCTGTAGTGTTGTGAGGGGATGTAGTGATTTGCCAATTTTTTCGATTGGTTAAGAAAATGATCTTGAAGCATTGATGATTCTAAGGCAAAGATTCTTTCAAAGTATGGCTTGTTGAAATATTAGGTCTGACAGGCTAATTGGAGTAAGAGATTTGACTGTTACAGGGGGAAATCATTTTTAAATTTTGGTTTGAGGTTCTTGTCTTTCTTGTTTGGCAAAGTATTCAGGCTTCAAAGATATTGAATACTTTGCCTTGGAATTATAAGGTTTCTTGGCCTCATTCATTGTCAAGCTTATAATTGTCATATTATCTTTTTGGGTTAGGCTAGAGTTTTGTGAACTAGAAACTCCTTGTCCATTTTTGGCCTTAATTATTACTAGTCCTTCAATTCTTGTCTATTTTGAGGGAATAGATCTCAAAGAATTACTCATTTTTCCTATAAAAATTCTCTTGTCAGAAAGTCTAGTAAAGAATTTTGTTCTCCTTTTGTGTGTTGTTTTTCAAAATAAAAAATAGAGAGTAAAACTTTCCCTCTTGCAAAGATTTGTTTAGAGGCAAGAATTTTAACATCTTTTTACAAAATATATTTTGCTAATTGAAACTTTTAAAAGGAATCTTTGATTAATCAAATCATCTTGAAATTTTTGTATAACTAAAACAATTGTTAAAATTTCTTTTTTCATAGTTGAATAATTCTTTGTGCTTCAGTCCATGAGCCAGAAGTATAGTGCACCAGACATTCTTTGTTGTTAATAAGCTATTTAAGGACTCCCTCATACCCTAAATCAGATGTATCCATTTCTACTATCTTAGGAGCTGAGGGATGACTAATGGAGAGATATGGAAGTCTTTTGACTTGTTCCTTAGTTGTTCTCATTGTCCTAGTATGGACATTCGACCAGGTTAGTGGGTTTTTCTTAAATCTGTCGTACAAGATTTTACAAATTGTCCCAAGGCTTCTGTACAAATCAACAACATAATTAATATATCTTATAAATCTTTGTAATTGGGCTGTTTCTTTGATCTCGTTTGGAAATTCTTTTTCCAAAGTTTAGGCTTATTTGAACAGGAATAATGGTACTATTTTTTATGTTATAACTTAGGAATCTAATCTTAGTTTGTAGTAATACTATCTTAGGGGCTGAAATGACTAATACATTATATTTGACTATTTTGTAAAAGGTATTCAAATACGTCAACATTTTTGGAAAAGACTAAAACATCATCTATATATACTATAATTAATTATGCATAAGGATTGAAAATGTCATTCGTTATATTCTGAAATTCTAATAGGGCATTCTTAAGGTCAAAAGACGTGACATTCCATTCATATTGGTCAAATAGGACCGTGAATGTTGTTTTGTATTTATCTTCTTCTACGATTTGTATTTTTCAAAATCCAGATTTCATTCAAATTTAAACATTACTACTACATTATGAAGCCTTTTTAGTAAATTAGATTTGTTGGGAATAGGTTACCTAATCTATCTAAGGGTATCATTTAGAGGTTTGTAATTAATGACTAATCTAGGTGCTCATCTTTCTAACTCTGAATATTTTTTGACATAAAAAGCTGAATAGCTCCATGGAGATTTGGATTTTTTGATTAATCCTTTATCAAGTAAGCCTTGTATTTCATTTTGACAATATTTGAGAAAGTCAAGAGACATCTAGATAGGACTTGCTTTTGTGGGAATTGATTTTTCATTAAATTTCCAAAAAGCATTGGATAGGGGAGTTTGACAATATATCTTTTTATTTCCCAAAAAGCATTGAGGAAATAAGCACATAACTCTTTTTCTAATTTTTCTTTAAACTCTTTTGCTTGTTTTTGAATTATTAAATTTTTTGGTTGTTCCTTTTGTTTGAGATAGTTAACATCTTATTTAAGGAAAGATATATGTTTTTGCTTTTTGTCAAGTCTTTATATGGCTTGATCTAGACTAATAGCTTGGTCTTTTAATATATTAAGTTTTCTAGTTTGGGAAAAGAGCGAAAACCTGAACAAGATTTTTTTTCATGTGAATTATGTAATAATTTCTTCTTTAGTGACTTTAAAGGGGATGATTAGTTCTAAAAAAGGTGATTCTAAGAAAAGTGCTTCTAAGATTACATTCTGCGTCAGTGTTCTGACTATTATGAATGGTATTTTGTAGCAGACATCATTATTACAGACTCTAGCTATTGGTAATTTGTATTGTATATCTAACGCAGTTTTGTTTGCATCATACAAGACTTCTTTATTTTTTTCTAATTATTTGGTTGGTACAATCTCTTGTCTCATATAGTTCATGTTTGCATCTAAACCTATAAGAGCATGTTGGACTTCTAGGATACAATCTTGATTAATCCTAATTATAATGTGACAATACTATTTTGTAAATATAATTCTATCTATTATATTGATGAAGGTTTCTGGATCTAATCTTGCTTTATATTGAACTTCTTTTCTTTTTTCTTCTTTTCCCTCATCTTTTGATTCCTCAGAATCCTTAGAACTTGAAGTTTTTGATATTTGGAAGTTTTGTCTTTCTATTGAAATGCATTGAGCTGGAGAATTTGAACAATTTCTCTCAACTCTCTGACCTCATTTTTGCTTATTTGACTTTTTGTTGGAGATTAGAAACTGTGACCTTTTTTGTCTTTATTTTGAACCTTCGATGAACATTTTCTTCAAAGTTTGGAGCTTGGAATGGTTTCTTCGTAGTAGTAGAGGAGGAGTCTCCTAATTTCAAGTTAATAATCCTATTTTTAAGCTGTCTTAACTCGGTTTACTTTTGATCTTGTTCCTTAATTTGGTCTATCATATCTAGTATTTACACTAAGTTTTTCTATTCTAAAACACAAATTGTCATACAACTATAATAATCTTTATTATTACAGTTACAAAATCCTTTCCCTTGTAACGAAGTACTACTGCTATCGGAGTCCGAGTAATTTTCTACCTCCCTAGTTCATTGTCAGTTTCTTCAGTATCTAATTCCTCCACCTAACTATCATATAAAATACGAATTATCTTATCTTTGATGGATTCTTCTAATTCTAAATTTCTAATTTTCTTCCTAAGTTATGGGCATTTATTCGCATACTATCCAATTTTTTCATATTTATAGCACTTGTTTGATTTTTTGGAATTCTTCCTTGGTTTCCTATAGTAATTTTTTTTATTCTTAGTTTTCTTTTTGGAACCTATATGTCTCCTTTTATTCTTATAAGATTTATAGAATTTATTTTTTCTATAATTTCTCCTATTGCTAGTTACTTAAGTTTTTCAAACTCAAACTGCTCACACCAAGATCTTGGTTCTTTTCTAGTGGTCAACTTTTGCCTTTTCATCTAGTCTTCTAATCTAAAGTTATTACATAATTGTAGGGCTGTGATATTTGTAGCCTGAATTATTATTTCTCTATCAGTCATTTTTTTTATGTCTATTTCTGCCCAATCTTCTTTCCCTTGATTTATGAGAATTTTTTCGCTAACTTTATTAGCAAAAAGTGTTGGTAAGCCCGAAATCAATTTTTCTTTCCAATAGGCACAAGCATTATATTCTCTACATGACCCAAGTAATGAAGATGTCTTCATACCACTTAATGTAATGCCCCAAATTTCTGAATAAATAGTATTTCGAATGGAATAGTAATTTTTGGATAAATAGTATTGAGTGAACAGTAAATTTTGAGAATCGGATCCTGAAAATTAGTAGAAGTAAAATTTTTTATAAATAGTGATTCCAGATAAATAGTTTTTTTGGACGGAATAGTATTCATGTGAATAGTAATTTTTGAAAAATGGATCTTGTATATTAAAAAATCCTAAAAATTATATTGGAATTAACAGAAACTGAAACTGATCAAAAACAAGTCCGTTGGAGGTTAAACAGAGTAATTTTCTTATTCGACTGAAAATTCGGACGGATTTGGATCAAATGAGTATTAAAATGCTCAAGAAGTATTTTAGAAACTCAAACGACACTCTCGAAGAAGATTTGGATCGAATCAATGTCAATCCGAAAATCACCGGAGGAAATTTAGTGAAAAGCGGAGACCCAAAAAAGGTATGAAATAACTTTTAAGGGTCACAAAAGTTATTAGGAGTATGTGAGGAGTCCGAATATAGGCCCTGGTAAATTTTGAGAGGATTTCAAAAAAGTCCTGAAAAAATCGAAATCGGACGTTCCGAAAAAGTCAAAAATCAAAAAGATAAAGAGATAAGCATGAGAAAAGCAACCAACGAAAATGCGACACATGGCACTATAGATAAGGATGAGGACATGTGGCAAGGTGTTGGTGGATGATAACTTTGTGATTTAAGAGAGTTTTAAAGGTAAAATGGTAAATTGGATGAGTAATTTATAAAGTGAAGTAGGAAATGAGATGAAGAGCAGTAGATCACTCGGTCAAAATGAGGAAAAATAGAAAAGAAGAGCAACAACCAAGAGAATGGAGGGAGACCGAGAGAAGAAAGAAGAATTTGACCGTCAAAAGGAGGAGGAAGGAAGGAGAAGAAGAAGAAGAAGAGATGTTTCCCCCATTCTAACCTCTCAAATCCCTCATGAAATCCTCAAGAAAAGATTGAAGAGAAGTGAAGGTGAGCGTAATATGCCATCCCTATTTTAGTATTATATACGTATTGTACACGTATGTCTCATTTATGGAATAAAATAATAATTTAGAGTGCTAAAATATAAAATTGGATTATGATGAAATATATGGATGCGATTTCGAGCTCAAGAAATGGTAAAATAATTGATTTAGAGGTATGAAAATAGTATTAAAAGAAATATTGAAGAAAATTGTGAAAGTGAAAAAATTTTATAAAAATTGGACAATAGTGTAAGGACTAAAAAGTTATGTTTTTAAAAGTTTAGGTTAAAATCGTAATTTTTGAAAAGTTGAGGGGGCAAATTGCAATTCGGCCGAATTATATCGTCATCTTCTTCATCCAACCGAGTCATTCCTCTCTCTCTCCTCAGAATTTCCAGCAGTTTTTCTCTCCGCAAGCCCAACTTCAATCTCTCGTTCCGACCTCATCCGAGCTCCGTTTTGGCCGATCTTGGTACCGTTGGAAAGCTCGTGCGATGTAGATTCTATAGGTACCAATTTTATCAATTTTTATCACCGTTTGGGTCTTCGTTTCAGTAGACAAAGTAAGGCGGTTAACCAACTTTTATTTTTGTAGATTCCGGCCAAACGAAGCAATTCCGACGCCGATCGACCTCGTTTTCGTGATTAGTGTGTCGAGGACAACAAAACCCACCTAACCATACCTCCCACCACCGAGGTTGCCGGAATCCGACGCAGGAAAGTCGCCGTCGGCCACCGTTCACGGTGGAGGTAAGATTTTCGACCTCCCGAACTCGAAATTTAGCTCCCGACGTGTCTACGGACTCATTTTTAAGTGTAGAATTCATTTTTAGGGTTATTTTTCCAATATGGCAGCCGTACTAAAAATTTTATATATTATATTACTTTGTAGATTTAATTTAGGACGACAATAATTATATTTGGAATCGAGGGAACCCGAAAACGTGTGATTTTGTGAATCGATAATCGGTGAGTGTTATTTAAAATATTTTGGATATAATGTTTTAAAGTTTATGTTATGATATGTTATAGTTTGATTTTGAAATAAATGAAATTATATGAAAAATATTTTGCATGGACTATAAATGATTATATGAGATGTGGATTTCTTAAATTTGAAAAGTTTATACGAGATAAGTATTTATGGTGAAAAATTATTTGATGAAAATATATATTGAACATATGGTATGCTTGGTAGATCTTACAGTTATTTCCGGTTGAGGTTGAGTACCCGAAGCGTGCATTGGCAGTGTTGGGAGTGTCTGTCACTAACAGCGGGAGGAAACCCGCAGGGGGGATTGTATCGAGTTAATTGTTCAGTTTAGTGTGTCGCCTAATGCACGTATAGGGTATATTATTAGCTAGCTTCCACCTAAGCGAGGAAAAATGCCGCTCCGTAGCGAGGGAAAAATTCCGTTACGTAATACCGGTTAGATGGCCTGAACGAGGAAAAATTCCGGGAAGGTCGGAGCGAGGCAAAATTCCGCTCCATATCTAGGATACCATATGGTACGGACCATTAGTGGTTGGCTCGTTTTATTCAGAGACTTTTCAAAAATAATAATGCCACCACTATTTATATTTTATGCAGAAAACTGAAATTATATGATAATTTATCGTATTTTTTAGTTTTATAATGGAATTGAATGATATTTACATAAATAAGTTATCCATGCATTTATCTGAAAAATGGTTTTGAGAGAAAAATTGATTTTTCATATTACAGCGATGAGAGGTTTATAAAGCATTTTAAAACTAAGAGAGGAATTTTTATAAAGATAAAATGAAAATAAAAACTTACAACACTCACTGAGCTCGTGTAGCTTATACTGTTTTATGTTTTACAAACAAAACCTCCCCAGGGGCAGATGCAGGTACAGGTACAGGTACAGGTATAGGTACATCAGGCTCAGAGACTCCAGTCCAGAACTAGACAGATTGGGTCGAAAGTGCTTTGTACTGCTGTGATTGTATAAATGTAGTTTATTTTGGGAAATACTTAATTAATTGTATATGACATAATATATAAGTTTTTCTTATTTTTGAACATGTATGAGTAAATATAAATGCATGACGTACTGTTTTGTGTTTTAAATTATTTTGAAAATTGATGACATGCTTGTGGTTGTTTGTGAATTGATGAATTGAAGGCCTGAGGCCCAGAAGTTTGGGAAAAACCAATTGATTTTAGAAGTGTTTAAAGTTTTTACCAAATTCGCAGGGTGGTAATCTTAGAAAAATAGTCGTTATGCTGCCCAAATTTTTACTAAGTCTATTATATAAATGTGTAATTAAAAAAGTTTTCAATAGGGAAAAACGGCTTAGCTTCACGGGAATCTTTCAGTCGGATTACATATAGGCTGGAGGGTTACCGTGGGGTTACCGGCAGGCTGCCGTCTGTACGGAAATAGAAGTGCAGAAACGGGGTCTGTCATATTGGTATCAAAGCGTGGTTTTGAAATGAGATCTCATGCTTTAAAGTTTAATTGATTAAATTATTTATTTTACTTTATTTTATAAATAAAGCAACCCAAACATGTTTCGGTTATTTTATTTGTCATGCATATGATTTTCAAAATTTCAAATGTTTCACTATCTTGTTTTTATGGAAATCACAGCATTATGCACCGATGAGGTCGTAGGGGTCCTCGTAGAGCCACTTCAGAGGCTCCTGTACCTGAGTTACCGTCCGCCCAAGGGGTAGAGCACGCGTCAGGGTCGATAAATGCCCCTATAGATCAGAGCCGTCCGGGACCGTCGGCACCCGTAGAACCAGTCGGCGGGGGTTTTAATGCAGAACAGGTTGCTCAGATACTAATGGCGGCAGTGCGTCAACCGCGGGAGGCCCTCGAAGAACCGAAACGCTCGATAGAACGTGCCTGTAAGTTGGGAGCAAAGCCATTTGACGGAAGTGGCAACCCAGAGAGTGCTTTAGCATGGTTGGATCGGGTTATAGAGATTTACAGAGTAATGGGATGTACCGATGAGCAAAGAGTTCTGTTCTCCTCTTTCCTCCTAGAAGACAGAGCAAAGGATTGGTGGAAAGCCCTGGAGAGACGACATCCGGGAGAAGTGACATGGGAGATATTCCAACGAGAGTTTACAGATCGATTTTACCCGAAAAGCTACAAAGATGCCCGAATGGAGGAATTCTTCAGATTGGAGCAGAACTCGACATCCGTGACCGACTATGAAAAGAAATTTTCCGAATTGGTCCGGATTGTCCCTTTCATCTCAGATGACGAGGAGCAAAGGTGTAAGAGATTTATGGCAGGTCTGAATCCCAGCCTCAGAGTTCATTTGTCATGGGTTCCTCAGACGCATTATGGAGAGCTGGTGGAGGCTGCATTTAAAGTAGAAAAAAATGTAACAGCTGCATCTCAACAGGAAAAACCAGAAGGCAAACGTAACGGATCCAATCTACCACAGGAAGTGCCTAGCAAGTTTGTCAGAAGACAGAGTAAGTCCAGATGGGTTAGTGGTAGGAAAATGAGCCAAAGAGCATCATCTAGTCAGGGATCAGCTAGACCACCGGCAATGCCTGGAGACTTTCGTTGGTATAATACCAGGAATTTGATACCAGAGTGCAGTACATGTGGGAGGAGACATTCGGGCGAGTGTCGGATGAGGAGTTCTAACACAGCTTGCTTTCATTGCGGACAGGAAGGTCATTTTAGGAGAGAATGTCCACAGCTAATCACCTCAGTCAGTTCAGAGGTTAGACCTTCAATAGCCTCTTCATAGGCCAGTGTGGGACAGAGACAGGGAGGTAGAGGCTCTCAGACCAGAGGACGTGGCACTTCAGTCTCAGCTACAGGTGCAGTGGGTAGAGGAGTGTCTTCAGCGGGTCAGCCAGGTAGACCCCGCACCCAGGCTCGAGTGTTTGCTGTCACACAGAAAGAGGCGGATGCCGCTCCAGAAGTTATTACTGGTATGGTTTCTGTTCTAGATCATGATGCATATGCACTGATAGACCCTGGAGCCACACATTCCTTTGTGTCCGTACTATTTTCAACAAAGGTTAGAGCAGAATTACAGTCCTTAGGGGGTAGTATAGTAGTTTCCATCCTTGCTGGAAATTCCTTATTGGCCGAGAAGGTGATTGTGGATAGCAGAATCGTGATAGAAGATAAAGAGTTTCCAGCTGACCTAATTGTATTAGATATTCGGGACTTTGATGTGATATTGGGGATGGATTGGCTATCCAGATATCGAGCCACAGTTGATTGTTATGGGAAGGAAGTTAGATTGGCCAGACCAGGGGAACCAAAGGTGGTATTCCGTGGAATTCGAAAAGTACTTGCCACTAGTATGGTCACCGCCATAATAGCCAGTAGGATGCTTCGTAAAGGATATCAAGGATATTTGGCTTATATGGTTGAACAGAAGAAGGATGAAGTTCGATTGGAAGATATTCCGGTGGTCAGAGAGTTTTCAGAAGTATTCCCGGAGGATCTTCCAGGTTTGCCACCAGATAGGGAGATAGAATTTGAGATAGATTTGGTCCCGGGAACTGAACCAATCTCAATTACTCTATACAGAATGGCACCAGCTGAGTTGAAAGAACTGAAGGTACAGATGGAAGAGTTATTGGAAAAAGGTTTTGTAAGGCCCAGTCATTCGCCATGGGGGGCTCCAGTTTTGTTTGTGAAAAAGAAAGACGGGAGCTTACGGCTGTGTATTGATTATAGACAGCTGAATAGGGTGACAATACGGAATCAATATCCGCTCCCGAGGATTGATGATTTATTTGACCAGTTACAGGGATCCAGGGTGTATTCGAAGATTGATTTGAGATCGGGTTATCATCAACTAAAGGTTCGGAAGGAAGATGTTTCGAAGACTGCATTCAGAACTCGGTATGGGCATTATGAATTCCTAGTTATGCCATTTGGATTGACAAACGCCCCAGCCGCGTTCATGGACCTAATGAATAGGGTCTTTCGAGCTTATTTGGATAAGTTCGTGATTGTTTTTATTGATGATATTCTGGTATACTCAGGCAGTCATGAAGAGCATGCGGAACATCTCAGGATTGTGTTGCAGACCCTGAGAGAGCACCAGTTGTATGCGAAATTCAGTAAGTGCCAGTTTTGGTTGGATGGAGTTACTTTCCTAGGTCATGTCATTTCAGCTGAAGGGCTTAGTGTGGATCCCCAAAAGATTGAAGCTATCACGAATTGGAGACCACCCACAAATGTGACTGAAGTTAGGAGTTTTCTCGGGTTGGCAGGCTATTATAGAAAGTTCGTTGAGGGTTTTTCCAAGATAGCAACCCCATTAACCAGACTGACGAGAAAGGAAGAAAAGTTTGAGTGGTCAGAAGCTTGCCAGCAAAGTTTTGATGAATTGAAGAAAAGATTAACGTCAGCTCCTGTTTTGACACTACCAAGAGGAACAGATGGATTCAGGGTATATAGTGATGCCTCGAGACAGGGTTTAGGTTGTGTGTTGATGCAAAATGATAAAGTTGTAGCTTATGCTTCTAGACAGCTAAAGAAGCACGAGCAAAACTACCCTACCCATGATTTGGAATTGGCAGCAGTGATATTTGCAGTACGGATTTGGAGGCATTACTTATATGGTGTTCTCTGTCGGATCTTTACAGATCATAAGAGTCTGCAATACCTACTCACTCAAAAGGAATTGAATATGAGGCAAAGGAGGTGGCTAGAGCTAATTAAAGATTATGATTGTACGATAGAGTACCACCCCGAAAAAGCCAATGTAGTGGCTGATGCTTTGAGCAGGAGGCCTACGAATTCTCTAGCACAATTGAAGACTGTATATCTTCCGCTTTTGGTGGAATTGAGATCGTTGAGAGTAAAATTAAATGTAGCAGACTCCGGAGCATTGTTAGCTACTTTCCATGTTCGCCCCATGTTGGTGGATCAGATAAGAGAATTGCAAAAACAGGATCCCCAGTTGGTCAAATTAAAGAAAGAAATCGAAGATGGAAAGAGAACAGATTTCGCTATCAGGGAAGATGGTACAATGATGATGGGACAACGCTTATGTGTGCCGGATGTAGAGGATCTGAAGAAGGAAATTATGGAAGAAGCTCATTCCTCAGCATACGCCATGCATCCGGGCAGCACGAAGATGTACCATACCCTAAAAGAACATTACTGGTGGAAAGGGATGAAGAAAGAAATAGCAGCTTTTGTATCCCGATGCTTCACCTGTCAACAAGTCAAGGCAGAGCACCAGAAACCGGCAGGACTGTTGCAACCTCTCCCTATTCCTGAGTGGAAATGGGAGAAGATCACCATGGACTTTGTAGTAGGGCTTCCGCGCAGTCAAAGGGGGCATGATGCGATATGGGTGATAGTTGACAGATTAATGAAATCCGCCCATTTTCTGCCCATCCGGAGTGATTACCCCTTAACAGATTAGCGCAGCTCTACATTGATGAGATAGTAAGACTTCATGGTACGCCGGTTTCTATCGTTTCAGATCGTGATCCTAGATTCACATCGAAGTTTTGGCCCAATCTACAGAAAGCATTAGGAACTCGGCTAAATTTCAGCACAGCCTTTCACCCGCAGACGGATGGTCAGTCAGAGAGAACGATCCAGACACTTGAAGATATGCTCAGGTCATGTGTTCTGGAATTCAAGGGTAGTTGGGATATACACCTACCACTTATGGAGTTCGCTTATAATAACAGTTACTAGACCAGTATAGGTATGGCCCCATATGAGGCACTTTATGGAAGAAAGTGCAGGACTCCAGTGTGTTGGGATGAGGTAGGTGAGAGGAAATTGATAGGTCCTGAGCTCGTTCAGATCACTACAGATAAAGTTAAAGTTATAAGGGACCGACTCAAGATAGCAAGCGATCGGCAAAAGAGTTATGCAGACAATCGTCGTAGAGATCTCGAATTCGAAGTTGGAGATAAAGTATTCCTCAAGATATCTCCCTGGAAAGGCGTCCTTAGATTTGGAAAACGTGGTAAGCTGAGTCCGCGCTATATTGGACCGTATGAGATTATTGACAGAGTAGGATTAGTAGCGTATAGGTTGAAGCTACCACCACAGTTGGATAAAATTCATGATGTGTTTCATGTGTCCATGCTTTGAAAATATATCTCCGATCCCTCTCATATACTTAGAGAGCAACCTGTGGAGCTGAGGGAAAATTTAGCTTATGAAGAGGAACCAATTCAGATTTTAGATCGCAGAGAACAGGTTCTACGTAGTAAAGTCATTCCCTTAGTGAAGATATTGTGGAGGAATCATGATATAGAGGAGGCCACATGGGAGCATGAGGATCAAATGAAACATAAATATCCCCAATTATTTCAGTAGACATCGATGAGTTTTGTAAATTTCGAGGACGAAATTTCTTTAAGGGGGGAAGAAATTATAATATGTCATCCCTATTTTAGTATTATATACGTATTGTACACGTATGTCTCATTTATGGAATAAAATAATAATTTAGAGTGTCCAAATATAAAATTGGATTATGATGAAATTTATGGATGCGATTTCGAGCTCAAGAAATGGTAAAATAATTGATTTAGAGGTATGAAAATAGTATTAAAAGAAATATTGAAGAAAATGGTGAAAGTGAAAAATTTTATAAAAATTGGGCAATAGTGTAAGGACTAAAAAGTTATGTTTTTAAAAGTTTAGGTTAAAATCGTAATTTTTGAAAAGTTGAGGGGGCAAATTGCAATTCGACCAGATTATATCGTCATCTTCTTCATCCAACCGAGTCATTCCTCTCTCTCTCCTTAGAATTTCCAGCAGCTTTTCTCTCCGCGAGCCCAATTTCAATCTCTCGTTCTGACCTCATCCGAGCTCCGTTTTGGCCGATCTTGGTACCGTTGGAAAGCTCGTGTGACGTAGATTCTATAGGTATCAATTTTATCAATTTTTATCACCGTTTGGGTCTTCGTTTCAGTAGACGAAGTAAGGCGGTTAACCAACTTTTATTTTTGTAGATTCCGGCCAAACGAAGCAATTCCGACGCCGATCGACCTCGTTTTCGTGATTAGTGTGTCGAGGACAACAAAACCCACCTAACCATACCTCCCACCATCGAGGTCGCCGGAATCCGACGCCGGAAAGTCTCCGTCGGCCACCGTTCACGGTGGAGGTAAGATTTCCGACCTCCCGAACTCGAAATTTAGCTCCCGACGTGTCTACGGACTCGTTTTTAAATGTAGAATTCATTTTTAGGGTTATTTTTCCAATATGGCAGCCATACTAAAAATTTTATATATTATATTACTTTGTAGATTTAATTTAGGACGACGATAATTATATTTGGAATCGAGGGAACCCGAAAGCGTGTGATTTTGTGAATCGATAATCGATGAGTGTTATTTAAAATATTTTGGATATAATGTTTTAAAGTTTATGTTATGATATGTTATAGTTTGATTTTGAAATAAATGAAATTATATGAAAAATATTTTGCATGGACTATAAATGATTATATGAGATGTGGATTTCTTAAATTTGAAAAGTTTATACGAGATAAGTATTTATGGTGAAAAATTATTTGATGAAAATATATATTGAACATATGGTATGCTTGGTAGATCTTACAGTTATTTCCGGTTGAGGTTGAGTACCCGAAGTGTGCATTGGCAGTGTTGGGAGTGTCTGTCACTAACAGCGGGAGGAAACCCGCAGGGGGGATTGTATCGAGTTAATTGTTCAGTTTAGTGTGTCGCCTAATGCACGTATAGGGTATATTATTAGCTAGCTTCCACCTGAGCGAGGAAAAATGTCGCTCCGTAGCGAGGGAAAAATTTCGCTACGTAATACCGGTTAGATGGCCTGAACGAGGAAAAATTCCGGGAAGGTCGGAGCGAGGCAAAATTTCGCTCCATACCTAGGATACCATATGGTACGGACCATTAGTGGTTGGCTCGTTTTATTCAGAGACTTTTCAAAAATAATAATGCCACCACTATTTATATTTTATGCAGAAAACTGAAATTATATGATAATTTATCGTATTTTTTAGTTTTATAATGGAATTGAATGATATTTACATAAATAAGTTATCCATGCATTTATCTGAAAAATGGTTTTGAGAGAAAAATTGATTTTTTATATTACAGCGATGAGAGGTTTATAAAGTATTTTAAAACTAAGGGAGGAATTTTTATAAAGATAAAATGAAAATAAAAAATTACAACACTCACTGAGCTCGTGTAGCTTATACTGTTTTATGTTTTACAAACAAAACCTCCCCAGGGGCAGATGCAGGTACAGGTACAGGTATAGGTACATCAGGCTCAGAGACTCCAGTCCAGAACTAGACAGATTGGGTCGAAAGTGCTTTGTACTGCTGTGATTGTATAAATGTAGTTTATTTTGGGAAATACTTAATTAATTGTATATGACATAATATATAAGTTTTTCTTATTTTTGAACATGTATGAGTAAATATAAATGCATGACGTACTGTTTTGTGTTTTAAATTATTTTGAAAATTGATGACATGCTTGTGGTTGTTTGTGAATTGATAAATTGAAGGCCTGAGGCCCAGAAGTTTGGGAAAAACCAATTGATTTTAGAAGTGTTTAAAGTTTTTACCAAATTCGTAGGGTGGTAATCTTAGAAAAATAGTCGTTATGCTGCCCAAATTTTTACTAAGTCTATTATATAAATGTGTAATTAAAAAAGTTTTCAATAGGGAAAAACGGCTTAGTTTCACGGGAATCTTTCAGTCGGATTACATATAGGCTGGAGGGTTACCGTGGGGTTACCGGCAGGCTGCCGTCTGTACGGAAATAGAAGTGCAAAAACGGGGTCTGTCAGTGAGTGAGAAATTTTTTTTATTTAATTTGATAGGTATTTTGTTGATAATTGATTTAATGAGTTTTTGGTTGGAATTTATGGTTGGATTAGAGCTAGAGTAACTTCAAATTGAACTTAGAAGGGGTAGGAAACATCAAGAACCGTTGGGTCAAGGAAACTAGTAGGGTATGAGTTAGGGTTTGAGATGATTTTAGTAGAAATTTAATAAATTTTTGAGTTTAAGGTTTTGGTGGAACAATTGATAATTATTTGATATGTTTGGATGTAAATTTGAGTTTAAAATGAAAATGATGAATTGATTTGGTTATTATTAGTATGTGTATAGTTTGAAAAAATTTCTGATTTTGTTTAGTTAATGTAATCACTATGTATGGATGATGTTTACTTTTCATTTGTATGTCTTTTAAATAGATTATAGGATGAGAAACAAATTTTATAACAAATTTGGACAAAGAACCTCACTAGGCCGAATGGGGTTTGTGGGATTATGGTGAGGTTTTTCAATAATTTTTATGATTTGGATTCAATTTAACTAATATTTGGAGGTGATTTAAATGATGAATGAAGTAGATAATAAAGTAGAAACCAAATTTTGAAAAATGAGGTCCCTTAGCCGAATGCACACTAGAGATGTATCTAGGAGTATTTTTGTCATTTCATACCCATTTATGAGTTAATTACACAATGTTTTGATAACATGTGAAATGAATTAGTGATTTGAAATGAGAAAGTTTGAAAAAATGCCTCCTTTGGCCAAATATGTGCTAGAGAATGATAGTAGTGGTTTTGTTAAATTTTGATAATAAAACTAGGGGCAAAATGGTCATGTGAAATGACCAAAAGCGATGCTTCTAAGAATTTCAAAAAACGGATTAAAAAAAATGTGATTAAACATTTATGCGATAAAAGTTTTGTTTAATTTGAAAATTTTATAATTTTAAAAAGTTTAAAGGGCTCTAAAAATCGATAGGGGTAACAACGTAAATATATTTTATATTTGATTTCGGAAAGTTAAATTTTATGATTTCTAACTTGTTGGGTTCATTATGCATTAAACATAAAAATATTATATTGTGCATTATATTCTACATGTATATTTATGTTGTATTTTCGAAAATAAATATTATTTCAATGCTACAGTGTACATTTATTTTGAAAAAATGTCTTTACTAGTAGACTTGACAAATTAAATTTCCTTTGAAACTTTGTGATCTAATATTGCTCGCATGTGATTAAGGGTAGTTTTGTCATTTCATATTCAAGTATATGTTGAATTCATGATTTGAAAGAAAAAGTTTACCAATCTTACGCCCCGATCGAACACATGTGCATAAAAAAAGAAAACAAATGGTGTTATTACACTTTGATATCAAAACTAGGGGTAAAATGGTAAATTGAAACAATAAGGATTTACGTTTTGAAAGAGTTAGAAAAGTTTTTACCAATATGTAATTAAAAATTTACGCAATTGAAAATTTATGCTTGATTATGAAATACATGGTATTTTTCAGCTACATTATAATGAAATATGTTTAAATATGATTTTAGTGGTTTTCGAATAAAAACGGAAAAGAATTGAAAAAAAATGGATAAGTTCAGTGTCTTGACCGAGCATATATCAGAAGAAAGACACGGACGTGTCGAAAAAAATTTGATGAGATTATTGAAATGGAATATACAGTTTTATAAAGTTTATTTGATAATTTGAATAGGTGTGAAAAAAATTGTGACTGGAATCGTGTTATTTGCTTTCCAAACGAAACTTTTATTTAGAAAGAAAATTTGTCAAAAATATGAAATTTTTCTTACATATAATAAAAATTGAGAAGAGTCTGAATAAACCTGAATATTGGTAGATAAGGATTGGTAATTGGCATATGATACGATACACATAGTTTGACGGATGGATTATGAGAGGCACTAAGTGTCCGATCCTGAAGTCGAAACAGATTGTGATATACAACCCGGCGGGTAGTCATCGAGTAACCAATACCTGGGGATACAATTGATTCTGGCGGGTAGTCATCGAATAGCCGATGCCAGGAGACCCGATTGTGATATGTGTCCCGACGGGTAATCACCGAGTGACCGATGCCGAGGAATACCGTCTATTCTAACGGGTAGCCACCGAGTGGCCAATGTCAGAAGATCTGTATGCTAATCCATGATACCATGTCAGAGTTTAAGAGGGGCACTAAAAAATCTAAAAGAAAACCGTGTTGATGTGGTTAAAAATGACAATGATGATGGTTTTATGTATGTATTAATTTGAAAGTTGAGTTCTTTGAAATTTTATTTGTAAAAGTTTGAGGATTTTGAAAAATATTGATTTACGACTTGTATTTTGAAAGACGTTACAATTTAAGAAAGACGCTGAAAATGTATTTAGAGGCAAAAGTGGTATGGTACATATGCTTGTATATGTTCATCAATTATTAAATTTTATTATGTGATATTGCCAATATGTGAAAATAAAAATCTTTGGTTTGCAAGGTCATATTGGAAATATAAATATGACTAGTGTGCATCTATTAATAAACTGATCTCTTTATGATTATCGTAAGAATTTGAGAACTGCGAAATCCTACATTATAAACGTGTATTTTGAGAAAATGATGAAATTTAAACCATCTAAATAGAAATAATTTGCGTGGTGGATTTCCCATGCGTAGGGGAAAATTTTGATAGTGTAGATAAAGTTAGACACGAAGACAGCTGCACATTTCCTGCGAGTCACATCTCTCCATATTTCAAGTAGTTATTAGTGTTCATGAGATTTTTGTAAAATGATGATGTATATAAATGATATAAAGGGGTTTTGATATTGTAAAATGATGATGTATATAAATGATACAAAGGGGTTTTGATATTGTAAAATGATTATGTAAATAAATTATTAATATGATGTTTATTAAATATTGTGTTTATAATTATTTGTGTGATGAAGTGTAAGTGGAGAAGGACGGAAGGTCTACAATAGGAGTTGAGGAGATGAATGTAATATAGAAGTGTATTTGTTTTTTTTTTTTTTTTTTCTTTTTGCAGGTTTTTAAAATTTTGAATTTTCATAAAAACAAAAGAAACTCTACCGGATTTTCATTGAATTAAAATAAACGTTTTAAATGAATTTTAGGTCAAAATGGTAGTATTCTCCGGCTAGATTCTCTGTTATGACGGGAGTCAGGTGGAGGGTGTTACACTTAAAATCTTCTAATCTTTTACATTTAAGATTTTGAAGAGTAGAGACTTGTCTTTCTTGGTAAATGTTGGGATTTCCTGTGAAATGTAAGATTATTGTGACAATTAACATGTTAATAGCATCCAGTTTTGTCACAGAACTAGTGCTTGATTCTTCTTCTTTTATTTTGGTGGCATTAAGAATGTCATATCTTTTATTAGAGTTCAAATAAGTATTCCACCATCCTAATAATTGTCCTTCAAAACCCGGGGCAAAGAGGCTACATGCCTCTTTTTCAGAGGTATTTTATTTCTTGACATAGATGTGCCCTAAGGTGTATATTTGTCTTAGGACCTACATTGTCTAATATTCTGATAATCCATCTATATTCCATTAGTATCAAGCATTACCTGTATATACTCTTTAGGAAACTGTTTCTTTATACTGCAAGTCTGGTGGGGTAGGTTTGGGGTAATAAGCTTTAGAAGTATAATCTAGCTTTATTTTGTTGCTTTTATTGGTTTTGTCTTATTGG
Organism: Dimocarpus longan; assembly: GCA_022984855.1. NCBI lineage: Eukaryota > Viridiplantae > Streptophyta > Magnoliopsida > Sapindales > Sapindaceae > Dimocarpus > Dimocarpus longan. Next base: position 2,019,020 of record CM041021.1, read on the forward strand.
GTGATGGTGCACGTCTTGTATAAATAGCTCTAATTCTTCTCTAGATACTTCCTTGTCATCATTTTGAGAGTCAGAGTAATTGGTTTGACTAATATTTTCATATATGGTATGAATATTTGATCCTATCCTATTAAGAGATCTTGAGTTTGAATAGAGGGAGGATAGTTTTTTGTCTATAATTCTTATTAGCTCACTTGAACTAATATCATTGTCAAAGCATATTTTTATTCCTTCAGGTATTGGGAACATTGGTTGTGAAAGTGTTTTTGTTGATTGCAAAGAGATCTTTTCTTTGGATTTTTTGTGGTTATAGAGGGTTTTGTAGATCCAAAAGAGGAGGTTACTTCTAACCTTTCTAATTGCCTTTTAATAGAGATGGTTTTTATTTAGTTGTTGCATTCTATCCTATCTAGTTGTTCTCCTATTATACTGAGATATTCATTAGTAAAATTGTTTTGTCTAAGGGCAATGCCCATTTGGCCTTGTGTAACCAGTTCTATTAGTGACAATTGTTTAGCGCGCAGCATAGGCAAATAGGATAGGTTTATCACCTTTGTCCATTTCAAACCTTTGGTCAGGTGGGTGCATGGCTATTTCATCACCATGTTTGGTGGTATATTTTCTGTAATTTTTTTGGATTATGACTTGGCATTCCTTCTCATACTGTTTTCTATTTGAAAACCATATGAAGAAGGGAATTTCTTGTTATAAAATCTAAATTGTTTCTAACCATCTGCTTCTATATTGGTTCCTCTTTCTGTCCAAATATTTTTTTCATAATGTAATCTCTTGTCTTGATTTATTCTAAAATTGTATTATCTAAATAAAAAATCAAAATTTATCTCTTTTTAGAAATTGTATTGATTTCTCTAAATTGTTCTGATTGCACTTGAGATTCGGTAGGAGAAAATTCCTCTTTGTCACTAGTATCTATTTCATGAATTGGTCTAGTAATTTTTTCTTTCGTCCTAATAATCCTAGAAATAATTGAAATTAGTTCACTACATATACTATGGGCCTGTTTGGCATAGCTTTTGGAGGGCCCAAAAGCTCTTCTAAAGCCCAAAAGTGGCTTTGTGGACTGTTTGGGTGCAAATTGAAAAAAAACTTCTGATACTGTGAAGCTCTTTCAACGGAAGCAGCCTTAGGTAGCTTTGTGGAAAAGAGTTTCCATGAGTAACACGGGAAGCTGTTTTCAATTAAATGAATTTTTTATAATTCCCATTTTAGCCTTAATGGAATGAACAACAAATCAAAAATGTCTTCCATATCTCATTTGAACATTTTCCTCATCTCCATCCGGAGAGATTGGATCTCCATGTCCAAATCCAGACGGTCCCTCTCTCTTCTCATTCTTCTGTTATTTTTCTTCATCTTCTTCACCGATCGACGTCCCTCTCTCTCTCTCTTCTCCTTCTTCTCCTTCTTCTCTTCTTTTTCTTCATCTTCATCTTCTCCTTCTGTTGCCCAAATACCCAAATCGACGTCTGGGTATTAGGCGTCTGGGTTTCGATCGAAACCCAGACGTCGATCTGAGTTTCCATTTGGAAACCCAGATCGACGTCTGGGTTTCGAGATCGAAACCCAGACGTCGATCCGTCTCCTTAGTACCGGGCCTTGGAAACCCAGATCTGGGTTTCTAACCCAGACAGTCGTCCGTCCGCCGTCGATCGGAATACGTCTCCTGGTTTAGTTGGACGATGACGACAAACCCTCATGTGGAGACCCAGTTGGTCTGCATCGGGGAATCTAGATCCGTTTGGGTCTGCAGAACGGGTCTCCAATGTGGTTGATAATGGATTTTTTAATTTTTGATAGATTTGTTTTTGTGATGTTTTTTTTGTGATGGATTGGGTAAGATTGATTGATGATGATGAATGGTGAGGTTGATGAAGAAGATGATGGATTGGGTAAGGTTGATGAAGAAGGGTGAAGACTGTTTTTTATTTTTTATTTTTTATTGTTTGAAGATTGAAGATCTGGGTTTAAAACCCAGATCTTCAACTTTCTGCAAACTATGTATTTTGTTTTTATTTTTTTATTTTTTCAATTGTTCAATTGTTTTTTGTAACTAAGGACGATCTTCAATTGTTTTCTTGAACCTGGGTAAGGCTGATGAAGAAGGGTGATGGATTGTCCCAGGTTTCATTTGATGATGATGATGGATGGTGCTAGGAAGATGAACTAGATCTATTTACAATAAAAAGGGTAAAATTGTCATATTATAATTTATAAAGTTTTAAAATGTTTCAACCAAACAGTCCTAAAAGCTCTTCTGGATTTAAAAGCTCTTTTGAAATATATAATCCAAACAGCAACTTAAAAGTTTTAACTTTTACTTCTCTTCTTCTACTGTCAAAAGCCAAAAGTAAAAGTTATCCCAAACGAGCCCTATCTCTTCCAGAGTAACTTCGAGATAGAAATCGTCTAGCTATTTAAAATTCACTAGTTCTGGAACTACTGAGTCTACTACAACAAAAATGTCTAGGCTTGAAAGAAATTATTAAAGTTTTGTCAGAATATCGTCTGACTGCTCCTAAAGGTCTACTAGGGGGTTTAGTAGTAACTGGTACTTAGGCTGGCTTCAACCATTCTTTAGGAACCTTGATTTGGTTCCATTCTAAAGGTTGAGGGACCATAACATTAATTTAGTCTAAAGCTTCGTAGCAAATTGTCTAGAAAAGAGGAATTCTTGGGGAAATAAAACTAGGAATCATTCCTGGATTTAATAGTCTATAATTTAGACAATAAATGATCTTGTAAGGATAGGAGTTTTGTAGAAATTTATAATTATGAAGTTGTATGTCTAGAGTCAAGCATTTCTCTTTATGCTCATCCGCTTTGAGAAAAACACTGAAGTTGGGATAGCATTTAAATTATTGGTTCATATATGAGAGAGGTTTCTCTCATATATATATATATATATATATATGGAGTACATTCTACAATATATCTAGTGTATCAATACATTTAACTAAAAAAAAAAGTAATTACATTCTAAAATTGTTCATTATAATTTATTATATCTTATTACAATTGAGCATGTCTAATTATAATCAATAATTATTATTTTATCTATCAATTATTGTAAATGTGAAATAACTCATTTAGTTATAAGCAGATATAATAAATTATAATAGGTAATTTTAAAAATGTAATCACCTTTTTTTTTGGTCAAGTTTATTGATATCGTAAGTGTACCAAAGGGGACTTTATATATCTAAAGTAATTCCACCATCAATGTCTCCTAACTTTTTAAAGTTAGGACGAATCAATCAAATCATCTATTGAATTATTTTTCCTAAAACAAATTTTTTCTCTTATTTAATTCAAATGTAATTGATGAATTTGATTGATTTGTTTTAACTTTTTAAGGTTAAGAGGCTCTGAAGATAAAATCACTATATATATACATATAAAAGTAAATAAAATCATGAGAAAAGAAAAAAAAAATTCTTGATTAATAATTACAATATTTACTAATTGGAAATTATATTACATTAACTCCATATAGAATCAAGATCAATTAAATTCCCTTAAGAGAACTTTGTTGAATCTACTTCTCTTATCCAAAGAATTAAATTATTTTTCTTGATTCCCTTTTTAATAGAACTTGATTCTCTTTAATGTATTTCTAATTAGCAAGACGCTGCGTGATCAAGTTGTTAGTTTAAGGAAACTTGATCTTAATTGCGGAGTAAAGACACTGATCACTAAAACTGACATGAAATTGAAAACTTTACTAATGTATGGTATTGATCAGCGTTGTCAATTTTCATCTAAAATAGTTGGATTTTAAAAGAAAATTAACTTTGTGAACAAAAATTGAGATGCTTCAATCATAAGACCCCACACCCATGTGCTGAGCTTGTGCATTTAAATCCGTCTCAATTACTTACTTTAAAAAAACAATTTTATAATATTTTAGGTAAAAAAAGAAACTATTAATGTCAACGCCTTTGGGTTTAAGGAAACTCAAACTACAACCAAGAAATTAATTGCTGCACAGTATCCCAACTATTGCAACAGTTTGGATAATTTTATTACACCAAGAAAATTTGAAAACACCAATAAACTTGAAATTGCATGTGCTGTTAGATATTTGACCCTCCTCTTTTATGCATCGAAGATTTAAATAACGTTGAACTGAAGCAATGAGTTTGAATCTTTTGCACGGTTAATTAGTATATATACTTTACTAATCGAAGCTTGAAAGATAAGTTGATGCATCAAAATTAGTATACATACAAGCAAGTATTGGATCAAGTACTATAGTGTTTGATTATATAGTTCATATATATATATATAATATACGACGTTAGTTGATAGATAGGAGGGAATGAGTCAATAGGCAGAGATATGAAACGGAATTTTTGTAAATTTTGCTGCTATATTTCTATAATTCTCCATATTATTCTTTTATCTTCATACTTTATTATCTCTCTATCTCAATTTCACAATATATAGTAAACCTCGAACCTACTTCTGACCCTTGATTTCACAATTAACTTTCCTGCCATTTGTTTGCAGCTAAAAGCGGCAATTCAAACCAACAAAATCTTTCTTGAAACTTGATTTCAATGGCCTCAGCTTCCCTTAAGATTCCAGTCAGTACTCATCAGAGCCACACTAGACTTCCATTTGGCCACCCTAAACTTGCCCCAACAAAATTCCATGCAATCCATGTTGGAAACTCATCGTTGGTGCATCCATTTATGGCCAAAAAGACGATCATCAAGTCACAAAACAACCCTACACCGGAATTCCAACTCGAAGAATACAGGACCAAGAAGGTAAAACAAATCAACAAGGCATTAGATGAAGCAGTTCCATTGCAACCTCCTATCGAACTCCACGAGGCGATGAGATACACTCTTCTAGCCGGTGGAAAACGTTTGATCTCAACTCTATGCATGGCTTCCTGTGAGTTGGTAGGAGGAGATGAGTCTTTGGCTATGCCAACTGCGTTTGAGATGATCTTTACAGCGGGAATGATTCACGATGACTTCCCTAGTATGGACAATTGTGATCTTAGAAGAGGCAAGCCCGCGAACCATAAGGTTTTTGGTGAAACAACCTCAATTTTTGCTTGTAATGGTCTCCTTTGTCTGGCCATTGAGCATGTTGCAACCCACACCAAAAACATCCCACTTGATCGAGTAGTTCGAGCCATTAGTGAGATATGCTCAGCAGCTGGAGCTAGAGGAAGTACAGCTGGACAGTTCGCGGACATAAATAGCGAGGGAAAGGAAGTGAGTTTGAGTGAATTGGAGTTCATTCACAAGCATAAAACTGGCAGGTTTGTAGAAGCATCACTAGTTTGTGGGGCTATATTAGGAGGAGGAAATGAAGATGAGATAGAGAGGTTGAGGAAGTTTGGTAAAAATATAGGGTTGGCCTATCAAGTGTGGGATGATATCTTAGATGTAACTGGATCGGCAGAAAAATTGGGAAAAAATGTTGCCAGTGATTTCCGACACCATAAGGCCACATATCCAAAGTTGATGGGCATGGATGAGTCCAAGAAGTTTGCAAGGCAGCTGGTGGCTCAGGCCAAGGAAGAGCTTTCCTATTTTGATCCTGCAAGGGCTGCCCCATTGTATCATTTGTCTGACTTTATTGTTTCTCGTATGATATAGACAAAAGTTGTCTTTCATTGTTGTTCATGTTTGCTTTGCTTTTCTTTTGAAATTGTTGTAATTCTCTATGTTAGGGTTTCTAAGGAGTAATAAGAGCCATTGTGTTATTAATTATTGTGAAAGTTTAATTTAGAAGTCAATTGTATATGTGTTTCGTTATAAGCTATGTGTAACACCTTTCAAAATCTTCTTAATTAGAACAATCTTTATCCAGTCAGTACGTCATAGTTTTAATAGAACTTAGGAGGGTATTAATTTGGATCAAAACTGTTATATATATGATTTCGATGGATTTCGATCAAATGTGATCAAATGCTAGTGACTAGTCTTAATTATTATTAAAACTTTGAAGAGTAATCAATTTCATGACCAACAAGCAAGAGAGACGGTACTGCATATTTCGCAGGGAGCTTCTCCGCAGGTTAATCTTCGCTAAATTACTGGGATGCAACTTCCTAAGCTGTTTTTTTCAGCTAGTTTATAATAAGTTAAGGTTGCTTACAATCTAGAAAATATCTTCAATACAGTCCAATAGAGATCAATTTGCTGGAAACATGTGAGATTTCTGCAATATAATGTATAACTCAGCAATAATTTAAAAATTTCTGTGTCACGGAGTTATATGTTTTGAAGTCTAATTACAATTGATGTTGTGAGTTCAATTAAGCTCTAAAAGTCTTGTCACATTCATTAATTGCTTTTGAAAAATATAAAATGTAATCAGACTTATTGTATAACAATTTAATCTAGTACTGTATAGTACCCAAATCTATGCAAAATTTGATGCTACCAAAATCTTTCACTTGTCTCTAGTTACATGGCAGCTCTACGGAGGAATAAGGCTCGATTCTTAGCATCTCAAGCCTAGTAACGCATTCAATCTAATAATTAAGATTACATTTCAAAATTTTGATTTGATTCAAAAGAGTTAACACTTAATCAAAGTTAATCTGATTCTAAGAATTACACACTAGACAATAGAAAATTCATTTTCATTTTTTTTCATTTTAATGTGATGTACAAGTGGAGTATGGCATCTTTCCTCGGGCAGAACAACAGCTCTTCTTTCGCAGCAAGCCACTCTCTCTGAGTACACTATAGCAACTTTTCTGCCATAATATAATTTTATTTTAAAAGCATTTCGGTATAAAGAAATTATTTAACAGATTAACCAAAAAAATTTCCAATTCCCAAGTCTATAAAATATTTTTGATAAGTTACATGTCAATTCTCACGTGTCCCACTCTGGCCGTAGGTCCAAATCTCAACAGTCTCGGTATTTATATGGACAACTTTATTTGGACTTTCGAAAATAATAAGGCCAACTGTATTGTTAAAATCATATTTAAATTAATCTCGATAATAGTTTAATTCAAAAAATATATCAAATAATTAAAAAAAAAAAAAATCTTTACATGAAATAGAACTGTGGCCACACTGACCAGTTTTTTAATGCACAATTAGGTGAGTTTTTTTTTTTTTTTTTTTTTTTTCCCCTTTCTTTTTTGGTTGATTCTATCTGTTAATTTTATGAAGAGATCGACTTGCTTGCCCGAATTAATAAAATGTGCTTTAAAGTTGTACTTGGATCGAAGTGTTGCAACGTCTAAATTTAAATAAAAGAAAAATAATTGAATTTCATATTTTAAGGTTATAAATTTTATAACTTAATTTATACATTTATGCATGGTTGACGTTGTTATAGCCAATAAAATAAGTGACTGTTTCATAGGATTAGAGAAATGAAAGTCTTCGATAAACTTTTTAAAATACGTTTATTTCATAATGTATTTATTTAATAATCAAATTTAGAGAAGTTGATTGCAAGTTGCTTTTGAAAATTGACGATCGAAAAAGCTCTTGATTAGAAAATAAAATACAGCTTTATTTTATCGAATGATAATATTATATTTATTTTAGAAAAAATAATATAATGGATAAATTTGATTGATTGGTTTTTATTTTTTAAAATCAGATATACTTAATTATGAAAGTTTTATACACATATATGGGGTACGATCAAGGGACACAAGTTTTGACATAAATTTTGATACAGTTTATTGACCACTGGATTATAACAATTTTAATAGCTTAGATATCCTCACATATTTATACACAACTTAATTTTATACTCTCCATAAATGATGTTTTCTTGCCTTTTTCTTCATCATTAATTATATCATCTCTCCTGTAACGGATCGACCCGCCCCACGCTCTCACACATGGCGACCGTCCAACCCACCCCACTCTCAAGCCTCAGCCTTCGAGGGATCCCCTATAAGGCTAGTGAGCAGGTACTGTCCCCTGAGCCTACAGGGTTTTCATACATCTTCCACACTTCTTATTCGAACCCAGCACTTACTCTTAAATGCATTGGAGAAGTAGAGTGTGTATCATTTAAGTTAGTATTTCCAAGGGGATATCTCAATGAATACTTTATCTTCTCAAATGGTACACACTCTACTTCCCTAGTATATTTAAGGGCAAATGCTAGGTTCGAATAAGGAATGTAGGAGGTGTATGAAAACCCTATGGACTCAGAGGACAGTACCTATTCACTAGCCTTGTGGGGGATCCCAGATCCCTCGAATGCCAAGGTTCGAGAGTGGGGTGGGTCGGACGGTCGCCACGTGTGAGAGTCTGAGGTGGACAGATCCATTACATCTCTTATTTTCTAAAAATAAAAAATTATATCATCTCTCATCTCTTCTATTAATATTAAAAAGTCATCGATTAATATTCGTCTCACACCAATCAATGTTTTTGCATTTTTTTATTTATTTTTAAATTATATTATTTTTATCTTTCCTATGAGACATAAATCCAGAATAAATTCTTTTTAATTTATTTTTTATTTGGACTATTATAATCAGTATGTTTGTTTAAACATATGTAATATGAATCTTATTTGAAAGTTTCAAATTCATATATTATTTGTCTGATTAGATTAATTGAATAGAGGGAGAAAATTAAATGAAAATTAGATTTATAATATTTTTATTTTGTGTGATGGATGATAAAGATAGAAAATAAATAAATAAATTTTAAAAAAAATGTTTTTCTTTTATACTTGCTTTGTGCCCATATGAAAAATGAAAAGCAGAAAAAATAATAAATTTTTGGGTACTTTTTATACTATGTAGAAAAGAAATTATATATATATATTGTAAAATAAAATAAATAGACAATACTGATGTGCGATTAATTATACAATTATATATATGAGTATTTATTGAGATATTATTAAATATATATATGTTTGAAAATAATACAATATAAAAATAAATAAAAAAATAAAGTTGTAAAGAATTTTAATGAATTAGAATAATATTAATTTTTCTAAAAAATAGAATAATATTAATTGATTGATTTTTAATATTAGTAGGAGAAGTTTTCAAAAAAAATTAATATTATTAACTAGAGAGAGGAGAAAGATAATGTAACGATAAAGAGAGCATAGAGAGAACACGTTAATATAGAATGTAAAATTAAATTGTATACAAAGACATGAGTAGATCTAAGTCATTGAAATCTTTATCATCTCATGATCAATAAATTATATCAAAATTTGTGTCCCTCGATCCTACCCTTATATAAGATAGGATCGAGAAACATAAATTTTGACATAATTTTTTATACAATTTGTTGACCATTGGATAATGATAATTTCAATGGTTTAGATCTACTCATATCTTTATATACAATTTAGTTTTCCACAATATAAATATATTCTCTCTTTTCTCTCTTATAATTTACATCTCTCTCATCTCTTCAATTAATATCAATACTTCTCACCAGTTAAAAGGTCGTCATCTCTCTTTTCTCCCATTAAACTATATATATATAAAGGTAAAATCGGAAAACACAAGTTTTGATACAATTTATTTATCATTGGATTATAAAAATTTTAATAACTTAGATCAACTCACACATCTATAGATAACTTAATTTTATACTCTTGCATAAATGTGTTTTCTCATATCTTTCTTTATTATTAATTACTTCAGGTCTCCTCTCTCTTCTCTCTTATTAATTACAACTTAATTTTATAAATCTATATTAATATATTCATTTTCTCTCTCGTTATTATTATATTATCTCTCTTATCTCTCTAATTAATATTATTTATATATTTTTTTTTAAACTTTTTCAATTAATATTAAAAACCAATCAATTAATATTATTTTGACTTATTAGAATTCTTTGTATTTCTATTTTTTTATTTATTTTTAAATTATATTATTTTCAAACATATATAGTATCTTAAAAGAAACTCGCACACACACACACACACATATATATATAATTTCTTTTCCGTGTAGTCCATAAAAGCCCCAATAAAATTATTATTTTTTCTCCTCCCCATTGTTCATAAACGCACAAAGAAAGGAAAAAAGAAAAATAATTTTTTTTATATATATATCACTTTTCTATCCTTATTATCCATCACACAAAATAAAAAAATTATAAATCAAATTTTCATTTAACCTTTTTTCTTCATTCAGTTAATCAAATTATACAAATGATATATTGATTTTAAATTCTTAATATAAACTTTCAAATAAGATACATATTACATATGTTTGCACAAACATACTGATTACAATAGTCTAAAATTAAAAATCAATTAAAAAAATTATTTTGGGTGTAAATATGATGACTAATAAAAAAGATAAAAATAATATACTTTAAAAATATATATAATTTAAAAATAAATGAAAGAAAAGATACAAAATTATTGATTAGATGAGAGGAATATTAATCGGTGACTCATTAATTTAAGATTAATGGGAGAGACAAGACACAATGTAATTAATTTATGAAAATAGAGATAAGAAAACATATTTATGTAGAGTATAAAATTAAGTTGTGTATAAATATGTAAGTAGATTTAAATCATTGAAATATTCATAATTCAATGATTAACAAATTGTATCAAAATTTATGTTAAAATTTATGTATTACCATAAGTGCATACGCGATATCTTGAAAATCCATTTTCAGTACATATAGTGGTAGTGGAGATTCTTTGACTAGTAGGAATCCAATTTGGTTTATCTTGTAGAGAGTTCTGGGTTTGGTTTTTGTTGCACAAATGAGGTGGGTTGGGTTCTGATAATTTTTCCTCAACTTGAACAGATTTCTTGCCAGAATAAGGACATGGTGTGTTTGCTGTTTCTATATCACTGTGTGCATGCAGTTGGTGATTATATGGTCTCTCGCAGAGACATCCCACCCACTAGTTAACTCACAAGTCTGCTTTAATGGAAACACCCATGTACCTCTTCCCATCTCTTCGAATCTAACCCTGTTTAAAACAATTGAGCTATTCTCTAGAGCTGTTTTATTTTTCAAAACAGAATCTTCTAAACTATTGGTAATGTTGCATATCATTTCATTAATCTTTATAGACTAATTCAATCTTTGAACTGCCAAGACTAAAATGTATATATGTAGTGAGGGAACATCATAAGCACACCAACTATAGTCCAATTAAGATATACGACATTAAAACATCTAGTAATAAACAGATTAGTTTAACTTACATTTATACTATTAATTAAAACTGTTAAAATGTTGGCTCATTTCTCCAAATTTCGAAGTAATTTTACAGTTAATTAAAAACGAAAAATGTATCATGCATGCCCTTCAAAAACTGAAGCGTTAAAGTGTTTGGAACAAGCAATTTTTAATGGGATGGTACATATATGCATTAACGGGAGAGAGAAAAGATAATGAGTTTTTAATTGATAAGACGTTTTAATATTAATAGGAGAGAGGAGATATGATATAAAGATGAAAAGATATGAAAGAGAATATATTTATGTAGAGTGTAAAATTAAGTTTTATATATATATATGAGTAGATCTGAACCATTGAAATCATCATTATCTAATGATTAATAAATTATGTCAAAACTTATGTTAAAATTTGTGTTCCCCCTCCCCCGGCTCTATTTTAACAATTCAAGAGACAAGACAAAGAGCCCTTAACAATTCAAAAGACAAGATTAAAGAGCCGTTTGTTTTTCCCTATAAAAATATAATATTCAATCAAACTTATAATATAACAATTTGATCTAGTACTGTATATGTAAATACGACTCAGATCTGTGCAAATTTGATGCTACCAAAATCTTTCTCTTTCACACATCTCTAGCTTTCATGGCAGCTCTACTCAGGAACAAGGCTAGAATATCATGTGCTAATATTCTGAACATCGCCAAGAACCGGACGATCCAATCACAAAGCACCCCTTTGCCGGAATTCCAATGTGAAGAGTACATGACCACCAAAATACAACAAATCAACAAGGCACTAGAAGAAGCAGTTCCATTGCAACATCCAACTATGCTTCATGAGGCGATGAGGTACACTCTTCTAGCTGGTGGAAAACGTTTGCTTCCAGTGATATGCATTGCTTCATGTGAGTTGGTAGGAGGAAACAAGTCTTCAGTGATGCCAATCGCTTGTGCATTAGAGATGATCAAAACGGAAGGAATAGTCCTGGATGACCTCCCTTGCATGGACAACGACGATCTTAGACGTGGTAAGCCCACAAACCACAAGGTTTTTGGTGAAGCAACCTCCATTCTTGCTTGTCATGCTCTCTTTTGTCTTGCAATAGAGCATATTACAACAAACACCAAAAATGTTGCACCTGGCCGCTTGGTTGAGGCCATTACCGAGATATGTTCAACGGTTGGCTCAAAAGGGGCAACGGCTGGACAGTTTATGGACCTCAATAGTGAGGGAAAAGAAGTGAGTATGAGTGAGTTGGAGTACATTCATAGGCATAAAACTGCAAAGTTTTTGGAGGCATCAGCGGTTTGTGGGGTTTTAGTAGGAGGTGGAAGTGAAGCCGACATACAAAGGTTGAGGAAGTATGGTAAGTGTGTAGGGTTGGCATTTCAGGTGTGGGATGATATTTTGGACATAACTGGATCCAAAGAGAAGTTGGGGAAGACACCAGGCAAGGATTTGGTGTGCAATAAGGCCACATATCCCAAGTTGATTGGCATGGATGAGTCCAAGAGGTTTGCAAGGCAGCTGGTGGCTCAAGCCAAAGAGGAGCTTTCTTGCTTTGATTCTACAAGGGCTGCCCCATTATATCATGTGGCAGACTTTGCGGTTTCTCGGACCATGTAGTTGAGTGAGATTCATGGTTATTGTTATTTGATTTGTTTTTATTAAAGTTGAGATGATGAGGATGGCTGTTGTAAGTTGTATCCATGAATGTTTAAAACACAAATGAAAGAATTGAATTGATTTGATATCAAGATTTAATATAAGATCTAGAAAGAAGGTTAATCTGATTCGTAGAATTAGACCATTGATAATTTTGTTTTCATGATAATAGGGAACGAGACGATGCCTGAATACTTGATATGGAAACTAAGAGCGGAGATAAAGCAAATTTGTAGAGTTGGAAATAAAGATATATTTCTATGTGTATATAGCGCTACGTTATACCAACTTAAAATTATTACTTAAGCATTTATCTAATCATTATCTTACATTTCTATGTTAGAGAAAAGTATATAAATTTTAGATAGATACTAACTGTAAGTCAAAGTTTTAAATTAATATAGTCTAATAAATATAAATAATACATAATGCATCTACTATATATTGAGTTTGTAAATTAAAGGTTAATCATTTATAATAGAGAGAAGTTGCAGTAGCCTAGTGAAAAGTCATTCAAATACACAGTAATGAAATGGGAGGCGATTTATGTGATAAAGATCCAAGCGTACGATTATGGTTTGTCCAAAAGAGTATGATTATGATAAGAGAGATTATTACTAGCCGTTAGAGAAAATCAAGCAAGTAAATAATAATTGGAGACAAATTAGGAGTTATGTTCAGCTTTGTCTAAAGGAATTGTCTTATCTCTAGATTTAAATCTTAGGAATGTTGGAACACAATAATCTTGGGGACTGTTTCCTCTTTTTATTATTTTCTTCTTCAAACGTATTTTTTCTAACCATTTCCTTCTTCAAACATATTGTGTAAATAGACTTGATTGAATGAGCAACTTGGACAGAAGAGTGAAATAAATTTCATTTTTCTTTTTTGCTAAAGTTTATTAGTTATTATAAGCTCGCTATGATTGTAGTGATCAAAAATTTTTAATCCCAAAATAAAAGCTTAAAGCTCGTTGTGATAGATTGACCCAACATATCGATTGGCCCAAGCTAATAGCCCAACGCATGTTACAAAAAGATAGCTTAGAAACTTGGTTGATCCAGCTCAAATAAAGTCTATTTTTTAAATGAGGATTGATGGCTCTTAATGCATGAGGTTTAAATAGATTATAACGGAAGATGCATTAAACTTTGTAACTGGCATGTCATAAACCATGACATTAAAATCTGTAAGCGACATGTTATAAACCATGACATTAAACTCTGTAATCGACATGTCATTAACCATGTCATTAAATTCTGTAACCGACGTGTCATTAACCATAACATTTGCTCTGCAATAAGTTCTATCGTATCTTTTCCACCTATAAATAGAGACTTCATTAAGAGGAAGAGACATCTCACCTCTCTTGCTCCTCTCTTGCTTATCTCTTTCAAGCCACTTAAGATTTCTTCTTTTTCTCTCTTGTGTCTTCATTCTTCTACTTTAGATTTAGAATTTCTCTATGATAAATTCAGTATAGTGATATGGAAGTGCATGTCTAGGAATGAGTCTAGCTAAACAAGACTTGGTATTTAACTGTGTTTATTGTGACCAACCTCTCTTTCCTGAGAACTTACCTAATGTACTATTCATAGTTTTCTTGCACTGTTCTATTATGCGGGGTTTTGCCCACTTACATTCAATATTTTAGTGTTCTTACTTCGTCCAGTTTTCAGGTCAAGACGGTCAAAACTTCGATAGTTTTCCATTATTCTTCTTCTCCAGCATACTCCCTCCAATCTTACGACATTTTACAATTACGATACTTTTGTACATTACAATCAGTTTACTGATTTGAATATCGGAGTGTCTTCGATCGGCACCCTAGTGGTGTCAAGATTACCTGCGTTCTCTTTATTTGATTTGTGCAAGATACAGATTGCTAGTTTCCAAAAAAGTTTATCAACGAGACTCGATCAAAGTCAACATACTGTAGAATTCACCCACTACAATGATCATGTCCTTCTCCCCTAACTTTTGAATATGTAGTAATTTTCTTAAGAAAAAAACAGAGAAAAGGGAAACTTAATTTATAAAAAGAAAAAACAATTTGTACACTCCAACATTACTCCTTAAAATAAACATTACATTTTTTTTTTTTAAGGTGGGGGAGAGGGGATGAAAGTGATAAGAAAATGTTGAACCTTGTTACTATAGTCAGAGGTAGCTGGTGCTTTGTTAAACATCAACTTTCTAATTTGTTAGAACAAAACAAATTATAAGCTCTCCTGACACTAAAAACATGGCCGGTAGCAAAATGAAAAGTCATGTTGACTTGCCTTTCATATCTTTTTTATTTTATTACTGGAACCAGCTTGGTAGATTAATAAATTACATTTTAAAAAGTCTAGTATT
Organism: Dimocarpus longan; assembly: GCA_022984855.1. Lineage (NCBI taxonomy): Eukaryota > Viridiplantae > Streptophyta > Magnoliopsida > Sapindales > Sapindaceae > Dimocarpus > Dimocarpus longan. Next base: position 2,034,204 of record CM041021.1, read on the forward strand.
ACTCTTATTTAATGGGTCAAATCGTTATAATTATGTTGGTGTTAACGAATGAATCCAATATAATAACATGAATAAATAATTTTTTTTAAATCCAAATAATTTTATTTAAGGAACATCTGTCAGAACAATATTTGAGATGTAATCTGGAACAGAATGAAATTAAGATTGATTAGAGTTACAAGCCTATGAGCTGTCTCATTACCCTTTCTAGGAGTAAATTAGTACCGAACATTGCCCAACTTGAAATGAAAAGCAAACAAGAGATATCCTTGATAAAGGGACCTTCAACTGCAGAGAAATTTTTAACCTAAATTTTCATGACAACCAAACGAGCATCTATCTCTACAAGTCGGGGCCTAAAGTCATAAGCTAGAGCAAACTTTAAACCCTCTCTAAAATTCTTAGCTTGAACTGTCATGATAACATGAACAAATAATATCGATTAAGTGGTGTATACCTCTTTTTATATATTGGTGTTGCTTAAAGTTGAAATCTTAACTCTAATTGATATCCATATTTAAATAGTAAGCATGAATAGGTAACTTTCTCTTGTTGTGAGTGTTGAGAAAAAAAATTTGTCTCCCAAAACCTTCTTTAAAAACCCACCTCCTATAAGAATAGTAGAGATAACAGGGAAATAAAATATAAAACAATAACAATCACCACAACACAAGAAGTTATGTGGAAAACTCTAAAATATGAGAAAAACCACGACCCTCAGAGAGAAATTCACGATGTGAAAAATTGTTACAATCACACGAACTATTCTCTCACAACCCACGATCCTAATATTCTCACAATCTCCAAAGTATACACAGATTTACACCTTCTACACTCTAAAATAAAAATAACAAAAAAAAAATGAATTTTAACTAAAGTCAAATACAATGTTTAAAGTGTCTTTGACTTGGAAGATTTGAAACCAAGGCCTTAGACTTTTTTTATGGCCTTTAAAAATTCATCTTCCCTTGTTTGTTTCTAATGTAGGATTAGCACCACTTTTATTTTGCTAATTTACCTAACAAACTTCACCTTGACGAAATAAAAAAAAATCCGTTACGTTGCAATCATTGTCTATATTGTCAATCATAATTCTCAACCTAGAGGACTATCATACTCCACCATAAAAGAGTACACTCGTTTAGAATCACCACATTCTAAGAATTTTACTTCGGCACATATTGAAAAATTCTGCTGAAAATTTATAGTGCAATTTTCACGTTTGGTTTTACCGAAAGTTCATCAACTATCTATATATATTTGACCACATACCTTGCATCAATGTTAAACTAATGCCTATGTGCAATTATGAATCCGCTAATAATACCATACCCTCTTTCATAGCAATGCAGACATACTATAAGGATGTACTTCTCACTTCTCAAAGGAGATTACCTTCTCCCATAAGAGAGATACTGCTAGCTTCTACCTCAGAACCTTTTGCTGAACCAGCCCTACCTTGACAATTTTTCTTGACATGCCCAGATTATCCACACTCCCAGTAAATTATATTCTTCTTGGGGTTCTTCTTCTTCCTGTTGTTTCCATTTCTATTTACTAACATTGTGTCTGCTGATGAAGTGTGATTTTCACTCTTCAGCCTTCTCTCTTCAGAAAAAAGTTTACTGATAACTTTTGCAAATTTTAGAGTCTCCTTATCATACATCAAAATAGGTTTCATGTGCTCATAGGAAGGTGGAAGAGACAAGATAAGCTTTAACGTTTTATCCTCATCTTCAATTTAAACTCCAATAGCCTCCAGTTCAAAGACGATACCATTGAGAACACTCAAATGATCTGAGATTTTCGTACCTTCATCCATACATAGAGTATGAAACAATTCATTCAGGTACAATAGATTTGAGATATCCTTCGCTTAATACAACTCTATAAGGTTCTCCTAAAGTTCCTTGACTATTGATATTTCATGCACGTTTGTAAGAACATTCTTGACCAAACATAGACGAATCGTACTTGTAGCTCTCAAATCCAAATCCTCTCAATCTTCAACGCTTATACTAGACTTTCCGAAATCTTTGTCTTTATTGGAATCTTCGAACATGGTTTGATTTCTTCTCTAATGCCTTATTTAAACCGAATTGTATTGGTACATCTTTGACTTGCACTTGCCACAAACTGAAATTGATCATTCCATCAAATTTCTCCACATCAAACCTCATAAGGCTTGAAAACTTTGACATAACCGTATACTGAAATAGTACACGTAATCCATGAATAGTACACAAGGTAAATTCCCAAAAAAGAAAGGTCGGTCACAATGGATAAAATTAAATACTAAGTCTTTCCTAGTAAGAACTTTTCCTAGACATGCACTTCTACACCACCACACTTATTTCCAACAACCAAGAACAATTCTTTTCTTATGTGCGAGATCAGACAATGTTGTAACCACAGAGCATATTAAGAATTTTCTGAAACATCTGACATCTTACCAACCAGGCAATCGGACTATGATACCACTTGTTGAGAAAAAAAAAAATTCGTCTCCCAAAACCTCTCCTAAAAACCTACCTTCTGTAAGAATATCAAAAATAACAGAAAAATAAAATAGAAAACAGTAACAATTGTCATAACATAAAAATTTACGTGGACAACTCCAAAACAAAAAAAAAAAAACCACGCCCTCAGAGAGAAATTCACTATGTAAAAGATTGTTACAATCACACGAACTATTCTCTTGCAACTCATGACTTCAATACACTTAGGCTTTCCAAAGCATATATAGACTCACACCTTTATATACTCTAAAATAAGAATAACAAGAAATGAATTTTAACTAAAGTCAAATACAATACTCAAAATATCTTTAACTGAGGCAATTTGAAACCAAGGCCTTGGAGTCTTTTTATAATCTTCAAAAATTTATCCTCCTTTGTTTGTTTTCTAATGTTAGATTGATACCACTTTTATTTTGCTAATTTTCCTAACAGTAAGAGTTCAAGATACGTGTGTGGTACTTGATGATTCAGGTACCATCATATATACTAACACAGCATGTAATTCTCTTCGATGCTATAAAAGTAGATATATATATATATATATTTTTTGATGTTATAAAAGTGGATATCTCCTAATTATTATGGGAGTCTAGCTTGCCAATTAATGGTAGATTTCCTCCGTTGCTCAGATAATATAAATTGATTTTTCTATAATGCCACGAAAGTAGATATTATTATTATTTTTTTTTTTTAATATTATAGAGGCAAATATCTTCTTGTTATTAGAATCTGTATATACCGCATAAATAATACTCGATCTCGGCGTTCCAAGAAAAAAATAAGAAGAGCATTTTTTGTAAAACGCCTCGTTGAAGTGGATTGAACTAAAACATGAATTTCCCTTTTCTTTTTTTTTTTTTTTTTAAAAAAAATAGAGAGGGAGAGAGATGCACTTTAGTTTGCGTGTGATTCATTCCAGCCTCATTAATTAAAAAATATTTGCATTCAACTCATCAGTCGTCAAGCGTAATATTGAATAATAGTAATAATTTGGTTAATTGCAGGTTCCTCGCCATATTTAAGTCATTTTGCCTTACGTTCTCTAATGGCCAAATGATGTTTGTCTGATTAAATAAACAGAATGTTTACTGACCGATTTATAATCAAAATTTAATAATAAAAAATAGTTTATGAAAATTTTGATCTCTAAAGCTTAGAAGTTCCCCTCTTTCATACTTTGTTTATTTAATAATAAAGAATAGTATTTAGAGACTATTCAATTAAATACTACAACACATATATCACTTTCAATATATACATACATACATATATATAGAATTGCGATCCAATACGAGAAAATATATGATTATCTACACTAGATGGTTATTAGTGTACATATATGGGAGGGACAGGAAGTGAGTTTGAGCCAAGTCGACTTCAATTATAGACACAAGACTGGCAAATTTGTAGAGGCAACTGTAGTTTGCGGGGGCTATAGCAGGAGGAGGAAATTAAGAAGAGATAGAGAGGCTGAGGAAGTATGGCAAGTGTATAGGATTGATGTATCAAGTGCGCGCTTGATGTTTTAGATGCAACCGCATCTATCCAAAAAATGGTTTGCGGCGCGGTAAGGCCACATATCCAAAGCTGATTGGAGTCGATGAGTCGGAGGAGTATGCAAATCATTTGGTGGCTCAAACATATAAAAAGCTTGCCTACTTTGATTATGCAAAGGCTGCACCATTGTATCATATAACTAACTGCGTTCTTACTCGTACGGTGTAATTTATTTTCACACATTGCTTGCGTTGAAACGATAGGGTAGAGCAATTTGATATGATATATAATAATCATTGCGTAATGTGATTGTGCCATGTTTTTGCCTATTGAAGACGCAATATCTAACTGCTCTACATAGACAACAATTCATTCCTATTGCATGTTGTGGTACATAATTTTATTCTAAGGGGAGCTCATCTTCATGGAATGACATCTAATAGTTAATTATACAATGAAGGTTATGATTTGATCTCAAGGCTACAATACATTTCCGGAAGGTTATATAATACATAGAAGTACACCATTCACATTCATTTCTATGACGTAGGGAAGATACCTGAAGAATTCAGATTGCAAGGGCGGAGAAACATGAAGATATTAACCAAGAACTTTGGGACGCCAGCCAGCTATTACGTCCTCCTGAAGTGCTCGTGTTTTGATGAAAGAATCCAACGAGAAGATGGTCTGAATATCGGAAATATTAGTGATATTAGGAACGAGAACCATTACATATAAAATGGACACGGTGTAGCTAATATTAACTCATAAACTCAAGTTTAATTGTTCGAAACAAGTGGAAACTTGTGAATCGATGATAACAAAACACCATGTAACAAGATCATAATGAGAGTTAAAAGGAAAATAAATAACTACGAATGTGCCTATCCCCAAAGCTACTTTATGTCAATTGAAAAAGAATCTTAGGATTTCAATGCATATTCGGCCTTCTTAAATGTTATTTTATGCGTGCCAAGATCAGTAAAAACGGCGCATTCAGATTGCAATCACTGGAAAGATAAAACCAGCCATGATACAGCCAGCCTAGTTCACATGTAGGGAAACATTTTGGATAAAAATCCAACAACCAGATCTAAAGATTACACCTACCTTCATGTAGGACTTCACGTATGGAAGTGAATCTGGAACGGCCCATTTTTTATAGTGCCCAAGAGCAATTTCTAGATGGTACAGCTTTGGTCCCAGGGACAAATCTGCAGCAGAAACCTTCTCGCCATTGATGAAAGGACCCTACATATGGACGATCAAAAAATTAGTGCAGGTAGCAAGTGCTACAGACTCTAGGTGCAAAGATATGGTTTAAATCTGACATCTCTTGGTCAGCAGTTACCGCCATCTCATGATGTTTTTCCAAAACAAACCAAAGCTAAACTTCATTACATTGTCCTAAGTGAATATACAAATCAAGTGATTGCCTTTTTCTTTGCAAAAACACTATGAATAAAACTTTTGTGTAAACAAATTGCTAGTGCATCTTTCTAACATGACTCAGATTAATAAAAATCTAATTGAGATTTTAAATAAACCCAGTGAAGTCGTTAAGAATAAGTCTGTATGTGCTATGAACACCAAGGATGGACATAGAAATTCGAACACATTGTCAGCAAACTCTTTTCTTTTTCACTAAACCACAGGTAATGTACCACTTTATAAAAAGTTAAAACAGATTGAAGGCAACAATCATCTTTACATAAGGTAATTTATAACGTTTTCATCTCAGAAACATCGATTGTGAAGCAGCATGAAACAGCTAAAGATTGAAGCCTCACATTTTCTTTAATATAACTGTCGAATGAAGTTAGCTCATCAAGTAATGCCTGCTCAGTTCCATCACTGGGGTCTTTGCCTTTGAGAAAACCAATAAATGTGGAGAAGATTTTTGATCCCCTGCACAACAATTTGAATAGTTGATCATCCTGAATTCATATTCTCATTCCAAAACAATTTGAAACCATTATTACACAACATGTGATGTATTGATCACTGACAAACCAAAGCAAAGACCTTACTGACATCAAAATTATGTCAAATATTTGCAAAAGCAGCTATAACATGTTGGAATGTATCCTTTTCCATTCATTTTTCTTTAGTAATTAAAAAACGCAAATGTTGTGTTGCCATTTCTGAACCTTTAAAATTAAAAACAAAAGGAAAAATAACAAAATAGTATCTCAAAAAGTTAATACAAGTGTTGATACTAAACAATAGTAAGAGCTACTATGGTCGAAAATTATTACTAATAATGAGTTTTACGTATTGACACCAGTGGGATTATATGAGCAACAAAAGACAGTTTGGGATGAAGTGTCTGTTAAGAATCTCCAAAAGTGAAAAAGAAAGATTGTCTAAAATATTGAAGTCTTGCTTTAGAGGTAAACCAAGTGCCTAGAAAATTTACTATACTACACAAGCTTTAATGCTGGTCACCATCTAAACCCACCCAAGCACTCAACTTTTCATCAGAAGCAGTGACTGCTAAAGTTTTGGACCACACCCATTTCAACACTATCATAAGTTTTGTGCGCCTCCATTTGGAAAAGTGAAAAGGGAGGGCATTTCTAATTGCTATGATGGTATCTTCACATTGTTATGTCAAAAGACATATATTAAGACTATCTATGAAAAGAATTAAGGGAAACCACACCATCAAATAACAGATTTAAAACTTAACAGCATTGCTATCAGGCACCACTTTCACTCTAGATGCTAGGGAAGCAACAACATTGCCGATCCTAAAGTACATAAAGCAACACGTAAAAGTGCAAGATCAATCGTTTCAATCTGGATAACATGGAATATAAAACATACACGGAACTCTTCTCCGGTGGGGTTACTAGCGGTGGATCTGGGTACTTTTCTTCTAGAGCTTGTGTGATAACATCTGAATCGGGGACCCACTTCTCATCAAGTTTCACAACAGGAACTTTCCCTTCTGGATTAAGTTTCAAGAACCTGAATTGAACAAAACATGCACTTAAATTTCTCTTAACATATACACACAACAAAAAATCTTATCGAGACAAATGAAAACGAAAGGCAGCCTATGAAGTAGCAGTCTTCGAGTGCAACAAATTTCAATCCTCCAAACCGAGAGGTTAAATTAATTGCACGAAATTAACAAAATCAATCTAAAAACAATCACCATTCCGGCTTGTTGCCCAAATCTACCAACTTCATGTCATAAGGTAGATGCTTTTCCTCCATAGTCAGCAAAACTCTTTGACAAAACGGACCTGAACAACATTTTCAAAATACAAATAACGCCATATGCGCCACACCATTGAAACCGCAACATCAATTAACATATCATACGCTTTCGCAACTAAGTATCCCAAATGCATTGCAAAGATTCCAATATAACCACATAAATAGTATACGTCTCGTGTCTAAAAAAACACTTCATTACGCCTGACTTATACACCCAAATCATTTAAAATCACATTATGTGACATAAATTATAAATTACCAATCATACGACAGACAAATGTAATGAAAAAAAAAACTCAACTCATGCCATTAAATAGCTAGTTTATATTCTACATACATTGTGAATATAACCATCTAAAATATTAGAATTGATATACAAGAACTCACTAATATATTTAAAATTATAAAAATAAAAAAAAAAAACTTGAATTAATAAAATAAAATAGATCCATCAAATCCTGTGTTGGATTGATAACTACTAACTATTCCCACCGAATTGCATATATCCGGTCTCGTGAATAGCATAGCGTACAATGCCTGAGAATCTGTCTCGTATCCTCAATTATTATTATTATTATGATATGTAATTTGAAGTAATTATCTTGTAAAATAAAAATAGAGAGTGAATATTAAATAACTTAGGATTGAAGAGAGAACTCACAGTCGCCGACCTTGTTGGGAGTGGTGATGGAGCCTTTGACGCATATTTCGAGAGGAGCGGCGGAAGCGGCGGCGGTGACGGTGAGGGTGCGGTGGCGAGTTGGTCGTGGGAAGACGGAGTAGGAGGTGCGGGGACGGTGGCGGAGAGTGAAGAAGCCAATGCGATTGATTGCGGAGGAGATGGCGGTTGTGGTGGTGGGCTGGATTCTCAGTGGCGTCGACATTTTGTGTGTTGGTGTGTTGTTTGAGAATCAGAATCCAGAAGAGTGTGGAGTTAAAAGTGGGAGATGATGTTAGTGTGTATGTATGGCGTTGGCAGCTTTTCTCTTTTAACACGTGGCTACTGATAATGTCACATAAGTTAAAGTTTGGATTCCACGAGACAGCTCTTTAGGATTGCTTCTAGTTGTTCCCAAAGTGGACACCTCCAATCCAAACGGCAGGTCCAATCCAATTCAATAATTAGATTGGATTAAACTTTAAATAAATTATGATAGATTGGATTGAATTAGATTGAAAACTATTTAATCTTTAAATAATTTAGAATGAGTTGGATTGAATTAAAAAATAAAAAATTTTAATTTAGTTCCTAATATTTAATAAAATATTATTTTTTTACTAACGTTTATATTTTAAATTCTCGTCATTCCTAATATTTTAAAAATATATCGCTTTAGTCCCTCTTACCAAAAAATGACAGTGAAACGTGATGAAAGTGGTAAAAAGATAGATCTATCCTTGATATAATTTAAAATAGTTAAAATAATGTAATTCCTTTTTAAAAATTGATAATTACAAAACAATTATCTCTATTATTATAAAATTATCATTGACTACCTCCAATCAAATTGTAACACATCATTGAATCAGTTTTTTTCATTTAATTTATAAATAATAAATATTTTAATAAAAATAATATTTTAATATTTAAAAAAAAAAAAAAATCTACTCCATCTTTCTCATCTCTAATTTCAACTTTTACATTTATCAAAATCATATCAAATTTATCATCTCTATCATTTTTATCAAACCAACATCACCAAAATTCAACATCAACATTAAACCAAACATCTCCCAAATCTTAAAAAAAATTAAAAAAAAAAAAAAAAGATGTCTATGCAAAGAGCAAATTTCAAAAAAGCTACTCAGTTTAAATGTTTTTACAGATACAACAATTGTTTCGATATAATTACAATTTATCCTTCTTCCGTTAACAGATTTCTATTATATGTAACCGAAAATAGTGTAAAATGAGCAAAAAATGAAAATGTCCTTGATTGTTGGAGTTGACCGAATTGACCGAGTAAAAAATTGAAAAAATCTCTAAAAAATTATGTGCAGTTGTTGTTAGATTTTTTTTTTTTTTTTTTTGGTTCAAAATACCCAGATTTTGGGTTTCCAAACAATTGAAAACCCAAAAATGATCCCAAACATCCAAAAAATGGTCCTAAACATCATCAACAATAATCAATCAATCACCCAACATCATCAATCCACTCTTGAAATCCAAAAAATGACCTCAAACATCATCAATTAAACTCAACATAATTAATCTCCCACAAAACCATCAAACCCAACATCATCACTGAAATCAACCTCACAATCACCCATAAAACTGTCAATCAAACTGGAAAAAAGAAAAAACAAAAATCAACCTCAACCTCAGGTTCATTGTCGAACACAGAGTCTGGATTCCTTGTGAACCTAGATATGGGTTCATCACGAACCCAGATTCTGGGTTCTCGAGGAACCCAGATTCTGAGTTCGTCTGATTTCTGGGTTCTCGAGAACCCAGGTCTGTGTTCCTCACGAACCCAGAAAGAACCCAAATTTGAGTTCCTCATGAACCCAGATTCTGGATTCGTGAGAAACCCAGATCTGGGTTCATCATGAACCCAGATCTAGGTTCACTCGAATGATGAACCCAGATCGGGTTCAAGAAGAAAAATAGCAAAAGAAGAAGAAGCGAAAGAAGAAAATAAGAAGCAGAAGAAAAGACAGAGACACATGGCAAAAAAAGGGAGATGGTTGAGGGAAGAGAGAGATAGAGAGAAAGTATTTTTAAAGTTTTTTCAAATTTATTTTTTAAAATAATAAAACATTTAAAAGTTTTTAAATTTTATTTTTTAAAATAATAAAACATCAAAAGACAATTTTATCTCTAAACCAATTAAGACTAACTGAAGTCCACTAACGGCAAGGGGGTCAATTGTAATAAAAGCGAAACAGTTGTTTCGCCTGTAAAAACGTTTCAACTGGGTAGCTTTTTTGTAATTTGCTCTTATGCAAATTTAAAAAAAAAAAAAAAATAGAGATGGCTCTAATCAGTCTCCACCGTCAGAGACTAGTCTCCAATGATAGAGACCAGTATTGATCTCCTCAACTGGAGACCAGGTCTCCAACAATGGAGACCAATTGGTCTTTATCACCGGAGCCTTCATCGCATCTTCTGTGATGGAGATCAGTTTTCTAGTCTCCCTTATCGGAACAAGAGGTCTCCATGGGAGACCCTAGTCTTCCATGGAGATCTGTTTTTTTTTTAATTAATTTAAAAATATTTTGTATATATTAACTTAAAAATATGGAAATATATATTATATTAAAAATATATAAATAGATTCAACTTAAAATGACCAAATTAATCCTCTCACTGTTAAGGTTGACTATCATTTGACTAATAAATGATTAAATTGATACATTTTTGAAACGTTAGGGATGATAAAAAATCAAAATACAAATATTAGTAAAAGAATAATATTTTACTAAACGTTAGTGACTAAATTAAAATTTTTTCTTAAAAAATTTTAAACTCAGCCAAACCCGACAAACGTCTACTCTAGTTTTAAATTCAATATTTTCTCCTCTCTTTAGGAAACATAGAAATGAGAATCAAATACAACATTTATTTGATTGGGAGATTTTCAACTAAATCCAACTCGAACTCGAAAATGCTCACCTCTAGCTTTTACTTATAAAATAGGGAAAATTTTAATTTAATCCCTAACGTTTGGTAAAATATTACTTTTTTACTAACGTTTGTATTTCGAATTTTCGTCATCCCTAACGTTTCGAAAATGCATCAATTTAGTCATTCTGTTAGTCAAAGAGGGTTAATTTGGTCATTTTAACTTAAACATATTTATATAATTTTAATATATATTTAATATAATATATATTTTTATATTTTTAATTTAATATATAAAAAAAATTTTAAGTTAAAAAAAAAAAAAGAGGAGGTCTCCACCCGATGATGGAGACCAGCTGGTCTCCATCGTTGGCCGGAGGCCAGGTCTCCGGCCTGGTCTCGCTGGAGACCTGGTGCTGGTCTCCAGCCACTGGAGACCAGTCTGGTCTCCATCTCGCTGGAGACCAGAACTGGTCTGTTCTGGTCTCCAGCGGGCCTGGGGGCTAGAGACCAGAAACTGGTCTCCAGCACCAGTTTTCTAGTCTCCAGCGGGGCTAAAGACTGGAGACTTTCTGATCTCCAGCCCAGTTGCTGGAGACCAGAAACAACTGGTCTCCAGCCAGCTGAAGACCAGTTTTCTAGTCTCCAGCGGGGCTGGAGACTGGAGACCAGAAACTTCTGGTCTCCAGCCTAGTTTCTGGTCTCCGGCGATGGAGACTAGAGGGTCTCTTTTTATCTAAAAAAAAAATTTACATAAACATTTTTTTTTTTAATTTGAATAAACAATTTTTTTTTTTAATTTGAAAGATGTTGGGTTTGATATTAGATATTTAATTTGGGTGATATTGATTTGATGAAAATAATGAAGATGATGATTTTGATGAATATAGAAGATGAAATTGAAGATGAGGAAGATGATGAGAGGTAGAAGATGAAGATGAGGGTCTTTTTTTTTTTTTTTTTTTTAATTTACATAAACTTTTTTTTTTTTAATTTGAATAAACTTTTTTTTTTTTTTTAATTTGGAAGATGTTGGGTTTGATGTTAGATATTTAATTTGGGTGATATTGATTTGATGAAAATAATGAAGATGATGATTTTGATGAATGTAGAAGATGAAATTGAAGATGAGGAAGATGATGAGAGGTAGAAGATGAAGATGAAGAAGAATTTTTTTTTTATTATTTTATATTAAAAATATTATTTTTTTATCAAAATATTTATTAACTATAAATTAAATTAAAAAATTTGATTTAATGATGTGTCACAATTTGATTGGAAGGTGATCAATGACAATTTTGTAATAATAGGTATGGTTATTTTGTAATTATCAGTTTTTAAAAAGGTAATTACGTCATTTTAATTATTTTAAATTATATTAGGGGTAAATTCGTCTTTTTATCTCATCTAGTTAGTTTGACTGTTATCTTTTTGGTCAGAGGGACTAAATTGATGCATTTTCGAAATATTAGGGATGATGGGAATTCGAAATGCAAACGTTAGTAAAAAAGTAATATTTTACTAAACGTTAGGGATTAAATTAAAATTTCCCCTATAAAATAAGATGTTTTGTAAATCTTACATGATCTGCTTCTCTTATATTTAGTTTTTGAGAAATTGGGTATCAAGAATAGTAAAAGCTTGTTTATATATATATTATGTTAGTTTATTTTGTGTTAGTTTAGATCAGGTGTAGTTTATTTTGTGTTAGTTTAGATCAGGTGTACCTCGTACCTCATATTCTGTGTTTGTAGTTGGGAGTGTAATCTCACCATGTACATTTTACAAATAAGGAAGTTCTATCTTCGATATTGTGGAAATAGATCTTTTTATTATGTATGTATAGGTTGACATTAGGAGGTCTTACATTCGATATGAGTTTAAATATGATTGAAGGTCTAGCCTTACCATGAACATTTTATAAATATATTAGGTGCACAAGTAGTGCTGATCTCGAAATGTTTCAGCAGGCCCTGACATGGTTATTGTCAAATTTAAAAAGAATGAAAAAATGTGACCCACAAATTTACATCCATGGCAGTCGAAGAAATCTACTAAGAATAAACATTACTTACGTAATCTAAATACTTACCCTCATAACAACCAAATTTACTTATACATTAGTGCTAATAAATACAAATAATAGGAAATGAATCCCAAATTATGGAATGAGAGGCATTAGACTAACTAAATAAAAGTATTATCTCCATGACAATGAGGATTCATTTACCTTGTTATTTAAGGAATAATTTTAAATTATCCAAATAATTTACCCAAATTTTTAGCCAAATAATTTGACATGTGAGCTAGCTTGTGATGGATAGTGTAAACAAATAATTCATACATTATATTATTTAATGTATGAATAATTCATATATTATATTAGCCAAATAATTCATATATTATATTATTTAACAATAAATTTTGATGAGATATTTCGATAATCTAACATTATTCTTAATTCCAGAGTATTACTTAAAAGCAAACATCTATTTATTGATAGAATATAGGGTGCCGACTTCAGAAACAAAAAAAAAAAAAAAAAGAAAGAATATAGAGGTGCCAAAATGGATTTACAGGGGCCCGGCCCTCAATTTTGCAAACTTGAGAAAATATAGATGGGTTGGGCTTTGACAATTTGAAAAGATTTATTGACATTTTGAATGATAGCCTATTAGGACAGGCACCCCCGATTTATTTTGGATGTACACGTAAGAAGTTTTACTCTTTATAGTGAGAGTAGATATTTCTTATTACATTAATAAATTTTCAAGCTATACATTATATTTAATTTCAATAATATCTCATAGATTTAGGGCTACTGGTGTCAAATTACTTTGTAAGTTATAAAAAAAATTGCAAAAACAAATTATTTTGTTATTTGCTAATTTATCTTTCAATAAATTTACTAAAAAAGACTCATAGATATAAGGTCTAAGCACACCCACTAGTATAATAACTCACATTACGACAAAATGAACATCTCTTGATTATCAAAACAAGAAGAAATTGTAGAAAATTATTAAAAAAAAAAAAAAGAAACAATATGATTAAGATGTAATTATTTCAAAATTTATACTCTTCTTCGAAACACAACAATATCGCCTATCAACATAAGAAGAAAATTGTATAGATTTAAGCTACTCAATGAGATTATTGAAGAAAAATAAAAAATCTAAAGTGAAGAGTACATACAAAATGTGAGGGGTACAAATATTGTCAGTATTAAATGTTTGGATGGTGATTTTAGTAATTGGGACCTTTTGGGTTTTGGGTTGGTCCAGTGGCTGATGGGCTGGTGGTTTTGAGTGAGTGACTTTTTTGTCAATTAATTTAATTAAATTGCTCACAAATTATGTTTTCATACATATAGAACTTTTATGGTAAAAGCATGCTAACTTTAAATAATTAGGAGTACCAATCAAATATATATATATTTATATACATATATATTAATCAGGACTAGTCATTAAACTATTTTCAGGCCCAATGAATATGCCTATCGATCTATATTGGTAATATTATCGCGTTTAGCTGTACGAAACGATTTACATTAAATACATTAGGTGCACATTGATTGACATTGAAAAACATTTCCGGACCAGTCCTAGAAATATAAAGATCCTACTTATATATAATCCTTATCTTTCTAGGACGAACTAATTTCGTTAAAGTATAGACCAGCTTTGTGAGTCATGATTATACAATAGTTAATTTTATACATATTTACATTAATTACATTAGGTGCACATTGATTGATATTGACAAACATTTCCTGACCAGTCCTAGAAATATAAAGATCCTATTTATATATAATCTTTATCTTTCTAGGACGAACTAATTTTGTTAAAAGTATAGACCAGCTTTGTGAGTCATGATTATACAATAGTTAATTATATATATATTTGTTTTTATGAGAAAATTGGCTATATTGAAATTTGGTGAGGACTTGAACTAGCCCTATACCGTACAAGTATTGATCAATATTATTGTATGAAAATTGTTTCCATAAAATATTCTATATAAGCAAATCACAAAATTTTGAGACGATAATACTATTTTGATTCAATTTAAGTTATAATATCAAATAAATAAGACCGTTTTTGAAGTTGAAGCCACGATAGAAAATTAAATATTCTCAAATTTTGAATGAAAAATTGAGTTGCAAAGATTTCATAATTAAATGGGATATGCACGTTGTGATTTTCTTTTTCTTGTTTAAATCAAAATGGTGAAAACTATCATTTTAGGGTAAAGGAGTGTTGGGCTGCTGCATGATGCTTTTATTGCCATTAGAATGCGTTGGCAATTGGGACCTCAATGTCTAAAATCACATGGGAAAGGCATGGAGGGTTGTTTATGATAGGAGACAACTGCCTTGAGAAAGAACCCACCATTCCATTTTCTTTTCGGTTTCAAATGATGCGTCGATCAGAATTTTTATGAATACATATAATACTCGTAACTAATTGTTCATATAAACCCACTTTGACTCTAAAGAAGTCAATAGTTCAAGACTGATTTTCGTCATTTAAAACACAATATATGGATCATTGATAGAAATTATCTTTTTCCCGATTGTCATTCGGACCGTGCTATCAGCGATCCATCTTGATAAATTATAACAATCATCTGACCAATAAAATGTCAATGTTCCCACAAAAAAAAAAAAAATTGAGTTATTTACTACTCATAATAAAAATGTTCATAAGTGTTTTCTCTTTTGAAAAGGTAAAAAAAAAAAAATCTAAATATTATTGATTGGAGTCAGCTTGAACATAATAATTAATGAAATTAAGACTCTGAGAAAACCAAATCTCATCAGTTATACAGGAATCAGCATGTCTAGCAAGCTTGTGAGCAACTCTATCACCATTTATGGGGATAAACTTTCAAAAGCAACCTCAAGAATAAAAGAGATTTTTTATTTTTTTTTTTAATTTTCACATTATCTATCAAAGGACCGCATAAAGCAAATGGATTCGAGGAAGTAATAAATATAAAAGCATTGGATGAGCAAAAATTCGCCAAGATCGAAGAAGTGAAAAGAAAATGCATGCACCTAAAATTATCTAAAAGAATTGAAAAAGCAATTTAGATTGTGATTGATGTTTGTAGTGAGATGATGGAGTTAAAGAGGAGGGTGCACATGGAGAGTATGGTGGTTGGCTGACAGACTAGTCCATCTTTGGCATTGCTTTCTTGATGCTTTTTAAGGTAAAAAAAAATTGGAGGGAAATGATACCTTGGAGGGGCACCTTATGTTAAAGTCATATTTCAAGACAAAACACTTGGTACACCAAACTGATTTGGCTCAAGTTTTATCAGTTTTTGAATAGATTGGTACACTTCAAAGATAATGTTTTGAGAGGTACAATTATACATATGTGTTACCATATGCATAGAGTTGCTTTTGAAAATATTTGTAGAGGAGTTTTAATCTCTAAGTATAGAGGATGAACCATAATCAATTTATCAATAATGTTATATAATCCAAATTTAGTTCCATCGATGTAGTATGTTTAATTATCGCAACAATGCTGATTATGAAACTATGTGTAAAATCAAATTGTTATATCATTTGAGTAAATTTTGGAATAACACAGCGATACTATTTTATTATATATTTATACATACTTTTTTTAAAAAAATTTATATTTTAGAGTTGAAAAAATGCAACACATTAAATTAGTCTTAGTTAATGTTATATTAGGAAAGAATATGTCTTAATCATACATATGAAAATAAACACTAGTTAGTTTATCAAGAAAGGAATAGGACTATTCAATTATCTACATAGTATACTCCAACCACATAACATTATATAAATATTATTAGATCAAATTTCACCATCAATCACTAAAAAGGAGATCGAGACACTTAGATTAGGTGCTTGAACTGTTATTAGGAAAATGTATGCTGTTTTATGGAGGTGTGTATAATTTTAACTTTATTATTTGAGAAAAAGAAGTCAAGTTACATTTTCTTTATATTTGCAAGTTGCAGTTTAAAATTTTCCAGAATTATTATTGGATCAATATATTTCACCTTGCAAATTAAAGCTGGGAATATGTCGTTAAAATTAATTAAATTCTCCTATTTTGGACAGTATGCACTAAAAATAAAACAAGATTTTTACATGAAATAAAAGAAAACCATATTTACAATTTTTTTAAAGGAAAAAAAGAAGTTATCTCGTTTTACACGTTATTCTCAGTTCAATAATAATTTGAACTTAAACATATTACTAGATTAAGTGAATAATTTTTTAATATCAAATCATATCGATCAAGATTAATTAACTCTATTATCAAGTGGAGTGATTCGGTGGTACCACTCCAACTCAACTTCTTTTTCTCCAAGCAAATGACAAGATTCGTGTATCATTGATCGTAAAAAACGAATAATTTTCTAGTAGCTCACATGTGGAGGGACAAATTTCAAATATGTCTATCTAATTGGTGGATAGTTTTCTGATTTAGTATTGATCACTTTCTCCTAACTAGTTAGAAATAAAGAGTGAGAGAGTAACGATCCAAGATTTATCATAGAGTTGAGATTAGCTGATGTCGATAATTTTAAATGTATTTATAAAAAATAAAAAATAAAATAAAAAACTAAAATTATAATACAACGTCACATAAGCAATGACCCTTTTGGTAGAGCACATACGCATGATTGATACCTAATCAAATGATGATATGATTATGATGATTATAGGTAGCCCGTGAGGGGTCCTGATGATGTAGAAATGGACGGTGAAAATTTGATATTGATCTTGAAGATGGGATCCACATGCATGAGGTCTCTCGTCTTTCAACTATTTTTTGATTAGTGATGAGAACAGCACCAACCAAAAAGATATACTTGTACCTGTCCTTCCATGGCTTTCTTTCACGATACAAAGCACTAGTTGTAGTGTGGACAGTGCTCCAGCCAGATGAGACACTTTGATTTGACATCAATTAGTGTCGTACCTTTATTCATTCAGCCATTAACAATCACGAAAAATATAATGCTCTTTCAAAAAAAAAAAAAAAAAATATCATGCGCCTAGCCTAAATTTATTAAAACATGGATATGACAGTTTAGTGAATGTTCTTAAATTACTGAAGCTATTTCGAAATATTTTCGATACCAATCACTGTGATAAATATGAAAATTTGTGGGACTATATTATGCATAATATCAATATTATTTTTTTGTTACCAATATTTATTCATCAACTCAAATGGTCACTAAACTATCCATAATTATTATAGCATTTTTTCGTTCCATAGAATTATAAATTTCCATAATATATGTAGATGGTCTCTTATATATGCTATAGTAATTTATCATATTAAGTTAAAAATTATTAATTTCTTTCAAACTATTCCCAAAAAAAATCACAAAATTATTTTTAAGTACTGGTAGAACTCCTCACTTGCTAGTAGTACTTAATTTTAGCCTTCGTTAGGATTTTCACTCATATAAGGCCATAAAAATATAGGTTAAGAATAACCCCTAATGCAAAATAATTGAAGTAAGAACTTTCAAAATGTTTATTTTTATATTTATTTTTTAAAAAAATTTTAAATAAGAACTTTCAAATATATATATATGGTTTATATGTAAAACTCGTAACAAAATTCAATCATCCAATAAATTACAATTTGTTTAAACAAATGTGAAAATAGAATAGAAAATAACCATATGAACTTCCTTAATTTGAGTTGCGCTAATGAAATACTCTCTAAAACCATGACCCAATACATTTCCCTTCTTTCATTTTTTATTATTTTGTTTTGTCAAATCTCCCATTATTTTCAAGTGATCTAATCAAACATGACAAATTGTGAGGTATATATATATATATATAATAATTCTCTAATAATAATATTTTAAAATTTTTATTTAAAAATCATTTATTTTTAGTGGATCATAATGGGATCCGTTATAATTATTTGATTATAATTAATAATCTTAAAATAAAAATTTCAATACAACTTTATTATATATATATAATAATTCTACCATTAATGTCTTATAACTTTAAAAGTTAGGATATATATATATGTCCTATTATTTTCAAGTGATCTAATCAAACATGACAAATTGTGATATATATAATAATTCTCTAGTAATAACATTTTAAAATTTTTATTGAAAAATCATTTATTTCTAGTGGATCATAATGAGATCCGTTGTAATTATTTGATTATAATTAATAATCTTAAAATAAAAATTTCAAAACAATATTATTATATATATACAGTAATTCTACCATTAATGTCTTATAACTTTAAAAGTTAGGATGAACGAATCAAACTTATATATTGTATTCTCTCTCCTATATTTATTTTTTATCCTAAAATAAATTTTCTCCTATTTAATTCAAATATAATGAATTAATTTGATTTGTTAAAAAGTTAGAAAATATTGATAGTAAAATTAATATATATATTTAAAAAGTATCTATTCATATAAATATATGAAGAAGAAATTTTTATATATATACTAGTAGATATGTTTAATGAGATCTATGATACAATCAACTATGGATTAAAGAATTGAATAAGTTGTCGAGGGCCAAGTTGATCTAGTTAAAGAGCATGCATGGTTAAAATAAGATAATTAATTAACTTGTTTAATACTTAATTATTTGTCAGTATGTACTTTGTTTATATCGCTTCGCTGCCGGCGCGAATAGCTAACAAACAATAATTAAAGGATTACTTATGATTAATTAATTCAATTAACAGAAGCTTCAATTATTTTATGTTAAACATATCACAATCACTAAGTGCACCGAGATTGCTGGAAATTGGAATAACTTTTGTTTTCAAATTATTATAAAGTTATATTAAATATTCATTAATTTTTAACTCAACTGGGTATCAGAGGATCTTGATTTAAAATCAATGAATCTGTTGACTTGTATTTGAACAACAACTAACTACTTGTATCAAACTATACATCAAAATGTAATGACATATGGCAGAGGAGGATGTATAGATGGGTGATAACATGTGAATAGAGGCAACCATGTCAAGTTAGGATTACGAAATATTGAGATGGGAATTTGTCAACTCATTAATTTATTTTTATTTATTTATTTATTGTGTTTGATCAAAATATAGACATATTTTTTTTAGTTTTAAAATTCATTTCAGAACTTGTATTGAAAATTTGAATAAAGTAATATTAGCTAGCTCTCACAATGAAGATGTAAAAATACACATATAAATTATAAGATGATTTAATAAATAGTGTGGTAGTTATAATTTTCATACCAGTTACTAAATCAATATTTGATACGATTAATTTACATAATTATATTAAAAAGTATTAATATATTATATTTATTAATCTAACAAAAATCACATTAGAATCTATCAAAATCTATTGAAATCGAGCACTATATTTATGTTTTCATATATTTATTTTTATAACTATGATAGATATCTATTTTCATAATATTAAGAAGAAATTTCTCTATACATATTTGTAAATATATATTGTGAGAATTGAAACATGGAAGTAGAGCTATAGTAACTTTCAATCAAGAGTGACTCTGTAAATTAGATAGTACTAGTTAATAAAAAAAATTATTATTAATTTTAAAATAGCATGGCAAGAAATCTCTCTTATGGTTGTTGCCTAGTTTACAAAAGGTCATCTATAATTAGGCCAAATTGGATGGAGTGAATCTGACTTATATGAATTTTAATATTTTCTTCTTTTTGCATCGTTATTATGTCTGCACTGATGAAGTTATTTTAAGATTTTGAGTCGTGTTCCTCTCCACCAAACCTTAAATTAACTATCTTCCAAAATAATAATAATAATAATAAGAAAAAGAGAAAAACCTTGAATTAACTGAGTAATTCAAAAACAAAGTATTCAATATTCTTTTGATTTTATGTTTTTGTAAGTTTCATATATACAAAATCTACTAGGGAACTGATTTCTTTGGAAATATATTTCATGTTATTTAGTACATAAAAACTTGCTAAAAAGAATCTTAAATAGGAGGGTATATCAAATCAAAGCTTCAAGTGATTGTCCTAAACATAAAGAAAAATTTTATTTATTTATCTTTTCTTTGGAACTAGATGGACAAGGTTTTTACATGGTCAAAACTGTTGATTTGTGGTGTTTGTTTTGTGCTTACATAAAAATTCAAAGAATTTCAAATGGTTGGGACAGAAACTGAATTCCCCTGAATTCTTTATCTATTGTCAAAACATGTTTACGTACGCATTGCAATCCAACGTGTAAGATCTGAAGAGTAGAAAAAAATATAATAAATGTGTACAATGTGGCTACGAAACACAAAGTCTCTCCTTTTTAAAACCCTGTTAATATTAAAAATCTTTGTTCAAATCTTTTGGAGCAACATGGCTTCTTTTGAGTCATTTTATGACATGTCCTTTTTCATTTGAGGTTTGTTAGCAACATTGTTAGGGGAAAAAAAATTCTTCCTCTAGTTTATTACATGATAATTTTTAAAAGTAATTATATAAATATTTTGTAAACGAAACATAGTAGGAGTGAATAGACACACAAGAGATTCAATATAAATGCTTCGATCAAGTTTTTCTCTACTTCATACAACTGGACGCATTTATAAATTTAAAATTAAATAACATAATATATATTAAAATTTAAAATATGCACAATCACGCTTTCAATTTTTTTTTTTTTTTTAAATGTGCACATTCACTTCAAAATGAGTTGGTGGAGTAACTACTAACCTACCTGTCTGGAGGCATGAGGCAGGTTTGAGCACTTGTCATATGAAATGTGGTAATTTTCTTATTTAAAATATGGGTTGAACTCTTGTTTTTTGGGAGCTGCTTTTCGAGTTATACAATAAAATTCTATCCTAATTAGATCCTCTTATGGGTATTTTGGAGTTATCTAAATTGACTGGTAAAAACTTACACTAGCTCAATAAAACTGCCCAATAAACTAGAAGGCAAGGAGTCTGTCTGTCTAAGTCTTAACTCGCAAAAGCTATCCAGCTCGTTAAACCGAAGTCGTCTACTATTGCATCTCTCATATCACCAGTCATCCTCAGCAGCTCCAGGTCTTCTAGAGCCAACCTCAAACCTCAGATTCTCAATTCTTTGAACGCTCAATCCGCATTGACAGGCTTATAGCCAAATTTTAGATATTCCAGCTCGCGGAAACGAGCTCTCTGCTACTGTAGCTCGCAGATCGCAATTCAACTTCAATCAGAACTGTCAGACGAAATTCGGCTGAGCGTATCGTATACGCTAATCCTTTCAGAGATTACCGAATTATTTAAGGAAATATCACATAACTAACACGAGTTTAGCATCTAAACCATGTTTTAACAGAGTTGACTTTATAAATGTCAGTCTCGAAAATGTAATTTATCATAATTTTACTTTGTCTTATTGTATGTTACTGTAACATTTTTATCTATAAATAGAGGTGAAAACCCATTGTAAGAAAGGAGAGAAAACATTTAGTAAAGATACTGTCACTCTGCTGAAATAAGCTGGTGAACAGTTGTGGATGTAGACTATTCTTTGGGTCAAACTACGTAAAAATCTGATCGCAACAGTACTTTTTCCTCTTCTCTTACTTCTTTTTCTCCATTCTCTATCCACACTCGCAGTTTGGGCTTCAAAGAACCTGGTTGGCTAAATCAAGACGTCGACATTTTGGCGCTAGAAGGAGGGCCTAAACTACAGTTCATCACTTTCATTTCTGATTTCCAGAGCTCATGTATATGATTTCATGGCTAGAGAAAGAACTATTAGGAGCTTGGATGCAGCTACTAACCAGTTCAACAACTCGGACCTACAACGAGACGTCCTACCCATTGGAGGACCAGCCAACCTGGGGGCAGGAACCTCAAATTAGTTTTCGTAATATATAAACTAATCATTTAAAATTTTAACAATTCGTAAAGTTCATAATATAATATCAATTAATAAATAAAAATTTCAACATTAATTATTTCAAATATCATTTATCACACCTAATTACAATTGCCCTTTTTAAAAAATCATTTCTCTTTATAACATATTTTACATATTTAGTACACATTTCACTTTATCAAACTTAATTTTTCAAACATATTTATGATTTTACCTTTTTTTTTTTAATTAGAGTTATTTGTAAAATTATATCACGATACCATGGATCGATAACGGGTTTCCTCAACATCGGACACGTAGTGCCTCCCCACCGGAGTGTAGTTCACAGAATTTCACAACATTTTTAGATTCTTAGACCGAGCACTCGGTGTTTCTCAGGGTCTGTCATACAGTATCGGTAATCAATCGTAATGGTGCAGTACTGCTAATAATCACTATATTGGCTAGCCAACTATTAATCCCCACCTACTGGTAATTAGTTTTGACGCGGGCCTTTTAAATTTTTTAATATTACAAAATTTTCAATTTAAAACTAAACTTTTAATCGCGTAATTTTTTTTTTATTGCATTTTTAAATCTATTCTTCGGATTTCTTCAGGGCATCACACGTGGTCATTTCAAATGATCATTTTGTCCCTAGTTTTCATATCATATTTTAATACAAAGATATCATTTTTCTCTAACTTTAAATTGACCACAAAAAGAGAATTTTCAAATTTTTCATTTCGAATCCTCGAACCATCTTACGTATCATCAAAACATCATATAAGTAAAGCGTAAATGAAAACAAAATAGCGAAAATACCCCTGATTTAATCCATAATCACCATTCGGTCAAGGGGTGTTAAACTTTAAAATTTTTGTTCCACTTTATTTTTCATCAAATAAATCATCCAAATATCATTAAAATAATGTGTAAATAAGGTTGAAATAACGAAAATGCCCCTAGGGCATTCTATTAATCAATTTCGGCCATAGAGGGGGTTTATTCTCTAAATTATTTTTGAAACTATTTTTCATTAAATAAATTCACCTAAGAGCACGCAATTGACATACAAATAATATCTAAAGCCATTTAACATCTCAAATAAACAAAATAAACAAGTTTCAAACAAAATTACACATGGAATGCAAACTAATAAACAGAAATTTTTCAAATATGTATATACGAACCTTATGAGCTTGATTTTTAGCTTTCCACACACTCAAAAAAAAGGTTTTCACGCCTCCTTAACCTTTCCTAAGGCCTCACGTACCAAACCCTCACCTAGGTTCAAAATAAATAAATCTCAACAAAAAAATTTATATGCAATTGATCAAATGTAAAAATAATTAAAATTCATGCTCTAGGGATGATCTAAACCATTTATAACTTATACCCATCACAAGAAATCAAAAACTCATGAACATACCTTGGATTGCATCCCTTTTAAGCGAAAATTAACTTGAAAAATTGATGGATTTTGATGAATTTAAAATTTGGAATGAGTAGATGATAAAATAAGCAAGAGAAATAAAGGATTTATTAAAATAAGATAAGAAGAAAATTGAGAGAATAAAGAGAAGAAGAAGTCGGCAGAGAGGAGGAAGAAGAAATGAAATGGAAATTTTTAATATTTTTTTTATTCACTATATATATTAATCTATTTTTTGAATTCGCACAATTGTCCTAACTTTTTCTTATTTATAAATTGACCCCTAAACTTTACACTTGTCAATATCCCATTGGACAAGTTTGGTGAGTCACAATTCCACTCACTCTCTCATCCTTATCCAAAACCTTACCTTTATCCATAAACAAATAATTTATTTTAATTTTCATTAAAACTTTTAAAAATTCTTTATTCGATCCAAAAATTATCCCACATGACACGATCCAAATTTACTTACTAATTTGCCAATCCTAACCTTACCATTATTCGATTTATTTTGTTTAAATTTGAAAATAATTCATTACGCAGAAAAACGTCTCTGAAAATCTAAAATTTCGACTATTAACAGTTGAATTATATAATTACAAAAATAACTCAGGGTTATTATATGTCTGCAAATTTTGAAAATAACAGGGTAGAGTTGAAAATAATTTGACTTTCGCCTTTTATAGGGGTATGAGTGTAAAGCCCCAACTATCAGATCTGAGGGCTCACTAATCATCCTAGATTTCACGGTGCAGCGCAAGTCATGAGATTTTGATATCATGCGTTGTCAGTTGATATACGTGCGCATTAAATGCACTCAGAACAAGACGTGTCTTGTGCAACAAGCCTGAAAAGTCGCCACGCGTTCAAAAATAAGACAAAATTTGAAAAGGTAACGCAACTGGTCCCAGACAATAAGCTTTTACCAACGTGCCCATAGCTCTCAGTGTCCGAATTGCATTAAGAGCTGGGGAGGCTAATGTTATAGGTATTTTAGATTTATCTAAATGAACTGGTAAAAGTCCAAGACTGGCCCAATAAAGTAGAAGGTAAGGAGTCTGTCTGCTTAAGTCTTAGCTCACAAAAGCTATCCAACTTGTTAAACCGAGGTCGTCTACTATTGCATCTCTTAGATCACCAGTCATCCTCAGCAGCTGCAAGTCGTCTAAAGCCTACCTGAAAACTCAGATTCTCAATTCTCTGAACGTTCAATCCACATAGGCAAGCTCTTAGCCAGACTTTAGATATTTTAGTTCGCGGAAACGAGCTCTTTGTTACTGTAGCTCGTAGATCACAAGTCAACTTCAGTCAGAACTATCAGACGAAATTTGGTTAAGTATATTATACACGTTAATCCTTTCAAAGATTACAGTATGATTTAAATAAATCTCACCAAACCAGCATGGGTTTAACATCTAAACCATACTTTGACAGAGTTAACCTGACAAATGTCTGTCTCGAAAATGTAATTTATCATGATTTTATTTTATTTTATTTTATATTACTGTAATCTCTTCATCTATAAATAAATGCAGAAATTCATTGTAAGAAATAAGAGAAAACACTTAGTAGAGATACTTCACTCTACTGAAATAGCTGGTGAACAGTAGTGGACATAGACTATTCTTTGAGCCGAACCACGTAAAAACCTGATCGTAATAGTGCTTCTTCCTCTTTCCTTACTTCTTTTTCTCCATTCTCTATCCATGCACGCAGTTTGGGCTTCAAAGAATTTGGTCGGCTAAATCTAAATGTTGACAAATCCCGATAGTTGTTTAACCTGATGTCAGAAAATATATACATATATATATATACATTCACATTCATCTATAATTTAAATAATTAATTCTCATTCATTTTACATTCGTAATAGAATTCAAATATAGTAGAATTTTGTTCTCTTATTATAAAAGTAGAAATCCCCTAATATTCTAATATTATTTTTTATTAATAAAAATATATTAACTTTTTAGACGACACATATAATGATGAATTTTAGCACATTTTGACGGGTTTTTTTTATCATGGGTCAAATAACTTTGCAATTATATAAAAATATTATGATAATTTTTTTGAGCAAATTACAATTTAGCTACCCAGTTGAAACGCATTCACAGGCGGAGCAACTGTTTTATTTTTATTACAATTGATCCCCTCCCGTTAGTGAATTTCCGCTAGTGTTAACCGGTTTAGGGGTAAAATTGTCTTTTGATATTTTATTTTTTTAAAAAATAAATTTTAAAAATTTTTAAATGTTTTATTTTTAAAAAAAAAATCAATTTTAAAAACTTTAAACTGTTTCTCTCTCTCTCTCTGTCTCTCGTCCTCAACTTCTCTCGTTTTTTGCCGTCGCTCTCTCTGTGCCGACCCTGACCCTATCGCCGTCGTCTGCTCTCTTCTTCCGCTTCTTCTTCTTCTGTTTCTTCTTCTTCCGTCTTCCGTTTCTTCTTCTTCCGCCTCGAACCCGATCTGGGTTCTCAACGAACCCAGACCCGAACTTAGATCTGGGTTCTTCACGAACCCAGATTCTGGGTTCTCTAGCCCAGAAATCGAACCCAGAAATCGAACCCAGATTCTGGGTTCGAT
This sequence comes from Dimocarpus longan, assembly GCA_022984855.1. NCBI lineage: Eukaryota > Viridiplantae > Streptophyta > Magnoliopsida > Sapindales > Sapindaceae > Dimocarpus > Dimocarpus longan. The sequence continues at coordinate 2,060,913 of CM041021.1, forward strand.
TTCTGGGTGGGTTACCCAGAAATTGAACCTGAGGTTTGAGTGTTTTAGGTTTGAAGATTGGTTGATGATGAGTTGAGATTGAATATGATTTGGTGATTCCAGATGGGTTGAATGATGATGAGTTGAATTGGTTGATGGGTTGAATGATGGTGAGTTGAATTGGTTATTTGTTGACTGATGATAATGGATATGTTTTAAATGTTGTTAATGATTTTGTTTGTTGTTTGTAGATCGATGATGATAGATTTTTGGTTTGGTGGTAACCGGTGAAAAGAATAAGGATTATTAAATTTTTTAAATTTAATTATTTAGTTTTAATTTAGTTTAATTAATTTTTAGGTAATTTTTATTTAATTAATTAATTTTTAAGGGTATTTTAGTCTTTTCCTTATTTTATACTATTTGCTGTCAGTTTTAACGGAAAATTACTAACGGTTGGGGGTCAATTGTAATAAAAGTAAAACATTTGTTCCGCCTGTGAATGCGTTTCAACTGGGTAGTTAAATTGTAATTTGCTCTAATTTTTTTTATAGAAATATTTGTAGAGATAACCCCTTTTCTAAATTCTTTATTTATATCAATTGTATTTTTGTCCAAAAATAAATTTTATTGTAAAATTTAATAAAAAATATTAGTATTCAATTTGAACTTAAAAAAAAAAAAAAAACCTTTTTTATAAAACATGGACAAATTAAATTCTTAGAACAGAACACAATTTATTCATGAGAATCACAAAATCAGCACCCATTTCTTTTCTTTTAATTTTTAATTTTTTTAAACTTTTTTTTTTGTAAATTGTGAAATATAAATACTAGGTGAGAGAGAGTGGGTTGATGGGGACCACCAAGATTAAAGAATCTGTGCAACGTGTCAAAACCACAAGTTGATTGGGCCAATGTGAAGAAGGAGCTGTCTTTCTGTCAGCTCGGCTTTTTGCCTCTGTTTCCCTGTGTTTTCTTTCCTTTTAAATTTTATTATTTTAAAATAGATTTTTTATATTTTTATACAACTAAAAGAATGTATAGTGCCCTTAAGTCACTCCTGATATGGACACCCCAATATCTCAATAGTACGCCACCGTCAGTTAACGGTTCAAAACCTTTTTAAATCGTGAAAACGATTTTATATCTTTTTTAATTAGTATATTTATATTTGATAAAAATAAGTCTAAATGTGTATTTAATTAACATGCAAAATGCTTGTAAAAAACATGGTTTTTAGAAGAGTTTGAATTTGATAAAAATAGGGAAAAGAAAAGGTCTTGAATAAAAATAATTCAAAACGTCAATTCTATTGTAAATTATTAATTATAAAAATTCATACATGATAAAAATATTGTCTTTAATTTCATATTTATATACTACATCTTATCTATTTAAATTAAGTAATGTGTGCGTATACGTTATTTTTATAAACAACATTATCTTTTCCTTGTTTATGTGCAAGATGATGGTTTTTACTTAAAGTCTTAAAACTAAGTGTACAAGTATGTAATAATATAAATTCAATTTACGGGAGATTATAAACAACCAATTTAAGCTAAGCAAAGACATAAAGAATAATGAATGTTTAAATAGAAAATAACTATATTTGTGGAATATAAAAGCACGTGGATACTTTATTCATGGTCACCCTTAAAAGGGTCTCCTATATACTAGCAAAATGATGGTTTTGACTTAAATCTTAAAGTCAAGAATATAAATATGTAATAATAAAAATCCAATTAATGGGAGCTTATACACTACCATTTTAAGTTAAACAAACACGTAAACAATAGTGAATGTTTAAATAAAAGACAAGTATATTTATGGAATGTAAAAACATTAGTGTACTTTTTTTGTCGTCATTTTTAGAAAGATCTCCTATATCATGATAAAATACTTTACCAACTAAAACTAATATTAACGTCATTCAACTAATAAAGCCAATTCAATAAAATTTATCACTCACATATTTTTAAAATAACTATTAGTTATGATATTAATTATTTGATTGAAACTATTAAAATAAAATAAAATTTTAAAAATAAAATACTTATGTTGAGTTTTACAAGGTGTCACACAAATAATTTGATATATAATTCTTAAAGAATATTTTTTAATTACAACAAAGTACCTTTTTTCTTACATAAAGAGGAGATTAAAACCTGTGACTTTAATCTTGTTAAGAGGTATTGTTAATTATTAAATAAATGATATTTGAGCACCATCACAACAAAATACTTAAATACAAAAAATTTCGTTTTTTTACTTAAGAAAAGTCCAGCTATTATTTTTCTTAAAACTAACATTGAACAAATCGAAGCAACCTATTAAGTTTAATTACTATTTATATTATCTAAATATTTATTGTCACAATAAGTGAAGACAACTATTAAAAAAAAAAAATTAAAAAATGTGTCTATCAACTTAGTAAATTGAAAAGTGCACAACCACTTATGTTAAGATATAACATACATATTGGACTACTATAATTAAATTGCTAATCAATATATATATATTTTTTTGATTATTTAACATTGAGTCAGACTATATTGATAGCACTTTAAAGTAAAATATGAAATTTTTTATTCAAAAAATGAAAATAAACTGTCCACATAAAAGTGAGAATTCTATCCATATAGAAATGAGAATTCTATCCATATAATTGATGAAAATTGTGAGTTAAACCTTACCACCATAAGAGATGTGGTATACTAGTAGGTGAACATTATTTTACTGTTAGATCATTTCACTTTTCTCTAATATTTTTCTTTAAAAAAAATGTCTTTAGTAATTTTTACCAATGTTACTCAGAAATCAACAAATGAATGCTGTTACTCCTTTGCCGTTATCGTTAACGGCGTTGTGTATTTTTTTTTTTATTTGCCGGTAACTTTGAGAGACGGGGTCCCACTAGGATGTTGTGATAGTCCTAAAATCGATGTTGACGTCTGAATCTCTTCCCTCGATCTCATCTTCACCATTTTGTGGGGCCCAGTCAGATCAATAATACTACTTCCCTTGCATTTTCAGCTATTTTTTGTGGCTTGTATGCGCGTCTACTACACGTTCTCTTTAACTAATGCCACTTGGATTTTCGCATACACCTACCTCTGTTTGCCAGGCGTCTCCAAGTTACTTGCCTTGTCAGCGCGTCAATTCTAAAGTTGACCTATGCACTCTTTCATGTGGTCCTGTAAGAAGTTGGATAGTTTCCTTACTCGACTTAGATGTTGCGTGGGTCACACTTCCAAGTACACGCACCTATATGTACTAAATTCAGAAATATTATGTTTAGAAGTTTAGTAATAGATTTCTTTTTTTTTCCTTTTTTTTTTTATGACTAGAAGTTCCGCCTTTCGTTTGCTTGCGTCTAAAAAAAAAAGAGTTTGAATAAGAGTTTTTATTTTTCAATGGCAAACTAAATTTAAGACAAAAATCTTGTTTAAATTTAGTAAAATCATTTTTATAATCATAATTTAGATGTTCGATGAGCAGCGAAGATTTAAATTTGGATCACTATTTTTATTTCAATTTTTTATTATTAATATATTTTCATTTGGTACATTTATCTTCACCATCTACCTATAAATTAGATCATGAAAATAAATTTTTATTAATTTATATTTTTTATTATTAAATATTATTCTATAATTTTCTTTTTTTTTTAATAACTATATAGTAGCTAGGGGTAAAATATATTTTTACATTCTACACTTGTAAGACCTTAATTTTTTGTTATCTTTTTAATAATAGGGAATATTTTATATAAAAATAAAAATAAAATAAAAAATAGAAATTTTTTTAAATTACATCTATTTTTTGAGATTACCTCTCAAGAAAATAAATATATTTATCAAAATTAAAGTTAGAAGACGGATGCACTCTACAGAGAATTAGTAAAGAGCGTGTGCACGCGCCCTTTTATAAGAGTAAGAGAGAGTGATAGTCGAACAAGGGAGGATGGACCCCACGTGTTGTCTCAGTTCCCAAAATCCCTTCACTGAACAAACGGAAGGCCACCAGATTTTCTAATGTGTGGGTGTTGGTCACTGTAACTTTATCATCATCACCATCAGCATCTCCCTTCTTTAATTTTCGAATTGCGGTGCTGCCACGGCTCTTTTCTTCTAAACGATTCTTTTAAAACCTACTTGCGGGACCAGATTTTTATACTCTTTCTTATCCTTCAAAATATCATAACAAGTAAATGTCTAAATGGTGAAATATTAGTTTTAGTTTACGAAAATATTGATTAAAATATTTTTTAGATATTAAAAGTATTTTTATTTAATTATTATAAAATATGAAAAATATTGAATATATGAAATACAATATTGTGGTTAAAAAAAAAAATCAACAAACGATTTTAAAAATAGATTATAACTTGGACACATGCTTGTCTAACCGCAAACGCCACATAGACTCATTTTGTCTAGTCATACCACTTTGAAATGAAGTAAACAACTGTGCCATCCAAAAACTTTCATGTCATTGGCCAAAAAGCATTGACACTTGATAGCCCATCTTCAAATATTAAACTATATTTTTAGAATTTTTACTAAGAAAAATTATACTAACCTTACAAAAACAACCACAACAAAATTGGAAAAAAAAAATTTACTCAACCTACTTTAATAAGAATGATTGTATAATTCTTTAATTAAGAGTGATTGTAGACTTATCTATTTAAGAGTTTTGAGTTATGAACCTTTATTTAATATGAGTTATTATCTTTTAATCATGAGATTAGATATCTAAATCATACTATCAAAAATGGATATTGACATGATTAAATAGTTTTTTTTGACCGTAAAGTGTTTTCGCACCGTAAAGTTTTTATGTTTTTAAAAACGAAAACAATAATTTTTTATTAAAAATTAGCCAATTATTATGGCCTTCCTTGTTCCTTATCTCTTTCACTCGCAGCCCTCTCTCTTTCTGTTCCTTCATTGGACCTTCCACCCACAAAACATCTTCTCTTCTCTCGTCAGTCTCTCTCTCAAAAAAAAAAAAAAAAAAACAATCTTTTCTTCTCGCCAATGAATATGTAATAATCGAATCAATCAATAAACATAACCCAATCCAAACAACATGAAGAGAGATCTCGAGGAAAGCTGCGGTGGCGGCGGCTGCGGCAGAAGTAGTGGTAATAATAATGTGAAAGGAGAATGCTCATCAAGTAAGGGAAAGATGTGGGAAGAGGCCGGCGACATGGAGGATGAGCTACTGGCGGTTCTGGGTTACAAAGTCAAGTCCGCCGACATGGCTGACGTCGCGAACAAGCTCGAGCAACTGGAGATGGTGATGGGTTCTGCTCAAGAGGACGGAATCTCCCAGCTTTGCGATACCGTCCACTACAACCCCTCCGATCTCTCCGGTTGGGTCCAGTCCATGTTGTCCGAGCTCAACTGCAGCTCCACTTTCGATGAACCAAAACCAGATTTCCAACCACCACCACATCAACAACAACAACAACAAATGGTCACGAGCCAGTCACGTGGTGTCTTCAACGACGATTCCGAGTACGATCTTCGCGCCATTCCTGGTGTCGCCGCCTACCCACCACAACAAGCCGATTCGGATTCCGAAACCACCCGGAAACGAATCAAAACCGGATCTGGATCTGGATCCGGGTCATCCCCTCTTTCGGTTTCTGAGTCAACTCGTCCTGTGATGGTGGTTGACTCACAAGCAGCTGGTGTACAACTGGTGCACTCGTTAATGGCTTGTGCGGAGGCGATCCAACAGGATAATCTGAAGCTAGCCGACGCGCTGGTGAAACACATCGGCTTGCTTGCCACGTCACAAGCCGGCTCGATGCGAAAGGTCTAATTAATTGCATCATTAAATCGTATTAATTTAATTTAATTATTAAAATTAAATTTATTTGATTTCCGTAGGTCGCGACCTACTTCGCTCAAGGCCTGGCGCGGAGAATCTACAAAATCTACCCTCAGGATGGTCCGTTGGAGTCGTCCTACGACGATATCCTCCAAATGCACTTCTATGAGTCCTGCCCTTACCTCAAATTTGCACACTTCACAGCCAACCAAGCTATCCTTGAAGCCTTCGCGACGGCCACGCGCGTCCACGTTGTCGACTTCACGCTCAAACAAGGCATGCAGTGGCCGGCTCTCATGCAGGCTCTCGCGCTCCGGCCCGGTGGCCCGCCCGCTTTTCGGCTGACCGGCATCGGCCCGCCTCAGCCCGATAACACTGACGCGCTGCAGCAGGTGGGCTTGAGGCTGGCCCACTTGGCCGACGCAATCGGGGTCGAGTTCGAGTTTCGTGGGTTTGTTGCGAGCAGCTTGGCGGATCTTGAACCCGAAATGCTGGATATCCGACCCGACATCGAGACAGTTGCGGTCAACTCCGTTTTCGAGCTCCACCGGCTGCTGGCCCGACCCGGTGGGATTGAAAAGGTTGTGTCTTCGATCAAAGCGATGAAGCCGAAAATCATTACGGTTGTGGAACAAGAAGCGAACCACAACGGTCCGGTTTTTTTGGACCGGTTCACGGAGGCTTTGCATTATTATTCGAGTTTGTTCGACTCACTAGAAGGGTCCGCGTTGACTCCACCGAGTCAGGACGTGGCCATGTCCGAGGTGTACCTGGGGAGACAGATATGCAATGTGGTGGCTTGTGAGGGAACGGATAGGACTGAGAGACACGAGACGTTGACTCAGTGGAGGACTCGGTTGGAATCGGCCGGATTCGACCCGGTCCACCTCGGCTCGAATGCATTCAGGCAGGCTAGTATGTTGCTGGCTTTGTTTGCTGGCGGAGATGGGTATAGGGTGGAGGAGAATAACGGTTGTTTGATGCTTGGGTGGCATACGCGGCCGCTTATAGCCACCTCTGCTTGGAAACTCGCCGCCACTGAGTTGTGATGGACTCAGTGGGGTATTTGACTGAGTTGAGGATTCGAGTTTGTGAGGGAGAGAACTAAACTAAATCAGCCAATCCAAGTGTGTAATTGTAGTTTTTTTCTTTAATTTAATTTTAATTTTAATTTTTTTTTTGGGTTTAATGTGTATGAATGACCATGTTTAATGTAATTTGTTAGTTTTTTTTTTTTTTTTTAAATAATTTGTTTTTGAAGTGAGAGCTAATGAGAATATGTATGTATTGGAAGGATTTTAATAAATCGAGAGTATAATTCTGTAAGAGAAATGGCATCTTTTACATCGCTGTTTGTTTGTTAGTCTTTCTCCGGAGAACTTTTTTAATTACAAAGCATGATATAACAAGAAGGCACCGGAAAGAGTTTATAGATTATCTGAGATTTAATATAAAAAGATAATAATAATAATAATAATAATTTTGAAGCTGGTTGGGTGAGAGAGATTAATTCAATCCGATCAGACCAATTTGAGTTGTTCTCATCATAAGTGGTATTTGAGATTTTTGCTTTGTGTAAGTTGTCTATACTAATGATTGTGCAAGACATCTTAGTCTAAATCTTAGATAATAATTTAGTGGGTTTGGTTTTATTCGATATAATTTTTTCTTTAAAATGTTTTCAAGTATAGATTAGTCACACAAATCACATACGCTTCAGGTTTTTTCAATATGATGTGAATTTTTTTTCTTTTTTTTTTTTTTCATTTGGTTTCTATGATTCTATCAAATTAACCCTTAAAAGGATTTGATTTGTGATTTGAGAAGAATTTTAAAAATATATATAAATACAATATTTTTTTAGAATAGTTTGGGTTCAACCTTTAAAAAGGATGAATACTTTTACGAAGATTCTCGTTGATGGTGGATGCCTCAAATTTTAATTTTAAATTATAATTAGATTAAAGTATAATTATAGAAGTATGTCTTTCATTTTAAGTACAAATGTATGATAGTTAAAAAAGTATCATATTCGAAGGAAGATGAATCCGGTGCCTCGTCCATGATCGGTGAGATGTGCTCCTCCGTGGCCAATGCAGGAGGTAAGCCTCTTGTTTCTAATATTTGGTTCTCGATTTTATTATACTTAGGGAATGAGTTTTGATCACGTTAATTTCATTGGAAGGTATGCTTATAATCAAATTAAGTTTTTGATCATTAATTTTTGAAAATTTTAACAATTTTTTAATAAGATTTGTTATTGAGTTGTATTTATTGTGATTACATAGAATCTAGTTTAATATTTTGTGGACTATGATAGGACTTGACCCGGATTCCCTTTAATGAATTCAGCGATCCTGCTAAACATCTCATGAAACACTTATGAAGTCTGACAAACAAAATTTAAAAGGATGTCGTGGAGCGAACCCTTAACTATTCATTAAATTATAAACATATAAAATCATACATTTAAAAATTTCATTTCAAATTCGTATCGGATAAAATAACATAAAACTTAAAAATATTATCATAAATATACGAGTATCTAAAACATGCATGCATTGTATCAACATAAAATGTTCTACAATATTGTTCACAATCCGAAAATATGTCAATTATATGATTAAAATTTAAATCATAATCTTTACACACAAAAAGGTTATGCGGCGTCGTCGGTCATAGGATCCACCTAATTTGAACGAGACACACTGATACCTGGATCTCTTCTTCCTGTACCAGGGGAGGTTTTTGGAAAACAAAAACATTATGAGCTACAAAAACTCAGTGAGTATGGATACGTTTATGTTTAAAATGATTTTTATAAAATTTTCTCTTAAAACATTTTTTTTAAAATAATTTTGTTTCTAAAAGCTTGCGTTTTTATAAAGTTTCAAAACTCTTTCTAATTTAGTTCCTAACGTTTAGTAAAATATTAATTTTTTACTAACGTTTGCATTTTGAATTTTCGTCATCCCTAACATTTCGAAAATTTATCAATTTAGTCTCTCTGACAAAAAAAATACAGTCAAACGTGACAGACGTAGTAAAAAGACGGATTTACCCTTGATATAATTTAAAATAATTAAAATGATGAAATTATCCTTTTAAAAACTGATAATTATAAAATAACCATATTTATTATTATAAAATTATCATTGACCAACTTTCAATCAAATTTTGATACATCATTGAATCAATTTTTTTATTTTTTAATTCAATTTATTGTTAATAAATATTTTAATTAAAAAATATTATTTTTAATATAAATTAAAAAAAAAAAATCTTCTTCATCTTCTACCTCTCATCATCATCTTCATCTCCAATTTTATCTTCTACATTCATCAAAATCATCATCTCTATCATTTTCATCAAACCAACATCACCCAAATTAAACATCAACATCAAACCAAACATCTCCCAAATCTTAAAAAAAAAAAAATGTTTATGTAAATTAAAAAAAAAAAGTTAAAAAAAAAAATTGGAGACCAATCTCCAGCTTCAAAGACTGGTCTCTGACAGTGGAGACCCTCTAGTCTCCGATGATGGAAACCAGTGTTGGTCTTCTCGCTAGAGATTTGGTCTCCAGCTGAAGACCTCTCTAGATGCTGAAGACTAGGTTTCAAGAGGTGGAGACCAGCTTTTCGGTTTTCCTCATTGAAAGGAGAATGGTCACTATAGGAGACCAATTCTGGTCTCTAATAAAGATCTTTTTTTTTTTTTTAACTTAAAAATATTGTTTATATATTAAATTAAAAATATAAAAATATATTATTAAATATATATATTAAAAATATATAAATATATTCAAGTTACAATAACTAAATTAACTCTCTTACTATTAAAGTTGACTAACATTTAACTAACAGAAGAACTAAATTGATATATTTTCAAAATGTTAGAGATGATGAGAATTCAAAATGTAAACGTTAGTGAAAAATTAATATTTTACCAAACGTGAGAGACTGAATTAAAATTTTTCCTTTTATATAATCAGAAGCTATAAGTTTGTGGGTTAAAAATGAACATTTTTATATTAATTTTATTTAAAAAAAAAAAGAAATGAATATTTTTATATTAACTTTATCCCCTTTTTAAAAGAAAAAGAAGAAAAAGATAAAGAAAAAGAGAATTTTTTATGATTTTTGAAGTGGTTTGTGGGTTGTGGTCATTAATTTGCCAAATAAGAGGGAAGTTGTATGGCTATTGTTTTCTTACATGCATGTATGAGTTTAAATCGTGCAAGGCTACAAGCCTCCATCCAGTCGACTTAAATTTTCCACAAGACTATTCCAACATTCAAAAACTGAATCATTAGCTGATTATGACCATTTGTTTAAGAGTCAAAATGGTGATAAGAAATATTAAATCAGCTACGAGTGTCAATTAAATCTTCACATTTCATTTTGCTACATAAATTATCAACATAAAGGATCTGAAATATAAATGTGTGACTGTATTTAATATTGGTTGAGTTATTGTAACCTATAAAAGTGATTTAAATATCTATTTTTTAAAAGATATTTATATGATAAAATTATCTTTAAATAAAATTATAAAAAAGTACATATGAATAACATAACTCATTTACTTTTAAAACTTAAAACAATTTTTCTTTTTAATTTTTCAGTTAACAAAACAAACAAAAATTCATAAATACTTTTAACAGAAAATCTACAAAATAAAAGTTTATGAATTTTACACATATCAAACAAATCTTCAGATTTTTCTAAATATAAATCATTATTTTTAAATTTTATTTTTATGTATCCAAACAGTAAAAATTGATTTAAACACAAAATTGAGTTTCATTCTTAGTGAAAAATTTGGTGGTTTTAACTTTCAAGTGTGGTTTTTTTTTTTTGGTAAAATGTAAAATTAAGGTCAAGATTAAGAAATTTTGGTCAAGAGAAACGAGGAAAAAATAAAGATAAAAATTTTATTTTACATTAATGAAATTAATGTTCTTTAAATAGGCTTAATATTGGTATATTTATAGGTGCTTATATTAATATACAAATTTTTAAATTTAATTAATGAATGTATTAATAATTTTAGTATAGAAATCATATTTATGGATGATAATATTGCATCCATTTAACATTTATATTCCTTCATATAGCTTCATATTGTATAATCTATTTTTCTTTATATACGTGTGTTACGGTGTGTATATGTATATGTGTATATATATATATATATATATATGGTGCTTTTAGATGAAAATTAAAGGGTCGAGCCATTGATGTACAAAGTTTTTGTGTGTGCTCATTATGTGAGGTTGTCGGTTTTGCATAAATGTTGTTACCAATAAATTTACATTTTCATTTAAAGTCTAATTCATCATATGGATGAAAAACGTGACATAAGCCATACTCTAGTATATACATGCAGCTAATATGATAGGTTTTATCACATACGGATTCTACCTTTCAATTCTTCAAATTTCTACCGCTATAAATTTACTATCAGAAAAAGGTTGCACATTAGTGTGTAATCAATATGAATTTCAGTTATGGATTCTAACTTTCAATACATCCACCACACATCTCGAAATTGTGGGTTCGACTTGTCTATCTCACCAGTATGTGGGTAATTTCTTCACTTTTAGTTTTTCCTATCTTTTAGAAGTAGAGATCCGAGTTTTGCTTCATAGTCTCTCTTAACTGTTCTCGATAACAATCTAACCTAATATTAGATAATAAAAAAAAAAAAATTTACCGCTACATATTTGTTAATTTATTTTACCATTGAAAAGTTGCACACGCCATGTCCACTTAAGAAAATTACCATTTTTATGAAGACATGGATAAGATAAAGGAAAGGTTATATAGTGATTAATTATGAAAATAGACAAGAAGGTAGGGTAGATATGATCTTGTTGTTAAGGTGAATAATCATTAAGTAGGGATAGAAGAAAGATAAGATAGGAGTTAAGGTTTATCCACAATTAATGATTTATATTAGTTAACCTGATCTTAGATTATAAATATGGAGTAGTTGGAAATACTGTAGCGTTGACTATCTAGGGTGTACAAAGTAAACGACATTGAGAATGAATTAAATGTTGATTTAATTACTAAATTTAGTATCAATTTTTAAATTTGAATATAATTAGAAATACTATAGTTAGATGTATTTACTAATTAGGAATACTAATAAAAATAAAATTTAATTATTGATTTATGATTATTGTGTTTAGTAAAATTTATTAAGAATCAATATAGCTAGACTCTCCAAATTGAAAAAATCTTCTTTGGATCCAATCTATTGGTCTTTTATTTTTCTTTTACTTTTTTCATTGGTCCGTCACACCATGTCAGCAGTGAGATGGATCAATGAAAAATTTTCTCCTTCAAATCATGGATTAAATTCCTAAAAGAAAAGGCATTTATAACCTTTCCACTTAAAAAATTATGTTCATTTTTTCTTATTATCTTTCAAATGTAACTTGATAATTTCATTTTCAATTAATATGTAAACATGATTAAAAGTATTTTAAGTCCGTGTATGCCTGACTTGTTTGGCTAGATCCATTTGTTTGACATCTCTATACTGTATACAGACTCTTTTAATTGCCAGGTCAATAGAAGAACTGTGGTTTTGAGTTTTGACAAGTTTGGCACTTTCGTTTTTGGCATCAACCATAATTGAATATGATTGAATATCAATGTGGTGGGAAGTGATTTTTTTGACAATTAATTAGCATTAATTTGCTTTCTCACTTAATCTAATCTTAATCTACAGAGCCATTAATTGATTGGCCGTGTCTTCCATGAACTCAGCCAACAATCTTGATGGAAGTGGAGATGAAAAATTTGACTAAATGACTCCACCAACAAGCACTTGTTACTCTCTCAATTTATAGACAGACATTGGGACCCTCCTTGCATGAGTGCGAGTACGAAGCACTTTTTCTCTCAACCATATGTCAATTGAAGAAAAGCACTTTTCAGTAGAAGATTGGTGCAATAACTTTTTATCAAATGTAGATTCTATCTCCATCGCTATTGGAATTCTTTTCAATCATCACATTAAGCCATTTGTCATCATGAGGAAACCATACCAATCACACCAATTGTTCGCCATAAACTCGATGATTCATTGGGCCGACAGTCAATGACAATTAATTAACAAGATCGGTTGATTATGCAACAAAAGATAAATTTTTCTAGCTAGTCCTTGCAGTGGGATGTCTACTTCTTTTTATTCTCTAATCTCTATTTTATTTTATTTTAATCTTTGAGCAATCTTTGTGAAAATTGCTTAGATAAATTGATTGATTGTCACACCTTTTTTTCCTTTTCCTCCCAAGTACATCTTTTAATATATATTATTGTGATAAAATGATAAAGATGGTTCAAATTCATATTTTAACAGTAATTAGGCATAAATTTTAATAGTGTCAAGAATGTATATAGTTGCTGTTTGAGACTGTCATAGTTGTAGTTAACGTAGTTTGTATCTTTTCTTCAAATTTTTTGGCGAGAAGCTTCATGCTTCTCTTTGACGAAGGAAGAATAAGAAAAAGAAAAAGGAGGAGAAAAAAAAGATGAAAACTCTAAAAGCGTTGTAGAGTTTAATGAAAAATTTAGCAAGTGAGAAGAAAAAAGAGAAAAAGACAATTTTGTCAAAAATTTAATACCTTGAAATCAAAATGATAAAATTATTCAAATTAGATGAAAATATCTATTGCCTTTAGTTTTTGCTCACTTTGTGGCATTTTTACTTGATTTATTTATAAAAAAATCATTTAAACCACAATTTCTAAGCTAATTTCTTACGAAGAAAATTTCAAGTATTAAGATTTTTGCCTTGGACTTATTGGGGCTTCTGTTGATTATAGGGATCCGATTTGATGAAGTGCAATCCACAAAAGATGAAAATGGTTATACAATGTTTTTTGTCTGTGGCGGATCCAAAAGTTCATGTTAGATAGGACACTTTAAAATAATGATAATAACAATAAATTCATGGTTGATGCAAACAAGGTTATATTGTTATTAAATCTCTATCGCCTACATTAATGAAATTGTATGCTTGAGTTATGACCTATACTGAACCTATATTAGTAGGATTATAAATTCGTGTTATGTTTCATATTTTTACCCAATCTCATAGTGTAGTAATGTTTTTTGAAAGAAAAAGAAAGATTAAAATTTTAGTAAATATAAATTTATTTTGTGACCTTCAATTAAAAACTAATAGTATCAAAGTGCAAATTTATTTATTCAAAATATAATGAATTATAAAAACCAAAAAAAAAAAAAGAGAAATAATTTTAATGTAATCAATTTAAATTGATATTGTTACAGTTTATCAAATTGATTAAATTTTTATGCTAGATTAAAAATATAGAATTAAAATAGATTAAGGGAAATGATAATAACCCATAAAATAAATGTAAATTAATAATAGTGTATGGGCGCGAGATGGGCCCAATGAGAAGTGAACATGTCAGGATAATAGAGATGCGACATGTGGTACATAATATAGACTTTGAGCAAAGAAGAAGACAAATATGCTAAATAATCATTGAAGGCAGGAAACTCGCCTTCGTATAGACAAAGAAAATTCTAAACTTGACATAAGAAATTTGACTTTTGAGGAAACTATTCCAATAAATTTATGGCAAATGTATTACATACAACGAACATCTATCGGTGCGAAGGTAATCCAAGTGATAAGTGACAAACACTATCGCATACATCATTATACCTAGAAAATAAGTTCTTGTTTCTTTGTAAAGGGTGATTTAACGTTTTATTAGTTAGTTAGTGAGTTCTTAGAGAAAACACATTTTTAATAAAATTATCAAATACAAGCAAATCCTAACTTAAGCATTGGAGGGTATATCTGGAGAAAACCTATGGACCACCTTAACAAAGGCTTTTATTTATTTTGTAGGTTTAGTTGTAGTAGATAGTTAAGACAGATTTCCCTTTGAAGGAAATAGTAGTCCGATGATATTGAGAACCTTCGTATGATGATTTTGGTTGCAACAAGTAAAGTTACCTATAAATAAAAAGTAAGTGGAAAAAAAAAATGTTAAGATTTAAGAAGTAATGAAACAGATATCACAAACAGAAAATATATAAACTTGCAAAAAAATAAAAAATTTCAAGGCATGTGCCCCTCCTAGGCCAATGCTGGGTCTACCACTCTTTGTTTTTGGATACAAATAGTCATACAATATTGAAAGAGTATATATACATGGATACATGAGTTTAATTTAAATTGAAATTAATAGATATTTTTAGGGGTGGGCAAAAAAACCTAGAACCAAATCGAATAAGATCGAACCAAATCAAAAATATCGGTTTTTAACTTGTATTCGGTTCGATTCAGTTTTTGATATCAAAAATCAAATTTTTTTTGTTTCGATTCAGTTTTGGATCGGAAAAACCAAGCCAACCTTAAAAATCGAATTTTATAAAAAAAAATTAATAAAAATCCAAAAATATAAAGACCTTATCTCAACTCATTTTTCACACCGCTCAACCTCGTCAACCTCTCTTATCACCTCTCAACCTTGTCACTATTGCCTTCATGCTACCGAAGTCAATGAAGTAGAGCCATATCTTATTGTTGGTGTGGTTGTAGATCTTAAAGATAAGAGGTGACGTTGGATAAACTTGAGGACTTTGCAGTTGTGGGGGAAGTCGAGGTCATGGTGGAACTTGCCTGCGTCGTTGAGGCAGGGGACATAATGGGCTATTTGGAAAGGAAATGTATGGTCTTGGTGAGGAATCTAAAGGTGAAGTCGTGAAGAATGATGGATTCGAAGTAGGGGAGAGTGGAGGAGTAGGGCTGGACAGGCATGGTGCCGGAGGAGTTAGGCTTTTCACATTTCTTGCGAAGTTTTTTGAGGATTTTGGTGACGAGAAATGAGGTTGAAAATTAGGAGGTTTTGATAAAATTAGGGTTTGGAAGAGGAGGTGTGAGGTTTAGAGTTTTGGATAAGAAAACCGATTGGACCAACTGAACTAACCCAAGTCAATCTAGTTCATTTTATACATGTAATTCGGTTAGGTTCAATTTTCTATGTTGAAAATCGATTTTTTCAGTATTGGTTCAGTTTTACCTAAAATTGAACTAAGTCGTGCCCACCCTAGATATTTTTATGAAAAAGTTAAATTTTATTTGTTTTACTTGGAAAATTGAGATTTCGACTTGGAGCCTAAATTGTGCCAAGAAATGTAATTACCAGCCATACGATAAATATGATTATAATTAAATATTACTTTAAAAAAATAATCGGATGTTATTTACAATTCTCTCCACAAAACTCATAGCAAATTAGCCGGCATCAATGGAAACAACAATTTTTGTGCAACGAGTTACATACTGTAGCATCTTCTTGACTAACGAGCCATTTTGTGCGGCTCAATAGCTTCTTTTTTTTTTTTCTTCTTCTGTGCACTACAGGAACTCTTCTGCCATATACATATGTATATATATATATATATATGACATTTCTTGCCGTAACATTATTTTATTTTAAAAAGATTCCAACATAAACAAAGTTTTCAACTATTCAACTTGAAATAAAATTTCAATTCCCAAGTCAATAATCTCTCTTTACATCAAGTAGGACCATGACCAAGCCGATTTTTGTTTGTCTTTAGAGCAGTAGGTCAGTGTTTCATTTCAAGGTCTTTTTTTTTTTTTTTCTCCCAAATCTTTTTTGGTTGATTCTAAGTTAATTTTATGTAGCGAGTTACATGCATGAATCAAGAAGATGTGCTTTAAGTTTCAGGTAGCCCTTTGATCGAAGTGTTGCAATGTCTAAATTTTGTTAAAAGTAAAAACACTTGAATTTCCATATTTTGAGGATATAAGTATTTTTTTTTTTCACACTAAAATTAGTGTGAATTTGCAAAATAACACCACGTTATTAACGTTAGTTTTTTTTTTTTTGATACCATCCATTATTAGTTTGCGAATAGAAGATATAGTTTGCAAACAAAGGATCATAAAAAAAAAATAGTTTGCACACTAGCTAACATTTGATAGTGTTAAAATAAAAAAAACAAACTAATTTCGAAATTGTAGTGATATCTGCTGAAATATTCTCTTATATTTTCAGAAACTTAATTTGTATTTGGATGCATGTATACACAATCACAAATAACTGTATATATACGGATTATGTTATCATGAGAAATTTTTGCAGAGAACTGAATGTCAGGCAACTATAAAAGCTTCAACATGAAAGCAGCAACAATTATTTTGTGTCCTGCAACAGGAGCCTTTTGGTTCTCTGCACAAGTTAAACAAAATGTTTGTAACAAATTTCCAATATCCAAGTCAGTGAACTCTAATTGAGCCTTGCACATACTACTCCACACAAGGCAAATTAAGTGCTGCAATGTCCCTGCTTCTCCTTGATTGTATGATCAGGGTTTTGTGTGGTGATATAGGGCTCCGAATGGTATTCAAAAGCAGCTTTTACTTAATTTATCGTTGGGGAGTCACTACTTTTCGCTTTGGTTAATCTCTATTGTATTTCCCTTCGTTTCTCAATAAATTTTTCCCAGTAAGTCCTTTGGCTGCTTAGGTCTTTGTTTTAAGAAAACAGAAAGTGCTACAATGTCACCACTGACCAGCATGCTCTTTTCTCGTGTTGATATTTATTTGTCTTTGTAGCTGCAGGCACTCTTCCTTATGTTCAGTTAGTTTTGTGTAGTGAGTTGCACGCATGGATTAATCGTATGTGTTTTAAAATAGTACTCCTTTCAGAAAAAAATCTAATATAAATGGTCTGAAGTCTGTCAGAAACTATCGAAATTAAACATTATATGTGCTATTTAGAATTCTATTTCTGTAATACTAAGAGATATTTACTCTCATAATATGAGGATAACGTATGATGAGATTCGAACTTTTATGAAAAATGTAAAAGGGATGTGGATTACCATTTGAATTATAAGTGGATGTGTACTTTAAAGTAGTACCTGGATTGAACTATTGAAGTTTTAGTTTATGGAGCTTTCACAATGCTTAGCAAAACATGGCATAAAAATCACATTTGTTAATACAGCGTGTGCTCATAAGGAGGTTGTGAATGTATTGGCCACGATGTCGAAGGCTATTGCGAATTGAATTCGTCTTGTTTCAATCCCTGATGCTGATCAAGTAAAAGTTATCTTCTTGTTTATGCCAGGAAAAGTGAAGGAATATATTGAAGAAATTAATGCATCAGAAAGTGATAATTATCCCTCCAAAAAATCCAATATAAAACTAGATAATAGAAAAGTAACTGTGGAGCTATCTGGCTACATGAAGTGAATACATAGATGCTATGTAGTTTTAAAAAAGGAAAGAATACATAGATGCAAATGCAATAGACTAAGCAAAATCTATATGAAGCGAGACCCTATTTTTCTTGAAGAAGATAATTATTAATGACCAAAGATTTTGTCTGAGTCACTCAACAATCTAGGCTAACAAGCTAATTCATAAAACGAAATTGGAGAACTCGAAGTAGCTACTTTCTAATCTTGGAGAGAGGATCATCCCACCAGTGGAAAGAAAGGGAATTTCAACCACCTAATTATACCCCTCTAGTGTACATGCAAAATGCACATGAACATGCATGTGAGAAATTAGACAGAGCCAATTAAGCTAATGAGTCTATCATCTCCATTTTCATCTTCTTCATCCATCATCTACATTTTTCATCATCTTCTTCATCCATCAACCTTATCATCTTGATTTCCATCTTCTTCATCATTCCCATCACAAAATCACAAGAAAAGGAAAAATCAAAATCACCAAAATAATTCATTGAAAAAATTTGGGTTTCCATCGGAAACTAGGTCACCATCAATGAAGACTCAATCTAAGTCTCCATTTATTGGAGACTTGAGATCTCCAATGATGAAGATGGGTCTCCAATGATGGAGAACCGGCTCAAGGGTCTCCAACAATAAAATCATAGTTTCAAGTCTCCATAGCAATGGAGATCGTCTAGTCTCTATTGTGTGTAGACCTAGTTTTAAGTCTCCACGGTAATGGAAGTTATCTGGTCTCTATTGCATGGAGATGGTCTCCATGCAATTGATGGAAACTAGATGATTTCCATGTTCAACTTTCTTTTTTTTGCTTTTTTTTTTTTTTAAAAAAAAATATATATATATATTTTCATATTTTAATGTTTTGTTTGAGTAAAAGATAATATTGGCCTTAATAGTTGGTGATGTGACAAAATTTGATTGGTTATGTTATTCATTATATGACAAGAGGACCAAATTGTCCTTCAATAAGAATTTTAAAGTTGGATCAACAGTTAGTTAACTAATGGTTAAAGTATTTTTGCAACATTTATGAAACCTTCAATGATATTAGTGTAAGATGGGGCCAAAGTTGCCATATGTGTGTAATATAACAAATGTAACGGTGTTTGGACAATTTATCCATATTTTTTAGTTTTTGTTTTGTAAATGATATTCTTTTTTACGAAAGTGTATGATAATATTTACAACCAGTACTATAATTACATTATATGCATTCGTGTTTACTATCTTGCATTATTATTATTATTATTTAAAATTTTTGTTATCTTTTCATCTATCCCTTGTAAACAACACTTGGCTCAAAACACAACTCATATTACTATACTTTTGTATAAAGAAATCAGAAAAAAAAAATTATTTGAAAAACAAGGAATAAGATAATAATAATAAAGTTCATTAGATAACAAAATAGGTATGGGTAAGATGTACTTACAAAAATATAATACAACAAAATTAAAAGAAATATACTTTTATTGTTAAGTGGGATTTATTTACAAATTATAAATTTTTTTACATTTTTAATAGGATATGTTTAAGAAAGGAGTTTATATATAAGTATTTAGGAGAGTCAATGTCGCTACTTGTAAATATTCCTGTTTATATACACAGTTGCAAATGCAAACAATATCCACCCAAAATGGATTTTGATAAAAAATTTAATGAGATTTAATGAAAATCTTTTATGGATGATAAAAAGAATAAAATATATTAAAAAAATGGAAAACTGTTCTTTTTTTTTCCCCAATATTTTATGAATATAAAACATTGAAAAAATTTAGTTTCAAATATGTGTATATATATATATATATATATTGAAAAACTTCAATGTCGAAATCTTTCATGTTTAATTAACCATCATGGGCCCAATTATGCGGACTGGGCTGATTCAGCGGTCACATTGCCATATACAAAACATTTCCAAGTGCACCGTTCAAACTTAACATGAGACCTTTCTCAAAATAATAAGGGGAAAAAAAAAATTAAAATGAGACCCAAATCCACATAAAAAATAAATAAAACGTTTCCACAAGCTACATATTTGCACCTTGCTAAAATTGTACTGCACCCTATAAAAAATTGTTTAACAAACTTCTAATTTTTAATTATAATTCACTGAATGAGTTACATATAATATCTTTAATTTTATTTGTGTATAATTTCATATATAAATTTCACTAAAGCTATAAAGTTTCTAATGCATGATATATATAAATTTCACATTGAAATACTTCTAATGAATGATATATATATACACACATATTCTACGAATTAGAATTTTTGAAGAGATTACCAATAGAGTGTAATTACCAAAAGGTGCACAGTTTAAGTAGGACGTAAATTATTGCTACTTTTATCATTCATTCCTCATGTGTGTCACATTCTTTGAATTATTCTTATAAAACATCTTATCAAAATTATCGAATTCCAACAAATTTATTTTGGTCCAATTTTGTTCTACTAAATAGTTTCTATATAGTGATAGAAATTATTAGTGATAGTGATTATTAGATTATAATTCAAACATACATAAAAATAAAAAATTTAAAAAATGTAAAAATCAAATATAACTAAATCACTTGGATAACTCTGTAATTATATAAATTTAATTTAAGAGCTAGCTAAATCTGTAGCATTTAAATTCATTTTTAAGATTTTTTTCAAAAAATCATATCAATTAGAGATAATCATGAAAAGCCCCTGAAAACGAAAATAACCTCATTTAACCCTAACTTTTGATAATATTAACCAAAAAAACCCCTATCGTCGCCCAAAAGTGGTTTTCATCCAGATTTAAGGTGGTTTTTTGGAAAAATTAATAAAATATGAAAATAGCCTTTTGGACTGTCATAGGAGAAAGAGAAAATGTCTGTTAGTTTTATGATGATGTGAAAGCCTATATGTAAGTTAGTAAAAGACAAAAATTAAAATATAATTAAATTACAAACTTATCCCCTTTCAAATGACAAATTTGATCCTATCAAATGATCGTTGCTACAACGGTAACAAACCCAAAATCTGTATAAAAAGGTAGCACACTCATTCTTTTTCATTTAATCAAAAAACCAGAAAAAGACTTATAGAGTCCTTATCCTCATCACACACACACATACTCCTTTCTGTTGCCAATTGATGAACACACACCTTGCTACCATTTCAGAAACATATACTTGATATCAGTTCACAAATACACTCACACTTTGCTACTAGATGAAACAAACACATACACACTCCTTTCTACTATCTGTTCACAAACACAAACACACCCTTATATTTTTAAAAAAACAAGAAAACAGACACACACACACACACTCCTTATCTGCATCACACACAGAGACATTTCTGCTACCAATTAACAAACACACACACACCCTGCTACCAGTTCACAAATACATACTTGATAACAATCAAGGTACATACAGGCTTTGACACCCAAAAAATGGCATCATTTTCAGGCTCATCAAACAACATCAATGGAGGCAGAATCAAATTCAAAAATAGGAGATGTCATTGTGGGAGAAAGGCAGCTGTAAAGATTTCAGAGTCAACAAGCAATCCCAACAAACTCTACTTCACATGTGAGACAAGGCAATGTAATTTCTATTACTTTTAGGATCCAGATGAAACGGAAAACGGAAATGAACATGTGTTGTTTGAAATGCAAAGATTTGTAGGAAATCCTATAAATCATTATATTGAGGAAGAAATAAAAGTTTTTAATCAAAAAGTGCAGAATGTTGAAGGTTTACATGATAAAGTCCACAACTTAGAAATCGAAATTGTAAGATTGCAAAACATGGAAACTGCAGTAGGAGGGTTAAGGTTTATGATGGTGTTAAACATATATTTTTTTGGCAATTCTATAGCGATGTATGTACAATGCATAGTGAAATTGTAATGAAAAGACTATTGATCATTGTTATGGGTATTTTTAGGTTATTCAAATGGACTGGTAAAAGCCCAACACTATCGATAGAAGTACAAAATAAATAGAAGCCTAAGGCCCTCCGAAAAGAAGAAGTTGTACATGTGGCTAAGGCATAGCTTACCAAGCGTCCAACTTATCAAACAGCTTATCAGACCCTGCAGGTCCAGTTTGTCAGACGTACAGGTTGCCCAAGAATACAGCTCATCAGATATATAGCTTATCAACTGAACAGCTCATCAGATATACAGCTCGCCAGTCGTCCAGCTTGCAGAGCTCAGACCATATAATCAGTTCAAGAAGACAAACACAGTCGGACTCCGGACGTTCCAGCTCGTCACACAAACTGTCGAACACTATAGTTCGCAGGTCGCAAGTCAACTTACACTAACAGTCAAAACTACCAAGCCAATTACAGTTCAAGACGTGTCGTACACATTAATTACAGTCTGGATTATACAGATCTTATCTAGCTACTTAGATTAGCCGCTTAAACAACTTATTTTAACAGCTATCAGACGCATTTAATGGAACCCAAACGTATTAAATGCAAATTAGGCGTATTAAGTACAAATAAGAAGTATTAACTGTAATCATCATTATATTTTAACTTATTAGGCGCTACTGTAGCACCTCTCCCCCCTATAAATAAAGGAGGATCCTCATTGTTACAAGAGAGTGCCGTTTACACCTTGAAAAATAGTAAGAAACAGTGGACGTAGGCAAAGTATTAAGCCGAACCACTTAAAAACCCCTGGTGTCCTTTGTTCTTCCTCTATCCTCTCTTTACTTTTTCCTGTATATTTGTTCAGTTCACCTGATAGCTGCAGTTTGGGCCTACACGAACCTAGTTTGGCTAATTCCAAACATCGACAATCATAAATGCACCATAAGTAATATTCATCATTCATTAATAACAATATCCATTAACATCATCATTTGCATAACATAATTATCATTGTTAAAGTTCATCATTCAGTAACATCATTCAATATGACCTAACTCATGATGTTATACCTCATATGCCAAAATATATACATGTTTTTTGTATCCTATTATAAGGATATCATGATTGTGGTAGGTTACATAATCACAGTTCATATAACCTACCAAAATTATGCTAGCTCAAAAAAATCATCAATAGTTTCTAAAACATGTAACCTGTGTAATGCTAGCACAAAAACATAATTAAACATATATGAAACAAAAACAATAGGTTATCTTCTCTAACTAACCCAATCATCTTAAGTCTACTATAACTTGAGAATGGCACCTATGTTGTGATTGTGAAGATGATCCCACTTCATTTCTCTGTGGAGTAAGGAAAAAAGTGACACAATGTTAGATAAATAATAATGTTATAGACAATTAATAAAATGACAATGATACATTTCTCTTAGCTGCAACTGTTTTTTTGTTGTTGGTATTGACACAATTCTATAATTACAATAATCTAATTAGTATCATAAGTTAGTAGAAACAACAAAAGAAGTAAATTATGTTTTGTTATTACCTTTGCCTTAGTTGCACCATTGCATGACCTCTTATTATGACCAGAAATTCCACATAGCTTGCATGTTACATTTGATCCCCTTGGCTCTTTTGCCCTTTCATCTAATTCTCTATTTCTTTGGGTCTTAAGCCTACCAAGTAGTTTCTTGATGATTGGTGGGAGCAGTTCTTCAGTAGCAATCTCTAGCCAATTAGAAATATCTAGGATAGGGTGTATCATGCTTTCATAAGTCCTCTTGAATGCACTTTTGGTTAGATAAGGGTGCACAAACCTTGTAATAGCTTCAGTTAATGCAGCGCTTGGATTTGAATAAGCTGTTACACATGTAAGACATAAGTATAAAAATCATTTCATAATTGATATTGATAAATGTAAAACAATTTAAAGGAAGGTAACTACCAATGCTTGCCACAGCATGAATACAAGGCACACCACTAATCTGCCATGCTCCACATTCGCATGTGAAGTCCTGCATCTTAGTGACATATGCCCTACCTACAGTGCCTATGACTTCAAACTCAGTCTTGCCAGCCTGTAATATCATCATATCTCTACCTTTCAAACTTGCCCTGATAATTTTATTGTTGACAAATGGAGACAATTCAGAATTCCAATTAGCACATAGTTGCTTTCTTTGATGAAATCACTACATCACAATCCTCCTAATGAGCTCCAGCAACTGGAGGTGGGTCTTTGCCCGATGGTTCTCCAACATGCTGTTAAATGATTCAATCATGTTATTAGTGACATGGTCACATCTGATGCTTGGATCAAATGCATACCTAGACCAATGTTTAGGTGCTATGTCCTCCAACCATTGTCGTGTTTTGATATTGAGCTTCCTTATTTCTTCCATGCTACGTTTGAACTCCCATTTTTTAGTACTCCTACTAGCTTGCCAAAATAGTTTTTTCATTTTTTGACTGGCCCAATGTTGCCTGAAATTAGCATTGATGTGTCTCGCACAGTACCTACAAGTGATGGTGTTAAATTATTACTAGTAAAACCAAGCATATAAATATAAGTATAAAAAATATTAATAGTACATACCTTGTGCTTGCCGAGGCTAATATTGTTCCAAAGCTTTCAATACACCATTTTGTCTATCACTCATGAAGGTGATAGGTTGATCAATGGGCATGTCTAAGTACCTCTTCAAATTTTGTATAAATCACGACCAACTTTTTTCACATTTACTCTCATAAATGCAGACTGCTAAGGGATACAAACTATTGTTGGTATCTAATGCCACTGTTGAAAGTAGTATGTCTTTGAAGGGTTCCTTTAAAAAATAACCATCTAACGCAATGAAAGGCCTACAACCTGTTAAAAACCCAACTCTTTGAGCTTGAAAACTAAACATAAATTTTTGAAAAGTAGGCTCTAATTGATGTAACCAAATAAAATTGGTGTGTGTGACCATATATACATATCGCCTCAAGTGTTTAAAACATTTGGCATGATCCTTGGCTAATGCACTTAAAGCCCTTTGCTTAGCTTTATATAATCTTCGTACATAACTTATCTCTCAGAATCTCTTTCATTACAACTACCTTGACATCGGGATTATGTTTCACCAACATTTCAAACTTACTCGCAATCTACTTCACTTTGGCTTCTTCACTCTTATATGACCTATGACACTCATGCACATCATAATATCTCTTGATCTTCATGTTAACTTTGTAACACCCTTTACCCCGATTTCCCGTCGGATTGAGATTCGAGGCGAAGGGCGTTACGGTTCCGAACTGTAAATTCATTTATTTGAAAATTTCTTACTAAAAAAAATGGAATCATCACTAAAAGTTTTTAGGATATTAAAAAACTTTAATATCATTTATCTCGTTTATAATTTTAGAAAATCCAGCAGAGTCTCCTCTGTTTTTCTGAAAATCCCAATTTTTACAAAAACTTTTAAAGAAAATAAAGACACTTCAAAATGTTTCTTTCACTTTCTCAACTACCATTTCGGACCCTCCGGTCCGACTTCAAATTTACTCCACCACACAAGCATTTTTCAAAATTATATTATTATGAACTTGATTAATAAATCAAAGCGGCGCACTAACTTTTTCGGAAAAGTAATTTAGGCCACAAAATTTGATGTAAAATACAAAAATTCATCACATGCATCGTAGTGGGTTTTACGGATTACAATTTTATTTATACAAATATATAAAATTTTCAAAACATATGTGAGTCATTGAATATATATATAAAAATACGAAACTATTAAACGTGAAAGGATTGTGACTCGTAAGAGACGCGACAACTATCTTCTTGTCCGAATCTATCTACAATGCTTAATCCTAATTTATGCGTAGAAAATCCAACGCTCAAAGTGTTTCTATTTAAAGGGGAAAAGGGGTATACACTAAATTTTAAAAATCTATCATTTATTCAAATTACCTTATTACGAAACAATATTATCTGAAATCCTCAAATTTATATAAAAATCAACTCAAATTACTAATAAATGCACATACAAAATACACACCATTTAGTATTAATCGTATCAAATCGATCTATAAAAATTTGTTTAAGATCGTGATGAAAGCACAGTACTAAAAATTTTGACCTATCAACTACATAATCATATTCCTATTATTTCCTTAAACAAAATAAAACGATTTTTATTTAAATTATTGTTATTATGATTATTATTATTATTATTTTACTATCAGTTGCAAACTAACATTTTACAATTGTTTAAACTTTTACCACTAATTTACAAAGAACCCAATTTTTATATTATAGTGCCAAATTTCAAATTTCTCAAGTTTTTATCTAAATTTCACAAATAAATCAATTTACTAATATTAGCACATATATAAAATAAATGAGACTCATCGTAAAGCATATCAATCTGATTCTTTATTTATTTAATTATTTACATTTCATAACAAATTTTGATGAAGACAATTTATAAAAATAATTTCGCATATCAAATACATCTTAGTCATTAACAATTTTCAAACATAATATTAATACATTTTCATTTAATAGATTTCAAACATCACAACACAGTTTTCTCTTAAATCTTTACAGCGCCCTTCGTAAACTCTGACACGATACCATGGACCGGAATTCGGGTCTCAGATAGAATAAACGACGTTCCCGACATCGGCCACTCGGTGACTACCCGTCGGGTCGGCTATCACATATCACAGTCAGTTTCGACTTCAGGACCGGACACCCAGTGTCTCTCATAATCCATTCATCGAAAACTACGTATCGGTATCGGTATAACGGTGCAGTACTGCTATATTACCCTATTGGCATGTCAACTACGAGTCCCCACCTACCAATGTTCAGGTTTACGCGGGCCCTTTCTCAATTTTATTAATCACAAATTTCATATTTTGATAACTTTTGTTTCTATATAAATATTTCATTCGGAAAGCGATAAATACAATTTGAGACACGCATTTTCCTATATATATATATATATATATAATCAAATTATCAATATGAACATCGAAAAATTCTATTTTTCATTCAATGAACGCATTAAATCCTTCCCAAAACGTTCGTGTCTTTCTTCCGATATACACTCGGTCAAAACACTGAACTTATCTGTTTCTTTCTCGTTTTTATTTGAAATTCATTAAAATCATATTCAAATAATCCTTTTATTCCAATTCATCGAGATAATTTCATATATTTCACAATCAAACAAAATTTCAATTTAAATTCTATTCTAACATCATTCAAAATATATCCAATTTACATAAAATCAAAAACCCAATATAATTAATATATTATTTCAATCAAATTTATAATATTTCAAAAATTTATAAATACGACCTTTTAGAAATAAAATGAGATTTTCAAAGGAAATGTACATAGATATTTTTGGGCTTGAGTTTGAGATATCATCTCAAACGCCTACGTACCCATTCTATCATTGGGATCAAAGCCCTCGTAGTTCAAACAAACTTTTATTACAATTATTATTATCAAAATAATTTCACAATACGCTCGATTTCTATTTTCAGTTAAGCATATATATTTCTCAAACTTTTTATTTTCCATTACATAATGTCACAAAATTATTTATGCTATGATTTCACATAAACATGAAATTAATTCAATTAAAATAACAATATTACACAAGTTACGGAATAATTAATTTATTTTCAATACATAATATACACTGAAATATACGTAAACATACTAAAAAAATTTAATTTTAATCATTTTCAAATCTTAAATCATCTATATGCAAAATTGGTATAACTCGATTTCTAAATATAAACATAATTATCAAAATACATATTCTATACTCAAATACTAAATTCTAATACCTAATCATTAAATTAATAAACTAATTAAATAATTTTCTTCGATCAACACTTAAATAAATAAAATCTGAAACATATATAAGCTTTTATTTCAATCGTAAAACATAATTTATAATCCTAACTCAATCAATTAAAAATAAATTCATCCATTTACATAATTCTTTTATTATTTATTTATTTATTATCTTAATATTTTATTATTCTCTCTTTCCACTAACTTCTGTATGTATATATATTTATTTCTCTCGGCATTCAATTGCCGGTCTTCAATATGTATATATATATATATTTTTATCCAACAAGTCCCACTGTTAATAACAAGTATAACTACATATATTTCTATATATTTTTCAAGTAGATCCCACCACTAATATATATATATAAGTATATATATATATATAAAAATCACACTTATAAACAAAAATCATCACAAAATCACATACTCATGCCATTTATTTCATAAATTCTCATCAGACCCGAAATTAAACTTGACAAATAGATGAGTTTTAGCAATTTTTGAGCTTAGAAATAGGTAGATCATATAAAAATTAAGTGATTAAAGCAATTAAATGGAAAATAAAACAAAACAAATTGAAGAAAATAGACAAAGAAGGCTCACGACAACAGAGCATAAGCAGAAGCAGAGTCGGCTGGGCTGGAGCAGAAAAACAGAGTGAAAAATCTGGAATTCTCGGGTTTTATAATAATCAACTTTTTAAATTTATGCTTTTGCCCCAAAATTTTTGATATTTACAAATTGACCCTAAAAGTTTTTATTTTGTACACTTACACCCCTACTCACATACTAACATCCCATTGGACATTCTTGCTATCACATCATCTCACTAACTCATTCAAACTTATTCATAACTTTATTTTATTCAAAAATAATTAATTTATTTTAACGAAAACTAATAATAATAATAATAATACTAATAATTATATAATAAATCATTTATTTTCATTAAATTCAAATTTATTTCCATTTAATAAATTACTTATGAAATCAACGAATATAAATCAGACGGAAATAATCATCGGGGCGTTACAAACTTTATCCTTCATCAATGATGCATGAATCATCTATAGACAGCCCACTACTTTACACTTGTATGTCAGTCTATCTTTGTCATTCTTTTCTTTAATAAAACCCATGCCTTCTTGGATGACATACTCCTTTAATAGCTCATTCAAGCTGTAAACTGAATCATGAATCTAATTGACTTAAAAACTAATTTTTCCCTTACTACCATGGACAAAGGAGATTCCTTTCATATACCTAGCAATTGTGGCTTCTAAGTTCTCATCATCAGACTCATTGCAGGCATCATCATCATTTGACTGATAATCTTCAAATAAATTAAGGTTATCATCATCTACACCTTCCCCCCATCCACTCCATTATCCATATTTTCCATTTCTTCATCATCGCCCACACCTTCATCCCTATCTACATCATCACTCACACTATCCTCCTCGTCAACATCATCACCTAAACCGTCTGCCCACTTACATCATCACCCACACCTTTCCCATTATTATCACCCTTATGACACTCATGCACATCCTGACCTCCAAAAATCATTTCCTCGAAATCATCCATTATACCTATTAGCATTGGTTCAGGAATACGACTACAACTTTCATCACCAGATGGTGATACTGGGGTATAGTCCTTCCTTTCTATAATAAATACCAGCTTCCTAACCTTATGCCTATCAAACAGATCTAACACCCCTAACATCTCTCTATTAGAAGAAATCGATTACTTATCACCATTCCAAGGTATTTTAATATAAATGTCATGGTCAGAAGATTGAAGACCAGAATGTTTGATAGTGATGTCGTCACCATGAAAATCATGTAGTAAAGTTATAATGCTAATGTGATCCCTATCACATGATCCTAAATCTACCAACTCCCCTGAAACACAGACATAAATATCGAACGTATCACCCATGGGTAGCCCTGTAACAAATGAAACCAATGTGTTTATAAATATAAAAAACTAGCCATTGATTTACATATAAATGTAAGTATAAAAAATTATAATAAAGCAATGTCAGTTGCAAAATATGAAATTTCTAACATTTACAATTCAATAATATTTTATAATAACCCACTTGAGCAAGTAAGAAACAACAAAAACAAAAAAGAATAACCCACTTGATAGATAATGCTTACTTTGTTCTCTGTATATTAACAGCAAACATGAACCCTTGTTTGCTACTCTATGTAAAACAAAACAAATAATTGCAAACAAAAAAGGGAAACAAAACAAAAACTAGGGAGTTGCACTATTTGCTCCATTTTTTTTTTTTCTGAGTAAAAAAGAGTTGCAGTAAATTTAAAATAAGTAAAAAAAAAAAAAAGGATTTAACTTTTTTTTTTACTCAAATTGAAAATTTTATTATTTCAAACAAGAATAATACACCAATCACTCATATAAGCACAATCGAACATTGTTAATCAAAACAAGCACACAGTCCCTTAATTTTTCATCAGTTATATCCATTGCCAAAAACCAAAAATACTAGTATAGTCATTATCACAAAACCAAGTACAACGTGATGAATGATTGAAAGAAACAAAAATCAAACAGTTTCAATCCCCTCTTTTCATATTCCAAAAAGCAAGTTAACCTTGCCAAAACACCAATTTAACCATACAAAAACACCAACAAACACATAAATGACCCAAAAAAAAAAATAAGGTTCATGGCCCAAAACTGAAATTATATGTGTAGGAGCAATCAAGTGAATTGGTTACATAAAAATAGGCCATAACATAGCATAGAAAAACAAAGGATAGAAGAATGCAAACAAGGCATAGAAGTTGATTTGGAAGCAAAACTGCTTGTGAGATCAAAATGACCAAAATGATATTACAATTTTTTTATAAGCTAAATAAGAGAGGACAAACCAAAAAGTATAGTATATCAACGTTCGAACACAAAGATTTATGTTCTAATTAAGACATTTACTTATAATACTAACAATTAACATATAAAAAGAACTTGGGAATGATTTATGAGTTCTGACCATATGGTGTTAGTCAGCTACAACAATAAATTATTAAACTGCAACATGTCACTTATTTATAGTACTAAATTAACATATACAAAGAACTGGAACTAGTGGCGAGCATTATAAGCATTTGAAGTAGGAGATATCTCCCCGATCCTAGGCTGTTTTTCTTATTATATGCAACGGATAAATTGTTATAATCAACAATGACAACCAAGTATTAAAAAAATTACATTCTCATATATTATAATTTCGATATCTGTTTTACAGGCATATTAACATGTACTGGAATAAATTGTTATAATCAACAATGACAATCAAGTATTAAAAAAATTGCATTCTCATATATTATAATTTTGATATCTGTTTTACAGGCATATTAACATATACTGTTAGCGGAAGTGCAAACTCAGCATTCAATGGACAGTGCTTACATCTGCCACATCCACGTTTGGCTCCCATTAGATAAAACTCTAAGATATCTAGACCTATCAACACAGAAACTCATATCGTCTATCCATGCAGACGAAAAATAACGAAAACCCCACAAACAACCAAACTAACAAAACATCATCACCCATTAAAAAACACAAGCATGCAACATTCACAACATAACAAATCCATGAAAAATATTAAACTTTACTCACTTTGGTTATCAAAGTGATGCAGTTTATTACAAACCAGTGAATCCATGTGCACCACTGCTTGTTATCCAGAAGATGCTCAATTCATTTTTAACACTCTACATAACTAAAATGAATGTGTTCTCACAATAATTCGAAACATTTACCGAACGCTTGAGAAATAACTAAAAAGGAACATGAAAAACAACCAAAATTGAAAATAATTGAAAAATTAATTTTTTCAAGCTTCATTAGATGAAATCTCAATCTAATCTACCAAATATGTTCAAACATTACGAAAATCCCAAATTTTTTTTAAAACCCTAACCCATGAATCAACAGACATTGAAGTTAGTACATAAACCATACAACCATACCACCATGCATGCATGTTCTAACAACAATAACGAAAACCAAGTAGCAATTTTAACACGTAAAAACCTCACCTTCCCTCCTTCGACCAGCAGCATTAGCTCCCACCAAGTTCGGCCTTCTTCAAATCACTTTCTATAGGTTAGAAGCATTGAAGCTCATCACCCACCACCATCTTCATGTCGATCAACAGATGTTGTAAGGTTTTTTGGCGCAAAGTTGGGTATCTCTTTACCAGACGACGGGACCACAAGCAAGGGCATGGAGGGGGAATGGAAAATGTGATGAAGAAATTGGTTTTGTGTTTGTCAACTGGTCCACCCATCTCATGTTCAACGTGTCGATGACTGAGTGACATTCATTTAATTTAATTTAATTTTATTACTTTACAACTTAGATTTTGTGGTCCAGTTGTATTCAATTGCTTATGGTCCCATTCAATGACGTTTTTACTCTTAGCGTTAACAGATCTATTACCTTTTTTGACCCATTTACTATTCCAATTGACTGTCAGACCTCTATTACTAATATTTTCAAAATCACTGGTGGTTTAACATTATTTTCATTTTTAGGGGGTAAATTGATAATAACTTTATCAATTAATATTAATGCTTTCTAGAAATCGCTCACAAGTCGTGCACTTTTGGTAGCAAAAACCATTCAACTTGAACCTTCAATCAATTACATCAAAAGTCATATTCAATTCTTATTCCCCCAACAAAAGCATCTCTATCACTCGCTAGTGGAGTGGTGCAGTGGTGCCACTCTCACCTGTCTTTGCTTTTCTATAAACTGAGGGATAGATTCGAGTAGTAGTAATGTCAAAGTTACATCAAGGTATGTGCAATTTTCCCACATTTGTATAGGTAGCCCTCTCTTATGTATTGAGAACAAATTTTTGAATTGTGAGTTAGAGTCTTATTTCAGGAGAGGTTCAAGTAGCAGTAGCGTCAAAGTCTCACCAAGATGTGGACAATTTTTATACTTTTGTGTCGATATCCCTCTCCCAGCTATTGGGAGTAGAGTTTCAGATTGTGTTTTAGAGTTTTATTTTACAAAGTTCTGACAGTTGTAATTGTAATTGTAATGTAAAAAAAAAAAATAGTAGAAAACAAATGCATCTCTATCCCACTGTAATTTCCATTAAATCGCCTTTCAATTCTAATATAATATTTTATCCTCCAATAATACACCGTCCAGGCATAATAAATTGAACTTAATAGTATTCATATTTTCAAACCAATCAAATAACATATTCATATAAATTTTGCACGCTGACATTCAATTAATATCAAAATGCAAAGTCATATACAATTTATTGAGATATTGATAAAGGTACACATATTTTATGGGTATGATGTAATGAAGTTGATAGTAAAACTAACCTGACTTTCTCAAGGACATGCTTTTATTTTACAAGTATATAATTTTCAATGATGACGAAGAATTTTAAAGCTAAAAGACTTGTTAAGCCAAGCCTTCCAACCCTTTTCATGTCTCGTCATCATTTCTGACCTGCCTTCTGTCATGTGTGGTTTCAACTGTTTCTTGCATAGCACAAAGTTTCTGCCTCCATGGGATCCTATTGCTTCACCTGGATTCAAAGCTACATAGCCAAAAAGAAAAACAAATAACAAAGCCCCAAAAAACAACAATAAAATTGAAGAGTTATTGAGTTAATGAAGGAGGAAATATTGATCGAAAAGCCAAGAAGAAGATTGAGGAGACAATGAAAAATGGAAGACCAATGTCTAATTTATGATCTTTGACTAAAAGTTTTTTGAAAAGATAAAATAAAAAGTCTTACGAATCCAAATAGTATTTAGAGAATTTCTTTAAGGAAACTTTCTTTGATTTATTTTGGCAAAGCTTAACAACAAAGGAAAAGAAAAAGAGAAAGAAAAACAAGTACTCTAATAGAGATGTAATAAATCACAGGAATATAAAATCTTTCTAGAAAGTGTTTTAAATTGATCAAGTTTTCGTTTTTATTCTGTCAAATCTCCACAGTAGGAAAAAAAAAAAAAAGCAAAAAGGAAGAGTAAAATCTAAAATTGGGAAGTAGTTCATAAATAAAAAGTTCATAAAGTTTCTAGCAAAAAATGTGATTTTTTTAATTAAAGGAACACTTCAAGTCCTCTCTGAAGATATATATTCAACATCAACAAAGCGCTTTCAAACTTTAAAAGCAAAATAAAGGGCCTATGCACCACTTTTTAATTGCACAATGAAAGAATTCTCTTTAACAAAATTAAAATTAAAAAGTAGTGGCTTGTGATCAAAATTCTTCAATTTCATTCACTAATATTTGTGAAAACTATTGGTATATATGGTTTCTTAGTTGTATTGTCTTTTTTTCTTTTTCTTTTTTTTTTTTTTTTTTTTCTTTTTGAAGGAAAGTTGTATTATTAATTAAAAACAAATAATTATGGCATCAATTAAGAAACCATCAAACAACACTACCCAGATAAATTAGAACATAGATTAATAAACCAAATAAATAAATAAAATCAAACAAAAGCAAATAAATTCTGGAGAGTATGTATGTGACATATCATACCATCTGATCCTGCATTGGCGCTGTAGAGAAGAAAATGATCAACATCAAATCCAAGAACCGGGAGGCGGCCTTCGCGAGCAAAGGACTTCAAAGCAGTGTCAATGACATTTGCAACAGAATCATTCTCATTCACTACAAACCTTAAAGGCCCTGCACTGCCTAGAACATTTATAGTAATCAAGAATCTATTTTTCTCATTAATTTTATTATGGTTATCATGATTAGGCTTCCTCTTGTTCACTTGTAACATCAGTTTCTCATTGTTGGTTTTCTTCATGATTTTACAAGAAAGAGAAGGTGGGGTTAATATAGAGAGAGCACTTTCAAGGGTCAAGGCCAAGGCAACGATAATACCAGGCTTGTTTGCAAGAGCTAAAGGAAGAAGAGGATAGCATGTGTAGGACACATGTGGTTGCTCTATCATGAGATGGAATATAAGATAGAAAGTGCATGATTGCAAGTTTTCTCCACTATTCAAAAGACATGATGATAGAAGAGGACTAGTATTTCGATTGGAAGACGAAGAATATGAGCTACAAGAAAAGAAGAGAAAATAAAACCTATCTAGGGTTTTTGGTTTTTGTTTACAAGAAAGAAAAGAGAGAGTTGAGAGGCTGTCAATGGGTAGGTGTTATGCCATTGACTTTGGTGCCTTCATGGCACACGTACGATTTTCACCTAGGTAAGTTTTCTCTCACCATTTAAAATATGTGAGTTATCCCTCTACCTTGTGTAAATATTTCTCATCATCTATATATGGATTGCTCTCTTCCGCTTGAGAGTTGTTTCTCGGGCCACATCATAGGGTCAAATCTCGTTTGATTTCGGTTAATCTCTAGACTGTTCTAGCTCTAAAAAATAAAAAAAAAGAGAGAGAGAGAGAGAGAGAGGTAGAGAGAGAGAGTAGCAATTGGTTGTTTCTTATTTATTATTTTGGTTTTGATAACTTTTTACAATACTTTATTTCATTATTTTGGGTTATTCTTTTCATTGGTTGTTGGGACTACTTATGCCAGGTTTAGTGGCCTTGTTAGTAGGGCAGTTGGAATTTACAATTTCAATTTTTTTTTTTTTTCAAGATATTGAGGCATTCAAGCCTCATTAAATCTTATATTATTCTAACATCTGATTACATTTGAAAAGAACACAAACTTATTTTATTAGTTTCATCATTTTAGAAGTCATGCATTCAGGTCATATCTGGCTGTTCAAACTATAGACTAACCATAATAGTTAAAAATAAAACTATTATAAGCAACGTAACCTTAACCCACAATATTATGGACTTGGTAAACTATTTCATATTGTGACTAAAGCTTCTGTATTACATTTTAAATTTTTAAGAATATACATTAATTTAACAATATAATTTTACATTTAGTTAACAAGAATCCAAAGAACCATGTTGAGGTTTCATTAATTTCGTGAAACACGATCTTATGGTTTTGAAATTAAGTTAAACAAAAAAATTGTTAATTAACGAGGCTTTAAAAAGCTTTTATCTAATTTTAAAACCTTATGATTGTTTTCCAATTTTGACAAACCTTGGAACCATTTTTTTTTTTTTTAAAAAATTAAAAGACCAACATTAAATGGGTTAAAAACTCTACTTACATAAAATTTTATTACTACTACTACACCTACTCCTCCTCCTCGTCCTCCTACTAATACTACTACGCCTGCTACTACTACTACTACTGCTACTTCTACTCCTACTACTGCTTCTACTCCTGCTACTAGTACTACTACTACTTCTCCTGTTACTACTACTACTATTACTACTTCCCCTCCTCCTATTGCTTCTAGTACTCCTCCTGATACTACTACTACTATTACTACTCTTCCTCCTCCTACTGCTACTACTACTATGACTACTACAAGTTTTTATAGCCAATTATATAGAAGGAATAAGGATTGTGGTTTCAGAAAATAACAACTATGAAAAGCATCTATTAAAAGTTGTTTTTCTTTGATTAGAGGAAAAGCACACCTAAATGGCATATTTGATGTTACGTGCTCAATTCAATGTCGCAATTATTTATTCAA
Source organism: Dimocarpus longan (assembly GCA_022984855.1). Lineage (NCBI taxonomy): Eukaryota > Viridiplantae > Streptophyta > Magnoliopsida > Sapindales > Sapindaceae > Dimocarpus > Dimocarpus longan. The sequence goes on from CM041021.1 coordinate 2,097,403, forward strand.
AAGGACGGTAAACGGTGGTTGATTCCGGAACCAGATGTTTCATGCATATTATATTTTGTTCCAAAGCTAGCCAGCTTTTCATGCTTGATATGATGTTGGGACAAATTCATGTTTTAGCTCAAATAAGAAAGAAAATTTTGTTTATGACCTAAAAATAAAAATCATTTACTTTTAATGCCAAATTATTCAATTGTTTTTAATCATTTTCAACCCTTGAAACATTTCACGTACAATATTATAATAAAAATATTTTCATGTATATAAATTGTTTGCCAACCTACATGAAAAATTATCACTTGAAAATATTTTATGTAAATGAAAACATTTCACGTACAATACTACACGTGTGATGGATAAAAGGAATTAAAGTTTTGTTTGAGATTAAAAATGAATACCTTCATTTTGTAGCCGAAAATGAATTTTCACTTTTAATGGACCATTGTTTTTAAATTTTCATTATGATTTTTATTCTTGTTTTCCAAAATCAGAAATGTAAAGACTTTGTTGAAAGAAAGAAAAAATACCTTTTATCAAGAAAAAGGTTTTTGAATGGATATTGTATCAAAATTTGTTTTTAAAAATAAAAGGAAATTGATGTAAAATAAAAATAAAAAGAAAATTATTAAATAAGTCATTGAATATTTTGTTATTTTCAACTAAATGGATACCTACTAACCACCAAGTTTTAAAAAGTAATTAAAAAGTATTTTACTTTTATGGTGTGTTTACTTCACTTGGAGGAATCGGAATGATCTAAAATCGGAATGATTTGAAATCGAAATGAAGTATCGAAATCAGAATAAGTTATTTACTTCGACTGCAGGAATCAAAATCGAAATCAACAGTATTTCCATTGAACTATTTACTTTACTTTGGAATCGGAATGAATTAATTATAAATTACAAAAATAACTTTAATTAAATGGATTAATTATAATAAAATTATAATAATATGCAGTTTTTTCTTAATATCAAATAAAAAATGGTATATTATAATAAAAGAATTACATATTATTTTAATAATCCACTAACTTGGTGTGTAATTTTTTATTATAATATGAATTTTTTTTAATATCAAATAAAAATCAGTATATTATAATTAAAAAAACTGTATATTGTTTTAATAATCTATTATGATAATTAAGAAATTACTGATATAAAAAACAAATGGTATGCGGTTTTTTATTATAATATGTAGTTTTTTTTTTTTTTAATATCAAATAAAATTGATTTTTCTTTGTTTTTTTAAATAAGTATATAAGAGACTTTTTAATTTGGCAAAGGGAACAAGAATTGGATTCCCAAGTGGGTTGGGGGGAATGAGATTTCCATTCCACAATCTCAAATTGATATGGAACCCACACTTTCATTCCCATTACAGAATGAATTTTAATCAAGTAAACACTATCAATCAATTACATTCCTCATTCTCATTCCACAATATATGAAGTAAACACACCATTAGTCTTTTTAAGCCAACATTAATTTCCTCCATTATGAGGAGATCGACAAATCTACTCTATTGTGGAGAAGATTCTATGCGGAGACTTTTTTTTTTTTTTTTCACTTCTTTTTTATCTTGTATCTCAAGTAGATGTACGAGGAGACTTAATTTACCATACTTATTTTTGTTGGTATTTTAATAATTTCAGCTATTTTTTGTAAAATTTTTCTATTTTTTAGCTTTAATATTTATTTGAACTTTTTACAAGTAAAATGACTAAAGTACCAAATGTTAGGGTTGACTAACTAAAATTTGCTTAAAAGACAGGAAATATTTAATTTTAAAAGGTTAGGGACCAATTTGACGTTTTATCCAAGTGTTGCAAACAAATACCAAATAATTATGAGACTTATTTAATACTTGACAATAATAAAAAGATATTGAAAATCATTTTTTTTATACTACGAAATTGAACATCATTATTACAAAAACTCAACTTCTTTCTTCAAAAGTATTGTAGTGGCTAAGAAAGTAGGCCCAAAATGAAAGCCTAAAGCCCATGAAAGATCGATCGACCCAAAACATGTTAGGTCCAGTAACTGGGTTAATTCAACCCAAACAAAGCCCAAAGGCCAACAACGTTAATTTATGTAGGTCGACTGCTTTCAATGGGGATTAAATTACCTATAACGAACACAATTAAAAGGGAGTAATTTCATAACGGATATAATGATAAATGTTGTAATAACTTTGCAACGAACATCACCTTAAATGTCCATTACATGTATAAATAGGGAAGTAAGGGGCACGTCATTCTCACGAAATTTTTGCCAAATTTACACATTTTCACTTAGAACAGAGCATTTCGGTCACTTTTCCGTTCAACATGTCATCCACCGTTCTGCTCCTGTCGATATACATTCACCAGCCTAAATACACTTGATTCTATTCTACCTTGTCAATCACAATTCCGAGGTCGACAACCGTAGTTAATGTAATTGTTATTGCAACATTTCTAGAATACACACTCGTCGATCAACATAATTTTGATTCATTTATGGTTATTCTTCATTTGTTTTATTTTCATTATTGAATTGAGCATCGAAGTGTCTTCGATGGGCACCTCATCGGTATCAAAATCACCTTTCGTTTTCTTTGTTTGTTTTGCACAGGATACAGATTACCTGACTTCAAGGATGTTTACCGATAAACTCAGCTAGAAGTCAACATATTGTAATTTGACCCCACTACAAATACTAAAATTGCAATTTTAATTTCTGAAAATAAAATCTTGTTCACAAATTGATTGTCTACTCAACTAACCAAATTCACTTTGCCCAAAATGGATAAAAATTAGTAAGTTATCATCTCCGTTCCATTTCAATACTATTATTATTCTCATCTCAGGTCATTTTATTTTAAATACGAATGTCTTTTTTCACTTTCTACTTGGGAAAACTTCATTTAGTCCTAAAAGTTTTAAAAAAATATCAAGTTTTTAAATTTTTTTTAGAAACAACTCTTTTCATTCCTAATTTTTTCAAACTCCTTAAAAAAATCTAAACTATCAGTCAACTGACGATCAACGGTGACTTTAAATTATTTTTTTAACAACTTAAATTCAAAATCATTTTAGATCATTTAATTTGTAAATTCATTATTTTATTAGGAAAATCCGATAATTTACGTGAAACTAACAACCATCAAAGATAAAAATATTATTTTTTTATGCATTTTGTTAATGTTGATAATCGATTTACTAACGGTTTGGACCTTTTTGGAGGGTTTCTAAAAAGTTACGGATGAAAAAAATTCTAATTAAAAAAGCTTTAAAAACCTAATATTTTTCGAAACCTCAGGGACCAAGATAAAGTTTCTCCCTTTCTACTTTGATTTCTCTTATGTTTTCTAGTCTTGGATTTCTCAAGAGACTTTCTCATCTTTCTTTACCTTTCTTCTCTTTTCTTCTCTATTTTTATTTTCTTTTACAGGTCAAAGCTTCCCACTAGAAAAACAGACTTATGGATTTGAGGGTTCACTACAGTGACTTAATAATTTGGATTGTCATGAATTACGACATTGTATATTATCATTACTCACGACAATGAGTAATTAATGTGAGTTACATCAATCACAATTGATATGACTCATGATAATTCGTTCTATTATGAGTCACGCTAGTAGACTCACAATAGAACAAATAGACCTAGAAATTTGCAAGTCTAATTTCCGATATATGAAAAAAAGAAGAAAGGAGAAGAAGGAAGAAGAAGAAAAAGAAAGTAAAAGAAGAAAAAGAGGAAGAAGAAGAAGAAAAAGGAGATGAGAGATTGTAGACAAAAGAGAGAAATCCTTACGATGGAAGAAATTGTAGAAGATAATGTTAGATTTTGTTTTTTTTTTTTTTTAAGCCATTTTATTTAAAATCACATCCTTAGAACACAAATTATATATTTATTTAAAATGAGACAAAATATCCTTCACCATAATTTTTAGGTCATTTGTACCTTTATCCCTTTATACCATTCATTTTTACTTCACAGGAGGTCATAATTTCAAGCCTTCGTTCCTTGCCTAATTAAATTAGATCAGAAATTACAGAATCCCTACAAGTTTGGTGCAGTTTATTACTTCAGTTTAAGCACAACCGGCAACGCCACAATAACTTTATCAGAACTATCCGATTATGGGTAGAGTGAAGACAACGAATTCAATCTGATGACTATCAATTATCCTTCTGTGCGAGAATCATGCATGTATCCGTTTATGATATTCGAACAAGTTTGTCTTTTATATAATTCTTTGTATTTAAAATTCTTTGTACAGAGAATGCTCTCCGTATCCAGAATTTGAATTAGTTATAAAGATAAAATTGTAATACGAATTTACCATAACCTGAGAACTACTAAAGAATTCCATACTGAAATTGTTAGCAGAATTTAAGATACTGCAACAAACACATATGATATGGAGTAAGCATAGTTAAAATTTGTTACGAGACAGATACATATACCCATAGCCAGACTCCAATCCGGTTGATATGTGATAAATGTTCACAAAATTTGTAACAAGTACAATCCTAATTTCTAGTTACACCTATACAGCAGATAAACGTTAATTGAGCAAAACAAAGTGGAAGAAACACATACTAGGAATGCAGGTTGCTCTATACATTAACTTGACCTGTGGACCTGGATGGAACTACTTCACGATCAGTAAGTTATTTACCGTTAATCCTTCACCAACTGTAGGAAATTCTGGCGATAGCTGCCACTCCCCGTCAACCAAGAACTTTATTTCATACCTTCATGTAGTAGTATTATGAGTTAGAAGAAGTAACAAGTCTCATTTCAGTAATCTTGATGTATCAGTAGACTAATTAGAATCGTACCTTCCAGGTCGAAGCATTATCGTTGTTGAGAACTTGGTGAATGAACCAGTGTACTCTGGTGATAAGTGCTCCCCTTGACTCCAGCCGTCAAAGGTACCCATTACTTGAACGCTCTAATATCATACAAAGCACATGAAAAGCTATCAAATTACAACCAGAATCAAGTTCCTCACAAGTTTATGCTTAATACTTTTCCACAGGGTTTCAATATCCACAAAGCTATTAAACTATTTGACATATAATCAGCAAAAATGTATCAATCAAAAGGGGCTCACCCACAGGAAAAAGATAAATGCATAGCATTATTAGCATGACAGATATGAATATCAATGAATTGAGATCAGGTAGTTGTTTAACATTCTGAATGTCACTAAGTGAATACACATCTGATGTAATAGAATAATACACTGCTATATAGCACGACAATACAAATTTCGAATGGTTGGTGTTACTACTTTAATGCTGTATTTTAAACGGACATTAACAAAATCAATAGTGTACTAAGTCAAACAGTATAAAAGATGGAAGAATGAAAAAGTAATGATTATGAGAATGCACTTTTTTGCTTGTTTACCTCTGCCATGCCGCACCAGAATAAAGAAATTTCCTTGGACTGTGCAGCACCTACGTCCTTAATCTGTTCCTTCAGCTTCTCATGGACAGCTTTAAATCAGAAAATAAAGGCAAAAGAATTATGTCAGAAAATATGAGAAAAATTTATTAAAACAAAAGCTCCTTAGAAGTTCTAATGTTGTGTCCATAAGTCAATGAAATAGCACAGAAAGCTTCTGAAAGTTTGCAAAACTACCCTACTACAATTTTTTGCATTCGAGAGTTGTGAATATCATGGCCACCTGAATGTGTAGGAAAAGAATTGTTTTCTACGGAAAAGAGGAAAGAGAAACTCAAACTCATTAGAGGCCTACCTGAATTTATTAGACTACTAGCATACATTCATCATATACTAGAGCATTGGCAGTAATAGACAAGAATCAATGGAGAATTAAGTGATATGAAATTAACACAGTGGATATCAAACCTTCTAAGCGTGAATGAAGGTGAGATTGAATGAATTTCCCATTGATCTTTCTTGAACCTTCTGGAATGCCAGATTTAGCTATTTCTTCAGCAAGTGAGACTAATGCCTGCCCGTTTTGTTTTTCAAAAGAACAGAATCAAAATTCATTTCTATCAAAAAGAGCATGCACAAGAGAGCTTTTACACTGGCAGCTTAAAATATCAAAAGTAGGCTCTATTCAGTCGTGAACAAGCAGTCCAGCTAGGGCAAGTAAAAAACCCTTCTACAAGAAGGCTAGAACCCAAACAATAGCAGAGCTCAACAAAACCAAAAAAAAAAAATCATACAATACGCTCCAATTCAAATGAATAAATAAAAAAAGAAGTTTCTTTGATTTATGTTTGCCCATGTTAGGATAAAAGGTAATATTAACATCAACAAATGGATCTTATTTCACCACAGAATCAACGACAATAAAAGCTTTAATTTGATGTTTAGAAGAAACTCTCCATATGCAGAATCCATGGTACTACTAAATACACCAAAAAGGGAGAAAAAAGGTCTTCAGACAGCAAATATTTAAGAGGTTAACTAAGTAAAAGAGTTTTTAATTACATTCGTAAATAGTCGATTCCTGTAGGGTTGAAGCGTGATCTAATGATGGCATGCAGAGATTATGCTTTTGAAAGCTGCTGTTATTTGTTGGAGCAACTTCCTATAATATTTTATTTGGTAATTGGTAAGAATTAAAATTTGCCCTACCATTACTCTATATGCAACATATGTCCTTATACAAGAAAACACACTAAATCACTCTAGACAGTCTAAGTGAACGAATGTCAGGCTATCTCTTCTTCAACCGGCTAGTATGTTGAACCAAATAAAACCCAGCTTAATCCATTACAAAACCACCTTATGTTATGTTTTAAGACTCATTACTTGATTATTAAATGATGAAGATAATTTCATGTTTCATTTTCTAGAATCTGCACTATCTCATCTCTCATGTCCAAATTCTGCTCCTATGTCAGTTAATATCCTACTTCACTCATATATCATCATACTCACACCTAACCATTGAAATTGAGACATCACATACAAAGGCAGGGGGGTCTATCACTATTGAGAAAAGCCAAGTTATTTGTCACACGTGATAGCAGCAAAGATCTCATACTGGACAATATAAAGACAATTACGATACATACATATATAAAACACATTAATAGAAAAAAGAGTGCAGACAGTGAACCTGAAATTCAAGTTCCATGACAGCCAATTCGCTTTTGAAGTTGACCAACGCATCCTCTTTTATATGAAGCTGAACCGAACACACACAAAAGAAATACAACGTCAGCGAAGGCTTTTTCCATTTCAGGGCATATTCAATCACAAATTATAAGCATTTGATATTAACATAAACACGAGCCATATATCATTACATTCAGATGATGTCGTCAAGTAACTTTGTCAGTGGATTTTAAACCAGCAAAACTATCTAAACCAAATCCAGTAACACCAAATAAGAAAACAGATTAAAATCATTTACTTACACCTAACAATCCAACTAAGAACACTGATAATGTATAAATGAATATTGTGTATTTCATTGTGCTTTACGATGTGCAAAGTAGAGTCTATTTATAGTCTATAGAAGAGAATCAAATCTCTTAAACAAGTTAACTACAATAATACAATAAATAGAAAATCATGAAAACAGGAAAGAATATGATAATCTACAAACCTGTCGTTTGAGATACCGGTTTTGTTGATTGGCTTCACTCAGCTTTCTTGTTAGCTTTTGTCTCTCAGAATCAGCCAGTAGTGATTTCAACTATCAAAGAATCACAAGCACACATGAATACCTCACATCACTCACGTACAAGTAAAATTAAATTCTTTTTCCATAAATAATACAACCAGCCAAAACAATCGATATATCCGAGCTCCAAATTTATGAAAATATTACTCTAGAGGATATTTGTTTTCACTGATTTCATATATCATAAATTATACCTGATCGCTGCCCAACGGCTGAGATTGAAGCTTCTCAGGAGAATCCTCCTCAGAAGCAATCTCACCGTCAATCTTGGCCGTATCTTCCGATTCTATTGATGAAAAGCCATCCAAACCGACCGGCACCGAATATGCTCTCCACGTCATGTGATTCGTTTTCTTCGTCGTCGTCAATGATTTCCGGTGGCGCGTCGTCGAATTCGAATGGCCGGAGAGCAACACGCGACATGGAAGCGTATGGAGGCGTTTGGAAGTCGAATCTAACGGTGGCGTTGTTAAATTGCGCGGCAATTCGAAACCACACCTGTGAGTGAATGATGAACACGATTAAAGATTGTTTTCGAAAAGTAATAACAAAGATTTTGAAGTGAAAATAAACGTACCTGACAGTGTCGATTTTCATGTTTGAAGAAATCGAAATTGAAAAAAAAAACAAAAAAAATATTTTTTGAGAGCTATTGAGCAAGCGAAGCAGAGTGATGCGACTGAGAGAGTGAGAGACTGACACTCTGAGAGTGAAAGTGGATTTTTTTTCTTATTTTTTTTTTTAATTTTGTGGTGGAGGTGTGATTTGCCACGTGTAAGGATTAATCATCCACGTGGCGAAGTTTGAAAGGCTGGGGATTTTGGTTCACCGAAGAGGGAGAGCACGTGATGAATGTGTGGGGAGAAGCGGACGGCGGAGGATGAACATACGTGTGGGTTGGGGCCCAGCGACCCAATATAACCCGATTATTTTTTATTAAATTGGGTTAAATATTAAAAAACCTGAAATGTATTAAAATTTGTTTAAAAATAAATTGGATCGAGTTGGATTAGATTGAAAATTAAATTATGTTGGGTTGAATTAAAATTTTTTTAATTCAATTCAATCTAATTTGATAAACGTTTATCCATAATTCTAAATCTAAGATTTTCTTTTTCATCTAGATGAACACTTGCTAGAGATGAAAATCAAAAATAGTTTTTATGATAGACTGAATATTTTATTTGTAATCATTAAATCTTTATTTATACTAATTTATTTGTAATCAAATTGTTAAAACTGTAAGCGTTATCAATTAGATTTTTTGTGTCTTTGTAATTGATTAAATTCAACATGATCAATCCAATCTAGCTCAACCTGACTATTATTATATTAGATTGGGTTAACTTGAAGAATTTATTGAGTTTGATTATGTTAAAAATTTTCAACTCAACCCATATTTTGTTGGAAGATATTTAACCCAACCTCGAAAACGTCCACCCCTGAGTTTGGGTGGAAATTAAAGTTGGGGGTTAATATTACTACTATTCCTTAATAGTTGATTTAAATACACTTGGTTTGTTAAGATTTCTAATTTTACTATTGACGTCCTCTGTTGATTGCACGCAACATGAGTCGAGCTAGGGATAATTGTTGTCTTTTATTAATTTCCAATCTCGACCCAATCTTTAATATCAGGGTTGAAGTGAGTTTTGGAGCAAATAATTTTGTTCGGTCAGGATTATAATTTTTTAACCCCTGTGTCGAACTCACACCATCAACATCTCTAATTTGGATTCTCCTTCCATCTCAACTCTTCTCCACATCTTAATGCATTACAATGAAGAAGTGGCTAAAACGAAATTACTAGTGATTGTTTGTAACTCCTTTTGATTATCTAGTTTATCAAAATCAATCTTATGTGTTAGGTTTCAACAAAGAAAGGAAGAGTTCGGTTGAGGAGAGAGATCGAGTATTTCATTAACTTATTTACTGCTATGAGATACATTTATTAGTAGAACATTTGTTGGGCATTTGGTTACATATATATTGGTTGATAATGTATTTCCCAAACCTAATAAACATAATCAAATTGAGCCGGTCTAATTTAGTTTTCTTTGATTTGATTTATATTAAACAATTTATTTGATTAGTATGACTTTTTAATAACCGATTAGTTGTTAATTTTCTTGGGTTTGATCCAAATTTTTGTTTGTGTGATTTAGAAATTATTAGTGTGTTAAATATGGAACTTTTAGTAAAGTTGGTAGGGTTTGAAGATATTTAAATCTTATTTTACTCATGAAACAAATATAAGCTATATTTCATTTGTGTGTAAGTAAATAACTCATAAGTCTTTCCGATTAGAGGACAGTTTTTCTATTTAATGTGGATCTCTCTCTCCCTATTATTAGAAGATAGTAGCAGAGTGAAAATAGTGTTGTGTTTCGAACCGTTTTATAGAGTTTTATTAAGATGGTCTCGATAGATATAATTATTTGATTAGTATGACTTTTTAATAACCGATTAGTTGTTAATTTTCTTGGGTTTGATCCAAATTTTTGTTTGTGTGATTTAGAAATTATTAGTGCGTTAAATATCGAACTTTTAGTAAAGTTGGTAGGGTTTGAAGATATTTAAATCTTATTTTACTCATGAAACAAATATGAGCTATATTTCATTTGTGTATAAGTAAATTACTCATAAGTCTTTTCAGTTAGAGGACAATTTTCCTATTTAATGTGGACCTCTCTCTCTCTACTATTAGGAGATAGTAGCAGAGTAAAAATAGTGTTGTGTTTCGAACCATTCCATAGAGTTTTATCAAGATGGTCTCGGCAGATATAATTATTGATATTACTATACTTATAATATCAAATATATATTGTGTTCCGGACAGTTCTGTAGAATTTTATCAAAATGATCTCAACAGATGTTATTGTTGATATAACTATACTTATATATACATATATATATGAGTTATCTTCCATCAAGCTATGACCTATGAGAGCATATATTTGGACAGCCTCATTACTATAAAGATTTGGATTCTCTGCCAATATTTTTTTTGTTAATCTTTTAATTAGATTTTGAACATGGCGAACACAAAAATAAATGACCCAAATGAAATCAATTTCTCTCTCCCTTCTTTTTACCACAAAACAATAATATTGAAGCCATCTTTGAATGAAATACTTTTTCAAAACATCTTCCTTCAAGAATCCAGCCTTATGCAGCACCTTCTATAAGTTGACATTTTCAACATCCACTAGAGCCCTAAGTCTCTCCAAATGAGGCCACTCATCAAATATGGTCTCGGTCACCATTTTCATAGCCTTGGTGGCAATCCCTTTGCCCCAGTATTTGGAGGACAAAACATAGTCAATGTCACCTCTGCATATATCATTTCTTAAATTTACTGTCACTGAAATAACACCAATTGGCCTGTTGTCAAGGCAGATTGCTTTGAACCAGGGGTGAGGTAAAAGTTTGTTCTTGATGTACTCGTTGTCTCGCTAATGGGAGAAAATGACAAAGGTAAAAAAATGGCTTCAAAATTGTCGTTTTGTGACAAAAAAAAGGGAGAGAGAAAACTATTGGCCTTTTGTTAATGGAGCTACGCTTGTTTTGTGCTTGAATGATAGTGGCTGTTAATGGGAGAGAGAAAATGACAGGGCTCTTGTTAATGGGAGAAGATGACAAAAAATGCCCTGAAAAAATGATAGAGATAATAAAAAAAAATGGCTTAAATATTGTTGTTTTGTGGTAAAAAAAAAAAAAAAAGTATGAATTGATTTCATCTGGACCATTCATTTTTTTTTTTTTGCCAAATGTTACAATTTAATTAAAAGATTAGTAAAAATAAGATTGATAGATAATTCAGATCCCTCTTATAGAGCTTGATCTAAGCAAACTTTGGCAACACTTTGACATGGTCTGAACTCTTAAAAAAAAATTATTAATTTAAAGGGAAGAAAGAAATTACTACCGTTTGGAAATCCCATGCCAACTAACTACACAGGATTATGCCAATCCTTCAAATAAATGGGCTGGGGTTTGCAGAAATTTTTTCCTTGAGTTGGAATAAATTTAAAGGCCTCATAAAATGCTTAGTCATCCGTAGTTTATATCAGACAAAAAAGAAAAACAAAATCTAGTAATTCAATATGGTATTCTTTTATTATTTTTTTATAATTTTTAATTGTCAAAAATATCACATGAAATAATGCTACTATCTAATGTGATTTGGTGACAAAAAAAAATGCTTATTCAATATAATAATATCTCATGTTTGAGTTGTTGCACTCTAGATGGTATTAGGAAAAAAAAAATTATATGCAGTTATATAAATAAATGACCTATTAGCTTCAACATTTTCATTTCAAAAGAAAAAAATGAACCTTTAAAATATTTCTTAACATTGATAATTGATAAACATTTATTGTCATCCATCCATGAACACTTTTCACATTTAGACAGCATTAAAAATATAAATTATAAATATTCTTATTAAAACAAAGCACCTTTTAACAATTTTTGAAGAAAATTCCTTCCTTGGACACTCCTTAAACAAGTGAATTAGTCTTGCAATGAGAAAGTTAAAACAAATAAAAATAAAATAAAATAGTTTGATCATTTCACGTTGAAGCCTTAGATGGTCATTTGACCGGCTTATATGCAATTAATATTGGCCAATTGGCTCGGTCAAAACATTAAAATACAGGTTAATGTCCTCAAAGTTGCTAAGTGATCATTGTTTTTGTTTTTTCTTTTTTAAATTTGATACTAAATAGTTTAGAGATGTATCGAAATGAATACAGACAAATATATTTTTTTTAAAATTAAAAGAATACATTTCTATAATAAAAAAAAAAAAAAATCCCAGACATTCATGTAATATATATGTTATGAAACTTAAACTCTCACTAGTGGATAGAGATACGCAATCACATAAATAAGAAAGGGATGTACAAGTAATAATTGTTTGGTATTATAAGTTTGAATTGATCATTCAATTTGCAATTTGTCTCTTTAAATTTTCTAACTAATGTAATTAAATTCATTTGTTTAAATTAGTCAAAAAAAGTTGTTGACTTCAGCTAATTTTTAGATAATACAATAATTTCAACTAATTACATTATAAATTATTTGTTAAATTATTCTTTAAATTAATTAATATGATTCTCAAACCAGACACATCATAATATTTCTGTCTATCAAATATGATGAGTAAATGTTTAAAACATATAAAGAATTTAACATATATCAATATCTCAATTCAACGTTAATGATTTATGTTTTATTTTGTTTTTTTAAAAAGAAAGAAACCCTTTTTAATTGTTTCTTTGAAGTGTATAACATTTTTTTTTTCTTCCAAAATTTATTTCCTTTCATTATTATTCAAATATATTTAATTTTGTCGATGATATTAAAATTATTTACAAATAAAATATGCTTATTTTTATTCCCTTATAATGCTTAGACTTTACTTCTAATGAGTTAAATAAATAAGACTCAAAAATGTTAAAGTCACAATTCAATCACTATCAAATCAGAAGTATAACGAAAACGTCTTAAAAGGGGTTCGAGAGGGTTGACTGAAATTTATTTGTGTAAAAACCAAATTTTATTTTTTATTTTCCTCAAAAATCTAAAGTGAATTTCATTTTAATATATATATAACAAAAACTTTATTATTTTTTCATGATTTTGAAACTTTGTTAGAGTCATCAAATAAAAAAAAATAAAAAAGAAAAAAATTTAGAATCATTTAATTTTGGTAAACAAAATAGACTATTAATATATCCAATGTGTTTGTTGGGCAAGACCATTGACCAATTATTTGAGTGGAACCAAATTTTCTTTTTTCTTTTTGAGATAGAGTGGACCCAAAAATTTTTTATATGTAAAATTATTTCATCTTTTCATATTATATATTTATTTACTTCAATCAAGCGGTGGACGCAAATTGATGTTTATTACACGATTACACCTAAATGTTTTGGTCTACATCTATGTTAATGTCATTCATTGAAAAATAAAAAATAAAGAAGATTGACATTGAAGTAAATTATTAGTGTTAATAATTGATATAAAGTCATAAAGATAAATTTTTATAGTTTATATAAATTTAAGGGTCTATACAAATATATTTTAATAATTAATCAACCTCATATTTTAGTAGGATCCGTATGTTAAATATATATTTTTTAATATAAGATGACGTTCAAATTTTCAAAATTGAAAGTTGCAAGTACTCAAATTATATGTGGTACATTAATTGTAACTAATCACGATTACACCTATATGTTTTGGTTTACATCAATGTGTGACATAAGACACAAGTTAATGTCATTCATTAAAATAATAATAATAATAAAAGAGATAGATACAAGTTAATGTCATTCATTAAAATAATAATAATAATAAAGGAGATAGATATTGAACTAAAACTAAATTACTAGTGGTAACAATTGACACAAAGTCATAAAGATAAGATTTCATGGTTTATATAAATTTAAAGGTGCATACAAATGTATTTTAATAATTAATCGACCTCATATTTTAGCAGGATCCATATGTTAAATATTTATTTTTTAATAAAGTTGACATTCCAATTTTCGAATTTGAAAGTTTGTGCAGGAAGTAATATTAATTAAATTGCTCAAATCATATGTGGTACATTAATTGTAACAAACAAATTATCCACTGTCTAATATCATGATTTATATGGTAGCTACTACTCGTATGATATTTTTTTAATAAACAATTTAAATAGTCTACCATAATTATTGTGTAATTTTCTCATAAAATTTATAGATATAAACAATGCCATATTATTCAAAATTTTATTAAAATAATGTGTAAAATGATTTGTAACATCAAATCATGTCATAATCAATACTATACAACGAAATAGTTGGTTGCATCATTTGGATATAAGCTTTAAAAATTATTTTGATAATTTAGCACTATTGATTCAAAAATTATATACACTTGGTGAGAACTCTTACTTGTGTCAGAGCAAGCTGTTAATCATTTCATTATTATTATTATTATTATTATTTTGCTTTTTTTAATGCAAAACTGTATTCAAATTATTTTGCAAAAAAATTAAATTATATTTTAACATTTGAAAAATTCAATTAAATCACAAATGAAACACCCTTTTTCAATACTTCGAAATTTGATTCATTTTGTTGGTTAGATCAAATTTTCAATAATTGATAAGGAATTTTTCTTTGGTTATGCGAAATTCTTCTCCTTATAATTAATTTTTAATTAACATTTAAGACAATATAAACATTAGGTCTTTTTCTTATGGTGTTAGATTAAAAAAAAAAAAAAAAAACATTACCTTCTTTTTAACACTTCATAGAGTTCTTATTCAATCTTAAAACACTATTTCGATTTTCTGAAATTGATTTCAGATAGTCAAACTTAGATTGTTCAATCTGTTGTTTACCGTTCAATCTGTTGTTTATGTCTTAGATTATAAATTCAAGAAAATGAGCAAGTTACCCACTTACTAATGGCGGGTGGAAATTTATTGTGAAGTTGAAAAGTTCATATTCTCTATCCTACACTAAAGTGTTTTGAGTTCATTTTTTGACATATTACATTACAAATTATAAAATATATTTAATATTGTCGAGGTTTTTTTTATCAGAACTCTGAGGTACAGCTTGAAATTAGAACTCTCAGAAACGGAAGGAAGACTCCCAGAAGAGGGAGGAGCAACCCACATGGAAGGAGAAAAAATTTGCCACATTGTGTGGCAAAGTGAGTCAAAACTTGTCATTGCATGACAAGCAAGAACTTGCTACACCAAACTCTTACACCTTTCTTTTTTTTTTTTTTTTTTTTTTTTAAGGGGGGAAACTCTAATGTTTTGAGTTCTAATAATGAAAGGAAATAAATTTTAATAATGATGAAAAGTTCACATTCCATTCCGATACACCAAGTGTTTGAGTTCTAATAAATCCAAATTTTATATAGTCTAAACAACTTTTTATATAATAGATTTTTATATCTGGACATGATCTCTTAGCCTTTTTTTTTGTATTAGGGTTTTTCATGTAAATTATTTTGTGTTCTTTAGTTTTATACACTTAATTTTTCTGTGTAAGGATGTTGCGTCTTGCTGGCCTATTCACATAACTCCCCTTTAAGCTAGTTTAATTACTGGTGAATTTACTTTCTATTACATGTATCTCTCTCTATCATTGAAAAGTGTATGTCATATGTCCTGGACCAATCAAATGTGCACAACAACATACTCACATGCTACCTGTCCTCCAACACAGAAAATAAATGACGCAATATTACACTCTAGTCGCATTGAAACTTTTCTCCGCTATGAGATGAGAATGACACATCAGCTGTATTCATATTGCCAAGTGGGTGTGATAAAACCACCCTTGAGCATAATTTGACAGAAACATCCCAGATCGTTTCTCAAAAAAAAGAAATAAAGAAATAAAAAATAATACAAATCTCACATCGGGACCACCTCATCACACATATTATTAATTAGAAAACAAATAGCTGTGATAAAAGTTGGCCTGCATGTCACCATGACATACCATGTGAATGATAATTACTAATTAGTCATCGTCCTCATTATTATCTTGCACAGCAGACGATGTTGTGCAAGTCATCCACCAGCCAATGCCCTCGCAAACAAGTAATTAGCAATCCACCAGTCAATGCTTCTAAAGGTTTAATTTGGTTGCATACCAGCCCCATTAAGAGTGTTTGAAATCTTCTCTTAATCTTAAAATATTAAAAATTAAAATATCATTTTTATCTTAAAATATAAAATATGATAGTTTTCTAAATTTAATTTTCTCCATCCACCATTAAAAAAAAAAAATAAAAATCTTGCTTATCCTTTTTTAATTACATTGATTGAGTACTTAACTTCTATGAATAGTTTTGTCTCTATTTAACTCATCCTCTTTCACCGGAAAAAAATAAAAATAAAAAAAGCAGTCAACATCTTTCAATTCAGTGTGAAGTAGTCAACATCTTTCAATTCAATGTATACTAAAACAGTTGGACAGATCCAATGGTGGTATCGAAGTCTACTTTGGTTAGCGTTTCCTCTTTATATGAAAGATAAATTAATAAGAATAAAAATCCTTATCCTTTTTGATAAGAATTTTTATCTTGAAAACAATTTAATTGTTTGATTAATTGTTACTAATAAAAAAACAAACTAATATAAAAATTTATCGACTTACGTGTAATAGTACAATATATTATATGAAACTTTTGAAAGGTTTGTATATCCTTCCTTGTGTAAAAGTAAAATAATAACGATTGTTGAACCTCGCAATGATAGAGTCTGAAAAAAAAATTAATTAATCAAATGCATAGTTTTGTGTTTTAATTATTCATTAAGTCAAAAAATTAAAAATCCTTAGAAGAACATTTACTTAATACTATTTATTTCAACTTAAACATCAACCAATAATAGGAATTTTATATTCAATTTACATATTTTTTAGGTATCACATGCCATGGCGGTAGTTCTAACATGCAACTTTATCAGATTGAATGATCGTTTTTATTATTATATGACAATTTAAAAATAAAATTTATTTTTAAATTGGATATCACACATATAATGAGTTTTACTAACTTACTGATTGGTAACGTTATCCATCAATAACAACTTTTAGATTAGTTGTAAGAGTAATTATTGAAGAATATTCAATAGTTATTATTGATAACTAGTTTTATCTAGCCAATAAAATAGTTAAATCTCACATATAATATTTAATTTCAAAATGTCTCAACAAATATTTAATTAACGGTGTAAAATTACCATATATATATGAGTAATGCTAGGTTTCTCAAATATTTTACCCAATTGTGACATATGAGTTGTCAAGATCCTGTAAATTATGAAATGATATGATAATTAATATGATCTTAATAACTCAGATGTCACATAATTTGTAATATTATACTTCTCAAATATTTTATCCAAATTCATGCTCAAATGATGTGACTTATGAATTGTTAAGATCTTATAAATAATAAGATGATACGATAATTAATAAGATTTTGACAACTCACATATCACGTCATTTGGACATAAATCTAAACAAAATATCTAGTAATATTAGATTTTCTAAATATTTTATCAAAATTCATGAATATATATATATTATTGTCCATTGATTGTGCTAAGCACGACATATTGAATGCCATTTGTGTAACCAATGGTTAAAATTTATCATTCTAGTTTATATATATGCACATATAATATTTAATTTCGAAAGGTCTCAACAAATATTTAATTAATGGTGTAAAACTACCATATATATATGAGTAATGCTATATTTCTCAAATATTTTACCCAATTGTGACATATAAGTTGTCAAAATTTTGTAAATCATAAAATAATGTAATAATTAATATGATCTTAACAACTCAAATGTCACAAATCCAAAAAAAAAAAAAAAAAAAAAAACAACTCAGATGTCACATAATTTGTAATGCTACATTTCACAAATATGTTGTCCAAATCCATGGTCAAATAATGTGACATATGAATTGTCAAGATCTTGTAAATAATAAGATGATACGATAATTAATAGAATTTTGATAATTTACATATCACATCATTTGGATATAAATCTAAATAAAATATCTAGGTAATGTTAGGTTTTCTAAACATTTTATCCAAATTCATGAATCTATATATGTATATATATATTCTCCTCCATGGATTGTGCTAAGCATGACATATTGAATGCCATTTGTGTCACCAATGGTTAAAATTTACCATTCTAGTTTATATATACACTCCTACATTTTTTTTTTTTTGAAAGAATATACTCTCCTACATTAATTCTGCTGAGCACAACATGTTGAATGATTTGTAGTTCTATACATGGTGAACAATGAGTCCATATTTGGCTAAATTTTCTTTCATATTTATTTTGACTTCTATATTGCTAAAAGTCATTATATATTTGGTTAACTTTACTTTTATACTTATTAATACTTCTTAAGATGATTCCATATTTGAATAAAGTTAATTTCATGCCTGCCTTTTGAGCAATATTACAAGTCTGTTCCAGATTTGCTCAAATTATTTCCATTATTTTTTTTTTTTACACCTATTAATGGTTGAAAATGTTACATATTTGGTTTTTTTTTTAAAAAAAAATTAATGGCTGGGAAGGACGTTTAAATTCATAGAAAACTACTCATACATTCAATAAACGTGAGATTTGAATTATTAACATTTTAAGATCAAGGGAAGTGGAAATACTTAACCATTCCTACTAAGAGGTAGTTGAAAATATTATATATTTGGTTAAATGTTTCTATACCCACTTTTATTTCTTTATATGGTTGGATTGAATCATTGATTTTATAGTTTGATAATTTATTTTCATTTTTGCATTTTGACATTATTACATGTTGTTATATATTTAGCTAAATTATTTTCATCCCCCTTTATTTTGGTGGGGAAAGGGGATTAAATTTAGGAAAAACTATCAGGATCTCATATTTTATAAGAAGAGTAAAACTTGAACTTTTAGGGGTTGTCTGTTCTTTTCACTAAGACTTAATAGTCCTGAATTGTACTTATTAAGTTGTTTTAGTTTATTAATTTATTTATTTTTTAAATGGTTAAACCACTTAAAATTATCCAAAAAAAAAAAAAAAATTGAGTAATAATTTTTAACTTTTCACTTAATTGTAAATTACTTAATGACATTTAAAATTGTTATTTTAAATCTATCCTCCCAAAAATAACATAATTTCAAATTTATTCTAATTTTATATCACTCAATTTTTTTCCTTTATACTTACGAAAAAATATATTTAAAAAATAAAATCTAAATATATCTCATCCTAAATTATATTAGAATTAAACTAATATATTTTAATTTACAGTTTAACATTCATTTTTTTTAATTTTTTCTTAAATATATTAATATATAAATATAGTTAATACGGCTATAAATCATATTTTAATTATAAATAAAATATTATTAATATATACATAAAAAATATTTTAGAATTTATTAAATTATTTATTTTTATATATTTTTATTAAATTAATTAAAATTACATAACATTAAATAGTAAAAATGGTATAAATATTAAGTTAGTGGTTTTCAAATAATTTTAAATTTAAAAAACTAATAAATTTACCACATATTCAGAAGTAAAGGGAAAAAAAAACATGTTATTTATATTTTAAGTTTTAGTCACTATTCAGTCTTCAATCTTCAGATACGAAAACAAACGACCTCTTAGTTTCTTAGGATCAAATGAAGTGCCCAACCACTTCTATTAAAGAGTAGTGTGTAAATTCAATACTTATTCAAACATATAAAATAGAAAAACTAATTCCAAGCAATACAACTTGAATACTTATTCACACAAAATCCAATTATACATATATGTATATGTGAATGCTTATTTGAAAATTCTCAACACATATCTATTTTTTTTTTTTTTTTTTTGAAATCAACACATATCTAATTGATGGTGTAAGATTACCTCATGTGTATATATATATAAATATATATAAATTATTAAGACTAATTATTTTAATAATTCATTACATTCTCTTTCTTAAAAGAATTTGTCTCCCACATTCAATGTAAATGTAATGAATAAATGAGATGGTAAATTAAGAATATTAATCATAGAAGCTATCTATATATACTCTCCTATATTATCTGGGATGAGCACAACATATTAAATGAATTATGTGTCATCAATGGTTAAAATTTACCATTTTATTTTTTTTTTAAATGCCACAATCTAATTTTTAGGCTCGCAAACCTTTTTAATGACTAATAACCATAACTTATCACCAAATTTGAGATCCTAAATTTAAATCACTTTGTCTCATGTCAAACAAAATGAAAACCAATTTAGGTTGGAATCCTAGTCCTGAAACAAAATGGAATCCAATTTAAAAAAAAAAAAATTAAAAATGTGATTTAATTTCTGAAAACGTGTTTACTCGATCCTTTCAAAAGAAACGGTAACTTCAAACTTCAAAAAAGCGGTCAGTCAAATAAATGACACCGCCATCGCCGGCGCATATTCCCGCCGGCGGCCGCTTTTGACAGTCAATGGTCATTTTCAATTTAACTTTGTTAATTGTCACAACCCCACCTTAAAAAGTAACCGCCTGACCCACCTCAAACATCCCCCGATCCATTTTTGGCCCGAACGCCAACACCCCTAGACGACCAGAAAGTCAAATACCCTTTTTTTCAGTACTAAATCGGCCTGCAGCCAGGCAATCAATCAGCTAATGACGTTGATATATATATATATATATATTTTTTAACACTAGTATCTTATATAGAATCAAAATATTACCAAAATTTACCGAGATTAAAAAGCTATTAATACAATCTTAACTATTTCTATTAAAATAAGGCTCGTATCTATATTTTATATTTGAATGGAGTAAAAGTAGGATCCTGACCTTGATATCTAAGAGTTAAAAGGACGCATTTAATAACCCCTACTACCAAATGAATGGAGGTGTTGACTCGTTGATATTATTGCGTTAGCAATTCATTAACATATTACGCAACATGCCAAAGAAATGTACAGTTGTTATGTTCCTGGTAGAAAAGACGCCAAAGACTTTGTCTTTGTGTCTTCTTGATGTGCGTATATAAGTGGTCACCACTAACTTCACCACTTGAAAATAAAAACGCCAAAACAAAAACAAAGAGAGACAGAGAGAGAGAAGTTTGTTCCTTGATTTGTTTTGATCTTCAATGGAGAACTTGATGGGGTTGCTGAGGATTCATGTGCTCAGAGGTGTAAATCTTGCCATTAGAGATGTTACGAGCAGTGATCCTTATGTTGTTGTCAGGATGGGAAAACAGGTATCTTGACTGTTTTGTGTTTTCATTTTTTTTCCTGTTTTCATTTTGATGTTTTATACAATTTTGCTTCTAGGCTTGTTGAATTTTTTATTTTTAATTTGTTTTTTGTTGGATTTTTAGCTTGTTTGGATTGGTTGTTCTTGGTCAATGTTTGGTTGACTTGTGTGATGATCTTAAAGAGCTATCCGATAAATTTAGTGTAAACAATCTGTGATTTCTGGCAAAGTAATCTGATATTCAGACACAAGATGAAGAAGAAAAACAGTTCTGTATGGTCAAAAACCTATAATTAATTGCTTCTCAAAGATTATAGGGTTCCGCAGGTGTTTCAATTTCCAACAATTTACTAAGTGATTTCGGTGATTTTTGGATTATCAAAAAAAAAAAAAAAACAATAATTAGCTCGTGTGTCTATTTCATTAAATGAATACCACTAATAATTAATTTGTAGTTTTGGTCAATATGCGGGGGCAGGTATATGTGTGAGATCATTATTTGTGAGAAAGAGCCAGAGAGGAGCGTATTTAATTTATTGACCAAAATTGTTAATCTGCGTGTTAAAGTTCGATGGTAAGGTCTTTTCAGGTTAATTAAGAGGGGTTTCATGTTCAAATCTCGCTCACATCATCAGGAGAAATTGAAAATGTAAATGTCTTTTGATACATTGTGGCTGAACATTCCATAATAAATTAATTGTATGAAAATGGGGCCAGATAGATGTGTAAAACCATTATTTGTAAGAAAGAGCCAGAGAGGCGTCTATTTAATTTGTTGACCAAAATTATTGATTTTCATGTTAAGTTCGATGGTAAGGTCTTTGAGGTTAATTAAGAGGGGTTTTATGTTCGCATCTCACTCACATAAGGATGACGGCGAAATTGAAAATGTAAAATGCTTCTTGATACATGGTGGTTGAGTATTCCATAATAAATTAATTGTATTAACTATGTTTTTCATTCATTTGTACCGCATTTCAACTGACTAGTTCAAACTTGAACGCTTAATGCAGAAGTTGAGGACTCGTGTTGTGAAGCAGAATGTCAATCCTGAGTGGAATGAAGAATTAACCCTTTCCATCGCGGATCCAAGTCTTCCGGTCAAAGTTGTAAGTTTTACAGTATTTAATAAGAATGGTGTGCTTAGCTTAGCTCTTGTTCAATAAAAATATGAGAAAGCGAATATGGTTTGTTCTCTAATAGAAATGGAAATGAAGTTACATTTTTGCTTTATTGAACACATTTTGCGATATAATAATTTAACAGATATGAAGATGATGCTGAGGGACTAGATGATATGAAATGTTTGTTGATGTAAAAATTGTCCTTATTAGTCACACCCAACAATAATGAACAAATAACAATCAAAGCTCAATGTATCAGGAAAGAAAGGGATTCCGATATTTCATTGATTTGACAATAAGTTAGTTCCGTCTTTTCACCATTCATTCTTGCTTACTTGTTGGGCTTGGGCCCATATCCTCCTTGGGTCAAGCTTTGTGGGCCTGCCACTTGAATTGAATTGAATTGACCATGTCAATTCAATGTTGGCCTTTATTGATTTGTTAGAAAAAGATCAATTTCTCCCCCAACAATGTTAATTGTGTTGTTTAGTTGATAATACGAAATCATATAGCCATTGGTAGTGGAAACGATCTTCTTTATACTAAATGAATCTTGCTAGTTGATGATTGCATCCCATTATTTATAAGCTGATTTTATGTGTTGGCAATTTGTAGTCGTGTTTCATTGAAAGAAACTGATGAGTGATCAAAAAATCATCTATGCAGTTATACGCCATTCAATTGATCATCCGTACTAGATAAAATTCTTTGCTTAATTAATGAATGTGAAAGTAATCTGAAATTCGGAGTGTCAATGTCATTAATGTTATGAGGAAATGTTTGTGAGTGTTTCTTCAGTATATAGGCCCAGACTATTCCGGGAAATTGCTTCTTATGAATATTTGCTTTGGATGTTGAGTGCAGGTAGTTTATGACAAAGACACGTTCAGTCCAGATGACAAAATGGGGGATGCAGAATTTCACATCCATCAATTTATCCAAGCTTTAAGGATGCGCCTGCAAGGCCTCCCTAGCGGAACCATTATCACAAAGGAACCACCAAGCAGGGACAACTGCCTAGCGGAAGAAAGCCACATTGTCTGGGAAAATGGTAAAGTTGTTCAAAAGATGTTTCTTAGGTTGCGAAATGTTGAGCGTGGTGAAGTACAAATCCGGTTGGAATGGATTGATATACCTAACTCCCGAGGGATCAGGTAGGTCAGTCACGTCTACTCTCTTTGATGCTAAGTCCTGTGTACAGGAAGGTTGTTCGCATAATAATCTGCCAGCGTATGAGGCTTCCGAGCGGGTCCTTTTTTTTCGTAGACACCATGACAATGTCATATCTTAGCTATTTTATCAGTTTTCTTGTGTTATATGTTGTTATCTATCAAATGAGTCACCATTAAACAAAGGTGAACCTCGTATGATGTATGTATATTGCAACTGTGTGGTTAATTGAGCACCTTAAATGTTTATGCTTTTGCAGTTTTGGTTGTCTTGGTTTCTTAGAATAAATATTTTCCCAATACCAGGAACACAACTCAAACCCCAACCTATCGTGCAGTGTAATATAAGCTTTGATACCAATTGATATGAATTTATTAAGTAGAATTCATATATGAAAATTATTTAAGGAAAGGATGCCCAACGACTTGTGTTCTCTCAATTAATCACATGCTCGGCCAATATGGAATTCGTATAAATTAATTTTACGCTTAGTTGACGTGGACTTGTGGGTGGCAAAGGGATTGGATTCGGATTATTCAAATAAGATTTTTGAAATTTTTTAATTTTTGGATTCGGATGGACTTTTTCGTAAAAATTACTTTCCGATCCGAATTGTCAAGTAGATTCAAAACCAAATTGGAGTTAGATCGGACAATCTAAATCTAATTGCCACCTCTATGTGGACTCAATAAAGCACGTAACATTGCACTAGATATTTTTCTTCTCTCTTTACATAGGACTCGAATTCTAATGGACCCAAAAATATTATCGAAACCCAATTTATTATTATTGATTCTGTTTTAAATGCATCTCCCTTTTATTCTTTGGGCACCCTACTTATCGTAGGATATATATTGATGCTGTTTTAAAGGCATCTCCCTTTTATTCTTTAGACAGCCCATTTATCGTAGGATATATATTGATGCTATTTTAAAGGCATCTCCCTTTTATTCTTTATGCACCCCACTTATTGTTTAATAAAATTATATTTTATAAAATTAGTGGACCAAAGCCCATGATTTTAGTGGATATATATATATATATATATATATATATGTAATTTTAGTGAATAATATTGTTATAATGAAAGGGAAGATGTCGTCAAAAGGGCTGTAGTGTAGTGGAATAAATGCTACCTCTCCATCTCCTTTCTCTTGAAAGGTGAGTGATTTGACACCCCTTTCCCATGTAATATGAGTTTACCTTCCATGTATATGAATTGTTCCTCTATTCATGTATGGGTTGTTTTCTTCCATTTTTAAGAGTCGATCCTTGGGTCGTGTCCTAACACTTATCATTATTGATCCTGATCGTACTTTGAATTGATCCCAATCATATAAAAAAAATAAAGAAAAGAAAAAAAAAATGTCATGCAAAAACAAAGAGCAGAACCAAAGCAAATCAAATTAAGAAGTAAAAAAAAGCATGAGATAGACAATTGAAAAGAGATGTGATTGAGACAAGAGAGTGAGTGTGGTGTGATATATATATATATATATATATATATATATATGTATATAGTAATTTATTATTGATACTTTTTAATTTTAAAAAATTAAGGTGAACTAATCAAATTCATTAATTGTATTTTCTCTTTTTAAACAAATTTTCTTATATTTAATTTAAATGTAATGAATGAATTTGATTGGTTTCCGATAATCCTAATTTTAAAAGCACTATATATATAATAATTTTACCATTAGTACTTTCTAACTTTAAAAAGTTAGGATAAACCAATCAAATTCATCATTGTATTTGAATTAAATATGAAAGAAAATTTTTTTAGGAGAGAGAATGTAATGGATGAATTTAATTGGTTTTTCCTAACTTTTTAAAATTAGAGAGTCTTCATTTTAAAAGCACTATTATATAAAATGATTTTATTATTAATGTCTCGTAACTTTTAAAAAGTTAAGATAAATCAATTAAATTCATTAATTGTATTTGAATTAAATAAGAGAGAGAATTTATTTTAGGAGAGAAAATATAATGAATGAATTTGATTAATTTATCTTAATTTTTAAAATTAGAAAATACTGATAATAAAATAATTATATATATAATAAGGACAATATTTTTACTGGGTTAAAAAAAAAAAACTAATGTTCTCATTGACGTCTTTATCATCGAGTGATATGAGATCTCTATCATTAATTGAAATAATTACATGTTCTCATTGGGTTCCCAAAAAAAAAAAAAAAAGATAATGTTTCGTTTACATATCATTATCATCAAGTGATTTGAGATCTTTATGATTAATTGTTAATAATTATTATTGCAAAAGTTATGACAATTTTCATGGCCGTTGAGGAGAGAAATTAAGTGCAGGCCATGCTGGTCGGGCTCTTTCGCCCTTTACGAATCTGGAATCCTTCACATTTAATTTCAATCATGCAGGAACCGCCGACAAGATGAATCGAGGTACACATCAATCAATAAATGTCTCAGGTCATCATTCAATAATGATTTCCACACATTATCTATTTTATTTGATTAGTTCATAATATTTTTCACAAAAAATGATATATAATTATATTATATATTAATATTATAAAGTTGTTGTCTGCTCTTGTTTGGTTATTATTATTTGGAAGATAAATCAATCTAAGCCTAAATCTATGGATGGGGCCTAATGGTTCTAGAAGCCCAGCTCAAATTTGGCCCACTTAAAAGTGTTAGATTGATTCCTCATCTTGATTAGGTGATGGGCTTATTGGCGGTTGGAACATGGTGATTCTTTTGAAAATAGTTATTATTATTTAATTTTTTGAAATTTGGGGAGGGAATAATTGAACTCTCCTCCTACCCTTAGTGGAAAGGTGTGTGGCTATCACCAAGCTACGTCTTTGACGATGGAAAATAGTGATTTTTGGGCTTCAATTTTTTCTTCTTTTGTCTTTTCTTTTGAAAGGATAGTATTGAATGAAGGTTTGTTTAGGTTTATCTACATTAAATACTATGAAAACGACAAACACAACTACTCTGATGATAGGAAAGGGTCTCCAGCTCTTATACTTTTCACTGCATGGTTTCGAGCCCCTTTCACAAAGATGGAGTAGTTATTTCTGCAGCCACATATTTGACACAGCCCCCCGTACACTTTTTGTTTTCTCTTCTAAATAATATTACTATCGTTTCATCCAACAATAGCTGAGTATTGTAAAATTAAACCTAATTTTTAAGGACAAACTCTCATACGCCTTCTCTTACCAGAAATATAAATATGATGTATGATGCTTTTATTATTCTCAAGTTCTAATGAAATTAGTAATCGATGTTAAAAGGCACCATGCAAGGATCTCATGTTGAATTCTACATGCATAGGAAAGCAAACATCAAGCTTTTAAGTATCGAAGCGATGATTTTATTGAGGCTTTAAGCAAACAAGATTAGTTCTAGACTTATTTTGTTATAATTCTTTTGAAAGATAAATATATGCTTATTACTTTAATATATATATATATTTTATCGAAAGGCAACCGGAGTATAAAACTAACATTGGAAGATACTCTATTCATGCTAACATTTAGGCCATAGAGGCTAGATCATGAGCCATCCCACAGGCCATTCCAATATTTTATTAACCAATCAATGTGTGAATGTGATTTGGGTTTAGTTCAAATGACCCTTGGACCTTAGAATCTATTAATAATGTTTATCTTTCATCCAAAGTGTTTTTTTCCCCATATCTCAACTGGTTAAAACTCATAATTTTTATTTGAGCATAAAAAATCAATATAGGATCCATGATAGATATTGAGGGTGTAAATGAAAATTTTTAACTTCTACGGACTAAACAGTAATACAATAAAAACAAGGCATTGTTTTAAAGAGGAAAGCTAAATTCATTCTCCCCGTGTACTCTTTTAATATATTTTATTCAATGTATGATACATATACAAAATTATACTTTTATCATGTAAGTTTCATGTCCAAAAAGTAAACTTTATAATTATTTATTTAAAAAGTATAATTTGTATACGTGTTATACATTAAACGAAGAGAATATATTAGAAGAGTGTACTTAACACTCCTTTTGTTTTGAAACGATGTGTTATGGGTCTTTTCAGGATTACGTAAACAAGCCGGTAAAAGCCCAATGAAATGGTCCAACAAACCGATTCAATAAATAAAGGCCTAATTTTTAGCATCCAGCTTGTAGAAGCAAACCTACAGATCATAAAACACCCAGCTCGTAGATACAAGTCTTTAGTGGATTAAATGCTCAATTCGCACAGAAATGATCTCAGCTCTTACAGACAAGCTCTCAGGTCATTACTTAGTCATAGTCAGAGCCATTTAACACCCAACCCCGACTCGTCCAAAGTAAGATCCAGCTCATAACGTGATGTATACGTTGAGCTTTTCCAAAATGGTAGTAGCGCAATTTGAGAAAACTGAACTACCTAGTATGAAGATAATGTCAGATCCTATTTTTACAGGATTGGACCATACTCTAAAGGGCACAAGTTTTAAAAAAGTGTAATTAATACTAAATTATTGTCTATTTGCATTGTATTGAAATTGTAGTAACTCATCCTCCATAAATAGGGGTTGAAATTCATTGTAAAGGAGAGACCAACACAAATCGACACAAGAAATAACATACTGTGACTCTGCTGAGAAATAATTAGAGCACAGTCATGGACGTAGGCACATTCTGGTCGAACCATGTAAAAATCTGTCTTTAGTTCTTCCTCTCTACCTCTCCTCTCTTTTTTCTGTTTTGTTTTTTGGTTAATTACAGTACTGGGCTTCAAGAACCTAGGTTGACTAAATTCCAACGTCAACATTTTGGCGTTAGAAAAAAAGCCCAAACTGTAAGTTTCTCAGTTTGCAAATTGCTATGGTAAGAGGAAGAACCACCAAAAGTTCAGATGTGACGGTAGCTGATCAACCAGAAAAGCAGGCAAATCTGCAACAACGTGATGCGTCTTATATTCCTGTAAATGATGCTGTTGTGGGTATGTCTCAACTAGCCCTTCGCCAACCAACATCGGCAGTCCTTACAGCTAGGGGGCTACAGGATTGGCGCAAGTGGCAGAAGGTATTTCAAATCATAGTGCAACAACTTACAGATACAGTCAGGGCCTTGACACGAGCTCAAGCACTTGAAGCTACTGAGCCTAGAATTTACCAGTAGCAACGAGAACAAGTATCAGCTCGCGAAAGATCCATCAGAGAAGTGTTGTGATCTACTGGCTCAGCTTGTCCCTCCAATTCGCATTCAAGAGCTGATGATCGTCGGGCTCGAGAAGAAGAAGTGGACTATTAGTGAGAGTCGCACAAAGCTGAAAGCTCGTGAAGGCCTAGTCGTGAACATTCCTTGGACCACCGCTCTCCAGGTCATGAACACAGGGGAAGGCATAGGCCTCAGAGCTCAAGGATAGAAGAGCTCATTCGAAAGGTTCACCAACTCGAGGCACGACTTGGTACCTCAAACCAGCGTGATTAGTATGGGAGGAGAACACCATTCACTAAGGAGATTGAAACACGACCTCTCCCCCGCAGATTCAAAGTCCTTAATATCCCTTCGTACAACGGGGATAGTGACCTTTACAACCACCTGGATGCATTCAATGTCCAAATGGACATTTAGATGGTTGATCATTTGGTTAAGTGTCGTGTTTTCTCAGCCACCATTGGAGACATTCCACGGACTTGGCTTAGGAACCTTCCACCTTACAGTATTGATAGTTGGGAGGAATGTCAATGAAAATTTATAAACCAATATAGAGTTCTGAAGAGACAGCTTGCGCCAACTTGCCATCTCGTTACAGTCTTCTAGCAACAAGACGAATTGCTAAAAGACTACATTATCAGGTTTAGGCACGAAGTCAACAATATGGAGAACCCTCAGACGAACGTGTTTTGACTGCAATCTCAACTAGGCTTCGCAAGAACGTGAAGCTCTATGAGAGCATATACAAATCCCCAGTGAAGAGTCCGGGCGAGTTTTATGAGCGAGCTGTAGAAGAAATCATATCGGAGAAGACCTTCGGCCTCTCGAAATCTAGCCAGGAAAGGGAAGCGGGTAGTTCATACCAATTGAAGAAAAGAAATAATGGTGAGAACGAAGGCGGAGGTCGATAAAATGACCTAAAATAGTTAAGTTGCTAATAAGGCAAGGAAAGAGCCTAGAAATGAATATACTCAACATTAAGGCTATAACACCCTGTCAAATACATAAGATAACATCTTTACAACAGAAAATGACAGAAAAAATTTCAGGAAGCCCACTCCCATAAGGACCCCTGTTCACTATAGGAATCAGATCAATTTTTGTACCTATTACAATGAGATCGGACACAACACCTCAGATTGCAGGGAGTTAAGAGATGCTATTGAAGAACTAATAAAGCGAGGCCGTTTGAGAGAGTATGTTATGGACCAACGAGCTTGCAACCCCAACTATCTCAATGGCCATCACAGTAGTAGCCCAGTGAGCTCCCGATCAAGAACTCGAACCTACAGTAGGAACCATTTTCATAGTTCATGGTGATCCTCACCTCGTGAGTACATCCTCATACTTGGTAACCTTTTGAGTACATACCTCTAATGTCAAATTTAATATTAATGAATGTTTCATATTGATGCGCCATGACTGCTTTTTCTGCTGATCTCTTTTATTTAATTATTTTGGCCGAAAATGGAATAACTCAAGCTATGTTACCAACTGGCGACCCTTTAGATAGCTCGCGATCTATTATGTTGGTACCGGTTTTCGATCCTTTCGACAAAGTTCGAAAGGTTTATTATGCTGTATCAGATGGAGTTCCAACCATTTAAGCACAACTGAGATTCTTATCTCCTCAACTTTCGCTTTGTAATCTGGGTTCCGACCCTCTGGGCATAGCTTGAAAAGATTATTATGCTGTATCAGCTCGAGTCCAACTATTTAAGCACAATCGAAGTTTCTACCTCCTCAATTTTCGTTATGTAATTCTGGTTTTGACCCTCTAAGCATAGCTCGAAAGGTTTATTATGCTGTATCAGCTTGAGTTCCGACCTTTTGAGCATAATCGAGGTTCCCACCTCCTCAACTTTCACTATGTAATCCGGGTTTTGACCTTCTTGTCATAGCTCGAAAGTTTTATTATACTGTATTAGCTCGATTTTTGACCCTTTGAGCACAGCCGAGGTTTCCAACTCTTTAACTTTCGTTAATCCGGGTTCCAATCCTCTGGGCATAGCTCGAAAGGTTAATTATGCTATATCATCTTAGATTTTGACTTTTTGAGCACAGCCGAGGTTCTTACCTCCTCAACTTTCGCTATGTAATTCGGGGTTCCGACTCTCTGGATATAGCTCGAAATGTTTATTATATTGTATTAGCTCGAGTTTCGACCATTTGAGCACAATCGAGGTTCCCACCTCCATAACTTTCGCTATGTAATCCGGATTCCGACACTCTTTGGGCATAGCTCGAAAGGTTTGTATTACTGCTAACCAAGGCTCCGACCTCAGAACTTCATCGAGCTCACGAGCTTGCATCAGGTATTACTACCATTCATTTTTATGCACATATAACTTTATTATTTAGTCCATAGGAAAGTCAAGAACTTGATGGAATAAAAGCATAAAGTAAGCAGATGCCATGGAGAATCAGACGACCTGCCCCCAATGCTTCTCCACCTCGGCTTCCTCTTTAGCTCTGGCGACCTACACCTCGACCTCCTATTTGACAAAAGCGAACTCATTTTTACCAGTCGTAACTCGTTACACGACCTTTTCCAAAACGCTCTTCGCTCTCTTCAGTTTTTCCTCACTTCTGAGGAGCTTGAAAACTAACATTGCAACTGCATAGACATATTTCTCACAAGTCAAAATAATTCAGATAGAGTTTGAAAGAGCAGCGCGACAGGCCCTAGACACATCAGCTTTTACCAGCGAGCTCAAGCTCCTAGTCTTTAGAGCACACTGAGAATTAGGGGGCTAATGTTATGGATATTTTCAGGGCTACGTAAATGGGTTGGTAAAAACCCAATGAAAGGTCTAGCTTGTCGACATCCAGCTCGCAGAAGCAAATTTACAGATCATAAGACATCCAGCTTGCAGATACGAGTCTTTAGTGGATCAAATGCTTAGTTCGCACAGAAATGATCTCAGCTCGCATAGACAAGCTCTCAGGTCACTGCTCAGTCATAATCAGAGCTGTTTAACGCCCAGCCCCAGCTCATCAAGAGCAAGATCCAGCTCATGACGTGGTGTGTACGTTGAGCTTTTCCAAAATTGTAGCAGCATAATTTAGGAAAACTCAACTACCCAGTATGGAGATAATGTAAGATCCTATTCTTACGGGATTTGATCATACTCCGAAGAGCACCATTCTTGGAAAGTGTAATTAATACTAAATTATTGCCTATTTGCATTGTACTAGAACTGTAGTATCTCCCCCTTTATAAATAGGGGTTGAGATTCATTATAAGGGAGAGACCAACATAGACTAACATTAGAAATAACATACTGTGACTCTGCTAAGAAATAACCAAAGCACAACCATGGACGTAGGCACATTTTGGCCGAACCACCTAAAATTCTGCTTTCAGTTCTTTCTTTTTGCCTCTCATCTCTTTTTTTTTTGCCTTGTTTTTTTGGTTAATTATAGTACTGAGTATCAAGAACCTAGGTTGACTGAATTCCAACGTTAACACGATAGAGATTTTTGTTTTAATTTTTTAATTTTTTTTTATGCTAACACCTCATGGATTAAAGATTGTTGGGACCTAACAAGATCGATTATTGATAGAGCAGTCCAGATGACTACTCCTATAATCAGGAAATGACAATTTCTACCAAAAGGTGACTCATACCTATAACACCCACACCTTTTGTTTTAAAACTATAGGACCAATTTACTTTTGTTTATATGAATTAATCAGGTGGAATATTGGTAAGATCAAACCGTCTAGTAAAGGGTTACAATTTACAACAAAGTGTATAAACTTAAGCACAACAATATTGATAAAACCTAAGATATTTAGGTATAATTTACAATATTTATCATTGATCCACTTTCATAACTCATGACCTAGAAGTACACTGAAAAGTGATATCAACTGGAAAATGCATGGATTGATTGTAGTTAATTCAATATATAAAAATCAATTTCATAATCTATTGAAGTTTGGTCATACCTTGTAAAAACTAGATAATCTTTAAGTTGCAAGGATTATCAACTATAGATTGTACCAAATGATTAACAAAACAAAAAACTTCGTTTTTTTGAAAGGAACAAAAAACTTTTCTTAAACATATAAAATTAATCAAGAGTGTTAAGAGTGTTAAGCAATGAATGGAAGGAGAAAAAAAAAATCCAACTCTATTAAAAGCTTCAGCTCCATCCTCAACTAATAGTTTAGAGAAATAAAGATGTTTTGTACACACTTGTCTTGTCATTGTTTTTGCACAATAAAATCCTTGAAAGTGAATATTATATATTAAAATTAAGAACGACTACAACAAATTATCATTTTAATGAAAAAAATATTTGGTTACGAGTTTATATTTTGTCACTAAAATTATACATACAGTGACAATCATTCATATTCATTACTATTGATTCAAATTAGTTACCGAATTCTATTTCGAAACTACATTTTTGTAACTAAATCCTTATTCTCCTTTTAGTTATAAAATATTTAGTCATAAATTTATATTTCCTCATTAATAGTATAGATATATAATGATGACCATTCACATTCCTTACTATTGATTTAAATTAATTATCGAGTTTTACTTCGAAATTATATTTTTGTTACTAAATCCTCTCTCCTCATTTTAGTTACAAAATATTTTTGTCACTAAATCCTCTCTCATCCTTTTCATATATATAAATTATAATTAAAAGTTGTTAAAATAGGAAAATTATTTTAAAAGGTTAAACTAAGTTATGGGGTTATCCGGTAACACCTTCTCCCAAGGTTATTACTGTGTATATGTACGGAATGGTATAATGTGTTAATGTACCATCATTGATGAAATAATAAAAGGAATTTTAAGTGTTTCGTAGTGAAATTTGTTAATTGTAGAATTTTTGAAAGTATTAGGAATAAATTTAAATTATAAAAGTTGAGGGTCATATGAGGAAATAAAAGATTTTTTTTGAAGAGTAACAAAATCATAAATAAAAGGAAAAGACAAGGACATTGGGGAAAAGTGAAGAATTCTTTAGAATGTAGTAGAATTATAATTTCAAGGAACTTTAAGGGTAAAAGTGGAGCTTGACTCATACCTATAAATAGGTATGTGTGGTGAGTAAATTGTTATGAGAAAAAAAGAGAGAAAAAGAAGAGAAGAAAAATCTAGAGAAAGAGAGAGAGAGAGAGTTGTCAACAGAGTAGAGGTGACAGAGCTACCACCGATCCAAGCTAGATTTTACCATTTTTGAAGGATAATCAAACTGTAGGAAGGTGAAGAACTGATCTAGGAGGGTGATCAAGCTAGATCTAGTAAGGATAAAGTAATAAGATTTGTTGTTTGTGACATTATTTTGGGTGAAAAAGCTGTCGAAAACAATCTCTGGGTTTCTGACGAGTTTTTTTTTTTTTATAGATCTGGTGATATTGAAGCAGCAAATAAGTTGGAAAGCAAGACAAAAGACTGAGGAGAGCTCGGTAAGTAAAGTAACTAAGAAAATAAGTTAATTTGAATAAGTTTTTTGTGATCTGGAATAATTTGGTTTTCAGTCGCGAAACCTGTTAAGGTTGCTACCTAAGCTTAGGTGATGGAATTTATGAAGTGTTATTGAGCATTTGTTTGTGGAGTAATTGAGGTTGAAAGTGTGTTAATGCTTGTGTGTGTAAAATCTGGGAAAGAAGTGTTAAGGATAAATATGCGTGAGCTAGGGCAAGAGCTCACGAGGTGCGAGTTGGAGGATGCCTACAGGCCCTTTTCAATATTGGTCGAGTTAGCCTGAAGCGCGAGCTCGCAGGAAGTGAGCTGAGTAATGCCCCAAACCGCCATAATGCCTGTTCGAGTTGGACTAAGACGGTGACACATAAAGGCAAGCTAGTTAAGGGTAGCAGTCGCAAGGAGTGAGTTAGGCAGTGTATGTGAATCGAGCTGAGCTGGAAGGTAACAGCTTGCTAAAAAGGGGTTAGCTGAGCGAGCTTGCTGAGATAAGGAATGCCCTCAATCCAGGCTGAGTTGACTGAAGTAGGAGCTCGTATGGGACGAGCTGAATGTGAGTTGAAAGGAGCTTGCAACTCAAGCTGAATGGGATAATATAATCTGTTGTAGCTTCGGTGAGGCAAAGATGATAGAGTTGACTTAGAATTGAAGTGATCTGCGAGCTAAATTGAGATCTCATATATGACTAGTTTAGGTGTAGAGACGACCTGAGGAGGTCGCTGAAGCAGAAGTTGAAGTGATTCAAGTGAATTGGGAAGCAAACTGTGAGTGTGTAAATATTTTTGTTAAATGATTTTCAGCTTACTGTACAAATATTTTATAATTTTTTTATCTCTTGTTTTAGTTTATGAATACTTTTATATTATAGTATGAAAATAAATAGTTTATTTATGGATGGTATGCATTATGATATTTCTTTGTATAGCATGAAAGAGAAACTGTTTTGAATTATAGAAAAAAAAAGGTTTTCAAAGCTAGTGGGTGGCCCGAGCTTTTATAGATAGACATTTTAACATTAGATCCAGTCGGTATATCCTGCAGTGCATGACAAATGTTGGGAGGGCAAGTTCTGCTAACATCAAGGGGATCGAGTATGTCGTGTTTGTCGAGTCGCCTTCTACACTTGTGGGGTATTATCTCGTTACACGGTATGCGATGATAGTTCCGCACGTGATGACAGAATGTTTTTGTAGCTTTATCACAGTGAACGATGCTAGCTTTTACCCCATATGACCCTCCATACTAAGCGAAGCTAGTCTGGCCGCTCATGTGGTTGTAGCTTCCCTTGAATATCCATTAGAGCATTTTAAGAAAAGAAAGCATACCTGTAAAAGTATATTTTAGAAAGAAAACGTTTTTGAAGTATGAAACATTTCAGTCTCTTTATGAAATCAATTTGAAACAAGCTTTTGAAACTTTATAGAAACGTTATAAAAGTAAGTTTTTAGAAATGAAATTATTTTAACGAAAGATGTTTTCAAAAGGTTTTCGGGAGAAAATTTTATGAAAATCATTTTAAACATAAATGCATCCATACTCATTGAGCTTTTATAGCTCAAAATATTTTTGTTTGTTTTCCAAAAACCTCCTAAGTGTAGAAATAAGTGATCTAGGTACGAGTGTGCCTTATACAGGTTAGGTGGGCCCTACGACAGACGACGCTGCATAAACCTTTGTGCAAAGTTCATGATTTAAATTTTAATGATGTAATTTGTATATTTTCATATTGTGAACATATGTTATAAAACTTTGCATACACGTTTTAAATACTCACATATTTATGATAACATCTTTTAAATTATATGTTTATTTATCCGATATAACTTGAAATGAGATTTTTAAATGTATGTTTTATATGTTTAGAAATGAATAAATAGTTAAGGGTTCGCTCCACGGTGTTCTTTTGGGTCTTGTTAGTTAGACTTCAGAAGGGTTTTGTTTGGTGTCCGGCAGGATCATTGGATTCGTTAGAGGAAATTCAGATTGAGTCCTGTCAGATTGATATCAGAGCCAAGGTTTTATACGATTTTGAAGTAAAGTTCATAAATATTTAAACAATCATTTTAGAAAAAGTTTTCTCATAGTTACATGATTTTACGAAGCCATTTTCCACTTCATGCATTACATGATTTTGTCTATGATTTAAATTTTACAAAATCATGCATCGTTGAGGTCGTCCACCTACTAAGAGAGCAGCGGTTGAGGTACCCGCACCAAAGGAGGGACACATTGATGAGTCTGTCAATGTGCTTGTAGATTTGATTCAAGCTGGACCTTTACTACCTGCGGAGCCCTACTAGTGGGAATGTAAATGTAGAACGGTTGGCTCAAGTTTTGGCAGTAACGTTTCACCAGCCGTGGGAGTCAAGGGTTTCTATCGAATGCGCTCGAAAATTAGGCGTTAAGTGTTAAGACAAGATCGGAGATCCGGAGAGCGCCTTGTCTTGGCTAGAGACTAATGAGGAGATTTTTCGAGTGATGGGTTATTTAGAGGACCAGATGATAGCATTCTTCGCTTTCCTGCTTAAGGATAAAGTTAAAGATTGGTGGAAAGCGCTTCAAAGGCAAAATGTAGTCGAAGTGTCCTAGGCATTATTCAAGTAAGAATTCATAAATAAAAACTACCTAATGAGCTACCAGGATGCAAGAATTGAAGAATTTTTCAAATTGGAACAAGGAAACCTTTCAATGGCCAACTACGAGAAGAGATTTTTAAAGTTAGTTTGTGTAGTGCCATTCATAGCTCACAATGAAGCACAAAAGACGAAGAGGTTTGCAACAGGCTTGAATCCAAATATCCGGGCCTATGTTGCTTCAACCGTCATAGTACGGAGAGTTAGTTGAAGCTGCGATCAGAGTGGAAAGAAATATAGAGGCCATTCTTAGACCCAAGCCGACTCAAAATGAATTTAGCCCTTTGATGGTACACACCTTGCATTCCCAATGTACTTGTCTAGTGGGCTAGGGCAACAGCGAGTTGTGCCGAGACCGTGTAGGCGCGAGGCCCAAGATCATAAGGCAGTTCGAGCTGTGAGCTGGGCGATGCCCACACTGGACCGGCCTACCAAGATTATGAGGACGTGAGGTCCAAGACCGTGAGGCGGGACCATTACAATAAAACATTATTATCATTATTATTTTAACAATGTGTTTGCATTAAAGTCGTAACCAATGAATTGGACTTAAATACATATTTAATCTAATTTCCTTTATTGTATCTCTCTTGCATTTATCTGTCTTGTAGAGAAAAAAAAAAAAAGAACCTTTAAAGAATGATAAAGTATTCATTTTAATCAGTAAATGTAATTTGTCTATCTCTCCAAACATAAACTGCGTAATTTTCATGATTTTCATTCATATACATATATATATGTGTAAATATATATAGTAAAATCTTAAATTGACAAAATTAAGTTGATCGAGTGATACGTTTTTCATATTTATACCCTAGATATTATGAGTTCAATTTATTTTTCTATTTTCTTCTTAAAAAAAAAGTTATTTTTCTCTCTAACTTCCTTTTAATTCTCTCTCGCTAAATCCCTATTTACTGTAATATTTTTAAAAAAATGAGTAAATCTTGAAGTTAATGTCACATTTAACATATAATTTTAGATAAATTATTTGATAGTAACAAAAAAAGGTCAAGTACACACATTGCAAATGATATTTATTGCCACACAAGACAGATTCAAATAAAATGGCTTTGGAACTTTTGACAATGATGGATATATAGTTAAACACAAATTTGTTATAACTAATAGTACACAACATAATTTAATAACTTTGCAACTTTTGATGTGGACCATGTCCGTTAAATTACTTTGCATTGTCTTCTTCTGTACTTAGAAGATTCCAAAGGGTCGCATCGAAATCCAAGTCATGATGTTTGTCCAAGCAGTTCTGGTTCACTTCAAAACCAGTATTACCCGCACACGTTGTTCTCGGAGGTGATATTTCAGCCCAAAAGTTGGACATGGTAGGCCTCTCTGACCATCCCATAGAATTTGGAGTTTCTAGCTCAAATTGACCAGTCTCTAACAGCCTCTCCCAACACATGATCATTTCATTATTATCTGGTGTATCCAGTGAAGTTGATGATGACGCCGTGCAAAGATTTGGATGCCCTAAATGGTCTCTGCTGTTTTCCTCCATGGTTATTTTGGCATTCAACCATTCAGATTTTTTTTTGGAGAAGGTTCGAGGTTGAGGCTTTATTACATTAATTTTTTGTGTGCTTTGAGTAGTAGTAGTACTTATCATTGTTTTCGATTCTTGCTTTGAAGCAACAGCTTTTTTGCGTAAATGTGTGTTCCAATAGTTCTTGATATCATTAGCTGTTCTTCCAGGAAGCCTACCAGCAATCAATGACCATCTAAAAACATATAATATTACGTTAGTTATTGAAAAAAAAAAAAAAAAGACAAATATTTCTGTGTATAATAATAAAATTGATATATGATGGAAAAAGATTTTGGAATTCGTTGATAAAAATATGGGTCCAAATCTTGTCTACATACTGACCAGACATCAAAGCATGAGCAGAATCTTTATTTTAGATCCGGGAGATCTAATAATGGCTTAACGTCAAAGGTCTTAACATTTAAGAATATATATCTCACAGCAATTTAATCAAGAAAAACATAACAAAATCTATGATTAAAATTTATGTATCTAGACCAATTCAGACTTCAATAATAATAATTACTATAATACAATAAAACAATGCAACTTACGTGTTAGAAAAGTAGAAGCAAATACTTAAAAAAAAAAAAAAAACTATATCTAGGGAAACTCATGCAAGGAGGGAGCCGTTGTTTAAATCCAAAAGAAGGGAGTTTGAGTTTTCCACTTGTTAAGGTTTTTAGACAAAGGGTTGTTTTATTATGTGAACTCTAAGGGCTCCTTTAGTACACGGGATACCATAGGACTATTTTAAAGATATGAGATTAGATCATATTGGATAGGATTAGAGTAGATTAATTATAGTATTATACCATGTTTGGAGCAACATATAATATGACTAAAATTAATGTTGTCTTGTGTTTCACATGTTATGAGATTGGATGATTAGAAAAAAAAAAAAAAAAAAAAACTAGTACCATGTTTGTTACGACTGTGGACCGGATTGGACACAGGATTACAGAAGTTTTATCATTGTTGGCTCATTCTCTCTCTCACAGGTTTTGCAACACTGGAGTGAAGCTCCATCACAGCCGTCCATTCCCATTCCAACGACTGTGATGAACTTCAGTTATTTACATATTTTTGTCACATTTTGCTCGCCAACTCCAAGGATATATAGAAAAACTTGAAAAAGAGAGAGGTATAGAGGATGAACGAAAAGAAAGGAAAAAAGAAGAAAAATTTCTCAACCGGGCTTGGCTCCAGAGAAGAACACAACAAACACACTGAGAGAAGTACAAAGACAGACGAATAGAGATAGAGAGAGAATTAACCACCCACAACAGTTTCTACAGAAACATAGGATTTTTGATATCTGTGTTTCTGTTGCTTTTCTTCATGCAAAGCTTTTCATGATTTCTTTTATGACATGTATGTATGTTGTTGTTGTTGTTTTTGTTCTTGGGTTGGTTTTGTTTTGCCTTCTGCAACACTTTTGTCTGTTTCTCCCTCGCACACACAGCTTTTTTGTGGGGGCACTCAATTCAATTCCTTGAATTTGTAGTGATTTTTTGTGTTGAGAGTTTTAGATCTTGTCGTTGGATTCATTATTAAACCCTAACCTTAGGTAGAGTATTAACTGGAGGTAAAATTTAAAAAAATAAAGAATTGTAAGAAAGGAAAAATTACCTTCAATTAACAGAAAATGGAGACAAACTTTTGGAGAAGTAGCAAAAACCAACTTTCTTGAAGAGAGTGGAGAAACAAATGGAAAATACGAAAAGAGTAAGTATTAGATGGCAGAGAGGGAAAAATTTTAGTGGAAGGGATAAATAATCCTATCTGTGTGAAGGGGTTTATTTTATTCTATTATGACAGGATAAAATTGATGTTGGGATAAAATAGTCCAAGGAAGTTGAACTAATCAAACAACAGACTAGGAGTAAATTTAAGTCAATCCTTGTCCTGTCCTGTGTAATAAACAGGGCCTAAATGTGTGATTTTGGAGTAGAATTCATAGTTTTGTAAATAAGGGGAAAAAACTATAAAGTCTAACCGCACCCAAATTATATTAGTACATGTGGCTGTTCACATTAGCAAGTGTATAAGATGCACATAAGTTCATTTTTTCCCGAATTGGGCTCTTGAAAACGTTAATTAATTAAATTTGACAATATTCATAGACATCACATCATGTGATGTTGATGTATACATCCTGTGAGAATGAACTCAACGTATAAGTTAGAAATTATAACACAAAGATTCTGTGGAAATAATTGGGTGATTTATGAACAAACTAATATGTATGTATATATGTAGAGTTTCTGTATAAATCTAACCAGACCAATATAGTACGATTCTATAATTTCTGGATAAAGCTGCCCAAAATGGCCTAAATGAAGAGAGAAGTTAGTTATATATCTGAAATTATTTTTTAAAAAAGCTATGTACTATATATAACACCAAGATTATGTGGAAATAGTCGGGTGCTTCATGAATAAACTAAGATGTATGTATGTATGTAGACTTTCTCTGTAAATCTAACCAGTCCAATATAGTAGGATTCGATGATTTCTGGATGAAGCTGTCCAAAATGGCCTTAAATAAAGAGACAAGTTATTTATCTGATTTTTTTTTTAAAAAAAGCTTTGTTCTCTCTCTCTCTCTATATATATATAAGCACTGGCTATTGATTCTTTCATTCCTTTTTCCATGATTCAGAAACAAAAGAACAACTTTTTGTACCGCACTTGCCTATTCCCCAACAGTTTATGCAGCCTCAAAATCAGATCAACTTCATCTTCCCTGAATTCCCCTCTTTTGATATTTGGCTTCAGATAATTCAGCCATCTCAATCTACAGCTTTTCCGGCATCGATTTAGCCCTGAAAATGCAAGAAAAAATATTATAGCTATGGCATATGATTTTGCTTTCATGAATCCATGTTGGGAATTCGGGCTTTTCAAATGATTTAAGGAAAAAAATCTGAAAAACCCCAAAATAAAAAATAACACCACTGATCTAATTTTTTAACATAAAAAATGATGGTTTCATAGTAGTTTTATTTTGATAATATCTCGTGATTTAAAGAAATAGCAAATCCACTACTCCTAGCATTCATCCCATTCCCACCTCTTTATATATAGAAATATCAAAATGATAGATAAATAGAATTAAACTAATAGCGATATTCTTACTCCCGTATTAATTGAAATTAATCCATATTTCTTGAGAATATGAGCTAAATATCAACAACCAAAATTTATAAAGAGTAAAATTACCTGCTCTAACAGGAACTTGATGCCATTTTTGTTCGCCATAAATTTCAATACATTTCCTCAGAAGATTATCTTCTTCTTCGGTCCATGTACCTTTTCGAACTCCTACGTGACCCTCCATAGATGTGGCACTATATGCACTTACACCAAGTAAATGCGACATGTCTACCTCAATAGAGCTTTAATGTCTATAATCATGCGAGCTTATAAGATACAAAATATATATATATATATATACTAAGACTTCAGTAGTGGATACGTCAACAGCGATTAATAGAGCGACGTGCACTTCTTGCATCCACAAGCTAGAAAGAAGTCTAGTTTCCACATTCTTTCTTGTGTGTAAAAATTTAACAACGGAACCTCTCAATTATAAGTCAACTACCAGTCCAACAAACCCAAAAGTACCACTTTATAGTTGTCTACGACTCTCTGTGAACAATATCAGATCGAACTGGAGCCAATTGATTTGAAATGTTCATGGTCAAGGCTGTGCCTGCCAGTACTGTCCTCTACTCTATCATCAACATTACTGGTTAGTTTAGTGGTTGTATTTTCCATCAATGATTCAAATGCACTTGCAGACCCAGTGCACCACTGGGGGTATACGTGACCTCCTGAAATTTTATTATTATTATTATTATTATTTTCAGTTTCATGTTTTACAAGATTTTTATTAAATTTTTTTACATATATCCTTAAATATATTAGTTATAAAAGTACAGTGTAGATTTATCATTTTATTAATTTTAATTTTCCATTCTTATATTAACAAATATTTAATTTTTATTATTTTTATTCAATCTTTTATCTGTTATTTGTTAGAATCTTTATTATAATAATAATATATATCATGAAAAGTAAATTCAAATGTATTTACCATTTTTATTGAAATATTAATATCTTCTTAAACATTTTAAGTATATTAATATCTTCAACTTGACTTGAAAATCAAATCAATGAATCCTAAAATTATAAAGTATAAATTTTAATTTGTTAGGTCTAATTCTTTAATGTATAATCATGATTTAATTTATATTTCTTAATTTTTTAATTATTCTTGTAATTTATATATGTTTGTAAGTTGTAACCAATAAAGTGATATAAAAAAACTCTCTTACATAAAAATATATATTTTTTGAAATAAAAAAAAATTATGTTACATTTGCTTAAGTTTTATTTTTAGTAAAAAATTAATTTCTAATTTAAATATAAAATTTAGATAATTTGATTGCCAAACACTATATATGATCACAAATAAAAATTAAGAAAATTATCATTTGGCAAAAACATTATTTCATTTTTTTCTTACGCTTAATAAGCGATTTTTAAATTATGAGATTATATATGTACTTAATTAGGTGTGTTATTTATTTTCATTTTTAGTTGTTCTAGAGCTAATGGAGAACACTTAGAAGGCAAAAAGAAAACTTCATATTTAACTACAATAATTTTAGTTACTTTTAACATTATTGTTAATTTATTAAAATATTCACTATGATATTAATTTTTAGGTTCATCACTGTTTATATGTAAGAAGTAATAACTAATTCTTGTATCTTGTAAAAAACTAAATGGGACTTTGATATAAAATCTAAACACAATTGAGAGTTTTTGGTACACTTGACTCCTTCCTAGATAGACGTGTGTGCAGCTAAACGACAATATAATAATAAAAAAAAGAGTATTAGTATTAAAGGTAATGACATTTTGTAATTAAAATGAAAAGAATAGATTTTCTTAAAAAAAAAAGAATGAAAATGAGAGCTATTTATCAGTATGTCATGATTCATGAATGAAAATTTTCTTTAAACAGAATTATTTATTCTGGAAACAAAAGATACAAAATGGTAACAAGTTTTTGGAAATCAAACAACAAAAAGTTATTTTATAAAGTTTTTGTTGAAAAAAAAGGTTCAAAACAATTCTTGGATAGTATGTCAAGGCATTTTCTGACACTAGCTAATAATATTGAGAATGTACATTAAGTTTATTAACTGTATCTTAACTTTTCAAGGCTATTTTTTATTCGCGAATTAAATTCCTCACAGAATATTCTCAATCGGCATCTCTTAATTAAAGAGAAACGATTGATGACTATCATGCACACTTGGAAGTACTGCTAACAAAATTTTCCTCTCTAGCATGATATTTTGTAGTGTTGTAATGTTTTGGCAGAAAACCTAATTGCTAAATAGCTCGGTAAATCACTAAACTTACTCAAAAACAGAGGTCTATATGGGAGGAATGCTTTGTGTTCTTGCTAACTTTCATTACACACAACGATGAATAGGCCATTACAAAACTTGCAATTTGCTAGCCAACAGTATTTTCCACGAAATGCTTTTCTGCCCTGCAATTTTGCCGCTTCATGTATTTGGACAGGTACCTAGCTCAGGTGCGCAATTAAATATTACATATTTACATAGTGAAAAATACTGGAACCATTTTGTATAAACTGGGAGATGCGAATGCCTTTTATGTACGTGTATATATATAGGCCTTACATTGTTATTTAATTATTATTTTTATTAAATAACCCGATATGTAAATTTATGTAAACTAGTCAAAATATGAATGATATGTCATTCTCATTGTTTGCATAATAGATGCTAATTAAACTTTTCCAACAGCCACACAACCGTAAGGATAAGATATGTTGGAGATTATTATGGGTATTTTTCGACCATCTGAGAAATGGGTTGGTAATGCCCAATGTTTCAGCCCATGGGTGAAAGCCCACTATGCCCAGGAAGTTAAGAGGTCCTTATAGGAGCTCAGGTCATTGCAAGAGCTCAGGTCCTTATGTTCAAGCTTGTAGCCTATGAACCAAGGAGCTCACAATATAGTTCTCAGCTTGTTTATCAGCTTCAGCTCATGACGTGTATCAAGCTCAGCTTGGACAAGCTCGCCTAGCATACCTTCTAAAAGCCTGAAGTAACCCAATTCAAGAAAAAGTCA
Organism: Dimocarpus longan; assembly: GCA_022984855.1. NCBI lineage: Eukaryota > Viridiplantae > Streptophyta > Magnoliopsida > Sapindales > Sapindaceae > Dimocarpus > Dimocarpus longan. Next base: position 2,142,192 of record CM041021.1, read on the forward strand.
ACTTACCTGTTTTGAAGCGAATCAAACCTCGAGAATCTCGGATCTGTTCCTGATTTGATGGAGATTGTTTAGGAAGTGCAGTTAATGTAATCTTCTGTTTTCTATTTTAAATGTAATTCAAAATATAAATCCCTCACTATAAATAGGGGGCGAAATTGTTTGTAAAACACACAATAGAAATCACATACTGTTATTCTGCCAAATTCAAGAGTGACAGTCATGGACGTAGGTATTGTTCTAATTGAACCACGTAAAAAAGCCTTGTGTATTGTTCTTCCTCTTTGCATTCTCTATTTTTTTTTTTTTATGTTATTTGCAAGTATTAAGCTTCAAGAATCTGGTCGACTGATTTTTAACGTCGACATTTTGACGCTAGAGGAACGGTCAAAACTGTAAAATTTTTTCAGATTTTCATTGCCATGGCAACATTTAGAACAACCAGAAGCTCTGATGTAGCAATAGACCAATTAGAGTAGCATAATGTTCAACCGAGAGGGAACATGACTCTGCCTGTTGCAGGAGCATCTCACGCCCCCACTGACAGCGCTGCTGGGGGTATTCCTCCACTGGCCCATTGTCAATTACCGTCGATGGCCTAAACGACTGAGGGTTTGCAAGCATGGTATTAGTGGGAAGAGACGTTGGAAAACACGGTGCAGCAGCTTGGCCGCTGCACCCAGACAAGCTCATCAACGCTAGCAAGAAGGAATGACAGCTCTTGAGAGGCCCATTACAGAAGAGCTACGACCCGTCAACTCAGCTCGGTCCTCTAATTCACGTGCAAGAGTTGAGGGTCATGGAGCTTGTAACGTCTTGAATATCTGAATAAATAGTATTTCAGATGGAATAGTGATTTTTGGAGAAAAAGTGAATAGTGAATAGTGATTCTTGAGTATCGAATTCCGAAAATTAATAAAAGTGAAATTTTTGATGAATAATGATTCCGGATAAATAATGTTTTCGGATGAAAAATCGTCCATGTAAATAGTGATTTTCGAAGAGTGGGTCTGGTATATTAAGAAGTTCTGAAAATTATATTTGAGTTAACGAGAATTGAAACGAATAAAAAATATATATTATAAATTATTATTATTTATAATAGTTGTAGGTGTGAATTGTTATGGTGTAGAATATATGATCTTATGTATGTGAAAAAAAAAAATTGGAGATTTATTTATAATCAAATTATTATGGTTATTGATAATTAAACGAAAGTAAGGATTTTAGAATAAGATATTTTGAGATGAGATGGTACCTAAATTTTGGGGATGAAATTTTATAAAGAGAGATGAATTGTAAGGTCTCAATTTAACTAGACCCAAGAGATTAATTGAAATCCAATTTATTATCATTAATTTAGTCTGATTCCAGTTTTAGCAATATAGAAATTTGTAGATAAATATCACATTGAAGGATATTTTTAAAAGAAATTAAGAAAGTTGGATTAAAAGGAAAATTTTTATAAGGGTTGAAAATGAAATTTTGCATATATCATCAATAAAAGTAAAAAATTGTTGGCGAGATTTTTGTTAAATAATAATAATAAAATAATTAAACAAATATATATATATATAGAGCAAATTACTATTTCACTACCCAGATGAAACATTATTACTGATGGAGCTAACTTTCTACTTTAATTACAATAAACCCACCCGCCGTTAGTCCATCTTCTTCAGAGTTAACAGCTTCAGGGGTAAACTTGTCTTTTCAATATTATTTACATTATTTTTTATTTTGTTTTTCTTACCCTACCGACCACAATCAACGTCCTCTCCTGTTCTTCATCTTTCTTCTCCTTCTTTTTCTTCACTTCTCATTTTCTTCTTCTCTGATTCTTCTTTTCTTCTCCTTCGAATCCAGATTCATCTGGGTTCGTTCCAACCAAACATCAAAATCATCAACAATTATCCATCGTCATCAATCATCAAAATCAACCATCAACACAAACAATCATCATTAATCATCAACACAAATAACACAAACAGAGTCTAACATCATTAATCATCAACGCAAACAAATAACACAAACAGGTGATGGTCCCAGATCGGCGACTGGAAAACAGATCGACGTCTGGGTTTGGATGGAAACCCAGACGTCGATCTGGGAAACCCAGACGTCCTGGGTTTGTCTGGAAACCCAGACAGTTTCCCAGATCGACGTCTGGGTTTGTCTGGAAACTCAGACCGGCGTCTGGGTTTCCAGACAAACCCAGACGACCCAGATCGACGTCTGGGTTTGGATGGAAACCCAGAAGCCGGTCTGGGTTTCCAAACCCAGACGTCGATCTGGGTACCCAGACGTCGATCTCGGAACCCAGATCGGCGTCTGGGTTTGGAAACCCAGACCGGCGTCTGGGTTTCCATCCAAACCCAGACGTCTGGGTTTTGCCAGACGCCGATCTGGGATGGAAACCCAGACGCCGATCTGGGTTTCCAAACCCAGATCGAGTGGTGAAGAAGACGAAGAAGACGAAGAGAAGAAGGAGAAGAGAGAGAGAGAGGCGTGAGAGACTGGACGTCTGGGTTCCGGTGAAGCAAACGAAGAAAAAGAAGAGAAGAAGCGGAAGAAAAAGATGAGAGAGGGAGTTGAATTTTTTTTTGGGTCAATTTTTGCAGTTGATTCATATGGAAATTTTTATAAATAAATTTTTTATTTATTTTTATTTTTCATTATGGGGGCATTTTGGTCTTTTAATAATATTTAAACTGTTAAGCGTTAAACTTAACAGAGATTCCCTAACAGAAGGGGGTTAATTGTAATAAAATTGAAAATGTTGATCCATCTGTAATAATGAATTAATTGGGTAGCTAAATTGCAATTTACTCTATATATATATATTGATAAGGTAATGTAGGCGTTGAATGAGGAAAAGATAAAATAAAATAAAATAATAGTAAAAAAAATAATAAAAAAGCAAAGAAGTGAGGCAAGAGGCGGTGCATGATAAGGAGTAGGCCGAAAATATATATATATATATATATATATATATGTTCTGCTCGGCAACGGGAAGCAAAGAAGGAACGAATTAGAGAAAAAAAAAAAGAGAAACTGAGAAGACAGGGAGAGAGGACGGCGGTAGGTAGAAAAAAAAATGGAAAATGAAGAAAAGCAAGGGTAGGTCTGGCCATCTGGGCAGTAGCGGGAAGAAAAAAAAAAAAAACTGAAGCAAACCAGGCAGAGAGGAGGAAAAGATGTTTAAAGTTTATTTAAAGTTAGATATTCACTAAAAGATCAAAATTGTAAAATAACTCCAAAATAGCGACTACAGTGAAATGATTTTTCAGTAAAGGATTTCTATTCCTATATACTAAGTTTCAAGAACATTTTTTTAATGAAATTCAATGAATTTTAAAATATTGTGAATTGTCATTTTATAAATGCTAAACATGGTGATACTTATAAAAAAATTTGTTTAAATACTAAAAGTACTATTTTATAAATGAATTTTTTAGTATTATTAATAATAACTGAACTTGAACAAACTGCAACCTCTTTTTTATATGTATACATGAATTTGTCATGTCCTACTAAAGTAGAAATTTTCTTGTTTATACAAACTTTTCCCAATAAATTGTAATTTTTTAATTTTGGGCATAATTGACAACTACTTTTAAGAAAAATGTTGTTAGTTACCATCATACCCAAAAGTTTAAGCTGATAAAAAATGATCACTTAAGTTGATAAGAAATGACCAAATTATAATATTTAAGATTTAAGATTGACACGTGATGCATTCCCTTACATTTAACGTGGACAGATGACAGATATCGTACACATGCTAAACCTCCCTTATCATTATAACATATGTAATAATAATTTGTGATATAGAGGAGAGAGATGGTTTGAACCAATGATCTCTAATTTTTAATACTCTATTAATTACTATTAGATCGAAAAGTTTAAACTAATAAAAAAAAATTTAACTATAATTTTTAAAACTTAAGGATGACATGTGATAAATACAATCATAAAAACAGAAAACAAATTCAAGGTTAAAAGTAATTAGTGATGTTAATTAGGATAAAAAATAAATATAAATGCAATCGTAAAAGTCAAAGCAAATATTGCAACACAACTGAAAAATAATCTTTTTAGTCGAATTAGTCTTTGGTTACAAGGCTAAATCAATTATGTCCATGCTACACGATCGCATCACATGGATCACGCTCCCCATAGAGTGAGATAGTACTTCGCCATATCAAAATCACATGTCCTTTTTTGTTCAGTACTTCACCATCTCATGTCCTTTTTTCCTTCAGTACTTCACCATATATGTGTCTTGTTTGTGTTTTCTGTTTCTATATATGTGTTTAATTTATTATTGTACGATTATCTATTTCCCTACACCTATATGTACAGTTAGACATGACCACGGTTCGGTTCGAACCGTGCGGTTCGAACCGAACCGTAACTGTAGAACCGGAACCAGAACATAAGGTTCTGGTTCCGGTTCGGAACCGAACCGGAACCGTCACTGTAGCGGTTCCGGTTTCGGTTCTTTGAAAATTAGAACCGGAACCATCGGTTCCGGAACCGACTTGAACCGGCGGTTCCGGTTCTTAAATAAATAAATAAATAATAAATAAAAAAAGAAAAAAAAACCGTTGGGGTCTATAAATTATAATTTTTAGCTTATTGTTAGCACTTAGCAGTTTTAAATTCTTATTTTATTATTTTTAAATTTCAAATTATCAACCTATAATATTTATAAATTTCAAAATTTTAATTTATAATATTTTTTAACTTAAATTTTGATTTCAATTTATATTTTTAAATCTAAATTTTTAATTTATTAGTTATTATTTTTAAATATTAAATTTTTAATTTATTATTATTAAATTATTTCAATGGCTAAAGAGTGACTGAGTGAGTGACGTACTGACGTGAGTCAGTGAGGGACTGAGGGTAAATCAGTAAATGGATAATCCGTAATGAATTTTATAAATTAAAGCTAATTGTGATTTGTAATTGTGAGTATTGGTCTTCAAATAATTAAATTTTTTATTTCATTTGTGTATCAGTGTATCCGCCTATCCGGTATCGATTTATTTTTTAATTTTAAAATATATTTTAATATTACTTTTTAAATTTCAAATTGTCATTTTAAAAAAAGGTTCCAGAACCGGAACCGAAACCGTTATAGAACCGAAACCGAAACCGAAACCGAAACTTGAACCGTTATAGAACCGTCGGTTCCAGAACCGAACCGGAACCGTGTTATTTCGGTTAAGGTTCCGGTTCTAGCTTTTTTAGAACCGGAACCGTCGATTCGGAACCGGAACCGGAACCGAACCGAACCGTGGTCATGTCTATGTACAGTGCACTTCAATTCTAGTTAATTCCAGGTAATCCTGAAGGTTACTTTTAAGGAAAAAAATATATATATGATGGGCCCACATGGCTTGTAAACTTGCAAGCAATGACTACATGTATTACGTATAGCAAAGAGCCCGACCGGCATGACTAATTTCTCTTACGAACGGACATGGGTATTGTGACTTCTCTGTTTGTGGTGGGGAATCCAGAAAACTTTGCTAACAAACATTTTTTCATGTCTAATCTTATGAGTAGAAAATATTTTTTTAAAAGTGTTATTTGCCTGATCTAGTTGCTAAGATATCCACTACCCAATTGTTAATATCTATTTTATAATTAAAAAATATTTACTCTCATGATAAATACCAAACCTTAAATGGAGTCGATATAACGAAATGGATTAATAAAATAATGTTATTTTTTTAATATTTTTTATTAATCTTTTTATTTTCTCTTACATTTCTTATTGATCTATTTTACTATATCAACAGTAAAACAGTCTCATAAGAGATTTTCTTTATAATAAAAATAGAAAACTACGTGCACATGCTTGTAAGAATTGAACTCCATCACTTTGGTGGATGACAAGGTTGGAAAATCTTAAAAGTTGATTTATGAATATTTATTATTAAAACAATAAAATAATGGAAGGATCTCAAATCCTAACATTGCATCCCTTAACAAATAACTTGACTTCAAATTCAAATGGAAATTTTTAAATGCTGTGACATTGTTTAAGATTATAAATTAAAATAGATGTAGTTTCAACAAATAATTTGGCTTTAAATTTAAATCCTTTTTTTTTTTTTAAATAGTGTGGCATTGTCCCAAATTTTTTATTAAAATAGACAGATATAACTGAACGTTGATGTTTAGATTTAAGTTAAGAGTTTAAAATATATCTCTAACTATTTAAATATATATACTAAGAAAATATCAAAATATATTTTTTGTTTCACTATATATATATATATATTTATCTGTGTGTATTTTCTGGTCAATCCTTCGAAATTAGTTCTTACTAAAGGATCACAGGTGTTAACATATGCTGCACATAATAATGATTCAAAGTTTGAATTAATTTTATAATTTATATATATTGTTTCATTTTTCAAAAATTATATATATTGTTTTAAATTAATATATAATTTTCAATATCTTATTAGACTAGATGTTTTATTTCATTATTACTAATTCAATTATTGAATGACCTTCTCATCCCACACTGGTCACTATTTCAACCCGCAGATTTCCCTGTGTGGTATTTATATGACAATAATTGGTGGATCCTGTACCTACGAAAAAACAAGAACATATTAAAGTGCATGGGGTAATTTGGTCGAAGTATATATTCTATCTAGCTAGTCTCATGTCCCAAAGCTTAACATGTTAGGGTAGTCCAGTCACAAGGCTTTTCCCATTCAATAAAGATATCAAATTGGAAAACATGAAAAATGAAAAATAACAAAATTTAAAACTTCTGTGGAGAACGGCAGAGTAACTCCCCTCTTCGATCTGTCATCAGTTCCAACCCCCAACAAGTAACGAAATTTGTTGTTTTCTTCGTCCTCGAGCGCTGGCTCCACAATCATGAAGGAAGATGAGAAGAGTGTTTCTAGAAAAAAAACAGAATGCACGCAGAAGAACTGGAGAGAAAATGAGACAGAAAGAGATAGAGAAGAGGCCGGAGAAGAGGGAAGCGAAAAGGAGAAAAACAAGTCAAAAAGCAATCATCAAAGGATATTTTGGAAGGTTTTCAATTTTACGTTATAATAAAATTCAAACTCTTAATCCAATAACGTTTGCACAAGTCAGTCAATTTTTTGTGCTGTTTTCCCTCATTTTCTTCAGCTAAAACGGAAGAATCTCAAACATTAATTATTCCTAAGATCTGCAACCCTACAGAATATCATGTGCTTAAGAGGAAATTTTTTAGCTGTACTTCCAAGTGTGCATGATAGTCATCAATTATTTCTTTTTAATTAAGAGATGCCTATTGATTATATTCTATGAGGAATTTAATTCTTGAATATAAAATAGCTTTGAAAAGTTAAGATACAATTAATAAACTTGATGTATATTCTCAATATTATTAGTGTTAGAAAATGCCTTTGACATACTGTCCAAAAGACGTATTCAACTTTCTTTTTAAGAAAAACCTTACAAAGTTACTTCTTATTGTTTTCCAAAACTCAAACCGGCCATTTTGTATCTTCTGTTTCGAGAATAAACATGTTTAGAGAAAATTCTCACCGATCATGTAATGTTGATAAATAGCTCTCATTTTCATTATTTTTTAAGAAAATCTTCATTACCTTTAATACAGATGGCCATTTCTTTGCTTTTATTTATTATATTGTCGTTTAGATAGACACATGCCAATCTGGGGATTGTTGGACTGGTAGTTGATTTATAATTGAGAGGGTCTGTTGTTAAATTTATAATCATGGAAGAACGTGCAAAAAACACTTCTGTCTAGTTTGTGGAGGCAAAGAAGAGCACGTCGTTCTATTAAAAGCTGTTGACGCATCCGCTACTGAAGTCTTAGTGTGTGTCTATATATATATATATATATATATTTCGTGAGAGTATCTTAAAAGCTCACATGATTATTGATATTAAAGCTACATTGAGGTAGGCATATCGCATTTACTTGGTGCAAGTGCATATAGTGCCACATCTATGGAGGGTTATGTAGGTGTTCGAAAAGGTGCATGGACTGCAGAAGAAGATAATCTTCTGAGGACATGTATTGAAAAGTATGGCGAACTAAAATGGCATCAAGTTCCTGTTAGAGCGGGTAATTGTACTCTTTATAAATTTTGGTTGTTGATATTTTGGCTCATTTTCTCATGAAATCTGGATTAATTTCAACTTATTCGAAAGTAGGTTTGTTGGTGGAGCAAGAATTCTCCTTTTTTTTTTTTTTTTTGGTTTTTCTAAACTTTTAATTATCTAATGAAATATTAACATAAAAAATTATGGATAGTCAAGATCGTTATATTTTTTTTTCTCTCATACTTTATTCAAACTTAAACTCTTCTTTTAAAAGGTTTAGCAAACTATTACTCCTATCGATGCCAGTTGATTCCATTTCCCTATCATTTTGATATTTCTATAAAGAGGTGGGTATGGGATGGATCCTAGGAGTAGTGGATCTGCAACTTCTTTAAATTACTTGAGAGGTCCAGATTCCCAACATAAATTCATGAAAGCAAAATCATGTCATATTTTTCTTGCATTTTCAGGGCTAAATCGATGTCAGAAAAGCTGTAGATTAAGATGGCTGAATTATCTGAAGCCAAATATCAAAAGAGGGGAGATCATGGAAGATGAAGTTGATCTGATTTTGAGGCTGCATAAACTGTTGGGGAATAGGCAAGTGCGGTACAAAATGTTGTACTTTTGTTTCTAAATCATGCAAAGAATCAATAGCCAGTGATTATATATAGATTACATAGCTTTTTTCAAAAATAATTTCAGATAACCAACTTCTCTCTTTATTTTAGGCCGTTTTGGGCAGCTTTATCCAGAAATTATAGAATCCTACTATATTGGTCTGGTTAGATTTATAGAGAAAATCTGCATATATACATACATTTTAGTTTATTCATAAAGAATCCAACTATTTCTACAGAATCTTGGTGTTATAATTATTTCTAACTCATATTTTGACTTCATTCTCAGGATGTATACATCATATGACCATTGTCAAATTTAATTAATCAATGTTTTTAAGAGCCATATTCAGGAAAAAATAAACTTCTGTGCATCTTATACACTTACATCACACTTTGTAACGTGAACAGCCATATGTACTAATATAACTAATTTGGGTGGGGTTAGAGTTTTTTCCCATTATTTACAGAACTATGAATTCTACTCCAAAATCACTCCTTTAGACCTTCTTTCTTACACAGGTCAGGAAAAGGATTGACTTAAATTTAGTCCTAGTCTATTGTTTGGTGAGTCCAACTTCATTGGACTATTTATCCCATCATCAATTTTATCCTGTCATAATAGAATAAAATAAACCCCTTCACACATGTGGGATTATTTATCCCTTCACTAGAATTTTCCCCTCTCTCCCGTCTGATACTTACTCTTTCATATCTTCCATTGCTTCTCCTCTCTCTTCAAGAAAGTTTGGTTTCTGCTACTTTCCAAAACTTTGTCTCCATTGTCTGTCAATTGAAGGTAATTTTTCCTTTCTTACAACAAGATCTAAAACTCTCAACTCAAAAAATCACTACAAATTCAAGGAATTGAATTGAGTGCCCCCACAAAATAGCTGTGTGTGTGAGAGAGAGAGAGACAGAGGGTTGCAGAAGAAAAAACAAAACCACCAAAAACAAAAACAAAACTACAACATACATGTCATAGAAGAAATCACGAAAAGCTTTGCCTGAAGAAAAGCAACAGAAACACAGTTTTTTTGTATATCTCCATTTGTCTGTCGTTGTGTTTCATTCTCTCAGTGTGTTTGTTGTGCTCTTCTATGAAGCCAAGCCTGGTTCGTCCTTTGTAGCTCTCTCTTTTTCTATATATCCTTGGAGTTGGCGAGCAAAATGTGATAAAATAACTGAAGTTCATCACAGCCTTCGGATTGGGAATGGGCGGCTGTGATGGAGCTTCACTCCTGTGTTGCAAAACCTGTGAGAAAGAGAATGAGCCTATACAATGATAAAACTTTTGTAATCCAGTATACAATTCAATCCACAGTTGTAACATAGTATTACGTTATGGTTTATTCAATCTCATAACATACTAAACATATCCAATCTCATAACGTACTAAACACAAGACAATACTTAGGGGTGGGCATAAAAACACCAAACCGATCCGAACAACCCGAACCGAACCGATCCGTGGGTGTTCGGATCGGTTTCCATGTTTAAACTTTAGGTGTTCGGATCTTATCACAAAAAAACACCATGTTTCAGTGTTCGGGTCGGTTCCACATGGTCAAAACCGACCCGATCCGTGAACAGGGGCACATGCGTAATTTCGCATGCCCCTATATAAACCCACACCCAACCCTAGCTCAAAAGCATATGAGATCTTAACTTCCTGTCGCCGCAGCATCCCTCTTCTTCCTCCTCCCATCCCTCGCCGTCTGTCGCCTCTCGTCGCCTTTGCCGTTGTCGTGCCGTGGCCGTGAACTTCTTATCTTCGTCGGCGTCATCACCCTGAGTCCGAAGCTCCTCTCATCTCTCATCTCTCATCTCTCATGTCCTCTTCTTGCCGTGGCCGTGCCCGCCGTCACTCTCTCCTTGTCGTCGCCATTTTCGTCGCCATCACCCTCTCCTTGCCGTGGCCGTGGCCGAGAAGCTCTTATCCGGGTCGGTGTCGTCGCGGTGAAACACTGAAACTCCTCTCAGCTCTCATTCCTCGCTGTCTTGCGCCGCCGTGGAGCTGTCCTCGCCGTAGCCGTGGGCCGTGGCTGTCAATCTTCTCGTGGCCGTGAATCTTCTTTCCCCTTTGTCGTGGCCGTCACCTATTCTCTCATTTCTCGTCGTCTAACTGTTGTTGTGCCGTTGCCGTGGCCGTAGCCGTCACCTCTTCTCGCCATTGCCGTAAAGCTATTCTCCTCGACCTTGCCCTCGCCAGCTTGGTACTCATCAATTTGTTTCAGTTTCAGATTCAATTTTAGTTTCAGATTCAGTTTCAGTATTTTACATTTTGTATTTGTTGTTTTGAATCTTGTTGTTGCTTGGCTTCTGTGGTTTAATTACTGTTATTATTCATTCTGTGTTGTTGGCTACTGGTTTGAATCTTGTTGTTACTTGGCTGTTGTGTGTTGTTGCTGTGAATAGATGGAAAAAAGTGTTGAGAGTGGTTCCGAGTCTGCATTTGATGATGATGACGATGGAGTTAGTTTGGCCCAAACAACGAAGCCCAAATTTAAGCTCAAACATGGAAACCGAACCGAACCGAACCGAACACTGGGTGTTCGGTTCAGGTCGGTTCCTCTCCTTCATCAGACCATGTTCGGATCCAAAAGTGACAATCCGCGAAATTATCATGTTCGGGTCGGTTCCGATAGGAACCGAACCGAACATGGTAATGCCCACCCCTAACAATACTTATTTTAGTCATATTCTATATTGCTCCAAATATTGGATAGCACTATAATTAATCCACTCCAATTATGTTCAATCCAATCCAATCTTATTTTAAAAAATTGTCTTATCCTATCTCACACACCAAACCAACCTTTGGGCCATGTTTGTTACATGGGTTAGGACTAGGATAGGATTGTTTTTTTGTCCAAACTCACGTTTGATGCATGTCATGACCCTTTAGTAAGTTAATTCATCACAAATTTTATCCCATTAGAGTGGAATAAAACCAACCCCTCAAGCATATGGATTAAAATACTCCCATGTTGTTCTTCTCCAACTTTAGCCTTGTCGTCGCCTAGGTTCGCTCCCCGCCTTCCTCTCTCTCTCCCTCCGTGCGTCGGTACTGGTCCTCCTTCTCCTTCCCCTCTCTTTCCTTCTGCTTCATCTCTGTCGCGCTCTTCTACACTCGCTGATCTCTTATCTTCTTTGGCATTATCGGCATCTTTTTAGACATCGTTGGCATCTTCTTTGGCATCTTCGATCATCCAACTTCTTTGGATCTTCTTCGACACTGCTAATCACCCATCTTCTTCACATCATCGATTGTAGGTGGATGGTGGTGGAAGAGGTCAACGATAGTGGTCCAACAATTCTTTTTAACCCATAAATTGTTGAAATGAAACATTGTGACAACCTGGGTCCCATGTTGAGGTATTGTCCACTTTGGCCCGAGGTTGTCACATTTGATATTAGAGTCGAGGACGGCTTTATGCGACGGTGGGGCGAACTGTAACGTCCCGAATCCCACATCGATAAAGTACAGATCCGAGGAAGGTCATATAAGTAGGCTGACTTGGAGACTTGTTGAGGCGCCTTTTGGAATATCGTTCCAAGGGACAAAACCGTGAGGCTGTACGGGGCGACCTCGGGCGAAAACGGACAATGACTCGGCAGGGAACCCAGGTTGTCATAGAAATTTTTGAAAAGTCCCTAAAAAATTGCTTTAAGATCCAAATTTATTCCCACTATTTTTAATCTTATTCTACATTTTATCAAACATATGAAACCAATCAATTCAATTCAATCTTATCATATCCAATTTAATCCAATTCAATTTCATAAAAATAATCAAATCCTATCTCACGCACCCAACAAGGCCTTAGAGTTTACATAATAAAACAACCCTTTATCTAAAAACATTAACAAGTGGAAAACTCAAACTCACCACATTTGGATTTAAACACCCACTCCCTCCTTGCATGCGTTTCCTTAAATATAGTTTTTTAAGTATTTCGCTTCTACTTTCTTAATTAACACATAAGTGGCATTGTATTATAATAATTATTATTGAAGTCTGAATTGGTCTAAATACATAAATTTTAATCATAGAATTTATTTTGTTTTTCTTAATTAAATTGTTGTCAGATATAAAATCTTAAACGTTAAGACCTTTGACGTTAAGCCATTATTAGAATTTCCTGGATCTAAAATAAACATGCTGCTCATGGTTTGATGTCTGGTCAGTCATGATTTGGACTCAAATTTTTATCAACAAATTCCAAAAACTTTTTCCACCATACATCAATTTTATTATTATACACAGAAATATTTGTTTTTTGTTTTTTTTTTAAACTAACATAATATTATATGCTTCTAGATGGTCATTGATTGCTGGTAGGCTTCCTGGAAGAACAGCTAATGATATCAAGAACCATTGGAACACACATTTACGCAAAAATGCTGTTGCTTCAAGGCAAGAATCGAAAGCAATGACAAGTACTACTCAAAACACACAAAAAATCAATGTAATAAAGCCTCAACCTCGAATCTTCTCCCAAAAAACATCTGCATGGGTGAATGCCACAATCACCGCGGAGGAAAACAGCAGAGACCATTTAGGGCATCCAAATCTTTGCAAGGCATCATCATCAACTTCATTGGATACCCCAGATAATAATGAAATGATCACGTGTGGGAGAGGCTGTTAGAGAGTGGTCTATTTGTGCAAGAAACTCCAAATTCTATGGGTTGTTCAGAGGGGCCTGCCAGTACCATGTCCAACTTTTGGGCTGAAAAATCACCTCTGAGAACAATGTTTGCAGGCAGTACTGGTTTTGAAGCGGACTAGAACCGCTTGGGCAATCACCATGACATGGATTTCGATGCCAACCGTTGGAATCTTCTAAATACAGAAGAAGACAATGCAATGTAATTTAATGGACATGGTCCACATCAAAAGTTGCAAAGTTATTAACTTATGTTGCGTACAAGTTTGTGTTTAATTATTTCCATCTTTGTCGAAAGTTCCAAAGCCATTTTATTTGAATTTGTTCTTGTGTGGCAATAAATATAATTAGCAATTTGTGTATGTAACTTTTTTCCCGTTATTATCAAATATAAATAGTATATGTTAGACGTCACATTAACTTTAAGATTTGTTGGATCGAAATTCTCACTAAAACAAAAATAAAACTTTTACAACACTCAAAACACCTCACAATACAAAGCTTTGCTTTGTTTCTCACACACTCACTAGAAGCTTTGCTTCTCTTATGTTTTCTTCTTCTTTGTGATGATAAAACCTCATGCAAGAGGGGCTATATATAGTGCTAGAAAATTAATCTAAATCATTCAAATTAACAAATACAAATAAATTATAACCACACAATTTCACCAACCAAACAATTATTTTCAAATTGCATTATTGACTCACCTAACCTTTCACCTAACCTTTCACCTAACCTTACACCTAACCTTAGAAGGTTCTTCTTGATGGACTTGGGCTTGGTAATGGGCTTCAAAACAAGTTTATATTTTCAACACCCCCTCTTAAACTTGTTTTACCATGCCAAGCAAGCTTCTTAATCTCGCAAAATCTTCAAACTTTAATGGTTTGGTGAAAATATCTGCGATCTGATCCTTTGACCTTACGTATTCCATTTGCACATTTCTTTTTTGCTATGCATTCTCGTATGAAGTGATAACGAGTATCGATATGTTTGCTTCTGTCATGGAACACCGGATTCTTTGCTAAGGCGATGGCTGACTTATTGTCTACACAAATCTCAGTTGGTTCTTCTTGTGGCAAGCTTAATTCCTTCAGTAAATTTCTGAGCCAAATTGCATGACAAACACACGAAGTAGCAGCTACGTATTCGGCTTCACAGGTGGATAGTGTGACAATTGGTTGCTTCCTTGACATCCATGTGAAAGCTGTGTTTCCCATGAAGAATGCAAACCCACTGGTGCTTTTTCTATCATCTGTATCTCCACCCCAATCGCTATCGCTATATCCAACAAGTTTGAAGTCATTTGAAATTGAATAAAACAAACCAAAGTCAATTGTACCTTTGATATAGCGAAGGATTCTCTTAGCTGCCTTGAAATGGGTAGTTATTAGGTTTTCCATATAACGACTCACCAGTCCAACTGTATAAAGGATGTCAGGTCTTGTACAAGTCAAGTACCTCAAACTTCCAACCAAACTCTTAAAGAGTGTTGGATCCACCTTTTCTGCTTCATCATGCTTAGACAGTTTGACTCCACATTCCACCGGTGTGCTTATTGGATTGCAATCATCCAACTTGAATTTCTTAAGTATCTCCCTTGCATAGCTTTCTTGGGAGATAAAGATGCCATCTTCATTTTGCTTGACTTCGATACCAAGGTAGTATGCCATCAATCCGATGTCGGTCATCTCGAATTCCTTGGCCATTGCTTTCTTGAATTCTTCAAAAAAACTTGGATTATTACCGGTGAAGATTAAATCATCCACATACAAACATACAATCAAAACATCTCCATCTTTGAATTTGATGTAGAGAGCATGTTCATGAGGACATTTGGTGAAGCCATTCTCTTTGAAGTATTTGTCAATCCGATTGTTCCATGCCTTTGGTGCTTGCTTCAACCCATAAAGAGCTTTCTTTAGTTTTAGAACCTTGTCTTCGTGGCCTTTGACTTCATAGCCTGATGGTTGCTGAATGTAGACTTCTTCTTCAAGGACTCCATTTAGAAAAGCGGATTTTACATCCATCTGATGAATCTTCCACTTATTCTGAGCTGCCAAAGAAATTATTAGTCTTATAGTTTCTAATCGAGCAACAGGAGCAAATACCTCATCATAGTCAATTCCAGCTTTTTGACTATAGCCTTTTGCAACAAGTCTTGCCTTGTGTTTTTCTATCTCTCCCTTAGCATTTCTCTTTATCTTGTACACCCATTTGACACCAATTGCTTTGTGTCCTTTTGGAAGTATTACGAGCTTCCAAGTATCATTCTTTTCAATGGACTTGATTTCTTCATTCATTGCATCTTTCCACTTCTTATTTTGCACAGCTTCTTCAAAGCTTACTGGTTCGGAATCAGCAAAGAGACAGAAAAGTGTGAGATTATCAAGTTGTTCAGTTACCTCATAAAGATCTTGTAGGCTTCTTGTACGCTCCACATCTCTTTCATTCAGAAATGATGGTGGTGAGTTTCCATTATCTGTTGAGGCTGGTGATGCTGGTGGTGTAGTGAGTTCTTGTTCTGCTTGCTCCACTCTTGGTTGCTCCTCCTTCTCTTCTTCAAAGTAGGGAAGGAAACTGTAATCTTCATCATGTGTTTTCCAATTCCATGTGCTTTCTTCATCGAATACAACATCACGGCTGATGATAGTCTTTCTATTGTTTGGATTATACAACTTGTAGCCTTTAGAGTAATTATCGTACCCAATGAAGATGAACTTCTCACTTTTGTCATCAAGCTTACTTCTTCTCTCGTCTGGTACATGTACATGAGCTATGCTTCCAAAGACTCTCAGGTGGAAAATACCTGGCTTCCTTCCATTCCATGCTTCTTGTGGTGTCTTTCCCAACACACTTCTTGTTGGAGATCGATTTGATAGGTATACTGCGCAAGCTACAGCTTCCGCCCAAAATTCCTTCGGTAATCTTTTGCTTTTCAACATACTTCGTGCCATATTGAGAATTGTTCTGTTCTTTCTTTCTGCAACACCGTTTTGTTGAGGGGATCTCGGAACGGTTAGAGGACGTCGGATTCCATTTGCTTCGCAGAACTCTCGGAACTCTTTTGAGGTGAACTCTCCTCCTCGATCAGATCTCATTGCTTTTATCTGGTAGCCACTTTCTTTCTCCACAGCAGTTTTAAATTTCTTGAATACTTCAAAGACTTCTGATTTCTGTTTCAAGAAATATACCCACGTTTTTCTTGAAAAATCATCAATGAAGAGAAGGAAATAATTACTGTTACTGAGAGAGCTTGGCTTGATTGAACCGCACACATCAGTATGGATGAGTTCGAGTGGTTTCTTGGCTCTTGATTCTGACTGTTTTGGGAAACCTTTTCTGAATTGCTTCCCAAGTAGACACCCTTCACAAAGTTGGTCAGGATGATCAATACGAGGTAGTCCTCTCACCATTTCCTTCTTAGACAACATTTCCAATCCTCCAAAGTTGAGATGCCCAAATCGAAGATGCCATAACCATGATGCATCTTTGTAACAAGCTTTCAAACACTTTGCAACATCATTTTGAATGTTCAACGAAAACATTCTATTCTTTGACATTTTCACCTTAGCAATTAAATTTCCTATGTCATCTCTTATAAAAAGACTACAATCTTTCATGTGAATATCATAGCCTTTTTCTAAAAGTTGGCCTAAACTCAAGATGTTGCTTGTCATGTTGGGTACATAATAAACATTTGAAATCAATTGGTGACTACCATATTTAGCACGAATAAGAATGTTACCTTTTCCTTTCACTGGAATTTTAGAACTATCTCCAAATGAGACATTGCCAGTCACAGATTCGTTGAGCTCTATGAACATGTTTTTCCTTCCACACATGTGGTTGCTCGCACCAGTGTCGAGATACCAAGTATTCTCTTGGTCACCATCATTACCTCTATGTGCTAATAATAGAATTTCTCTCTCCTCTGCTCTTGCTTCCACAAAATTAGTCTTTTCTTCAACCTTGTTATTTGGAGTTCTACATTCTGAAGCATAATGTCCAAACTTCTGATAATTATAACACTGAACTTGAGATTTTTGGTACCTCGTGTTCGAATTGGCTCTCCCACGACCTCTTGTTGAATTTTCTCCTCTCTCATAGCTATTGTTGGAATTGTTGTTGTTATAATTCCAACCTCGTCCACGACCACGACTTGTACCTCGTCCTCGGCTTCTTCCTCTGCCTCGACCACGTTGGTATCTCTCGTGGCTTTGGATTTCTTCCTTCTCTTTGAGTTGGGACTTGAGGAGTTGTTCATTGATACCTTGCTTCCTTTTATGCTTTTCTTTGTAAGCTTGCAACGATCCTTGAAGTTGCTCAATTGTCATGGTTGTCAAATCTTTAGTCTCTTCTATCGTCACAACGATATATTCAAATTTGGAATCCAACGAGCGGAGTATCTTCTCCATTATTCTGGTATCTTCCAGTGTCTCACCGTTTCTTTTTAATTGATTAGAAACGGTTAACACTCTTGTGAAGTAGTCAGAAATAGATTCAGATGCTTTCATATGTAATGATTCAAACTCACCTCTTAAAATCTGAAGACGAACTTTCTTCACTTGTTCAGATCCTTTGCAAGAGGTTTGTAGCTTATTCCACGCTTCTTTAGCGGACTTTGCACTTGAAATTTTCTCAAAGCCATCATCATCTAATGCTTGATAGATGAGATAGAGAGCCTTTTTGTCTCTCTTCCTTGAGTCTTTTAAACTATCCTTTTGAGTTTGGGATAGTGTCGACTCATCTTCTGATTCGGTGTAGCCTTTTTCTACGACCTCCCAGACATCGTGTGCTCCAAGAAGTGCTTTCATTTTGATACTCCAATTATCATAGTTGTCGTTCTTGAGTGTTGGAACTTGAAAGGATACCATACCATTAGCCATACCTTTTAGTATGTTTAGAATTTCGAAATTCTGATTGCACGGATGGATTCAGAACGTCGAGAAACTTCAACCGGGACTTGAGCCAAAAAGTCAACTTTTGGTCAACGGTCAAAGTCAATGGTCAACTCGGTCAACGGTCAAAGTCAACGGGACCTGGGTCAACGGTCAAAGTCAACGGGACCTGTTTGGCTTTTGTCAGCAGCGGCTCGGCTCGGCTCGGCTTGACTCGGCTCGGCTTGGTCTGTTAACCCGGTTCAACTTGTTTGAGTTGACTCAGTTTTCTGCAGCGATTTTCCGGCGGCGTGTGCGGGCGCGTGGGACCTCCGATTGAGATGATTTTTGGGGCGTTGTGCTCCTCTCGTTGAGAGCTTCGATTTGGTATATTATAAGACACTTAGCCTTGCTCTGATACCACTTTGTTGGATCGAAATTCTCACTAAAACAAAAATAAAACTTTTACAACACTCAAAACACCTCACAATACAAAACTTTGATTTATTTCTCACACACTCACTACAAGCTTTGCTTCTCTTATGTTTTCTTCTTCTTTGTGATGATAAAACCTCATGCAAGAGGGGCTATATATAGTGCTAGAAAATTAATCTAAACCATTCAAATTAACAAATACAAATAAATCATAACCACACAATTTCACCAACCAAACAATTATTTTCAAATTGCATTATTGACTCACCTAACCTTTCACCTAACCTTACACCTAACCTTAGAAGGTTCTTCTTGATGGACTTGGGCTTGGTAATGGGCTTCAAAACAAGTTTATATTTTCAACAAGATTTACCTTTTTAAAAAATATATATTACAGTAAATAGGGATTTAGTGACGGAGAACTAAAAAAAATTGGGAAGAAAAATAACATGAACTCAGAATATCTATGTTATAAGTATGAGAAACATATCATTAAATCAACAATTAATCTAGTCAATTTAATATTTACTCTCTTTTAAAAAAAATTAAGATATATATATATATATATGGTCTATCCAATAAGGCAACCAAGAAAAATATAGACTCAAATTGTGTGACCTTACAATTACACATGTACACGAATAATTTATCTTTGAAGGTTTTTTATTTTTTACCTTTTTCTACAAAATAGATAAACGCGAGAGGTACAATCAAGAAAATTAGATTAAAATAGGTATTTAAGTCCAATTCATTATTTACGAATTTAATGCAACCACCTTGTTAAAAAATTAATAATAAAAAGTTTTTTTTTTTTTAAGAGATTGTACAATGATTGAAATTAAAACGATTAATTAAACATATTTAAGTACCCCAATATTTCGTCATGTTTTGAATTACAGTTACAGAGAAGTTTTGCCATATAATCTTATGCACTACACACTAGCTAGTTGTCACTTGTCCAATGCCACTGAGGTTTGGTTACATCTTCTCTATAGACGTGCCAATGAAGACTACTCTATCAATCTTGTATATAACTTATTAAACTTTTTCCCATTTTGGCTGTTTCTCAAAAGAAAAACTAATTCAAAACTTCGACCTAAGTCCCTTTTCAACCTTTTTCCATTTTGGCTATTTTGAAAGCTATAGACGGGGGAGAAACTTACACGTTTAATTAAGAATAAACCATGAAAATTAAGAAGTTAATTTTACCATAAAAGACTCTTCCATGATTGGGTTGGCTAACTATCCCTCTCCATGAAAAGACAAGCTAATTCAAATCTTCAACGTAAGTCCTTTTTATCATATTGATGACAGCTTTGAAATTGCGGGTCATGGCTGGTTGAATTAGTTATTTTATTTAAATTAGGATTAGTTATATCATTTCCTATTTTATATACCTCTTATGTTAATTTATGATTTTTATTTTACTTCTTATTTTATTTGATGTATTTCCTTTTAACAATTAAACTATTTCCATTTAGGTTTTATTTTCTTAAGCATTAGGATTATATTTCCTAAGAAGAATTGTCTCTTAGGAAAAGTAGAATTGTTATAAATAGAACTTTAAAGTTGGGTTTTGGAATGTTTTTGGTTTTGAAGAAATTAAAAAAAAAAAAATCCCACTTCAATACATATATACCTACTCAGAAAAATGGGGAAGCACGTGCTCCACGTGAGAGTTTGGAAGCCCATCAGATATGCCTGGGTTGATCAGAAAATATTGGACCACTAGCAGGCATGGACGATGGTGACGGCACAACGGTGGAAGTATGGTGGAGTGATATTTCTTTTTAATGCAGATATTTAGGAACAGGATACTTGTAGTGCGATTTCTTTAGGAAATTATATGTAGTTATTCAAAACTATTCTTTAGATAATTACAATTTCAGTATTGTTCTCACATATAAGACATGCAATCTGTTGAAATTTATTGACCTGGCTCGACTGCCTCCCTTTGAATCACGGAGATCAAAACACGTGTAAGAGGATCTAATGGTCATCAGCAATTGACCTTGACACAAGAGTTGTATGTGATGACACGTGAATCAACAAACTTCGTTATTAGCTTATCAATTTTTTTTTTATTATTATTTATTACCTATCTCATGAATATCTTACATATCATGTAGTTTTGTCGAACACTGTTGATCAAAGTCTTTGAGGTGTAATCTGAAACTAAAACTCCCAAAAGTTGAAAAAAATGGCCACATCACATGAGAAAATAATCTTTAACTTTAGGGTTCTAGATACCGATCAAACCATGAACATTTAACTCAAATAGGTCAAATTCTCATGGACTGGATGTCACTGTACCAACAGCCATCTACATTAGCTTATCAATTTAATAGTTGGTCTTTTAGCTATTATGATATGCGCACACTAGGAGATGAAGATTCTTTTAATAGAAGATGATTCTTTCATAGATAATTATCTTAAACATTAAAATTCTCTTTAGACTTGGTGGTTGACATGAATATTTGCATTTCTCACATTTATAGAGAGAGCAATGAAATTGTCTAATTTGAGTTTAGATCTGCGTGGTTTTTGTTGGTGGGAGTCTCCTAACTAGTCCCTCGAGGTATTCTGAAAAGATTAGATAAAAATTTAAATTAGGAGAAAATCCAAATTATTCTCAGTGCTCAATTGGAGAGTGCTACAATTTTGTTTTATTAATAAATTATCCTTTTTTGAGCCCTGGGACATCTCTTCCTTTGCACCTTTTTCTCTCTCATATATATATATATATATATATATCGTAATATTTATTTCTTTCAGGGGATAACGAATAAAGAAAATAGCCCCATAGGCTGAAAGGCATCATATAATTGTATTAGCCAGAACATGAAGATTCTTTCAAAAGGTTGGACATAGTAAAACTATCTTGCTTTCGCTTTTCTATTGCATCAAGCTTAGTAAAACTTTGGTAAAGCAAATTAAAGAGTAGTGTACAGATTCCGTTCCATTCTAATGGAAGCATGGTCGAATTTCATTTTAACATGTACATAAAATAATAATAATAATAATAATAATAACGAAAATGTCTTTGTACTGAAAGACTGAAAATTATTGATAATTGATGATTAAACAATACAATATATAGTCTAATCCTAAGCATATATTAAAACTGAAAACTAATACTTCGTCAAAAATAAAAGAAGGTAAAGGATGGCACTGTTGCCACCGATAAATTGTCTCTTCACACTAATTTTAAGAAGCATTTTTATTACTAAAATAAGTTAAAATAAAATTACTTCTGTACCCGACTAATATAAACACATTTCTTCTTCATCAATACTTAGTTCCCTCTAATATCTTTCTAAAATAATAATGATGAAGAAAAACCTTACTCTTCCCTTCAGTGCTAGAAGCAATAAATTTTTGCCTTAGACGTCGTAGAAGCAAAGGTGAGAAAGCCAAGCTCATTGTTAGAATTTAAAGGTTTTCTTTTCTTTTTCTTTTTTTTTTTTTTCCTTTTTTGATATCAAATGGAATCCAAGTTAAGAAGCATACTTTGATCTGAAAATTTGGTGAAAATACAAAATAAAGATGACAAAATGGAGATTCGTATTAGTTCCAAAGGAATGTTTTCTTCTTGAATTTGTAGGACCACCTTGAATTTTTAATTGCTGACATGAAAAAAAGGGATGAAAATGGTTAATTGATGGAAAAATAAATGGGGTTATTTTTGCAATCAAAAGAGGTGTAGGAAAAAAATTATGGGTCAAGGAATTTTGTAATGGGTGTCTACAGAAATTGGACGTGGGAGACATTTCGTGGCTGGCAATAGAGCCACCCTAAAATAAATCAGCCTAAGGTTTACGTAAAACACTAAATTATTTTTCTTGTCAGAAATGATCTCCAGCATATCATATCCTTACAGTTGTGTGGCTGGTGAAAAAGTTTAGCATTTATATAGTGCAAACAATGAAAATGACATAAACTATTTTACATGAATTTACATGTTGGGTTATTCAAATAAAATAATAGTTAAATAATAATGAAAGGTCAGCTGGAATCTGCATGAAAACATCATATATATATAGAAGCTATTTTTTTAACGAAAATATAAATAGTAGTTAAAGATAAAAATATGGAAAAAAAAAGGGGGGGCAGTGGAATGCATAAATAAAATATCGTCTTCAAATTCTTACCCTTGGAGACTTCAGGATGATAAAAATCATAAAACATGAAAAACAAATCCACGAGTCAAGAAAATTTTTCACTGTCTTAGAATTCAGTGCTCTGTGCTTAAATAAATCCCATATATTTTTGAAAAACAAATCCCATATAAAGATGTGTGGGATTGGTTGTGTATGAAAAGATGAAAAAGAAAGAGAATTTGCTGGAATGAATATTATTGATCTCAAGTCATGTATTTGTACAGGGAGAATACTAATTACTCCTACAAGTTAGGAATCAATTACTACATTACATGCTACAAGTCAGGTATTACAATAGGAAAGATAATATACATTGATTATCTATTACTAAGTATAGAAGATATGTAAGTTTGACTTCCTAACACTCCCCCTCAAGTTGGAGAGTGGATATCCTGCACTCCCAACTTGCGAATCATAGGAACAAAGATCTCTTTCCCCAAAGGCTTGGTCAAGACGTCTGCTAGCTGGTGTGTAGAATTGACATATCTTGTAATCACAGAACCATCTTGGATCTTGTCTCTAATGTAATGGCAATCCATCTCAATGTGCCTAGTTCGCTCATGAAAAACTGGGTTGGCTGCAATGTGTAATGCAGCCTTGTTGTCACAATATAGTAAGGCAGATTCATGATGTGAAAGTCCCAAGTCCCTCAATAGATATCGTAGCCACGTCAACTCACAGCAAGCTCCTGTCATAGCACGGTATTCCGCCTCGGCAGATGATAGAGAAACTGTTTTCTGTCGCTTCGACCTCCAAGATATCAATGAAGGTCCAAGAAAAATACAATAACCCGTAGTAGATCTCCTAGTGAGTGGGCAACCTGCCCAATCCGAATCACAGTAAGCTCTCAACTTGAAATCACTGTTTGAAGAGAAGAATAGGCCTTGGCCAGGTGCACCTTTTAGATATCGAACAACTCGAAGAGCTGCCTCCATATGAAGTTTTCGGGGTTGATGCATAAATCTACTCAAGACATGCACTGCATATGTTATATCTGGCCTTGAAACAGTCAAGTAAATTAGTCTACCGACTAGTCTTCTATATTGACTCGGTTCTTTGAGTAAGTCGCTATTGTCTGATAATTTCAGGCCTCGTTCCATAGGAGTATCAATAGGGGCCGCGCCCAACAGCCCTGCATCCTTAATGATTTCTAGAGCGTACTTACGTTGGGAAACAAATATCCCATTCTTAGAAGCAGAAACCTCAATACCAAGAAAGTATTTTAAATCGCCAAGATCTTTGAGATGAAAATGACTATACAGAAATTTTTTAGTTGCAGCAATGCTAACAGAGTCATTTCCATAATCAAAATATCATCAACATATATCAAGAGAGCAGTAAAGGACTTGCCTTGTTTTCTAGTGAATAGAGAGTAATCGGCTCGAGATTGTACATAACCGGCAGAGCGAATAGCTTCTGAGAACTTGGCGAACCACTGGCGAGATGCTTGTTTCAAACCGTACAATGATTTATGAAGACGACACACCAAGTTTTCCTCCCCCTGTCGCCGAAGCCCTGGCGGCGGAGACATATATATTTCTTCAGCCAAATCGCCGTGAAGGAAGGCGTTGTTGACATCCATTTGGTGAAGAGACCATCCACGAGCTGCGGCCAATGTGAGCAAGCAGCGAACTGAGATGATCTTGGCAGTGGGAGAAAAAGTATCTTGATAATCGACACCTTCTAGTTGAGTGAAACCCTGTGCGACCAATCTGGCTTTGTACCTCTCGATAAACCCATTTGAACAGAGTTTAATTTTATACACCCATCTGCAGCCAATAGGTGTCTTGCCAGTTGGAAATGTAGTGAGGGACCAAGTGTCGTTGGCTTGGAGTGCCTGTAATTCAGAACGCATGGCGTCCTGCCACTCAGGATAAGCGATGGCCTCCGAATAAGACCGAGGTTCCGAGGCATTACTAATTTGAGCAACAAAAGATCGATGTGCAGGCTTATATCTGTGATAAGAAACAAAATTGGCTAGTGGATAACGTGTACCTTTGATTGGACCTGGTAGCAAGGATGGCGATTGGTCAGAGTAAACGTGGGAGCAGACATAATCGGAGAGCTTAACCGGCGGACCAGTTTGGCGGCTGGAGCGACGAAGTGGAGCTGGTTCTGGTGCAGGTTCAAAAGAGGAGATAGGCGATTGAGAAGATGGGTTTGATGAGTGTTTCGGTGTCGGAGAAGAGGGACTGTCAGAGATGATGAGGGAGGATGGGTCGCATTGATTGATTGGGTCAGATGGTGATTCCGGCGGAGGAGAGGAGGCAGATGGTGCTGTGTGTTGGGGATTTGAAGAAGAAGGAGGCGATGTGTTTGGGGTTGTAGTGACTGAATGATTGTGGTGTGGATTGTAAATAAAAGGATAAGAGATGTCATGGGCCATAAAAGGAATTGGGCCAGAATTTTTGTGTGAAGAAGAAAGAGCAGACTTGGGCTGGACAAATGCATAAGGAAAAATATTTTCATGAAACCTCACATCACGGCTAGTGAAAATCTTTTTGATCGATAAATCGAATAATTTGTATGCCTTTTGACCGATTGGATAACCGATGAAGATTGAAGGTATGGAACGATGGTCAAATTTGTGGGAAGTATGGACATTAGTAGCATAGGCTAAACAACCAAAGACACGAAGATGAGAAAAAGAAGGCGGTTTTGAGTAGAGAAGTTCAAAAGGTGTTTTGAAAGAGAGAACCGGAGAAGGAAGTCGATTGATGATGTGGACAGCAGTAAGAGCACACTCCCCCCAAAATTGGGTAGGAAGTTGAGCTTGAAATTTTAAAGCTCGAGCAACTTGTAAGATGTGACGATGCTTGCGTTCCACAACCCCATTTTGTTGAGGTGTGTAAACACAAGAATGTTGAAAAATGACACCATTATCTTGAAAAAAAGTACGAAGTAAGATAAATTCCCCACCATTGTCACTTCGAACAGTTTTAATGTGAGATTCAAATTGAGTGAAAACATAACTGAAGAATCGTTTTAAAAGTGATTGTGTTTCATCTTTGTGGCGCATCAAAAAAATCCATGTAAAACGTGTATAATCATCAACAATAGTAAGAAAGTAATAAGCACCAGAAAGAGAAGGATGTCGATAACGACCCCAAATGTCACAATGAATTATTTCAAAAGGTTTAATAGAAGATATTACACTATGACTGAAAGGTAAACGACTCTGCTTAGCCAAAGGACATATATGGCAAGCATTATTGGACTCAGCGGAAAAATTTAAAAAATTTTTGGCAATGAAACTTAAACGAGAAGATGACGCATGGCCTAGACGTTTATGCCAGAGATCGGTGGATGAGATGGTGAGATTGCAAGCTGGTCGATTTGTGGGTGAGGAAGAGTTGGTCGCGGATTGCTTCGTCGCTAGTGCCACCAAATAATATAGTCCGTCACGTTGTTTACCCAAACCAATCATCCTCCTCATAGCCAGATCCTGCAAAACACACCAATAAGGGAAAAATGTTACTGAACAATTCAGGCCTCTCGTCAGACGACTAACTGACATTAAATCAACTTTGAATGTAGGTACACATAGCACATCATGCAAATAATAGACGGAATTCAAAGGTAATGATCCTTTCGCAATAATATTAGCCTTTTCTCCGCTAGGCAGTAGTACAGGAGGCAATGAACATTTTTTATCTCTGCGGAAAAATAATTTGGATGATGAAGAAATATGATCCGTCGCCCCGCTATCAATGATCCAATTACGTGAAGCAACTTTAGACAAACCTGGCTTGGTTATGGCATTAGCTTGAGAGCTAGATCCTTCAT
Organism: Dimocarpus longan; assembly: GCA_022984855.1. Lineage (NCBI taxonomy): Eukaryota > Viridiplantae > Streptophyta > Magnoliopsida > Sapindales > Sapindaceae > Dimocarpus > Dimocarpus longan. The sequence continues at coordinate 2,168,843 of CM041021.1, forward strand.
TTTTGTTGTAAAGAAGTGATAAGAGCTGTTTCAATTGGGCTTTCGAAATCCCAATTACTTGGTTTCCGTCTACTTTAGAAAAATCCTCGGACACATGATTAGCTGTAGGTTTATTATTGTTGTTGAAACGTCTTGGGCCTGAATTATGCTTTGCTTTTGGATGGCCCGCTGGATACCCATTGATTTCATAACAAGTTTGGACCCAATGGCCCATTTCTCCACAGTGAGAACAATGAGGACGTCCTCTGCCTGAGCCAAAACGACGCTTGTCTTGGCGTCCTCCACTGAAATTCCCTGTCAGCTTCTCTTGCGATCGGAAGTCCTGTGACCCATATGGGCGGTCGGATCACTCGAACCTTACTGGAGTGTGTTTACTGTCGTTGTTGTTGCTTCGAACTGCCATGGTGGCGCTGCTATCAGAATCAGTTGCAGCGAGTGTTGAGCTCAAGGAGACGCTGCTTTTCTTCTTGAGAAACGGAGGAATATGCTTGGCGAACTGAAGGAAGGGGATTCATAAGGAGGATTTGTCCACGAATAGCACTGTAAGAATCATTTAATCCCATCAGAAATTGCATCAGTTTTTGTTGATCTTGCTGTGCCCCATGTACTGCATCGTTGTAGGAAGAAAGTTCATCCCACAGGCCCTTCAATTTTGTGTAATAAGCAGAGACAGAGAGTTGTTCTTGTCGAAGATAGGCAATGTCTCGCTGAATTTCAAAGATACGAGGTGCATTGCTTTGAGAGAATCGCTCACGAAGATCTTCCCAAACTTCATGAGCAGCAGAGTAATAGATCACACTGTCTGAAATTTTCGGGCTGAGAGTGTTGACGATCCAAGAGTGGACCATATCATTACATCGAGACCAAGCTGCATAACCTTCTGGATCAGTTTCTTTTGAAGGGGTTTTGATTGAGCCATTGACAAAACCTAGCTTGTTTTTGGAATTTAAAGCCAGAGTCATAGCCCTTTTCCAAGTAGAATAATTGTCTCCATTCAAAGGTTTGGAAATCAAAACCAAACCCGGATGATCTGAATGATGAGTGAAATAAGGATTTGAGATATCCATCTTTGAAGGATCTGTAGAAGTGTTAGGAACGGCAATCTCCTTGCCAGTGACAGAAGGTGTTGGTTGTACTTCATTATTGGCCATGATGGCTGAAAATGAGAGTTGCTACACGAGAGATTAAAGTGCAGCGATGGATCAGGATCTTTAGTCCCGCTCTGATACCATGAAAGGATGAAAAAGAAAGAGAATTTGCTGGAATGAATATTATTGATCTCAAGTCATGTATTTGTACAGGGAGAATACTAATTACTCCTACAAGTTAGGAATCAATTACTACATTACATGCTACAAGTCAGGTATTACAATAGGAAAGATAATATACATTGATTATCTATTACTAAGTATAGAAGATATGTAAGTTTGACTTCCTAACAGTGTAGGATTGACTTATAAAAAGTTGAATTAGATAAGAATATAATTCTCTTATTAATTTTTTGTAATTATAGACATAATGATAATTATATTTATTTTCTTTAATCAATTTCAGAAAAGAAGGTAAAAAAGAGAGGATCTAAAAGCCATATTTACATCACTCAGTTTATACAAAATGGTCCCATTATTTTCCCCGAAGTAATATTTAATTCGATATGGGCACCCATACTTGCAAGTTGGCCAGGAAGTTGCAAGTTTTGTTAGGCTAACTCCAACTAAACACCATTTTGGTGCTAAAATTAGCTTAAATATAGCACCAAAATGGTGTACAGGCGCGGTTCTCAATGGGACATTTGGTGTTTGTGCTACAGTATCGCACCAAATTTGGTGCGATACTGTAGCAAACACCAAATGCCTTTTTATGGCCCACCTCACTTTTTATTTTATTCAAAATCCCAACAATACCCTTCCAACATTTATTACAACAATATTTCTTCCATTTGTGTCCTTTATTTCTTTTTCTTTATTTATATAATTTGATTAATAATTAAAAATAAAAATTATATTATTATAAAAATATATATCATTGAAAATATTTCATTGAGATCTTTAAAATGAGTATAATATTGAATATGTTTTAATAAATTTTTTAGTTTTTAATATATATTATAAGTAATATATTAATATAATATCATTTAAATTAATTAATGTATATAAAAATTTATTATTTTTATAATTACTTGATAGAATTAAATGATTAGGTGGATAAACAATTAGGTGGTTAAACAATTAGTTGGATAAAAATTAGTTTAACAAATTAAATGACTACAAAATTAGTTAGAAAATTAATGATAATAATATTTTATAATAAATTAAAAAAATTATGTGAGAAATTAATTTTTTTTTATATTATGCCTAATTATTTGAGAATACGATTTTATAATTGGTTGGATAATAAAATAGTAGGATGAAAAATTAATTGAAAAAATTAGATGGATCAAAAATTAGGTGGATAAATAATTAGTTGGATAAAAATGAGTTAAAAAATATTAAGTGACTAAAAAATTAGGTGCAAATATAATGAGAATAATATTTTGTAAAAAATTAAAAAAAAAATTATGTAAGTATTTAATAATTTTGAAATATAATGTAAGTAATTATTCGAGAATAAAATTATATACTAAATAAATTAATTAATATTGGTTAAAGAATTATGTATGAAATATTCTGTGAAGATACCTTTTATACCAATTTGGTGTTATGTACGTTGGAGTTAAAAAAAAATTGATGTTAATACCAAAATAATATCAAATTTGGTGTCAAAAATTGAAGATGGCCTAATGAGCTAGTCGTCGTTCTGTGTAAAGAAAGTTAGCTAGTACACCTGCATTAATCCTTCACATTTGTGCCAGCGGCACTGCCGAGGACCATCCTTGGTCCCTTCCAAGGACAACTCTTGGTCCCTCGTTCGAGGCACCACAGCACCACTCTCCCCGTACATCTCTATTCTGCCAATCATTTGTGAGTCTCACCTGTTATATCCCTGTTCTGCCAATCATCTTGTGCCACCTTGGCAAGTAGATATCACGTATAAGCTCACATGATTATAGATATCAAAGCTCCATTGAGGTAGGCATGTCGTATTTACTTGGTGCAAGTGAATATAGTGCCACATCTATATGGAGGCTTATGTAGGAGTTCGAAAAGGTGCATGGACTGAAGAAGAGGATAATCTTCTCAGGAAATGCATTGAAAAGTATGGAAAACTAAAATGGCATCAAGTTCCTGTTAGAGCAGGTAATTTTACTCTTAATAAATTTTGGCTGTTGATATTTGGTTCATATTAATTTCAACTCATTCGAAAGTGGGTCTATGGGTGTAAATTTGATTCTATTTCGCTACCATTTTGATATTTCTATGAAGAGGTGGGAATGGGATGGATTCTAGTAGTAGTGGATCTGCAACTTCTTTAAATAACTTGAGTGGTCCAGATTCCCAAGGTAGATTCATGAAAGCAAAATCATATGCCATAGCTAAAATATTTTTTCTTGAATTTTCAGGGCTAAATCGATGCCGGAAAAGCTGTAGATTGAGATGGCTGAATTATCTGAAGCCAAATATCAAAAGAGGGGAGTTCATGGAAGATGAAGTTGATCTGATTTCGAGGCTGCAAAAACTATTGGGGAATAGGCAAGTGCGGTACAAAAAGTTGAACTTTTGTTTCTAAATCATGCACAAAGGAACGAAAGAATCAGTTTCAAAAAAAAAAAAAATGTATAGTACATAGCTTTATATACAGTACATAACTTTTTTATGAAATAAGTACATAGCTTTTTTAAGAAATAAGTACATAGCTTATATATACAGTACATAGCTATTTTATGAAATAAGTACTTAGCTTTTTTACAAGATAAGTACAGATAACTAACTTCTCTCTTTATTTTAGGCCATTTTGGGCAGTTTTATCCAGACATTACAGAATCCTACTACGTTGGTCTGGTTTGACTTATAGAGAAAATCGACATATATACATACATATTAATTTATTCATAAAACACCCAACTGTTTCTACAGAATCTTTTTGTTATAATTTCTAACTTATATGCTGACTTCATTCTCACAGGATGTAGACATCACATGATGCCATGCCTATGAATAATTAAATATTGTCAAATTTAAATAATCAATCTTTTCAAGAGCCCTATTCAGGAAAAAATAAACTTATGTGCATCTTATGCATTTATGTAATGTGAACAGCCGTATGCACTACTATGACTTGGGTGGGGTTAGAGGTTTTTCCCCTTATTTACAAAACTATGAATTCTACTCCAAAATCACACTTTTAGACCTTGTTTGTTACCCATGATAGGACAAGGATTAGCTTAAATTTAGCCCTATAGTATGATTTTTGGTGAGTCCAACTTCTTTGGACTATTTTATCCCACCATCAGTTTTATCATGTCATGATATAATAAAATAAACCCCTTCACACATGTTGGATTAGTTATCCCTTCACTAAAATTTTCCACTCTCTCCCATCTTATGCTCATATCTTCCATTTGCTTCTCCTCCCTCTTCAAGAAAGTTGGTTTCTGTGTTGCTCCAAACATGAGGTAATACTATAATTAATCTGCTCCAATCTAATCTCATCTTTTAAAAATAGTCCTGTCCTATCTCATGCTACAATCGAGCCCGTAGAGTTTATATAATAAAAAACCTTAACAAGTGGAAAACTCAAACTCACTATTTTTGGATTTAAACACCCACTTCCCCCTTGCATGCGTTTCCTTAAATATGGTTTTTTAAAGTAATTTGCTTCTACTTTTCTAAGACATAAGTTGCATTGTTTTATTGTTTTGTTGTGAGATATATATTCTTAAATGTTAAGACCTTCGAACGTTAAGCCATTATTAGAATTTTCCGGATCTAAAATAATGATTCTGCTAGTCCTATGACGTCCGGTCAGTATGTGGACAAGATTTGGACTCAGATTTTTGTCAACAAATTCTCCAAAAGCTTTTTCCACCACATATCAATTTTATTATTATACACTGAAATATTTGTCTTAAAAAACAAAGAAAGAATGCTAACAGAATATTATATGTTTTTTAGATGGTCATTGATCGCTGGTAGGCTTCCTGGAAGAACAGCTAATGATGTCAAGAACTACTGGAACGCACAATTACGCAAAAAAGCTGTTGTTTCCAAGCAAGAATCAAAAGCAATGACAAGTACTACTCAAAACACACAAAAAATCAATGTAATAAAACCTCAACCTCGAACCTTCTCCAAAAAAACATCTGTATGGGTGAATGCCAAAATCACAGTGGAGGAGAACAGCAGAGACAATTTAGAGCATCCCAATCTTTGCAAGGCATCATCATCAACTTCATTGGATACACCAGATAATACTGAAATGATCTGGTGGGAGAGGCTGTTAGAGAGTGGTGGTCAACTTGTGCAAGAAACTCCAAATTCTATGGGCTGGTCAGAGGGGCCTACTAGTGCGATGTGCAGCTTTTGGGCTGAAAAATCGCCTCTGAGGACAACGTTTGCAGGTTGTACTGGTTTTGAAGTGGACCAGAACTGTCTGGGCAATCATCATGACATCGATTTCGATGCCAACCTCTGGAATCTACTAAATGCAGAGGAAGACAATGCAATTAATGGACATGGTCCACATCAAAAGTTGCAAAGTTATTAACTTATGTTGCGTACGAATTTGTGTTTAATTATTTCCATCTTTGTCAAAAGTTCCAAAGCCATTTTATTTGAATTTGTCCTTGTGTAGTAATAAATATTATTAGCAATGTGTGACGTAACTTTTTTTTTGTTATTATCAAATACAATTATTATATGTTAGACTCATATTAACTTTAAGATTTACTCTTTTTTTCTTTCCCTTAAATTTTGAAAGATAATCAAACTTTTAAGTATATCTCCAAAAATAACAAAATAAATCCTAACTTTTTGAAAAAATATAAAATTAATCCCTTTTATTCGTTAACTAACATCAAATATAATGAAAGATGTGAAAAAATTCATTTATCTTTTAATACAGTTAAAACTGACAAAAAAATCATTACACTCCCGTCCATGATGGAATATTACCATAATAGTTAATTACGAAAATACCCTTATTTTTTGTAAAATTTTAATTTTACCCTGGAGTCACTTTTTTCAATGTGTGCAGCCTTTGTGTCTGAACTGCTGATGTATTATTAAATATAATAAATTTACCATTTGGCCCTTAAATTTGTAACTGTTCAACAGGTCAAAAAACTTGTTATAAAGGTTGCTTAGGATCTGCATGTGTTTCCTGCGTTTGAGTGTGGTTTTTTGAAGAAAAACTTTTTTTCCCATTTTTGCTCCATTTGTTAATTTCTGCAGATTTTGTTCCAGCTCTATAATATTTTTGCTCTGTCTTTTTTTTTTTTTTTAAACTGTTCTGCGCCATCTATTAAATATTTTTGCATAACCTGTTCTTTATATAAGTACGTGAAACATATAATATTTGGTGAAGGAGAACAGGTAACATCATCAAGCAATTCAAATGCCAAAAACTGTTGGATGAAAATGAAGAACAGGTTATGCAACTGTGATAATGGCAAAAAAGCACCTTTGCGAGTTGCTTGTTAACAAAACCTAGCCATTCATGCAAAATCCCCCACTCAGTTAACAAATACGACTAACCTAACACTACAAGAAAACTGAACATTGATACCGCAATATCCATACACAGTATTAAAGACCCAGTATGGATAACAGTTATCCATACCGGGCATCAACGGCTTGATATGAATAGTTATTATTATTTTTAATTTTTTAAATATCTATATCGGACCGAATAATACCTGGTATGGATACCAAGATTATCCATACTGGACGAGTGAAGGTCCAACATGGATATTAAACTTCAAAAAAAATAAATAAATTTTTTATTATCCATACCGAGCATCGACCACCTGGTATGGATAATCCAGTTTATCCACATTAGGCGGGTCGGAGCCCGGTATGAATAATTAATATAAAAAAAAAAAATAGGTTATCCATACCAGACGGGCGACCCCCCTGGTATGGATAACTTATGTAAAAAAATTAATTAAATAAGTTTGTTATCTTTATTGGACGCCCAACCCGCCCAATGTGGATAGTCCAGAATTAAAAAGTTTTAAAAATAGATTATCCATACCGGGCGGGTCGGGCACCCAGTATGGATAGTCTAGAATAAAAAGTTTTAAAAAATAGATTATCCATATCAGAAGCCCAACCGGCCCGGTATGGATAATCCATGTAAAAAAAATTAATTAAATAAGTTTGTTATCCATACTGAGCGCTTGACCCACCTGGTATCGATAATTGATTATCCATACCGAACGAGTCGGACGCCCGGTAAGAGTAGTCCTGAATTAAAAATTTTTAAAAATGTTCAGATTTCCATGCTGGGCAATGACCCGTTCGGTATGGAGAATCTGGGCATTTTTTTGCCTCGATTCCCTTTCCCTTCATTCTCCATTTTCTTTCTCTCTCTATCTCTTTCTCACATTATTTTAGTCTCCGTCCCCCCAGTGCCTCTATCACCGTCCGCTGTCGATGAGTCCTCTCTTCTTCTTCTCCTCATCTTCTTCTTCTTCTTACGGGGTCAAAGATATGATGGAGCTAGTAATATGCAGGATGAATGGAATGGATTACAAGCCTTATTTCGCAAAGATTGCCCATATGCCTATTATGTGCATTGCTTCGCTCACCGTTTACAACTTGCTTTAGTTGTGGTATCCAAAGAAGTGCATGAGGTATGACTATTCTTTTCAAAATTGAGTTCTATTGTCAATTTTTTTGGCTCTTCCTTCAAGCGTCATTGTAAGTTAAAATCTATTCGAGAAAATGGAATTGTTGATATGATAGCTTCAGGAGAACTTAAAACTGCTACAGGGGCTAATCAAATTCGTATTTTACAACGAGCCGGAGCTACTCGTTGGAGCTCTCATTTTGCTTCTGTTAGTAACTTAATTGATATGTTTGGTGCAACTTGTCTCCTTCTTGAAAGAATGATTGACAATGGATTCAATAGTAACATACGTGGAGAAGTTAAAAGCATTTATAAAGAGATGATGTCATTCGAATTTGTATTTATATTGCACTTGATGAATGAAGTTTTAGGAATCTCTAATGTTCTTTGTCAAGCATTACAAATGAAATCCCAAGACATTTTGAATGCAATCAATTTAGTCTCATCAACCAAGACATTTCTTCAAAAGTTACGTGAAGTTGGATAGAAGAAATTTCTAAAAGACGTGGTGAAGTTTTGTGAAAGGTATGAATTTTATTTATTTAATCATTTAATTCTTATTTTTACATGAAATATAGTATATGACATTAACACTTTTTTTTTTTTTCTTAAAGGTATCACATTGAAGTGCCTAGCATGAGTGCTCAATATATGGAAGACACAAGACGTTTTTGTCAACAGAAAAATTATATCACGGTTGAATATTATTATCACATTAACATATTCAATGTTATGATAAATTTTCAATTGATGGAGTTGAATAATAGATTCACTGAACAAACAATAGAACTCCTAACTCTTAGCTCAACTTTGAATCCTGTTGATGGGTTTAAATCATTTAATATTGAAGATATTTGTACTCTTGCTCAAAAATTCTATCCTCAAGATTTTACTCGAACTGAGTTAGATACTTTGAGAAGACAATTGGAGCATTATGAGTATGCAGTAGTTTGTCATGCAGATTTTCAGAATATTGCTTATCTTTTTGAGTTATGTCAAGCATTGGTTGAAACTAGAAAATCTGAACACTTTTTTTTAGTTGATAGATTAATTCGCTTAGTGTTGACTCTTCCCGTTTCCACAGCAACTACAGAGAGAGCATTTTCAGCAATGAATCTTGTTAAGACACTACTTCGCAATAAGATGGACAATGATTTCCTTGCAGATTGCATGGTTGTTTATATTGAGCGTGAGTTGGCTGATTCAGTAGATGATGAATCTATAATAGATGAGTTTGATGAAAAGTCTCGTAGAGTAAAATATACTACCACTAAAATTGTTTGATTGTACTGTCTAGTATTTTTTTTTTTTTTTTACCTTTTTTACTTATTAGTTTATGTATTTTGTTGGAATATTATGTATTATGAGATGTTAGATTTATTACGTATCTTAGTGCATCATATATTTATTTTCTTATCAATGAATTATTTTTTCACATAAAATTTTTTTATCTGTATTTAGTTAAGCCCCCTGTACATAAAATCCTGGTTTCGCCCCTAGATGAGCTCCAAACCACCTTTGTCTTCTCCCTCACCTCCAACTAGAAAGCCATCCTCTTCGCCGTTCCTTGCGCCCTTCCACTCCCACCTGCTCCTGAAATCACCTCCCCGGATTCGTTGAGAAGTCCCACTTGCTCTTGGCGAAGGACGTCGTTGTTAAGGTCCTTAATTGACATCGATTTCCCTCAGTTGGAGGCTGAGCTTGTCGAGGACGCGGGAGGCTGTGTTGGAGTCCAGAAGCGGTGGGATCTGGGAACATGGTTGAGGTTGAAGTGGTAGCGGGATAGGAAATCATTGTCGGAGGAGGCCGCCATGGTGACGATAGTGGAGTTGGACTTGTTGGTGACATGAGCGGTGATTTTCCGGTGAGAGAGAACTAGTCGGAGTAGGTGCGATGGTGACCTGGACGATCGGGTTTACGTAATTTTGTACTGATACATAAGGACTAATTTTGCACTGATAATTCCTGTAAAAAAAAAAAATATTGCACTGATAATTTTTATTAATTTTTTATATGGATAGCCTACATCTTTCAACCCAGATTTTCATTTTTAATTTTTTATATTATTTTATAAATTTTGAATTTTGAATTTTAAAATTTTGGTTTTTTTAATATATTTAATAATATATTATATGAAATGATCTCCACCGTCCATCATATTGATGAATGACGGAGATCACAATTATTTTTTATTTTTATTTTTTTAAATCTATTAAAATGATGAAAATAACTGTCTCTCCATTTTGGTTGATTAACACTTGACAAACGGTAGAGGTTAAATGATAAATATTTGAAACAAGAGGAACTATGATAGGCATAGATACGTTCACAATTAAGAATGTGAAGTTTTCAAAAAATACTTGTACCAAAATGAAGTACTTCCAAATAATAATGATAATAAAACTTTACTCTTCCCTTCAGTGCTAGAAGCAATAAATTTTTGTCTCGGATGCTGTAGAAGCAAAGGTGACGAAGCCAAGCTCATTGCTAGAATTTATTATTATTATTATTATTTCCGATATCAAATGGAATCCAAGTTAAGAAGCATACTTTGATCTGAAATTTGGTAAAAATACAAAATAAAGATGACAGAATGGAGATTCGTGTTATTTCCTAGGGAATGTTTTCTTCTTGAATTTGTTGGTGGACCTATACTTAATTGCTGACATAAACGAAAGGGATGAAAAATGGTTAATTTGATGTAAAAACATTTGTGGTTGTTTTTGGAATCAAAAGAGGTGTGGAAAGAAAATCATGAGTCAAGGATTTTTGTAATGGGTGTCTTCGGATGTGGGAGACATTTCAGGGCTGGCAATGGAGCCACCCTAAAATAAACCAGACTAGGTTTTATATAAAATATTAAATTTATTGGATGTGGGTGTCTTCAGAAATTGGATGTGAGAGACATTTCATGGCTGATAATACCCCTACCCTTACGGATCGGTGTTTTTTCTACTTAAAATTTGAATTGTACCTATTAAATTGTTTTCGTTTATTTTTTTAAATAGTCAAACAGCTTAAAACTATCCAAAAACAATTAAAAAAATAAGTCAATGGTCATTTGTTTTTTTGTCTGTAAAGTAAACAGTGCCACTGAAGATTGAAGATTAAATAATAATTAAAACCTGAAATCTGAATAATATATTTATTTTTTTTCCCCTCAACTCTAAATCTATTGTAAGCTTGTTTGTTTTTTAAATTTAAAATTATTCGAAAACTAATAAATTGACATTTATACCCTTTTTATTATTTGTTATTATATAATTTTAATTAATTTAATACAAACATACGAAAATAAAGAATTTAATAAATTCTAAAATATTTTTATATACATATTAATAATATTTTATTTATAATTAAAATATGATTAAAAAATATAATAGTATTAACCATACTTATATATTTAAATGTATTAATATATTTAAGAAAACAACTAAAAAATAAATGTTTAAATTGTAAATTAAAATATATTAGTTTAATTCTAAAACAACTTAAGATAAGGTGTATTTAAGTTTTTCTTTTCAAATATATTTTTTGTAAGTATCAAGACAAAAAAATAATAAAAAATTTAAGTAATATAAAATTAGGATAAATTTGAAATTATATTATTTTGGGGATGATAGATTTAGAATAAAAAATTTTAATGGGTTATTTGTTTCTTTAACTTAAGATTTAATAGTGCTGAATTACACCTATTAAGTTGTTTTCGTTTGTTTTTTTTTTTTTTTTTTTTTTTTAAGTAATATAAAATTAAGATAAATTTGAAATTATATTATTTTGAGGAGGATAGATTTGAAATAAAAACTTTTATAATTCCACTTAAGATTTAATAGTGTTGAATTGCACCTATTAAATTGTTTTCGTTTGTTTTTTTAAATGGTTAAACCACTTAAAACTATAAAAAAATAACTGAAAAAATAAAGTAAAAATTTTTAACATTTCACTTAAATGTAAATCGCTTAATGACATTTAAAAATTTTTATTTCAAGTCTATTTTCCCCAAAATAACATTTAAATTATCCTAATTTTATATTACTTAATTTTTTTTTTCCTTTGATACTTACAAAAATATATATTTGAAAAGTAAACCTAAATATATCTCATCCCAAATTATTTTAGAATTAAACTAATATATTTTAATTTATAATTTAAATATCATTTTTTTTAGTTATTTTCTTAAATATATTAATATATTTAAATATATAAATATGGTTAAAACTATTGTATTTTTAATCATATTTTAATTATAAATAAAATATTATTAATGTATACATAAAAATGGTTTTAGAATTTATTAAATTATTTATTTTTAAATGTTTATATTAAATTAATTAAAATTACATAACAAAAAATAATAAAAATGAAATAAATATCAATTTTTAGTTTTCAAACAATTTTAAATTTAAAAAATAAACAAATTTACAACATATTTAGATGTAAATGAGAAAAAAAAAAACAAGTTATTCGGATTTTAGGTTTCAATCACTATTCAGTCTTTAGTCTTCAGTAATACTATTCAGTCTTCACATAAAAAAACAAACGACCTCTTAAATATTATTAAGTGATTTATAATTAAGTGAGAAGATAAAAATTCTTATTTATTTATTTTTAGTTATTTTTTGATAGTTTTAAGTGATTTAATTACTTAAAAATATAAATGAAAATAACTTAATAGGTGCAATTCAATATTATTAAGTATGAAGCGAAAAAAACAAACGATACTTAAGAATTTTTAATTTTTACACTTGATTGTAAATCACTTAATGATATTTAAAAATTTTTATTCCAAATCTATTATCTTCAAAATAACACAATTTCAAATTTATCATAATTTTATATTACTTAAAATTTCTTTTCTTTTTTTCTTTTTCTTGATACTTACAAAATATATATTTAAAAAGAAAAGTCTAAATACATTTTATCTCAAATTATCTTGGAATTAAACTAATATACTTTAATTTACAATTTAAACATTTACTTTTTAATTATTTTCCTAAATATATTAATATATTTAAATTTATAAATATATTTAATATTATTATATTTTTTAATCATATTTTAATTATAAATAAAATATTAATAATATGTATATAAAAATATTTTAAAATTTATTAAATTATTTATTTACATCAAATTAATTAAAATCACATAATAATAAATAGTTAAAATTGTATAAATATTAAATTATTAATTTTTAGATATTTTAAATTTTAAAAAATAAATAAATTTATAATATATTCAATTATAAAAACATATATATTATTTAAATTTTAAATTTCAATTTCAATTTCTATTTAATCTTCTATCCGTTTTAAGATGAAAAATCAAATTGATCCCTAAATTATTATTTTCTTTTTATTGTCAGAAATGATCCCCAGCGTATCATATCCTTGCAATTGTGTGGCTGTTGAAAAAGTTAGCATTTATTGTGCAAACAATGAAAATGGCAACATTCATATTTTGACTATTTTACATAAATTTACATATTCGGCTATTCAATAAAAATAATAATTACATGATAACGACAGGTCAACTGGAATCTACATGAAAACATCGTGTGTGTATATATATATATATATAAAGAAGCTATTTTTGGATGAAAATATAAATAGTAGTTAAAGATAATAATATGAAAAAAAAAATGCTTAAACAAATATCGTCTTGAAATTCTTATCCTTGGAGACTTCAGGATGATAAAAATCATAAAAAATGAAAAACAAATCCTTGAGCCAAGAAGATTTTTCACTGTTCATTGTTCTGTGCTTAAATATATTTTTCAAAAACCAATCCCATATAAAGATGTGTGGGATTGGTTGTATAGGATTGACTTAAAAAAAGTTTAATTAGATAAGATATAAGTCTCTTATTAATTGTTTGTAATTATAGACATAATGGTAATTATATTTATTTTCTTTAATCAATTTCAGAAAAGAAGGGAACAAAGAGAGGATCTAAAAGGCATATCACATCTCTCAGTTTATACGAAATGGTCCTGTTATTTTCCCCTATGCAATATTTAATTGGGTACGGGCACCCGTACTCGCAAGTTGGCTAGCAAGTTGCAAGTTTTGCAATGAGCTAGTCATCGTTCGGTGTACAACAAGTTCGGTAGCGCAGCTTTCAAAAAAAAAAAAAAAAGAAAGTTAGCTCGCTCACAAACCATTCCTCTGCATTTGTGGCGCCGACACTGCAAAGGACCACCCATGACCCCTCGTTCGAGATACCATAGGGCCACATTCATGGTCGTACCTTTTGCTATGTATACGTGGATCTCTTTCTACCCTCACGTGACTATCTTTCCACGTATATTTAGAGGGGTCATTTTTTCATTTATACGTGGATCGCAGACCACCATTTCTCTATGAAAAATGTTTCTCATATCATATCTTTGATGTTTGATTCCATTTGATCCCAATTATTTTCTAAATTAGTCTCGATAATATAATATAATAATAATAATAAAGAAAATAAAAAATGCATTCCTCCCACGTTGAACTCTATTTTGCTGAGTATAGTAATTTACCGTGCTATTTGGCTGTTAGGTTTTCTGCCAGAACATCTAAAACCCTACAAAATGTCATGCTTAAAAGGAAATTTTGTTAGCAGTATTTCCAAGTCTGCACGATAGTCATCAGTTATTCATCTTTAATTAAGAGATGCCTATTGAGCATATTCTACGAGGAATTTAATTCATGAATAAAAAATAGCCTTGAAAAGTTAAGATACAAATAATAAGCTTGATATATATTCTCAATATCATTAGTGTTAGAAAATGCCTTTGACATAGGATCCAAAAATTGTATTCAACTTTTGTTCAAGAGAAACCTTATAAAATAACTTTTTATTTTTTTTGATATTATAAAATAACTTTTTATTGTTTTCCAAAAACTCAAACCATTTTGTATCTTTTGTTTCAAGAATAAAGAATTGTGTTTAGAAAAAACCCTCACGAATTATGTCATGCTGATAAATAGCTCTCATTTTCATTCTTTTTTTAAGAAAATCTATTCTTTTCATTTTAATTACAAAATGTCATTAGCTTTGATATAATACTTTGCTTTTATTTATTATGTTGTCGTTTTGATGGACTCGTCGATTTGGGAATTGTTGGACTGGTAGTTGACTTATAATTGAGAGGGTCTGTTGCTAAATTTTTACACATGAACAAATGTGGAAACACTTCTTTCTAGTTTGTGGATGCAAGAAGTGCAAGTTGCTCTCTGTCGACGTCACCACTACGGAAGTCTTAGTGTGTGTGTGTATATATATGTTGTGAGAGTATCTTATAAGGTCACAAGATTATAGATATTAAAGCTCTATTGAGGTAGGCATGTTGGATTTACTTGATGCAAGTGCATATAGTGCCACATCTATGGAGGGTTATGTAGGAGTTCGAAAAGGTGCATGGACTGAAGAAGAAGATACTCTTTTGAGGAAATGCATTGAAAAGTATGGCAAACTAAAATGGCATGAAGTTCCTGTTAGAGCAGGTAATTTTACTCTTCATAAATTTTGGCTGTTGATATTTGGCTCATATTAATTTCAACTTATTCGAAAGTGGGTCTATGGTTGTCAGTTTGATTCTATTTCGCTATCATTTTGATATTTTTATAAAGAGGTGGGAACGGGATGGATTCTAGGAGTAGTGAATCTGCAACTTCCTTAAATCGCTTGAGGGGTCCAGATTACCAAGATAGATTCATGAAAGCAAAATCATATGCCATAGCTATAATATTTTTCTTGCATTTTCAGGGCTAAATCGATGCCGGAAAAGCTGTAGATTGAGATGGCTAAATTATCTGAAGCCAAATATCAAAAGAGGGGAGTTCACAGAAGATGAAGTTGATCTGACTTTGAGGCTGCAAAAACTGTTGGGGAATAGGCAAGTGCGGTACAAATAGTTGTACTTTTGTTTCTAATTAACGCAAGAAGGAAAGAAAGAATCAATAGCCAGTACATATATATATATATTTATAGTACACAGCTTTTTAAAAAAATAATTTCAGATAACTAACTTCTCTCTTTATTTTAAGCCATTTTGGGCAGCTTTATCCAGACATTATAGAATCCTACTATATTGGTCTGGTTAGATTTATATAGAAGATCTACATATATACATACATATTAGTTTATTCATAAAGCACCCAACTGGTTCTACACAATCTTCTTGTTATAATTTCTAACTTATAAGTTGACTTCATTCTCACATGATGTCATGTTTATGAATATTGTCAAATTTAATTAATCAATCTTTTCAAGAGCCCTATTCAGCAAAAAATAAACTTCTGTGCACCTTATACACTCATGTAATGTGAACAGCCATATGTACTAATATTACTTAGGTGCGGTCAGAGGTTTTTCCCCTTATTTACAAAACTATGAATTCTACTCCAAAATCACACCTTTAGGCCTTCTTTTTTACACATGATAGGACAAGGATTAGCTTAAATTTAGTCCTATTGTATGTTTTTTGGTGAGTCCGACTTCTTTGGACTATTTTATCTCATCATCAATTTTCTCATGTTATGATGTAATAAAATAAACCTCTTCACACATATTGGATCAGTTATCCCTTCACCGAAATTTTCCAGTCTCTCCCATCCTACGCTCACTCTTTCATATCTTTCATACTCTTCTCCTCCCTCTTCAAGAAAGTTGGTTTATATGTTGCTCCAAACGTAAGATAAAACTAAAACTAATCCACTCTAATCCTATCCAATTCTATTTAATCTCATCTCTTCAAAATTGTCATGTCCTATCTTGCACACCAATTGTACCCTTAGGCTATCTCCAATAGACAACACCAAATTTTACGTCATTTTGATGTCAACACCAAATTTTTTAACATCAAATTTTAATTTGCTTCAATGTATATGACACCAAATTGATGTAAAATGTATCTTCACAGAATATTTCATACATAATTCTTTATCCAATATATATTAAAAATTTAAAAATATATTAAAATATATTCAATATTAAACTTATTCTGAAAATCTCAATAAAATATTTCAGATGATATATATTTTTTGTAATAATTTAATATACATTTTGAATTAAATTAATTTATTGATAAATTTCAGTTTTTGGTGTTATAAATAGTGCAACGGCAAATTTGGTGTTGCACCATTTATTGACACCAAAAAATGACCTGAAAATTGGTGCTTTGGTGTCACATTGGAGAGCAAAATTGCGCCACCTCTTTAGTGCAACATTGGAGTTACTCTTAGAGTTTACATAATAAAACAACCCCTTATCTAAAAACCTTAACAAGTGGAAAACTCAAACTCACTACTTTTGGATTCAAACACCCACTTCCTCCTTGCATGAGTTTCCTTAAATATAGTTTTTTTTTTTTTTTTGAAGTATTTTGCTTCTACTTTTCTAACACATAAGTTGCATTGTTTTATTGTATTATAATAATTATTACATATTATTGAAATCTGAATTGGTCTAAATACATAAATTTTAATCATAGATTTTGTTTTGTTTTTCTTGATTAAATTGTTGTGAGATATATATATATATATATATATATATATATTCTTAACGTTAAGGCATTATTAGAATTTCCCGGATCTAAAATAATGATTCTGCTCGTGCTTTCATGTCTGCTCCGTAGGTAGACAAGATTTGGACTCAAATTTTTATCAACAAATTCCAAAAGCTTTTTCCAACATATATCAATTTTATTATTATACACAGATATATTTGTTTTTTTTTTATTTAAAAAAATAATAATAACATAATATTATATGTTTTTAGATGGTCATTGATTGCTGGCAGGCTTCCTGGAAGAACAGCTAATAGTGTCAAGAACTATTGGAACACACATTTACGCAAAAAAGCTGTTGCTTCAAAGCAAGAATCGAAAGCAATGACAAGCACTACTCAAAACACACAAAAAATCAATGTAATAAAGCCTCAACCTCTAACCTTCTCCAAAAAAACATCTGCATGGGTGAATGCCAAAATCACCATGGAGGAGACCAGCAGATACCATTTAGGACAGCCAAATCTTTGCAAGGCATCATCATCAACTTCATTGGATACACCAGATAATACTGAAATGATCATGTGGTGGGAGAGGCTGTTAGAGAGTGGTGATCAACTTGTGCAAGAAACTCCAAATTCTATGGGATGGTCAGACGGGATGTCCAACTTTTGGCCTGAAAAATCTCCTCTGAGAACAACGTTTGCAGGTGGTGCTGGTTTCGAAGTGAACCACAACAGCTTGGACAAACATCCTGACGTGGATTTCGATGCCGACCTTTGGAATCTTCTGAGTTCAGAAGAAGACAATAATCTAATTTAATGGACATGGTCCACATTAAAAGTTTTAAGTTATTAAATTATGTTGTGTATCAATAACAAATTTGTGATTAATTAGTTTAAAAAAAAAAAAATTGTGTTTAATTATTTGAACAATGTTTGCAGTGTCACTGTCTAGATAGACAAGAGACAACTCATGCTTCAGATATTTAGTTCCGATCTTAAAAGGGAAGACGGAAGGGCATCTAAATTTCTGTTAGAGTTGTGTAATCGATCACTAAAAGCAATATATGAATGAGAGCATCCAATCCGAGTAGACTACGACAAGAAACAGAGGGATAATTATAATTTCCTCCTATAATTTGATGTAATAGCCAAAAAACCCCAATATTTTCAGAAATTGCTTAAGACCCACTTATTGTTTTATGAAATAAATAAAATAACCCTATGTAGTTTATGAAAATAGCTAAAAAAAATCCCCTACCATTAAAGTTGACGTTAAAAATCCTAGTTTAATCATTAGTGTAAAAGAGCAAAATTGTCAAAGTAAGATAAAATATTAAAAAATTAATATTTAATAAAGAAAATTTTAATGTTTAAAAAAGTTGAAAAAACTAAATCTCCACCCTCCATGACGGTGGAAATCAAAATTAAAAATTAATAAAGATAAATTTTAATTTTAATTAAAAATAAAAATAAGTATTAATATTTTTAAAAAAAAAAAAAATTATTGTGATATCTCCACTGTCCATCATATTGATGGACGGTAGAGCTCATTTAAAAAAAATATATATATATATATATATATATATGAACCCGGTTCAGTGAACCCACATCAGTTTTCACCACTTCTTCCATTTTTATTTCATTTCTAATTTAAGAACTAAAAGGATGTTCCATACATAGAATCCAACTGGTTTAAAAATTTTTGAGGTTTTTGTTTATAATATATGTCCATTTTCCTGGGCAAAGAATATGAAGGCAAAATTGTAAGCCAAGAATAACCAATAAAAGCCTAAAACACTTGATACCAATCTTTACTAAACAACCCCATTAGTCATACAACTAAAAAGAATCACGAAGCTTACTAAAGACAACCGTCAGTCATCTATCTGTCTTGAAAGAATTGCAAAGATTACTAAACAGTATACACCCATGCTCATTAATCTTGGAACTCATGGGTTACTAAACACACCCAAAAGTCATTTATCTTTAAAGAACCACCTAGGATTCTAAACACCCACTACATTTATCAAAACCACTCCCAAGCATACTAAACACACCCATTAGTCATTCTTGATTTATGTCAGAATTACCAAACTTGATTACCAACAAATTTTAGTAAACACACAACATTTATAAATAAGAAATTAAATTCCTACTATCGATGCACATGTAGGGAATTATCCGTAATTCTTTTGGAACTATGTAAAATACTTTCCTTTGTTCACGATAAAGCTATTAATATATATATAATAATTCTACTATCAGTACATTTTAACTTTAAAAATTATGATGAACTAATCAAATTTATTTATTGTATTTGAATTAAATAAGAGAGAAAATTTATTTTAGGAGAGAGAATGTACTTGATGAATTTGATTGATTTATCATAATTTTTTAAAGTTAAGAGATACTAACAGTAGAAGTACTATATATATATTTGACAAAATAAAGTTATTAATATTAGATCTTACATTTGATAAAATATATATATTATCAAATTTGATAAAATATATATATTATCAAATGTGAGATCTAACATTAATAATGCAAGATCTAATATGTATAAAACTAGTAAATCAAGTTAAGATAAGTAAATATAGGTTTCATATATAGGTGTTGTCCGTTGGAAGGCGGTTAGATAAAACAAACAAGCGCGGCTTCAAGTTAAAAACAGAGGAGAAACCGAGCAGGAACCGGAAACACCACATAATTTTAGTATTACTTCACTTCTAATTTAACAACTATTTGGAATCCAATTAAAAACCCCCCAAAACCAAAATCCTTCTTTTAGATTTCCAGGAATATTCTCCTGAAATTCAGTACATATTCATATATCTTCTTAAAAACTTTAAACAAAAGACACACACACACACAATATTACGTAGCAATACAGAGATGACCATATTGACAATCAAGAGGGTCCCAACGGTGGTGTCCAATTACCAGGAGGAGGTGGAGGAGAGTTTAGAGGTGGTGGGCTGTGGCCGGAATTGCCTTGGAAAGTGTTGTTTACCTGGTATGTATGTTTTTTCTGTTGTGTTTGTTTTGAGGGTTATTTGATTTTTGTTTGTTTAAAGACAAATAGAAAACAATTTGTTTGTCCTAACGTAATTTTGTCTTTTAGTGAGTTTATTTCGTATTTATAAATAAAATTGAATTTGGTGTGGAATCAATTATTTACATAAAGAAATATTAAACCATAAAATCTGATAATTTGAAATACTGCACTTGAAAACAAATATCTTTTATCCACAAAAAATAAATCAAGATATTCTTATATAATGACTATTGATCAACACGACGATCATTTATCCACATGACGCTTTGGCCTTATTGTTGAAAGGGTGTGGCAGAGACGGGGTGCTGTCATATCTTCCACCACACTCCTAAGAGGGTAAGGCCAAATTAGCTCCACATAGATAAATAGCTACTGTAATGATTAACGGTCATTACATCTAAGATCATATATTTGAGAAGAGGTGGGCATATGCAGTTTTGGAAATTTTGGAAATTGTTGATTCGACTGATTGAATATTTGAAACATTTTTATGATTTATAAAAATGTTTGATTGGATTACAATTTAAAAAGTTAGTGAATATGTAATCTTAGAAGTTATGTTTTATGTTTTTGTAAAGGATGATCATAACCTAATTGTTTCGTGAAAAATTTAATGTTTAATAGTATCCAACCTGCCTCTCTATGCATTCAAGAGAAAGGATTTGATTGAGAGTGAGAGCTCATCCAAGGAGGAGGAGCCTCAGATGTCTTTCTTGCACGATTTAGTTCTAGGACAATGGGAGGATCGAATGAGACGAGGCCTCTTTCGATATGATGTAACTACTTGCGAGACAAGAATCACTCCTGGAGAATATGCATTCATTGCGCAGCTGAATGAGGGACGGCACCTAAAGAAACGCCCTACTGAGTTTCGTGTTGATCAGGTTCTTCAGCTCTTTGATGAGGACAAGTTCAATTTCACAAAAGTTGGACAGGAAGAAGTGCTTTTTCGGTTTGAAGAAAGCGTTGTGAGCAAAAGTGTTTATTACCCTAATGCACATGTTCCTGCTCAATCAAATTCTCCTAGTGTTGTTGCCATCAATGTAAGCAAATTCTCATGTATTGTGTCCATTAAAAGTGCGTTTAAAACACATTTTCATATATTCTAACAAAAAGCACTTGTACTCAAATTAACGTTAAGAAGAGATAAAACTGTAGCTGCATTATAGCATCACATGTTTTATACTAATGGGGTGTGTCAAATTTGATTCATAGGTGAGTCCAATCGAATACGGGCACGTTCTCTTGATACCTCGAATTCTTGACTGCTTGCCGCAGAGGATTGATCATGCAAGCTTCTTGCTAGCTCTTCAAATGGCTACGGAAGCAAATGACCCCTTCTTCAGGCTAGGTTACAACAGCTTGGGTGCTTTTGCTACTATCAATCACCTTCACTTTCAGGTAATAAAAATCTATATTTCCGTTTATTTGTTTATACTTGATCGAATATATGGCTTATAGTCACTAGTTAGTAAAATGGAATATAACCGAGAAACAAATCTTAACGATTACGTTAATAATAATGATTATGTGTCACAAAATCATTAAAAGTTTTGTAAGGGATTTTTATCTGTATTGATTGACCATTTAATAATGAATTAGTGACAAATGGTTATTTGATTTGGTTGCAGGCGTACTACTTACGGTTGCCTTTCCCGGTTGAGAAGACTCCAACTTCAAGAATTAATGGAACTCAGAAAAGACAACAAGATAGAGAAATTATGGTCTCAGAGTTGCCAGATTATCCCGTTCGAGGTCTTGTTTTCGAGGGCGGAAAGTCTATGACTGATCTCAGTAATGTCGTTGCCAGTTCTTGCATTTGCTTGCAGAAAACCAATATCCCTTTCAATGTGTTGATCTCAGAATGTGGTAAAAGAATCTTTCTGTTTCCTCAGGTAAAATTCCTTTTCTTCTCATGGCATTTTGTTGATATGGTATTTTTAAGGGTTCGATTAATACATAGATTGAAAGTAACGCTAGATTTTTCAAATTTTTTATTCTAGAAACACGAGTAAATCCTGCTCCATAATTTGTGGTGTACGTACCACTTCTTTTTTTGTTAATGATTTATCCACAATTTGTGGGGTACCTATGTTGATTTCATTCTCACCGATGCACTCAAAGTGATTGACATATTTTTAGGATTTAGATTCATTGCTGATCTAATTCATGCTAATGTTTTGAAAAATCTACTGACATAGTAAACCTCACAAATATATGGATAAGATTTGTTTATATTTTATGTTTTCTCACTGATCACTTTGAATTACAATTTTTTTTTCTTTTCTTACACAAAAACAGAAACATATGTCATATCAGCACCGAATTCAGGACCATATTTTTAAGCTAACTTAGGTTAACTTGAGGCTCAATATAATGCTTTGACACATTAATCAGACCACCTTAATTGCGATATTGCTCGAGCTCACATATATGATAATGCTTAATTTTTGTGTATCACTAGTGCTACGCGGAGAAACAAGCGCTTGGAGAAATTAATCCGGCGCTGCTTGAAACACAAGTAAATCCTGCTGTTTGGGAGATTAGTGGGCATATAGTCCTAAAGAGAAGAAAGGATTTTGAGGAAGCATCGGAGGAATACGCATTGAGACTGCTCACCGAAGTTTCTCTGTCGGAAGAAAGGTTCGGGGAGGTGAAGGCCTATATATTGGAAGCAGCAGGCTTGCAAGAATCCGATATGTCGGAAAACAACACAAATCAGGAGGAAAATTCTCTTAGCAATCTTCCTCCTCCTCAGGCCTCACATTTACCTCTAGACTGTATGGTCTAGCATTGAAGGATCATACTGGTTGGCATAACTAGTCGCTTGTCATCTTTTGTATTTATATCCAACTCAAAAGATTAGTATATATATATATATGAATATAATGTTACGATCATATCAAGGACAAAATTTTGTCACCATAAAATGATACGGGGCATGGAAATTGGTAGAAATTATAACTATTCTGTCATCACTTGTCATGTATCAAATGTTTATCGTGGAAGTAAGAAACTTCATTGTTAGCATCATCCAGTAAGGTTTTGCAGCGAAAAAAAGCTCATTCATTCTTGTAATATCATAGTTTTGAATGGCTTCCAACACAAGTATATTTAAAACAAAAGAAACTTTACTGTAAATAATTAATACTAGATAGTAATACAGTTACCATTTTGAAACAATTTTGTTGCTGTTGAATGTTAGTGGTAGCTGCATAGGTAGATCGAGCTCGAAATGATGATGGAATGTTTTGATAAATTTTAATTTTGAATTAGTTATACTGGTGTTAATTTCGATATTATGTGAAGAATTATCTTAATGTGTGTCCTAACATTAAGGAGCGAAGTTTAAAGTTAGAGAATATTGCAGACTTTCATGTTTTGTGAAAAAATAAAATTTTATATTTTAATTGATATCTTATATATGAGAGATTTTATCTTGTTATTAAAGCGTACTTTGATTAGGAGCCTATATCTAATTTATCGCATTACTGTATAGTGATAAATATATATATTTATATTTATTTATTAAAAAAAAAAAAGAGTTACAATATATGTGTTACAGACAACTTGATACTAAGAAAAGAGTTATACAACGCTTTCATTCAAGTGGGTAATGCAATTTCTCTTTATATTTATGATAAAGTATAAGTCTCAAGGTATATATTTATCAATATATGAAAAAAGTTTTCTCTTATTTTTGTGAGAGTAGAAATATCTTCCCATATAGACGTAGATTTTCCGAGTTTTGGTAAATCCTAGACTTTTTTTTTTTTTTTTTTAACTAGAAATCCTGGACCATTGTTGTTAATACAATTCCAATTACCTTCTAATTTTTCAAAAGAAAGAAAAAGTTATATGAGCTTAAACTTTTAGATTGAATCAAATTTTTGGTTGATGACTAATGTAGTCTCTTTGCTGTATCATAAAATTTTCTCTTCGCCCTAGCTGATAACATTTGAAATTTAACACAACACTCTTTAGCAATAATGGTTAAATATCTCTGTTGATCCTAAAAAATTAAGGATTCAAATCCCATTTTTATTCTTTAAACCATAATTCTTCTCTTGATAAAAGTAATCATCTCCTTAATTATGAGAGTAGTCATCCAGATCAGATTATCAGTAATCCATCCTAATAGATTTCAGCACTGTCTGACCCACATAAAACATCAGTATTCCCAAAAAAAAAAAAGAAATATATATATTTATTGAGTTAAACATTTTTGTTTAGTAAAAAAACTAAATAATAAAGAATATAAAATCAACAGCTTGAAAAATAATAGCAAAATTGCATGAGTTTCTGTCGTTTCTTTTCACTTTTATTTATTCCTGATAGTGAGAATATGCGAACTTTACACTTTTATTCAATTTTAGTTGAGGTATATTCATCTTAAAAAAAAAAAAAAGTTTGTACGCAGAAATAAAACAAAATTATATAATTTAAAATCATCAAAAGCAGTCTATTTTTTCTAAGAAAACATGAAATCAATCCTCTATTGTATCAATCTTTTGGATGAGCATAAAAATTTAGTCACGTCCCTAAAATAAAAAAATCAATACCTTATTTAATTTTTTGTTTTTATATTATTATTTTAAAGTGCAGTACATAATCTTTATGGATCTAAACTCGAAAGAAAGCTTTAATTGCTAAGATTTAGATCAAATCCTCTGATATTTTTAATAATCTCAGTTAGCGAGGATGATGTACTATTGTTAAAGTCAAAGAAAGTGAAAACAATGTGTATCTGTCATTGATTCCCTTACTTGACTGACTTCACCAGAAGATAATGAATTGTTTTTGAAATTAATGAATGTGATAAAAACAGAATCAGCGCAAGATCTCAATTCTTGCAATAAAAAATCATATATGATCAACACTAAAAAATAGCTTGTTGTAGTTAATTTTAGAGAAAATATGATTCTAGCGAAAATATGTCAAAAGTCATCAGAGTCTATCACTAGTAATTGCTTTTATTTTTTAAAAACTTAATTAATACAGTCTCACGTAATTAGTAAGTTGTTTAAAGGGAGTGTTAATAATGAAATATTGTGAGGTTGAATACTAATGATATTTTCTAGTAATGTGCTTTATTGCCATGCTCAATAATTCTTTCAGGAATTCTCCGCTCTTGCTGGTTAAAAGTTTCCACCCGTCAAAGCAAGAAAATTAAATTTTCATTCAGTTCACACTGCTGGAAAGCAATAAGAAGAAACCCAACGAATGCTACAGTCCACCTGTCAAAGCAAGAAAATTAAACTTCACGCACCAGAAAATATTAATCAAATTCGAACGAGCCAATTTCGCATTATTAATATGCTTCAAACGGGCCAATTCAAAGTGAATTTGATTCAAATAAAATGGGTAAATTTGATTGATTGATCCTTATTTTTTAAAATTAAAACATCTTAATTATAAAAGTCCTTATATATATATATATATATACACACACACATATATAAGGGTTTTTTATAATCAAATATATCTTTTTTTTTTTTTTTAAAAAAAATGATCAACCAATCAAATTTATCTATTCTATTCTATCTCCTAAAACAAATTCTCCCTCCTATTTAATTCACTATAGTAGATGAATTTGATTGGTTGGTCCTAATTCATCTATTATATTCTCTCTCCTAATTAATTCAAATACAATTGATGAATTTAATTAATTATTTCTTACTTTTTAAAATTAGACATATCTGATTTTAAAAACATTATGTATATAATCTTTAATACATCCTATTTGTGCAAATTTACACAAATTTTAAAGATTGTAGTATATTAGATGTAGAATCTCCACGGACTAGCTCAGCCACATCCTCCCAACCCACAGCTCCAAGACCTCATTAGAGGAGGTCAGCCGTATAATGAAGGAGATGTACAAGAACGACGACGGCTAGGGTGTCAACGACGGACGACGGTTATTTGAATCTCTTCTAGATCTTGAATCAAAAAAATAGAACTTCTCTATCTCTTGATGACTATTATTATTATTATTATTTTTAAACTTATTTATGCTGTTAGCTGTTTTTGTTTTATTTTCTTTTTTGAACTTCTAATTTTTTCAAACAAAAATTTATCCTTAAGTTGTTTGATGTTTGGTGTTTGCTTTTTTATTATTAAATATAATATACTGTAATTGTAAATCTAAAAGAATTAATACAAAAATATATATATAGAAAATTTAAATTTATTTTTTTTAAAAAAAAAAGGAAGTAATTGTATAAAACCACCGAGGTTTCTCGAAAAACAGATGAAAACATATTTATCCTTTTATTACCATCTATCACGAAAATGGACAGTAGAGATTAATTTTTGTAATTTTTTAATTTTTAAAATTTTTTTTTACTTTGAAATATTAAAAGAGATTTTTTTTTTGTCTTATTCATGGACAATCTGATCAACATACAATGTTGAGGGTAATATAGTCATTAGCTTAATATACTGGTTAAACTGTTACAGTTAACAGAGGTCAACTAATGGTATAGGGATTTGGTGCAATAAAAGGATAAATAGGTTTTCACCTATTTTTAGACAAATCTCTCATGAGGGTTTCGTGCAATTACTTCTTCAAAAAAAAATACGGGTATGATGCAGGTGTGGACCCTAAAAAAAATAAAGCAGGTCCAATACGGTCTGGACTTGAAACTAGCCCAACATTTTGCCAACCATATTTGTACGCAGACTAAGTGGGAGTGCAATTGTTTTGGCAGTTAGTGACTTTAGTTTGCCATTTTGCGTTCTTGTTAAATAGATTGATTTGCTGCCACATAGACTGTTCTTGATTTTAGGCTTGACCTGATAGAGGAGAAGGGAAAGGAGTAAGTCTTGATGACATATGCCCTCGATCAACGCTTGAATAGCAACGCATTGAGTATCTCCTTCCGGTGAGCCTCAATGTTTGTCCTTGGTCATATTTCATCTTAATATCATCTTTAAACTTTTACCGATATTTGCCTCTTATCTGTAGACGAAAAGGTTAGACTATGAGATCATTGTGGAGCATGAAACTACATCGGATCACAAGAGAGCAGCAAATGTCCTTATCACATTAAAAGAATTGTACGGCAAAAAGAAGAAAATGACATTTCACCATTCCAGCCCAGAAATGAAATGTGATAGGAAAGTCTTTTAATTTCAGTTGCAAGATAAAGCGGTAGCGATATACACAATGTTCCCTACCAGGAAATTGTCTAGAATTGACTGTTATTACCCTCTTATAGTATAAATAAGGACATGTGTCGTCAAATCTAGAAATTTGTCTGAAATCTACCTCTGTCACATATATACTAGTTTAAGCATAAATAAACTCCATCATGTCTTCAAATCTTCAAGCTCAACGTGGATGGTAGTTAGTTTTATAGAAAGCAAATCGGAGGCAACGATTTCTCAGATTTCTTCACCACTAGTTATGGAAACATCTTTAGGTTTTTTAGTTTGGGATCATCCCAAAGGGAAAAGAAAACCATTCCCATTCTTCTGGGGTTTGGATTGGAACAGGTATTCCAAAGTTCTCCCTATTCCTTTTTACTGTAAAAATTTTTCCCTTGATGTCCGATAAGATGCCGTAGCTTTTGTAACGACCTTGACGCGAAGGTCACTTGCGCCTCTCGTGATTCTTCGGCCTAGGTTCATTTCTAACATTCTTTGCAATCTGATTATTATTCCTTTGACCCTCATGATTATTCCCTTCGTTGCTCCTTTTCTTGCCCTAGTTGGAGCTGCCAGCTTCATCTTTCTGGTTGTTTGACTTTTTTGACACCGAAGGCCTCTTCCCACCTTATCTCTTTGCAGCTCACTCATAGAACTCCCTTAAATTTTTCACTGGAGATTTGTAGATACTCTTATACAACTTCCCATTTTTTCTCAATCCTACTGAGATAGCTGTTAGTATCTCGTCATCGGTAGGGCTCTCTACATTATTCACCTAGTGTATAAACATGACGATATAGTCCTTCAACGATTCACGAGGATGTTGGAAAATGGTGGTGAGATGGGAGAGTGAAGCGATCTATCTTTTCAATACCTTATACTAATTGACAAATTTCTATTGGCATTCCTCCTAATTATTAATGCTGTGAGGTGAGAGATTTCTGAATCATGCCCGTGGAACATCTCCAAGTGTTGCCGAAAAAACGCGACATTAGACCAATGAACTGATGGTCTGCAAGTCCATCTGGATGTTGAATGCATCAAAGTGGTCATAAAGGTCGATGTCCCCATTGTATTATGGAATGTTTGGGACCTTGAACCTGGAAGTGAGTGGCTCTAACTCGATCTCAGAGGTAAACGAAGTCCTTTTGCCATGTTGGTCCCCTTGTCCCTGAGTTCCAGGTCGTGCCTCCAACTGCTGGACCATCTGAATGAGCTCTTCGAAGAGTGGATCCTACGTCTCAGATTATCGGATAGTAGATTGCCTACTTCGTCTTCTTTCGCAATCTAAGGAATATTGACTTTACATCCTGTACCTCCTGTCATATTCAAGCTCGAAGGAGTAATGACCTGGTTCATACCCTTGGTCAAGTCTGTTTGATCCATCTTATCTATGAGAACCTTTAAGTTGGTGTCGTCGCTCATCCTCACCTTTTCTAGCTGAGACTTACACATATCCATGGCATACCTGGACCTGTCGATGTCCATCCCAACTCACTCTCACCTTCAATCCTGAAGGATGAGTCGCATCTTTATCAGTATGAGCTCGTTGAATCTGAGCTCTGGATCGCACGTTGGAGGAGTTGATCGATCCCTTTGGGGTTGGCACTTCCCTAATGAATCTTTCATCTGCGGCAGGGACTTCAAGGCGTTGTCATTGTGAGACATCCCTCACTGCAACGATCTCAATAGGTCTTTGAGCGACCTGAGTCTAGACCTAAGTCAATGCCCTTATAGCATTCGCTATCTGCATCATGGTATTTTCCAACACCCTCTGATGTTGCTGTAAAACCTATATGGCATCCCCTTCAGCGACATTAAGTGTAGGTTGACGAGAGGGAAATAGAGGCATATCTTGAGCATTCCTGACCAAAGGTGCGTTAGAGGTTCTTGCCCTCAGGTCGGCTAGTCATCCACTGGGCAAGACATCTCTTTATTGGTCTAAGTTATCGAACTGATCAGCAGCCCCATCTAGGCTCCTGGTGGTTCTTGCTCTAGACATGGCATTCCGTGTGCGAAGAAATAAGAAAGGTGAAACTGCAGAAAAGGCCTCTCCTTCTAGTGCCAAACTGCAGGATGATAGAAAATGAAGAAAAAAGAGCGAAGGGAAAAAGAATAAGCACTATTGCGACCAGGTTTTCTACGTGATTCGGCCCAAAGAATAACCTACGTCTATGACTGTTCACCAATTGTTACGACAGTGACGGGACCCTTCCCGAATCCCCCTTCTGGACCCGAGAAAGACCCCGTAGCACCCCGTCAGAACTCTAACGAACCCTAACTTTGGCCCGAAGAAATCCTGTCAGAGCACCGAAACTTACTTTAAACTTTATTTTAAACTCGTTTACTAGGTGGTAGGGGTACAAATTTTTCGCTTTTCTATTGAAAATCCGGCAACATGCCGTCTGTTTTCTAAACTATGCCACCCTGTAAATTTCAAATACAGTTTATAAAAACACTTCTATAAAATTCATTTCTCAACTTCCAGAGTCTCCAGCTCATTTTTCACAACACAACCACAACCAAATAATTAAAATCAGAAAACTGATTCATATAAAACTTTAATAAAACATTTTTAACTAATACATCCACGATTTCTTTAAAATACTTACAACTACATATATAAACATATACATGATCAAAATAACACCATATATACTTGTATTAGGCATCGTCCTATACGTCCACCTGCACGTCTGACTGAACCTCGTTGGCTGGATGACTAGCTCCTGCATCTGTGGGAGAATTTTTAAGAAAAAAATTTAAAGAAAAACGTGAGTATAACTCAGTAAGTGGTAGTAACTTTTAAATTAAAACTTATTTCTACACTTAAATTTCTCCCAAAAACAGTTTAATAAAACTAAAGTATTTTTCTAAAATACTTTCTAAAACTCATTTAAAACTGCTTTTGAATCTCGTTCTAAATTTCTTTCTAAAACTTTATGAAATCTTTTCTTAAACTCTTTTCTTAAAAGTATTTTCTTAAAATCTTTTCTGGTGCTCACCTGAATGGTAACCCAGAGAATATATACTCCTAACGTGGTAGCATATAAACTCTAGCTAACCACTAGGAGTGAAAAAAACTGCTTTTGAATCTCGTTTTAAATTTCTTTCTAAAACTTTCTGAAATCTTTTTTTTTTTTAACTCTTTTCTTAAAAATCTTTTCTGGTGCTCGCCTAAATGGTAACCCAGGGAATATCTACTCTTGGCGTGACAGCATATAAAATCTAGCTAACCACTAGGAGTGAGGATCTACCATGTGTAGTCGTCGAAAGCGGGCCCACGCTACAGACCGACTACACTACCCTATACGTGCATACGGATCACTCATACCTCGCTCATACATAAGTCGACTAGACTCAAATCTCACTGACTGACTTCCTCTCATCTACCGTATCATGCATAGGGCATTCGGCCGGGTACTAAACTGGGGCTAAGGTAAACCATAGGCTATTAAAATTTCTTTTTTCTTAACACACTAAAATATTCTAAATCTTAAGGCAATAAGCCTAAAATATTTAATTCTAGCACATTCTCATATGCAAAAATAATAAACTAAAATCTTTATGCTAGAATTAAAATATAAATTCAATTAATAAATAAATAACTATTTATAATAAATTCTTTTAACTTTAAAAAAATAAACTTTAAAACGATATAAATAGAAACTTGTAGTTCCACTCACTACACATCCTCGGATAAAATCCGATTCTCCTCCATATGCCTCCGGAAGTCTCCGCTTTTACCCTAAAACATCAAATATCCATTTAGGGTCACTTAACTCATTCAAATAATATTCAAAATCAATAAAAATCTAATTATCTCTATTTATATCCTTTAGAGCCTAAACTTTCGGATATCAATTTCTATTCAACCAGGGTTTTCGAAATCCGTTTTCTCTACATGAATTCTATTTATTCTTTCTTAGGAATACCTCAGAATACTTAATCTCATCGTCTGAAACTCGGAACGAAATTCGATCGGATTCGTTTACTAACGAAAATCACTTTTCGCTCCGGACTTCCGACAACTTCAAAAATCAATCCTCTAGTGTTCTAACACCCAACTATGATTAAATAAACTATTTCGAACGTTAAACGAATGTGTTTCGAAGGTTTTCAGAAACCACCCTTCAACTCGTCCGTTTAGCTCCGAAATCGATCCTAAACTTTTTGTTTTCGAAATCTAACTTCAAAAGATTATTTCCTAACCTCTAAAACATCAATCTAATGCCTTAGAATCGAAAACGGAATCAAATTTCATAAAAAACCCATTTTTCTCTACGACTTTCCTCTCTCGTTTTATCTGTTTTTCTTCCACCAAATCGCTCCAAAATCATCCTCACATATCCCTCTTATTATCCCTAATCTCTGATTCGAAAATAAACGAAAGAAAAAAAAATGGATTTCATATAAACATCAATCCTTAAACTGAAATAACTCACCAAATAGGCAACCGTTTTGCTTCAAATTTGTTGGGTTAGCTAGAGGAGATGACGAGGAACAACTTTCGTGAAGAAACCGCGGTGAAAATCGGATCGAATCACCTTCTCTTCCTCTCTCTCTCTCTCTCTCTCTCGCGCGCTCGCGGCATCTCTCGGCTCTCACCCCCTCTCACCCGATTCTCTCTCTTTTCTCTCTTATTTGTCGATCCCAAATGTCTCAAATGAGACAAAATTTATTTATAAATATTTTAATGCTCATTTACTATAAAGTCCCTCAAGAAAATCTCACTTTATCACCTCAAACTTTCACTAATTATACTAGTGCCCAAAAACAAATCATTTTATATTCTATTGGTCCACTTGGCCTATTTTCATCCACTTATTTTTTCAACCAATTCATGGATGACACGTGGCACAACCATAGCCACTAATTTTTAAATCACTTATCTCATTTCTCATTGGTTGAATTCTGTGAGCTCACCTCGCTTGATTAACACGTAAATCTCGCCTAATCACTTTGTAATTGTACCGGGGTCAGCCAAACGATATCCGACTTACGATATGAAAATCTAATAAGCCTCAAATAACACTACTGGAGGCATATGATTTTACCGTAACTCAATTCGAATATTTCTAGTACAATAAAATAATAAATTTGGGTGAGGGCTTACACTTGGTGAATTCTCATTTCAATATCAATACCTAATCCTTCTGAAAAATATTCCACGAATATTCTACACACATCTTATGGCCAATTCGACTTTATAAACTTCAATTTAGGTCTAATACCTCTCATATATACTTGATAAGGGAAATTTTCCTAACCGAAATCTGATCGAATCAACCGATATCTTTTTATACGTATCTATAACTTAAATACTCGATTTTTACACTCATTCTCGTTAACTCATTCTCATTCACTTGGGTTACACTCCTTGAAACTTTCGCATATTATTCTCATGCATGATCCATGAATACTTAACTTAAAATGTCCATTTTTGCCCTTTTTATGATTTAATTTCACTTTGATCGAAAAATATTCTGAAAATATTTCATGTTCATCTAATCTTCAAATTGACCATAAAATACTCTAATTGGGTGTCTTATCTATCAGTCTCATGCTTCGAAAAAAATTCAATTGGATTTAAACTCATTAAAACCTATTAATCTCTCAAAAGGGCAATATCGTAATTTTCTTCGGATCGCTTAAAACTGATTCAAATGGTCTTCTTTTTGATCCGTTTCTGTTTCTCTATACTTTCCTACTATTTTCAGACCTTTGCGACCCTTAAGGTCAATTTCTGAAAATTTTACTATTCATTTAGAAATTTTCGTCCGAAAAATACTATTCATCGAAAACTTTTGTTTCCCATCGAATCTAAATTCATGACCCTAAACAATATAATCGGGTCCAAATTAGATCTTAAACACAAACTTTTGGATCTTTTAAAAAAAATCACTATTTATCTAAATCCGAATACTATTCACTGAAAATTCTCATTTCTTCCTAACACGATACTCAAGGCCTTATAAATATAATCGAATTCTAACCAGACCTCTTGCATTATTTCTAGACTCTTTATTCTTTATCTGATCATCGAAAATAAATTCTTTGAGAACACTAAGATCGGGGTCTATCAGACATAGTGATAGTATCTTCACTAAGTGCTTCTCTCTTGTTTTATAAATGAATGTCCTCCCTTATTTATAGAAAATGGGAGGTGTTACGGTTGTTTATGATAAGACAAAAGTAAAAATAATTGATTGATTACATTTTCGAGATTGACATTGTCAGGTCAACTCTATTAAAGTATGGTTTAGACGCTAAACCTATGCGGGTTAGGTGAGATTTCTTTAATTCATACTGTTAACTCTAAAAGATTAACGTATACGATACGCCTTACTGACTTTGGTCTGACAGTTCTAAAAATAACTGACCTGCGTCCTACGATAGGTGAGAACTCGTTTCCACAAGCTGGAATGTCTGAGATCTAATTGAGCTTGCTTTCGTGAATTGATCATGTGGAGAACTGAAAATCTGAGATCACAAGTTGATTGTCTGATGAGCTATCTGGCGAGCTAGGCCATTAGCGAGCTGAAGCTGAGACTTAGCCAATCGAGCAATCCTTTTGAAATAGTCTTTGGATTTTATCAACAGTTTTGAGTTTTTACCAGTTCATTTAAATGACCTCAAAATACACATAACACTATTTATATCCAATGGTTTGACATCTTAAGCGTTGGACTATTAGTCCAAATACATCACGTTTAGCTAATGATATCAATTCTACTTAAATTGTTTTTTTTCCACTCAGGCTAATAATATATTTTTCGACACTCATTGATACTATGTGATTCATGATCATCATTTATAATTTCAGTAGCTACTACATATGTAAATAAATTTGAATGATTATTTTGTCATGACTTTACAATTCTTCAAAATACAACTAAGAAAATATATATATCTTGTACTTGGTTTCCGCATCTTATTGTTCTTCTCAAACAATCAAAACTTCAAGCTATGATGTCATTGTGTTTCATAATTATATCTTCAAATTTAATAGTAACTCAAAATTTAGGCTTTGATAGAATTGAGATTAAAATTTTTTTCTCAATCACATCAATAACTATAATTAGTTTTATAACTTCAGGTTTGAGGAAATTACAATCATACCTTAATTTTATAATATATTATAAAATATCTCAAACAGAATCACTATCAGAAAACCTTAATAGCCACCACTGCAGAGTTCTTGTATCTAGCAGTTCATGTTACTATCGGACTCATGTCATCACTAGAAATGCTTAACAATAACACTAGCAGATTTTAACCGTATGACATGAAGCATAAAATCATTATGTATATATACCTAATCAAGTAATTCGTATTAAATACATGAATATGAAAATACATACCTCGATGTATTAACATCCATAAATATAAAATATAATACTTTAACGTAATTGCGAGTCTAAATTTTACAATCTTTATATCCTAAAATCATGAATAAAAGTTAGTATCAAATTTTTTAAAGTCTCTACTTATCCTCTATAAGGAGACATGTTTTTAAATCTACATACTTGGATTGGAAAAACATTATTTTCTCATAAATTTGAATTGATTTAATTTTTCTCAATCTTTTTCATTTATAATTTTAAAAATTTTAGTTTCAAAATCTAAATAAATTATAATCTATAACTAAAGTAAGGATTTGAAACTTCAAGTTTTGAGATCCAAATAAAATTGAAAATAAATTTATTGAAAATGTAAAAATCTTGGTTTTAAATTTAGAATAAAATACAAAAAGTCATATTCAATTTGTTTATCAAGAATTCAACCAATTAAAACGAATTTGATAGAACCATTATATCATATGCAAAAAGTAAGACATAACATCACAAGACCATATATGTTTGATCTTTGTTTATTTAATTTTTCATAATTCGAATGAGTCACATTACTTTCTGTGTATATGTATATGCATAATATTGACTTCAAACACATCATATAAATTTGTGTATTTTATTGTCTTTTGTGTTTACTTAGACCCATGGTCAAAAGTGTACTCTTTCTATGAAATAGGCAAGAGGTAATTATGTCGATTCAAACAACTATAATTATTTGACATATATAATTGCCCACATTAAATGTAAAAACTAACAAAATTTAATTAGAATTTTAACTATAATTTCTAGTTTCAAATAAATTAGCCGTATAGAACTTTCTTTTTCTAATAGATAAATATATTATAATTTCTAATTCTAATTAAAATTGAAAGTGCTCAATTTTTTGTTCTAAATAAATTTACAATATAAAACTTCTGACTCTAATTAAATTGAGAATATAGAATTTATGGTTCTATTTAAACTCTAAAATTTTTAGTTTTAAATTTTGTTTATAAACTTCGGGTTGCAGATAAGAAAGGTAGAAGAAAGATTATATAAAAGAAGATATCAAAATATAAGTTCAATGATATTAAATTTACTTTCAAATGCAGAAGATCGAAAAATAACAATTCTCATATAACAATATTCATAAAATTATTTAAATAAACACCAAGAACATTGATATCTCGCAGTGAGCAAATTTTATATATTTTTCGCATAGTACACAAATAAAAAAAAAAGAATATATATTTTTTCTCTCCATACACGAAATAAAGAAAAATTTCATACAATTTTTTTTTTCTCTTTTTTTACATCAATCAAACCAATTTAACAAAATTTTCAATTCAACCTTTCACATAAAAAAAAATAAATAAATAAATAAATTAAACTTGAAAAAAAACTTGTTTTGGATCAAACATAACATACATTAGTATAACATGACATTTAGCGAAGCTTATACACTAATAAGATTATTTGAATTAAATAATAAGGAGTAGATCATATGAATGAAATTTCTCATACTAGATTTATATTAATAACATATTATGAAACAAAAGCTTAAAAGCAATGAACGAATTATAGAGGAAAAGTAAAACATAAGAGAAAGAATTACCTTTTTATTATCCTGTTCAATTTTATATTAAACTCTTTTTGATATTCTCTATTTTCAGATAAAGAGCCATAAGAACCATAAGTAAAGGTATAAGTTGCATATGACATTAAGACATTAATAAGGAGAGGATTATTGATAAAGGTTATGAAATATCAAAGGATGACAGCTATTCATTTGTAACAAACATAAACATATATATATATATTGAGAAACTGTATTGTTTTGAGTATTAGTTAGACATTTTTTGTTTGGTAAAAAAATAAATAAATAATAAAGAATATAAAATCAACAGCTGGAAAAATAATAGCAAAATTGTATGAGTTTCTGTCCTTTCTTTTCACTTTTATTTATTCCTCACTAGAGAATATTGCGAACTTTGCACGTTTATTCAATTTTAGTTGAGGTATATTGATCCAAAAAAACATTTAAATAATCCTCTATTGGGTCATCAAAAATAAAATTGTTTATTTTTTTCTAAGAAATTATATAATTTAAATAATCAAAAACAATTTATTTTTTCTAAGAATACATGAAATTAATCCTCTATTGTATCAATCTTTTGGGTGAACATAAATTTAGTGGCATCCAAAAAAATAAAGAAATCAATACCTATTTTATTTTAGAGCAAATTACAATTTAGCTACCCAGTTTAAACGCTTTCATAGGCGGAGCAAATGTTTCCATGTTATTACAATTTACCCCCCTACCGTTAATAAGATTTGTTATATTTGACGATAAACAATACCAAAACGGTGAAAAGACGAAATTACCTTTTGACTGAAGTTGACCAATTGACCAAATATATAGTCTGGTCAACTCCTCACTCACTCATTCAGCTGTTCTCTCTCTTCCTCTCATTCTTCTTCTTCTTCTTCTTCTTCTCATCTTCTTCCGCTTCTCCTCTTCTTCCGCTTCTTCTTCTTCTTTCCTTCTTCTGTTATTCTTCTTCCTCGGAGTGAAGGGTTCACTTCTATCTGGGTTCGCTGACGAACCCAGCTGGGTTCGTCAGCGAACCCAGATCTGGGTTGACTCCGAGGACGAACCTCAGTGAACCTTGCTGGGTTTGTCAAGAACCCAGATCTGGGTTCTCAGGAACCCAGATTTGGGTTCTTGACGAACCCAGCTAGGTTCACTGAGGTTCGTCCTCGGAGTCAACCCAGACTCCGATCTGGGTTCGCTGACGAACCCAGATGGGTTTGCTGACGAACCCATCAGGAACCCAGATCTGGGTTCCTGGGTTCGTCAGCGAACCCAGAACCTGGGTTCACGAACGAACCCAGATTCTGGGTTCACGATGAACCCAGAATCTGGGTATATATGTATTTTTTCCAGTTTGATGGTTTTGATTTCAGATGATATTGGGTTTGATGTTTTTGAGATTGATAATGTTGGGTTTGATGGATACGTTTGAGGTCATTTTTTGAGTTTTCAGAAGTGGATTATGACGTTGGCTAGTTGATTGATGATGGTTGATGATGTTTGGAATCATTTTACGGTTGATGATGGTTGCTGGTTGATGATCTTTGGAATCATTTTATGGTTGATGATAGGTTGACGATATTTGGAATAAAATTTAAAATAAAAAAGAATTAATATGAAAAGATAATTTTACCCCTCGTTCAGTTAAGTGTAACTGAATTCATTAACGGTAGGGGGTTAAATTGTAATAACATGGAAACATTTGCTCCGTCTGTGAAAGCGTTTAAACCGGATAGCTAAATTGTAATTTGCTCTTTATTTTATTTTATTAATTTTTAAGTGTAGTGCATATAATCTTTATGGATCTAAACTCAAAAGATTAACGGTTTATTAGCTAAGATTTAGAGCAAATCCTCTGATTTTTTGATAATCTCAATTTGTTAAAAAAGATGTAAAATCAAGGAAAGTGAAAAAAATGTCTATCAGTCATCGATTCCCTTGCTTGACTAACTTCAACAGAAGATAATGAATTGTTTTTTTTTTTAAATATAATGAATTGCTTTTGAAATCAATGAATGTGATAAAACAAAATCATCACAAGATCTCATTACTATTAATGTATCATAATCTTAAATCTTAAACACTATAATTGAATTTTTTCCTATTAGTTTAAGTTTTTTTAGTCTAATGATAACTAACATGGTATTATAGTTTAGAAATCATTAGTTAAACCATCTCTCCTTCTTTTATCTGAAAATCTTCTCGTTATCCATATTATACAATAAATGGCGTTTAGCATGTGTCCATCATCTGTTACCTGACTACATTGTAAGTAAGAAGGTATGTTAACGTACCGTAAGCTCAAATCTTGAATATTGTAATCGGACGTTTTCTTATTAACTTAAACTTTTAAGTTTGATGTTAACTATCACTTACAATAAACAATCATATAAGATCAACACCAAAAAATAGTTTGTTGCAGTTTACATTTCATTTGTAAACAATCATATATCATGAGAATATCCTCTGAAGAACTAGGCCTCGACGACGATAATCAATGAAGTTACATATCATGGTTTAAGATGGTATTATGGCAATGTTTCATATTCTTTGTAGATGAGACAAACTGCTTGTGCAGCAGCAAATCAATTAACTACCGTCCAACATTAGTGTTAGTTAACCGACTGAAGAAAGAAATCTATATGTTAATTCCAGCCTCAAGATGGCGTTTGATCCTAAAAAAACCTATTAAAGTTGATTTATAATTTTATTTGTTTTAGATAGTATTAATAGCACAATTTAAAAATTACAAATGAATAAAAAATCATTATTAATTAATATATAACAACTAATACATCATTGCAGTAGAAAAATACGTATGTGCATCCTTTCCTCGTATTTATAATTGATTTGAGTTTTATTTTACTTTTTTATTCATATATAAAGCAATTATGGTGGTATTTTTTTATTAGTAGTAGTGTAGTGATGTGAAAGACAATGATTTTTTTTTTAATATTATTTTAATTAAACTTTTAGATTTTAACTTATTTGTCGCTCAAGAAAATCTTCATTGCACATGGTTCATGTGCAATGCAATGTATCTACCCACTAAATGTTTTGACACCTATCATTTTTAGAAAAATTTAATGCATATGAATAGAAAGCTGGAGTTTGGTCAACACTCCACACTTCGTATGTGTAAACACTGAAGCCTAAAAACTGTTTTGAAAATGATAGCTATCAGACATTTAGTGGTATAGTGCACTTCTCATCAAATTGTACATGAAAATTCTCTTTAAAACACATTACATAAATGATTCGTTTATTTATTAACAAACATTTATAATGATATATTCATTTATAATTTAAATAATTAGTGTATTTTTTTCATTATATCTATAATTAGGATTTAAGTTCTACCATATGTATATATCAATATATGTGGAAGTTTTCTCGTCCTATAATGCGAGTAGATTTGTGATTGGAGTTTGAATTAGCTCTAGAATATGATGATGTGTTTACTTCATGGATTGTGGAATGAGAATGGGGAATATGATTGATTGATAGTATTTTCTTGATTAAAATTCATTCCGTAATAGGAATAAAAGTGTGGATCTCATATCAATTTAGGATTGTTGAGTGGGAATCTCATTCTCCCCAACCCACTTGGGAATCTCATTCTCATTTTCTTTGTCAAATTAAAAAGTCTCTTATACCCTTATTTAAAAAAATAAAGAAAAATCAATTTTATTTGATATTAAAAAAAAAGAACATATTATAATAAAAAATTGTATATCATTTGTTTTTCATCACCAATTTATTAATTATCATAGTAAACTATTAAAATAATATGCAGTTTTTTTAATTGTAATATATAGATTTTTATTTGTTTAAAAAATCTTCATATTATAATAAAAAATTACACACCAAGTTAGTGGACTATTAAAATAATATGTAGTTCTTTTATTATAATATACCGTTTTTTATTTGATAGTAAGAAAAAGTTGGATATTATAATAAAAAAAACTGCACATTATTCTAATTAATTCATTTAATTAAGGTTATTTTTGTAATTTATAATTAATTCATCCCGATTTCAAAGCAAAATAAACAGCTCAATGAGAATACTGTTGATTCCGATTCCGATTCCGATTCCTACAGTTGAAGTAAACAATTTATTCCGATTTCAATATTTTATTCCGATTTCAAATCATTTTTATTCCTATTTCGATTCCTCCAAATGAAGTAAATGCACAGTGAATTTACTAAAGAGAGTTTTCTCCACGTATTCCACTTACTAGCACGCGAGGAGTTTTTTCTCCCCATATTGAGATGGTAGATGCGTGATCAAGTTCAAGGCCCATGTTACATGACTAGATTTTATAACCACACAGAGTGATTTTTGTGGTAGTAGATTTTCAATTATATTAAAATTATATTTTTGTTGTGTAAAATATCTATTAATTTTTGTTTAACTTCTCGTGAAATTCTTCCCCTTTCTTATTCATATTATGGTAGATTGATATGACCCTTAAAAAAATAAAAAATAAAAAAAATAAACTATGGGGTTATCTACATGTCTGCATCATAGCATGGCAGTAAAGCACATTACTAGAAAAAATATATATATATTGAATTACATTATATAATTAAGATTAATTTAGAAAACAGTCGGGACCAAACGAGATTATTACACATTTAACGTGGGGTCAAGAGAGAGACTCCTAGGTAGGAGAAAATAATCCACGCATAGATGGAGGAACTACCCTCACATACGAGAGAGAAAATCTCACTTTATTTTTTAATGAGAAGGTGAAGTGTGCATGTCGAACCCACGAACACCTAAATAGAAAATATTATTTGGCATTCATCCTCACAATATTTCATTATTAACACTCCTTTTTTATTTCAGACTCTTATGACTTGACATGTTTTCTCTAAAATCATATGATTGTTACTCAGTCTATACTATTTGAATTAGAGTTTACTCTCATCACATATTGTACATGACAATTTTCTCTTTAAAACACATGATAAAAAGGATTCGTTTGTTTATTATCAAACATCTATTACAATGTATTCATTCATAATTCAAATATTAGTATATTTTTCCGTTACATCTATAATCAAGGTTTAAGTTTTACCATATGCATTATTTTTACTTTGAATGACCAAATTTACTCTTTCCAATTATAGTTAGATATATCATCAAGGTTTAAGTTTCGTTATAGTATTTTTCCTTTACATCTCTAATAAGAGTTTAAGTTCCGTTATAAGAAAAAACCAAGTCCTTTACTTGAGATTTACTCTTTCCAACCATAATTAGATCAAACTTTAGACTAACACAAACACTACAAATTGTAGTATAAGAATAGAATTTAAATCCTTCACCAAAATTGAGCAAACTTATCGCTCGAAAAAAAAAAAAAAGAGCAAATTTAGGCAACGAAGCAGTCTCACTTGGTTAACCAATCTTTGTCCTATTGTAGTCAAACACTACAAACGCACTCCAAAGTAAAATAAGAGTAGGATTTAAAATCTCTTATCAAAATCATTGGAAGTTCCAATTACAACACAACTTAAAAGTAAGAGGAAAGTTGTTGAGGAAAGTTACACAACAAAACATTCTTTCACTTGGCAATTTTGTTTTTTTTTTTTTTTTTTCCATCGTATTTAAACACTAAAAACATTTCCAAAAGGTAAAATAAGAGTAGAACTTGATCCTCTCACCGCGATGACAGGAAGTTACACCACAACTTTTGCGTCATAATCAAACCAATTATAATCAAACACTATGAACACATAGTATAAAGATAAAAACAGTTTTTTATTCACCGTAGTGTTAACTTGTACCCTTAATAAACATATTAACATCTAAAAAATTGAAAAGAAAGTCACAATTAGGCAATGAATAAATTCATTAATTTTTTTTTTCTCTTTCTATCTCTTCATTCATTACTTAATTATGATTTTAACTCATAGATAACTTATGATAAATATATATTTATATTATAAAGTACTTAAAGAGTAGACACTACAAATACCATGGTCATGACTTTCAAGTCCCTCACCTAAATGGAGGGAAGTCACAACTTATACAACATACACCACAAATCTGGTCCCAACCGGAGAAGCATGAGCCACTGAAAAAGACCTGGCTCACACTTTTTTCCCCGGCTCACACTCGCTGGAAAGCAAACAGCTTTTTTATTTTTAAGTTTGTAATTATGAGATGAAGATTCCATAATATTTTGACTGAGAACAGAACACGGTGGAGGGACAACAAAGTCTGCAGAGACATGTGACCCTACCTCTACCCCTCTGTCTACTGCTCTGACTTGCGCGTTGGCAACTACTTCTGGCATTCAATTTCGTTTGGTTGGATCAAGTATGCGCACATGTCTCCAATCAAAACATTCCACCCGGCTTTTAAATGTTTAGTTTTCTATTAAATTAATGAAATAATAAAAAATCAAACCAAGTAATTCCTCGGTCAAAGCAAGAAAAATTAACCGCCTTCAACCTTCAAACACTCCAATTCCGCGTTGTTAGAACACTTCAATCAATTAACCCACCCCAAAAAAATAAACACTTCAAACAACCCAATTCAGAGTCGACATCATCACTACGCCGGTCTTTTATATATATATATATATATAATCCATTAATCATGTTGATTATTTTCCTTAATTTTTTCCATACCAAACCAGTCGTTAGTAAAGTAACCAAACCTTTCAATTACTATTTTTCTAATTAATATTTATTATATTTTTATATATGATTCATTAATTTTCTTTTAAGTAATCAATATTAATTAAAAATTTTAATGTGTTTAATGATATATATATATATGTAATCCTGTATTGTTGGTGATCTTTAATACATGCTGTGCATAGTTGTGCAAATTTACACAAATTTTGAAGACTTTAGTATATTATATGTATAGTAATCTTTCAAATAAATAATTAATCATTGTGCAGCCTTTTAATATATATAGTTTGAATATATACATATACACATATATATATTTTTTCTGTTAGTGTATACCGAGATTAATCAAGTCACGCAATATTAATTTTTGTTATTAATTTAAAAAAAAATATTGATTTTTATAATCAAATACAATAAAATCAAACAAAAATAAAATTTTAAAGTATATTAAATATTATAAAAAAAATTAATTAATTAAATAAATGACATATAAATCAAAATACTTTATTATAAATCAAACATATAAATTAATAAACTAAAAAAAAAAAATAGAACAGAAATTCAGATCGAACTTTTTTTGGATATTTAATTAACTTGACTAATTAGTAGATTAATTAAAAGTTAACCAAACCACTTGAAATCCATCCAAATCTGTGTTAATAGTTAATCAAAAACTACCTTCTAAAAAAAGTATTCACATAACAAAAGAAAAGCCTAACACGAAAAAAAAAAAAGGCCTAAAGCAAATTGAATGGAACCGTTGATTTCAAACCAGATACCAAATCACCGTCTCCTCGTCATCATCGTCTTGAACTCGTCGAAGTTGACGTTGCCGTCGCCGTCCTTGTCGACCTGGCTAATCATCTTCACGCAGTCCTTCATCGAGCACTTCTCGCCTAGCTTCTTCAACACCGAGTGTAGCTCCGCCGACGTTATCTTGCCGTTCTTGTCGACATCGAACAAGTCGAACGCGTCCTTCAACTCCTTCTCGGTTCCACAATCGCCAGCCGCCGGCGCTCCTGCGCCGTGGAAGGCGGCGAACTCGTCTAAATCAATGTAGCCGTCGCCGTCCTTGTCGATCTCCTGCATTATGCGGCTGACCTCCTCCTGCGAGGGCTTGGAGCCATCGAGGGCGTGGAGGATGTGGCTGAGCTCGTCGGTGGAGATCTTGCCGTCGCCGTTCTTGTCGAACTTGTTGAAGACTTTCCTCATCTCCTCCATGGAGCCAAGACCACTCATGGTGAGAGATTCTGTCTTCAACCAAAAAAAACAGATTTTTGGTTCTCGTTTTCGGTCTCCTCTATATAAGCAGAAAGACGCGGTTTTTTATTTGGGTCACGCCACGCGTTTACGCTTGAAGAAAGTGGGACCCACTAGATCGAGTAGTGGGACCCACTGGAGGAAATTAATTTAAGTTTAAATAAAACTATATAGGCTGCAAATTTTCTTCTTTTGTGTGCAGAAATGTACATTGGGAGCCAATGACGGTT
The DNA here is from genome assembly GCA_022984855.1 of Dimocarpus longan. Classification (NCBI taxonomy): domain Eukaryota; kingdom Viridiplantae; phylum Streptophyta; class Magnoliopsida; order Sapindales; family Sapindaceae; genus Dimocarpus; species Dimocarpus longan. The sequence continues at coordinate 2,213,348 of CM041021.1, forward strand.
GGACACGTAGTGGATGACGTGGTTTGAGTGCATGTGAGTGGTGGGTGTTTTCATTTTTTTTTGGCGTGATTGAGACACTTTTCTGTTTACGCGTGATTGTTATTTCTACACATTTCTATACCTCATAAAAAAATAATAATAATAAATAAACAATTCGAGTTGTTGAGGATTTAATTCAAATAAATAATAATAATAATGGTTGTAGGCTTGTAGCAGTAGCAGTAATAGCGACTAGCAAGAAGATTTTTTGTGATTTGCACAAGAATACACATATAAAAAAAATTTCAAATATATATATATATATATAAATTGACTTATTTAAACTTCCTTTTCATAATTGGAAAAATCTTAAAAATTAAAAGAAAGATATATAAAAAAAAAAAATGACTTTTTTGAACGTTCCTTTCATAATTGGAAAAATCTTTGTGATATTTTTCTTATTTTCTTTTAGGTAGGGAGAAGAGTTTTTGTTTATAATATATTGAGAAATATTTCCTGATTTTTAATGGAAAAAATTTATATCACATTTTACATTATATGACAAGAATTTGAACTCCTTTCGTAATTAGGAAAATGTATCTTGTCAACTTTTTCTTAATTTTCCTAAAGGCTAGAAGAGTTTCCCATTAATAATCATGTTATCACAAAGTTTTATTGTTTTTCAATGAAAAAAAAAATGTGTTTTAGTGACCTATAATGTAGCTTTTACCTGTTTAACACTATAAGACAAATTTATTGACTCTATTGACTCTATGACTCTATTCTTGTGGAGGACACGCTCTCTTTCAAAGACAATTTTTGTCTTTTTTTATAAAGTAATCCCAAACATTTCTCGTGTTTAATATTTATATAATGTATTGTGTGTCGTCGACTAGCTGGTTGAATGCTATGTGAAAACCTTATTGACTCCATCTCTCCATGCTTGTGGAGGAGATGTGTCCTCTTTAAAGGCAATTCTTGTCTGTTTTAGTACAATTCTACACATTCTTATGACATTCTAATCATGAGTTATGCATTAGTTTAATTGTTTTAGATCTATAAAAGTTATCTTATGGTCAAATGTTTGATCATAGTCATTTACAAAATCTTATTTTGTTGTTTCTTCATGCTTTTAAGTTTTTCACCATGCCAACCATGATTACTATTATATATATTTATAATCGATAAAAATCATAAATTTATCAAAACTTACGAGATTAAACATTGCACAACTTGAAAATCCACTCACATTTAATCATAGTCATTACAAAATCTTTTAATTGTTTCTTCATGCTTTTAAGCTTTTCACCATGTGAAACATGATAACTGTTTCTTCACAAAATCTTTTTATTGTTTCTTCATGCTTTTAAGCCTTTCACCATGCGAAACATGATAACTGTTTGTTATAAATAAATAATTATAGTAATATCGAAAATTCATTGACACCAAAAATCCAAAATCTGTAAATAACTGTTGAGATTAAAATTTAATCCTATAATAAAAGGAGAAAATTCATACACATAGTAGTAAATGCACCTCGATTATAAATGTAAAAGAGAAGTGCATTAACCATTTTAATTGTGAATAGATATGTTAATCATAATTACTATTTGTTAATAATTAGTAGCAAGGTGCATATAGTGCACATTAAAATAGTTTTAAAATATTTGTTTTATCAATTTAATTTTTTACCGAATATAGATAAAAATATTTTCATTATAAAACAGATACATGAATTACTAAATGAGCATTTTTTTTTAAATAATGAATATTATATAAATAAGAAAAAAAAATTCTATATTCTAAGAATGGTACATAAAATGAGATTTTCAAAAGAAGAGCTTCTAAGTGTATTATGTAAAATAATTTAACTCAAAACCGCATTATACCAAAGTCTTAAATATTGTCACTATATTACAATTTTTAATGTATTAGCAGTTTCATTCACATAATATGTGACATTTGAAAAGCTATCAGTGAGGAGGCTTTCGTGCGTTGCTGTTAAGTACGGCAGAAGCTAGCTACTTATTGGTTGAAAGGTGCTTGCTCGGACCTAGATATTCCGATCTAGAATTTTATAGTCGATTATGTTACTTTCAACATTTAGTAATACATGAGTTGAGAGGAAAACGACTTGTCCAGTGATAAGATCAAGTTCATCCATTATAATACGTTCAAATGATGGTTTCGACTCACCAAAATTTTACTAATATATGGGCAATTTTCTCACCTTTATATGGATAGTCCTCTCCCATCTTCTAAGAGCTAAAATCCAAATTATATTTTAAAGTCATATTCAGTTGATCTACATAGTAATTTGATTTGGTGTCAGCAAACCAAAAAAAAAAAAACAGTATTACATGAGTCACTCAGCCATCATTAATTTGACATATTACAAGTTAAGAATTTAAGATGTATGTAATGAATTTCTTTTGTAGATGACAAGGATGTTGAGAATATATATATATAGATAGATATAGATATAGAAGACTTTAAAAAATATTAGTCAAGTGGATAATAACAAAATGAAAAATAAGAAAAAAAAAATGGTTGGAAGCAAGTTTACTCAAAAGTAAAGGCAAAGAGGCTTGACGTGTGGATAAATTTTGGTACAAGAGTGAGTTGGATCTAAAACCGCGTAACCAATAGAATCAAGCAACCAAAAGAAAAGGACATGAGTCCCAACACTCTTTTAGATATTTATATACAGTTTCCAGAGTAGGTTGCTGTACTTTATCGTGCAGTCAATTGGAAGACAACCACACAACAAGTTGGGCGGTTTCTTCGGCAGGACCAGGCAGGTAGGGTAGTTGCAAATTACAAATAAAGGAGTCAATAAAGCAAACGTGTGATGTCCCAAACTTGTAAAACGTAACCGTGTTTCCATGTGCATAAAGTCTTACCCGGGAGGAGTTTCATATAGCTCCTCTTTTGAGTAATTACAAGTTTAAAACTAGAACATGGTCTACCTTTTCGTAGTTTAAACGGTTATCGGGTTGTGTATTTCTCTAGTGCTCTTTCACATGTACGATGGAGATTTGAGTTATATTATGATGTGTAATTATTTATATATCTGTAATGATTTCTTCATTTATTATGAAAATAGATATCATTTATGATATGAGAGACTATTTTCCGACCAATGCATATAGTAGGGAGATTTCTCCCCATGATCAGAGTCAGCCTTTTTTTTCGTGGTCCATGTTAGGGATGCACATTCGAATATAAGTAAAATGATTGTATACTTCTCCTTCATATTTATGATGAGATTTTGAATCATATTATATGTCTTCTGGGAGATTTCTATCCGTATTGTAGAAGAGAGATTTCTCATTACATTGTGGGAATAAATTTTTCTTGGTGATATGTGAGAAAAATTCTTGGCCAAATATATAATGTTTAATGTTAGCGTAAGTTTTTCTAACCATTGGTGTCATGATGTTAAATTTAAAAATAATCTTACGAATTTTCAACTTTTGCTATTCGTATCAACCTTACTAATGTGTATTTGCAAGTAGTAATATTCAACTATTAGATCATAATTCGATATCAAATTGCTATTCGTATATTCAACTAGTAGTAATATTCAACTATTGGTGTCATGATGTTAAATTTAAAAATAATGTTACGAATTTTCAACTTTTGCTATTCGTATCAACCTAACGAATGTGTTTTTGCAAGTACTAATATTCAACTATTAGATCAGAATTCGATATCAAATTGCTATTCGTATATTCAACTAGTAGTAATTTTCAACTATCGGTGTCGGTGTCATGATGTTAAATTTAAAAATAATGTTACCAATTTTCAACTTTTGCTATTCGTATCAACCTAACTAATGTGTATTTGCATGTAGTAATATTCAACTATTAGATCAGAATTTGATATAGAAGTCTGAATAAGAAATGAGGGTATTTCACATTACTATTTCGTTAAGGTGTAAAAAAGATTAGATATAATTGTTTTGTGGGTGATGTTAGAGCACATGTTTTTCTTTTTTTTTTTTTTCTTTCTTTGATAGATTAGAGCACATGTTAACAATTTGAAAATTGTGACCACTATGATAAATATAATAGTGCGCTCGGAATTCAACATTTTTACGAAAGTCTTTATTTTAAGAGGAAAACTATCCTACTTTGAATGGGTTTAAGTGTAATTTGACCACACGCAGAGGAAGAGCTAAGTGGTAATTATCTACATTACTGCAGATAGTACTCAAACCGTGCACTCATTGTTAGACGTAAACATATTTAGCCACTCAGGCACAACAACTTGGAGTTCTTTTACTTTTATTGATTGGTAAGTTATAGATATTAATATGTGCCTTAAAGGTATAGACTAACATTACCCATTAATATATGATCAAGCTTTGGTTAATTATTGTTTATCTAATAAATAGAATTTGTTTGATTTCACTATGAGTGAGAGATTTTATCAATTAAATCACAAGTAGTAATTAATTTATAAGACTTCCATGTTGTATCATTTACTTCTCGTAACTCATAATGCTCCAAGAGTAATGTTAGGTTTTCTAAAAATTTTGTCCAAATTCATATCCAAATGATATGACATATAAGTTGTCAAGATCTTATTAATTATTATATTATTTCATGATTTACAAAATTTTAATAATTCACATGTCATATCATTTTGGTAAAATTTTTGGGAAGCCTAACATTACTTATTCTCAATAGTTGTAATATATTAAAGTATTATGCTTTTCTCTTCATCTTTTTTTCTCTTGAATTTTATCATTAACTACTAAAGCTTAAGAGTCAAGATAACTAACTTAATGAATGCACTATAAATATTGACGAAACAACAATTTAAACAAGTTAGCATTTTTTATTTTAGATGAGAAAAATGAGGATTTTAATATTCGAAACTTAAGTAAATATTAGAGTTTTATGTTGAGAAATAAGATTTCAATTAGAGTTAAAAACAGACAAAATATATCCATTGTAAAACAAGAGAAATCAAACTTCTCAAACAATTTGGATCAACGTTAGACAACATAAGTTTGCATCTTTTAGTGTTGTTAGTTAAGGAGTTAAATAAAGTTTTAATGCTCATAAATTTATATGAACTTTGAAACTTTATCATGAAAAAAATATCTTAGTTGGACTACGTTGGACAACATAAGCTAGCATACTTTAATGTTAGTTGAAGCATCAAATGAAGTTTTCAACTTTCAATTAGGTGAAAATAAGAAAAATCGCACTTCTCACACGATTTTGGTCAACGTTGTATGTACACTGTTTTTGGTAAATAAGCCCATTAAAAATTGTTTTAAAAAATTATAATTTAAATTATAACCCACTTAATATGCAAGTATTATTTTCTTAATTTTATTATATTCTTATAAATAAATGTCATCAAAACAGCATTTTGTGTAAGTATCTTTTTAAAATATTTTGTTGGGTGATCTCAGTAAAGCGATGTGTGTGTGTATATATATAGAGAGTATTTCTACCATCAGTACTTCCTAACTTTTAAATGTTAAAACGAATTAATCAAATTCATTTTTCATTATATTCTCTTTCCTAAAACAAATTTTTTATTTTATTTAATTCAAATACAATGGATAAATTTGGTTGATTCGTCTTAATTATTTAAAGTTAGGAAATATTGATAATAAAATCACACACACTATATATATATATATATATATACACACACACATAGGGTGTAAGTATCCATAGTCACAAAAGATTTGAGGTCTGGCCTAAACCAAACCCAATCGTAGGTTCAGCCTTCGTGTCTGCCCTAAGGTTTGGGCTTCATGGGCCGAACGCAAGCACTAAAATACAAAATTGTTGCTTGGTACTTCTTGTGGAAACATAAGAGTTTCTATATATACACTCCATAAATCTGTATATAAACCCATTTATATACACACCCCACTAAAATATTTTAATAGCTGATATTTTATAATTATACCCTCATCAAATGTACCCTTTCTTTAACTTTAAGAAACCTAGAAACAAAATATAAAATAATTAAACTAAACCATAAAAATAAAAGAAAATAAAAATAAAAAATAAAAAGGACAAGTGCTGTATATGCCATTCCCAGGAATCCCAATAACACTCAAATCCTCCTTGTTAATAATAGCCATCGCCTTATTTTCTTATAGACGCTGCTGCCTACCTCCTTCATCTTTCCTATGCAAAACGCCTCTTCCATAAATTCTTTTGTTTTGGACAGCCTCCTCGTCCTTCCATAGTTGGATCTAGGTTTTTATTGTTTTATTTTGTTGTGTTTTACACTTTTAAATTTAATAGTTTTCAAAATTTTGAAAAGTAAATTGTTAAAAATTATATTATATACTGAAAACCATTAATAAACTACTTTAAGATCTTGTTTGGCACGTAAGATTAGATTGAATTATTTTCATGGGATTGGATTGGATTGGATACATTAGTACTGTGTATCTGTTTGGGCTAGTATGAGATTAGGTAAATTAATATTGTAATGTGTTTGGTTCAATATGAGATTGGATAAAATCAAATTTAATTAATTAAATTATTTTTAAAAACAAATAAATAGTTATTTAAAAAAGCAAACAAACAAACAAAACAAATCGTTCGAGATAATTGAAGAAAATCACCTCAATTTGTCGCCATCAGGTCTGTCGCAGCCTCCACCTCCATGTCTCACCAATGCCGTTGCCGATCAATTTTTCTTCATCGGTGTCGCTGATGGGTTCTTCTTTATCAGCACAGATCGATTCTCCAGCGTCGTCGACCAATTCTCCATGTTGACTACACACATCGACTCCATTCTCTCTCTTGATTCTTTTTCGTCTTCTAGTTCTTCTTCCATGGCTGCAAAAAGAGGTTACATTATTTAAAAAAAAAAAAAAGTTGAGGGAGGTGGAATTCATTTATCCCAGCTGTGTGGGTGGGTTTCATTTAATCTACCACAACTGGTTAAAAAATTAAGATGGGATTGGTTTTTTCAATCTCATGCTTTTACCAAACATGGGTTTGGACCGAATTTTGTCCAAATCCTGTCCAAACCCATGTAACAAATATGGTCTAAGGATAGTGTCGGGATTTTAAAAATATATAAAATTAGGGGTGTACATACAGTTTCAAAGGGGTGCAAACGCCACTCGAAAACATAACACAGAATCGGGCCCATCAAGCCAACCTTGTATAAACGTGTCTTATACAACTTGTAACTCATCGACTCTTGTTCAACTTTGTGACCCCTCAAGACTTCAACTATTGAGTCTTACAAGTTTCAATAACCTCTTTCTTTTTCTTATTTTTTGTTTTCAAAAGCAACTGTGTACCGTTGCTTGTACCGATACAGTCACTCAATTAGAAAGATATTTTACATAGCAAATGTTAGAATCACATTTTACTTACACTATGACTTTAACATTAAATTTATTTTACGAAGTTGTTAATATTTGTATTATCTACTAATGTTAAAGTCAATTATAGATACTAATTAATGATATCAGATTAAATTTTATAATATATGTAAGTTAGAGAATCACGGACAATTTTTTTTTTTTTATTTTAATGATTGATATCGATAATTAATATTAATCTATGCATATAGATGGCGCCGTTATTGTTAAATAAAGTAAAACTCAGAAGTTTATTTGAGAAAGTTTGTAAGAATAGATTCAAAGGGAAAACATGTCATAAAGACATGTGTAAGGATTGATTCTTCCCAATCTTCGCTCTTCAAGTAGGTTTAGTGGTCTCTTGGGTGAGATATTTATTAAAGAAGCAAAAGAAAATCAATTATTGATTTTATTCAAGCTTAGAGAAACCATATTGTGAAATTCTATGTTGCCTTCTCCAAGAGAAGTTTCTCAACATATAACAAGAGAATGACATGAAAATCTAACTAGATATTAGCCATCAAATCCCCAACTAGCTAGATGAGCATTGTTGTATTAGATATGATGTCAATCTCTTGTATGAATTTTATGAACATTGTTATGTTAGCTATGACAAGTTAATGTTACATGTTATAAATATTAGCCTTTAATGTCATGGAAAAGAGAGATAAAATCAAATTTTATTTATTACCGTATCAGTATTATAAAAGTAGATATGACATATAATCCTGAATTATACTCTAACAAAATTACATCATCTAAAAGAGTGGCATGTACACTATAATATCTAAGAAAATTATATGTGATTTCAGAATCACACCTAAATATTAAATTCCAACAAATGAGGTGTGATCATATTGTGATCATATGAGCCACACTTATTAAAGCTCAATAAAGTGTGGTGCTACTGTATGATGTTGCTAAATATGTTGCTTGTTTGAGATTAAAGATGTTGAGTCAACTGGTTTAATTAATTTATTTACATATTAAATATCACTTATATGAATAAAATTTCAATAATAATAATAACGATATCACAAACACAATTCTAGCACAATAGGTAAAAGTTTCCTCACACAATTTTTTAATTTTTTTTTTATAAACACTGCACTTAATTTTTAGTGTGAAATAAAGACTCCAACCAATCTCATCAATTTAGAGAAAAAAAAATAAATGCACAACGAACTTACTAATACTTGTGTCATGAGATCAACAAATGTTAGAAAGAATATTTAACTTATGTAAGAAGCAATTTTTTATTTTTGAAAATTTAAAATATATGTTGCAATTTAAACTTTAAAAATAATGAAAAACAATTTCATATATTTTGTACAAAATCTTGTAATACAATGTTTTTCAATTTTACCACAAACATTCCATTTTATGTAAGTTTTTGTTTTAAGTACTACTTGGGATTTGAGAAACAGGTTTATACATGACTTGAAGTTTCCTTGAGATTTGAGAAATAAGTTTATACATGACTTGAATTCATAAACTTAATGTGTAAATATAAGAAGTATACCATCGAACCGTTTCAACTTTTCATCATCTCATCTTAAATGATTTGACTGTGAATTTGTAACCTCTAATATGGATTATAGATCAGAGAAAATTGACTTATAATAGTTATAACTTTGAAATGAGAAATTTAACATAAAATTTGGAATATATAACATTTAGTTTTTGTAACTTCTAAAAGGCAAACTATAGCAAATGCTGATGCAATTGCTGGATGATAATTTTTGTGTGGTCACAAGAACTAGACCTCACAATGGATTCCACAACAGTATTAACAATTGGTATCAAGAGCCGACACTCCTCATTCGATAATATCTTTATTCTTCCCAAAACAAAACAGCGCTTTTATATTATTTTCAAATTTCAGTTGTACTCAACTAAAAATTCTAAAATCAACACATATATATCACACATTTTCACTTAGCTTAAATGGAATGTAATTATCAGTATATGTGATGAGTTTTCTAACTCAACATAGATTATTTGCTTATTAGAAATATATTAAAAAAAAAAAACTCATGATTTGTAATTATTATATTTACTAAAACAATGAAAAATTAATGTACATATGCTTCATACTAAACCAGGAATTAAATTCTTTCTTAGGTACAAACTTGATTCGGAATTTAATTCTCTTTTCTCACTTATGAATTAAATTCACATATTCAAATCTCTTTCATTTTTGTTGATACAAAAATTGGTCACACTAGCAATTGGTACATCGAAATGAAAAATTAATACAATTTAGGGGATTGAGAATTTGAGTAACGATCCCCTTCGATGTTAGAGTCCCCTTGAATAAGGAGACGTTCACTCATGGATTGTATGCTTGCCCCTTAGCTACCTATCAATAGAAAGAAAATAGGTTAGGGGTCACTCGTAATTCACTAGCGAAAACCTTCCAACGCTCAAGTTAGTAGGTTTTTCGTAGGGAGGAGCCCCATTTGCAATGTGACTAAAGGGTAGAAAAGGGGAAGTAACCTCATATTTATAAAGGCTTTTCCATAAGTTCATTCACATACTAGTATATTCTTGGGGTTAGAGAATTTTGCTTGCCTCATTTTGAATATTAGATGTCCTTATATATTTCTCCTCACCTTCTAGGTTTTTCCCTCCTCCTTTTGCTGGTAGTCAACTTCCCTTTTATGTCCCTTCACTTTCACACTTGTTTCTTGTCGTCTGACCCCTCTTCATTATATCATTTTCATTCTTCCTTTGTTTTCCACACTTTGTTCAGTTGAGTCAAGTTCAAAGGACTCATGTCATCTTCTCGTTTGCCCCTCCTATCATGTGGTTACATGACCAACCATTGGTCGTTCCTTTTCTCCTGTGATTTGGCATCTGTTGCCTTTGGCTGCTTGTTAATCCTAGGCTTGCTGTCATGCTTGATTATCCTATCCCTTTGACAGGATAAGGGATTGGCGGGTACAAGGGGTTTCATTTTGAATTTCTAAATTGGGTTTCCCTTTGGTTTACTTTCTTGTCTCTTGGTAAGGACATTCTCGGTCTCCTCCATGTCCCCTTTACTGATTAAATAGCTTAGACCATGATTTCATCTTTTGGACTCACTTTTAGGACTTAATTCTTGGGCCCCATTCTGATTAAATAACTTAGACCATGATTTCATCTTTTGGACTCACTTTTAGGACTTGGGCCCCATTCTTTGGGTAGATTTCCAATTAGTGTTTTGGGCTTCAATTTGACTTTGAGGAGCTAATTTTCCCCCAAAAAATTTTCATCCCCGTTAAGAAACATCTTAACATATATAAAATCATTAAAAAAAAAAAAAAAATAGCAGCAAACTAGGTTGTCTGTCCACAAGATGAAATCCAACCCAACAACGACGACACTAACTGACAAACGGTAATAAACTACTGCATTTCCGTCTTTGCTTTCTCCGTGATTCTCTTTCTCTCTCTCTCTCATAAGTCACAAGATTCACAACCCAACTTCTTCAGATTCACCGCCAACCCACTATTTCCACCCTTTATCTGTTAAAAACAAAACACCCCATCTTCTTCTTCTTCTGATGGCTCTTCATTCAATTGCATTTGGCTGCTTCACTGCCTCTACCAAGTCATCATGTAACTTCAGTCTCTGTAGGCCCGCTATCCTTTTTTTCACTTCCTCGCTTCAAATTCAAAGGTAGCTAGCTCCTTCTTTTTTTTCATTTTAAATGTTTAGTTTCATCATTTTTGGACTTCAAATTTGAGTTGATCAAGTGTTATGGCAAAAGGGTATGTTGTTTTGTTTTGATTCTTTGCTGCTCTGTGTAGATAGACATATAAGTGAGCGAGTGTCAAGCCGTTGTTCGTGTAATTTCTGCATATTTTGAGGAAATATAAACATTCAATGTTGTTGAAGCTAATATGAATTTACTTGACTAGTTAGTTAAGATTATTTTTAACAGAACAAATTCATGGGGAAAGTTGAAGATATGCATCTATGTATGCATGCAAGAATCACATGCTTAATTGATTTGAACTTGGTTTTTCATTTGATTTCTGTGTGTCACCAAAGGATGTGATTTTCTTATTACATGTAGCATGTTGAAAGGATCATGAATGTGTAATGAATTGATCAATTTATTGGAAATGGAAGTGAAACCAATCTGTTTGTATCATTATCTTTAATTTTGTGTCCATGAGTAGGGTCTTGTTCTTTTACAATAAAATACTCTGCCTTCAAAGATTTAGAATTTCTGCATACAACAGGACTGTAGAGTTTACCGATTAAGAGGATATGAAGGTTGAAAATGAAGAGATCGCATTACAGAAATGTAATTTGATTGTAGGAAATTTGATCAAAGTTATTTGTCTCTTCAATTGTTTACTTGAGTTTCCAAGGCTAGTTATTGTGCATAAACATTGGATAGAAATAGATCGAAGCTTAAGCTTATGAGAAAGTCATGCCATACACTAATGTTACATTGTCTAAATTATTTGTCCCAAATGATGTGACAAGATGATTTATGTCTGTATTATCATTGCATGATCTACATGGTAGCTAGAAATCAGCCAGCGATATCATTTGGCTAAAAATTTTGGACATTTTAGTATTACATTGTGTAATAACATAACAAGTTAGTCCTTCTGAGTTGGTTGTAACAGGCAAGTGCCCTTGTGACGAATGGTATTAAAGTAGGTATCGTTTGACTAGTTAATGTCCAGAGCAATATTGTGATGAATGGTATTAAATACTTTTTTTTGTTGTTCAGTACGGTATTGTCATAGAGAGAAGCAAAGTGTGTGTTTTTCTTTCAAATCATATGATAGTTTGCAATTATCATTAGGAATCAATCTATACACAAACTGTTCATTTGCAATTAGTTTTGAAGTATTTTGTTTTTGTCACTTTCTGCGCTCACTGAATCAAAATCTTGTAGATTGACTTTGATGTGACCTATTCACAATCTTACTTCTATGTAACTTGCTGATTTTAACTTGTTCAACTTTTGTGAATGCTAGTAAAGGCATTTTCCCGTGATGGGTACCTGAAACGAAAGAATCTCCCATTGTGGTTTGTTTTGGGGAAATGCTGATTGATTTTGTCCCAACTACTAATGGCCTTTCATTGGCTGAGGCACCGGCATTCAAGAAAGCTCCAGGAGGTGCACCAGCAAATGTTGCTGTTGGCATAGCTCATCGAGGGGGTAAATCGGCTTTTATTGGGAAGGTACAATTTCTATTTACTCTTTGTTAAACTCATGCCAACTCATGTCCTGTTTCCTCGGAAGCTTGTTTTGCTGTCTTTATTTTTATAATACATATTTTGTTTCCTTTTTTTTTTTTTTTTTAACTTATTATTCAAGCTTAGCTACAATTTGAGGTCTGTTTTCTTATATCTCCTGTGTCTACATAATTTACATTCCCTACCTGTGATTTTTTTTTGCATGGGTTATTTTCGTGCTGAACAAGCGAAAAAGAGTTCAAGTACTTAGCAAGACGGATATTGGCGTGACTGGATGACATTGTAACTAAATATGTCAATAAGTCCTTTGTAGATATCAAATGAATCCATATTTGCATCTCCTGTTTGAACTCTTGTATATGTACGAATTACAATGAATAAGCAACAGAAGTTACGACTTACACTGCCTACTAGCATATGCAGAATAAAAACAGAAATCTTGTAATCCTGAGTCTCTGTGAAGCTAGATTGATTACTCATCAGAAGAAGATTTACCACTATTTTATGCATTCTATCTAATTTTTCATGAGGGAGGTCAACACATTCATCCTAATGTTTTCCTATCAAAATTGATTAATTATGTGTCTTAGTTTTAAAATTTACAAATCACGACATTAGTATTATATCATCTTGTTTTACATACAAATAAATTGATGCATTCCGGATGGAACGCTTGTGACACTTTCTGTACTAACAAACAGAAAGAATCCATTTTGACATACCCAGGATATGTCTCTATGTGCTTGTATGTGTCTTTATATTCTCCGTAGTATTTAATGTTGTACGTGACTTGCTAAGGTTGGTGAAGATGAATTTGGTTACATGCTTGCTAATATATTAAAGGAAAACAATGTCAACAGCGATGGGATTCGATTTTACTGCTGGAGCATGAACTGCATTAGCATTTGTTACATTGAGGAGTGATGAGTGAGTTCATGTTTTATCATAATCCCAGTGCAGATATGTTGCTTCAGGAAGCTCAAATTGATTTTGATTTAATTAGAAAGGTATGCAAGGTTTCTACAAGTTTTAATCTAACAAAAAGGCAAAAATCAAATAAGACAACATATATCTTGAAAAGGGAATAGTGACAGAAATAGTTATTATTTGATTAAATTAGGATGTCAGTAAACGGTTCAACTTCATTTTAAAACAATATTCAATTAGAAATGATCTGTAGCATGCAACAAGGATTCCGTAGCATAACGCAAATGGTTTCCTAGATCACATTCTGCTTTGCCAACATGGCATTTTGGTTCATATTCTTTATAGGCGGTTGTGTTTGGCATCTATTATCCAAATGCTATGACTTGTGTTGGTGTCTGAATTCTTTGTTACATATCAATATATATAATCTTAGTGCAATGACTTTCTGATTTTTTTTCGTCTAGATTTTATTTGATTTTGCAACAGCTTCTGGCAGGCAAAAATTTTTCATTATGGTTCTATAAGTCTAATCACAGAGCCATGCAAGTCAGCACAGATTGCTGCAGCAAAAGCTGCAAAGGATGCTGGTGTGGTTGTTGTGTCCTATGACCCAAACCTAAGGCTTCCATTGTGGCCCTCTGCAGATGCAGCAAGGGAAGGATTTCTCAGCATTTGGGAGACTGCTGATATTATCAAGGTATTGGCACCCTTCTGAAATTGTGTTTCTATTCTTATTTCGTTAATAAAGGAAATTACCATCTCTGATTGTATCAAATAAATAAATGTTCAGATAAGTGAAGAAGAGTTTCTTTTCTAACCAAAGGGGAAGATCCATATATCGACGAAGTTGTTCGTAAACTGTTCCATCCAAATCTTAAATTGCTCCTTGTCACTGAAGGACCTGACGGTTGCAGATATTACACCAAGGTATGTCCTCAAAATATTCTTTTTGTAATCTCTCATGTCATGAGATTATGAAATATCTATAGATGGAAGCTTCTCAAAAGCATTCATCAAACAAGAAATTATTCAAAGATTGACAAGAGGATGTAGTTTATTGGAACTCTGGTCAAATCATACCATTTTCACTTCTGAAAAGTGAACTAGATCTTAAGTAACCTTATCTTTTGTAGTCTAGATAAGTATGTTTAAGACACTAGTGATGCATGCCTTGATATCCTCATTCTGACTTAGCATAAATCTTGGAATTATCAACTGAAATACGAACGTGTAAGTTTCATGATTGAAATCTCCATCTGGCCGAGAGTTGAACAGTCTTGAGTCTTGCATTAGTGGACCTCCCATGAAAGACGTTTAATCATCCAGTTTAAGCTTCAACCATCGACTCTAATACTTGTGGAATAGTTCGTCCATATGTTTCTTAACTGGCATTTGTCTGTAATATTGATATTTGTGAGAATCAAAAACCATTAATAATCCTCTAGACAACTTTACTATTCAATTGCATTCGAGAGTGCAACTCTCTACATTTGTTATAAGTTTCATGAATCCTCCAAATCCGCTGCAAAAGTTATCTGTAATTTTAGCAGATTCTGAGGGGCTCTGAAATCAAATTGGTAGAAATGTAGCTTATGCATGTTCCACAGAATGTGTTGTAAACTTAGTTCAATTGATCATTCAGTTGGCATCCAAATTTGTTGGTATACCAGATGATTCATTTCTCTCTAGCTATTAGAAAAGCCAAGATTGAGTTTACTATATGTTTCCAGGATTTCAATGGGCGAGTCAAGGGTTTAAAGGCAGACGCAATTGACACCACCGGTGCTAGGGATGCTTTCGTAGCTGGAACGTTATCGCAACTAGCTGCTGATCTCTTCTTGCTCAAGGCACTGCCCAATCCAATAAAGACAACACTACTTTTTACATTAACAATATGACCATATGGATACACATCTAACCTTTATTTTCAAACGTCACCAATCTCATCTCTGAACCTGTAATCTTTCGTTATTGAAGTTTCAAAACGTCACTGTCCCACACCCTTATCAAATTTGAACAAATACCATTCCCTCTGCTTGATGCAACACCGTGTATGTAAGAATGTGGTGAAGTATCTGGTTTCATCTTGTAGAAAGAAGACCAGCTAAGAGATGCTTTCAAGTTCGCCAATGCCTGCGGTGCGCTGACTGTCATGGAAAGAGGAGCGATTCCATCTTTGCCAACTACAGAAGCTGTGCTGAATGCCATCTTGGAGTATGTATAGTAGAAAATTCTTCTTCAAATCTATAACGAATTACCAACTTGAGTTTCCCTGCGATTATAATTATTATTCCTTTACCAGCTTTCCTAGGAACCGAATTGCCAAAATAATTTGAATGTATCATCATACATAGCCCTTTCATGAGTTATGAGATTTGTTTTGATCATTGGATCTCCATGCTGAACAATTTTTTCTGCCAAACAAAAGAAGAATAATGTTAGTGGTAATAAACTGAAGTCTCTTATTTATCTCATCTACCATGTCTCATTGTCAGTTTGTAACACCCCATTTTCATTTTATTTATGTTCAAGTATTCATCCTATGTGTTTGAGAGCAGAATTGCATGAACAATAATTCTATTTTCTTAAATTATTATTTTAAAATTTACATTGTTTGTTTATTCAATCGATTTACAAAACATGACATGATAAGCAATGTGACAGTGTAAAGTGTCAAATATCACCTCAATTGTAATTAAAATTTTGATATAATAGTTGAAAAGTGTAGTATTGTTAGTTGAAAATTTTGATATAATATTATGGATCTGAAGAAAAAATATACAAATTATTTAAATTATAAATAAATATACAATATTTCGACAACCACTTTTTAAGCCTTGAAATATGTCCTTCAAAGGGTAGGTTACAAAACTATTAAAAAATAAAAGCATTCTATAATATCAATATCAAAATTGCTTCTTTCCCCTTATTCAAGTTTAATCATGGCAAACCACAACTGCGAATCAACTCGAAAACTCCATAATTGTACTTTAGAACCCTTTACAAGTTGATTCTTTGAGTAGTTGGCTACATAATTCCATTTTTTTATCAATGAATATGTGAAGGTCTTGTTCATTTCCCACTTTTTGAACTTTAGATCTTTTATTTCTTCAAGACACGGTTGAATAAACGAACATGATATTCCATCGTATCCTTTCCGATTCAATTTGAGTTTCTCCTCTTCAGTCAAAAATTCATGACTCCTGACTTGTCCTTTTGGCACCGAAAAACGACCTAGATAGTTATTCATATCACTCGGTGTCAAGGCCTTTTGGGCCACCAACATAACCTTCTTACCATTCATTCCCAGGATTCGATCTTTGAACTCTGGGGAAAGATCTGGAAGTGAGTTCAAACCTAATTGTTTGTCAAGATTGTTTTTCTTGACGGTAGTACTCCTCTTCTTCTTCCTGTCCTTCTCTTCCAAACAGCTATCAGCCTGCCTTTTCTTCTTCAAACTAGAAGCCTTCATCTTCATCCAAGGCTTCTTCGCAGCTGGTTTCTTCACAATCTGCCCCTCCTCCTCTACTACTCCCAGATAGGTAACAAACTTGTTACTGCTTTCAATTCGCGAAGCTTGACGAGATCTCTTGCATCTTTCCTCCTTTTTTTCAATAGCCGATATTGCATCTCGAATGAGCTTATGAACAAAACCTTTTACCACATGACTTGTCATCAACTTCTCTTTCAAAGACTTATTACCATTGGCATCTTTTGTACACTCTTCTACAAGCGTATCAAAAGGTATACCACGTAATGGCTCCTCGGAGTCGAGAAGCCATTGGATGCGGCTGAGCTCGTCGGGGGAGATCTTGCTGTCGCCGTTCTTGTCGACCTGACTCATCATCTTCACGCAGTCCTTCGACGTGCACTTCTCGCCTACTTTCTTCAACACCGAGTGAAGCTCCGCCGCCGATGTCTTGCCGTTCTTGTCGAACTTGTTGAAGACTTTGCTCACCTCCTCCATGAAGCCAGACCACTCGTGCAGGGGAGATTCTTTTTCGTTTTCGTTTCCGCTCTCGTCATTTTATAGAAGGAGAAGACGCTGTTCTTTCACGCTTCTTCGGTTGAAAAAGGTAGGACCACTTGATAATTGATTTCTAAGATCTCTTCTTTGATAGCGTTGGACACGTGGATACTCAAAAGAGATAAAGTGTGGTCGGCCGCCACTGACTATACCGAACAACGTACACAACTACTTAGAGGGTCATCATGTCTATGTCATCACAAAGGTAGCTACTGGACTTTAACAGCATCAAATTTTTCTTATTCTTCAGTCTGGATTTGGAAACTACAAGTTGACTGAGATTGTAATTCAAAAAAATACTACCCATAAAGCAATCATATCTAATCCTTTTTACATCTTAACGAAATAGTAACTTGAAATACCCATTCAAAAAGTCACCATGTATAAAAGAGAATTGGCACACATGCGTGCTGCCGTTTTCTTCTGGTTGGCTTGACTCTGATTGGTGATGCGCAAATCATTTTCAAAATAAATTAACTAATTAAGCACACGTCCAGTCTCCTTACCTTTTCTTTTGAGACAACTTGATTCCAACAATTTCTTTTTTTCTTATTTGTCATTTTGTTATCCACTTGGTTAGTATTGTATCCACTTTGTGAAATCGAAGTCGAGTGACTCACGTGTTACTAATCATTGAATGTAGCATAATCGAAAATAAATCAGAATAGCTGTCAGCAAGCACTTCTGCCTTACTTAACGTGCACGAAAGCCTTCACCTCTAGCTTTTCATATTATGTGAACAAACTTGTTACATTAAAAATTGTAATATACGTTGTGACAACATTTAAAACTTTGGTATAATGCGGTTTTCAGTGAAATTATTTTACGTAATGCACTTACAAGCCCTTCTTTTGAAACCAATAGAGTAATCACACAACCAAAAGAAAAGGATATGAGTTCCAATCAATGTTTAAAAAATCGCCGATTATGAGCAATTTTTCTCTGGTTAATCGGTGACCGACATCCTGCCAGTCCAATAACCCCAAACACCACCAATTAAATCACAAGTAGTAATTAATTTATATGACTACCATGTTGTATTATTTACTTCCTGTAACTCATAATTCTCAAAAGCTATAATATATTAAAGTGTTATGCTTTTCTTCATTTTTTTCTCGTTGAATTTTATCATTAACTATTCAGTTAAGAGTCAAGATAACTAACTTAATGAATGCACTATAACTATTGGCGAGACACCCATTTAAGGAAGTTAGTGTTTTCTAATTTTAGATGAGAAAAATGAGATTTTTAATACTCAAAACTTGAGTAAATATTAGAGTTTTATGTTGAGAAATAGGATCTCAATTGGGGTTAAAACCCGACAAAATATATTAACCGTGAAACAAGAAAAATCAAACATCTCAAACAATTTGGATCAGTTTTACACAATTTTGAAGCTTTATCATGAAAAGAATATCTTAGTTGGATTACACTGGACAACATAAGCTATGTACTTTAATGTTAGTTGAAGCATTAAATGAAGTTTTCAATTTTGAATGATGTGAAAATAAGAAAAATTGCTCTTCTTACAAAATTTAACGTTGTATGTACACTCTTTTTTGTAAATAAGCCCATTAAAAATTGTGTTAAAAAATTATAATTCAAATTATAACTGCCTTTTGTTTAAGTATCTTTTTAAAATATTTCATTGGGTATATACATATATATGAGGTTCAAGAGGGGTGCAAGCATGGGTTGGGTGCGGTTATTCGAGATTCTAATGGTTGGATTATTGGTGCGATCTCAAAAATCATCACTGGTAACTTCTCCGTTGAGACGGGCGAGCTGCTGGCCCTTCGCGAGGGTCTCACTCTAGCGTTCTCCCTTAATCTGAAGATTTGGATTGCTGAGGTAGACGCTGTCAACGTAGCATCCTGTGTTTCATCCGTTTCTAGTAGGATAGATGATGCAAGTTGTATTATTTCAGACATCAAGGATCTTTGCAAAAACCTTGGTTCTTGTAAGTGTGTCCACATTCTCAGGAAAGGAAATGCGGTGGCATACTCTCTGGCCAAATTGGCTTTGACCTCAAATGTGGAGAATTCTTGGCTGAACTGCAGCCTGTCTTGTATTCCTTCCGTTGCTTAATATAGTCTATTTTCTCTCAAAAAAAAAAAAAAAAAGAAGAGGGGTGCAAGCATCCTTAGTCTCAAAAGATTTGAGGTCTGGCCTAAACCAATCTCAATAGTGGGGTCAGCTTTCGTGTCAGCCCTTAAGTTTGGGCTTGATGGGCCGTAAGCAAACAGTTGTCTGGTAGGCATTCTCACATTGTACAAATTTGTTCCTTGGTACTTCCTGTGAAACTATAGAGTTTCTAGATATACACTCCTAAAATATGTATATAAACCCCATTTTATATGTGCACCCCACTAATATATTTTAATACCTGATATTTTATAATTATGCCCTTATCCAATGTACCCTTTCTTTTTAACTTTAAGAAACGTATAAACAAAATATAAAATAATTAAACTAAACCATAAAAAATAAAATTAAAAAGGGAAAAATGCTGCATTAATCCCAAAAATCCCAACAATACTCAAACCTTTTCTCATTGAAGCTGTTGCCTACTTCCTTCATCTTCCCTATGCAAAATGGCTCTTCAGTAAATTCTTTTGTCTTAGAAAGTCTCATCGTCCTTCCACAGTTGGATCTAGTTTTTATTATTATTATTATTATTATTTTGTTTTGTTTTACATTTTTAAATTTAATAGTTTATAAAAATTTGAAAAGTAAATTCTTAAAAATTATAATATATACTGAAAATCATTAATAAACTATTTTAAGGATAGTGTCGGGATTTTAAATATATATATATAATTAGGGGTGTATATACAATTTCAAAGGGGTGTAAATATCCCCACTCAGAAAACGTAACACAGATGAATTGGGCCCATCAAGCCAACCTTGCATAAACTTTTCTTGTACAACTTGCAATTCATCGATTCTTGTTCAACCTCATGACTCCTCAAGACTTCAACTGTTGAGTCTCAATTAGAAATATTTCTTACATAACAATTGCTAGAATCACATTTTACTTACACTATGACTTTCATATATATATATATATATATATATATATATATATATATAAGACTTTCACATATATTTATATTAGGAAGTTGTTAATATTTATATTGTCAACCAATGTTAAAGTCAATTATTTATACTAATAAATGATATAAGATAAAATTTTATAATATGTAAATTTGAGAATTATATATAATTTTATCTTCTTTAATTATTGATATCGATAATTAATATTAATATATACATTTAGGCAGGCCCATTATTGATAAATATAGTAAAAAATCATAAGTTTATTTGAAAAGGTTTGTAAGAATAGATTCGAAGGGAAAACATTAATGGTGCGTTTACTTCATTTGGAGGAATCGGAATGATCTGGAATAGGAATGAAGTATCGAAATCATATAAGTTGTTTACTTCAACTACAGGAATCGGAATCGGAATCAATATTATTTCCATTAAACTGTTTACTTTACTTTGGAATTGGAATAAATTAAATATAAGTTACAAAAATATCCTTAATTAAAATTATAGATTAATTATAATAATGTGTAATTTTTTATTATAATATGCTTTTTTTTTTTAATATCAAATAAAAACTGCATATTATAATAACAAAAAAAACTTAATATTATTTTAATAGTTTACTAACTTGGTGTGTAGTTTTTTTATTATAATATGTAATTTTTTTTAATATTAAATAAAAAACTACATGTACTAATAATAAAAAAATTGCATATTATTTTACTAGTCCATCATGATAATTAAGAAATTGGTGATGAAAAATTAATAGTGTGCAATTTTTTATTACAATATGTAGTTTTTTTTCTTTAACATCAAATAAAATAGATTTTATTTATGTTTTTTAAAAAAAGGTATAAGGGACATTTTACTTTGACAAAGGGAATGAGAATGGGATTCCTAAGTGGGTTGGGGGGAATGGGATTCCCATTCCACAACCCCAAATTGATGTGAGGTCTACACTTTCATTCTTATTACGGAATGAATTTTAAACAAGTAAACATTATCAATCAATCTCATTCTCCATTCTCATTCCTCAATCCATGAAGTAAACACACCATAAAGACATGCACAAGGATTGACTCTTCCCAATCTTCAATCTTCAGGTAGGTTTAGTGGTCTATTGGGTGAGATATTTATTAAAAAAGTAAAAGAAAATCAATTATTGATTTTAATTTAAGCTTAGAGAAACCATATTGTGAAATTCTATGTTGCCTTCTCCAAGAGAATTTTGTCAACAGAAAACAAGAGAATGACGAGAAAATCTAACTACATATTAGCCATCAAAACCCAACTAGTTAGATGAGCATTGTTGTATTATATATGATGTCAATCTCTTGTATGAATTTTATGGGCATTGTTATATTAGATATGACAAGTTAATGTTACATGTTATAAATATTAACTTTTAGTAATGTCATGGAAAAGAGAGAACTTTTATTTATTACCATATTCGTATTATAAAAGTAGATATGACATATACCCTGAATTATATATACTTTAACAAAATTAGTTAATACTAAAAGAGTGGCATATAAACTATAATATCTAAGAAAATTATATGCGATTTAAGAAATCACACCTAAATAATAAATTCCAACAAATGAGGTGTGACCATCTGAGCCACAGTTGTTAAAGCTAAGTAAAGTGTGGTGCTACCATATGATGTTGCTAAATATGTTGCTTGTTTGAGAATTGAGATTAAAGAAGTTGTGAGTCAATTGGTTTAACTAATTAATTTATTTTTCAAATATCACATATATTAATAAAATCTCAATAATAATAATAATAATAATAATAATAACAATAATATCACAAACACGATTCTAGGCCTGGCACAAATGCACAATTGGTAAAAGTTTCCCTACACAGTTTTTTATTTATTTTTTTTATTTTTATAAACACTATACTTAATTTTTAGTGTGAAATAAAGACTCAAACCAATCTCAACAATTTAGAGAAAAAAATAAATGTAAAACCAACTTACTAATACTTGTGTCAAGTAATTAACAAATGTTAAAAAGACTATTTAACTTTTGTAAGAAACACTTTTTAATTTTTGAAAAGTTAAAATATATGTTGCAATTAAACTTTAAAATAATGAAAAACAATTTCATAGATTTTGTACAAAATCTTGTAATACAATGTTTTTCAGTTTTATCGCAAACATCCCATTTTATGTAAATTTTTGTTTTTAAGTACTACTTGGGAGATTTGAGAAATGGATTTATACATTACTTGAATTCAAACTTAACATGTAAATATAAGAACTTTACCGTCGAACCATCTTAACTTTCATCATCTCATCTTAAATGATTTGATTGTAAATTTATAATCTCTAATATAGATTATAGATAGAAGAAAATTGACTCATAATAATTACACCTTTGAAACGAGAAATTTAACATAAAATTTGGAATATATAACATTTTTGTAACTTCTAGAAGGCAAACTAGCAAATGCTGATGCAATTGCTGGATTATAATTTTTGTGTGGTCACAAGAACTAGGCCTCACGATGGATTCCACAACCTTAATGATTGGCATAAAGACCCAACACTCCTCATTCCATAATATATTTATTCTTCCCAAAAGAAAACAGTGATTTTATAGCATTTTCAATTGAAGAAAACTAAAAATTCTAATGACCACTTATCACACATTTTCGCTTAGCTTAAGTGGAACGTAATTATCAACATATCTGATGAGTTTTCTAACTTGACATAGAATATTTACTTATTAGAAATCAAGGAAAAAAAAGTTAATTCATGATTTATAATTATTATATTTACTAAAACGGTTAAAAATTAATATACACATATTTCATACTAAAATAAGGAATTAAATTCTTTCTTGGATACAAACTTGATTTGAAATTTAATTCCATTTTCTCGCTTAATGAATTAAATTCTCTTTTTAACCCATTTCAATCTCTTTCATTTTTGTTGGCACCAAATTGGTCATACTAACAATTGGTATATCGAATTGAAAAATAAATACAACTTAGGAGATTCAGAATTTGAGTAACAATCCTCTTTGATGTTAGGGTCCCTTTGGATAAAGGGACGTTTGCTCTTGGATGATCTGCTTCTGCCTTAACTACCTATCAACAAAGAAAAAGAGATTAAAGGTTGCTGGTGATTCACTAACGAAAACCCTCCAACACTTAAGTAAGTAAGTATTTGTAAGGAGTTCCTTTTACAAGTGGCTAAAAAGTAGGAACGAAAAAGGAATTGGTTTACTAATCTGAATGAGACCCAAGAATAGGACTCTTATAGTTGTGAAGACCTCTCCACAAGGAGTCCCCTCGTATATTTGTGTGTTCCCAAGTTAGAAAAAATAACTTATCTCATTTTGAACAATGGACGTTTTTATATATTCTTTCTCACCTTTTAGAATTTTTCCCTCCTCTTTTTGTTAGTGGTCAACTTTCTTTTTATGTCTCTTCATTTTCACACCTGTTTATTGTCATTTGACCTCCCTTTGTCTTGTCGCTTTCACTTTTTTCTTGTTTCCTGCTCTTCGCCCATTTGAGTCAAGTTCGAGGAACACGTGATATCTTCTCGTTTGCCTATCCTGTTATAGGGCTACGAAGCCAATTGCTAGTCCTTCCTTTTCTCCTACAATTTGGTGTCTGTTGTCTCTAGCTGCTTGTTAGTCCTAGCTCTGTCGCTCGACCTAATCATCCCGTCTCTCTGATGAGATAGAGGATTGACAGGTGCAAAAGGCCTCATTTTGAATTTATAAAATGAGTATCTCTTGGGTTTACTTTTCTGCCCTTAGGCAAGGGCATTCTCATCTCCTCCACGTCCCTTTGATTGGATAATTGTGCTCAGGCCGTGGATTCCTTCTAAACTCTTCTTTAGGACTTAATTCTTGAGCCCTATTCTTTGGGTTAATTTTCAGTCAGTAGTTTGGGGTTCAATTTGATTTTGTGAAACTAATTTCCCCCAAACAATTTTATATCCCCGGTTAGGAAACATCTTAACATATATAAAATCATGAAAAAAGAAAAAAAATTAGCAGCAAACAAGGTGGTCTGTTCCAAGAGATGAAATCCAACCCAACAACAACAACAACACTAACTAACGGCAATAAACTGCTTCATTTCCATCTTTGCATGATTTACATAGTAGCTACCAATTAGTCAGCGATATCATTTGGGCAAAAAGTTTGGGCATTTTAATATTATACTGTGCAATAACATAACAAGTTAGTCCTTCTGAGTTCGTTGTAGCGGACAACTGGGCAAGTGCCCTTGTGACATATGGTATTATTGTAGGTATCGTTCCAACTAGTTATATCCAGAGCAATTGTTGTGACAGATTGAAAATATATATATTTTCTTTTCAGTAAGGTATTGTTATAGGGAGAAGCAAAGTGTGTGTTTTTCATTCAAATCATATGATAGTTTGCAATTATCTTTAGGAATCAATCTATACACAGACTGTTCATTTGCAATTAGTTTTGAAGTATTTTGTTTTTGTCACTTTCCACGCTTACTGAATCGAAATCTTGTTGATTGACTTTGATGTGACCTATTCACAATCTTACTTCTATGTACCTTGCTGATTTTACCTTGTTCAACTTCTGTGAATGCTAGTAAAAGCATTTTCCCGTGATGGGTACCTGAAACGAAAGAATCTCCAATTGTGTTTTGGGGAAATGCTGATTGATTTTTGTGCTTAACAAGCAAAAAAGAGTTCAAGTACTTAACAAGATGGATATTGGCGTGACTGGATGACATTGTAACTAAATATGGCGATACGTCCTTTGTAGATATCAAATGAATCCTTATTTGCATCTCCTGTTTGAACTCTTGTATATGTACGAATTACAATGAATAAACAACGGAAGTTACGACTTGCACTGCCTACTAGCTATGCAGAATAAAAACAGAAATCTTGTAATCCTGAGTCTCTGTGAAGCTAGATTGATTACTCATCAGAAGAAGATTTACCACTATTTTATGCATTCTAACTAATTTTTCACCAAGGAGGTCAACATATTCATCCTAATGTTTTCCTATAAAAAGTGATAAATTATGTGTCTTAATTTTAAAATTTACAAATCACGACATTAGTGTTATATCATTTCGTTTTACATACAAATAAATTGATGCATTCCGGATGGAATGCTTGTGACACTTTCTGTACCAACAAACAGAAAGAATCCATTTTGACATACCCAGGATATGTCTCAATGTGCTTGTATGTGTCTTTATATTCTCTGTAGTATTTAATGTTGTACGTGACTTGCTCAGGTTGGTGAAGATGAATTTGGTTACATGCTTGCTAATATATTAAAGGAAAACAATGCCAACAGCGATGGGATTTGATTTGACCCCTGGAGCACGAACTGCATTAGCATTTTTTACATTGAGGAGTGATGGGGAAAGTGAGTTCATGTTTTATCATAATCCCAGTGCAGATATGTTGCTTCAGGAAGCTCAAATTGATTTTGATTTAATTAGAAAGGTATGCAAGGTTGCTACAAGTTCTGATCTAACAAAAAGGCAAAAACCAAGTAAGACAACATATATCTTGAAAAGGGAATAGTGATAGAAATAGGTATTATTTGATTATTAATTAGTTTGTCAGTAAACGGTTCAACTTAATTTTAAAACAATATTCAATTAGAAATTATCTGTAGCATGCAACAAGGATTCAGTAGCATAACGCAAATGGTTTTCTAGACTACATTCTGCATCGCCGACATGGCATTTTGGCATCTAATATCCAAGTGCTATGACTTGTGTTGGTGTCTGAATTTTTTGTTACGTATTGATATATATAATCTTAGTGCAATGACTTTCTGATTTTTTTCGTCTAGAATTTTATTTGATTTTGCAACATCTTGTGGCAGGCAAAAATTTTTCACTGTGGTTCTATAAGTCTAATGACAGAGCCATGCAAGTCAGCACACATTGCTGCAGCAAAAGCTGCAAAGGATGCTGGTGGGGTTGTGTCCTATGACCTTAACCTAAGGCTTCTATTGTGGCCCTCTGCAGATGCAGCAAGGGAAGGAATTCTCAACATTGGGGAGACTGCTGATATTATCAAGGTATTGGCACCCTTCCGAAACTCTGTTGCTATTCTTATTTCATTAATAAAGGAAATTACTGTCTCTGATCATATCAAGCAAATAAATGTTCAGATAAGTGATGAAGAGTTTCTTTTCTAACCAAAGGGGAAGATCCATATAACGACGACATTGTTCATAAACTATTCCATCCAAATCTTAAATTGCTCCTTGTCACTGAAGGACCTGACGGTTGCAGATATTACACCAATGTATGTCCTCAAAATATTCTCTTTTAATATTTTTGTAATCTCTCATGTCTTCAGATTGTGACAAGAGGATGTAGTTTATTGGAACTCTAGTTAAATCATACCATTTTCAGTTTTAAAAAGTGAACTAAGCAACCTTATCTTTTGTAGGCTAGATAAGTATGTTTAAGACACTAGTGATGCATGCCTTGATATCCTTATTCCGACTTAGCATAAATCTTGTAATTATCAACTGAAATGCGAACGAGTAAGTTTCATGATTGAAATCTCCATCCGGCCGCGAGTTGAACAGTATTGAGTCTTGCATTAGTGGACCTCCCATGAAAGGAGTTTAATCATCCAGTTTAAGCTTCAACCATCGACTCTAATACTTGTGGAAGAGTTCGTCCATATGTTTCTTAACTATTAACTGGCATTTGTCTCTAATATTAATATTTGTGAGAATCAAAAACCATTAATAATTCTCTAGTCAACTACTATTCAATTGCATTCAAGAGTGCAACTCTCTACATTTGTTATAAGTTTCGGAATCCTCCAAATCTGCTGCAAAACTTATCTGTAATTTAAGCAGATTCTGAGAGGCTCTGAAATCAAATTGATAGAAATGTAGCTTATGCATGTTCCACAGAATGTGTCGTCAATTTAATTCAATTGATTTTTCAATTAGTACAGTTATCTTAGCATCCAAATTTGTTGGTATACCAGACGATTCATTTCTTTCTAGCTATTAGAAAATCTAAGATTGAGTTTACTATATGTTTCCAGGATTTCAATGGGCAAGTCAAGGGTTTAAAGGTAAACGCAATTGAGACCACCGGTGCTGGGGATGCTTTCGTAGCTGGAACATTATCGCAACTAGCTGCTGATCTCTTCTTGCTTAAGGCACTGCCCAATATAATAAAGACAACACTACTTTTTAGTTTTTACATTAACAATATGACCATATGGATACACATCTAGCCTTTATTTTCAAACGTCACAAATCTAATACTTTCTGAATTCATTATCGAAGTTTCAAAACGTCACCTTCCCACATCCTTATCTGGTTTCATCTTGTAGCAACACTGTGTATACAACGATGTGGTGACGTATCCGGTTTCATCTTGCGGCAAGAAGACCAACTAAGTGATGCTCTCAGGTTCGCCAGTGCCTGCGGTGCGCTGACTGTCATGGAAAGAGGAGCGATTATTAGTATCCCTGTACCAGCTTTCCCAGGAACCGAATTACCAAAATAATTTGAATGTATCATCATACATTGCCCTTTCATGTGTTATGAGATTTGTTTTGATCATGGAATCTCCATGATCAAACTAATTTGAATTACCAGGAACCGAATTACCAAAATAATTTGAATGTATCATCATACATAGCCCTTTCATGTGTTATGAGATTTGTTTTGATCATGGAATCTCCATGCTGAACAAATTTTTCTGCCAAACAAAAGAAGAATAATGTTAGTAGTAATAAAATGGAGTGGCTTATTTATCTCATCTACCATCTCATTGTCAGTTTGTAACACCACCATTTTCATTTTATTTATGTTCAAGTATTGATCCTATATGTTTTGAGAGCAGAATTGCATGAACAATAATTCTATTTTCTTAAATTATTATTTTAAAATTTACATTGTTTGGTTATTCAATGATTTACAAAACATGATAACTGTGACAGTGTAGAGTGTCAAATGTCACCTCCATTGTAATTAAAATATTGATATAACAGTTGAAAAGTGTAGTATTGTTAGTGAATTAAAGTGGCTTAGCAAAGAAAATGCCTGAAATATATATATATATATATATATATATAACTCTACATACGCCGAAACCAACTTAGATATAATTCTAAAACACAGTTCGAATTGCTACTTTTAAAAGATGAGAGATAACTACCCATACAATGATGGAAAAATTGCCCACACAAAGTGGGAAGTCTACCTAAAATAAAAATTTTGTTATGATAGTTGAAAGACAATATTGTTAGTGAATTAAAGTGGTTTATCAAAAAAAAAACTTGAAATAGATATGTCATCACTCTCTCAATAGACTTTACCGGTAGATCCTAGTAGACATTTGATCTAATATTAGGAAATATAATATGAAAAAAAAAAAAAAAGTGAAAACAAAATTATAAAAATTGTATAGACGGACATAATTTCCTAAGTTGGAATCTTGTGAGAAGATGAGGGCATTTTGATTTGGCAAACCTCAATAATTTTATTGCTCTTTCACGCCACCAAACTCCAATTTGTCCCATCATTAAACTAAATTTTCCCACTCCTCTTTTCATTCTTCAATAATAGGAATCTCAAGGATTTTCTATGATTCCCACTCCTCTTTTCATTCTTCAATAATAGGAATCTCAAGGATTTTCTATGATTCACACCATTTAAGTGTTCTCATTAATCAATTATGTAATTCTCAATCAAGCAAAAATAAAATTAAAAAATCTATGGATTATATTGTCTTCTATATCTTCAAAAATATATGCATGACTTAATGTTGTTGATGATATGTTTTTTCCTTTTCTTTAATTTTTTTTTTTTTTTTTTATTGAACCTCTTAGACACAAAAGTCTTTCATGAGATCATTAAAGTATTAATTTTGCTAGTCCTTCTTTAATTAGGATGTCCTAAATTTCCTTTAAACATTGGTCAATATATGTAATCAGTTGTTCATATAGCAAGGTAAG
Organism: Dimocarpus longan; assembly: GCA_022984855.1. Classification (NCBI taxonomy): domain Eukaryota; kingdom Viridiplantae; phylum Streptophyta; class Magnoliopsida; order Sapindales; family Sapindaceae; genus Dimocarpus; species Dimocarpus longan. Next base: position 2,242,877 of record CM041021.1, read on the forward strand.
CTGTCCACGCACTAGGACTAATGTTTTTGGTGTAGTTCAGGGACAATTGTCCAAATCGCAGTACATGACATATCATTTGAAATTTTGAATATTCTTGATACGCCAATTTCTGTTCATATTTTTTATGGTATGTTACAATAACAGAATATGGATTCCTTCGCATACCGTCCCTTAATGGGAGTGATTGAATATCTTCCTTAATCATTATTGAGTATCTTTCTTAATATTAAGAGGTCAAGAATTTAAGTCCTATACCCTCGTTCTATTAAAACACAAAGTGTAAATGTAAGTCTTCTTTATAAGAGTAATTATTTTCTAATTGTGGGAGCAGTTATTCGACCCGCACTATTAATACTAATCGATTTCATTAGATTTTGATAATCATGTATTCAAAAATATATATATGTAGATATTTTCGTCCTAAAAATTTAATATTTTATTATTTTTGTTTTGGATTTATGTTTTTATACTAAAATAATCTAACATCCGAAAACTTATCTAAATTAAAATCTCACTGTATGGTTTGAAAATTTATTCCTAAAACTTAGAAGATATCATAACTGCTAATTATACATGAAAAAAGGTTGAAAGCTCCTAACATATATTCTTAAAATTATATATAGTAAAGCTTGGGCCTCTACTATGTATACGAAGAAAAAATATATTAATTATTTAAATTATAAATAAATTTGTAATCTTTCGATAACCACTTTTTAAGCCTTGAAATTTGTCGTTAAAAGGATAGATTACAAAACTATTAAAAAATAAAAGCATTCTATAATATCAATATCAAAATTGCTTTCTTCCTCTCACTCAAGTTTAACCATAGCAAACCACAACTTCGAATTAACTCGAAAACTCCATAACTGTACATTACAACCCGCTGTAAGTTGATTTTTTGAGTAATTGGCAACAGACTTCCATTTTTTTATCAATGAATATATGAAAGTCTTGTTCATATCCCATTTTTTGAACTCCAAATCTGTTATTTTCTTAAGACATGGTTGAATCAACGAACATGATATTCCACAAGATCCTTTCTGATTCAATTTGAATGCCTCTTCATCAGTTAAAAATTCATGACTCCTCACTTGTCCATTTGGTATCGAAAAACGAGCTAGACGATCATTCTTATCGCTCCCTGTGATCTCCTTTTGGGTCACCAACGTAACATTGGTACCATTCATTCTCTTGATTCGATCTTTGAATTTTTTGGGAAGATCAGGAGGTGGGTTCAAGCCCAATTGATTGTCAAGGTCTTTCATGATGGTAGTCCTTCTCTTCTTCTTCCTGTCCTCCTCCGCCAAACAGCTACTAGCCTTCCTCTTCTTCTTCACCCTATCAGCCTTCCTCTGCTTCTTCACTCCTGGTTTCTTCACAGTCTGCCCCTCCTCCTCTACTACTCCAAGACAGCATCTTTCCGTAGCAGACTTTTTACTGCTTTCAATGCGTGAAGCATGACGATATCTCTTGCTTCTGATTTTCTTGGGGATTGCGATATTGAGATTGCGATATCGCTTCGTTGTAATTAAATCTTCTAACACAATCTTTGTCAGTAATTTCTGTGACAAAGACTTGTTAACATAGGCAAGTTCTTCATACTTTTTCACAAGCCTATCAAAAGAACCACCATCATCTGACTTGTTACCATAGGCAAGTTCTTCATTCTTTTTCACAAGCCTATCAAAAGAACCACCATCATCTGACTTGTTACCATAGGCAAGTTCTTCATTCTTTTTCACAAGCCTATCGAAAGAACCACCATCATCTATCAACTTCAACTTTTCCAAACCCCTCATGCTCCCTTCCTTTTATTCTTCTTCTTCGAACACGAAGAAGAATCACTTCCACAGACAACCCAGAAAAACAAACGAAAAGAAGAATCACTCCCAGTACAAACCCAGAAAAAATGCAGGATGTGGTTGAGTTGTGAGTCAAGGAAATGGTTTTATAGGAAGGTTGATAGCTGCTTGAAGCCAAGGGCGCGGAGGAAGTGGTTGAGCTCGTCGGCGGAGATCTACACTCTCCTCACCTCCTCCATGGGAGCCGAGACTACTCATGCTGAAGAACAAGAATTTTCTGTCGTCTTTTTTTGTTAAATTTTTTGATAATCTATTGATAGATCATCACACCGTATCAAGAATCGCTGAAGAGATTCTTTTTCGTTTTCGTTTAATTTTTAGTCTCGTGTCTATTACTCTATTTAAAGATGGGGTTCCACTGTGTATTACGCGTTTTCGTTAGAAGAAGGTGCCACCTACTGGACTTCTTGTATCATGGAGACGTGGAGGTTCTAAGAAGGTGCGACCTACTGGACTTCTTGTATCATGGAGACGTGATGGTTCAGAAGACAGAGTGCAAGGTCGGCGTAAAAATGATGGAGTTAAGTCTCCCTCGACAGCATTAAATTCTAGATTCTTCGATATGGAATTGGAAACTTCAAGTTGATTGGCAATTTATGTCAAATAAATAATAATAATAATAACGTGAAATTTATATATATATATATATATATATATGTCAACTCTGAATTGGTTCGCTTGAAGTATATATATATATATTTTTTAACACACGTTTGAAGTGCATTAATAACGAGGAATTAGTTTGTCATACTCATAAGTTAAAAATATTAAAAAGCTGATCATACCATTAATGGTTAATATTAATGTATACCCTTAAGACACAATAACTATCCAATCAATGAAAGTAAAAGAAATTAATTCCTTCATTCATTAGTTATTTATGGACCAATTCACCATTTTCTAATCGTGAACCTTCGCTTTAATACTACCCATAAGGCAATTATATCTTATCCTTTTTGCATATTAACGAAATAGTAACGTTGTATTGAATGGGATGGGCCATTCAAACAGTCACCTACTGTGAAAAAAGTATGAAAGACAATTGGCACACTTGCGTGCTGCAGTTTTCTTCTGGTAGGCTTGACTCTGATTGGGGAGACGGTTCTAGATTTCAAGTCTTTATTCCAAACTTTTGCACACATCATTTTCAGAATAAATTAATTAATTAATTAAGTTTTTTTTTTTTGAGCAAACTTGGTTCCAACCATTTTTTTTTCTTATTTGTCATTTTGTTGTCCACTTGATTAGTACTGCAACCACTTTGTGAAACCAAAGTCGAGTGACTCACGTGTTGCTAACTATTGAATGCAGCATAATCAACAATAAAATCCTAAATCAGAATAGCTGTGACTGTGAGCAAGCTCTTTAACCAATCAGTAGCTAGCTTCTGCTTTACTTAACACGCACGAAAGCCTTCACTTATAGCTTTTCAAATGTCACATATTATGTGAACGAACTTGTTAAACTAAAAATTGCAATATAAGTTGTGACAACATTTAAAATTTTGGCATAGTGCGGTTTTGAGTGTGATTATTTTGCGTAATGCACTTAGAAGCCCTTTTTTTTAAAGCAATAGAGTAATCGCACAATCAAAAAGAAAAGGACATGAGTTCCGATCAATATTTCAAAAATCGTCGATTATCAACGGTTTTTCATCAATTAATCAGTGATCGCTGATCCAATAACGCGAAACACCACCGATTAAATCACAAGTAGTAATTAATTTATATGATTTCCATGTTGTATTATTTACTTCGTGCAACTCATAATTCTCAAAAGCTATAATATATTAAAGTGTTACGCTTTTCTTCATTTTTTTTCTCGTTGAATTTTATCATTGACTATTCAAACTTTAAGTCAAGACAACTAACTTAATGAATGCACTATAACTATTGGCGAGACACCCATTTAAGGAAGTTAGTGTTTTCTAATTTTAGATGAGAAAAATGAGGTTTTTAGTACTCAAAACTTGAGTAAATATTAGAGTTTTATGTTGAGAAATAGGATCTCAATTGGGGTTAAAAACTGACAAAATATATTAACCGTAAAACAAGAAAAATCAAACTTCTCAAACAAGTTGGATCAGTGTTAGACAATTTTGAAGCTTTATCATGAAAAAAATATCTTAGTTGGATTACATTGGACAACATAAGCTATGCACTTTAATGTTAGTTGAAGCACCAAATGAAGTTTTCAACTTTTAATCATGTGAAAATAAGAAAAATCTCACTTTTTACAAAATTTAACATTATATGTACACTGTATTTTGTAAATAAGCCCATTAAAAATTGTGTTAAAAAAATTATAATTTAAATTATAACTGCCTTTTGTATAAGTATCTTTTTAAAATATTTCATTGGGTGTGTATACATACATACATATATATATATATGTGTGTGTGTGTATTTATATATGATTCAAGAGGGGTGTAAGTGTCCATAGTCACAAAAGATATAAGGTCTGGCCTAAACCAATCTCTATAGTAGGGTCAGCTTCCGTGTCAGCCCTTATGTTTGGGCTTGATGGGCCGCAAGCAAACACTAGTCTGGTGTGCATTCCCACATTGTACAAATTTGTTGCCTGGTATGTCCTATGAAAACATAGAGTTTCTATATATACACTCCTTAAAATCTATATATAAACCCCATTTCACATATACACCCTACTAATATATTTTAACTGATATTTTATAATTATACCCTTATCAAATCTAACCTTTCTTTTTAAACTTTAAGAAACCTATAAACAAGATATAAAATAATTAAACTAAACCATAAAAATAAAAAATAAAAGGGAAAAAATGCTTCATTAATCCCAAAAATCCCAACAATACTTAAAACTTTTATCATTGAAGCTGTTGCCTACTTCCTTCATCTTCCCTATGCGAAATGGCTCTTCAGTAAATTCTTTTGTTTTAGAAAGTCTCATCGTCCTTCCACAGTTGGATCTAGGTTTTTATTTTTTTTATTTTTTTTATTTTGCTTTGTTTTACATTTTTAAATTTAATAGTTTATAAAAATTTGAAAAGTAAATTCTTAAAAATTATAATATATACTGAAAATCATTAATAAACTATTTTAAGGATAGTGTCGGGATTTTAAAAATATATATAATTAGGGGTGTATATACAAGTTCAAACGGGTGCAAATATCCCCACTCAGAAAACATAATACAGATGAATTGGGCCCATCAAGCCAACCTTGCATAAACTTTGCTTGCACAACTTGTAACTCATCGACTCCTTGTTCAACCTTGTGACTCCTCAAGACTTCAACTGTTGAGTCTCAATTAGAAAGATTTCTTACATAACAATTGTTAGAATCAATTATTAATAAGTAAAAGAAAATCAATTATTGATTTTAATTCTAGCTCAGAGAAACCAAATTGTGAAATTCTATGTTGCCTTCTCCAAGAGAATTTTCTCAACATAAAACAAGAGAATGTCATGAAAATATAACTAGATATTAGCCATCAAATCCCAACTAGTTAGATGAGCATTGTTGTATTATATATGATGTCAATCTCTTGTATGAATTTTATGAGCATTGTTATATTAGATATGACAAGTTAATGTTATAAATATTAACTTCTGGCAATGTCATGGAAAAGAGAGATAAAATCAACTTTTATTTATTACCATATCTCAGATATCTGTATTATAAAAGTAGATATGAAATATATCCTGAATTATATATACTTTAACAAAATTATATAATACTAGAAGAGTGGCATATAAGCTATAATATTTAAGAAAATAATATGTGATTTAAGAGATCACACCTAAATATTAAATTCCAACAAATGAGGTGTGACCAACTGAGCCATTGTTGTTAAAGCTGAATAAAGTGTGGTGCTACCATATGATGTTGTTAAATATGTTGCTTGTTAGAAATTAAAGATGATGTGGGCAATGTTCTAAAACTCGCTACTTGCGACTCGATTGAAGAGGCAACAAGCAGCGAGTACTCGACAGCTCGAAGAATACTCGGCGAGTACTCAGTTTGACCATCGGTCAACAGTCAAACCGTTGACCCACAATTAAATCAGGTCAAATTTGTAAAAAATAAAATTTAAATTTTTTTTATAGAATTAAAATATAATTATATGATCATAAAAACTCATTAAATCTATCTCATGCAACCTCCAAAACTACTTTAGCACGATTATGTAATTACAACTTTAAAAATTTCGGCAATATAACTACTATTTTTTCAACAATTCCACTTGTAATATACAAAAATAACAATACTTCAAAAATATATCACATCAAAACTACTTAAAATCTCTCATCATTCTTTCATTCTCAATACAAGTGTATAACCAATAAGATGAATTGAAATATATAACACAAGAATTTAAATCCCTATATAACAAATGTATAAAACCTTAAACAAATATAGTTTATATAATCTATTAATTCATCAATATTCAATCATCAATTCATCATCGGGCCCTAAAGAAATATATGTGAAAAATATAAAAGAGTGATGAAACTTGAATGCAAAAAAAAATAATAAAAAAAATGAAGGTAAAAAAAAAAACTGAGTTTGAGTTGGGTCGATTTTACACGGACCAAAACGACGCTGTTTTGGCAAAAAAAAAATTAAAAAAAAAAAAGGCGAGTTCGCGTCATGTCGAGTTTGGTTGAGTCAGCCCAAGTTAGGTCAAGTTGGACCGAGTCGGTCTGAGTTGGGTCGATTTTGTATAGGAATCGAGTTTAGCCGTCGATTTGGAGAATCTCGAATCAAAAACCAGCCTAGCGGCGATTTCTTGACGAGAACTCGGCCAACTCGATCGAGTTTTCAAACAATAGTTATGAGTCAATTGGTTTAATTGATTTATTTATTTTTTAAATATCACATATATAAATAAAATCTCAATAATAATAATAACAATAATATCACAAACACGATTCTAGGCCAGGCACAAATGCACAATAGATAAAAGTTTCCCCACACAGTTTTTTATTTATTTATTTTTATAAACACTACACTTAATTTTTCGAATATCACCAACACAATTCTAGGCCTAGCACAAATGCACAATAGGTAAAAGTTTCCCCACACAATTTTTTATTTTTTTAATTTTTATAAACACTATGCTTAATTTTTAGTGTGAAATAAAAGACTCAAACCAATCTCAACAATTTACAGAAAAAAATAAATGCACAACCAACTTACTAATACTTGTGTCATGTGATTAACAAATGTTAAAAAGACTATTTAACTTTTGTAAGAAACACTTTTTAATTTTTGAAAAGTTAAAATATACGTTGCAATTTAAACTTTAAAATAATGAAAAACAATTGCATATATTTTGTACAAAATCTTGTAATACAATGTTTTTCAGTTTTATCACAAACATCACATTTTATGTAAATTTTTGTTTTTAAGTATTACTTGGGAGATTTGAGAAATAGATTTATACATTACTTGAATTCATAAACTTAACATGTAAATATAAAAAGTTTACCGTCGAACCATTTTAACTTTCATCATCTCATCTTAAATGATTTGATTGTAAATTTGTAATCTCTAATATAGATTATAGACAGAAGAAAATTGTCTCATAATAATTACACCTTTGAAACGGGAAATTTAACATAAAATTTGGAATATATAACATTTTTGTAACTTCTAGAAGGCAAATTAGCAAATGCTGATGCAATTGCTGGATGATAATTTTTGTGTGGTCACAAGAACTAGGCCTCACGATGGATTCCACAACCTTAATGATTGGCATAAAGACCCAACACTCCTCATTCCATAATATATTTATTCTTCCCAAAAGAAAACAGTGATTTTATAGCATTTTCAATTGAAGAAAACTAAAAATTCTAATGACCACTTATCACACATTTTCACTTAGCTTAAGTGGAACGTAATTATCAGCATATGTGATGAGGTAATTATCATTATGTGTGATGAGTTTTCTAACTCGACATAGAATATTTACTTATTAGAAATCAAGCAAAAAAAAGTTAATTCATGATTTATAATTATTATATTTACTAAAACGGTTAAAAATTAATATACTCATACTTCATACTAAAATAAGGAATTAAATTCTTTCTTGGATACAAACTTGATTTGAAATTTAATTCCCTTTTCTCGCTTAATGAATTAAATTCTCTTTTTAACCCATTTCAATCTCTTTCATTTTTGTTGGCACAAAATTGGTCATACTAACAATTGGTATATCGAATTGAAAAATAAATACAATCCTCTTTGATGTTAGGGTCCTTTTGGATAAAGGGACGTTTGCTTTTAGATGATATGCTTCTGCCTTAGCTACCTATCAACAGAGAAAAAGAGATTAAAGGTTGCAGATGATTCACTAACAAAAACCCTCCAACACTTAAGTACGTAGGTCTTTATAAGGAGCTCCTTTTACAAGTGGCTAGAAAGTAGGAAAGAAAATTGAACCTAGTTTACTACTCTTAATGAGACCCAAGAATAGGACTCTTATAGTTGTGAAGACCTCTCCACAAGGAGTTGCTTCGTATATTTGTGTGTTCCTAAGTTAGAGAAAATGGCTTACCTCATTTTGAACAATGGACGTCTTTATATATTCTTTCTCACATTTTAGAGTTTTTCTCTCCTCCCTTTGTTAATGGTCAACTTCCTTTTTATATCTCTTCATTTTCACACCTGTTTCGTCTTGTCGCATTTACTTTTTTCTTGTTTCCCGCTCTTCGTCCATTCGAATCAAGTTCAAAGGACACGTGACATCTTCTCGTTTGTCCCTCCTATTATAGGGCTACGTAGCCAATTGCTAGTCCTTCCTTTTCTCCTACAATTTGGTGTCTAGTGTCTCTAGCTGCTTATTAGTCCTAGCTTTACCGCTCGACCTAATCATCCCATTCCTCTGATGAGATAGGGGATTGACAGGTACAAAATGCCTTATTTTGAATTTCTAAATTAAGCATCTCTTGGGTTTACTTTTCTACCCTTAGGCAAGGGCATTCTCATCTCCTCCACGTCCCTTTGATTGGATAATTGAGCTTGGCCGTGGATTCCTTCTAGACTCATCTTTAGGACTTAATTCTTGAGCCCTATTATTTGTGTTAATTTTCAGTCCGTAGTCCAATTTGATTTTGTGAAACTAATTTCCCCCAAACAATTTTCCATCCCCGGTTAGGAAACATCTTAACATATATAAAATCATGAAAAAAGAAAAAAATTAGCAGCAAACAAGGTGGTCTGTCCAAGGATGCGATCCAACCCAACAACAACAACAACACTAACTGACCAACGGCAATAAACTACTTCATTTTCATCTTGGCTTTCTCCGTTACTCTCTCTCTGTCTCTCTCTGTCTCTCTCTCATAAGTCCCAACCCAACTTCTTCAGATTCACCACCAACCCACTATTTCCACCCTTTATCTGTTAAAAACAAAACACCCCATCTTCTTCTACTTCTTCTTCTGATGGCTCTTCATTCAAGTGCATTTGGCTGCTTCACTGCCTCTTCCAAGTCATCATGTAACTTCAGTCTCAGTAGGTCCGCTATCAAACCTCCCTCCTTTGTTTCACTTCCTCGCCCCAATTTCAAAGGTAGCTAGCTCCTTCTTTTTTCATTTTAAATTTCTAGTTTTATCATTTTTGGACTTAAAATTTGCGTTGATCGAGTGTTATGGCAAAAGGGTATGTTGTTTTGTTTTGATTCCTTGCTGCTATGTGAAGATAGATATAAGTGAGTGAGTGAGTGAGTGAGTGTCAAGCCGTTGTTCATGTAATTTCTGCATATTTTGAGGAAATATAAACATTCAATGTTGTTGAAGCTAACATGAATTTACTTGACTAGTTAGTTAAGATAGTTTTTTAGAGAACAAATTCATGGGGAAAGTTGAAGATATGCATGCAAGAACTCAAATATGCTTAATTGATTTGAACTTGGTTTTTCATTTGATTTCTGTGTGTCACCAAAAGATGTGATTTTCTTGTTACATGTAGCATGTTGAAAGGATCGTGAATGTGTAACGAATCGATGAATTTATTGGAAATGGAAGTGCAACCAATCTGTTTGTATCTATTATCTTTGATTTTGTGTCTATGAGTAGGTTCTTTTGCAATAAAATACTCTGCCAGTCTGCCTTGAAAGATTTAGAATTTCTGCAGACAACAGGACTGTAGAGTTTACCAATTAAGAGGATGTGAAGTTGAAAATGAAGAGATTGCATCACGGAAATGTAATTTGATTTTAGGAAACTTTGATCAAACTTGTTTGTCTCTTCAATTGTTTACTTGCATTTCCAAGGCTAGTTGTTGTGCATACACATTGGATAGAAGTAGATCGAAGCTTGGGCTTATGAGAGAAGTCATGCAATACATTAATTTGAATGTGTAATGGCCCCAGACCATTATATTTTCTCCAACTTTAAATTCGATCATGGCATTAAAATTTTTACTTTTCAAATAATGAATGAAGTAGTTTATTATTTCTTGATACTATTTCAGTCCCTTTTATTGTCCCATAAATATAAGATTATAGATGATAGAGAAACAACCAGATTTTAATCTCATTTTCACTGCATCCCAGTAGCATGTGTGTGCAACAGAAATAGTACCTGCACTGACTAAAATCACAAACAAATGCTACAACCCCTATCTTTCTTTTCACATGAAATTACTACTCAGAAAGTGACACGCAACGAGATTGCAGATATTCAATTAAGCATATATCTTATTAACCGACTATTCATATAAGATTTTCACACCAAAATTTTCATGTTAAAGCCAGAGAGTGCACCATTTCTTTGTGACTTTGAGCATTGTAAGGACATTTTTCTGTTACCCACATGCGACTTGGATGCTAAAACAATCTGAAATCTGCAAGTCAAATCACAGAATTTGTTTGGTTTCTGTACACAGAATCTGTGTCAGAAATCTGTATTAGTTGAATCACTTTTTCACTTCACAAGTTGGCTGTTATAAGTAATCAAAACAGCCCGTTTCAGACAACAACAATAACCACAACAGAGTTTAGACTTCAAAAAATGTCAAGAAATGGAATTGGGTTCCTCAACATTCAAGTAATCATTTGCTTTTAGCTTTTTTTCTGCAGTGCCAGTGTTTTATGGTTGTTGTTTTTCACTCTTAAAAAGTGCTTTAATTGCCATGAAATTTGCTCCTTATACATGATTGATTTAGTGCAACATTTTTCTCTTACAGACTTGTGTTCTCAAAGTTCACGTATGGTATTATTGTTGGTATCGTTCCAACTAGTTATATCCAGAGCAATTGTTGTGACAGATTGAAAATACTTTTTTATTTTTTTCAGTAAGGTATTGTCATAGGGAGAAGCAAAGTGTGTGTTTTTCATTCAAATCATATGATAGTTTGCAATTATCTTTAGGAATCAATCTATACACAAACTGTTCATTTGCAATTAGTTTTGAAGTATTTTGTTTTTGTTACTTTCCACACTCACTGAATCAAAATCTTGTAGATTGACTTTGTTGTTACCTATTCACAATCTTTACTTCTATGTACCTTGCCGATTTTACCTTGTTCAACTTTCGTGAATGCTAGTAAAAGCATTTTCCGGTGATGGGGTACCTGAAGCAAAAGAATCTCCCCTTGTGGTTTGTTTTGGGGAAATGCTGATTGATTTTGTCCCAACTACTAATGGCCTTTCGTTGGCTGAGGCACCGGCGTTCAAGAAAGCTCCAGGAGGTGCACCAGCAAATGTTGCAGTTGGCATAGCTCGTCTAGGGGGTAAATCAGCTTTTATTGGGAAGGTACAATTTCTATATACTCTTTGTTAAACTTGTGCCAACTCATGTCGTGTTTCCTTGGAAGCTTGTTATGCTGTCTTTACTTTTATAATACATATTTTGTTTCTTTTTATTTTTTATTTTTTATTTGAGGTCTGTTTTCTTTTATCTCCTTTGTCTACCTAATTTACACTCCCTACCTGTAATTTTTTTCGCATGGATTCTTTTGTGCTGAAGAAGTGAAAAAGAGGCCAAGTACTTAGCAAGATGGATATTGGGTGTGATTGGATGACATTGTAACTAACTATGTCAATAAGTCCTTTGTAGATATCAAGTGAATCCATATTTGCATCTCCTGTGTGAACTCTTGTATGTGTACGAATTACAAGGAATAAACAATGGAAGTTACAACTTACACTGATCTTGGGCATGATTGGATGACATTGTATGTGTAAGGCAAGTACTTAGCAAGACGGATTTTGGGCGTGATTGGATGAAATTGTAAATAAATATGTCAATAAGTCCTTTGTAGATTTCAAATGAATCCATATTTGCATCTCCTGTTTGAACTCTCATATGTGTACAAATTACAATGAATAAACAATGGAATTTACAACTTACACTGCCTACTAGCATATGCTAAATGAAAACAGAAATCTTGTAATCCTTGAGTCTCTTTGAAGCTAGATTGATTACTCATCAGGAGAAGATTTACCACTACCTTATGCATTCTAACAAATTTTTCACAATGGAGGTCAACACATTCATCCTAATGTTTTCCTATCAAAATTGATAAATTATGTGTCTTAATTTTAAAACTTTACAAATCAGACATTAGTATTATATCATTTCGTTTTACATACAAATAAATTGATGCATTCCTGACGGACTGCTTGTGACACTTTCTGTTCTAACAAACAGAAAGAATCCATTTTGACATACCCGGGATATGTCTCTGTGTGCTTCTATGTGTCTTTATATTCTCTATAGTATTTAATGTTGCACGTGACTTGCTCAGGTTGGCGAAGATGAATTTGGTCACATGCTTGCTAATATATTGAAGGAAAACAATGTCAACAGCGATGGGATTCGATTTGACCCCGGAGCACGAACTGCATTAGCATTTGTTACATTGAGGAGTGATGGGGAACGTGAGTTCATGTTTTATCGTAATCCCAGTGCAGATATGTTGCTTAAGGAATCTGAAATTGATTTTGATTTAATTAGAAAGGTATGCGTGGTTTCTACAAGTTTTAATCTGACAAAGGAAAAAATCAAATAAGACAGCATAATGCTAATGCAAGTATATTCTTTAGAGGCTGTTGTGTTTGGCACCTATTATCCAAGTGCAATGACTTCTGTTGGTGGCTGAATTCTTTGTGACATATCAATATATATAATCTTAGTGCAATGACTTTCTGATTTTTTTCATCTAGTTTTTCGTTTGATTTTGCAACATATTTTGGCAGGCAAAAATTTTGCATCATGGTTCTATAAGTCTAATTACAGAACCATGCAAGTCAGCACACATTGCTGCAGCAAAAGCTGCAAAGGATGCTGGTGTGGTCGTGTCCTATGACCCGAACCTAAGGCTTCCACTGTGGCCCTCTGCAGATGCAGCAAGAGAAGGAATTCTCAGCATTTGGGAGACTGCTGATATTATCAAGGTATTGGCACCCTTCCAAAATTGTGTTTCTATTCTTATTTCATTAATAAAGGAAATTACTGTCTCTGATTATATCAAGTAAATAAATGTTCAGACAAGTGAAGAAGAGATTTCTTTTCTAACCAAAGGAGAAGACCCATATAACGATGAAGTTGTTCGTAAACTATTCCATCCAAATCTTAAATTGCTCCTTGTCACTGAGGGTCCGGACGGTTGCAGATATTACACCAAGGTATGTCCTCAAAATATTCTCTTTTAACATTTTTGTAATCTGTCATGTCATGAGATCGTGAAATATCTATAGATGGAAGCTTCTCAAAAGCATTCGTGGAACAAGAAATTACTCGAAGATTGACAAGATGATGTAGTTTATTGGAACTCCAGTCAAATCATACCATTTTCACTTCTGAAAAGTGAACTAGATCTTAAGTAACCTTATCTTTTGTAAGCTAGATAAGAATGTTTAAGACACTAGTGATCCTCATTCCGACATAAATCTTGGAATTATCAACTGAAATGTGAACGAGTAAGTTTCATGATTGAAATCTCCATCTGGCCGAGAGTTGAACAGTCTTGAGTCTTGCATTAGTGGACCTCCCATGAAAGATGTTTAATCATCCAGTTTAAGCTTCAACCATCGACTCTAATACTTGTGGAAGAGTTCCTCCATATGTCTGTTAACTAGTAACTGGCATTTGTCTTTAATATTGATATTTGTGAGAATCAAAAACCATTAATAATTCTCTAGTCAACTCTACTATTCAATTGCATTTGAGAGTGCAACACTCTACATTTGTTATAAGTTTCGTGAATCCTCCAAATCCGCTGCAAAAGTTATCTCTAATTTAAGCAGATTCTGAGAGGCCCTGAAATCAAATTGATAGAAACGTGGCTTATGGATGTTCCACAGAATGTGTTGCAAATTTAGTTCAATTGATCTTTCAATTAGTACAGCGATCTTAGCATCCAAATTTGTTGGTATACCAGACAATTCATTTCTCTCTAGCTATTAGAAAATCTAAACTGAGTTTACTATATGTTTCCAGGATTTCAATGGGCAAGTCAAGGGTTTAAAGGTAGATGCAATCGACACCACCGGTGCTGGGGATGCTTTCGTAGCTGGAACGTTATCTCAACTAGCTGTTGATCTCTCTTTGCTTGAGGTACTGCCCAATCTAATAAAGATAACACTACTTTTTACATCAACAATATGACCATATTGACACACATTTTCAAATGTCACAAATCTAATTTCTGAATTCATTATCAAAGTTTCAAAACGTCACCTTTCCATGCCCTTATTAAATTTGTGCGAATACCATTCCCTCTGCTTGATGCAACACCGTGTATATAACAATGTGGTGACGTATCTGGTTTCATCTTGTAGAAAGAAGACCAGCTAAGAGATGCTCTCAGGTTCGCCAATGCCTGCGGTGCACTGACTGTCATGGAAAGAGGAGCGATTCCAGCTTTGCCAACTAGAGAAGCTGTGCTGAATGCCATCTTGGAGTACGTGTAGTAGAAAATTCTTCTTCGAATGTATATATGTAAGTACTAGTAACTAGTTACCAACTTGAGTTTCCCCGTGATTATTATTATTCCTGTACCAGCTTTCCTAGGAACCGAATTGCCAAAATAATTTGAATGTATCATCATACATAGCCCTTTCATGTGTTGTGAGATTTGTTTTGATCCTTGAATCTCCATGCTGAACAATTTTTTCTGCCAAACAAAAGAAGGACAATGTTAATAGTGTAATAAAATGAAGTGGCTTAGTTATCTCATCTATCATGTCTCATTGTCAGTTTGTAACTCCACATTTTCATTTTAATCATGTTCAAGTATTCATCCTATATGTTTGAGAGCAGAATTGCATGAACAATAATCCTATATTCCTACATTATTATTTTAAAATTCACATCGTTTGTTCATTCAATCAATTTACAAAACATGACATGATACGCGATGTGATTGTGAAAAGTGTCAAATGTCACCTTTGGTGTAATTAAAATTTTGATATAATAGTTGAGAAGTGTAGTATTGGTAGTGAATTAAAGTGGTTTATAAAAGAAAAAAACCTGAAATAAATGTCATTAATTGAAAAAGCAGTTGTGGTGCAGTGATAAACCAAAGCCACCATGTTGTCTTTAAAGGTCTCGGGTTTACTCATAAAAAGTATCATTTATGTGGGCATTTTTCTCCACGTATGTAAATTGTTTTCTCCCATCTCCTGGAAGTTGATTCTAAGATCTTACCTTAAAGTCATGTAACAATTAATCCCGATAGCATTTTAGACTAGTCCCAATAATCTAATAAATAAATAAAGATATGTAATTAATTTGTTGATTTTAGTTGACCCATTATTAACCTTCTACAACCAAATTAGGTTGGGCAATCGGTAAAATAAATATAAAGTTTTATAAAATAAATAAGGGCATGAGAGTAAGCATGGGATGTGACTACTTGAAAGAATCATCATCTCCATGATGTAATGGACTAATATTCCAATCTCAATGTATTTATTAACTTATCAACTAACATGTAAAATCTTTCACTTACTCAAATTAATATTCATAAATACAACAACATTTTTTTTTTTGTTAATTTTTTTTTTTTTTTAATAAAACCGGTTTAAATCAATCTTTCGTCACACTAAGTCTCACTTATAAATAGTAAATGGAATCTTCCCTTATCACATAATATTTGTAGTAATCCAATCCAATTATAAATAGTAATTTAACTGTCTGATGAATCAACCAAACAAATACTAATTATTTTATGTTTCCACTTGTCATCATGCAATTACATTATCCCAACTCTCAACCTTGAAAATCTCAGTCAACTTTGAAACAGTTGATAGTTACACATTCTTATACAATATCCGTCCCAAAAGCGTAACCTCGCACATAACCTAATTCAAAGGCTGGCCTTACATTATCTTAACTAACTCTATTTTTTAATCAAGGACAGCCCCCAAGTCCACATCTCACATTTACTTACAAGGAAAGAAGAAAAAAAAGTTCCTAACAAATCTTAACGATCATTATCATAACTGTAAAACGAGATGGCCGAAGAAGAAAAGGAGAAAGCCGACCGTGAACGTATTTTCAAACGGTTTGATCTCAATGGTGATGGTCAAATCTCTGCGTCAGAGCTAGCGGATTGCTTGAAGGCGCTAGGGAATGTCTCTGCGGAGGAAGTTAAAAATATGATGGCGGAAATTGACACCAACGGTGACGGGTTCATTTCATATCAGGAATACATTAATTTTGCCCTTGCCAACCGTGGTTTAATAAAGGATGTTGCTAAGATATTCTAAGTATGTTTAATTATGCATTCAAATAATTTCTTTTGAATTCTTTTTAAGGTACAATTCCTTTCGGTTTTTTTTCTTTGGTTATGAAATTGTGTGATTTGAATATATGGTCATGGAAGATCCAATCTTGGATTATGTCCAATTGGAACATTGTAATGATAGAAGTGTAATGGTAGTTCAGCTATTATCTCATATCATCTTTAATTAATCATCTTTTTTTTTTTTTAATTGTGTATTGATAGATCTTTTTATTTTCTTTTGGCTATATAATAGGTCATATAACATGACACCAAAAAGTTACTTTGGGGTTTCATATGTTATTTGACACGACTCGAAATTAATGAATTTTGCTTGAACTTAACCAATTTTAAATCAAATTTATTGTCAAATTTTGTAAATTACTTACATATATAAAATGAGTTAGGGTTATTATTTATATTTCAAAGGATGGATAAACAAAAATATAAAATTTTAAATCTTAATATTGGATCTAATGAACAAATGGGTGTAAAGTGTAAATTTTTATCATGTCAAATGGATTTAGTCATGGTACTTAATTGACACTTTATTAAATTAAGCTACACAAGTTTTTGTTGTGTTTTCCTTTGTTGTGTCTACTTATTTAATAAATGGGTTGTGTTAATTTTTAAACCTAACAAAATCCTATCCCAAAAAACACCATTCGTGAATCAGAAAATGCATGAAATTCACATGATTTTTAGGTCCAGAACAGTTTTTATCTAGTGCAAATATTTGTATTTTTTTAGAATACAAAATTTTCTCTTTTAATGTATTTATTTTTTCTAGCAAGCACTACAACAGAATAAGCCTACGAAGGCAAAACAAAAATGCCGTCATATCGTTTCAACGGCAGTGGTTCAGCATGCCGTAATTTAAGATGTCGTGGAAACTTGATCATTTTTACGGCAATAATGTACAGTCGTTAAATAGTTTATCACGACAATACAATTATGTCGTTACATTACTTCAACAGCAAAATAAATTTGTCATTATATTGAAGAATAATTAATCATCAATTAAAATTTATAGACCAATTTAGTTTTGAAATGGTGACTCAAAATGATTTATTACTAGTCATTACGATATCATTAATAACAATACCAAGTTGCTATTCTTCAATAAATACAAATAATTCAATAATATTAAATCATTATAATTATTAATTGTGTCCATCAATTTAATGAATAAATTCAATACATTGACACAAACATGTGTTTATAATAAATATCTAATTATATTATATAAAGTTGGTAAGTACAAAAGTTGTCTTTCAATCCTAATAACATCTAGTACAATTTGTTTCCATGTCAAACAAATTATCATAGATATTCCCAAAATCATTTATATGATATACAATATATATATAGCTGTCACGGAACATTTACATATAGCTTTATTTAACATATATATATACATTAAACAAACTACCAATAGATAACATAAATATGAGTTACCATATATATATATATATATATATATATTAAGAAAGTGTCCGATACAAAACAATAAAAAAACCACTTCCTTTCTTGGGTGCAATGTTTCTATTTACTCTAGTTCCCTGCAAAACGAAAAGAAATAGGGTATATGAAAGTCGAATTTTAAATTATAAGATAATTTTAATACAAGCTAATTAAACTAACAAAAGCAAAGCATATAACCACATGAATGAAACAAAACTGCAGAAGTTAAACTAACAAAAAATAGAGAATTTAATCTAATAAAACTACTACAACAATAGGCTAATAAGTTGAAATTATTAATTTAAAATTTCAATTTGACTCCTAATTATAAATAAGCTAGGGGATGACAATAAATTAAGTCAGGGTTTAGAAAAACTAAGTTCAAGGTAGATATATATATATACATATATATATATATATATATAATTGAATTCAACAAAATTTAGAGTATTATGCAAATCCCATAGTAGTAAATGGTTGTCAGTGCCTCCTGTCACCAATTTGCATTTCCTTCTCAACAAAGCAGATGCTAAAGCCTGAGCATTCTTCCTCACCTGTTGCATATACGCCTTGTACTCTGGAGTTGCCACTTGTTTCAGGGCTATGGCAAGAGCAGCAATGTGATTATTGTGAGGACCCCCTTGCAATGATGGATGTACTGCAAAGTTTATTCTGTCTTCAAAATCATAATGGCTACTACCATCACTGTGACCAAGAGACATGCCTTGCTTCCTTGATTTTTTGCCTCTGCGAAAGAATATGATACCTCCCCTGGGACCCCTAAGACTCTTGTGAGTGGTTGAGGTAACAATATCACAGTAGTCAAAAGGACTAGCACATTCCTGTACAAGTTAACAGCAATTATTAGCAAAGAAATTCATAGTACAGAGTTTTTTATTTATTCCATCTAATGAAACAATAGACTTTTCCCTTGTCTAATAAGGTTATTCCTCTATATCTCAAGAATGTTAAATTAGACAAAAAAATAGATTTAAAAAAGATGCAAGCGATGGCACAGACAAATAACCTATTATAGAAGCTAGTTTAGAGTATCTTATTGCTCAATCAACTTTCATGACCTAAAATATTAAGTTCTTTACATAAATTAAAATTACTTTTAACAGCTTCTAAACATTGGAAAGCTTGTACGTATAAAGAATACTTGCATTGACTAGAATACTTAAAACATAGACTAACAAAATCATTTTTTATTGACCTAATGACAGGTTACCTCCTATCAAATAATCTTTTAATCTGACTATTGCAAAATGAAGTTGAGAAATCATGAGTTCTGCACAGATACATAATCATGCATAACCAACCACCACAAAAGAAAATGGAAAAATTATAACATGTTCATTTTGGCAGCAAGAGGCTTATTTATCAACCAACCAAGAAATTCAAAATCACGGCATTCAAACATAATTGATGCAAAAACCCAAACCAGTTTATCATCCTGACTTCTTGTTTATCTAAGTGTCATTCTATATTGAAACAATAAAGTCACAAAATTTTCACTCATTGACTGCATAACGATCCAAATATATATTCTCGAAAAAGAATTATTGGCCACAACAATAGAATGTCAAAAAAATCTCAACAGAGTTAGAATAACAAACATCTCAAAGTACATAAATGAGAAAACTTGCAAACAACTGGTACGCATAAATGTTTCTGGTACGCAAACATCTCAAAGTACATAAATGTTTGTCCAGGCCCGTGCCTCTGCTGAAAGAACAAAAAAAGAACCTGAAATGAAGTAATCAAAATCATGTTATCGAAAGTTAAGAAGATCAAGAGCTGAAATGAAATTTATTGTTGAGAAGGGAAGTGCGTGTAGAATGTGAGATTGAATCGGAAGCATTGGGAGAGACCTTAGTGCCTAATTACATAGACCAATTAGGATGGCATCGGAAGCATTAAGAGAGACCTTTGTGCCTAATTACATTGACCGATTAGGATGCCATCGAGTGGTCGAAACTCAGTTTCGATACAATATTCATCTGGTCAAACATTTATATTTTGTTTTTTATCTCAGCCAAATTATCAAACACCTAGTACGCATCTTATTTCTTCTATTGTTAAGCTCGTCAACAATCATCAATTTGTTACCCAACCATCATATTAGTAACTACCTACAGAGAATTCCTCAAAACCCATCAAACAAAATTCAAGAAAGGACCTGAAGAGTAGCGAGAAGAAGAGCAATAGAGAGGACCGTGGTGATATGAGTGCGAGAGTCAAAAACAGAGAGGCAAGCTTTGCAACAAAGGAATGGAGAGCTTGAGAGACTTGAAGAGCAACAGCGACAAGCTGCTCGAAAGCACATTCATTCTCTCCGTCAGCTTATTGAAAGCTCCGATCAGCTCCACCACCATCTTCTCCCCAACCGTCGATGAAGCAGACAAAGAATAAGAGGGCAACAACAAATATGCTTTAGGTCCTAGTCTTTTGAGGCCACTGAATTTGGACGGAGTGACCAGAATCTGCCCCAGTCGATCTCCAGAGAGTGGAGAAAAGTTTTTTATTTTGTTTTGATAGAATCTGTCAACCCAATATTGGGTTTGGCTAAAACAGGTAAAAAATTTATTAATTTTAGCGGGATGTGTACAAGCAATAGATGGGGGAAATTCAGGAGGGAAAGGAAAGCAATTGATGGGAATCCAAAATATTTATTTATGTATACAAGTCATTTGACGGCGATTTATAACATTATCCCGTTGTTTTTCAGTTTTGTGAATTGCTTTTACGGGGTATCATAAACATATGCCGTGAATATACTTTTATGAAAATAAAAAATTTTATTTTATTACATAATTGTATTTTAACGGCATTTTTTTGTTTTATACCGTGAAATTCTTGTCGTGAATGATTAATTTTCTTGTAGAAACCAGAATGAAATTTAAAGAAAATAACTCCACACCTAACTGTTGCTTTCATTGTACTGAAATATGATTTAGCGTGATCTTGTTCATCAATATTCTTTCTATATTTATCAGCAGAAGAAGAAACATAAGAGGAAAATTCGATTGTCCAATTGACTTTTTGTTGCAACTTGGTTGATTCAATAGGCGTAACCAAATTTTTTTGTAGCTCTCACGTTAATTTGGGGTAATTTGGGATCTGAAAAATAAGACATCATTCGAAACTAGCAGTATTAAAATTGTAAATATGAAATCCATATAACCAAATCATCTTATCAACGTAATACTGATAGGAAATGACTCAACTATAGTATTTAAAACTTAAGGTTGACACGTGATACGTTCCCTCATGTGTAACGTAGATAAATAACAGATGATAGACACATGCTACACGTCTACTCCCATATAACATGTATAACGAGATAATTTTCAGATAAAAAGAAAAAAGAGAGTTTAAATTAGAGACTTTCAAGTTTCGATATTAAATTTATTATCATTAGATTCAAAAATTTTAGTTGATAAAAAAAAATCCAACTATAATATTTAAAACTTGAAGTTGACACGTGACGGAAACCATTAAAATCAATCATTATTTGCTTAACCTCGTACATAATATAAAAGTAGAAAACTTCTCTTACGTGTTACAAAAGATGCATGATAAGACTTCTTCCCATTAAATCCAATTGACTTTTAGTTATTTCTTAGCCGATTAAATAAGGGCAGCCAAAGGTATTTTATATTTTATTTTTTATTTTTTAAACTATAACATTAATTTAGGAGTTGGAAAAGTGAGACATTACTCAAACCAGTAGCCTTAAGAGAGTAAAAATGAAACACATATCAGCGATCAACCTCATCTCATCAATGTAATTAAGTTATAAAGGTTGATGGAGCCATCGAAATCAATCATTATTAGCTTGGCTTGGATATATAATTCAAAAGTAAAAAATTTCTTATATATATATATATATATATATTGAGTGCATATGGTGAGACTTAAATCTTGTCACTAAAATAGATAGAAAAGTACTAAAATGGATAGAAAAGTACACAATTGCCTGAACTACAAAGATGGTTGAATAGTTTGGTCCAAAACAATGTGATTTTCTTTTTGTTAACAGCCAAATATCAGAACATTAACAGTGCTTCAAAACTCCAAAAACATCATCAAAGTCAGATCAACAATCCTACTGAAAAATGAAGAAATGAAGACCATTACACTTTTCCCCTCTTGAGTGGCATAGAGGGACAGGTAAAATGTAAAACTATTTACACACACAATTTCTCACCATCAGAAGCCTTTTTTTAGTTATGTACAAATTCTAACACCTTTTTTTTTTTTTTTAATCCCTGTTCTAACATCTAACAGTACCTATTCTCCCAAGGAAGCAACACAAATAAAATGGTGACAATAAAATTGATTAGAGAGTTTTGTTTCGTGTTAGATTTCACCGGCAGTAAAGATGGTCATCTTCTTCAAACTCGGAAACTCCTAGCATTGCTAGAGCCAAGTGATTTGACATCTCACTTTTCGTCTGTTGTAACTGAGGATAACAATCTATAATGCCAGAAAAATTGTGCTTTCTTTTACTGGAGTAAATTAGTTCTTCACCTCTAAGTATGGCGATGATTTCGTCAATACCAGGTCTTCGTGATTCTTCGCTACTTATGCAGGCAGCTGCAGCTTGGATCATCCGTGCTATTTGAGTCGAATTTCGCATAGTGCATTTCAGCCGCGGATCAAGCAACTCTTCCACAGCCGCCATTCCTTTATGCAACAAGGGTTTCGCCTGCAATGGAAATATATATATAGAGATCATAATTAGTATTTTCATTTCACCTATGTTGACCAGATTTCACAAGTCACATTCAAGCATCAAACAGAACCAATCATGTTTCTTCAAGGGAAAAAAAAAAAAAAAATTATTTCGTCCAACGGTTCCAAGTAGTTGCGGATTCATCAACTAAGTATATGACAGACACTTCCACCTTTTACATCAAAAACAAAAACCAAATTTCGTTTTCATTCAACCCCACTAGGAGAAATGTGGGATTAACAATAATTGTGGTAATTAAAACATTACGAGGATCAATGTTCATTGACTAAGTCTCAGTAGCGTGCAGTTTACACATTTTAGCTCCTGTCAATATCAAGGCAATTTAGGAGGACCCCTTCTCTTAATTTGGAGGCTAATATGGCAACCATAACTCGATTAAGTCAATGCAAGAAATGGATAGGTCACCAACATAGTACAATCAGAATAACCTACCCACAGCACCAAATTCTCTTCTCCTGCTGGCCTTCTTGCTTCAATTGGTTTTCGTCCAGTTAGCAGTTCTAGTAGGACCACTCCAAATGCGTACACATCGGTCTTATCAGATACTTTTCCATGTTGAAAATACTCGGGAGCCAAGTAACTGTAAACACGAATTAAGTTTTCGGTTAATGGAAGATCTTAATCAATAATATGTTCTTCACTGGATAAACAAAACAAAGTTTTACGACCAAGCATACCCGAATGTTCCTTTGACTGTTTTGCAAAGGAAAGGAACCGAAGGAGCAGAAGTCCAAGTAGCTAATCCGAAATCACATAACTGCAAACACCATCATTTCAACACAAATCAAACCAAAAAAATAGATAACTACGATCAACAATGCTTGTTCGTCCAATGCACACACGAAAAGCGTATGGCATGGAATAAAAATTCCTCACCTTAGGCGTCTTCTTGGAAGAAAGGAGGATGTTCGAGGGCTTGATGTCTCTATGAACAACACATCTTTCGGTTCCATTATGCAAATACGCTATCGCCTTGGCAATTCCAACCGCAACCTTATACCTCACAGACCAAGGCAATGTTGAACACCCCTTTACACCTTTCTTCTTGTCTACAGACACAAAACAGGACAAATCACTTACACAAGTCCAAACCTCACAAATTGCAATCCAAAATTGAATTTCACAAAAGGGAAACCAAGAAAACAAAGCATACCATGTAAATGGCGCTCCAAGCTACCACCAGAGACATACTTGTAGACCAAGAACAAACCCTCTTCAGGGTCAATACAGAAACCAACAAGAGGTACAATATTTGGATTGTGAAGAGAGCTAGCAATCATCAACTCTCTACAAAATGCCTTGGAAGACTCCTTGTCTTCCTTGTCTAGTCTTTTGATAGCCACTACAGTCCTCAACAACCCAACTCTACCTCTAAAAACAAAGCTCAAAGCTCCTCTGCCCAAAACTCTCCCTAACCATCACAACAAACACCAATCAATATCTAAAAACCAATCAAGAACAAAACTTTATAGACAAAAACACAACAAAAATTTTAAAATTTTTTCTTAAAAAAAAAAAAAAAATCTACCTTTGGAGAAATTTCTAGTGGCAGCAAGGATTTCACCATAGCTAAGTCTGATCAAAGAATTAGCAACTGGGGAGATACTCCTCTCAAGAGACTGAATCCTCCTCCATTTGAGCTCCTGAGCATGAGAGTCACACACACCATTGTCCAAATTCACCATCAGAACAGTAGCAGACGCAGAGGAGGACATGTTCATGGACTCAAGCTCAACTTGGGAGCAGAAACTGAACCTGAAAGAAGAGTGGACTGATTGTGGATCAGTACTGGTTAGCTCTGCTCCTCCCCCACCTGACTCTGCAAGCAACCAGGCCTTGTTGTGCTCCAAGTTGCCACCTTTCTTGCTGCTTGCATCTCCATTGTTGTGAGGAGGTAGAAAACAGGCCAAACCAAAACCCCATATCATCTTTTTCAATAAAATTTTGATCTTTGGTTCCTTATAGGGGTGGTGGTTGTAGTCACAGAAAGAGGTGGTGGTGGTCGTGGTGGTGGAGGTGTAGGGAGCAGTGATTAGAGCATTGTGTGGTGGAGGCGTGTTCTTGGTTGTGTTGTCAGTGGAAGTAGTACTTTCTTGGGAGACACCAACCATTGTTTTCCTGATGAGAGATCTCAAAATGAGAGAGCGCAGACACCCACAAGCCAAACAAAGAGAGAGAGAGGGAGAGGAACAGAGAATTATAAATAAAGTGAAAGCTGCTTTGCTTCAAGGGTGGGAGAGAATTTGTAAAAGATAAAAAAGGGGACACATAGAGAGAGAGAGAGAGAGAGAGAGTTAATGCCTGTTGATTGACTACATGAAAACTGAGAAGAAGCACATGAATGGAGGGGTTTTCTGATGATTAAATTAATTACAGATTTTTTTTTTTGAAAAACAAATTAACTATAGATTTTTTTCTTTTTTTGGAGTTCGAAAATTAATAATTGATTGAAAAAAGAAAAATGAAAGTGTATTATATTTGTTTTTGAGGAAATATTGGGGTCTAAATTTATAAAAGTTTTGATTGAAATATCAAAAGATAATATTTTTGAAGTAAAGAAATATTCAGGAATATTTTTTATATCGATTATTTTAAAATATGAAATATTATGGGTGTTCAATTTTCCTTTTGTTGAAGTAAATTTTTTTGTTTAAAATAAAGAAAATGAAAAATTGGGTTGGTGTGTTTTTAGGTGGAGGAAAAATGTAAAGATGTTGGTTAGTTGATGGTGATGATGGCGTCAATGGGGGGCGTGTGTGTATGTACGATGCTGGTGTTGTTATTTTTAAAGCAGAGGAGGAAGATTGCGAGAAAAAAAAAAGAGAGATTCTTGGTGCTAAGGCTGAAGTGGACAAGCGGAACCCACCGCCCAGACTGTGGAAAGAGAGATAATACCAAGTACCAATCAGAAAAAGTGGATGCTTGTGGGTTATTGGTTTTCTCACCCTTTGGGTTATGAATGGTCTAATTATGATTTTCGGGTTTTGTGAAAGCACACTTTTAGGAAAGAAATAATTATTAGGGAGCTCATTTTTTTATCGGGAAGAAAGAATAACTTTCTCGTGTCTTATCCGTCAATTTTACGACTACGATAAGATAGGTTAATAAAATATTATTATTTTTTAAACTTCTTTTCATTATTTTTTTTTTTTTCATTAACTCACCTTACTATATCAATACGTGAAATAGCCTTACGAAGACGAGGATGTGATATAAATGATTGATGTTATATTATTAAAAAATTTATTTAAATTTATTATAAAAATAATATAATAAATTTTTATATAATTATTATATCATCGATATATCATTCTAAAATTAATATCGTAGTTACAAATCAATTTATCATATTATTTTGGTAAAATTTTTGAATGAATTTTTAAAAAATATAATATTATTCTATCTAAATATTCTCTTAAAATAAAATTAATATACAATCACTCATTTTTTATATTAAATAATGAGATTAAATGATATTTTTTTTTGCTTTTAGGAAAGAAATAATTAATGGTGAATTAATTTCTTACTAGGGATGTTTACCTTTTATCAAGAGAGGGATATTATCCAAACATTTTTCAAAAATAAAATTAATATGTAATTACTCATTTTTTATATTAAAATATGAGATTCATTGATATTATTTTTCTTGAGTTTTTTAGATTTTTTTCTTCTTATTATCATTTATATTAAGAGAGAACTCCTTACAAAATATATATATATTACTTATAACATCCACTCTTGAATCTTAATTAAATGGGTAGATAACTCTCATTCAAACAAGCAATCTTAATTTGGTGGTACATGACTCTCATTCAATGCCAATAACAGAAGGTTCAAGTCTTATTATATATTCATTATATATTGTACAAATAAATATTTGAGTCACACATAATTATTCATTTTGGTAATTGATATTTGATTAGTGCCTATAATGATTGATCGATTTTTAAGTCACATATATATAATGAATTATTAATTCCCACCATTAGTAGACATTTTAGCCACACATGAAATGAAATGATATGATTAATTCTAACGGTTCTCGACATAGACATTTATTTAGTAAAAAATTCACTTGCAGATTTAGTGATTAATATTGACATGTCCCAATCGATAATAGCTATCAAAAATTGCATATGTAATGATTAATCTTGATAAATCACGATCTAAAATCTGTCTGTTTCAACTCAAATAAAAAGAAATATATAATTATTTAGTTTGTTAATTAAGTATAAACTCGTATCAAAAGGACAAATATGGAAACACAATCACTTAGTTTCCAATTTATGTAAAAAGCATGCAAAAAGAGATTATGGCTAATTATTAGCTTATCAACATAAGAGATTTTATTTGACTTCAAAACGATCAAATTTAATTAAAATTTTGTGCCTTTTGTAATTCCTATCTATAGGAGACCTTTCTTAATCTGTATAGTTTAAATGCGAATATGGTCGTTAATTTTGACGAGTTTTAATGTGCTTTCAATGATCTTATGGGACATAATTATTACCTAAGTTTAGATTTTTAGCTTTTTGAATATTGAAAGTTGAGACACATGTAACATATAAATGTAATGAGATGATTAATGCCCAATTATAGAGAAAGAAAAAAAGTTGGGAAAAAGGGGAAGCTGCAAAGTGGGATTTGAGAGTATAATCACTGATTAATAAAATCATAATTTAATAATTAAAAATAATGACAAGTGGCTAGTTGGGTGACCATCCAGCACCTTCCAACATACAACAAGCTATCTTTGACATAGCGACTCATCTCCTTCTCATGACCCCCGAACCTTAATCAAATTTAGATGAGTTAATTTTTAATTTAATTTTTCTATCTAAAATTAAGTTAACTATTCCCTCTTTTAGGAGTCATTTTTTGAAATCCGAAAAATAAATAGTACTAAAACTTAATGAATAGTGATTAAAATTTAAAATTTGAGTAATATTTTTTTTTTGTTATATTTAAATGTATAGTAATCTTGTTTTTTTTTTTTTTTAAGTTGTAATTGTCTAAAAACTACTAATTTGACATTTATATAATTTACTATTCGTTATGTAATTTCATTTAATATGGTTCAAACAATTACAAATAAATTATATAGCAAATACTAAAACATTTTTATGTATAACTGCAACAAAAGTTTAAATTGTAAGGACATATATACCTTCTACTAAAATTAAATAAGAATAATCAAATACTTATAAAAGTCAATTTGTAATTCGATATCTGAGTTATTGTATAAATACTTAACCTGTATTAGAGCATTAAAAAGAATCTATATAATGTAAAATTATGACAAATTTAGAAATATGTTATTTTAGGAAGATAGACTTATAATAAAGTATTTAAAGATTCATTCGATAATTTGGAATTCGTTAAAAGTCAAAAATAATAATTTTTTTTTCATTTATTTTTGGCAAGTTTTAACTTTTAAGTTGTTTAATTTGAGCATTTAAAAAAAAAAAAAAAGATAACTCAATATGTATAATTCAACATTATTAAGTTATAACCGTAAAAAACAAACAATCTCTTAAATAATTAATTGTGAATTATTTATCAATGCACAACTCATAAAGAATGCTCATACTTGTGTTAATTATTTTTGCATATCAAATGAATTTATAATATCATTCCATTAGAAGATTTTCAAGTTTCTTTTTCCTTTTGCTTTATGGTATAATACTTTGTATTTTTGAAATTAAATAACATAAAAGACCTTTCAAAATACATGTTTTTCATGAGATGTGTTTTAAATAGTGTACAAACTAATAACCCTAGTATTTAAAGTGAATACTGAAATTAATGATGTGAAAAACTTTTGTTTTTAATTAGATTTTATCTAAATCATATACAAAAGAAGCTATTCTTAATTTGGTTACACTTCTTCATCATTTAAATGGGTTTAACCCATTTCCCCCCTGTAGTTTGAAAAGTGGGAGAATTTTTCTTAACTAAATTCATGAACAAATTGATATATAAATATTAAAGTTACACATTTAAATTAATAAAATATCATTTATATCACTTTAATTTACTCAAATTTCAAAACGCAAATCATATAATTTGAATTGAATATATCTAGATTTTAATTGATCCATTTAAATTATGATTAAATATACTTAAACTTTTAAAATATTTTAAATTTTAATAAATATTAGATTAAATATACAACCCTAAATTTTATTCCTCTCTCACTTCAAGTCGTATTCACATCTAAGCTGGTCAAAGGCAACCATATTAAATGTTGATATGGTGTCTTTAACTTTTTCCTTGTTGATTTATCTAACGAGAAAAGGTTCTGTTTTTCATGACATAGCACATGATATTTATTCCATTCTATTTTTTCCGCAAAACATCATCTTTATCCATAGCTATAGAACTTTATCAATTATTGTTGGTAGGTTTCTTGTACATTTACATTCAGATATATAAGTGAATAAGGAAAAAAAAATTACATTTTCAAGACATATACATTTATAACAATTATATTATAATTATAATATAATATGACACTGATCTTTAAAGATTTGTCCAGACCTATAAATGTTAAATACCTTACGTGCGACCTAGAAGGACACTCCTATAACATTAAAAAATATATACTCACACAATATAGATAAAAAACTCTTAACATATTTTAAACAATATATATCGTGGGCCTCGGCCCTTATAAGAAGATAAAAAAAAAAGTGCATTAACTAATTAAACTAAGAGTGGATGTGCCGAAATTTATAATACTATTAGTCATGTAATTTGATAAACAAATAAATTCAACCTCATTAAAAAATGAAATTCATTTCCTACCTCATAATATAATAATTTTGACTATCTTTATTATGGCTGGCTTGATAACTACGCCAATTAGGTGATATATTATTAATTGAGGGTAAGTAACATCAATTCAAAAATAAGTCATGTTGTTGTGCTCAGGTTCAGATGTTTCTATCAAAAAATATTAAAGGGATTTGGCAATTGACTATGGTCATAGTAGCTAACTTTGTTTTTAAATTCTATTAATTAGGTAGTTGACCTAGTAACTAAATACCTTCCAACTAATTTTTTTGACGAAATGAAGAACACACGAATTGTAATTTGGAATGTTCTTTGAGAGCAGCCGTTTCAAGTAAAATCAAGACAATAATTAAGCATTCTATTTAACTATTTAAAGACAATTTATTAGACATTAATTTAATGGGAGAATTACCCACAACCTACCTCTAAGTTTGATATTGACAGGCGGGTATAATATTTTAAGTTTTTTGTAATGTCCTCCCCTGACTAACAGATTGGCTGGATTTGACCATCTTTGACCGTTCAAAAAATGTTGAAAGACCAAAATACCCCTGAGTACAGTCAGTCTTTTCCTCTGCTTCTTCTCCTTCTTCTCTTCCATTTCTTCATCTTTTTCCAGTACAGTCAGATCGGAACCCAGATCCGGATGTGGTGATATCCAAGCTGCTGTGACCTGCAGCAAGGAGGAAGTGAGCTGGTGAGTGCAACCCGAGCAGAGCAGCCATCGTTTTTCTATCTCCACTCAGTTTTCAGCAGGTTAGTGACTAAAATTACAGATCCGGATGTGGTTTTCGACTGGGTTTCCAGATCGGAAACCCAGATCGATGTGGATCTGGGTTTCCAGATCTGGAAACCCAGACCGATCTGGATCTGGGTTTCCAGACCAGATCCGGAAACCCAGACGACGTCTGGGCTGCCGGATCGGAAGCCCAGACGTCGTCTGGGTTTCCGATCGGAAGCCCAGACGTCGTCTGGGTTTCCAGACGTCTGGGAACCCAGACCCAGACGACGTCTGGGTTCCCAGATCTGGAAACCCAGATCGTCGTCTGGGTTTCCGTCTGGGAACCCAGACGACCCAGACGTCGATCGACGTCGACAACCCAGACGTCGATCGACGTCCCAGACAACCCACACAACCCACACAACCCAGATCTGGGTCCAGCAGATCGATGGAGAAAATGAAGATGAAGAGAAGAAGGAGGAGAGAGGGAGAGAAACTGGAAAAAGATGAAGAAATGGAAGAGAAGAAGAGAAGAAGCAGAGGAAAAGACTGACTGTACTCAGGGGCATTTTGGTCTTTCAACATTTTTTGAACGGTCAAAGATAGTCAAATCCAGCCAATCTGTTAGTCAGGGGAGGACATTGTAAAAAACTCAAAATATGATACCCGCCTGTCAATATCAAACTTAGAGGTAGGTTGTGGGTAATTCTCCCTTAATTTAATTATCAATTGTTTCTTCAAATACAGATTAGACACTCTTTTCATCTAGAAACATTTATTTAATTTACGTATATAATTATAATATTATTAGACATCAATGCTTAAGGATCTACGAGGGCCTATTAAAATCTACTTCACTCATATTAAGAGAGATCAATTTTTACAACAAGGAAAGAAATTCTTCATACGTGATGTTAAATATGCATGGTGTAACTCAAATCCACGTCATGAAATTAATTAACCTATGTTATTTATTTCAACATTACATGCATCAAACTATTTTCATTAACTCAGATTTTATTTTTCTAATACCAAAAACATTTTTATTTAAGTCATATATATTCTCCTAACTAGCAACCATAATATTAATGGAAATTTGCTTTCTAAGAAGAAAAATTAACGTGGCTTCAATTGAGAGGACCCAATTTGGTTCCCACCTAGAAATTATGATGTGGAACCCAATTTGGACACAAACAAAATGAAAAGAAAAATTAATTGGCGTGACAAAAGAAGAGTTCTGGTAAGGTTAGTCACTCTTAATATGTTTATAGAATTTGATAATTATTAATGTGGGCCTTGCACGTGTGTCATTAGTCGATACCTAATTGGTACCAACCAATATCATTTTCATTTTTTTTTTAATTAATGTATTTGGAATAAAATCCACTTTTGCTGTAAGATTGTAAAAACATGCTACTTGGCATGCATTCCATGGGTAATGGTATTTTATGAAAAAGATATTAGTTCACCTTATCTTTAAAGTACAATATTTTGATTTTCAAGAACATAATCATTAGGTTTTTACTCAGGTCCGTACAAAATATTTGTGAATTTCGACGAAGTTTCAATTTGTGGAATTTATTCTCTCAAAAAGAGATTTGTGGAGTTTAAATGCCAACATGTGTATGTGGGAGTACGAAATGGTTGATTTTACAGTAATTATATAAACACATACAATGTGTTTTTTAAAAATAAAAATAAAAAAATAATTATTAAGGTATTGCCACAGTTCCATGGATACATTTAAAGCTAAACATAAATACATAGTTATTTATATCATTTTATACAAAGTTAAATGTATTGAAATGAGTTGGTAATCTTAAAGTCATAACTTTTTTTCTTATATATATGAAAAAAAAAAAGAGCTATAAAAAATAATAATAAATTAAAATATTGCCTAACACGTTAATCGAGGAAAATGGAGGTGGTGAACAATTTTATTCATTTAATTATCGGTTACCATCAGGCCTATAGTATGTAAAACCTTAGATTGACACGTGATATATTTTTTCACGTATAACATAAATAGATGATAAATGTCAGACATATATTAAATATCCTTTATTGTTATAATATATATAACAAAAATTTAAGATAAAGAGAGAATAGAAGATTTGAATCAAAGATTTTTAAACTTTGATACTATGTTAGTTACCATCAGATCAAAAATTTATGTTAATAGGAAAGAATTCAACTATAGTATTTAAGACGACACATAACATTAATAATTATATATTTGTATCTCAAAGGGGTTATTTTTGGATAAAATTACCTTTTAATAATTTTTTTTTCTCTCCTCTTCTCATTTCAGATTTCTCCTTGAAGGTAAAATTCACTGAAGTTCTCTATATTGAAACTAACCCTTTAATATATATATATATATATTTATCTCCTCATATTCAGATTTCACCTTGAAAGCGAAATTCATCGAAATTCCCAATATTGATACTGTAATTTCTCTTTGTTTTTTTTTTCTTCTTCTCTCCTCCTGTTCAGATTTCTCCCTAAAAGCGAAATGCATCGAAGTTCCATATATTGATGCTGTAGTTTTGAAGACGAAGAAGAAAAAGAATTCAAAGAAGAAGAAGAAGAATGAGAAGAATGGGTGCTCTGATGGAAGAACATCGTAAAAGAATTCAAAGAAGAAGAAGAAGAACATCATCAAAGTCGAGGTGCTTTGATGGAAGAAGAAGAAGAAGGAGAAGAAGGGGTGCTGTGATGGAAGAACATCGTCAAAGTCGAAATGATGACAAGAGATGAGTCATAGGAGAGGAGATGATTTTTAAATGGGAGAGCGTAATTTTGTTCGAAAGATTATAGCTTTTGCATAGAAATGCTAAAAACTTTGAAAATGGATAAAATTGATAAGCACTATAATTTTTGTCATTTCTATCTTTTTGCACGCATACACGCACATGCATACACACATAAACACATACATACATAACACATATGAATATATATATGTGTGTGTGTGTGTGTGCGCGCGCGTGTGTGCATGTGTGTGTGAATTATTACAAGTTTGAAAATTGGGAAATGAGAACATAACTTAAATTCATGATCTCATTGATTTGGGTAAAAAAAACTCACAATCTTATTGATGTGTGTACGAGGGATTTACTATCAGATCACCTCGGCTTCTGTAAGTCACATATATAATTACATAGCACTACTAAGAGAGTCCAAAATCTATTATTAGGGTTTTGCCAAGGTATAATTGTTATGCAAAATTTAGTACTATTAACGTAGGAAAATGGTTTCCTCAGTCAACGAGGTTCTTTTTGGGCCCAAGCTGCAATCCATAGTAAATAAGAGAAAGAAAGGAGAAAACAGAGGCAGAGGAAGAAGAAAACGAGAGAAGAGAGACAAAAGGCACAAAGGATCTACGTGATTCGGCCAAAGGGAAGGCCTACGTCCACGACACCGGCTCTGGTGAGGGGCGCGACAGTTACTGTTATTACTGTTCATTTTGTTACAGCTATAGAGAGAGAGAGAGAGCTATAAAGAACCAGCCCCTTTACAATGAAAATCACTCATATTTATCGGGAGGGAGAGGAGCTACAGTAATAGTACAACTTAAATAGGAAAGCATTAAATGCATATTACAATTTTTAAAGTCTTTTGTTACAAAGTCTGAGTCGTCTGACATGGTAGGTGAGATCCCCGAAAATCGTGTTGTTAATATTCTGATAAGGGCTTGGCGCGTGCACGTCACGCTGTCCGCGAGTTGGCGCGGTTCTGGGCGAGCAGATCTGAGCGATCGGATTCGGCGGACAGGCTGACGGATAGCAATCAGCGCCAGCGGACAGCGGTCAGAACCAACGGCCAGCGGACAGACTGACGGATAGTGATCAGCACTAGTGGTCAGCAGTTAGGCTGTCAGCGGACAGAATCAGCGGTCAGACTATCAGCGGACAGGATTAACGGTCACACTGTCAGCGGTCAAGCTATTAATGAGCAGCCGAGCGATCAGGCGGGCAAGCAGATCTGGACGCCTTGTTGCCGCTGGTTGCTGTTATAACTTTTTGATAGCAAATGTAAACCTCAAGAACACATCCATTAAAACAATAACTTTGAGGACGCAAACGATATCAACCAGGGAACCCCAGGTGCCACGCTATAGAGCACGAAAATCCCTTTCCGAAAACATATTATAATAGTCAATCTGACATCCGAGCACAAAGTTATACCTGTTTCTTTGGACCAGTAACTTGGGTCTTTGTCTATTGAAACGGTTTTAACAGGTTATCTTACTGAGCCTCTGGGCTTTTACCAACCCACTTGCGGTAGCCTAAAAAATACATATAACAGTACCCGTAAGTGCATGAGTCTATTGTAAAATAAATTATGTAGGTACGAAATCGATCCACAGAGATTGAGAAAATATTAATCTAAATCCAAATTAAATTTTATTCTAATCTAGTTAATAATGTTTAAAAATTGAGAATTAATTAAAACTAGAGCAAATAAAATTCTAAATTAACAAACAAGATTAAATTGTAAAATTCAAATAATAGTCGAGAAATCTGAGGTTCAGAATCCACCATGATCAACTTGTAATGTTTTACTATTCAAAATAGTATTATCAAAAATTAAAGAAACAACTTATAAATCAATCTGTTGTTTTCTCAGGATTTATCAGTTAAGCTTTAAAAATAAATCTTATGTAAATTCTTACTTCAAAACTTGAAATTTATAAGATCTAAATGTTATATGTATCAAATATTAAAAAACATATAATCAAAAATCTTATATTTAAACCTTTTTCAATTCAAATTTGAATTAATAAAATAATTTTGTAACAACCAAAATTACTTGATATAAAAGGTGAAACAATTTTTATTTTATTAATTGATGAAACTAAGAATTATTAAACATTAAAAACAAAATTGAGAATAATATTCAAATGACAAAATTATTACAAAGTTAATAATGGTTTCATCCTACACCTCAGAAAAGAAAATTAAACAATTATGGTGATAACAAGAACAAATAAATCAAAACCCGACATAATTTTTATGAACTTTGGCTGTTGTTTTTGTCTTATTCTACTGCACTCTTGTTCTTTTTTTTTCTCCATCAAAGCTGTTGTCTTGTTTCTCCTCAGCCGTCCCAAAACTGCAGCGGCTCCTCCAAAATCTTATTTTTATATGTGCCAAGCCTTTACAAAATAACTCAAAATTGATTTTTTCCAAATTTATTTTTTCGTACATTGATCTATTTTCTTATTTCAACTAATTTCCTAATTGTTTGACAAAGATTTTGGGCAAGACTTGAATCCCTGATTGATTTGAATCTTTGACTTGATAAAAATTGTAATATTTTCTTATTCAACATATAAATCCTCTTTTAGTCCTGTTTCACTAAAAACACAACTAATTAAAATAAACTTAACATAAAATTGGACTAATAAATCTATATTTAAGGGTAATAAATATATGTAAATTATGTTTATAAATAATATTTTGATTTTTTAGGAACAACAATCATTAGGGGTTTTGCCAATGTTCAAATGCTAGATTTATGTGAACAACATTAAAATTTGTGGGAGTTTAGATTCTAATAAGTGTATATGAAGTTTTAATGTGAACACTTAATGGTTAATGTGAATTTCTATTTTTCAAACAACATAATCATTAGGATTTTGCCACGGTCCGGTAAGGAAATTGGTACATTTAAGGTTAAAAATTAACTCATATTCTATTTAAATTATTTTCTATAAACTTAAACGTTAATAAATGTATCGAAACGAATATCCGTAAATTTAAAATTTGTTTTGGTATTATAACCAAACCTTGATTATGATTGTAAATGAAAAGTTTATTGGCGTCTTCTCATTTTCAAATCAAGCTAGTTGTGTCTGCTTGGGATATGGTTAATCAGGACCAAACCATATTTATTGATTAAACATACGATTTTGTTTGGGAGCTATTGTGTCAAAGACTCAAACTATAGTAACCACGCAGAAACAATGAGTATCTTCCAATTGATGTGATCCCGAATTAGAGGTTATCCAAACTTGTTTAAAAGCAATGAATGCACTCGGTTTATATCTTTTCTGGGATTTGACTACCATATACGGTATTGGAATTGGGATGGTGCATGCTACGTACCAATTTGAATCGATAAATTTATTGGCGTGAATGCGAAGAATATATATATATACACGCGTGTGTTTGAATGTGAATGTTACGTGTATGTAGATGGTATGTGTCTTTGGAGACATTCATGAAACATGTATCAGCTTTTTGTTGAGTGTTCACTCACCAGCTGACATAACAGTTGCCCACCTTAGAATCTGTGCAGCTTCTACAAAAAAAAATAAAAAATTACTAATTGCTATTAACATATACTCTACCATACATTATATATTCATAAATACTTAAACGATGTAATATATATATTATTAATATTATATAAATTATAAGATAATATGATCATTAATATGGTAATGATAACTCACATATCACATCATTTAAAATAAAATATTTAAAAAGTTTAACATTACTCATTCGTATAATTATAATTTGTTTGGTCTGAATAATTATGCAATTTGGACAATCGTTTTCACAATTTTGATGAGAATGATCTGTTAGAAAAAGCGGTTTGGTAACCTAAATTTTCACAAAAATAATGTACACACATTGTATTTAAAAAATACTTCACATACACCTTAAAATGCTAAGATTAATAATAAAATTCCGGTGAGTTCACTTCTACCATTGTTAAAGTGAAGCCAAATATATGAAATCTATTAGGTGCCATTCGCAACAAGATTTCTATCCAATATCCAATATAGAGGGTTATATGATCTAGGTGACTGAACTCTCAATGTACGATAACGATAACGATCCAATTCAAGATGTAGAAAATTAATCCGAACCTAGAAAACCTACATAAAGAATGAATACTCTACCTGAAAGGGACTTGTGAAACATATATAACTTCTAGCCCCACTTTTAACTAATCCCAGATAACACAAAAGCAAATTCCAAATGCTGGGAATTTGACTTGATGACGGCCGAACATCTTGAACAAAAATGTCTGGAATCAGATCGTGGATGTGAAGCGATAGGGTGGCGATGTGGGGTTGTCATGATTCTCTCATAAAAAAGAAAAAAGTGGCAATATGCCTTTCTTTTGTTTTTTGTTTTTTTTTGGGATAATTTGTTGCTTCTAATAATGTAAAGTAAATGAGCATGTGGTGAATTTATATATATATATATATGTTCAATACCTTCTAATTTTAAATTGTTAGAACTAACCAATCAAATTCATCAATTGTATTATCTCTCATATTTAATTCAAATACAGTGGATAAATTTTATTGGTTTATCTAAACTTTGAAGAGTTAAAAGGCATTGATGATAAAATTATTATATAATATATATTTATAATGATACCATTAGTGTCTTCTAATTTTAATAAGTTAATATAAATCAATCAAATTCATTCATTGTATTTTTTTTCTTAAAACAAATTATCTCTGTTATTTAATTCAAATACAATAGATGAATGTAATTGGTTTGTCTTAATTGTTTAAAATTAAGAGATACTATTGATAAAATTACTATATATATTATTTCTATTATAAGGACAAACTAATTTTAGTAATATCAGTTTTAACATTGTGATACATTAATTATATACAAATAATTAATGTCAAATATTAATTATGTAAAAAGTCAATGCATTCAATGACTTATAATGTTAAAATTGATATTATTAAAATTAATCCATGCTTATAGTAGAAAACATTACATATACATATATAAAACTTTCCTATTCTTTCTCTAAAATTTCGATAATAATTATAATAATTTTGGCATGTTAAATCACATGGAATAAGCCAATAATTCTTCAATTTAAATGATTGCTACATTATTTTAATAAAGATAATTTGATCATAAATTAATGATTTGAAGATAATTAATTTCCTTAGAAAGTGGATCATTGTCACGTTGATCACTTTTTTATTATCTCCTTCCTAAGTAACATATATTGGACATTTTTCAATCCAATTCCAATAATTTAAGCCATGGTGACATCTTACAATTTGTTTATTCATCAAAGATAGATCTAGGGGTTTACAATTAAATAACACTATGGAGATATGCAATTTATATAATATTATTTTACTATTCATTTGTTAATATAATTTGATTACATATCAGCTAAAAATACGGAAATTGAGATGTATAACATTATTCTTTAATTTAAATATCTTATTCATGTAAAAAAAACAATTATGACGAAATTTCATATTAAAGTTATGATAACTTTTAATTAAGTCCAAATTATAATGATTGATCATGTGATCTTCTAAATTTAACCCTGAATGCATGGAGAGATAATTTATTATATAATATAACCCAAAAAGTTTTGCTATAACGAGATGATACTTGTATTGGGGTTTTGAATCACCCAAGAAGCATCTAATGCATCAAACTTTGAGATAGGAGAGGAATTGGGATTTGGCATCAATAAATAGGGGTCGTGTTAGGTTCATTACCCATCAATCACATGGGTAGGCATGTGAAATGATGTCATTCTTAGGAAGGACCAAACACAATAAAGTCTAGATTTTGGGGCTTAGAATTAAGGGTGTTCATATCAATCAAGCATACTTATTTTTGTTCTTTTAAAAACCCAATCCAAAATCATATTCATTGTCATTTCAAAAATTGAAGCAGGTAAATTTTATTTTGAAGACTAGGACAGGCTCAGGGATCAGTCGGAACTAAACAACGTTTGACTCTGTTGTACGACATAGGAAACGATTCCCAAACGAGAGAGAACAACCCACACAAGATAGGAGGACAACTCACATACTTTAAATGGTGAGAGAAAACTTATTTTATGCCTAGTAAGAGTATTGAAGCAGGTAAATTGATTTAATAAATAAGATCTTTTATAGTTTTTCTTTTTTGACATATTACGAGGTACATATTATAAGTATATTTAATATTGTCAGACTCTCTTGATTAGGACTCTAGACACAACCTGAAATTAGGACTCCCGGTACAACCTAAAATGAGGACTCCCAAAAAGGGGACGAAGACTCCTAGAAGACAGAGGAGCAGCTCACACGAAAGGAGGAAAAATTTGCCATATTTTTGTGGCCAAGTGAATTGAACCTTACCTTTGCATGACGAGCAAGGACAAAGTGAGTTATCGTCATTGCAACAACACACCAAACTCAAATCTTTAGAGCAATCCACGCAGAATGATTGAAAATTTGCAATATTTTTGTGGCCAAGTGAATTGAATCTTACCCTTACATGACGAGCAAGGGCAAAATGGGTTACCGTCATTGCAACGACACAACAAACTCAAGATCTTATATATATATATATATATATATATATTATTGATATCATGTCAGAATACTATCACGACTAATTGAGATGAGATTCTAAAATACGATCTGAATTTTTGCTCCTAAAAATGGAGAGGACTATACATATAGAGTGAGAAAATCACCAACATATTAGTGAGAGGTGCATGAATCACACTCAAGACTTTAAACAAGGGAAGGGTTCAGAGGCATCAACCATCAAAGCAAACCCACTTTACCAAGATTTTTAATAGTTGTCTGAAAGATTTTACAAGTCTCACTCACATCGATGCAATGAATTTTGTTTTTTGTTTTTTGTTTTGTTTTTGTTTTTTGTTTTGTTTTTGTTTTTGTTTTTTTATGTATTTTAATTATAAAAAATATATGTATCAAATCAAATCAATTTATTAGGACTTTATTTTGTTTATATTCAGCAAATATTTATAGAATTAGAGCACTTACCACTGTGGGCGTGCCGGAGTGGTTATCGGGCATGACTAGAAATCATGTGGGCTTTGCCCGCGCAGGTTCGAATCCTGCCGCTCACGTTTTTATTTTTCATCTTTCATTTTCTATTATTGATTTTACATTGGGTCAAGAAAAATATATATATATATATATATAGATATATTAATGTTTTTACATTGGGTCTAGAAACAAAATCAATGATTTTTATTATTTTTTTTAATATGGGGTTCAATAAATAAATTTAAGGGAAATATTTTATATTGGGTTCAGAAAAAAAAAAATTGAGAAAAAGTTTTTTATTTGGGTTCCGAAAAAATAATTTTAAGTAATAAATCAAATAGGGGTGTGATAAGAAACTATGCAGTTGTTACTAGAATTCGTTCGAATAAACTATTAAACATGCTCACAATTTTGGAAACTTTATTTTTAAATATGATTTTTAGTATTAAGTTTTTTAAAAAACATCATTTTAAAAATTATGCTAAACGTGATCTAAAACATTATATATATATATATATATATATGAAACACAAGAAACACCTTTGCAATTTTTTTCTTTCTTTTAAACACATGTTTGCAATTTTGAAAACATTATTTTTAAAATATGATTTTTATTATTAAGTTTTTTAAAAAAATCAATTAAAAAATGATGCTACACTTGCTATAAAATATTAATGAGTAGTTTTTATTTTTCAATATTTGTTATTAATAATCTTTTATATTGGGTCCATAAGAAAAATAAAATTTTAGTTAAAAAAGTTATATAAGGGTGTATTCATCATTTATAAGGGGGTCTTTTAGAAAAACAAAAACCAAACCGCTGGAAGGAGGGCTTGAACCTCCGACCTTGTGGTTAACAGCCACACGCTCTAACCAACTGAGCTATTCCAGCTGATGATGAGCTTATTTGAAAATAATTTATAAAGCAAAAAATAAAATAATCAATTCTCAGTTTTCATATATTGATATCTTCCGATTGTATTCAAATCAATTTTGAGTTTGTATATTTCAATATACATTCAATTCAATTCAAATCAAATTTGAGTTTATATATATATATATATATGAAATCAACAACATTGTAATCAATCCGAGTTTGTATATTTTTATATGAAATCAATTTTTAGTTTGTACATAATCGATACTCCTAACCATGATTTACACATCAAAGTTTCATTTTAAAGTGATGTGATGACTTATATGAAGTTATCGCAATTGAATAATGATGGTTCATATGTCAAAATTGAACATAAAAAAAAAAAAAATGCTCAAATGGCAGTGAAGATCGTTAGATTAGAGGCAATTACATGTAAGATTTCAATTTTATAATGATACAAAAACGAAATTCCACATGAGATTACATACAACATCCCATATCTACTCCTAAACATGAAACTAAGAAATTACAAAGATTTATGGTAATAATTCTACATCACATTTAGTAGAAAGCAAAGCTTACACAAAATGTTTCTCAACAAACATGGGGAAATTTACTTGTCAAACCCATCTACATTTTTTTATTTCTTTGGCCGACTGAATTTATAGCAGCAAGAATTGTTTAAGTAAAAGAGTCAGGATTACTTCCATAATGATGTTTGTTGAGTATGAGTAATGACTTGTTACCGAGATCTTAGATTGTCCACAATTTTCCCTGGCCAAACTTTCAAACTCTCTAATTAAACATCCATCACGAGCAACTTCTATGCTATTTAATTAAATATCCATCACGAGCAATTTTTATGCTCTCTAATCAAATATCCATCACAAGCCAATTTCCGTGCTCCGTAATCAAAATATCCATCACAGGTTGTGATTGCTATCAAATATCTATCACAGACTGTGATTGCTACCAAACATCCATTATAGACCTTTATTGGCCCGTGATAGATACATTTAAATAGACGACTCTATCACAAATTTTTAAAAGCTCGTGATTAATAATGTTTTTTTAACACTGGTCATTTTGTGTTTGAGATATCTAAACCGTGATGGTAAATAGTATTTGTTGTAGTGATGAAAATGGCAAGGAAGGCATTACACTTCAAATAAGGTGAAAAGTTTTTCAACTTTCAAATATCATCATCTTCCTTCGACCCCACGAAAGATAAAGTCCAAATGTTATCATGCTAAATGACCGTTACAATAATTCTCCCAGGATCGTTTAATGTAGATATTAAACTGTTGGTCATGCAGTCTTGTTAACACTATCATACTCATCAGTAAGCCGAATTCTAAAGCCGAGAAACAAATTAAGACCCTATAGGCTCTACCTTGTGTCATCTTTTGTTTATTGGTTTCCATGGTTAACCTTAATCACCAGCGCAACAATATTACAAGTTGGTAACTATCAAAATTACAATAATGTAGTTAAATGCAACCCAACGATCTCTTCTATCCCAAGAAAAGTTGTTGTACCAGCTACATAACAAGACAACATTTGAATCATACAAATGCATGAAGGGATTATGAACTTACAGGCAGTTTACGAAGATGCTACATGTTCTCAAAGGTAAACATAACAGCGATTTTGTTCAGCTTCAGTAACACATCACAGATCAATATAATCACACTAAAGGGTATTAGAAGATGTAAAAAGTAAATTATAATACAGTACAAACAAACAACTTAAGAAAAATTAAACCGAAGTACAGAACATATAAACTATTCTCAAAATGAAGTTACAGAATCAGGACGGACTAGAAATAAGGAGATGGGAATACCATCCGATAACAAATTATTCGTTCTATAGAAATTAAATAGTAAACAACATCATAATACGATACATTGTTTCAAAATCAACCTACATGTACAAACTGAGAGAGTGCACATGAAGTGATGCTTAATAAAGTCTGCCAAAGGAGACTATAAAGGTAGTAACTTTTAAATTATACAGCAACAAATGAAATATAGTGCTGCCAATAAAAACAAGTATGGCAGAAATTCCCTTCATAAAGCCAAAAAAACCTATCGGATATTGAGCTTCAAGGACACAGGAATTCAATTTTATGCAGAAAATCAAATGAAGAAAAAAATCACAAAATCGTATAAGCAACTAGAAGGAAAAAACAGATAGAAGAAAATATCATAAAACTAGCAAAGGAAGATCAACAAGGAAAACATCATCCTTCATCTGGCATGCAATGAATCTCTGACAACATGTCACAATATATAATTCTACACCAATTAAAACTTAGGATTACATGAAATATAGTAATAACATTAAAAATAAATAAAAAAAATCCCTTTGGTTGCATCAGTGAAACAAAGGGTATTCTCATCTTCTGAGGCACTGAAACATAACAAACTATGGTAGTGACATATCGAAATCAAGACAGTAGTAATAATCCCCAGCTGTTACACATGAAATTGTTGGAGTAAGCGGGAAAAATCAATGGGATCCACTTAAAATTACAAGGAGACAAGAATGAAGGCCATAAAACACAGAAAAACTAGGCTTCTGTTTCCATACTATGTGGCAGGATATCGAACAGTATTATCAGCTCCATGATTCTTCTTGCACTTAGCATGGAAATCCTGCCAGACAAACATGCATTTTCTGTCTCACGCTTTTATTTCTTCTTTGTTTACTCATTTTATTAAATGTGATGCGAATAGTTACTTTTAGCAAACTAAATTTGATTAGTCAGTAAAAATGTGCAAATTGTCTCCATTTAATGATTCACATTGTATTCGAAACATTGCACTCATCAAAAAATATTAACAAAGCCTAATCTTACTTGAAAAAGTTGTTTATGGTAATAATGCAATATGATGACATATATAGAAAACAAAGCCTAATGCAAAATGTTTCTCAACAAACATGATGACACTTGTTTGTCTAACCTATCTACATTTTTTCCTTTCTTAACAGACTGAAAGCTGCAAGAGCTGTGAAAAAACCAGAGGCAGAATTACTTGTGTATTGGTGTTTGTTGATGATAAAGAATTCATTAGGGAAATGGAAGGAACAGCATTAAACTTCATACAAGTTGAAACGCCTTTTCAACTTTCAAATCTCACCATATTTGGCGGAGTCCAAATTGTGTCATGCCATGTAACCAGTACAAATACAAAAACTTTCCAAGGATGGTTTAATGTAGATATCAAAAACCGTTGGATAGCATTTAATTGCATGAATGCAATCAATGGCTACCAACTATCTTGGTAACACTTTCATGTTGGTAACTAAGCTAGAAACGAGAAACATATAAACAAATAAAAACACAATATGCTCCACATTGTCTTTGTTTATTTATCTGTTTCTAGGATTAAGCTTAATACTGGCATGGCAATATTACAAGGCTGATAACCACTATGATGCAACCAACAGTCTCTAATACCACTT
Organism: Dimocarpus longan; assembly: GCA_022984855.1. Taxonomy (NCBI): domain Eukaryota; kingdom Viridiplantae; phylum Streptophyta; class Magnoliopsida; order Sapindales; family Sapindaceae; genus Dimocarpus; species Dimocarpus longan. The sequence goes on from CM041021.1 coordinate 2,287,348, forward strand.
TGAACTATCCGAAGAAAAGTTATGATACCAATTATTTAGAAAGACAACATTTGGACCTAGTCTTTCATTGGGTCAAGGGAACATTGAAAGAAGAAAGTTAAAGTGTTCAAAATAACTTCTTTGAAGTTTAATGCTTTTCCTTCAATATCCCCAGTAAAATTCAAGATCCCAGTAACAAGTTATCACTTATCATCAACAAACACGAACCTGGCAATGACAATACAATGTAAAAAAACAGAAAACATCCATGCAATTACAAAATACACTTTTGGATGACTGTGATCATTCAAATAAGATGACAGGATATAAACTAACAGGCAATTTAATAAAATAAAGATTCTGTTCAGCTCTAGCAACACATCTGAGATCAATATATAATCACACAAAGGACTATTAGATAATACATTAATAATAATGAAGTACAAACAAACTACTTAACAAAAGTATGTTTCCCAAGGTCCTTGGTTTTGCATATTAAATGAAAGTACTATACGTATCAACTATTCTCAAAGTGAAGTTACAGAATCAAGAAGGGTTAGAAACAAGGACGTGGGAACCATCTGATAACAAATTATTCATATGAAGCAACACATGATAAATTCTGTCAAAGGAGATTGAAGATGGTAACTTCTAAAAGATACTGCAACCAATTAACACTGTGCTGCCAAGGAACACGTATGGTTAAAAATCTCTTCTCAAAGATAAAGGAACTAGCAAGCTTGGTCGGTCAGAAATTCCATGCTAAACAGAAGATTAAATAAAGAAAAAATCACAAAATCATATAAACAACTAGAAGGCAAAAGAAAATTTGAAGAAATTATCATTAAAGTAGCGAAGGAAGCTGTTCAACTCAAATCACCATAACTAGTCTAAATTACCAAAATTACTATTTTAAACCTCCATCAAAGATAAGCGAAAACAGAAACTCACATTTGGAATCAAAACAGAATTAACTCATAAAATTGTGAAAATCTGGCTTACAGCTCATCAATTTATTTAGCGTGCAATAAATATCTAATGACATGTCACAAGATAAAGATTCTGCTGCATGCTAGAGCTTTTATAAAGTATAAGACACCTAAGTCCATCTTATGAGCAAATACATAAATGTTAATCTTACGAAAAGAACCTTCTCTAAAAACAGGTGACAACTCAAAACCATGAAATCTGCGTCTAAGAACCGTATCACCAACTTGCAGGCTCATATAAAGTAAAAGAAATAGAAATAAGTTATGGCAAAAGCAAGTTAAAACTAAGGGAGGTAAAACATCAGAATGGCACAACGGTACATGTAATTACTTCATTAAACACTTACAATCAGCCATGATTCAATGAACTGCATTTATAGATTTGTGCAAAATAATGCGCAGGATTAGAAAATGAGTGGTGCAATAAGAACTTCAATCCCATGCAACAGTTTGCACATGATATAAATCAAAACCTAACACAAATTGTTTCAACAACTATGATGGCATTTGATTGTTCAACCTAGCTACAATAACAGACTGAATTTGTGGCTGCAAGAAATGTAAAAGCAAACGAGGTGGAATTACTTGCATAACAGTGTTTGTTGATGATGAGGGATGAACTTATTACTGGAATCTTGGATTATATTAAGGAAACAAAAAGGAAAACATTAAACTTCGAAGAAGCTGAACACTTTTTCATCTTTCAAATTTCTTTATCTTCCCTTGACCCTATGAAGGCAAATTTCAAATACTGCTATGCTAAGTAACTGATACAATAACTTTCTCAGAATTGTTCATGTAGATATTAAAAACTGTCATATTGCATGATTCATGCAACTAGTGCTTACCAACTTTCTTGGTAACACTATCATGCCAGTATGTTAGCTGTAGTCCAAATCAAATAAACAAATGAAGACACTATACGCTCCACATTGTGTCTTGTTTGTTTATCTGGTTTTGAGTTTAACTTGATCTCCAGCACAACAATGTTCCGAGGAAGGTTGGTAACCACTAGATTATAATCATATAATTAAATGCATTCCAATGTTCTCTAATATATTCTTTGAACAGACTTAAGAAAAGTTGTTGTACCGATTAGATAGCAAAGCTAGATTTGACTTTGCATTTCACTTAGGTCAAGGCAAGATGGAGAGAAAAGAAAGCCCAAAAAGTGTTTAACTTCTTTGAAGGTCATTGTTTTTCCTTCCATTTCTCTAATAAAATTGAAGATCCCAATAACAAGTCATCACTCATCATCAACAAACACCATTCCCAGCAATGATCCAATTCAAAGAGAAAAAATTTATGATTACTAATGCAATTACATTATAAGCATTTCCGGATATCTGTTATCATACAAATGAGATGAAGGGATAATAACTTAACATGCAGTTTACAAAGACGCTAAATGTTCTCAAGGAGAATTAGAAATAACAAAAAATTTTCTAAGCTCTATTAACACATGTCAGACCAATATATAATCACACCAAGGGGCATTAGATAATACAAAAATTAAATAATAATACAGTACAAACAAACTACTTCACAAAAATAATGTTTCCTAAAGAGCCTTGGCCCTGCATATTAAACCAAAGTACCGAACATGACAACTATTCTCAAAGAGAAGTTACAAAATCAGGAAGGATTAGAAACAAAGACAAGGGAATACCATCCGATAACAACCTATTTGGTCAATAGAATTAATCTAGTACAGCATCATAAGGCAAAATAATATTTCAAATTCAAGCCAAATCTTACATGTAAGGAGCCGAAAGAGTTCATATGAAGCAATGCATAATAAAATCCGTCAAAGGAGATTAAAGATGGTAACTTCTAAAAGATACGGCAACCATCAAATAATGTGATAACAACAAACAAGTATGGTAGAAAATCTCTTCATAATGATGAAAGAACCACTTGATAGCGAGCTTCATCAGTAGAGAAATTCAATTTTTTTTTTTTTTTTTTTTACAAAATAGAGAAATTCAATGTTAAACAGAACATCAAATAAAGAAAAATGACAAAATCATGCAAGCGACTAGAAAAAAAATTACAAAATCTCAAAATTCTGGCAGTTTGTTTCAACTACTCCCAGACAAACGTGCATTTGTAGTTTCATGCTTTTACTTCTTCTTCGTCTACTTATTTTATTAACAGTCACATGCATAGTTACTTTTAGCAACATTAGTAATAAAATCAAGTTCTACATGCTTTCTCGAAAAAAAAAAAAAAAAGGTTCTGCATGCTATAATCTATTAGTCAGTAAAAATCCACAAGATCATCAGATAATATTAAGCAAAGACATAAGACACCAAAATTTCAATTTGGGTAACTGAATGCTGATTTTGTATCTTCACTTCACATATTGGCCAAAAGTATTTATTTTCAATTGACTCAGTCATTTATTAGACAGCTGTGATGACTAATTACACATACATCAGATCAGAAAACCTTCGGTTCGAGAAGACTCAAATTGACTCCATTTTATGATACTAGAAATTTATACAATTTCATAAGCCATTTTACAACAGCTACTCCCACGTTGGAGCTTTTATAAAGTATAAGACACCTAAGTTCATCTTAAGAGAAGCAAATGAAAAAATGTTTACACCAAAAGCTTGTCATTAAAACAGACATCAACACAAAACCATGAGGTCTGTGTCTAAGGTCCATCTAACCAACTTGCAGGCTCATATATGCTAATAAAAGATTGAAGTTGGATAAGAATTGAAGTTGGCTAAGACAAAAGCAAGTAAAAAACAAGGGAGGCAAAATCAAATTGGCATAATGGAATCAGATCAGCCATAAATTCAATGAAACACATTTATGACAAGTGACTCACTTGATTAGGAAATGAATGTAAGGAAAACATCAACCCCATGCACCAGCCTTGCTCGTGGCAACATGGTTATCAGTAATTGTGCACATGTTTATTTCTTATAAGGAAAAGACGATAACTGGAACAGACATACAAAGTCTTGTAAGCAAACAACAGAAGAACATTTTTTATTAACAGTTCGGAAGTAAAAGTGGAAATTAACAGAAACATAAACCTTTTCATTCCCCAGCTGAAAACAACATATATTCCTTTCATGTTTATAGGCTGCCGCAACACAATCAAGAGATGCCAAATAATATCTTTAGGTTGACTCCTCCCTATCATTATGTGACTAGGATTTCTAAAACCACAACAATAAAAAATCTAATGTGATAAAACTTAACCTAATTCAATCAAAGACATGATAACTCAATTTAGGAATGTAATAACTCAATTTAGGCTGAACTAAAATAACATTCATGTGCCCAAAATGATGAAAATTATGACATCAAACCACCGTTAAAAAAAAAAAAAAAAGCAAAATCCTAACTTACATTTGGAATTAAAAACAGATTTAAACCTAAAGTAGCATTCAATCAAGTTTCAAAATTGTTAAGATCTATTATGCAATAAAATATTCCATGACATCCCACAGGATAAAATTTTTATACTCGTAAAACTTAGATTCACATTAAAAGTAGCCCTCGCCAAGAAAACCCTATGGGTGAATCAGCCAAAGACAGCTTTTTTCTCTACATATTGTTCAAGGCAACCACCTATGGAAACGTTCTAATTACAGCTACCACATGAGATCTATATAATGTCCCCGGGATAGTTACAAGATTGATCAATGATTGTGACACATACAAACGCATTAAATAATAAAGATTTTGTTCCCATACTATATGGAAGGAAATCAAACCCTAGCCATGCAGCAAGGACATATGCTAAACACCATTGTTTGGTTGAATTTGCATCTAGTTCAATGAAAAACCAGTCTTCTGGGCAGTTTGTGTCCTTCACTCCTCCTAGAAAATTATTTTCAGTCTCACGCTTTTCGCTCTTGTTTGTCTACCTTTTTTTAAGGTCACATGCATGGTTACTTTTAGCAACGATAGCATTAGCATCTAGTGCTAAACACTGCATTTTCATGGTGAAAAAACAGAAAACATCCCCATCTAATGTTTCACATAGTACTCGTCACAGAATATAAAGCAAAGATGTATCGACACCAAAGTTGTTTATTCTCATGTTCCTCACCTATTTGTCAGCCAGCTGAGTTGATCACTAGTTACATGTATGATAGATAACAAAACCCCCAATTTGGATACTAAAATCGACTCCATTCTATGATAGTAGAAAGAAGTTTATACAATTTTAGAAGCCTTTTCTGAAGTTGCTATGCACTGGAGCACTTCTATTAAATGTAAGAACACTAAGCCATCTTTACAGAAGCAAATGCAAAAATCTTTACACTATTAACAAAACCTTCAATTTACAAGAAATGTCAACGCAAAACCACAAGGTCTGCATCTAAGATCCATATCACCAATTCAAAAGTTCATATACGCTAAAAGAAATCAGAATAGTTATGGCAAAAACAAGTAAGAAATACACGAGGCAAAAATCAATTTGGGACAACGCTATGTGTAATTACTCCTTTATTCACTTATTAATCAGCCATCATCCAGAGAAATGCATTTATCACATTCTAAAAAATGAGGCATTTAAGTAAAAAGACCAAGAAAATCTTCAACCTAATCCATCAGCTTGACAAAGCTACCTCAAATGGACATACAAATATTAGCAAACAAAGAACAGAACAATGTATTAACAGATTGAAAGCAAATTCAGAAATCAACAGTACAATAGGTTAATGGTAATATGAACCTAGTCATTCTCTTTAGCTGAAAATACCATATATTCAATGTCGATTTCTCTGGCTATTACAGGTATAATCTCATAATCGTAGGAGAAAAAGGAAAGGCACCAAGAGTCCTTTATAACTACATGTCTATACTTATCCTCTAAACCAAAAACACGCTGGTGATAAACAAGAAACAAAGACCCAGCAGTCAATGTGTGAGCTGTCATTAACATGAAATAACAAAACAATTAAACTTCTGACCTAACTAGCGAGCTGTTATCTTTCTCACAAGCTCATCATACACATCTTCCTTCCTCGCCTTGGTGAGGATTCGTTTCAACTTTGACAATGAAGTAGAAGTCAATTCGATTCCTCTTTCGATCATACCCTCAGCATACTTAACTGCTTCCGGAAGCATATCCATATCACAGAGCCCACGAACCAAAACATTACCAGTATCAGCCAAATCTGAACGGTGATTCTCAATCATGCATTTCCAAACCTTTATAGCCATATAAGGCTCCCCAGTACCAATAAAAATTCTAACAGCCTCATGGCAATTTTCATGATTAGGAACAAACTCATTTTTGACCATCTCATTGAATAAAGCTGAACCTTCCGTCAACTTCCTAGCCTTCATCAAGAACTTAAACATTACATTATATGTATTCACATCCGGGAACACCCCACAAGACACCATATCATCCAACAACTTCATTGCTACATCAGTATCATTAGAATAACAATGTAAGGTAATCATCGAATTATACATTTGAGTATCAGGTCTCAACCCAAGTCTCCCTACCATTGACTCCCAAACTAACTCAGCACCTCTAACATCATCAGTCTTCAAGCACTCCTCGAGCACAAGCTGGAAAAACTTCATCCCAGGATAACACCCCCTACCACTAATCATCCTAAAACAATTCACCGCATCAGGAACCCCACCACGACCCTTAAGCAAAGTACACAAATGTGAATCATAAGCAGGCTCATTGTGCGGATCCCACCCAATCTCCGCTACCATTTCAACAAAAACCTGCCTAGAACCAACCACATCCCCTTCATTCTCAAACCCCTCTAACAAAATCGCATACGAATCAGCATCCGGCCTAATACTAACCTTAACCACCCTCAAAAACTCAGCAGCATCAACCGTTCTCCCATTCCTACAAATAGCACTCAACAATGAATTCAACGCAACAATATCCTTCCTACAACCATACTCTTCCATAACCTCAAATGTCCTAATAGCTTCCTGAACTCTACCATCAATAATATAGCTACTAAAAACAGAAGCAAATGTAGCCAAAGAAAGCAAACCTTCTCTCTTCATTGACCCAATAGCATCCCACATAGCATCAAAGAGTGAGTTCTTCCCCAACAAATCAACAACAAGATTCCAAGCATAAGGACTCTGTCTCTCACCAAGCTGATAAGCAGACCACCTAAAGAACTTCACAGCAGAACCAGGGTATGCGTATGAGTACTTGAGCACTTGTTCCACAATTTCCTGACAAACCCTTATGCCTGCACCAGTCAAAACCCTCTCAACACTCAGAGAGGGAGTGGTTGCCACAATCTCACACAACTGCTTGACGTTGGGTGGCAAGTCATGGACTTGATGATGAGAAGTGAAGACTGGACGCCTGTCCGGGTGGTCTGCTTCATGTTGTTGATGTGGGGTGCTTGATCTCCGAAACCTCTTGTTGTTGGTGGGGTCTAGTGATGGGTTGTCAAGGTGACTGCTGCTGCTGCTTCTCCTCCTGGCATTGCTCATCGTTTTCAATGGATTCCCAGTTCCAGGGTTTTGCAAAGGCCAGAGAGACAAATATCAAAGAGAACCCTTTAAAATGGTCAGTTGAGAGAATCCAAACCAGTTTTTAGACTTCCAGTGCACAGATTACAATACTTTGTATAACTGCCATTACAAACTTTGCTCTGGTTTTTCCCTTTTTGGGACACAATATAATTATAATAATAATTATTATTTTTCAAAGGAAGGTTTATCGAAGACTCGCCAAGGTTAAATACTACAAGTTCGGTTTGAAATTTAAATTTAATTTTTATAATTCGGGTGTACATGTAAGTCAATCATTATGAGTATTTAAGTATATTTAAGATTATGAAAAGTTTCGACGAAACTTGTTTCAGAATTGAATTAGAATTTCAGAAATATAAAATCGGATATATATATATATGTATATAAAGGAATTATGAGTAGCTAAATACTTTTAAGATTAAGAAAAGTTTAGATAAAACTTATATTAGGATTAAATTTGAGCATGAAAGAATTGAGAGAATTATTTTAGGATGTTAGGATAAGATATATGTTAAAAATTAATTATGGATATAAATTATATAAATAATTTAAATTAAATTAATTGTTAGTATAAAAAAATCAACTTATAATATAAATAATTTAAATTAAGCTTATTATTTCTCTTTTAATTTTGAAGGGTAATTTATTACTAAAAAGAATTGTAAACATTATAAGAGGGATATATTCAATCTAAATTTTTAATGATTTTTATAAAGTTTAAAAGTTTGGGTATATTCAATACAAATTTTTGAAGACTTTATAAAAACTAAATAATATTCACTATAGATTTTTAATGATTTTTAAAAAGTCTATAAAAAAATATGTTGTATTCAATGAAGATTTTTTAAGAGTTTATAAAAGTTACGTGATATTCAAAATGTTAATCACTTTTATGAAATTTAAAACTTTAGTAACTTTGGTAGACTTTTATAAACTTCTATGTTAAATTTATAAAAATCAAGTTCCACAAATTCTCTTCTACTTCGCTCGAAAACTTTTATAGATTTTTGTTATTGATTATGAAAACAAATCTCACAATCACTTTTACATTTAAATCTCTCATGAATAAAAATATTTCACTTATTTTTTTATAAACACACACATAAATAAAAATAATTGAGGTGATTTTACTTTTATTTTATGTGACATATTTTTTCATTATTATTGACATGAAAATAAAGTTTTATTAATTTATAAAGTATATATTATATTATAAGTTAGTGAAAGTTTAGTTAGTAAAAATATGTAAAAGTTTATAAAAATCAATGAAAGTTTATAAAAGTCTTTTAAAAAATAGTTCATAAAAGTCTACGGAAATATTTCATGAATATGTAAAATCATTATAAGTTTATAAAACTCTACAAAAATCATTTATTAAAAAATATCTATAAAAATATTTTAAAATCATAATTGAATACCTCCTAGATATGTGTAAGAACGGCTATGTGAATGGAATAAGGAAACTTCTTCAATCCATATCAATTCTTGGTCAACCAATAAAGCGAAAATAGAAAATAGCTCGAGCATGAATAATTTGCAAATCCTTGTCAAACACCATCGACTGGCTCCATAATGTAGAAATTTTGTTTTTAGTCTTATGTTTACATTAAGAGTTGCTTTCAACGTGTGTCTTATACATTAAGATACCTCATTAATTTATATTAATGGTAGTCAGTTATGAAATGTCTTCTATCAAGTGAAATTTATTAATTGAACAATTTGAATTTTATATTGTAAATTATGTGAAAAAAAAAAATTGAAACATTAAGTAATACACTGTAAATAATTGCAGACTTTGAATTTCAGTAAGTGGTGTTTAATGTACATGCCTACGGTGATTATATCTTATAAATTAAATGTCATTCTCCTATAGTTTGTTTTTATGTTTTGTTTTGGTTTTTTTTTCAAGAGGATTAAACATATGTTTGGATAATTTTCAAAAAAAAGAAAGCATTAAATGTGATTAATGGTATCAATCACCGCATTCTTTTTCACAAATGCTTAAGGGATATAATTTAAGAAAGTTATTCAATCTAGAATTTGTAACGTTTTAAAAATAATAATATTAGACTTTCTAAATATTTTACCTAAATTCATACCTAAATAATATGATATGTGAATTATTAAAATCTTATAAAGAATAATGCCACACTACCCAAAAAATTGCTCGAATTCATTATCCAAATAATTTGGCAAACTTATATGTATTTACCACATCATTAATATATTATCCTAAAATTAATGTAGCAGTTACAAATCAGCTTGTCATATCATTTGAATAAAATTTTTGGACAAATTTTTGGAAAATGCAATATTATTCTTTTATAAGTCATGACAACTCACATATCACATCATTTAAATATGGATTTAGACAAAATATTTGGGAAGTCTAACGTTACTCTTTTAAAAATTTGTGTGTATTCAATGTATATTTGAATGGATTCCATTGAAATTTAGATATATTTAATTTAGATTTATATGGAATCTATTAAAATTTAATATTTAATTTAGATCTCTACAGAATATAATGAAATTTAAGTGTATTAAAAAAGTCATTGACTTTATAAATTTTATGTAAATATGAATTTGAATAAAATTTAAATTGATTTTTATATAGAAAAAAATATGTAATAAATCTTACCATTCTTCCAAAGATTTTATTGGATTTTTTAAAAAATTCTAACAAAACCAATTTTGAGTCTATAAAATCAGTGAGTTCCACCAAAATCTATCATTAAATTATTTTTTTTTCAAACTCTAATAAATTTTAGATTGAATACATCTTCATTAATTTAAAAAGAATCTCAAATTTGAAATTTGCTTACAAATAAAGTCGAACAATTTTTCAACATCAAAATGTATATTTAAGTGGTCACAAAGCATAATTAGATTAGTAACCACACGTTAGCAAAGCTAAAATTTCGAGTTTGAAAAAAAAAAGTATATTTAATTATATTCATTCATCATTTATTTACCTTTTATATATTATAGATAAATAATTATAAATATAATTAAATTAAACATTAAAAAAAAAAGTCAAACTTTCTTTTTTAAGCTTGTTTTGAAACTCTGTTTTATATTCATAGTTTCTTCATCTTATATTCTCTCTCATTTTCACTCAAAATTCTTATATTTCATCAAAACTCTATATGTAAAACTATCAAACAAAACTAAAAACCTTCATTTTCATTCAAGTTAAGCTTTAACCAACAATTTATTAAATGTATGCATACTACTTTAAGGTATATAACAATTTTAACAACATAATTAATCAAACACCTACATGATTAACTTTATAACAAATTATTTCTTTGGCAAAACTAATGGAGATTATTTTAAAAGCATAGTACTAATAAATTGGCCCTAAACGCGTTATAATATGCAAGTTTAGATTTGCAATTCCAATATTTTTTTACTTTTATTTTTTCCACAATTTTGTTTGTTTTTACGTTTTATTCTCCTTTTCTCTTATGCAATAAAATCAAATTATCAACTACTAAAAACATGTAGTGAAAGATAATGAGTTAAATTGACTGGTTTCTGTGTTATTCATTAATAAATGAAATGAGTTTTGAGTATTCATTTCCAAAACATTAAGCTAATATGGCCATGCTTGGATGGAGCAAAATTTGAGTTCAACCATTCCTAAATCTAGGAAGCATTTCGAAACTATGCCTATTTTAAGATTGACTTGTAGATTTCAAAGATAAGAGTTGACATGTTGTTGAGCAAAACTTTACACGTTGTTTCTAATTTGTACTTGCATAAATATCTGCTTGTGTTTGAACTTTTTAGAGCGAAAAATAACAAGCTATAATTGTTGAATATTGTACTTGTATTTTCTCGTACTGTTATTATAGACAATCAAATTAGGTCTAACACTAAATTAAGAAGAGTAATTAAATAACTATACTTTAAAAATTATGTGTATTTTTTGAGATACCATATGGTGAAGGCGATTTGAAGCGATTTGGACCTTGGATCATTTTCAGAGGGAATAAATACTATTTATCATTAAGTCATATTCAATAGTGGTGTTCAATGTTATAATTTACTCGTATAAAAAAGTAAGCATTAAGAAATCATTTCTTTATAATTGATGGTATCTATTGAGATACATTTAGGCAATGTTTGTTGTGCGGGAAATAAGATGAGATTGGAATTTATTTTTTGTTTGAGGCAGGAAAGAAAATGGATTTTTCATTCTCAGACCCACCTCCATTGCCACTCAACATTGGAAATGGAAACCTAGGCTCAACCATAGGATTTCCATTTCCCACATTGATAGGATTCCTTATTATTATTATTATTATTTCATCATTTCTCCACAAACGCTTTGTCTCTCTTTTATCTCCACCATGCCAACCCACTATCACCACAAACCGCACTTTGTCTCTCTCATCTTCTCATCTATCCAAATGAACCAGTAACGACAAGAACTACTATCTTCAATTTTTATTTTTCATCTTACCTTCAAATTTTTTTTTTTTTTATTGTTCTGGGCTTACCCAGAACCATTTGGTTTTGGGTTTGATGAATCTAAAACACCCAAAACTAAGGGGTTGTTTGTTTTTTGTACTTAACACTTAATGGTGCTTAATTTGGTTAATTAAGAGATTTTTGTTTGTTTTTTTAAGTGGTCAAATCACTTAAAATCACCCAAAAACCACTTAAAAAAAAAAGTAACATTTTTTGACTTATCACTTAATACAAAATCACTTAATGATTTATAAATATATTATTCCAAGTTTATCCTTCCTAAAATAATATGTTTCCAAGTTTGTTTTAGTTTTATATTATAAAAATTTCTTTTAATACTTTAATAAATAACATTGAAAAATAAAAACCCTAAACATCTTAACATCAATTTTTTTTTTTATAACTGGATTACTATATTTCTCTAATTAAATTCTGGTAAGAATCTTTATTGATAAAATGTTTATGCAATAACTCAGAGACCAAATTACAAATCAATTTTCAATTTGTTTAAGTATTTGATTATTTTTATTTAATTATATCAGAAAATATATATTACTTTACAATTTCAATTTTCGTTGTAATAGTAATTTAATTTAAAACCATTTTATTTATTTTTATTTGAATATATAAATTTAATTGACTCTACTATTTTAATTAATCTTATTTTAATTATGAATAAAAATACTATATATATAAGTTACAATTTCAACTTTTGTTATAATAGTAATTCAATTTAAGATTATTTTGTTTATTTTTATTTGAACATATAAACTTAATTGATTCTACTATAATAATTAATCTTATTTTAATTATGAATAAAAATATTATATATAAGTGTTTTAATATTTGTTAAATAATTTATTACAATTGTTTGTATCATATTAAATAAAATTACACAACAACTAATAGTAAAAGGATATAAATGTCAAATTACTAATAATCAGATAATTTTAACTTTAAAAAACAAACAAAATTATTATACATTCAGATGTAAGAAAAGAAAAAACAAACATGTCAATCAGATTTCAGATTTCAGTCACTATTCAGCTTTCAGTCTTCAGCAGCACTGTTCAGTCTTCAGATAAAAAAACAAACGACCCCTAAGTGTTTTTGGGTTCGATGAAATGGTTATGGGTTCATGCCCCCTTATTCTGATGGTTTTCTTTTTTTTTTTTTCGTGTTTTTGAAGTTTATGTTGTTATTGTGGGAGATGATGATGTTGAATGAGATTTGTTGATGATGTTAATGAACCGTGGGTGTATTAAAGATTGAGGGTTGTTTTATTTTTATTTTGGATTTTTTATAAAATTAATTTTAAAATAAAATAAAAATTTTAAATTAATTTTATTTCAATTTAATCATAATCTATATCAAACATAATATGGTGTAATTCTAATTCAATCCCAAACTCTACCAAATATAGGACAATAAGAATCCAATTCATTCTATTTTATTTCAATCTCGTATGTCAAATGTAGCCTTATTGTATATGATATAGCTAAATTCAAACATAGATTTAACTGTGTCATATTTTAAGTAAGGCAGATTACACAAACACTCTTAATGTTTTTTATTATTACAACTGTATGTGACACTAGCATTACTTGAGTACCTTTCATAAATGTTTTAGAAAATCCTTTATCATTAGTTGACTAATAATTGACTAACCTTAAAGTAATAAATGAGGGGTAATTTAGTCTTTTTATGATTTATAAAATGAATAACATAAATTAAATTAAATGAACCAATCAAATCTTGCCACATCAATTTCTACTATATAGGTTAAGAGCATTATTATCTTTTTATCAAATAAAAAATATTAAAATATTACAATTTTGTATAAAAAATAAAATTATTTTTGTTTTTTAGAAAAAAAATGAAGAATGAGTTTTGAAAATTTCCAGATTTTATTTCTTAAAGAGATGAAGACTGATGGAGATGGAACAGCCATCACTATTTGTTAATCCATCTCTGACATGGTTGCCTCATTTAATGGAGTAGGTGGTTCCATCAAATGTGATAAAGTAAAGAAGAGTGATACGCATTTCACTGTAGCTTTACAATATACAAAGTGTAGACGGTTTATAGACTAAAGAGTAAAATAAAATAAACAGGTAAATATTCTACACAAATCAGTTAGAATAATATATTATATACAAAACAACAAGAAAAATATATTGCATTTATGGAAAATAGAGATACCATAGTAATGATATGATATATATGGAAGAGATTAATATAGTAACATCCCTTCGTAAACTCAAGATGGTAAGATGGATGCAGGATTAAGTTCGGAAACCAAGTCCTTGAAAAGCGATGGTCGACAGTAGAACAGAAATAAAGACTGATAGTAGAACGAAGACTTCAAGCAGAGTGATAGAAGAACGGAGACTGCACGTAGTGAGACAGAGATTGCACACAATGAGACAATAAAATAGAGATTGCACGCAATGCGATAATAAAATAGCGATTGCACGCAGTAAGACAAAAACTGCAGCTGAGAACAGAGGCAACGGAGCGATTGGGAACAAAGGCAGCAAAGTGGAATATTGGCTAAACAGGACAGTGAAAATTAAATAAAGTATAGAAGAATAATATATATTTCATTATGTCTTTACTATATACAAAGTGAAGTTTATTTATAGGTCAAAGAGAAAAATAAAATAGGCAAGTAAATATTCTGTTCAAGACAATTGGAATAATATATTTTATAAAGGCAACTAGAATAATATATTACACATATGAAAAATAAAGATTTTACAATAATTCTGTAACATATATATGGAAGAGATTGGTAAAGTAACAAGATGAAACCGATTGCTCCACCAAATGGTGTAGATTGCTCCATTTGGCGTAGCAATCTGCTCCATCAATGGAGTTGATTGGCTCCATTTTTTTTTGCTCCTTTATTCTTCATCTTTTTTAAATAAAAATATATATTCGATAGTTTAGTCTTGTGATCTTGTGGTGGGAAAAGTAAAAGAAGATGATGATATTTGTGAGTATTTTGAGAGAAGAAGATAAAGATGAAGGAGATAGTGATGATGAAAAAATAGAGATAGAGACGATGATGTTAATTGATGAATTTTACCTTTTTAAATTTAGTTATTTTGTGATATTTTAATTCAATATGTTTTTTTTTTCAAAAATAAAAATCATTATACTAATTTTTAATATTAAAGTAATGAATTTAAATTTGTTTATATTTAATTTTTAAATAAGGGGAATATTTGTTTATATTTAATTTTTAATTTAAATTTGTTTATATTTTTAATATCAATCCTTGCATACCATCTTATTCCTCTTCTCTTAACCATCACATAATTATTTATTCTCGTCCATTTCACTTTCAACTTTTTTTATTTTATGTCCACCTTCGACTACATTACAAACTATCCGATGTCAACATAACTCATCCGTTTTTTGACCATTTTGCAAATTACTAATGCCAAGAAAGTTGATAGAAGATCCAAGTCTCTACATCAACAACCGTAGAAATTAGCCCATACAAATCTAAGATCAGTCCAAACAAAAACTTAGAGGAGTTTAAGTTGTACTTTTAAAAAATTGAATGCATCCGAATAAGATCTTTAGTCAAACTCAAGTTTCGGAGAGTACAAGTTGTAACTGATAATGTAAAAGCAAGTACAAGTAGAACACTTTTTCATCGTCCAAACAACTATCTGTTATGTTAAGTCTAAGATTGGTCAAAATAGAAAGTTCAAGGAGTTCAAGTTAGTCATTAAAAAAATATGAAACTTATGATTAAGTTGATCTGCACTAGAACTTCAATTGAACTTAAGTTGATGAGAGTTTGAAATATACCTAACTCAAATATTTTTCTTGAGTTTTCAAAATCTCAAGAGAAGTTTATGTCATTAGATATTAGTATAATTTCATCAAACCTCAGAGGATCTGTATAATTTACTCTAATATATATGTTTATATATATTAGAGTAAACATATATATAGAAATCTCCCCTCTCCGCCCCACAAACTCTCTTTCTCTCTCTCGCTCTCTCCCCCCAAAACCATCGGACCAAGGACGTTCTTCTTCTTCTTATTTTGGCCAATTAGTCTTGACTAGCAGCAACGTTGGCTCTCTTTTCAGCCATAGCAAGCAAGCCATGCCTACTTCTACTAGCAACAACACTTTCATGAAGTTGAACCATCATGACATTCGTGGGGACGATGCTGGCTCCCAAGCCGCTATTGGGTTAGTCTTTGTTGAACCCCCTCATTTGATTTTTAAGGGTTTTGGGTGATTTGTTTTGTTGTTAAGTGGATGTTGTTTTATATGTTTTGATCTACCATTGCTGCTATGCTCTTCGCATTGCAGGACCTCTGATCTAGGGGTAATCAGACCAACATAGTCATTGATTAACTGATGAAAAATCAATCAAATCAACCGATTTTTGGAACACTATACAATGTAAACATATGAGCTCGTAATTGAGTTTGGTTATGTTATGGGTGGCTATTTGGGTCGTAACCCCTTAACTCAACATAAACTAGTGTTGATAATCAGGTTTTAGCAATACTGTTAACCATTTCAACCTATTTATTAAATGACTTCATATTAACTTTGCTTAATGGGCTTACGGGTTTACTTTTTTATATAGAATGTAAATTAAACATAACCTTATAAGGGCATTTGGTGGTCGTGTTGGATACAAACACCAAATTCGTAAATGAATATGGTGTTTGTTGCATATTGGGATGCTTACAACATCCTACCACAATAGCCATAGCCTACAATGATAGTATGTTATGTCAAACCATTCTACTAGGTTTCAACATAACGTACCATGGTGTGTGTCTGTGTGCGCGCACGTGCCCACTATTGTGATATGCTATATTTGACCATTCTAATGGGTTTCAACACAACCAACCATGATGCGTATGTGTGTATGCACGCGCATATGTGTGTGTTTCAAAAAAATAAATGATATTAAAAATATATTATTTTATTTCTAGAAAAAATTATAAATATTGTCTTAAAAGTAATTCTAATAATTTTTTAAAAATAGTTTTAATTATATCATTTGATTAAATAATATTTAGTATTTTTTATTTAATTTGAAAATTAATTTAATAAAATTTTATTAAATTTATTTTTAATCTAATATGATGATGCATCAAATATATTATAGTGTTATATCGAGTAACAATATTTAGACCCCTGAAAAAAACTAGTATACAACCCTTTTTATATATTTATTCATAATAATTTTTTAAAAATATAATATCTTCTAGGAACACCCCATTTAGTACCAAATATACCCTTGCTCTTAAATTTTAAAAACTAATATAAATAAATAAGTTATAAAATACAAATAAAAATAAAAATTTTGAGGAGGGAACAACTTCTCCAAAATTGTTATTTCGATAAACGCTACTGCCTCCATTTTTTTCCCACATAAGTTTTGTGACTGAAGTCCCTTGTCCTGCAAGATCCCTTGAAACAAACTGCCCTCATTGTCAGACCTCAAGACCTTGGTGTTGGCATCAAACTGAGTTTTAATCATTCTATTAAACAATTTCGTAGCAAAATATGCTTCATCTTTTGAAATCGAAAGATAGACACGTATGTGAAAAGAGCCTCTCTCTCACTTTTCAATGTGAATCATATGGATTAATTGAGTCTTGTTTGGATGTTGAGAAATTTAAAATTAAAAGAGAAGGCAAAAGATTTTGATTTTGGGAAATTTGATGATCTGGGTTTCTTGCTAGATTTTATTTGTCATGTGGGTTTTCCTAGTTCTGCTTGGATGATGAGAAAGCTAAGAACATAAGAGGATGCTTTTTGTTTTCAGTTATGGGGATTTTTTTTTTTTTTTTTCTTGAAGCAAGTTCTGGGGATTTTGATAATTTGGGATTGTATTATTATTATTATTTTTTTTAATTCAGTTTTTTTTTTGGGAGAGAATTCAAGCTAGTTAGGAAAAAGTGTAAAAATTAAAATAATTACTAAAAATTATAATTTGTTTTAATTAAAATATTAATAATTTACTTAAGGGTAACATTGAGATTCTAAAAATGTATAAAATTTGGGGTGTCCATACAATTTTTAAGGGGTGAAAATATCTCCACTTTATTATATTCAATCAAATCCAATCTAATTAATCTAATTAAATTTAATACGATCATCCAAGAGAGACATACAAATCTTAACCTAAAATTTCTTATTTTCTCTCAATCTCTCATACCACTCACACCGCTCTCACTCTCCTAGTCTTTTTTCCTTATGCCTTCAGCTTCTCAACCACCAATCAACATTCGCTTATCATAGCCCCCACTCGTCGCTCGCAGTGAGCACTCACTACTTGCTGCTCTCCTCGCATAGCTTTGCAGTCTACATCTATTTTCGCCTCTCGCTGGACCATCGATGGCCGTCGAGCTCTCTTCCGGTAAACACTCAATCTTGTTTTTCAAAATTCCAAAGTGACTCAATCTTAACATTGTTGAGATGGAAATTAAATGAAAAAATATGACAAATATTTTAAATTATCAGTTTGTGTTTGTGATTTGAACATAATGTTGCCATAATTTCAATATATTCTTCTTTAATTGGGTTTGTGCATATACTTTCAAATATTTATTATAGTTTGTGGAAAAACAGGAAGGAAATTAAATGAAAAATTAAAAGGACACCAACATTATTTGCAATAAAAATAATGTTACGTTTTCCAAATATTTTGTCTAAATTCATGTCCAAATAATGTGATAAATGAGTTGTCAAGATCTTGTAAATCATGAGATGATATGATAATTAATAGAATCTTGACAACTCACATTCCATATCTTTTTGTGCATGGATTTAGATAAAATATTTGAAAAGTCTAACATTAATCTTGCAATAATAAGTATTCTAAATTAGTAATGTTATACTACCCAAAAATTTGTTCAAATTTATTATCCAAATAATATGGTAAACTTATGTGTAGTTACCACATCATCGATATATCATCTTAAAATAAATGCGGTAGCTATAAATCAGTTTCTATATATCATTTGGGTAAAATTTTTGGATAAATTTTTAAAAATGTAGTATTATTCTTAGTAAATTAACACAAAGAAGAAAGGGTGACCCTACTGCCCCTCAAAATATTGCCCTCGACACCCATAAATAATGAGGATAACTTATTTACTAAATAACATAAATTAAAATTATTTCTCACCTTTCTAACTCTAGTTTTGTTTCCAATTTGGTTTCAAACTTTTTTCAATTTTGTTTGCTGCATCAATGATGATGATATAAATTGCTTCTCAATCATTCTAAGTATAAATACATTTGTTGAAGCCCTTATCCCGATTGTTCCTTTTTTTTTTTTTGAATTATTAGTTACTTTCTTTTGTTTGTCTTCGCTGCAACAAGAAAAAAAAAATGATAAGCACTTTACAATTTTATGCAAGATTAACTAAAAATATAAGTTGGATAGATCTTTAAATTTTACTAAAACTACATAAAAAAAAAATTCATTTATCAAGGAAATAAAAGAAAAATAGCTTTGAAGTAAAAAAAATTTGAGGACATAAAAGAGAAGGATGAGGAATAGTAATTTGAGACTATATTTAAGATTTCAATGGGTGTACAAAGTAAAAGTGTTACTTTTAAATTTTGATCGTAAGTGTTTGAACTTTGAAGTAAATGATTTAGGAAGAAGTCTTTTGGTTAACAACAACCTCGCCAAGGGAGAAATTCAACAAAAGCGTAACTTATGTTACTGCTTAACACTAAGACGTTGTTTGTTTTTCTATTTGAAAATTGAATAGCCTAAAATTTATTGATAATTAAAAGTAATTAAAATTTAAAATCTGAATAATATTTATATTATAATTTTTTAATTAAAATTATCTAAAAATGGGTGGTAATTTAATATGCATACCTCTTTTACTATTATTGATATATAATTTTAATTAATTTGATACCAACAACTAAAAATAAATAATTTAATAAATTAAAAAATATTTTTATGTACATTTAATAATATTTTATTCATAATTAAAATATAATTTAAAAATAACAAAATTAATTATATATATAAATTAATTTATTTATTTAAAAAAAGTAATTAAAAAATGAATGTTTAAATTACCTAGCATAAACACCCACCATTCTCAGTTCATTGCCTCTCTCCGCCGCTCTCACCTCCTCGCCTTTCCTCTGTCCGCCGTGCTCATCTGCTCATCTTTTCGCTATCGCTGTCCTTTCCGCCGGTGCTCCCTTCCCTTTTCTTTTTTCCTTGTCTCTCTTCTCTCTTTCTCTCATCAATCTCTCATTCTGCCCTTCTCTCTCTTACTCTCATTCTTCTTCTTCTTCCACTTATTTTTCTTCTTCCCTTCTTCCACTTCTACTATTCTTCTTTCTCGGAGTGAACCCGATTTGGGTTCACGAATGAACCCAGATCTGGGTTCTGATGAACCCAAAAATCTGAGTTCTCATAAACCCAGTTCATGAGGATAAACCCAGATCTCTGGGTTCATGTGAACCCAAATTCTGGGTTCTCACGAACCCAGATCTTTGGGTCCGTCCTCATGAACCTAGATCTTTGGGTTCGTGAGAACCCAGATTTTGGGTTCCTCACAAACCCAGATTTTTGGGTTTTGCTCAGATCTGAGTTCTGGGTTCTGACGAACCCAGACGGGTTTATTATTATATTTTGTTGTTGAATTGATAATTGCTTGGGTTGATTTTTTTATTATCATATTATGTACATTTAATAATATTTTATTCATAATTAAAATATAATTTAAAAATAGCAAAATTAATTATATTTATATATATAAATAAATTTATTTATTTAAAAAAAGTAATTAAAAAATGAATGTTTAAATTATAAATTAAAATATAGTAGTTTAATCCTAAGAAAATTTGAAGTGAAATACATTATGACTTTTCTTTTGAAATATACTTTTTATAAGTATGAAGGGAATAAAATAAAATTTTGTGATAATATAAATTAGGATAAATTTAAAAAATATGTTATTTTAGAGGGATAGACTTGAAATAAAATCTTTTAATTATTTTTTTAATGATTTATAATTAAGTTAAACATAAAAGATACTGTTTTTTTTTTTCTTAATGGTTAAGACTCATACGATTGATTTTTTAAAGTTAAACGAGTTACCTTACTACTATAACTAAACTACTCTAATTGAGAAACGGAGTGCATCAACTAACTCTAAATTCGAATATAACTATTTGAAATGTTGGTTTTAATGAGTTGTGAGTTAGATCCATCCAAAATGATCCAAATCCCTTGTATGATTTAAATGAGAGTTTGGATATAAATAAATAACTATTTTTATGGCTTTATGATCAGATACTGTAACCGCATTGGAAGTTATCTAATTATGTGATTGGAATGGATGTTTAAGAGTGTCGTCAGAAAGTAACATCAGACATGTGATGGAAAAGATAAAAACTCTTATACTATGAATTGAGATTTCAATTCCATTAATCAGTGATTGAATTCCGACCGATTGAGTATCCAGGGGGTTGCCGAGTGGCTTTTATCGTGGATGTACGGTTTGATTCTAATTTGTTTTGACAAAGAGTACATGTTTTAATTTCGCTCTCGTGAAACATACACGTCATGTATAATCCAAAGACACGTTTGAACCGAAAGTACAACAGATGATGCACAGTTCCTCTGCGTCTACCCCATATATATATATATGTTTTTCTCTTTACGGAACCCAAACTAGTTTCCATTTTCATTTAGTGGCCAGCGCAGCGCATCTGTTGGACTTGTAAGGTCCAGTTTCTGTCTCTAACAACCCTACATATCTCCACCTGTATAAGACACCGCATCACACTCACTTATTCACCCACTCACTCAAACCCTGCTTCATATTCACTTTTAGCTGAAGAAAAGCATGTCTCGATCCCAGCCCAGCGAAGTTGTCAATACCCTGCAACCACAGCTACCACCGAGCCATCCCGCTCCCCCTGCAGCTTCTGATGTGGCTCCTACTAGTGAGTTGTTGCATTTTCTGATATGGGTTTGTTTTGTTGTTGTTGTTGTTGCTGCTGTTGTTGTTCACTTGATATAAATGTAGTCTTTTTCGTTGATTCCTATGTGGGATTAAAAGGGTTTATAGCGTTTTTGCTGCATGATGTAGTGTTGGTCTATTCTGTGCTTTGATTTGGGGTTTTTTCCAGTGATTCCTATGTGGGTTTAAAAGGTTTAAAGGGATTGTAGCATTATTAGGTTATTGTTTTGAGGAAACAGGATTTTTTTTTATAATTTATAGTTCTTAATTTTTGTTTCAGCTTCAGCGGAACTTTTGAAGCACAAGAATCGATTGCAGGAATACACTCAGAGAGCTGCAATCCCGCTGCCTGTTTATCAAACAATCAATGAAGGACCTCAACATGCGCCGAGGTTTAGGTCGACTGTGTTGGTGGATGGAGAAACTTATACTTCCGCCAACACTTTTGCTCATCGAAAGGCTGCTGAGCAAGATGTTGCCAAACTTGCGCTGGAGTGTATAAATCAGAAAATAAAGGATGAAGGATGTCCTCTGATTTATGAGGTTTGTTCTAGTGTGACATATGTTTCGGCTTATTTGATACATTGGTCTCATTGAATATGAAAGATTCGAAATGACCACAATTGATTGTTATTAGCTAAGTTAGAGAAGTTGAAATTGTATCATTTTCTCCATATTATCGTTTTGATGCTTCTTATTAGGACCATCTCTAATGCAGTCCATATTTGTCCCTTTAATGTTTCTAGTTAGGAAATTTTAATTTCATAGTTGGGGTCATCTACAATGTACTTAGATATCGATATCAAGTGCACTGTAGAATGTGCCTAACAAGTAGCAGGATAAATGCAGATGTGAAGTGTGATGTTATTGTACTTATTGTACTAATATGAAAAGTATTAGTTTTTCGCCTTGTTTTGGATAAAAATGTTTGACATATGGTCTTTGGTTACTTATTAAGATGTTTTATGACTGCTTAAACATGACCTTTTCATTGTTTTTTTATGCTAATTTCCAGGATATGATATTTTGCAAATCTATCTTGAATGAATTTGCTGTTAAGACAAGTTTGGAAAGACCTGTTTACAATACCATTCAGCCAGAGGGGACGCTTCCGGTTTTTATATCCTCTTTGGTTTTCAATGGTGTTACTTATACCGGTGAAGCGGGTAAAAACAAAAAAGAAGCAGAACAATTGGCAGCACGCACTGTTATTCGCTCTCTTTTGGGTATCCTTCATCATTAAAATTAATTATGAAATCTTCCGTTTTCTTATTTACATGGTGTGGTGAATTCATTGAAGTTTTAATGTAGGTACTTCTGGGTCTGGGACTATACTTTTTGAGATCATCAAGTCAAAAGTCAAACTGTTTGATGCGCTGCGTAAAGTGAAGGATCCCAATTATAGCACTGAAAGTATGGGATTAAACACAAAGCATAGCCCTGGGAACTTGGTTTCTCGTGTGACTGAGACTGGTAATGTGAACCACAATGTGCAAACTTCTGTTGGCACTATTAATGTGCAAGCTGTCTGTGGGACTAACAACATGCCAAGTGCTGGTGTGGTTAATAATGTGCAAGCAGCTAATGCCACTCATCTGCAAGCTGCGAATGCCCCTCATATTGTACAAGCTGCGAATAGCACTCCTATTGTGCAAGCTGCGAATGTCACTGATCATTTGTTGCAAAGTGCAACTCATACTGTGCTACCAAGCGCAACTCATAATAAGCTGCCAAGTGCGACTCATACTGTGCTACCAAGCGCAACTCATAATAAGCTGCCAAGTGCGACTCATAATGTTCTGCCAAGTGCGACTCATAATGTGCAGCCAATTGCAACTCATAATGTGCTAGCGAGTCCAACTCCAGGGACGAGCACAACAATGATGATGCCGTATCATCAGTTTAATGTTCCAGTTGAAGAACAGCCTTTGGAAGGTGGTCCAAGCACTTCCAAAAAGCGACGGAAGAACAAGAAAAAGGCTAACAAGAGAGCTAGGGCAGATGATGCCCATGATGGGTAGGTTTTTGTCTCATTCTCTTTTTATTATTATTTTTATTTACTTGCGATGTTCTTTGTCTTCTTGTGCGATTTGGATTTTATTACTAGTGAGGATTGAGTACTTCTCTGTGCAGACTAAATTAGGTTGATTAATCATTCACTGGGATAATGCTTTGGTTGGACCATTCTTCTAACTCTTCTTTGCACACAATACACACATCTTTGTCCCCCATTTTAGAAGTTAAATAAATCCCTACAACTCACTCTTTGGGTTGATATTGATACAGAATTAGTGTGCTACTCTAGTCTTTGTCTATATTGGCTGTACCACCGAATTATGCGTTGTACCTCAATGAAGCTGGTTTTTCTCCTTATCCAATTCCTTTATGATGATAAAAGGGTGCTTTGTTATGATAATTTTTCTTCATCTCTCTGTGATATTTGATTGTGACTCAAATAGTCTTCTTTAATGTTTCTAGAGTGCCCTTTATAACTATTTTATAATTTAATTTAGTAATCCGATTAACTAACTCAAATGGTTTACATGAAGTCCTAAGTTGTGCATAAACTGAAATGTCAAAATCGTGTCACATCTGATTCTAAAGCTTCCAAATGTTGTGTATATGAGTCTGTGATTAAAAGGTGGAAAAGCATCTGATTATTTACACGCAAGCAAACAAACCTGCCCACAATAATGCACAGAGAGAAATGCATATTGACTTCTATGCTTGATTGTATGCACAAATCAGTTTCTGCAAGATTGGATGATGCTACTTTTCCCTTTTGAATGGCTTTTGCATTGCTTAATTCAAGTTGATGAAACTTGCAGGTTAGCTATTGTTCCTCTGCCTATAAGCCAAGCCCCTTTAAGTCAAGCCCCACCTGCCACGCCTTTGCGCCTTGTTCGGCACACAGCTTAAGTTAAATCTGTCTTCAGAGGTGCATCTCAAACCTCCGCGTGGACTCTTCTGCAGTGAACCCTCGTTGTAAAATATGGAATGAAGAGATACTGGCATTGCTATTTTATGTTTGGTGGGTTTTAGCTAGTTTAGCCAGTTAAGTGGATGAGGGTTTGAGTTTGTGTTTAATGTAATAACTTTATTGCTCTGTAGAAGATATTGTGCATGTTTCTGTCTTCCATACTTGTTCTAAGCTTAGCAGATCGTATTGCAACTTATGATTCTGGCTGCATAGCCTCGCTTATCTAACTTATTAACAAATCATGAAATGCATAATATCTGTGAACTAATTTTTTCAATCTTTCTTTTACAATCTAGAAATCTCCCAAACCTGTCTAGCAATTTGAGTTTGAAATTGGAGCCTTTGTCAAACCTTGCAAGGTTGGGAAGGAGGAAACTACGACCTTGGGTTATATAGGTATCAATAAAGGTTCGAACTCGCTACCTTGTGGGAGCAACTCACAAGTCCAACCGTTTTAGTAGCCCCTCATGGTAATAGTATGTTGCTTCACAAACTGTAGTGATTAGTTGGCATCAGCATAGTATTGGAAGGAACAGTAGTGATTAGTTGGCATTATCATACTATTAGAAGGGATTGCAATTTATCTTACTTGAGGTTTGTCAAATTGTAAAAGGATTGAGCTTTGTACTTTTATTACATTTTAATCCTCTCCTGTTAGTCAATCTTGATAAATCTTAGTGTTTGTCTGTCTCTCTTAACTACAATAAGAGAAATGTCCTTAACAATTAAAGAAAAAAGAATATAAAAAGTAGAAAACAAAGTGGAATCGTCACCGTCCAATATTTAGATGGATGGCGGAGATAAAAATAAAAAAAAAAGTACATTTATTTATAAAAATAAATAAAATAAAAAAATAAAATTTTATTTTTATAAAATTTATAAAATAAATTTTTATAAGAGTCATGGACCATGAAGATCATTTTTTTAATAAAAAAATTAAAAAAAAAAAAAAAAAAAAAGAGACTAAAACATGTTGAGAATCAAAAAATTAAAGAGATTGGATCTTTCATTTTCTCAGGCGATGCAATGGAGATCTCCATTGCATCTCTATTGTGATGATGATAGATGTTAGGCAAAATAATCATTAGCAACTTGATATTAAGAACAAAATTATAAAAGAACATATGCAAGATTACAATAAAAATAAAATAATAATAATAATTCAATATAAAGAAAATAAAAAAATCAAATGAGGCCTGTGTAGGAACACAATGTTCCTAAACAAATTCAAATCACATCATTAAGGTCAGCATTCGTCTATATGATACAACGATTTAAAGTATAAATGATTGACGAACGGAACCATACTTGAATCTATAACTTCGGAATTCTAGACTAGAATAGAAGAGTACATAAACTATAAAGAGAAAGTATGGAGGCTGAGGTTGTTTGCAAGTTTAAGACTATAGCAAATTTATAGTCTCTATGTAGGAGCGGTTACAAAACTGATTTAAAATCAATCATTAAACCAAATCAGCATTTAACACCAACAATTATATTTTGAAAAATCAAATCTGGAATTTAATTTTGCAGTTTACTGCAATTCATGGCAATTAATGCCTATGATTACATTTTAAAAAATCAAGTTTGCAATTCAATTTTACAGTTTTAGTTTTTCCAAAATCAATTGCTGCAATTCGTGACAATTAACACCTGTAGTTTCACTTTGAAAAATCAATCTACAATTCAATTCTACTTAATACATACAGTTACATTTTAAAGAATCAAATCTGCAAAAAAAATTAACACCTGCAGTTGTATTTTAAAATCCAAATCTGCAGTTTTAATTTTTTCAAAATTAATTGCACTTAAATCCAATAATTAAATCAATATTTAATCACCAATTTAAAAATTCAACTAGTTGCAAATTTATCCCATTTGGTGCATTTTAAACCTCAATTTCTCATTCATTTAAATATCATTTTTTGTTTATGAATATATGATTTCGATGTTCTCATGAAGGAGAACACAAATCCATCTTGATATATTTCAATCAAGATCTCTAACCGAATAAAAATGAGTCCTTAAATTGGATGTTTGTGCCTATTTTTCTAACAATAGAGAAATGGAGTTCTCCACCACCACCAGAGGTGGCGAACAATGGAGAACTTCATCACCATCATAATGAAGAGATGATGAAGGTCCCCATTGGCATTGCAATGGCGCTGGAGAGACGAAGATCTCCATCTCCATTGCTCCTGCAAAGATACTGCTTTTCTATTAACATGATGTGTTATAGATAGGGGATCAAAATCCCGGCTCAACACAAAAGACAGTTTGTGTAAGTCTTCATAGTTGTAATTCTCGTAACTTAAATGAAATAAAACATTTTTGGATACTCATGTTTTTCTACACTAATAATTCAATTGAATTTTTTCGACAAATATTTGATGTTGGCATTCAAAATGGGGATGGAGATCTCCTAGGTGGATGGAGATCTATATTGAATATCCATTTTTTTTCATTATTTTCAATTTTTTAATTCTGATTTTTATGTGCATTAATCATGGATTCATAATGAATAGTAGAGATCCATTCATTTTACTATTTTTAATTCTCTTCTTGTACCTTATCCATTTTTTTTTTTCGATTATTTTTTGTTTTTATTTCTTTGAACTTTTATTGTCTATTTTAAAGATAAACAGTGGAGATTCATCAATTTATTTTATACAAAATACTATCTAATTTTTATTCTTTCACTAAATATTTAAAAGATGAAAAGATCAAAATGTCATTACTGCGGGTAATGTTAACTAATGAGAGAGAATAAAGAGTAATAAAAACAAAAAGTTAAATCCCTCCATGATTTAACAAATCTTAGGGGTTGTTTGTTTTTTGCACTTAACACTTAATGGTGCTTAATTTGGTTAATTAAGAGATTTTTGTTTGTTTTTTTAAGTGGTCAAATCACTTAAAATCACCCAAAAACCACTTAAAAAAAAAGTAACATTTTTTGACTTATCACTTAATACATAATCACTTAATGATTTATAAATATATTATTCCGAGTTTATCCTTATTAAAATAATATGTTTCCAAGTTTGTTTTAGTTTTATATTATAAAAATTTCTTTTAATACTTTAATAAATAACATTAAAAAATAAAAACTCTAAACATCTTAACATCAAATTTTTTTTTTTATAGCTGGATTACTATATTTCTTTAATTAAATTCTGGTAAGAATCTTTATTGATAAAATGTTTATGCAATAACTCAAAGACCAAATTACAAATCAATTTGTTTAAGTATTTGATTATTTTTATTTAATTATATCAGAAAATATATATTACTTTGCAATTTCAATTTTTGTTGTAATAGTAATTTAATTTAAAACCATTTAATTTATTTTTATTTGAATATATAAATTTAATTGACTCTACTATTTTCATTAATCTTATTTTAATTATGAATAAAAATACTATATATATAAGTTACAATTTCAACTTTTGTTATAATAGTAATTCAATTTAAGATTATTTTGTTTATTTTTATTTGAACATATAAAATTAATTGATTCTACTATAATAATTAATCTTATTTTAATTATGAATAAAAATATTATATATAAGTGTTTTAATATTTGTTAAATAATTTATTACAATTGTTTGTATCATATTAAATAAAATTACACAATAACTAATAGTAAAAGGATATAAATGTCAAATTACTAGTAATCAGATAATTTTAACTTTAAAAAATAAACAAAATTATTATACATTCAGAGGTAAGAAAAGAAAAAACAAACATGTCAATTAGATTTCAGATTTCAGTCACTATTCAGCTTTCAGTCTTCAGCAGCACTGTTCAGTCTTCAGATAAAAAAACAAACGACCCCTTAGGTAAGTAAATTGCAATTCCTTATATCTAGAATTAGCATATTATTATTATTATTATGTAAAACAAAAACCAGATTTAGCATACTATTAAACTTCCCACAATTCTTTGACCTCTCCAAAACATTGAAACACCAACTTCACTATGGCCTTGTATGTGAAATAACAGAAAAATCAAATACTGCTTTTTATGTTCAATTGAACTTAATGGAATAAAAGAAGTTCTAAGAGCAAAGAAAACAAATGCGATAATAGAAAGAGCTCTGATTACTTAACTGGTTAACGTATATATCAAATTTTTAGTGTACAACTTTGAATCATTAATTTGATTTACTTCCATTTTATGATAAAAGGGGACCATTTAATCCCTCCCTTCTATTGATCAATGGTTCACTAACTTTGGTTATTATGAAGATTTTTTTCTTTTTCTTTTTCTTTTTTTTTGGAAATACTTCCTCCACTATACAATTCAAACTTGATAACACACTACGAAACTGAATGTTATTAGAAAGAATAATTTTGGTGCTTATGAAATATTTAAAAGAGTATGTTACCTTTAATTATCGGGGTTGTGGCTGTGGGGGTGCAAGTAGGGCCACAACACCCCCCCAAATTTTATTTGTTTTATTTTTTTATAAAATATATCTAAATAACTATATATATAACCCTTAAATTTATATATAATATATCGTATCCCTTTTTAAATATATATATATTTATTTAGCCCCATAAATATCCCTAAATAGGTTTTCCTGCCTCCACTTCTGATTATCGTATTTGTTTTCATTTTACAAGACTATATTATTCAGGTCAAACATCAATTTCTTTGGTCTTAATCAAGGGTATCATTTTATTTCCTCGTCCTTATATTAAGAGCAAATAAATAGATAAATACTGAAATCAGACAATGAAAATCAAATAGCTAAGTTGATTTAGCATAAATGATTTTAGTAGTAAAGTTAAAAAACACTTAAAAAAAAATCTAGCTGCTTATTTTTCTGTAAAATTGACTATTTGTTAGATTAAAAACTAAATGATTTGTTGATTACATTGACAACAGTTTTTCCCCAAACTATTATCTGACTGAAGAATTTATGGGTTATGTTCAATACTTATATAAAGAATTCATATTTATTCTTCTGATATATTGATACACTTCTTATCTCAAAACAATTGATATAATTTTTCATTTACTTATCTCAAAATAATTAATAAAAATTTTAATTTACTTTTCAACCGTTAACATAGACACTCCTACTCATAACACACATATTAATAATTTTTAAAACTCAAATTAGCTGATGCTTAAGATTTAGGATTAGGCTATACAAAGTAATTATTTATTAATTAAGCTCTAATAACGAGACTGGAGAGATGTTAGACTTTAATTAATTGAAGAGAACTAACAAGAACATCTATTAAAAAAAAAAAAAAAAAAAGCAAGAACATAAACTAGTCAGATGCCAGGAGATTAACTGGTTAGGTTGTTTGATTAGTTTAATTCGCAATTAAAATAAAATATTAAGTTATTATAAAATGATTTAATTTGAAGATAAGGCAGGCTTGGCCTAAATAAAATAATTACTACGGTTAATGTGACACTATATATGATCTGTTTTTGATAAAGAGTTTCCAAATTCATAGCAAAGACAACACAATAGGTATCTCCTTAAGACATGGGATTTCTCTTCTTCCAATGCCAGCTTCATTTCTGGTTTTCTCCTCTTCGTTTTCTTTTTTTCCTTTTCTTTTTTTTGTCTGCCAAACAAAGCATGTGAATGACGATCTTCATCGGGTTTGCAAAAGATAACTTTGTTAGCACTATAAGCGTAGGGAGAAAATTGATCAAGTGAACAGTCTGTCAGGATATATAAACCTTTTTTTTTTATTTATTTACTAGCACCAGATGAGATTACTGTCGAAACCAGCTGATATAGAACTCTAACACGGAGCTCTACTACTAAAAGGAGAGAGAGAACTATCTATATAAAGGTGGAAAAATTACCCACACATTAATGAAACTTTGCTACTCAAACTTATTCCTCAACTTATAGAGAAGCAAAGACACTTGAGAGTAGTAGAACATATAACCTATCCAAAGTTTCTAACACTACATATGCAAGGAGAAAACTGGTTATGAAATTATCAAAACCTGCTTATATAAATTTAACACTACAAGTACAAGGAGAAGACTCTTCGCATTTGGTGATAAATACATATGACTTAAATCCTTATCACAAATATGAAAGAAAACCACCCTAATTACTTAAATTGTGAATAGATATTAAAAAATAATAATAAAATTAAAAAAAATGTTTGTTTTATAGTTGTTAATTTTACTCTTTATTCTTTATTTTTATTTTTTTAAACTTTAGTTCATGATATTAAATATTAATTGGAGTCAAAACAGAATTCATTTGGGGAGCAAAGTGGGGCTAGGGAGAAAATTAAATTAATAATACACATTAAATAAGACAGGAGTGGTTCCAG
This sequence comes from Dimocarpus longan, assembly GCA_022984855.1. Classification (NCBI taxonomy): domain Eukaryota; kingdom Viridiplantae; phylum Streptophyta; class Magnoliopsida; order Sapindales; family Sapindaceae; genus Dimocarpus; species Dimocarpus longan. The sequence continues at coordinate 2,318,604 of CM041021.1, forward strand.
GAAGCACCTACATCATATGCCATCTTTAATTTGTCTAAACAAATTAATCACCTCAAGAACTTTATAATCAACTAAATAGATTGATTTTTAACTTTAATTACTGTAAAATAGAGTTTTGGTGGCCCTACATATATATAGAAGTTTTCATTTACAACTCACGGGAAATTGATTCTTTAGGACAGTTCTCTATTATTATTATTATTATTATTATTATTTTGATAGAGGCAATTATCTATTTTTGAATATGAAGGATGTATACAATTCGGAATAAAAGTTGTTTACTTGAAGGATTTTAATATACCTTTATATTATTTTAGAAAAAAAGATCTTTTACTTTTGACGTTTGTATCCAAATTAAGGGTTGCAATTTTTCAACCTATTAAAAATATTAAATAGATTAATGTGTTTAGTTTAGCTTAAATCGTGTAAAATAATTGAATGAAGATTGAAATTTATACAACTAATTAATTAAGTGTATCATCTCGATTCATATTATTTATGCAAATGAGTGAAGCAGGTTGAATTAGATAATGATATTAGAGCGACTCACTTATTAAATATATAGAACATTTTAAATGGGTGTACACTATTGTTTAATTGTTCTTACTACAGTTTTATGGTTAATTTATGTTGTGTTATCTATGTATCCACATGATAGTAAATAGTAGTTAAGAATTTCATACAATTAAATGCAACTCAATATTTTTATAATATCTATTATTAGAAGCTCTCCATAACCTCTTATTTTTTTACTTGTCTAACTAAAGAAATCATGTAAATTTGGATGCAATCGTAGGTCTTTTAATATCCTTTTACCCAATTGCACATTACCCATGGTTCCAAAGTATCTGTATTGTCATTTGTCACCCCAATTTGCTTCATGAAGCTCAAACTATAACCTTACTTTAAAAAGGAAGAAACCCAAAAAACTATTTATATGTCATGAATTAAATATGTACATGTTATCAACTAATTCATACAAAGGATTCACATTAAGTCACACAACAAATAGAAGAGAATTTTCATGAACACACATGAAAACATATTGGAAAAGGTAATATTAAATACAATTCTTTTAAAAAATATTGGCAATCGTCTTTTTCTCGACATCATTTTTAGACTTGTTAGTGTCATACAATTCAGTAACAGACCTGAAAAAGTATATATATATATTAAAAAATTATAGAAAGTCATGCTTACACACACACTTGCACACGGAGACACCAGCTCTACATACTTGCATGGAATGTAAAATAAAACATATAATTGAACAAAACACAAACAAGGGTATATGAGTCCACGTGTTGAACCCATTGAAAGGGAAACAGTAGAGGAAACTTCAGTTTCTCATGAAGGCGATGTCGACAGAGAGAGTGTGTGTGTGTTGGTTTCAATTTTGGAATCTAAAAGACGTGGGAACGGCGGGTGATCCGGCGACCCTTGTGCTTTCCTCATTTTTATTCACTCTCTCTGGTTTCTGCCAGCTAACAATGCCAATGCATATAATTTTTTTTTTTTTTTTTAACCATTGATTATTTCATTATATGATCCAATATTATTCACTCATGTTCACGCGTATTTCTAATTTGAATAGTGTTACATTGTCCATCAGAACACATATTACGAAACAGTACATCGTTGTTTGTAATGATAAAAAATGGAAGAAAAGAAAAGCAAAACGGCAAGTAATCCTCTATCTATCCCATCACTCAAGTGGTAGGTTCAAATCTCCGCAGTTCCACTATTTGTGTGGCAACCCTCTCCTGATATCTGAGAATAGAGATCTCAACCGTTCTATTAAAGTCTTATATACGTTGATCTCGATAGTAGCCTAATTCGTAAAAAATGTCAAATGAAAAGTGTAAGAAGTATAGATAAAAACTTGACTAAATGTTATTGAATTGTAAGTGTCTAATATTGAGAAAGAAACATGAAAATGATATAAAAATTTTTAAACTTGTTTTTCTTGACGGAACTAGAAAATATAATTTATGTTTTCTAAATTTAAATGCGTCCATGTTATAATATAATAAAAAAAAAAAAAAAAAACTAAATTTGTTTATCAAATTGAAGCAAAACCCTAATACAACAATCTGATTGAATTTGGTTGTATATGATGAATTACTAAATTGTGGTAGATGATAAAAATCAAATTCTAGTTAAACATTTTTAAAATATAATATTTTTGGGTTAGAAGTAGATGTGTAAATACTGTTAATCATACATTAATTTTTATTATATTTGATTTTGTATATAATAAATTAATCGAACTTGTTTATACAATGAATTATGAAAGACTTATATATAAATTTTCATAGAAATATAATAATTTTATATTAGAAGACGTGTAAATACTGTCAATCATAAGTAAAACTATTTTTTAGTTAAAAAATGCAATAATAATAATAATTATTATTATTATAATAATACCATCACCAGTAAGATAATATACCCAACACACTGAATCTCTATATAGACCTTGAATAGCAGTTGTCATTTTGCGTATGCCTGTTTTGCTTCAACTAGCTAAACCCTAGTAGAGAACAAATCAATTACTTTCCATTCTCTCTCTAAACTATGGCACTTGCCAACAACTGTAACTTGGACTCAATTCAACCACCCTGTGCCTTCAGACCAGGAGGGCCTTTTGGGTTTGAAGAAGGAGATGGTTCAGAGAAGACCATAAAAAGTCTTGGCATGATCAGCAACAATGCTTCCTCTCCAAGCAGTGCTAGTTCCAGTGGAGGAGGGTTCGGATTCCGGGCCGAAAACTGCTTGCAGCCTCATGAGGATCAAGCTCATCATGATCATGATAATTCTCTCATAAACTTCAAATCCGGGTATGATGATAATCATAACAATTTCATGCATGCTAATGCAACTTTGCTCAGCTTTGATCAGCAAAATCAGAGGGTAAATTGTCATCATCAGAAGGATCATGATTATTCATTGTGGGAGGGTAGTAACCAGTGGAATCATCATCAGATTAGTCCTCGTTTAATGGAGGAATTTAATTGCTTTGACACTGCTAGCAATTATGGGTTCATGATCAATACTAGTACTACTAGTACTACTTCAAAGGAACAAAATCATGGTGATTGGTTGTTCTCTGAAGCAACTACTGTCACAGATTTTGTCAAGGAGTCCGGATCACAAGATCATACCGCCTCTCTCAAACGTCCCAATTCGGTATATTTTAATTTAATTATATTTTTTTATGGATAATTTGTATGTCTATGTATAGGTTCTCTTGACAAATTATATACTGATCGTCTATCCGTACTTGTAATGTGTACTTGTCAAAAAACATTATATACTTATCGTCAGCGTTGTCCATCTTCTTTAGGGAGAGAGCTCAAAAGCTTTGAAGAAGCAGTGCACTGCAACAACCAAGAATAAGCCTAAATCATCAGTTGCATCAAAGGATCCACAAAGTATTGCTGCAAAGGTTTGCTTCAATTCAAAATTCCCTAACACTAATGTTCGAATCCTAGCAATTTAAATATTGCAGCCAAATTAGGCAAATTTAGACGATAGAATTTTGTTTTGAGAAAAAATTTTTAATTTTCAGAATCGTAGAGAGCGCATCAGTGAACGACTGAAAGTACTTCAGGAACTTGTTCCCAATGGTTCCAAGGTTTGTTTTTAGTTTGTCCTTATTTCAATTTGTTAAAAGTATGTAAGTCAAGAATTGTATGTCAATTATGTTCCAAAATCATTTTGCTTTCTACGTTATTTTCAATTTTTTTTTTTCAAATCGAAATGCTGTGATATGCAGGTTGATTTGGTGACAATGTTGGAGAAAGCAATAAGTTATGTGAAGTTTCTTCAATTGCAAGTAAAGGTGGGCGACTTCTATTACTTTTTTTTTTTGGCTAATTTAATTTCATAAATTTTAAGTTAAAAGAAGTCATAAATATAAGCTCATATTTATTTATTTTATTTCCATTTTAATGGCAGGTACTAGCTACTGATGAATTTTGGCCAGTTCAGGGTGGGAAAGCTCCTGATATCTCTCAAGTAAAAGAAGCCATTGATGTCATACTTTCTTCTCAGAAAGACAGGAACTCAAGCTCCAAGAGTTGACTAGAAGATGAAGATGATGAAAAATAATATTAAGAATTATTATCATCAGAATAATATTATAATTAATGTAGTCCAAAGGACGATGTGGCAGTCAAAGAAAAGCTTTGTTTTGGAAGCTAGGAACACAAAAACTATTAAAAAAAAAAAAAGAATGAGTAGATAACATTTTATCTTTTTTTTTTTTTTATCTTCTTTTTTGAAGATCTTGTAAGGGAGATTATTCTGCATTTTAATATGTAATGACAAGAACTGAAACACCCTTGTCCCTTACTTTCTTTTGTATTTACTTTCTCCGTAGTTCTAATTAGAGTTGAAGATCATTTGTATTAGATCTAAATCATCCAATTAACTAACTGAAGATGGATTCTTAACTATTATCTCTCTCTTTAATTCTGTGGGTATGTTGTCTGTGTTTTTTAAAAAAGTGATTATAAATATGGTTTCAGATCAGATGATTAATTCAAATGAGAATAATTCAACCAGTTATCTTGTTGTCTAATCGAGGAACAGAAGTTTCAATAGTGAATTTCTGAAAGTTTGCTATTGATTGATCATTATTACGATTCTTATCAATATTATAATATAATATTGATTTTCTACCTAACAGTTTTTTATATATAATTAATTTGCCTGTACAAAGCTGGATATAATTAAGGGTTTGTTGGTCAATCTATAAAAAAATATGTGGAAATAATTCCGTTTGTATAAGCTAGCATTCAAATTGGTTTCATATATGTCATATCTGTCTGAAAATGTATGTTCGAAGGGGCAATTTTATTTGACATTCATTTATTGTCAGAGCTTAATTAAATACTAGTTTTGACCCTTAATTATTAACCCGGAGCTTTTGGGTTGAGTTGCAACTCCGCATGATGTTATAAAGCCAAGATAATTAGCGCAATGTAGCATTTCTCCCAATGTTATACTAATATGAAACTTATGTTATCAGTTTGATCTTGGAACTTAAGCTTTTGAATTCAACTTTGAAATTTTTAGGGATATAATGTGTGAAATTAATTTTATGTCCTAAACTTCTAGGGATCAATCAGTTAAGAGTAAAGTTTTTTGTTTTTTGAACTAAGGAAAGAAAAGTACAAGTACAATAAGATCATGTTCTAGGTTAATGTATATAGAAGCAGATCAAGTACAAACTCATTTATACCATTTACAAAATGGTATGTATATAGATGTATAATTCATTTTTTATTGATTAGAATAATTCATGGTTTAGGGGCGTAAGGGATACGATTCAAATTCACAATCTTAAATGTATAAATACAAAAGGCATATCATTGAACCAATCTCATTATTTAATTAGGTATAATTTATTTGAATTATAAAGAGTTATAAAAGGCATTTCATAACAATTAATACAGATCGGTAATTGCAAGTTTTATGACAAAAAAACAAACATTAGTACTCCATCCAAAACATTCTTGCTTGGAGACCACTTCAAGTCACACCCTCTTAAATTGCTTGATATTAAGGCAGATCACCATTCTCAACAATGAGGCACACACGCATATAGTTTCGTTGCATGTATGAAGCAAAACCGTGCGGATGTTTATGTTTGCTTGTGTGCATGTTCATGTTCAAAACAAGTTTTCAGATCCGATGTATATAACTTTAATGATGATCATCCTAATTGTTCTGTCTGAAATTCTCAAAAAGAATTAGTGGGGGACCATTAAGCACGCGTGAAATTTAATTCGGATCACATGGCTAATCACATGCCAAATCCATATAAATCGCAGTGTACATTACCCAAAAACCTCATATTGCAATGAACCAACCTAATGTTGCTCCGAAAAAAAAAAAAATGTTTATAATACTTGATTTGGTTTCAACTTTTTATTTTCAAAAACATTCTAGGAAAAAATCTTGATACAACTCATGTGTTGATAGCTTCCAAGATTCGTTTGTGTGATTGTCATAAATGATATGCTTCAAATTAAATTGAATAGTTGCTGTTGAAAAATGCTTCATTATAGGTGTTCACCATCTAGTATATGTACCAAAGGAGACTTCTTATCTCCAAATGAAGTAGTTTTTGTTAGATATCTGTAGTTTTGTTCAAACCGAGTTAGTTGATTTTTGTGCATGACACAATGTTTTTTTTATTTTACAAAATAATCTAAATCTACTGTAATTGTAAAAGTCTGATGGGAAGAGATTAAAAATATAGAATTTAGAAATTCTATCTCTTTAACATCAGCCAGAGAAATTTATTTAAGACGAAAGGAGAAAACTTTTCACACATATTGATAAATATGTATGATTGAATTTATATTCGAACTTTTATAATGAATATATCAAAAGAAAGTATATTAATTATGTGAGCTATGAGTGAATGTGACCACATCTTACATTGTCGAAACAAAAGATTTTCTTCATAGTAAAAGAGAACTTTTGATTGTAAAATTTGATAATGAATAGATTCTTCTTTTAAAGTATTAATAAAGTTTGATCTAGTCATAATCAGTTAAATTTTTGTTACATTTTACAACTATACAATAAAAGTCTTCCTATAACGTGTCCTCTTACAATACATATATTTGACTTGATACATTTTGAGACTATATAATGGACCACTTACACTTCCATAGGCACATCCAACTTGCCTTGAGTGTCCAATATTAATTGTTATTATTTACTTCTATTGTTTAATTAGCTTGAATGTTTGACCTGCATTATTTAACTTGACTCTTGATTTATGTTATCTTTGGCCTGCATGTATCTGTCAAAAATTCCATGCAGGAATTTACAATTAATATTAATTAATTAAAAAAATGGGATGGTGATGACGTGTCTCCTAAAGAGCCTCAACTAGACAGTTAAATTCTTCTGTTTCCCCAAACTGGGTACTGTTTCATTTCTTATTCTCCAATCATTGAGGACTTGTCCTTTTGACATACAGCAATGTAAGATCTCTCAGTTTTCTCACCCATCAACTAATTATACTTAATTAAATTCAACTCAGAATATCATTCAAACCCATCAACCTGTTTTTAAAAAATAGGGATAATCCCAAAAAACCCCCTCACTTTTGATAAATTATCCATTCTCCCCCATATGGTTTTGTTTTTATCCAAATTACCGCCTAACTTTTAATTAAACACCCAAAATACCCCTTGAAGGCTTATGAAAAGACGGTAATACCCTTGACAGTAACCGATTCCGTTAAATGAATAAGGTTAACCATTTGACTCCGGGGTTAAAAACGGAAATGCGAAGAAAGTTAAAAATCTATATATTAATTAATTAAAATATCAAAAATTAAAATAAATAAATAATATTAAATATAAAAACATAAAAAATAAAGATATTTTTATTTTTAAAAAATAAAAAATTTAAATAAAAATATTTTTTTTTCAGTCACTCACCACTAACTCTCTAACCTCACCGTTCTCTCTCTCTCTAACTTCACCAGTCTCTCTCTCTCTAACCTCACCGCTCAGGCTTCGTCGCTCGCCGTCGCCTCCGCCAGACATCCACCACCAACCTCTCCCTCACCGACTCCTCTTCATCTCTCTCTCTCTAGCGTCGTCGCTGCCGCCTTCTTTCCTCTCCTCTCCTCTTTCTTTTCAGATTAGGATCGAACCCAGGCGACTGGGTTCGGCTGGGTTCCAACCCAGACGAACCCTCATCTGGGTTCGAACCCAAATGAGGGTTCGTCTGGGTTGGAACCTAGCCGAACCCAGTCGTCTGGGTTCGAACCCAGATGAGACGTCTGGGTTCAAACCCAGATGAGACGAACCCAATCGTCTGGGTTCCAACCCAGATAAGGGTTCGTCTCCTCTGGGTTCGAACCCAGATAGAACCCAGACGACTGGGTTCGTCTCCTCTAGGTTTGAACCCAGATGAGACGACTGGGTTCGTCTCCTCTGGGTTCGAACCCAGAGGAGACGAACCCTTATCTAGGTTCGAACCCAGACGACTGGGTTTGTCTCGTCTGGGTTCGAACCCAGATGAGACGAACCCTCATCTGGCTTCGAACCCAGATGAGGGTTCCAAACGAGGGTTGATTTTGGTTGCTGATTTTGCTTGATTTTGGTTGCTGATTTTTGATGATTTTGATTTTGGTTGGTAATTGTGTTGATGATTGCTAGTAATGGTGTTGATGATCGATAACTGGGTTGATGAAGTTAATGTGGCAAAATTTTTTTGGGTTGATGATAACTGGGTTTCCCGTCACTAGAAACTCAGAAAATTCTGGGTTTCCAGTCAGGTTCCAATGACTGGAAACCCAGAATTTTTTGGGTTTCCAGTCGCACTGAGAAATAGGGAGAGAGAAAAAAGAGAGGGGGAAGAAGAAAAGGAAAGAGGTTGCAGCTGGCGGAAGTGGTTTTTTGGAGTCTATGGCTGGTGTGTTGAATGGTTGGTGATGAAGATCGATGATGATAAAGATGGAGATCGGAGGTTGAAGATGAAAATGGCAGATGGATTTCTTTTTTATTTTAATCAATTATTTTATTTAAAATATTATGTTATAATTATTTTATTTGTTAAATAAAAATATTTTATCAAGGGTAGAATTGTCTTTTTATAATTTTTCTAACATTTTTGTTAACTTATTGACGGTAGGGGGTAATTTGGATAAAAATGAAACTAAAGTGGTAAAATAGACATTTTCACAATATAGAACCGGTTTTTTGGGATTATCCCTAAAAAATATATAAACAAGGTAACAATTTGGTCCTATTTTTTCATGGCTTGATCTCAATAACGTTTTTCTGCATGCATTCATGCATTGTGCCTATGATTTGTTGGTTAATTTATAACCCATATACCAAGTATTGTTTGTGGTTTAATTCAATCATAATCAATAAAAATTGTATACCGTTCGCGAATTTTATCTATGATCATTTAATAGAAAGTGACATTATTTCATAATGCAAAAATAAATTTTACAGTACAATAAGTAAACTTGGATCGTGTTTTTACTGTTTTGGCCTGTACTATGTCATGTAAAATATCCATAGACTATTTTCAAATCTGATAAAAAAATAAAAAAATAAAATAAAAATAATTGTCGTGGCTAGTGTTCTCAAGTTCTGACATTTATTTTTTAATTGTAAACTTCTTAACAACATTTTATTCATGAAATTTTTGAATTTTTGTTTTTTTAAAAATAAAGATCAGTATCTATAGATTCTATATCAAATGCCCAGTACTTTTAATCTATTCAAAACACCAAATATTATTAGTTTCAATAAAAATAAAAAACACATCACCCCTTAATAAGAGAGATTGAATATCTCCCTTGATTTTAAAAGATCTAAGGGTTCGAATCTTACCATTTTTCTATTAAAATACAAGGTGTGGGTGTGGATATGGATATGGATGTGAGTCTCCTTCCGTAGAAGTTGTCATCACTCGATTGTAAAAGTAATCATCTTATTTTGATAGATCCCGATAGTAATCGATTTTAGTAGGTCCCGACAGTTTCTTTGTATAAAATAATAATAATAATATAATTGTATGCTTCTCATTATACCTAATGAAAAAGTTGTCTCAAAGCATTATATCCTATCTATTTCAAACAAAAAAAAGGGTACAATATCCTATATAAAAAGCTTTGGAAAAGAAAATCCTTAGGTAATGCAAATGCCAACATCGTTCTTTTTATATAATATTATTTTATTGTAAAAACAAATCCAAATCTACACATAGAGGTAAAGCACAAGCTAGCGAACATTCATGGAAACATAACAATCATGTAGACCAGTAGTTTGTCTGCTTTAATTTAGTAAGATAAGATTTAATTCACTGTATAATGGCGGTTTTATGAAGTATTTGCTCAAATTGATCAGTGCTTAGAACATAAGCCCTGTGTTATGAGCTGGATTATTCATCAATTAAATGTGCAGTCTTATAAATTCAAAATTCAAATCAACAGAAAAATCGTGTCTCTAATTGAGGATGGAAATAATTTTAATGCACTACATATCTTCTATTCAATTCACATAATATTATGTGTAAATTAATTAGTAGCAATTATATCAAATGGTATAAATTAGATAAAAGATGTGTGGTGTATCGAAATGAGGGTTAATTGTAAAATATTATTCAAATCCATATTACCAAGCAAAAACTGTGTGTAGTAGTTATGGAGATAATACATAATCCGGATTGAATTAATTCTAATACGGTTTTTTCCTTTTTCTTTTTTTGATATTATAATTATAACTATCAGGACCTCCTGAACTAGAACTCTAGAATACAGTTCAAAACTTTACTTCCTGTAAGTAGGAGAGGATTACTCACACAAAGTACAAAAATTATCCACACATTGGTGGGATTTAGACGATTTTACTGTTTCTCGAATCTGTTACTCAACTTAAGAGAAGCCTTTACAAGTAGGAGTAGCGTCACTGCACCACTCCACTTGCCTACTATAATTGGTGTTTCTCTCTGGGTTTGAAAATATTGAATAATTGAATATATTGTTATATATGGTAGAAGATTATGATATAATTGGGAATTAACTAGACAAGCTGTTTAGCACGAAATAGCACATGATGAAGTTGAAGAACATATATAGACAGCTTAAAAATTAATAAATAAAAATTATCGAATCATGTGAGCTAAGTTTGAAGGAATTGCAGGGTGGATTTTAGATAATAATTTAATTCATGTTAGATTATTTGTAATTTAATTCATTAATTAATTAATTTATGAGATGCCTGACTTGCCCACGTGCGAGAGATCACATATACAACTTTAAAGTTGAAATAAAATTGAGTGGTTGGAGAGAGATTGAACGTGGAAAACAGACTGGTATGGTATGAGAAACTTTATATTATTTTAATTTTAATCATGTGTATTTGGCATGTATTAATTTCTTTTCATGATATACATATTATTGTGTGCATCCATGTAGAAATCGAGTATCAATTTTGAATTATATATGAGTTTTTTTTTTCTATTCTAGAGCCCAAAAGGATGGATTTTGAAATTGAACAAAAAAATAAGACGTGAACTTTTTACCAAAAAATTAGGTATAAGAAATTTTTAACCTATGGTTGAATATTCAATTTAATTGGAATCAATTAATATTGGATTGGATTATGTTTCAATAAAAAGAAATAAATAAATACGAATTTAGTTTAGTACTGTTGATATTAAAATTAGTCCCATTAACGACAGATGCATTAAATTACAAAGAGAATACAACCTAAAGAATTGGGGAATGCAGTTTGGATCCCCATCAATGCCTGGATCCTCTTGGAAAAGGGGGATTCTTCCCTTTGGGTTATCTGTTCTTATCTGTAGCTACTTTCAAAACAAAAAAAGAAAGGTTAGGGGTCGCTAGTGTTCCACCAACGATGACCTTCCAATGCTTAAGTTAATAGGATTTTCGAAGGGAAACTCTATATAGTAAGGCTAAGGGGTAGAAAGATGAACAAGGCCTAAAAACAATATCCAATGCTTAAGAGGAGTTTTCTAAGGGGAGTTCCCTCACACACTAGAGTGTTCTTAGGTTAGAGATCGACTGACTTACATTCCTTTAAATACTGAATGTCTTTATACACTTCATCCTATCTTCTTAGGTTTCCTCTTCCCTCATTTGTCGATGGTCAACTCTCCTTTTGCGTCTTCTTCGCTTACACATCCACATCCTGTCACTTTCACCTTTGGCCTTCCTACCAAGAGCTCCGCATAACAATTTCAATCTAAGATTTAAAATTCAATCTAATTGGGACCAATTAAAATGACTGGATTTGATCAAGTTTGACAGAATAAATTAAAATTTAGTTTCCAGAGCACAACTAACTTTAAAAATACGTTCCTCCCCATCATGTTAAATTGATATTAAAAATCTCTTTGATACACATAACCATCAATTGTAAAACAGATTTGAAAATGCAGAAGTTTTAAAAGAATGTTGAAACAGATTTAGTTTCATAATCTCTTATATATTTGTTTCTACACCATCGACACAAGTTCAAATTCATTTAGAGAATTACGTTTATAAATAATATTTCAAGAGAAGAATTGTTTTATATTTAATAGGATCGATGAGTGTGAGGTAGTATCTTTCAGGTTTTAGTAGAGACGTCGAATTAAGTTTTTAATGCTTAGAACTTGTATGAATTGTGTAGATTTATCTTTATAAATAGGATACCAATTCATTCTAAAACTAATAACAAAAATCAAGTATAAAATTAGACATTTAGATCCCAACAGTTGGTTCTGAGGTAAAAACAAAAAACAATAATAATAATAATAAAACAAAACAACTAGAAAACTGGATTCCTACATGTGATTCTCTTTCAAATGAAATAAGAAAACAAGCATTTGGAGGGGATGCCAAGGGCAGGGGCATGACTAAAAGTTGATTTTCCTAAAAATTTGTGATTTTGCTGAAAGGAAATTTTCAACCGTATGATCAAGAAGTATTAACCAAATGTGCACCAAAAGGAATTATCAATAATATTTAGAAATAGACATTGAGAAGGAAAATCAACACAAAACTGGGGATGATAAAAGAAAGCAAATAGAAACATTTCAATAAACAAAAAAGTGGGTATCCATAACATCATTATGAGGTTGGTTTCTTGTGTGCAAACCGCTGTAAAGATGATGGTAGTTCAACTTGCTTATTTAACTTTTGCCTCTTTTTATTAGCTGATGCTTGTTCTTCCTTGAGCTGCTGTTCCAAGAACGGCCTCTTCGTTTTCGCGATAAGTTCCTCCTTCTTCTTCGCTCTCTTGCTCGGCTTATTTCTCCCTTTCGTTTTCTTCTTCATAGTAATGCCTTTAACATCATCGATGGCAACTTCCATATCAGCTTCTCTCTCTTGCTTTGTTGGTTTTTCTTTCTTCCGTGCTGGCCTCACTGTACCAATCTTGGACGGGTCCAGCATGATTGTTTCGGGTGGGAGCTTGTCGAGAAGAGACCGCACTTCCTTCTCCCTCCGCTGTTTAGTTGTTTCAAATGGGTTTGCCACCCAAGAGTCGAAGTTTGGTTCACCTGATCCGGGGATAAGTATACTAGACCAACCAGTGGAATGCCCTATGCCTAGTACATCTTCGTATGGTCGGAACTGAACTTTTCCTATTTGGTAACCTTTGGCCATAGAATGACTCATATATCTGCTATAGTTCTGAGATCCAGATGAATCTTGAAGAACTTGTACAAACGATCCATTTCCAACAGCAAGCAAACCTTTTTGACTGAAATCCAAACACTTTGCATGGCCCGGTATGGTTTGGAGGACCTCAAATTTCCTCAAGTCCCAAATCTTGATTTTCTTTTCTTTCCCAGATGTGGCCATGAGATGGCCATTCGGGTGGAATGCCAATGCTGTAACAGGCCCAGGGTGACATAGCATCTTGACAAGGGGAGCCGAGGTGGTCGGTTTCCACATGGTTACTGTACCACCAGAATGACCCAATGCGACAACTCCATTGTAAGGATTCACCTGCATCACATCTGTACGGCCAAAACCAGTCCGGAAATTACCTACCATCTCACCCATTGTAACATCCTGATAATGGAGTTGCCCAAATTTGTTTATGGATGCCAAGAGGAAATGATTTCTAAGAAACTGAAGTCTCAAAACTTCACCATGTTCCTTTAAGATGGCAAAAGAATACTTTAGTTCCACATTGGTCCGTCTTTGATAAATACTGAACATTTAGGAGAATGAAAATGAAAAAATTGCACAAGTACAACAACATGATTTAAATCTCTCTTAAGTAATTCATGTCAGGACAATAAGTCATAAGCATTGGATTGCACATGTTCTTCGATAAATAAAAGCACTGTGTCAGTATGTCAAAGGAAAAAAAAAAAAAAAAAGCATTGTGTCAGGCATGTAATTTCTGAAACCACCAGCCAATCGAAATTAATCAGGATGAGAAATAAGAACCAGCAACGTGGAAACAGAACGATAGCCTGACAGGTGAAAAAACCCACTTAAGAGCTTTAAATTCATGCCCTATTCTATAACTGAAACACTAAGTAAACCATTTGAATGAATCCAAGAAAAGAGAAACATAAATACTCTTTCCTCGGAGGGCAAGAAACCTAAATACTTCCTTTTTCTTTTCCCACTATGCACTCACAGACAACAAAAGAACTTGATAATTTAGATAACAATACAAAATTTCAACCTACAGCCACATGAAAAATGCTAACCAATTTCTAAAACAAAAGTCCAATCATTTTGGATGAAACTACACATGCTCTAACTTCAAAGAGCCGTTTCAAAGCTCAAAAGATCAAAATCATCAAAAGAGAAGTATACTGACCTTTAAACAGTGAAGTTCAATGCCCTCTCGATTATAAATATAAGGATACCTGCCATAATTTGAAGTTACTCACTTTTCCAATTTTTTACAAAAATCTCATTTAACATATAGTAAGAATCAACATATGCTTTATAATACGTCCTCCATGAGTCCATGTTAAGTACGATTAATATTTTAGGGTAGAAGAAAGATATATTACGGACAGACATCATACTTTTTCTGGGCAGCAGCAAAAAAGAGCTCATTATGCAAGAAGACCACATCACGCACTGTTTCTCTAACCTGCAAGAATCAGCAACCAATAAGTAAAACTGTTTAATCTTCCAGTCAAACATAATTAGCAGGTCAAACAAAGATAATTACTCCCATAACAGATATAAAATAATAATATGATATCGAACAAATAAAAAAAGAATGAATGTGGAATACAATGTATTTTCAGTCATTTGTTATCCTTAGCAAATTCTCTCATTTCAAACATTCCACATAACCATGTCCCTTTTGGAGAGTCTAGAGAGAGAGAGAGAGAGAGAGAGAGAGAGAGAGACTTAGAGTAATATAAGGTTCCTAAATATATGGGTATACAGAGAATCTAGTTTTTCTACAGTCACAAAAAGGTCTAAACTGAAGTTTGGTTGCAACACAGTTAGAACCAGCTGATTGTGAAGCACCATTGCATACCTGAATTTCTTTAATTAAGTTCATATTCTTCATGTCTACAACTGCCAAGTGCCCCTTACGTCCAGCAGTTGCCATATACCGACCACTTGGGGTAAAATCCAGAGTGTATGGACCAAGTTCTGCACATTTAAGATTTTAACAGAAGTTAAACTATAGGGAAGAAAATTAGTCTGGCCACAAACCACAAGTTGTAAGTAAGATGGTTGCAAGATTTCACAGACCAGAATGGATGCCAATGAGGCTAAACTGTTTATGAAAATCACACAATATGCCAAAAAGCCAAAAACTATTATAAATGATAAAAGCAACAAAACTACCAGACAGGAGAAAGCTGAAGATGAGACATAACAGAAGAATCCTTTATATTGTGTCTATCAGAAGGAAAATGCACAATAAAGGTATACAATAATTTTAATTGATAGCTTTGGTGTCATCCGAAGAGCAGTGTCCAGCTTATATACACTTGAAGAAAGGCTTTATCATAGCTACTAAAGAATTTTTCACATTGAAGAAGAGATGAAGTGCGAACTTTAAACAAGTTTCTATGATCTGAACAGGATTTTCAGGATTCCATTCGAGTGAGAAGGAAAGAAAATGAAAAAGCATAAATTCTGCTTGTGCAGGCACTCTGAACTTTCAGGTAGCAATAATTAAAGGTGAAGTCCACTTCATTCGATGTTGAAGCAAAATTCTCGTTGAATTTTTCTAAACTGTCCTTGTTAGTCAGGTCCCTGCCTGCTCCAATTTTTCAAAATTGAATGGAAAACACCAGATGTCACCTTCACACAAGCTCCTTAAGGTCCACATCACATAAGTATAAGAACTCTGATCATGTTCAACTTGTGCCATTTCTACCAATGCCTTTTCCATCAATCCAAAACTTTGCTTCCAGAAAACCATATTGCATCAATATTATGAGTATTATGTCTTTTTCCTTCACTACTTCTCTTACTTTTAGGTAGCGATTTTGCTTTTTCAAACCCAGGCATATAACTGAATAGGACACGCCACACCAACAAATTTGACCAGAGGAAACAGAAATTTTCAAAAATACTAAGAGCAAGATGAAAGTTTAACAAACACAACACTATCTCATAGAAAATCAATCAAAAAATGCATTAACCTGGTAAAACTATATCATACTGGTTCCTTGAGCTTAGGATATTTACTTCACGAGCAATTGCTTCTTGTTTGATCCTCCATGTCTTTTCTATACCTTCAGCCTCCAAATACCCTCCCTCACTAGGCAAAAGCCACTGAAAGAAAAGACCACAAACAATTATATGTGATTCACTAACATACCTGAAGCCCCCCCGCACAGAGATATTCAATATTGAAATAACCCGTAAAACTTAGGACTTATTACTCAAACATAACAACCACCAAGTCATAGGAAAACAATTTACCTTCTCAACCTTGGCAGCAACTTTTGCAGATTTTCCATATAATTCTTCTCTAACAGCAAGTTGACCCTTTAACTTTTTGTCTCGTAAAGCCTGCAAACATAGAGAGCATATGATACAACAAAACTTTCAGACCACCACCCCTTCGAGCAGAAATACCAATCCAAACTATCATACCTTCAAATCAGCACCCTCGCCCCTAAGATACTTCTTCGCCTTTGTATCTAATTCATCAGAAATATCCTACGGAAAAAAAATAAATAAATAAAACACATTTTCCATCAGTTTCTACCTTTGAAAAAATAAACAAAATTCTATATTGAAACAAGAACTTCACAAAAACATCTATACAACAATCAAATAAAAATAGCAAGGAACACAAAAAAATCAAAACCATCTACATCAACCATTCAAGTTGCATACATCATACGTCCCATATAATTCCTACGCAAACTCCCCAACTTGGTTCACATCAATAATAAACTTGAAAATCTATTGCCTATACAAGTAAACCATATATTGTACTAACAGCAAATTCTCCGCATCTTAAAACAACAACAACAATTCTAATAATGAAAAGAACCAACTTGTTCAATAGGAGGCAAAACGCGTTCATTGACTCCATCATCTTCATTGACACCCATCAGGCAGGTTCAAAATATCCAAATCTACATAAAAACATTCAAATGAGTTTACAAGTAATTAATAATAGCATTTACAAGCAATTTCAATCAAGCAAAACAGTAAAGTCACAGTTTTTATGTGCATGTGTGTGCATGTTAGAGAGAGAAGAAAATACGGAAACTTACGACGAATTTGACGGCGGCACTGAAGGGTTTGCTCGGTGGTTGATGGCGGGGATGGGTTTGAGCGACGTAAGTGAGTAGTGGCGGAGTTGAAGCTGCAGAGGAAAAGGTTTCCGGTAGGGTTTTGGCGGACTCAACCAGAAAAAATTGTCAAAACCCTCCTCTCAAGTTTTCATTACGTTGGGACGGACAAATTTTTGGGCCGGTTTCGGAGTCCGGCCCAATTCAAATACCGGACCGGATTTTTTTTTAAAAAAAAACTGACGTCGGGATGGGATTAGAGTTTAATGGTACCTATCGAAATCAATATCGAATCAACATGATTATACCAAGGATTGCAAGTACATATCGATATCGATAAAGGTGCATTAAGACTTATCAAGATTAATATCAAATCACGAGATTTTATTAAGGTTTACTACGAATCTAGAACTTATTAAATTCAATCTCGAATTAGAGATTTATCAGGATTAATCTATTTTAAGATATAAGTACGAAATACAAATGAATATTGTATAGTATAAGATATGTGCTAACTCAACAAACTATTTCTCTAATAATTATATTATTTGCTTTTGTCGTTAAGAGCACATTGATGATTAGTTTAACAATCTATCACACAAATTACACATTTCATTCATCATTTTTTTTTTCCAGGACACAAATATTATTATGTCTATTTACTTTAAATAATGTTACACAATTTAAAATTTTACCTAAATTTTTTACAATGTAACTTGACGAGTGACAACAACCAAATTAATAATAAGATGATATATGATGATGTGATGTTACAAATAAATTTATTACATCATTTAACCGGTGCATATGAGTAAAATTTGGATAACATGGTACTACTTATTTACTAATATATATGATTAGAGTTGTACGTGTAATGATGTAAAAATAGATTAATATATATGATTAGAGTTATATGTGTAATTATGTAAAAAATAGATTTTTAAATTTTGCATGATATAAGTGTCACGTATAAAGAAGAAGAAGAAGGGCAAATTATATAAATCTCCTAAGGTTTGATGACATTATATTAATATGACAACTTTGATCATAATGATATAAACCTCCCTTGAGATTAAAAAAACTTAACGTAAATATCTCTGCCATTAGAGAACCGTTACTCTGTTAGTGAGCTGCTATCAAGTGCCAATTGTGAAGGGTAAAATCGTCTAATTATCTAAAATCCCAGATAGTATCAAAATGCAATGGTGACTATTTAATATTTTAATAATTAACTCAATAATAAATATGTTTTATTGCATAAAAACTCGTGCGGATAAATAATAATTATTTTAATAATAAAATAATCTAAAACTACTAATATATTAGAAATAACCTAAAAAATAATATAATATATATTTTTAATTTAATTAAAAAAACAAAAATAAAACAAAAAAAGAGAAAATGAACCTTTGAGGCCTTCATCGAGGTCTCTATTGAAGCAAGCTCTAAATCTAATATGAAAGTGTAGGCAATGTCGTCATCACCACATCATCACTATTGTTGACTTTTGCAAGCTCTTAAACCTTTTAAAGATCTCTGTCGGTGATATGAGGAGGCTCCTCTATCTAATTTTGGAGTAGTTGCTCCTCCATGGAGCAGATTGCTCAAAGTAGAGGAGCGAATTGCTCCTTTGCAATGGAGCAGATCAGTTTGATCTCCATCACTAGAGACTCTCTATGGCTCCAAGGCCATAGAGATAGATCTCCATTGGTGGGGTGGAGATAATGCCATCTTCAATTGTTTTTTTTTTAAAAAAAAAAATCAATTATTTTTTAAATATTGATGATTTGTGATGTTGCAATTTGATATTTTGTTTTCTAGTGTTGGAAATATATGTGCTATGCAAATCTCCTCCAAGCTCTACACAAGTTTTTATATTTTTTTTATATATAGTTTATGTGATTATGTTTTGGAGTTATGGGTTAATGATATGTTCTTGATGAAGATATGGATCCTTGATGATGTAGATAAAGATGCAGGTTCAAGATGTACTTGAATGATGATGTTGATGATGATGAATTGACGAGGAATTAGTGATGATGAATTGGTGGGGATGATATTGGTGGTGATGAAGAAAATCTACTAAAACTAAAATATAAAAAATTATTATTCATAATTTTTTAAAACGTAAAATTGTTAGAAAAATCGATAATAAGAATAAGTAATAATATAAAATCAAAATTCTGGAGACTCTTCAAATTACAACAAATTTATAATATGAAATAAAATAAAATAAAATATTGAGGTCTGTAATAACTACAGTATTTTTAAGACAAATTTGTTCTTTGTCTATGTAGTTCAATATTTATCTCTCATGATACAACGATACCAAAATCTAACGAACCAAATTGAACCCAAATCTTTATTACTTTGAAAACTTACAACTAAGAATAATGTTTGAGAAAAAAAAATAAACTAAAAAGATAAAATGAATTCTAATTCTTTCTAAACAACCAGAAATGATGTCAATTTATAGTCTCCAAATGAGATGGTTGTAAACTTGATTTAAAATCAACTGTTAAACCATATAAATTTTGAGTAATTACAATTTTAAAAATTAAATATGCAACCAAATTCTACATTTTTAATTTTTCAAATTTAATAGCTGCAATTCATAATACTTATATACAACTATTACACTTTGAAAATTAAATTTGCAATTTCAATTTTTCAAATTCCATTAATGGTATTTAATCCAACGATTACATTTTGAAAATTAAATCTTCAATTCTCATTAATCCAAGCATCATTTTTTTTATGAATCCATATTGATTCACCTCAATCAAAATCTCTAACCCGATAAGAAATGAATTCTTAAAATAGGTGTTTATCCTATTTTTCCAACAAAAATAATATAAATGATTGACTTTTAAATTTGATCGAAATAAAGGATATTTTAGTCTTTTAATGTCTTTGACAATTGAATATTAGTATTTAACTATGGTTGACTAATAACAAGGGATATTTGTGTTGAATTTAAGGAATCTCAAGGAAAGTTTATATCATTATGGCCAAGTATGTCATATTGATGTAATTTCATCAAATCTAAGGGAGTTTATGTAATTTGCCCTGATAATAATGATCGATCACCTCGACAATCCTTCAAATGGTCCAAATTGCATCTAGCCTAATCTGTTTTTCTACGGCCCTGTACGGCCCATATTTATTCTAGCACGAAACTGTCTTGAGGTTGGATCCACTTATTTTATGATTTAGATATAAATCACAACTTTATAATATATTAACCAAGTATGATCTAATACAATTGAAATAATAAAATTTTATAGATTTAACTATCTTATTAGTTGACTAACCTTATCCAACAATTACGTTCATTAAATTAGTTGTAAGAATAGTTATTGAAATCAATTCAATAGTTATAAGTATTAGATAAAGATATTCAACCAACATGATAGTTAAATCATTATCAATTCAGAAAAATGAATAATACGATTTTATATAAATCCAAATTTTATTAGTTCATAAAAAAACATTCCACTTTGATATTTCAAGAAAAGGAATAATAAATACATGTAAAAATATGAAATAAATGTTTGGATATAAATTTGCTCCAATCCCATGAAAAAACAAATAATCAAATTAGATTAAATTTACTTAAAATTTTGAAAATTTCAATTTAATTAGAACCGGTTAATATTTAGATGTAAAACCAAACCAACACAATATCATAACGAATTTTTTGAAATAATTCATTTTAATCCGATCTCAAATATCAAACATGCTCATCAATCATACCCTAAAGTCATATTGGCAATACATAAGACAAAAATAATTGAGTGATTTTGACAATTCCAGATTTAAGAAGACACTGGATGTTGGCATCTATAGGACACATATGATAACCTTGTAATTCCACGTTTGCAACAATTATTGACATCTAATTACTTGTTGTCAAGAATGCATTGGCTATAATCACATTAATATATGCAGAGGTTGCTGCTTGCTTTGCTTGGATGCATATTTTTACACTATTGATTGACATAAACATCATACCAATCAATAATAATATTTTAGTAATTTTGGACTTATCGTAATTCTTCGCTCATTTTGTGGACCACGAATCATAATTCACTGCTGGCGCTCACCTCTTGTTTTCATTTTATATATATATATATTTCTTATCGGATAACTTCGATATTCGTAATATTATTACCTATAAAAAAAATTAAAAATTATCTTCAACCGACCCAAAACTTTAATATTCTTATAAATATACGATATTTTTGATTTGTTAATAGCATTCTCCTTCGGTTGATTAACTTTGATTGTTAGTGGATATATTTGACCGTATAAAAAATATTAAATGATAAAATTATTCTTGAATAAATTGATATTTTATTTTTGTTTTAAAATAACTTTTAAAAACTTTAAAAAAACTAAAAATAAATTTAATGAGATCTCCACCAGATGGATGATGGAGATTACCATAAGAAAAAAATTTAAAAATCAGAGTTAAATAAAATTTAAAAATAAATTATGAAGATTTATCTTCATCTTCATCTTCAAACAAAACAAAATTAAAAAAGGAAAAAAAAATTTAGGTTGAACAAAATTAAAAAATAAAATTAAAGAAAAAATTAAAACTGAATCAAGCCAAAACAATTTTTTTTTTTTTTAAAAAAAAAGAAGAAAAAAAAAAGTGGGAGATCTTTGCTGAATTAAAGTTGAAATATTTGAGTTCAACTCATATCTCTTATATATATATATATATATAGTTTTGATTCAACTTTAATTTTTTCTCTAATTTTGATTATTTTAAAAAAAAAATTATTCAACCCAATTTTTTTTTTTTTTTTAATTTTGTTTTGTTTGAAAATAAAAATGAATCTTCATATTTTATTTTTAGATTTTTTATATTTTTTTTGTCTTGATTTTTTTAATTTTTTTCTCAAATTAATCTTCATCATTCATCTAAAGATGGATGGTGGAGATCACATTAAATTTATTTAAAGTCTTTAAATTTTATTTTAAAATAAAAATAAAAAATGAATTTATTGAGGGATAATTTCATCTTTCAATATTTTTTACACGGTCAAACATATATACGAATGGTCAAAGTCAGTCAATCGTTAGTCCAGAGAAGCACGCTGTAAATAAATTAAAAAGTTATATACGCTTATGAATATTAAAATTTTAGATAGATTGAAGGTAATTCTTCCTATAAAAAATCGTGGAGAGTTAAATTATATTTGAAAAAGAAGCTTTCTGTTTGTAAAGTAGATTAAGGTCCCAAATCTTACAAAATTTTACCTTTTTTCTTATAATTAATTTATAAAATAAATATATAATTAATGTTTCAAACAATACACATTTTATTATGTGTGGTGAAGAGGGTCTCTTGTCAGTGTTCCAATCCAAGTTCAAATGCTTTGTTTGCTTGGTTAGCATATGTGTTACTCATTTTTGTTGATCTAGGTTATTTCAACGAATATTTCTAACATAGAAAATGTCTTAAAAACTGACACGTAACACCCATATATAAACACATTTTATTATTTTCAACCCTATATTACTTTTTTTTTTCACATTTTCCGTGGCCAAAACAAGAATATAACTCTAAATTATAGTTTTTTTTTTTCTTTTTTATTTTTATTGTTACAAATTTTAAATTTCATCAACAATGCTGAGTGAAGATTGTGGAAATCTAACTATTTATTCATTTTTGAGGTAAAGTTATAGTTTTATATTCACTATTAAGTTATGGCTTTTTATTATTATTTTCTTTTTTATGGTTCTTCTTTTATCTCTTTCTTTTTTTTTATTATTTTTTTTAATGTGTTGTTGAATCTTGGATTGAAAAAAAATTATGTCACAAAATGGATTGACAACTTTATGCATTGGAAAGGATTTGTTGGAAAAGATTGAATTTGAAAATATTATTGATGAATTTGTCTTCTCAAACTACTACAAGAATACATTTTAAATGATATTTTATGAGTTCTTCAGTACATAGAGATAAAATTTTGTTTGTATGAATTTTTTTATCGTTATGTGAATGTATTTGTTTTACATGAATAAATTTGTCTTATGATATCATTTTTTTTTTCATTTTTTATTGATGAAAACCAAAAATATGATAAAATAGACTATATATATGTATATATAATTTTAAAAATTATTTATAGGAATAAATTGGCCTATTTTAGTTTTTCGCATTGAGTCTTTAGAAAGTTAGGGCCATTTCTGCTTGACAGATGTTAGATGTTATTAAATCTACTAAGTTTAGGATAAAAATCATGTCAACAAAGTATCTCATTTCTTTTACTATACTGTGGTTACTGGCTAATAACTATCAAATATAGTATCAAGAGATAGTTTTATAAAAAATTATAAAATTAAGTCTTCCTGGATGCACGTTATACGCTGATGTTTGCATTATTTATCTTTATGAAAAGCTACATCTACATTGTGATTGGTCTATATTATTTAATAATATAGAATATTATTAAATTGAATGGATGCTCTTTATTAACAA
Source organism: Dimocarpus longan (assembly GCA_022984855.1). Lineage (NCBI taxonomy): Eukaryota > Viridiplantae > Streptophyta > Magnoliopsida > Sapindales > Sapindaceae > Dimocarpus > Dimocarpus longan. The sequence goes on from CM041021.1 coordinate 2,342,356, forward strand.
ACCATGTTAAGAAGTGGTATATTATTTGGATATTCAATAGTAAAATCTTTAACTTTTGGATTTTTTGATATGGTAATTGTAAACAATAACGTTAGTGGAATCGGGATCTCATAAAAAAAAAAAAAAAAAAAAGGTTTGAAGTCTTATACTCTTTTATATGCAAAACCTATGCTCAAAGTTTATCATGTCTACTAAATTTATTTAATAAAGTCATAGTCAAAAGGGTTAGTGCATCTTCAATTTATGTTTATGATAGGAATTCGACCTTATTATATAATTTTCAATATATGTATGTTGTTATTTCCTTTTACGATAGTAAATCTGTCCCGACCTTATAAAAGTACTTATTGGTCCCATATATTTAGTATAGACGAATTTTAGATTCTTAATTATTAATGCAGTTAGTAGTTATTCAATTATATATGTAAGTATTTAATAAGATAGATGTATATCAACTACAATTTAGGTGGTAAGTTCATTTAATAGCATGTCTAACATGCACGCTTATGATATTCAATAAATCTATCAATTGTATAGTTAGTATTGATTTGAAATCATGCAATTTAAAAATGAAATAGACTACTATAATAATAAAAATGAAATTGACTATATTATATACTATCCATATAACCTAATTTTATATTTCATCATAAGTATTGATGATCAACTATAAATTTAAACATGAGTAATGGATCAAATATTATAAAATCCAAATAAAATATAATATTACTTTTAACATCTTATACAGCTTCAAACTCCCATCTTTTAATAAACTATTTAATTTAATATCATAAGCATTTTTTTCATATCTTTTTTTTTTTTTTTTTTTGTTGGACAAAACATCTTTACTTTGAGGTGGATGGGGATCTTTTAAATTCACTAAACAATTCAATAACTATAGGGAATTGATGGTTAATAAAATAAATCATTTTTATTGTTTATTCTATCAATTTATTAATTGTCTATTGTCCACTAATTATAAAGGATGTATGTAAAGAGTCTTAAAACTAATCTTAATAAAGTCAATACCAAATTTATCTAACATAAAGTTAAGAAAGCTTATAGTGTATAAAGTAACATATAAATAGACTAAAACCAATTTTTCTTATGCTCTAAGTAATATATAATTCTTTAATTAATTTAATTAACAGTATAACAATATAAACTTTTGATTGTCTTTATGCATAGTCCAAATACAAACCTGCCTTTAGGCCTTTGGCTATATTAAACAAAAAGTGATAAAAATATCTTGGAGAAAGATCATGCCTGTGATAATATTAGTATTTTTTTCTTTCTTTCTTTTTTTTTTTTTTAAGTGCTCGATAGTTGCTGTATATAGTGACATAGTGACTATAAGTTGTTAGATTTATCCAACCTCTTATTGTTTATATTTAAAATATCATATTTTTTCATTGAATTCTAATGACCTTCAATACTAGTAACTACGCTACACTAGTACAAGAGTATATAATTCTCCAAACACATTATTGTTATAACTAATACCTAATATCTTATCAATAATTTACTCAGAAGTGTTGTAACGTGTCAAATACAGCCACCCACACAGCTTATTCTCACAAGGATGAATAATTTACATATAAACCTCATGTAAGAGATCAAATTACACAATGATCTCTCTAGTTAGAGAGCTCGTTTTTCTCTCTTGGTGTGGGTTTTCTCTCTCTACTACTATAGAGTAGAGTTTAATAAAATATTTTCTTCCAACTATTCCATAAGAGGTAGTATCTAGAAAGCCCGGTAGTTGTAATTTGTATTTATAATATCAAAAAACATATATCTTATCATTTATCATTTCCCCAACAATCAATTATAAATAAATAACATCTTAATTTAAAAGTATAAGTTAATAGATAAGCTCTAGTAATACTATTCAAGACATAGATTTTGATGATTACCACCAATGCAAAAATTGTGGAGATTAATAGTAAAGGTCTGAAAATAGATTTTTTTTTTTTTTTCTTTTCATATTATACCATAGCCACTCAAACTTAGGATGCAATTGTTAGCTTGAATAAACACTTTTTACCATCAAAATCATTCTAAAGTGATATCTCGCTATAATACTTAAAAATATATGAGATTTTCAAGTTATACCAAGTTCAACACGTAAACTCTAAAATAAAAAAAAAAGGAAGTTTAACACATACAACAAGTGACATAGACTCTAAAAATAGAGCTCAACAAATAAAACAAGGGACGTATACTAGACATGCACATTACACACCTTTTACTATTAAAAAAAAAAAAGTTGCCAATGAACACAACATCAAGAAAAAGGTGGAGGGAAAAATTTCAACTCGAGATTTCATGATCGGATATCATATATATCAATACTCTCACCACAAAACTTCAAACTTAATTATTAAATATAAAATTCTCCACACCTGATCATATATAAAATGTGTACAATGAGATTTAAATGATGTCTAATCTAAAATAAATGAAGAAATATAAAAGCAATTAAATTAGGAGAAAACATGTCAACAGTAATAACTAAGCCTGGAGGTCTCCCATGATAAAAAGCAAGACCCACCATCTCCAATTCTCCATCCTATTTGTTCTTTCTTGGAAATTGCCTATATCTACTAGAATCACTTCTTTGCTTCAACTTTAGTTTACCTCCAAAATACAGAAATACAACTATTGGCTTACAAAAAGACCAATCAAAATCCAAGAATACTTATGTGCCAATGAATTCACATTTTTTAAATCTTATCCATTTTTTTTATTTATGATAGCTAGCTTTTTATGCAATGGCAGAACTTACACTCCAAGAACTCACACATGGCAAAAAAGCAGTGACAAGGACCCACCAACTCATCAACAGATCTAGAATCATTTTTCTTTTCTTTGTAACTCAATTTAAATTTTATGTTTTGATTTTGAAGCACGTTTGCCAGGTGATAATGATGATTTTTAAAGTATAAAACATTTCAAACTAATGTTTAATTTCTGATGAAAAATCTTGTATTATTTGCTGTCTAAATCACCCCATTAGAATTGATAAATGAGAAGGTTGTTGCTTTCCACATGAATGCAAATTTAATTATTAAAAAAAAAAAAATACATCTATTTATAGCAAAAGCTATTTCAGGAATAATCTAAAATTTCGAATCAAATTTTAAAAAATTTTAAATTTAAAAGTATGTTTATATTATATTAAATGGATTTATAGATGTTAATTTAAATTGACAAATAACACTTCAAATTTTATGTTTTGATTTTGAAGCACGTTTTCCAGGTGATAATGATGATTTTTAAAGTATAAAACATTTCAAACTGATATTTAATTTCTGATGGAAAATTTTGTATTATTTGCAGTCTAAATGTACCCATTGGAATTGATAAATGGGATGGTTGTTGCTTTCTGCATGAACGCAAATTTAATTATTAAAAAAAATACATCTACTCATAGCAAAAGCTATTTAAGGAATAATCTTAAATATCGAATCAAATTTTAAAAAATTTTAAATTTAAAAGTATGTTTATGTTATATTAAATGGATTTATAGATGTTAATTTATATTGACAAATAACACTTCAAAATCACAATCCCAATGCTCTAGATTTACTTTTTTCAAATGTTTTCAATTTTCAATTTTTTAATATTTCTAGCATAGTTTCTCAATTGAGAAATTTATCTCCGCATTCTCTAAAAAAAAAAAAAAAAATTGCTACATCAACTCTATATTTGAGTTAGATAATTGTATTGGAGTTTTTTTTAATCATTTTTTTACCCTAATATCAATCTATTCTATGTGCCTAAATAGATAATTGCATTAGAGATAATTTTAAAATAGAATATGTATAAAAGGGAGATTCTCAGAGAAACCCTTTAGTTTTAGTTTTCCTTTCTAAAAGAATAACTCTCAAATTTTGAATTTAAAATAAAAATCATCTTAAAAAAGGTATTCATATGCAATTTGTTTTTTTAAAAAAATTAAGTAAGTGATTTTTAAATTCAAATTTAAAACTATAAAGTGTTTTTAGTATACAATAAGATAGTTCTTACTAAAATTCTAATCAAAGTATTATTTTTATAGAAGGATGCAACCTAATGATTTTGTTTTGGTTTTGACTCTACTTTAATTGGTATAAAAAATTTGGGGATGAATGATTTTGTCCTCAAATTCAGCTACACATTCAAGCCAAAAAAATCAAAATCTTAATTATTTAACCTATAGATGGAATGAAATATTGTTTTAAAAGAATATATATATATATAAAAGATGTGAGATATATATATATATATATATAAATATATAAGATATTTGCGTGCTTCTTGCTTTCAAACGTACAAAACAAGATGTTGTAGTTTGACCAAACTGCATGTGAGAATATATTCTTCGATTTTGTTCCAATGGCTACGGATCCCCAACATGCATGCAAGGAGAGAAATACTCGGTGGAAAGGAACAAATTTGATAAGAGGACCATCACAGACTAGGGGTTGAAGGTATGGTCAAATAATCCCCGGGGATTGGTCTTGTTTGGATAAGAATAAATTTCATTTTGGTTTCGATCTTACATGCAAAAACGAATCTTGTCCCTATCCCTATTCGTCTCCAGATATTGTTTTTAGTCTCGATTCATAAGTTAGATTGTTTAGGAATCATAATTTATATACCAGTCATTTTCACCTAACCATGCATTAATTCTATAAAATTAATTTCTCAATTATCAACTATAAAATTTATGAATTTTGATATTTTAAATTATCAAAATTTGTACTTAGTCATTTATCGTCCACAAACTTTGTATCTATTTTATTAAGTTTGGTGAACACTAAAGAAAATATTTTAAGTATATCCTCTTTAATGGAAGAAGTTTTTTCTTTTTTAATATAATGAAAAAAAAAATCTTCAATGAAATTATTTCACAATTGATGTAACGAAAATGACTAATGAAAAATGTAAGAGAAAAAAAAAAAGACCAATAGAAAAGATAGAAGAAAAAGAAATGACATTATTTTATTAATCCGTCTCATCATATCAGTTACGATCAAGACGGTCTCATATCTCATCATAACAGTTACGATCAAGACGGTCTCATATCTCATCACATCAACTATGAGATAGTCTTATGGAAGAACTTTGTCTCATGAAAAAAGTTATTGGTACTTGCAAAAGGGGGAATTGAATGCTGTTTAGTGGGAATTTAAGAAAGTAGAATAATAAGGAAGTAATTGTAAACCATCTATAGTGCACTTTTAAAGGTTTTCAACTCATCAAAACGCTAGCCATTGGACATAAAGTTACAGTTACTAATTAATACTTTAAAGGTTCTTTGGTCATTCTAGAAAATGAGAAATTTATTGCAATATATCTCCAAAGTTTTTCCATTTAGATAAATATAATTAAAAAAAAAAAAAATTGAGTGTTATACAATCAATTGACAAATTTGTAAATTGATAGACACTTTTACACCTTTTTTCGTACTTACGTTACTTATAAACTAGTAATGAGATTACTTCTTTTTTATGTTGTACACATAGCTACATATCCTGTAACCTCTCCTCTCTATTGTGAGAGACCTTAACTTGGTTATCAATTTTTTTTTTTTAAATAATAATAATAATAAAAGACATGTTAAATCTATAGCCACAAATGATCTCCGGCCATTACCAATATATTCAAATATATTTTTTTTCATGTTATTACTCAAAAGACTAATGGAGTAATACAATCATACAATTATATCTACCATTTATACAACTCAAAAATAAAAATAATGTAACTAAAGTTTCATTTTTTTTTTCCATATTCACTCATAACTCAAATAATTAACGCGTTTCTTCGCATTCATAATAAAAGTTTGTCTGATCATACATATATTACAAATACACAATTCAAATCCCATTATATATATATATTCATAAACATGTACGATGAATTTTTATATTTATAAAAATAAATCACTCTTCATATTATATAATAAAACATTTTAACTGCCCATATATAAATACAAGACTTTCAAACCATATAATACAAATCTCGACAACTATTGACAAACCAAGTAAAATTTACAATATCTTTTACCAAACTAAAGAAACTAGGTAGAGACAACATAATGTTTATTTCGGTTCTAACAGGAACCAAATCGAACATGTTTTGCTCGGTTCTCAATATAAAGAGTTGAACAAGATCTGAAGCCAACCTAAACCGAAATCATACACAAGCACATCTGAAAAAATTTTAATTATATCCTCTTTAAAAGAAGAATTTTTATTTATTTATTTATCTTTTAGAGTACTATGGAAGAAGTCATTGATACTTGCAAAGGGGGCAATTGAATTTTGTTGAGTGGGAATTTAAAAAAGTAGAATAATAAAGAAGTAAATTTAAACCATCTATAGTGCAATTTAAAAGGTTTTCTACTCATCAATACGCTAGCCATTGGACATTATTGTGCAATTTAAGAAAGTAGAGTAATAAAGAAGTAAATGTAAACCATCTATAGTGCAATTTAAAAGGTTTTCAACTCATCAATACGCTAGCCATTGGACATAAAGTTACGATTACTAATTAATACTTTAAAGGTTCTCTTTAGTCATTCCACGAAATGAGAAATTTATTATTCCAAAAGTATTTAATTGACACATATTTCTAAAGTTTTTCTATTTAGATAAATACAATTAAAAGAAAAAATGAGTGTTATACAACCAATTGACAAATTTATGAATAGATAGACACTTTTACACCCTCTATTTTCTTATTTATTGTAGAATTTTAAATCTTACATTACTTATAAACTAGTAATGGGATGACTTATTTTTTATGTTGCAGTAATAGCTACATGTTCTGTAACCTCTCCTCTCCATTGTGAGAGACCTTAATTTTGTTATATATATATTGAAAAAAACATAATAATAAAAGACATGTTAAATATGTATAGCCGCAAATGATCTCCATTACCAATATATTCAACTATTTTGTTTTTCATTTTATTACTCAAAACACTAATGGAGTAATACAATGATACAACTGTATCAACCATTTATACCACTGAAAAAATAAAAATAATGTAACTAAAGTTTTATTTTATTTTATTTTTTCACATTCACTTATAACTCAAATCATTAACGTGTTTCCTCACATTCATAATAAAAATTTGTTTGATCATACATACATTACAAAAACACAGTTCAAATCCCATTAATTATATATATATTCATAAGCATGTATTATAAATTTTTTATATTTATAAAAATAAATCACTCTTAATATTATATAATAAAACATTTTAACCTCTCATATGTAAATACAAGTGTTTCAAACCATGTAATACAAATCTGACAACTATTGACAAACCAAGTAAAATTTACATCTTTTACCAAGTAAACAAATTAGAAATGGACAACACGATGTTGAGTTTGATTCTAATAGAAATCCATTTTTTATTTGGTTCTCAACATGGAGAACCGAATAAGACCTTAAACTTACCTAAACTAAAATCACACACAAACACACCTAGAATCGAATTGATTTTTGTTCGATTCTAAGAACCGAACATGTAGAAAATGAGAGTCGAAACCGACCTCAATTGAAACCACACACTAAACACATCAACTGCCCCCAAAACTTAACTTTTCTTTGCCTCCTCTTACTTTTTATTAAAAAAGAAAAGGGTAGCAACCTGTTGCTTAACGCCTATACCAATAGCCCACCACACACCATCTCTCTCTCTCACACTAGATTTTTTTTTTTTTTTCTCTCTCTCTCTTCCTCTTTTATATACCATCAAAGCTACCACGTATCCCACCTCTTGTTTTCTCTTTTGTTCTGTTTTTTTTTTTTTGGTTTTTATTTATTTTATTTCACCATGGACTCCTCCACAGAGCACTACTCCTCCTCCTCCGCCTCCGACTCGCCTCGCGCCACCGCCGCCGTCACCCGCGCCCTCAACCTCCTCCACTCCGACGACCCCGACTCGAAACTTGAAGCCGCCAGAGAAATCCGCCGCCTCACCAAAACCTCTCAACGGTGCCGCCGCCAACTCTCCGCCGCCGTCCTCCCCATCGTCCGTATGCTCCGCCCTGACTCCCCTCTACCCCACCTGGAGTCTGCCCTCCTCGCCCTTCTCAACCTTGCCGTCAAAGACGAAAAGTATGCTCCTCCTCCTCCTCGTCTCTACATGCCCTTTTTTTTTGTTTTTTTTCTTTTTAAACAACATTTTCTGAGATTCCCATCAAGTGAATTCAATTGGGATTGTTTGATTTTGTTTTGGCCTTTTGGGAAAAAAAAATCCCTAGTTTAAATATTTTTCATTTTATTTTAACACCATTTTTAGTGTTTTTATGTTTCACTGTTTTCCTCGGATTCATCAATTTTCAAGGAACAAAAATCAACACCGTACTTTGTGATTACATTATTTTATTTTTTTTTCTCTCTCCCTCTACTTTTCTTTTTTGACCTTTTCACTTTTATTTTTTTACTTTGAACCTGATTCATTGATTAAAAATATTTAAAACAAAACAAAATTTATTTTTGTTTAATGTTTTTTTTGTTAACCTTGAATTTTGGTGAAGTGGGTTTTTTTTTTTTTTTTTTGTGTTTACTTGATTAATATTTGGACTGTAGAACATATAAAAAGTTCCAGGTTGGAAACTTCTTATTATTGTTATTGAATTTTGGTAAAATTGGTTTTTTTTTTTTTTTTACTATTATTAATTTGGACCGTGATCCATCATCTTCTATTGCTGTTAGAGCAAACAACAAGTTCAAAGTTGGAAGCTTTTTAATGTTATTGAATTTTGGTGAAATGGGGTGGTTTTTGTTTTAGTAGAACAAATAAAACAAATAAAAAGTTCAAAGTCGTAAACTTTTTATTTATTGTTCTTGAATTTTGTTTTTTTTTTTTTTTTTTTTTTTTTTTTTTTTTTAATTTTTGATTGTGATCATTATCTTTTGGTGTCGGTCGAACAAACAAAAAAGTTCAAAGTTGGAAGCTTTTATTGGAGACATGAGATGGGTGGGTTGGTTGGTTGTTGTTTGATTTGTTTGTAGTTACATCTAAGTTAACTGATGTTTAGTATTTATTAATGTTAAAGATTGATATTTGGTCTTTGATGATTAATCAAATTGTCGGTAGAACGAAAAAGTGGAAAAAAATGGATGCTTTTTTTCATATGGTTGAAGCCTATTTTGTTTGGAGTTGGGTTGGTTGGTTGGTTGAGCTTTGCTTCACATGTTTCACCTTTTTTTTTTTTTTTCATGTTTATCTTATGTTTCAAGTTATCATGTGACAGTAATGGATATTGCTTGGTGATGAAGAAAACTCTTTTTAAGGTTCTTGGAGGGTGAGAAAGTGAAAGAAAATAGTATATTCTTTATATCCTTATTCCATTTCTGGGGAATATATGCTTCAATTAGTTTTCCTTGTTTGTTCTTCTAGGAATTGAATATGATGGAACTTATGTATTTGTGGCTCTTTGCCCCTGATTGATGAAACTTTATGAATATGGAATAAAATTTATTGATGTTCAATAGTCACAACCGGTGATGGCACAAACTGTGCTTTTAAGATTAAAATTCTAAACTGCCGACGTAATCCTATAGTTTTTAACTTAGCTTGGTGCTATGGATGTCCATTTGGTTATAGTTTTTGGAAATTACGTGTGAAGTCTCGGGACTCAATAAGCAGTAGAAATGTAGGAGTGAGGTTGTGATATCATGTTGTTGACACTGTATAGATAACTGTGACATGCCCTGTTATAGTTCTATCAGTTTTTAATTTGATTTTACTTATGTCCATGACATTCACTTGATGTGTTATGGTGGTTTCAATGTTGATTTCTCTTATTGTGAACCCTCCATTTTAGCATAATTAATTGCTTTTTTCATCAAATTTGTGAAGCTCACTTAAGATTTATTTGAATTTTATTTTGCAGGAATAAGATTGATATTGTGAAAGCTGGCGCCTTGGAACCGATAATTAACTTCCTACACTCGGAGAGTTTGAATCTACAGGAGTGTGCTACAGCGGCGTTGCTCACTCTGTCTGCTTCCACTGTCAACAAGCCATTGATAGGTGATTCTGGCGCCATTCCTCTGCTTGTGGAGATTCTTAGAGATGGAAGTACACAAGCCAAGTTTGATGCTGTAATGGCTCTCTCGAATCTTTCAACTCACCCGGATAATCTCAGCATCATCCTTGAAAGTAATCCAATCCCCTATATAGTCGATCTACTGAAATTCTGTAAAAAATCATCAAAAACTGCTGAGAAATGTAGTGCTCTTATGGAGTCTTCGGTTGGTTTCGAGGAGGGCAGAATTGCTTTGACATCTCAAGAAGGTGGAGTGCTTGCAGTTGTTGAAGTGCTAGAAAACGGATCCCTTCAAGCCCGGGAACATGCGGTTGGGGCGCTATTAATGATGTGTGAGAGCGATAGATGTAAATATAGAGAACCGATTCTTAGAGAAGGTGTAATCCCTGGACTTCTTGAGCTCACGGTTCAAGGAACACCAAAGTCTCAGATGAAAGCACAAACACTTTTGCGGTTGTTAAGAGAATCTCCTTATCCACGATCTGAGCTTCAACCTGATACTCTAGAGAATATTGTTTGTAACATAATTTCAAAGATCGATGGAGATGAGCAATCGGGGAAAGCGAAAAAGATGCTGGCAGAGATGGTACAAGTTAGCATGGAACAAAGCTTGAGGCATCTACAGCAAAGGGCTCTGGTATGCACCCCAACCGATCTTCCTATTGCTAGTAGTTGTACTTCTGAAGTTCCCTCAAAATGATTGTTTTAGTTCATCAGCTTTATCTCTCGTTTTTTTTTGGGTTTGTGAGATAAAATTTTCCACTGTAGAAAGGTAAAATAAGATATAGTGAAAAAAAAAAAATGCCAGTCCAGGCCGTTGTGGTGGTATCGTGTGACTGGTAAATGTCAATAAGCCTAAAACATTGTACGAGGGTGAAAAGCATAGTTTTTTAGTTGGTTTGTAAAGTAACTCTTGTATCAAATTTTACACAATAAGTGAAGTTTTCCTTTCTCTGTAACAAATCTTGATCGAAAAAACAATGCTTGTAATGCTTAGAAGACGTTGTTTAATGTTTGGCCGATAACATGATATCAGAACCGAATTTACAAGAGGTGATTGGATTTTGTATTTATATCTACCTGTGTTTGAATCTGTATCTGGACTTGTGACGTGGTTTACTTCACGGGATTTTTTATCTGTCGAAAGCTATCTTTGATTGTGTGCTATTCGTTTCAACATATATATTATGACTCTTTGGAAATTTCAAAACTGGAACATCAGCTAACAGAAAAACTTGGCTGCATCCTACTAAATCGAAACTAACGGTTATAAAATCATCAGGATTCGACAGGCATAAAGTCAGTATCAATTTTGGTGTTTGATGGACTGATGTTATACTTGAGGGAGTATGTCAAAATCTAATATCATTGCCTACGTGAATTTCATGGAATTTTTGGTTGTTTGATTCCTCAACAAAATTAGGTGAGGAAGGGATGATGGAATTCTGATTCCAATTGTTGAAAGTGGTAGCAATTACTTTGACTGATGTGTATGTATGCATGCTCTCTCTATACATGAATTTGAAGGCTTTTGAGTTTCTAATCTTTCTAAGTAAGAGAATTGAAAGTGGCCTGTTTTTGAGTTCTATGTGTCTCTGTCTTTGCCTAACTATTATAGACACTCCAAGACTGTGACATGTTATCTGATGAATGTGTCAATTAAACAACATAAACCTAACACAAAAATGACTGTTTCACTTGCATCTAGATACTTGATCATAATAATAAACCATGTAGGGTATATTATTCCATTTTCCTAAGGAAATTCTCTTCGCACGGTCGCATTTTCTTAATATATCGTTTTTTGATCTTTTATCGAACTTTTTACACGTAAAATTTTAACTTTTGATATACAAAGTTTAGAACATGGAGTAACATCGACCTCTAATGTCTAGATTAAAGAGTGACTATAAACCAATACTGACATGATTAGGTGGTTATACTTAGTAAGTTAACTAACACAATTATGTGTTATTATTAGTATGCACTTACATGCATCTTGTGCGCACTTACTCTTAACTGAGTTGGATGTGTGACTCTCCATCATACTTATAAAATAGCAAATGTGGCGAAGGTGAAGTGATGGCAATATATATCTATTACAATAGTAATAATTTCTATTATGAGAATAGTTATTTGGGTCATGATATTTGATTGGTCAAAAATAAGCATTTCAATGTTGTTATACTTGAAACTAGTGGAATCTTCATTACTCAATGAGGGTTGAGTAATCATTGATCCATTCCCCATTCCAAACAGTAAATATCAATATTGAGCTCCGATATTTTATTTATTTAATGTTAAAAAATAATTAGTATATTTATTAATTTGTATAATAATATATTTAGAAAAAATTAAATTTTGAATAATCAAATAAATAATTCAAATCAAAATAATCCTAAACTAGCTAAAATAAGGTCCATTCGTCAATTACGCTTCATGAGTTGCAAAGAAAGTTGGGTTATACGGTGAGATGGCTAGCATTTTGATAAATTTATTATCTTAGATTTCGAATAATCAAGACATTATTAATTTATGACTTATTTTTGTAATCATTGTTTTTATTCCTATATCACAATAAAAACAAAAGAATATCTCTTTTTTTTTATTATAAAGTTTTTTACATAATACTAAGTTTTGATCTTAATATTAAATTAAGTTTTATCTTAAACATAAATGAATTCGATTCAAAATTTTATTGCAATACAAAAAATGTAGAAATTATTAAAATTGTCCCGAAAGTAAAAATTGTATACATATACATATATATTTTTTTTGCATAAGTATACATTTATTTTGGCCCAAAGAAATTAATCCTTTTTTGTCCTAAAAGAAAATTCAATCCTTTTCATTTTTTTTATCTGTCTTCAATATGGATTCCGTAATTAATCATTATTAGTCCGTCTGGATTCCATGAAACATATCAAGTACATAAAATATTCACCTATGTAAAATGTTTTACAGAATCCAAACGGACAAATATATATAATGATTAAAGTTCCATATAAAGATAACAACGAATAATTTTATTTTTAGCTAAAAACTTTTTTTTGGGGTTAAAAATTGATTTATCAAAAAAATAGAAATATCATCCATTTTAAAGAGATGGTACTTTTGCAGCCGACCTTATTCCATAGGTTATTCCTTCCCTTTTCACAAATCAAACATCACATAAATAGATGGGCATTTGAATCAAACCATCAGTCTATAGTTGTGTGATTTTCGAAAAATTGGAAACAAACAAGAGTAAAGGACTTTGGTCATGATGGGTGATCTCTAGTTAATCATTGTATATTTTGTTATGGTATGTAGTGGCCATCTAGGGAGGTCTGGTAGGGGCCATGACTACCCAATTTTTTGGTGTATATATATAGAGAGAGAGAGAGAGACATGTTATACATATAGTAATATTGTCGGACTCTTTTAATATGTGAGGCACAGTTTGAAATTAGGACTCGTAAAAAGGTGAAGTAAGTTTTTAGAAGTGGAAGAAATGACCCACGTAACGCGAAAATTTTTTTCACAAATCAATTGGGTAGGTGTAAATCAAAACAATGTCTCATGGATGCCACTACACCACATTGCTATTTGCCATGATTATCCAACTTTAAACTATTTTAAAAATATATATATTTACTATTCAATTTTTGAAATTCTTACTTCTTCCCACAAGTATTGTATTTTAATACATTGACCCTTCCAAAACATTTTTTTTGGGTTCAGCCCCAATGGTGGAATATAGGGTGAGAGATCTTTGGATGAGACCAAATACGAATAGCCAACCAAGAAATTAAATATTAGCTTCAGTAAAAAAATAAAAATATAGAGACTATAAATTTATGAAAAATATCAGTGAAAATATAAAGAATATCAAAAATATTCTCAAAATATCACGAATATTCGGAGATAGTCTATATTGATCATCTTAAAATAAGAAAACATCGATAGATGTATTGGATATCGTTTTAATTAGTTACTAACACTCTATAACTACCAAGATGTTGGAATTGAATGGAAGCGAACTGGATCCTTTTAAGTGATTATATGATGTATGTGTTTATAATGAATTAAAGAAGCAAGAAAATGGATTATTGCAAAGTCTAAATGGCACAAAAAGCCAGAAGGAAGACTATATAATAACACATAATTGTTTATGTTCACTTGACCAATCAACTTACATCCACTTAATAGAATTTTAGTTGTTTGAATATTCCTCAATAGAATTAGGTGAGAGATGTGTGGAAATTCTGGCATGGTTCCAAATTGTTGAAAGTAGTTACACTACTTTGACTGTCACCATGATCATAGTCTTACAAGCTTACATTAACTTATGATTTTTTCAAGTAAGATAATTGTAAGCTCTTTGTTTTGAGATTCCAATGGGGTTGCCTTTTGCCTAATCAAAGACAAGTAAGGACCATGACATTTTATTCAAATTAAAGAATATGTCAATAAACAACCACCATCCTAATAGTGATTGAAAGTTGATATCTCCTGAGTATGAAGTTGAATATATGACCTTACATATACTATTTGATCTTTACATGTTTTGATAGACCCTAAATAAATTAACGTCAGAATGCATATATAATAGTAGAAAGTTATCAGTTGGAATATTTGTTTAGGGAAAAGGGGACATTGCCCTTGTAGGCCTTCGCATTTGTATGCCACTATGAATTGTCTCGGTAAAATTATTGTCCAAATAATTAACGTGACTTTGGATCATGAATTCATGATGGTGACGCCGAAATGAAATATAATTATGGAAATTGATTTTGGGACCAAACTTGAACAGCTATCAATTTGTAAATAGCAAGCTGTTGGAGGCTATACTAATTTGAATTAAATAAAAAGAGATTTGACATATATATATTAAAGTATGGTTAAATTTTTGAAGATAAAAGAAATTCCTATATGTTGGTTAAACAAATAAATATTTTTTTTCCACCTCAGACTAGATTTTTTTTTTTTTTTTTTTATATTATGAGAATTGATTGGGGATGACTATAAATTATGTAGCCTTGATAGATTCTATAAATTATTTTATGAGTTTAACTACCTTATTGGTTAAGTAAGGTTATTCATCAATAACAATTTATACATGATTATTATTAAAGAATATCCAAAAATTATTATTAATGAGTAATTTTATCTAATTATCTTATAAGTATATACAAATAGAGTAAGCTTCACTACCCTATGTGCAGCCTTGTGAAAAAGAAAAGTGTCTTTGAATGTGGCCATCTATCAGTGTTAGAAACCATTGACCAATAGATTTAAGAGGTTAATAAAGAGACTGTTAATTGGACTGACACGTAAATCATACTCAAATATAAATGTTAATTACCGAATAACATAAACATATTATCTATGAGAGGATTTTGATTTAGGACTCTTGGGACAAACTAGACTTAAATACCATATTAGTAAATAATAAATCCAAAAGTTTAAACTAGAAGAGCTCAGCTAATGATATAATATTTTCTACAAGACGATAAAGTTCTTGAAGATTCACAAGTAATATGATTCATGATTAGCTGATTTCTGCAAGTTATTAGAACTGTTTCACTGTTAGTGAGTTAGCTAATTACATACCCTCGTTACTGTGGCAGTTGGTTTGAAAAGTTTCCTGCTATTAAGGAAAGTCTGTTAAGCATACAATATTGTATGATCATTTTATTATTCATTTTTTGTAATAATTTTTATTATTCAATGAAGATCCTTATTTTACCTCCATCAATAGAGAGAATTGACATCTCTGAATTTACTGTTTCATCAAACATTTTTTGTTGTTATAAAAAATAACGATTTTATCCAAAACAAAATCAACTACTTTGACAATATCTTCAAAACCCCAATAAAATCTATGACCACTTCAACGCTATCACAACTTTAAAATTTTAATTTGCAATCATCTTCTTATTATTGATATTGTTATTATTATTATTTTTTTCTCTTCAAAGCATTGATAGATAGAAGTGTCATTGTTGCTTTCAGAAAAACAAAACAAGAAAAATAATGGCTGGAAAGAATGATAACATTGAAGTGGAAGAGATCTCAAAGATTGAAGAAGGAGTTGCCACCTTCAATATTACTAAGCATGAAAACAAAAACAATATTGGCTCTGCTTCAACGGTTGCCATTACACAAAAGGTTAGTCATGACCTATATATATATATATATATACCTATTTTATCTGGAGTTAAAAGCACTTGTTGGGTGTAACTTGTGTAAGTGCATTTCCTAGAAAATATCTATCAATCAAAAGCACCTTTTTTATTGCACGAAAAAGCCACTTTTTGGGAAATTATATGCTTATTATTCATCATGATAGACACTCTAATCAAACCCTGAAAATGTTTTTTTTTTTTTTTTAATGACTAAAACCAACCTAAGGTGTAATCGAGATCAACTATGATGTGATTTTGTCACGCAGTCCAAAAATCTCCTCTGAGAAATGGGAGGGGCAGTCCAAAAATCTCATCTGAGAAATGGGAGGGGACAACCCACGTAGAGTGGAGAAAATACCCATAATTTTTGTGGGACTTGAGTTCAAAATCCATTAACTATGAGAGTCAGCAAAAAAACAAAAAAAAAAACACTATGGAGTGTCATGGTTCAAGTGTTTTTTCAATTTCTCAAACACCTTAACGAAGATAAGTAAATAAAAAAATAAAATTACTATTTCAAAAATAAATAATAAATGTTAAATCAATTTTGACAATGCTTATAACAAAATAATTATCTAGTTAGATCGATATGCACTGATTTTCTATATTATTTTCTTTATTTTTAGTCAAAATAATATTGTTAATCGTTTAGGTACAACTTCATTATAAACACTGAATTTTTTATTTATTCATTTTATTGTTCAGTTACTTGCAGAGGCTATCGGGACGTTTTATATTATATTTGCTGGTTGCGGTTCGATAGCGGTAGATAAGATCTATGGATCAGTGACGTTTCCAGGGGTATGTGTGACATGGGGTTTGATTATAATGGTTATGATTTATTCCATTGCACATATTTCTGGAGCTCATTTCAATCCAGCAGTCAGCATCACTCTTTCCATTTTCAGACGATTTCCACTGTGGCAGGTAAGTGATATCCTGATCTAGTTCACAGTCGATAATTCCTTTTAGAGTCAATAGTAATATTATTTAACAATATATATAAGTCTATGCAGCTTATAAATAATGGATTATTTCAACTAGTGATAAGAATTGTGTGGCTGACATATTAAAAGTGTGTTATATATATATATATTAATTTTGTTGTAATTAATATATTAATAAGTTTGAACAAACAGTGGTATACACATGTGCCAATTGGGGTGTTACAGATTTAAGTTATGACAAGGAGTGTAAAGTTCAATTATTGACATTTAGCCATGGACAATATAATAACAAGAATTTATGCATATCTACAGTATTCATAGTGAGAATCTAGTTAGCATGATATTCAATCATGATCAAACTGCACTTAAACCTATAGTATTACAAACTTACAATAATTAGAAAACAGATACTTCAAAGATAGCAATAATAATAATAATTAGAAAAGAGATTGTTACTGGATCACAATTTCTAAGACTCTCCTTTAAAAAATATATTTTTTTTCATCCACCAGAATTCTAAATTAGGTTAACTCATTATTTTTACCCATTATATACCTGTGAAATATTTTTTCATCTGATTGATATATCTATATATATATATATATAATCTTTTGTTGGTATTAAGCTTTTTATGAGAGAAATTTAAGTTTAAGTGATATATGAGAGAAAATAAATCTAAAAATCTTAACTATCTATATTTTTTAAATGTTGATGTATCATTAGACTATCAAAATATTAGTAAAAAAAAAAGACAAAAAATCTTTACTCATGAATTACACCCATCTATTTCTAACAGAGCCCATTATAGCAATGAGATCTGTTAAAAATATATGGTGTTTTTAAATAGGAAAATATGTTATTATAATTAATGATTCTAAAACAAAAATTTCAGTAGTTAAGAAGGGTTTGTCATTCCTTGGATGGATGGTTGCGTGGAAGGTAATTGCATAAGAAAACCAACCTTTTTTTTCCCTGAATCCGATCCCAAGATCTCTTATTATGATAATTAGAAATCCTGCTCATTAAAGTAGGTTACCATAAAAAAAAAAGGGTAAATTAAACTAAATTTCCTTGACTTTATTACTAATTACATTCAATTTTAAGATGTTGACTTAATTGCATTAACTTTCTATTGGACCGTTAACTAACAATTGCCTGCAGTTATGACTATTAGTGAAAAAGCAATTATATTATTGCTCAAATGAAAGGTCAATATAACTCCTAATATTTATTTTATATATTTTTAAATAATTTATTTACTTTATAAAAAATTAATTGTACCTAAAACAATAAAAAATTAATTACAAAAAACAAAAAAAAAAAAACTCGATAGGGCTAGTAAAGAGAGAAGTTTTTTTTTCTCTTGCTTTTGAAAAAGATGAAATGAGAAGATTGATTGTAAAGACCCGCTTTCAATTTTTATAATTTGAGTCTTTTATTTATCAAATTTTTTTATGTAGGGTTGATGTGTCAAAATTTATTCAGACAATTGTTTTTATTCTTTTATTTTTTTTTTTAATATACAAATGTTTTGATAAGAAGACTAAATTAGCCCTCCACCTTTAATGACTAATGTTAGTCAATCATTAATCAACAGTCTGGGAAGTTAGTGTAATTATGTCAATATCTCAAGGTTGAGTGTAATTTTATATAAAGTCAGGGTTCGTTTTACAATTTTCCCTAAAAGAAACGAGTTAAGTTTGCCAGTTCTCTTAAATAGAAAGCCACTGGAGAGCCTCTGCCAGACAAGTCTTCCTCCATTTCTGAAGCCACATTCGTATCATTCAATGACGATATCGTACTACGATATCTTGGAATCATCATCAACGATGTGGTTGTGAAATCTAGAAGGGACCATGAACTCCGTACAACTACTGATTCAGGCAGAGACATAGCCAAGATAATCTGTTAAGGTGGGTTAAAATAAATTTTTTAAATGAATTTCAATTATAAAAAATATTTAATAAATTGAGACACACACATATACATATTTTATTAAACCCTAGGGAGTACAAAATGAGTTCCACCCTTTTAAGATTTATATTGTAAATAAATATATTAACCAAAAAAATAAAAGACTTGATAAAATATAAAAGAGATACGAAATATAAGTAAAATCAAACTTCAATAAAACAAAATCTAAAAATATTTAAATAATCAAACTTATCAATTACAACATCAACATTATAAACAATTAATTAAAGAGTGTATTAGGAACGAACCAAAACAGAATATATTAAATTTAAGTAATATAATATGCAACTAATATATATTATATAGAGGAGAAATCATATGAAATTTCATATTTATTATATCAAATCAAAAGCTTTAGAAATATAATATTTGAATAGAAAAGTAAATATAAATAAGAAACATCCGAATGACTTAAAGAAAAATAGGTGTGTATTTGATTATGAAAAGAATTAATAACTAAAAAATATATAAATAAATTTTACAATTTATTATTATTATTATTACTACTTTTTTTTTTTTTTAAAGATGGGCTAGGGAAGGCTTGAGCCCTCCCGAGCCCGTGAAGTGCTACACCCATAGTTCTGATAAGGATGGCAAAGTTTTTCGATTGGTCTCGAACCAATGGGATCCGCTTCATTTGAGGTGGATTTGAAGTAACGAAAACAAGTTTTGAATTGGATTTGAGTTAAAAATTTGTACCCGATTGGTTTTCATATTGGATTTGAATAAAAAAACCTTTTGACCCAATCCAATTACCCATTTTGTTATTTATTATTATTATTTTTTTTATAAGTCATTTTTAAGTGTTATGATTACTATTTTGTTTATTTAATATTGTTATTGTAGAATATTTTTCAAACAAATTATAGTAGTAAATAATTGAGATGTTTTAATGGAATTTTGTATGATAGTTTAACTAGCTAGATTGACATTGCTATATAATTTTTAATAAATATTATGTTGTTTAAGTTATTATGGTATTCATTTTTTTTTTTAATTTTAATTTTAAATTTATTTGTTTTTTATAATGTTCCAATAAATTTGAGTTTATATGTGGATTTTTTTTTTAATATAAGTATATGTTAAATTTTAAGTGCACATCTAAACTTAAATATATGTTTAAATTTAAGATTATATGTAATTTAAATGTGTATATATATTTAAGTGAAAGTTGAAATTTAAGTATAATCTTAAAATATAATTGCATATTAAATTTATATTATTATATCTTAAAATATGTTTTTTTTTTTTTTAAATGGATTGACCTTTCTTTTTTAAAATGGATTGGGTCAAAATGGAATAAGCTTTGTGGCATCTTGCCCTAAACGGGATCGAGTTTAGGGTGAAGATTGAAAACTCATAAAAACCATAATGGTAAGTACATAATCATTAATAACCTTTATATTTTTACTATGTTTAGAACATTTGGTTCAATAATATCTTTAGTATTCAAAAGGAACCTATTGCAATAGAAAAAGTCACTTTGCTAGAGAGAGAGATACCATGGTATTCCTAACAACATTTTCAAAATAGGTTGTAAAAATGAACAAAGCTAAAAGACCCCATGATTGAAGCCCTTCAAGTTGTTCCAACATCTAAATAAATTTTAAGAACATATAACATCAGCCAAATTATATATCGGTTTCTTTTACTCTAATTTCACCTTGAGAGCCATCCATATGAAATTTGGAAGGGCATGAGGATTGAAAAATTGAGAAAAACACACCCACAACCAAAATTAATGGTCTAAAGCTTTAGCTTAGCCATAACACAAGCTAAGATAGGGAAGTTATTACATCCTTGGATATGTTTTCCGAAGAGATATATAAAACAGGTCAATATTTAATGTGAAAGAAAAATTGCCTATAATAGAGATGTCAAGGTCATGTTCCTAGTTCAATAGATTTTTTTTTTCTTTTTAATTCCTAATTAATTCAAAATATTACTTTTTTTTTTTTTAATCGACTCTTACATTATTCCACTCTTTATTGGGAATGTAATATCTTATTTCGACTTGACATGTATTGTCCAATAAAAATTCCTCTAATGATATTTGTGATCACACATGGCTAACTATCTAAATCAAATTGGTACAAGGAAGTGGAAAATTAAACCTTGAAATACACCATTTGATGTAGGCTTCGTACGAGAACATGCCTATCCTATTATAACATAGGTAGTCAATCCATCAAAAAATTCAAATAGAAAATAACAAATTTCATTATCGTTCATTCTTATTTATAAGTAATGAATTGTATTTTTCTTATTTTTATTTATATGCAACAAAAGTACACACGACTTGTTATGTGCAATGAAATTGAAACTCACAGACTCTGGCATAAAGACAAGTTGAAGTGCAATGACCATATTATTTAGTACAGACAATTTAATTATTTAATTAAACTAAAATAATTTATAGATTGAAAGTTTTTTGAAACGACTTCTAAAAGTAATTATATGGGATATTGGCTTATTTTAAGGTTTGGTTGCTTTACTTTTGTTATTTTTTCAACCTCAAAAAGTCTCATCTTATTCCATGCTTTCAAAATTTATAACACCATAAAAATCATATAAAATAAAAGCATCATAAGTGATTGAAATGATTAATCCAAAAACATAAAAATTATTGAAGTATTTTGACAAGAATGTTTGGCTGTTTCTAATTAATTTACTTACATATAAATGTTTTGACACGTTCTGATATGAATGTTCAATCGTTTCCAAATTTAAATAACTTTTATTTGAATGATTTTTTTTTTAGGCTCCACTATATGTAATAGCTCAGCTAATAGGAGCAACCCTGGCCAGTTACGTATTAAGTTTGATACTTGATGTAACTCCAAAAGCTTATTTTGGAACTGTACCTGTTGGATCCAATGTTCAGGCTTTGGTAACAGAAATCATCATCTCCTCCATATTGATGTTTGTCATCTTTGGTGCTGTCGAAGATAATAGAAGGGTTTTTATTCTCTTCCAAGCTTTTGATGTTCTTTTAATTTTTCGTTTATTGCTTAAAAATTATTTATTTTTATTACATTTAAAATTTATATGACATCTGAAGTGATTTTATTGCTGTGAAAATATTAAAAATGTTTTGACAGATCAGACAATTAGGAGGGGTTGCCGTTGGAATGACCATCACGTTAAATGCCTTTGTTGCTGGGTAATTTTCCATTCTAAAATGTGATAAATTCGTTTTTATTTTTAGTTTATATATGTACATATATATATATATATAATAGCTTGCGTCAACTATAAAAGAAGGTTTGTTGAGATTAATCACTATACAAATGATCTGGATATCTATAACATGAACAGAAAACATATGGATTTTTGTCTAACAAAAAATGTTAATGTTGAAAGTTTTTTTTAAAGTATTTATTTAGCTATTTATCTTTTTAATATATATATTTTTTAAGGGATATAGAATTTTGAAAAACTAAAGGAGCTTTCTTTAAATTGTATTAAAAAACTGGAATACAATCTTAAAAGTAAGTTTAAAATCTAAAATAAGAAAGAAAAATCAACGTTTAAGATTATATATTTATATATAAGTATCACTTTCGAAATTTGAAGTTACATCTCAACTTTTAAAAATTATTTTATACATCTTTAAAGAAAAATTATTTAATATAACAAATCAAACTCCGTATAATCCCAACTCCCAATAAAGACAACTAGTTTGTTAACTACATTTTATCTTAATTTCTCAATTATGATATAACCGAGATTTGAACTTAAAATTATTTACAGGCAGGTATCAGGAGCATCCATGAACCCAGCAAGGAGTATTGGACCTGCAATTGTGAAGAATCATTACCAGGGGATATGGATATATGTTGTAGGTCCAATTGGTGGAACAATTATAGGTGGATTTGCTTACAGTTTGCTTGGATCCACTGACAAACCACTTGGTCATGAGGTCATCACCAGGAGCACCTCTTTCCTCAAAACCAATTCTTAATTAGATCAATTCAATTCCCTTGCTAAGTACATGTACTTGATCATGTTTTAATTTCATTTATTTATGGGGATTTTTGAGTATTTTACATAGTCACACTTTTCTCATGCTTGACATTATATAATATCTCATCGTCGATAATTTGATATCGATGCTGGCATATTGGTGTGCACACGTTCATGTATCTCTCTATGCGTTTTCACAAGGCAGAAGAGTGGTTAGACTTAAGAGATTAATCACTCTAAGTAGTTCAAAATTACTTATACTTTCATAAAAAAAAAAAGGAAAAATTCCTCTTAAATATAAATTCTTCTATCCGCTGTTAATTTAATGATTGTTTAAATTTTTCTATATATATGTTTTTATGATAAGGTTCAAGTTACTTGTTGCTTATAAAAATTGTGTGATGAGATCTCTTTTTTTCTATCGAATGGCTATGTGATTATAGTAGTAGTGTTTGGGATTTGAACAACAGATTTTATCGCTTTGAAATTGCCAAATTGCTATTGTGGAATTTGTGATGTACATTTAAATTTATATTACGGTACATATATATTTTTAACCCAAGATGGAAATATCAAAATTGCACAAGAATAGTGTTGTATATGTTTTTGGGCTGCCTTGAATGGGCTGGTAAAAGTCCAAAGGCCCAGTAAGATAACCTGTTAAAATCGTCTCAATAGACAAGGGCTCAAGTTACTGGTCCAAAGAAACAAGCATAATTTTGTGCTCGGTTGTCGGATTGTTTATTATAATATGTTTTCGGAAAGGGATTTTTGTGCTCTATAATGTGGCAACCCGAGGTCCCCGGTTGATGCCGTTGACATCCTAAGAATTGTTGATTTGGTGGATGTGTTCTTGAGATTTATGTTTGCAGCCCAGCAAAGCACAGTCAATGAATAAGTATATAGACGAGCTGATGAGCGAGCAGATGAACGAGCAAGAATCCAGCTAAGACCAAAGCTCAGACAATCAGCTCGCATAAGAGCAAATCTGCACGCTTCAACGAGCTCATTGCAACATTACAGGCTCCCAAGCTGCTCGGACATCCTGCACAACCAACTTGTTCGATTACACTGCGCGACCAATTATGCAATCTCTTCTTGAACAATCAGATCGCTGACATGACCCTAGCACCAGCTCGCCTAGGCTAGAGTCTGCTCACTGGGTGCAATATCTGATCGTTGGAGTAATCTGTTCACTCAATGTGCTCGCTAGAGTTACTTTCTAGAAGCCGAATCAATCCAATTCAGGAAAAGAGTCAACTTGCCTTGCCTACTTTCATAAAAATCAAATCACGATATTCTTGGCAATTGCTGTAGATACGGTGTAGATAATATTAGGAGATATTATCTCAATTAATATATATTATTTTTTGTCTTATCTGTAAGATTCTTAAACCTATTCAAATTGTAACATCTCCTCTATAAATAGGAGACAAAAATCAATGTAAAAGGGGACTTCCTTCTCGAGATCTCTCTTACTGTAAACACAGAACAGACATAGTAACAGTGATTACCTCTCCATCATCGGAGCTGGCGCCGTGGATGTAAACCATTCTTAAGGCCGAACCACGTAAATCTCATGTGTTTTTATTCTTTCTCTTTGCCTCTCTTTTTGTTTGTTTGTATTTTTCACAGATCTGCAGTCTTGGGCTTAAACGAACCAACCAGCAAGTTGATTGAACCGGTTTCAGACGTCAACAAATAGCAAATTTAAATTGCTCATTTTCTAAATGGAATGAAAATCAAAGTGTTGGTGGAGAAGAGGAAATATGCTTAAATTAAGGAATCATGATATTGAGGAATAATATTCTACTATTGAAAGGGGTGATTTTATTACCAAATACAAAAGATTACTTTCCTTGTATTTTCTTTATTAGTTCTTCATTGAAGTGTTTTTTTCCTCACGATGAATAAGAAAAACATACTATACTCTTCTCCTATGTATGTAGGTTGCTTCATTGGCAACTGTAGAACGTAAATTCTCTCATGTGTTGTTCTTATTATATATTCAACATTTCATTGTTTTTTTTTTTTCGCTTTGTTTCATGATATCAGAGCTTGGTTGGGTTCTACTATTGGAAAAATAGTTTGAGGCCTTCTACAACTTTTAACTCTTCATTTAGGTTCGTCGAACCCAGATATAACCTAGATGAAGGTTTTCTGGGTTTGTTAAACCTAGTTGTCCACCTATTTTGATGTTGTTTCATTTATTTATTTTTTTTTTCAAGTTCTTGTTTTGATGGTGTTGATGAATTTTGTTATTGTTGCTGATGTTGATGATGTTATTGTTATGAGAGATGATGATGTTGATGAATTGAGTTGATGATGTTGAAGACAGTGGAGATATACCATATTCTCTAGATAGACGGTAGAGATCTAATCTGGTAGATCTTCACAATCTTCAACATCCTCAACTTAGTTTATCAATATCATCAACAACCCAATTTTTTCTTTGTTTCATTTTTTTTTTTGTAAAATTTAATTTTAAAATTAATGTTCAGGGATATTTAAGGTTTTATGAATGCAAATGAGAAAAAGAAATAATATTGGATTCTACAAAATTAATATAAATGCAATGTAGTGTATTTAAACATTTTTTGTCCTCTTTGTTAATTTCTGTTAAGGATATAATTACTATAAACAAAAAAAAATTAAAATAGAATGTAAAATGATATTTAGTGGATTGTCAATAGCATCATTATCAATTTATTTATGATTTTCTGGATATATAGGCAGAGGCAACATTTATAAATTGAGAAGAGATTCCAGTGTATCCTATATACAGAGATCCGGTGATTCAATTGTTATTAGATTTAATTTATAGTTTCTTATTATTAACCAGTTGTGCATCCTTTGTATGTGAAGCTAATCAGATAAAATTTGTTATACTATAAAGTCCTAGATCTTAGTGTCGCCTTCTTTGCTAATGTGTCCTTATCTTGTTATGATTTGTTCAAGTGAGTGCCGATAAGGGTGTGTTTGGAAGGGGGTATATAGGGTTGAATTGGGTTAAAGGTTGGTTATTTGTTTGGAGTCATACGTTGGGACTAGCATTGTATCGAATAAGGACAAACCAAGCAATGTTTTTGTAAACAACATTAAAGGGATATAAAAAACCTACTTTCAACCAAAAAAAGCTTCAAAACGTTTGGCGTATACACCTTCATTATTTAAGATCATGATATGTGAATATAAATTATTAATTATACGGGAAAATCATTTAGTAATATGAGACATTTATCTCACATGTCATGATCTTAGATAATGAATGTGCATACATTAGTCACATTGTAGCTTTTCTCATCTTCAACATGAGTTTTGTCATACATGATCATTATAAGATGCAATATTACATCATTATAGGACACAACATGAGTTTTCTCATTTAGTTTGTTGATATATACCTTAAAATTATTTTAATTTTAATATTAATTTAAAAATTACTTAGAAACTAATTCAAATTTAATTAATCTTATTCAATCTGATTCCACACTAACTAAAGAATTGTATTAAATATCACTTCTAATCTAATATCACATCAAACGAAGATTCACTATATCCAATTCAATATAATACGGTATACCAAACAAAAATTAAGTGTTTGCATGGACTTCTCCACTTTTTCTCTATTCTATATATCATTGGCATGTTGTTTCATTTTTTTGTGCTGATTTGTTCATTGTCAATGGTACTAACATCTTGTGCACTTTTTTTTAATAGGTCCTTGATTTTGGCTTCTTTCATTATGATCCAAGTGCAGCACAGTTTCTGAACTATAAGGAGATTCCTCTTGCTCCTAAAGTTGCTTGTGTTGGACTTGAAATCAGGGTTGTTGGTAATGACAGTGGTGACAAGGTATACATTTACATGACCTCTTGCATTCCTAGTCATCCTTGGCTGTTACATTTCCATTTACAATGATTCTTTTATCAATATATTTTTATATATTAATGATATATTTTGAAATAGGGTGGTTTAGAGTTAATGTATATAATTTGAATGGATTCCAGTGCCGCTATTAACAATTTAGCATGTTATATATCTGTTCATTAGGGTTTCTTCTATTTCTTCAGTGTTCAATATTATGTTATTGTAAGTCTAATATCATGATTCAATGATTTTTAGAAAGCTTTTTGGTTCATTTGTCTCCAAATTTGCAGGTTTCAATCTTGTCTGGCACTCTTGCTTGTTTAGATAAAAACGCTCCGTGCTATAAAACGTACGTGTTAATGTTACTAATGTTATTGTTTGAATTGTTTATATCTTCATGGAAAGTGATTATTTGGAAAATTAAGTAGTTGTCGTACTGCTGCTTCATTTGTTGATGTGGTTGAGCGTTATAAGAGGCTGCATCTTGTGTTGAATTAAGCCCGTTTGTGATGTCATTGACTTTTTTGTTTTTTCGTTTGTTTTGCATATGATTAGTTGTATATGAGTTACAATTACATATCCTATGTTAATCACTTATTAGTCTTACACAAACCTATCCATGAGTTAGGCATGTGAAACATACTGTTACGTGGTAGCGATGTGCAGAAGCTGGTTTTATGATTTGGTTAGCATTCTCTCTGTAGAGCGTTTCTAACATCGTTAAGGCATGTGTGATATGATGATTATACTTATGATTTATTGAAATAGGATGTATCGTATGATTTATACTATATGTAAATAGTAGTTGACATCGATTGCTACTTGGTGCAGGAATGGCTATAACGATTTCAATACATTTTACATACAAGTAAGTGTTTAAGCTACTGGTTTGGAGATAATCTGGGACTAAATTGTCGGATAATTTGTATTTTTTCTTAGTTCAATCTTGTAACCTGTCATCATTGATGCTAATTCCAAACAAAACATATTTTGATTGATTGGCTTAAAGGATATCATTAATTGTTGCAAAATTGGTCCTCAGTAGTCTAGTCTACTTCAGCTTCACTTCAAGAATTATCTTTTGGTTTCTAGCTTACGTTTCATTTATAATTTCAGGCAGCATCTGGTACTAGGGGCGGATCAAGTGGCTCCCCGTTCATTGATTGGCAAGGCAGGGCAGTGGCATTGAATGCTGGTGGCTAGTCATCGAGTGCATTAGCCTTTTATTTACCTTTAGAACGAGTGAGTTCTGTTTATTTATATGCTTACTTAAAACTTATCTTTAATAGGGGGCACGTTTTCAATATTATTGTGTTTAGTTTATGGTTTAACTGGAAAAAGTAAAATTTTGATATAGCATTGAGAGATTTGGTTAAACACATGATGTGGATTTATTGAAAAACATTTAGTCCAACACATCATATAAAAGAAGTATATTTATGTGTTCATAATGGTTCGTTTATCGTAAGTTTAAAAAGTAGCCAATGCATTACTGATTTAGGACGCTTTTTATTTATAAAGTTGTAGCAGTTTTGTTGTTTGTTATCAACTTGAATTATGACAAGTGCCATAAATGGAAAATCAAGCATCTCAAATTCTGTCTTCTGCGAGATTTGTTTCCAAGACTTCCTGTACGACCATATTAGCTTTACACTAGTTTGTTCCACAGGTTTCTAAACATATTTGTTGTTTGCTATGCTTTTTGTTTGGCATTGAGTTTAATGAAGCCAGACTCTGTTGAATGTTTGCACTCATGTATGTGGTGGTACCAATGTTTAATGGCTCCATTGTTATGAGTTTTATTGCCTGATTTAATTTTTTTGATAAAGTTTGGTTTTGCTCTTGTTCTTTATGCATTACAGTGGCTTAAATATCTGAATTGTTGTAGTTGAGTACTGAACATTCGAATGAATATTATAGTATTTACCGTTGAAGCATATTGTAATATAATTTTCAGGTTGTAAGGGCATTAAGATTCCTCCAGAAGGGAAGAGATATTTATGCAAATAAATGGGAGGCAGTCTCTATTCCTCGTAGCACGCTGCAGGTTTGTTATTTAATGCGGCCTTCTTTCTGTTGACGTTTCATTTGTTATTCTAATAAAGGTAAGCATATATTGTTAGTGTTGTCTGATTATTTTATGTAGGCAACATTTCTCCATAAAGGTTTTGATGAGACACGGCGGCTTGGTCTTCAAAGTGAAACTGAGCAGGTATTTGGTTGTTTGCATTTACCAGCATTGTTCTGCTTGATTGATAACCATCATGAAGGGTATTTTTCTGTAGCTTCTTGTGTTCTTTTTTTTGTTTGTTTGGATGGTATGGCATGCATCTCCCCCAGAGGAAACCGGATTGCTTGTTGTTGACTCTGTGGTGAGCAAAAATTAAGTTCTAAATTTTTTATTTATGGTTTTATTTAACATTTTCAGAATTGTTAATAATACCTTCTTACAATCTGGTGCTACACATTATCATCAGGTGCCTGGTGGACCAGCTCATTCATAGTTGGAGCCTGGAGACGTGCTTGTTCGCGTGAATGGGGAAGTAAGTTATGCCTTTATTTACATAGACTTTGGTGACTTATTGCATTGAACCGTTTGCCTATGACTTTTTGGTCATAAATGAGCTCGTTTTAATTTGTATTTTACATATCTACTTTGTTCATTTTATGAAGTGTTCCTTGTCTTTTCTGATGTTAACTTAATATGGACGCTAACATATTAATTTACTTAAAAAAATAATTGCCATTTGAAAGATGTGATAATCATGCCTTTAACCATTGAAATTCTGTTGCAGGTAGTTACTTAATTTCTGAAACTGGAAACTTTGCTTGATGACAGAGTAGACAATACAATAGAATTGCAGATTGAAAGGGGTGGTGCATCAAGGACCGTAAACTTAGTGGTGAGATTATAAATGCCTTTTATGATATGCGTTGTTAACATTCAGTGCAATTGCAAAATCAAACATGCTGTCATATCTGCTTCAGGTTCAGGATTTACATTCGATAACTCCTGACTACTTCTTAGAAGTAAGTGGTGCAGTGATACACCCCCTGTCTTATCAACAGGAAAGTTTGATATTGCAGCTATACATTTCATGCTTTGCATTAACTCTAATGTGGATTACACTAGAGATTGATGTTTACAAGATACTGTTATTTGATGAATGCATATGGCATCATGAACTAAGCATACTCAGGCCATTCAACTAGAATTTAACTTGTGTTGTGCTTTTTATGATATGACTTTAACCCCCACTTGGATCACATGAAGATGGTTTGTATGATCAAATGGATTATATATGATTTATGTGCTTAAATATGAGTACATATTGTTATATATTTGTTATTTTGGACAGGCTCAAAACTTTCGTTTTCCTTGTGGGCTTGCATATGTTGCGAAACCTGGGTAAGTCCACATGTTCATTTTCTGATGCTATTGTAAATCTGTTAATTAGTTAATAATTTAAGAAGACAAAGCGTCTCCTTGTACTATGCACATCATGTTTCTTTGTTAATTTATCATTGAGACTTGACCAAACTGGTAATATGTGTATATTTTTTCATTTATTGCAGACACATTCTACATAGGGCTGGAGTTCCTCGCCATGCCATCATTAAGAAATTTGCAGGTGAGGAGATAGAGAAGCTCTCGAGGGGTGCTCGAGTGCCATTAGAGTATGTAACCTATAGGGATTGTCATCATAGGAAGGTAAAGAAGTTTTCTATTGTAGCATCTCCAAGTTGATTACATATCTACCTGGGGGACTGCCAGTAGCACTCCTACTAAAAATTTTTGCTTTTAATTTGTTTGATGAACTGTATTATGTTAAGTTGATGCGTTATTTAGATAGATATAAATTGGTCATTATTTTTCTTTAAATTATTATTTTTTTTGGTCTCATCTAATGACTACAGTGTGTGCTCTTGTCACAATTGATTGTCAAGAATGGTATGCACCCCCTCAAATTTAAACTCGAGATGATAGTTCTGGTTTGTGGACAGCAAAGCCTGCTATTATTCAACCTGAGTCTTTGTTGCCATCATCGGTTGTATCATATGGTGAGCCTGTTCTAATGAAACACATGCATCAAGGTGACCTCCAAGAGTTGACTGATGCAGTTACCAGTATAGAAATCACTGATGAATATGGTTCTAAGGAATCGCATTCTCGGGATGAATCTAATGGTGGAAGATTACGCATTGAAGAGTATATATCTGCTGATGGAGTTGTTACTCCTGACTGCGCCTTGAATGAAAGTGGAGGTGCTGAGGATCCAAGTACCATGGAAAGTACTGCTTCAAAAGATCATTAAGGTGCAGCAGCAGTGACAACAAAGGCTTCAAAAGTGGAACGTGTGATAGAGCCCACTCTTGTAATGCTTGAGGTAACATTTAAAGTCTTATATATATCATGATCACCTTCAATTAGACATCTACATGTTGAGTTGTATATTTTGATTAAAACCTAATTGTTAAGCTCTAATAATTGTAAAAGTCAGACATGTCAAGTAAATTAAGTTGATGGTTATGCTTGCAGGTTCATGTGCCATCATCATGTATGATTGATGGTGTCCATTCAAAACATAATTCTGGGACTGGTGTCATCATACACCATTCTCAAAACCTGGGATTGGTTGCATTCGACAAGAACACTGTCGAAATATCTGTGTCCAATGTGATGTTGTCATTTGCTGCATTTCCAATTGAAATACCAGGAGAAGTAAACTTCTAAACATGAAAAATATAAAAAAAAATTTGCTTAACACCACCTAATAACTTGCCTACTATTACATTGCAGGTGGTTTTCCTCCATCCAGTTCACAATTTTGCTCTTGTTGCATATGATCCTTCTGCCCTTGGCGTTGCTCGTGCCTCAGTTGTCCATTCTGCTAAACTACTTCCTGGTAAGCATTAACTGAATTCCATATAGCATGTTTTTATATTGCTTTGGTGTAACCTTTTATCATATGCATTTACTTCTATACTTTCTCAACAGAGCCTGCATTACGCCGTGGGGATTCTGTACGTCTTATTGGGCTAAGTAGAAGTCTACAAGCAATTTCTAGTATATCCACTGTGACCAACACATCTGCTGCTCTGAGTATCAGCTCAGTTGCTTGTTCACGATACAGTGCTATGAACGTGGAAGTCATTGAGCTCGCCTCAGGTTTTGGTAGTTCATTTTCGGGGGTGCTAACTGATAAGCATGGAAGGGTTCAAGCTCTCAGGGGACGCTTCTCAACTCAGGTTTTCACTTTTAGTTAAATGCTTGCGATCTGCATTATTATTGCAGCGGTGGTTTGATGCTTATATTTCCAATTTTTCAACTGAAATCTGGTTCCAGTTCCTCGAGAGGTCATCGATATGTTAGAGGTATCCCAGTCTATTATATCAGCCAAGTCCTTGACAAAATCATAGCTAGTGGAAGTGGACCTTCTCGTCTCATAAATGGTGTCAAAAGGCCAATGCCACTTGTTAGGATTTTGGAGGTTGAACTTTATCCTACATTGCTTTCAAAGGCCCGAAGTTTCGGTCTGAGTGGTGCCTGGATCAAAGTGTGCATGCTTTCTTCCCATTGCAATATGTTAATCTATTTGTTTGTTACTCATGCAATATGAACGGATTCTCCATGATCAAGCCTTAACCTTAGACACGAAATACTTTCCATATTTGTCCCAAAGATAATTAAGAACTTCATTGTTTTTCTTGTATGCTTTTTAAGGTTGTGTTACTAAGTATCCAAGGAAACTATATTGGTATCGATTATGGTAGTCAGGTTCCTAAATTGTAATTTTTAGATGATGAGAGTCAAAGTGACACAATACTTTGATATCAGTTTCATTGGATTGTCCAATAGTGACAGTGTAGGTTGTTTGAAACATAGAATGCATGATGTTTACCCTTTAGTTGTCTTGTTTTGCTCGACTCAATGTTTCCTTCACCAGACACAGTTGTCGAGACCAGAGTAAACTCTTTAGCTTCAAGGCTTAACTAGTAAGTCTCTCATCGATTGTCCATTGGTTTTTGAGATGGATACTACTATACTATCAGAAAGAGATGGAAGGCTACTGGAATGTTATTTATAAATGCTTCTTTAAACATAGATTATGGTGACACCTTTCATGTTTGTTAACTATTAGTCAATATTTCCTGTAGGCTCTTGTCGAAAAAGACCCTGTTAGACGACAAGTTTTACGCGTTAAAGGCTGTTTGGCTGGATCAAATGCTCAGAATTTATTGGAACAAGGTGACATGGTGTTGGCAGTTAATAAACAGCCAGTTTCTTGCTTCCATGACATAGAAAATGCTTGTCAAGCTGTGGACAAACATGGCGATAATGATGGGAAGCTTGACATCACCATTTTTCGGCAGGTAAGCAAAAGATCTGCTATAGTCTCTATTTTTGGTTAAAAGAGTACATGCTTGAGGAGTTCATTTTGTTGACATTAGTTGGCATTGAATTGCTGTTACTAACATGTTTCACAGGGACAAGAAATTGATGTTCAGGTGGGAACAGACATCAGGGATGGGAATGGCACCGCACGTGTGATAAATTGGTGTGGTTGTATCGTTCAGTATCCTCATCCTGCAGTGCGTGCTGTCGGATTTCTTCCTTAAGAAGGTCATGGTGTGTATGTGTCAAGGTAAGATTTGTACTTGCTATTTTTGGCACGTAGAAGCATACAACTTCAAATGTCAACGCAAGCTTATTTGGATTATCTCATGTTAACAATTGCTAGACCAAAGAACTCAAGCTGTTTAGAACATGCTCAACGATAGTATTTAAACACTCCTAACATGCTGTCTCACATGCTAGACCAACGATTAGGCAGTTACCTTTCTTGTTTTTCAATTTTTAATGTTAAATCCCTTTTGAATATCAAAGCTATATATGCTTGTATGCCCATCACATGCATCCCTGTATGAATTTTACTTTTTTTTTCTTTGCTTCTGACATTCCTCTTATTGAATATAAGTGTGACAAGCTGTGCATGTTATTAGGTGGTGTCGTGGGAGTCCAGCGCATCGATATGGGCTATACCATCTTCAATGGATAGTTGAAGTTAACGGAAAACGAATTCCTGATTTAGATGCTTTCGTGAAAGTAATAAATTAATGCATTAAATTGCAATAGTGTATAAAGAAATTGCTTTGATGTTACTGTAAACGTTCCTCAGGAAGCAACATGGAAATTAATACATACCTACTATATACTCAATTTTTCAAATCAAGTTCGGTGCTGACTTCTCATGCAGGTTTGACAAATTTTGAGTATATCCATCTATATGACTATCATCACAGTTTAAGGTACACAAGGGCATCAGTCTATTCAATCAAACTCACAAGTCATGCAACTGTGTTAGACAAATTGTATCAAAGATCCCGTATGGGGCCTCGTGGGGACTTGACTTGTTTGGAACGGGTTTGGTGCACGATACTTGGGGTGAGGGGTGGGGACAGGATTGAATGTTAAAACCTATTTTATTTTGGAACGGGGAGTGGTATTTTGATCCCCACCTTATTTTGCCACATGAGATTCCATAATTTTATAAATCTTATAATATGCTATAAATATTTCAAATTATTAATTTCTATACGTTGTTGACAAACACCCTTTTGTAAAAAATTGATTTCGTGCATAGGTCTCTCTCTCCTGCACTTAATATCTCACAAGGTTTGGTTTTACTTTCATATATTATTTAAAGTTTATTTCAGTTGAGATGTATATATATATTGACGAGATAATTTCTTTATATCATTTGTATTTATGTTTTCAAATGTTAATTAATTTATGTTGTTCAGATGTAGATTCATGGTAGGTTGAGATTGTTTTTGCATTATTGTTAGGTTGAGTGAGGAAGATGATCACTTAAAGGACTTTAAGTTTGACATTTTGTTGTCTTAAAGAAGACCTTACAACAAGCTTTTGAGACACACGGTCCTAATATGAAAGGAAAAAGGGTACGTGTAGGCCTCGCCTTGTGGTTAAATAGGTCATATTTGGGACCCATTAGATGAAATTGGGACCGGGATCAATTTATGTGAATGCAGGACCTATTTATTTGATTTCAGGACTTGTTTTAGCTTAATTTGAGACTAATTTATAGATCCTGAATTGAATAAAATAAGTCCTGAATTGTGTAAAATAGGTCCCAATTTGACACCATTGATTCTAAATTGGATACATTTGGTCCCCAATATTGTTTAATCCTGATTTGGAGACCTAAGGTCTTGAATTGGTTATTATTAGGTCTCGAATGCCCTTTAATCTATGATGTTCACACAAAACAAAACAACCCTTAATTTGTTTGAAATCTTAGATAAAAACATAAATCCCTCATGCAAATCAATAAATCCACACCAAAAGACCATTAAAACAATCTATTTCAATAAAAATTAACATAATATTTATTTTACCCTCTTCACAATTCAATGAGATCTTCACCATACCTAAGATAAATTATTATTCCTAGACTTTTACCACATCTTCATAGTCGTAAACCCTTAATTAATCATAATTATTGATGTTATTAGTATTTATCTCGATATCATTAAAAAAAAAAAATACTCCAAGCAAGCTCTTAAAATTCAATTTTATGACATTATCAGCTAGGGGTGGCCATGGATAGTACAATTAGGGTTTGAGCAAAACTGAATAGAATTGAACTGACTTGGATGGATTAGTATTTGGGGCGGGTTGTTTTGTTATAAATTGTAAGCCTTTTAAATCTTTTTTTTTTCTTTTATAATTTTGGGTCGGGTCGGTTTCTAGTTCAAATCAAACCGAAACCGAAAAAATTCAGTTTTTTGTCTTAAAAATCGAACCAAACCGAAAACTGATTGAAAACCAATCTTTCAATCCGATCCGGTTTTTTTTTTCCCACTTCTTTGTCAGCTATCCATCTTTAATCTTTATGTCGCAAGGAGCGAAAAACAGAAAAAAAAAAAAAAAAAATCAAGCAAGCGTGCGTGTACTTCGAAACTCGAAACCATCAAAATCAACTTTTGTCAAAGGCTTCAAACTCCTTTCCGGTCTTTCATGATTCATCAAAAGTAAAACAACCACATCTGACTCACCTCCACTTGCTCTCACTCTCTCCCTCGTCGTCATCATCACTTGATGGGGGACTCATCGGAGGCTACTCCTCCAATCACCGACGAGTTGTGCATGGACATAGACCCACCTCCCTCTTTCAACAACGAGAACGTCGCCACCGCCGAGGACTGGCGGCGGGCCCTCAAGAAAGTCGTCCCCGCCGTCGTCGTCCTCCGCACCACCGCCTGCCGTGCCTTCGACACCGAGCTGGCCGCCGCCAGCTATGCTACTGGGTTTGTTGTTGACAAACGCCGCGGGATCATCCTCACCAATCGCCATGTCGTCAAGCCAGGTGGGCCCTCCCTCTCTTTTGCTTTTTTCTTCAAAAGGGTTGTTTTGTTTTCATGATTGTGCTGTTTTATGCATGGTGTATGGTGTGAATGTGATTGTTTGATATATGCTTACTAATGTTAGTGTGTGTGTTTGTGTGTTTGATAGGAGTGTTTGAAGTTGGTCAATTAGTGTGGAGATGCAAATGGTGATTGATAGTGTGTGTGTGTGTGTGTGTTGGGGGGGAGAGTTTTGAAATGGGGATCGGGTAAAGGAGAGGGTTTTCTTGTTTAGTATGTTGTACGTGAGAAGGGTATTTTGTTTTTTGGAAATCTGAATTGGGTTCAGTAGTGTTTAGATGAATAATAAGTGAATGTGTTTATGCTTATGGTTTGTATGCATAGTCTACTTTACTGGGAAATGTAGTAAACGAAAGGGTTTAGATTCTGAGATCCTCTGTCTTTTTTATTTTTGGTTTTCTAGGACTGTTTAGAAAAATGGTTACTTCTTGAGCTGTGTGTTCAATAATGATTACGGTTGAATGAGATTTTAACGACGTTTGGACTTTGGACTAGGGGAAGATTGTTGAAATGAAATGAATTTCTCTGTTGTTTGGAGTTGGGAATAAATGTAGCCTTCTCTCTTGCTTATATAAATACAATTTGTTTAGAAATCAAACTTGTGTCTCTATGTTATGATTTGTTGTAGAATCCGCTTTTTAACCTGAATTTGTTCAAGTGTGTTTTGTGTTTATATTGTAAGTTAATATATTTGTGGTTTCCTGGATGTGTAGGACCTGTGGTTGCAGAGGCAATGTTTGTGAACCGAGAAGAGATTCCAGTGTATCCTATATATAGAGATCCGGTGGGTGGTTGTTACTGGATTTAATTTGTGGCTGGCTCGTTATTGGCCGGTTGTTCAACATATGTATGTGAACTAATTAGATAACATTTTTCTACCATGAAGTCCTAGGATCTTAGTGTTGATTTGTCTGCTTATGTGTACTGATCTGTTGTCATTTAATTTGCCTTGTTTAAGTGACTGCATATAAGTGTTTGCATTGACAAACACACCTTTTCTCTCTCTTTCTATCTTTTGCATGTTATGTGATTATTTTGTGTTTATTTGTTCGTTATCAATGAAACTAATGTTTGTACACATCTTTTTAGGTCCATGATTTTGGCTTCTTTCGTTATGATCCAAGTGCAGTACAGTTTCTGAACTATGAGGAGATTCCTCTTGCACCTGAAGTTGCCTGTGTTGGACTTGAAATCAGGGTTGTTGGTAATGACAGTGGTGAGAAGGTACATATTTACATGACTTCTTGAATTCCTTTTCATCCTTGACTGTTACTTTTGGTACTGCAAGAATTAAGAATGATGCAAGTTTGACATTGTTGTAATGAATTAGTGCATGAGATTTTCCCCCTTAATTAACCTTGGGGAATATCTCTTTCTCCAGTTTCAATAATACTTTTATCGTTAGTAACAATGGATTTTAAATATTAATTTTAATTTTGAGATTGGGTTGTAAATGTATAACTTGAAGGTATTCTTCTGTTGCTATTTACATGTTATATATGTTCATTTGGGTTACTTCTTTCTCTTCAGTGTCCAATAGTATGTTATTGTAAGTCTTAGCAAACAAGATTCTATGAGTTTTAGGAAGCTGTTAAATTTTCTTAGCATATGACTATTTTGATCAAGGGCTTTTTATTCATTTGTCTCTAAATTTGCAGGTTTCGATCTTGGCCGGCACTCTTGCTCGTTTAGATAGAGATGCTCCTTTCTATAAAAAGTATGTGTTAGTGTTACTTTTGAATTGTTTTAATGTCTTCATGGAAAGTGATTGTTTGGAAAAGTAAATATTTGCTATAGCTGCTGCTACGTTTGTTGATAGTAATATATGGTTGAGCTTTATTAGAGGTTGCATCTTGTGTCGAATTAAGCCCATTTGTGATGTCATATACTTTTGCTTTTTCATTTGTATTGCATTTGACCAGTTATATATATATATATATATACACATATTCAATGAGAGTGAAGTAGTATGTTTTTGTCTAAGATTTTTGCTTACAATAATGTTTGCCAGTATACATGTTATAACTCATGTTAATCACTTACTAATCTTTACAGTAGCTATCCATGAGTTGTGCATATGAAATGTTCTATTACGTGGTGGCTATGTACATAAACTATCATATGATTTGGTTAAAATCTTTCTGTTAATGATTACATTTCTGATTTGTTGAAATAGGATGTATCATATGATTTATATTACACGTGCTATCGTTTGGAAAAGATAAGATTTACGCTGGATTCACATAAATTAATAAACACCCAAGATTTTTTTATAAAGTTTTAGTCTGTTTATATCAAAAAGCTGTTATTTGCATTATATAATGTGAATTATGGTTTTAATTATTGAAAAGTGCCCTTGCTCTTGTGTAGATTATCTATTAAATAGTTTAAATATCCAGAGCACCAACTTTTGAGTATGCTGTAAAAACCAAACATGATATGTCAGGTAAGAATTATCTGAGAATACCTATCAAGTAATTAAATTCAGGTAGTACTCTTGTGACGCTTATGGCCGTATGGCGGATGTTCTTCTGGAGTATCTATACAGTTTTTGATTGATGCCAACAAATTTTTTCTTCAAATGCATGTGTTTACTATTCTTTTGCCTCTTGTAGGAAACTACTCTTAATATAAATGTATGTTTAACTGTCTTAATTATCATGTTAGTTAATATTCATTTATTGAGTAAATACTTGTAATGCATATCAACATTATACTTTATGCTCATTTATGTTTTCTGTTTCTGTTGCAATCAGCGTCTTACATGCATATGCTTGATGACAAGTAACCATGAACATTTGTGTAGATTTCTTGATTGGTATTCTCAGATGATTCTAGACTTAGCTTCTTATTATTTGTTTATAGAGCACTCTTCTTGGTAGACTTTTGTTCTTCGGACACATGTTTGTGTGTACATGCATAGTGGTTGACATCAATTGCTACTTGGTGCAGGGACGGCTATAACGATTTCAATACATTTTACATGCAAGTAAGTATTTAAGCTACCTGTTGGAGGTAATCAGGGAAATACATGTTCAATAATTTGTGTTTTCTTACTTCTTTCTTGAGTTCTGTGCCTGTAATTTTTCTTCTTATCCTCAGGAGAAGTGTAGTCCCTGGTGCCGATTGATTTGATGTTTCTCATCTCAATCTTCCTCAGCAGAGAACAAAAGTTTTGTCATCTTAAATTTTATTGCTTTCAAAAGATCTAATAATTCAAAATGTAAATGGTAAAAACCGTGGAAAAATAGAATTGTGTAAGGGTCTTAGAATAGATTCTTGGAATTGCTTTTGGCCTTCATCTCTAAGGAAATTCTAGACAATTTGTTTTCTTTCATCTTGCTAAATTGGGATGGGGGTTTGGTTTACCTTTATATGCTGTTGATGGGGTTACAGACTTTGGTTTTGGTTTGGGATCATATTAGGTCATGTACATGCTTTTATGCTTGGATTGTCCAGAAACAGTTTTTTTTTTTTTTTTTTTTTTTTTTTTTTTGGGGTCAGTTTTTGTAGGGAGCTTGCTCAGCGTTGCAATTACTATAATAAAATCAGTTTTTGTTTCATATAAAAAAAAAAAAAAGAAAGAAAGAAGAAACCAGTTGAAGAACACTGTTTAAGCTTGTCAATGTTATACTTTACAAATGTTCTATTTTAAGTTTATAAGAGATCCTGACTCTTTAAGACTTTCCTGTAACCTTTCATCGGTGCTGCTAATTCCAAATAAAGCATAATTTGATTGGTTGGCTTAAAGGATCATTAACTGTTGCAAATTGGTCCTAATAGTCTAGTCCATTTGAGCTTCAATTAAGAATATCTTTTGGTTTTTGGCTTATGTTTTGTTATAATTTCAGGCAGCATCTGGGACTAAGGGTGGATCAAGTGGTTCCCCAGTTATTGATTGGCAAGGCAGGGCAGTGGCTCTGAATGCTGGTAGCAAGTCGTCAAGTGCTTCAGCCTTTTTTTTACCTTTAGAGCGAGTGAGTTCTGTTTATTTTTATGCTTACTCCGAACTTATTTTTGTTAGAGGCGTTATTTCAATATTATTATGTTCAGTTTAAATTTAACTGGAATAAGTAAAATTTTAATTTAGCAGTGGGAGATTTGGTCAAACACATGATGTGGTTCTATTCAAGAACATAGTCTAACAAATTATATAATAGAAGTATATTTATGTGTTCATAATGGTTCTCTTGGACTGGTTTGTTTGAATTTGTGGATTTATAAAGTAGCTAAGGAGTTACTGATTTAGGAGACACTTTTTATAAATAGAGGATGTGAGATGTTGATTTTGTGTATCTCGAACAGCATATATTTAAGTTGTAGCAGTTCTGTTGTTTGTTATTGACTTGATTTTTTTATGTGCATAATTTTGAAATTTTTTTATTTCTTTTTTCTAAGTCATGGTACCTAAAAGTATTTACTTGTGTGCTGTCAACGAGAATGCTTAGTTATTGCAGTAAGTCCTGTTACTTTGCATGATCTCCCTAAATGGAAAATTTAGGCCCTCAAATTTTGTCTTCTGTGAGATTTGTGTTTAAGACTTCCTATACAAATACAACTGTAAGAGATCATACTAGCTATACTAGCTTGTACCACAGAATTCTTAGCACAAATTTTTTGTTTGCTATGCTTTTTGTTTGGCATTGAGTTTAATGAAGCCGGATGTTGTAGAATGTTTGCACGCATGTATGTGGTGATAGCGATGTTTAGTAGCTTCATTGTTATGAGTTCTATTGCCCGATTTAAATTTTTGATAAAGGTTGGCCTTGCCTTGGTTCTTTTTGCTCTACACTGGTTAAAATATTTGAATGATTGTAGTTTGAATACTGAACATTTAAATAAACATTATAAATTTTACCGTTGAAACATATTGTAATATCTTTCTCAGGTTGTAAGGGCATTAAGATTCCTCCAGGAGGGAAGAGATACTTATGCAAATAAATGGGAGGCAGTCTCTATTGCTCGTGGTACGCTGCAGGTTTGTTATTTAATGCATTCATTGTAGAGCCTGCTTTCTGTTGATGTTTTATTTATTATTCTAGTGTTTATCCAGTTTGTGTTAGTTAGAAAGAAGGGTAAGCATATGTTGTTTAGCGTCTCAAGCAATTCTTTTGTTTCTAACTTGTTTTACATTAGATGATTTACCGACCCTATGGTTTCACAGTTCACCACAAAATCACTTTAACAGTTTCTGATTGAATGGTTATATTTATGTTATATTCTTGGTTCGCATGTGATTTTAAGACGAGTCTGCTTATATTGTGCTGTCTGGTATTTGAGTAAACTACAGTTTCTGGGGATTTATAAAATTTTCATCAGTTATCTTATGATGTAGGCAACATTTCTCCATAAAGGTTTTGATGAGACACTGCGGCTTGGTCTTCAAAGTGAAACCGAGCAGGTATCTGGTTGTTTGCTTTTACCAGCATTAACCTGTTTGTTTGCTAACTGTTAATAGCTTGTTTTGTATTTCTTTTCTTTAGATGGTGCGACAAGCTTCGCCCCCAGAGGAAACTGGAATGCTTGTTGTTGACTCTGTGGTGAGTAAAAATTAAGTTGTAATTTTGTTGTTATTTAAGATTCAGAATTGCTATTAAGCTCTTCTTACAAATTACATGATGCTATACATTATTAGGTGCCTGGTGGACCAGCTCATTCACAGTTGGAGCCTGGAGATGTGCTAGTTCGCGTGAATGGTGAAGTAAGTTATGCCTTTATTTTTATATATATTCTGGTGATTTATTACATTTTCAAACATTTGCAAACAACTTCCCTTTTTTATTGTAATTCCCAGGCTGATTTTGTAGCTTTAGCTGCTATTTTATAAATGAGTTTATTGTAATCTGTATCTAACATAGGTACTTGTTACTTTGGTAGTGGAGTCTAGTTGTGAATTTTATTAAGTGTTCCTCGTCTTTTTCTATGTTAAGTTACTATTGAATCTCACATATTGATTTACTTATAAAATTTTAAGGAATAATTGCTGCTTGAAATATGGTATGATCATGCCTTTTTAAGTGTTGAAATTCTATTGCAGGTTATTACTCAATTTCTGAAACTGGAGACTTTACTTGATGACAGTGTGGACAAGACGATAGAATTGCAGATTGAAAGGGGCGGTGCATCAAGGACTGTAAACTTAGTGGTTAGACTATAGATGGCTTTTAATTTGTGCATTGTTAACATTCAGTGTAATTTCAAAATTAAAAATGCTGTTGTTTCTGCTTCAGGTTCAGGATTTACATTTGATAACTCCTGACTACTTCCTAGAAGTAAGTGGTGCAGTGATACACCCCCTATCTTATCAACAAGTAAGTGTAATGTTGCAGCTATTGCTAAGTAACATGTTTTATCTATATTTATTCGTTCTTCTATCTAATTCAACTCTGGATTCTCCAGAAGCCATTGACTGGAAAATGAGAATCAATTTTGGGTACAGTTGTATGTACTTTTCATGCTTTGTAGTAATTGTAACCTGGGCTACGCTAGATATTGATGTTTATGAGATAATGTTATTTGATGACTGCATATGACATCAAGAACTAAGAATACTCAAATATTGTGTATTAACTGCAGTCTGGCTTTCATAACCAATGCAAATGGGCACAAATATTGTGTCTAGCCTACATTTGCTAATATCTGTGACTTTTCATAATCAAAAGGTCAGGTCCTGGCCTTTTCACTCTTCTGCAACTCTGACAGATTGTATGGTCAAGTTTGTCTGAGTTTGATATTATTGTAACTCACGTGGATTATATGAAGATATATATATTTTATTATTATTATTATTATTATTGATCAAATATGTTTAGTTTATGTGCTTAAATATGAGTACAAATTGCTTATATATTTGTTATTTTGGACAGGCTCGAAACTTTCGTTTTCCTTGTGGGCTTGTATATGTTGCAGAACCTGGGTAAGTTTCTGTAATCTACTTTCTGAAGTTGAAATTGCCAGTTGGATTGACTTTCATGCTGTATTGTGTTATCTGCTCCATATGTTCATTTTCTGCTGTTATTGTAACTCCGTTAATTAGTTAGTAATTTAAGATGATAAGAGTGTCCCTTTTTACTATTAGTATTTTCTTTGTTAATT
This sequence comes from Dimocarpus longan, assembly GCA_022984855.1. Taxonomy (NCBI): domain Eukaryota; kingdom Viridiplantae; phylum Streptophyta; class Magnoliopsida; order Sapindales; family Sapindaceae; genus Dimocarpus; species Dimocarpus longan. Next base: position 2,385,892 of record CM041021.1, read on the forward strand.
TATTATTGAGACTTGACCGAACTGTTAATATATATTTTTTTTCACCTATTGCAGATACATGTTATATAGGGCTGGAGTTCTTCGCCATGCCATCATTAAAAAATTTGCTGGTGAGGAGATATTGCAACTAGAGGAATTTATATCAGTTCTGTCTAGACTGTCTCGGGGTGCTCGAGTGCCATTAGAATATGTAACCTATACGGATCGTCATCGCAGGAAGGTACGGAAGTTTACTATTGCAGCATCACCAAGTTGATTTAATATTTGCACGGGGGACTGCTGGCACTCCTACTGAAACTTCTTGCTTTAATCTGTTTGATAAAGTGTATTTATATATATTGATACATTATTTAGGTAGATATAGATTGTCATTATTTTTCTTGTATCCTTTTGTTTTTTTAATTAAATTTATGGTTTGATCATCACCTAGTAGTTTAAGTTTTTGAGTTTTGTGGTTACTAATAATTGTCGTATTAATTCGTCTAAAAGGGTGTTGATTTAGTAAAATCAGTTCTTGGTAGGACCTATTGTTATTGGCTTGATTGGCTCCAAATGGCTGGCCTAGGTTAGAGGATCTAGTTTACTTACTAAGAGGGGCACTTGTTGTTGGGAGGGGTATTGTATCCTGTTTATGTTTCTCATATGTTCTTTTAAGTTATTTTTTCAATTAGTTTTAACATCTTGCAGTTGTTCTTTTATTACAGTAGCAACATTTTAGTCGTGAACTTTCTGAGAAGTTTTATAGCATTTGAAGAGCTAAAAATGTAGGAGTTTCCCAACATTTAGCAGCAGAAATGTTGTCTGCAGTTTATAACAGTTCTTCTGTTCTTGGATCGCACGAGGAGTTTGTTCTTGTCTCTTTCACTTTTTCTGTTACTGTTTTTTCTAGTTTCTGATTAGATTTCTTCAATAATGTAATTCCTTGTTATAGTCCTACAAGCAATCAGCTGGTGCAGTGCTTCTTATTTTTTTATTAGTATTATTATATATATATATGAATCTTAACTGACTTGGTTTTGTTTCAAAAGCATGAAACTTGTTCCAGCTCATTTTTTAATAGTTTTCCATCTCTCCCTCTTGAATTGTTGTAATGATGTAAGTATTTAATTTTTTTTTTTTTTTTTTTGTCTTTTCTAATGATGACAGTCTGTTCTCGTCACAATTGATCGTCACGAATGGTTTGCCCCCCCTCAAATATACACTCGAGATGACAGTTCTGGTCTGTGGACAGTAAAGCCTGCTGTTCAACCTGAATCCTTGTTGCCATCATCTAGTATTAATGGTAAAGCACAAAACTCAACCTGTCAAGCAGTTTCGTCATATGGTGAGCCTGTTCTTATGGAACACATGCATCAAGGTGACCACCAAGGGTGGACTGATGGAGTTACTAGTATGGAAGCCACTGATGAACATGGTTCTGAGGAAGCACATTCTCGGGATGAATCTGATGGTGGAAGAAAGAAACCACGAGTAGAAGAGTGTGTGTCCGCTGATGGAGTTGTTGCTCCTGAGTGCGCCTTAAATGAAAGTGGAGATGCTGAGGATCCAAGCACCACGGAAAGTGCTGGTCTGAGAGATTATCAAGGTGCAACAGCAGCAACAAATGCTTCAATAGCGGAACGTGTAATAGAACCCACTCTTGTAATGTTTGAGGTAACATTTGAAAGCTTATATATCTTGATTGCCTTGAATCAGATGTCTACTATGTTGAGTTGCATATATTATTAAGAAGCTAATTACTGCTTTGTGTTGTGTTAGAGTTTCCGCTCTCAATGCTTGTTTGAAACATAGATTGGATGTAGGCCTTTGCAACAACTATTATATATGAACTGAGTTATGGTGCACTAAGTGCAGGAGAATGTAGTAAAAATTTGGCCACAGGATCTGTGCTACATCATTGATCATTAATGGAGCTATAATATTAATTGTCTTCGTTTGATTAAAACTCTTGGCTCTAAGACTAGTTGTTGAATTTTCAATTTGCAAAAGAACATCTTTCTTCTTGTCATTTGTTGATGATAATGTTGTCTGTTCATTGGACAACAAATTTAAAAGGTTGCGTTGGGGTGGTGAAACTGTATGCTCACCATGCAGCTGAATCATTTTCTTTTAAGCTCTTCAGTTTTTTGTTTTTATTTATTATTAAGCTCCAACAATTGTAAAAATGAGATATGTCAAGACAATTAAGTTGATGGTTATGCTTGCAGGTTCATGTGCCATCATCATGTATGATTGATGGTGTCCATTCACAACATTTTTTTGGAACTGGTGTCATCATACACCATTCTCATAACCTGGGATTGGTTGCAGTTGACAAGAACACCGTTGCAATATCTGCATCCGATGTGATGCTGTCGTTTGCAGCATTTCCAATTGAAATACCAGGAGAGGTAAATTTCTAAACACAAATAATATTGAAAGAGTTTTTTTAACATATTGAATAAATTGCTTATTTTACATTGCAGGTGGTTTTCCTCCATCCAGTTCACAATTTTGCTCTTGTTGCATATGATCCTTCTGCCTTGGGGGTTGCTGGTGCCTCAGTGGTCCGTGCTGCTAAACTACTTCCTGGTAGGTTTGACTTGCAATCATTAATGTGCCAGCCAATGCTTTAATTCAGATTATAAACTTCTCTTATTTCTTTCTTTATTTTTTATTTTTATTTTTATTTTTTATCTATAGGGTAGTTTAAACTTCTATTCAGTTGGGGTAAAGAAAAAAGAAAAAATCTCGATAGAGGAAAACAAATAAAAAACCAATTAAATTCTATTATTTGAAAATCATCTGTGTGTAACTGTGTTTCATTGTTGCATGATCGTGGACTGTATAATGTATATGTATGTTGTTCTGAATAGAGGTACAGCAAATTTGGTTAACGTTAAAAACGAAAAAGGCCATATATGTTACTTAAATTAGTTGGAATGAACTTTTGATTGTTAAGTTGATTCTGTGGTTAAATGGTGGAAATATATGATCATTACGGTATTGCATGTTTTTATGTTGTTTTTGTTGTAAACCTTTTATCAACAGAGCCTGCGTTACGCCGTGGGGATTCTGTACATCTTATCGGGTTGAGTAGAAGTCTACAAGCAACTTCTAGGAAATCCATTGTGACCAACCCGTGTGCTGCTCTGAATATTAGCTCAGCTGATTGTCCACGATACAGAGCAATGAACATGGAAGTCATTGAGCTTGATACTGGTGAGGGAGTCTCCATTGTATAATATAATCTCAACTGTTTTCATTTTAGTTAATTGTGCTTACATACATTGTTTCAGATTTTGGTAGTTCATTTTCGGGGGTGCTAACTGATGAGCATGGAAGGGTTCAAGCTCTTTGGGGAAGCTTCTCAACTCAGGTTTTCACTGTTAATTAAATGCTTGTCATCTGCTTATTATTGCAATGGTGTTTTGATGCTTGCTTCCCAATTTTAGGTGAAATTTGGTTCCAGTTCCTCAGAAGATCATCAATTTATCAGAGGCATCCCAGTTTATTCAATCAGCCAAGTCCTTGACAAAATCATATCTGGTGGAAGTGGACCTTCTCGTCTCATAAATGGTGTCAAAAGGCCAATGCCACTTGTTAGGATTTTGGAGGTTGAACTTTATCCTACATTGCTTTCAAAGGCCCGGAGTTTCGGTTTGAGCGATGAGTGGGTCAAAGTATGCTTTTTTGCCTATGCGATATGTTTATTTATTTGTTTGTTACTCATGCAATATGAATTGAAATACATTGATTTTTGTGGTAAAAATTGTTAAAGAGTCTTTTATCATTAGTCAGGCCCCCCCTAGTTAATAGCTTAAGCTTTTGAGTTGGGTCTAGTGGTTACCAACCGATACTATAGCTTTGGTTGTTTTAAGAGTCTAGGTTCCAGTCCCCCCACATGGATTTGTTTTTATATTTGTTTTGCAATTTTCATGTGTCTGCATCTGTATTTGAGTTTGGTCCACGTGCCAGGTTGGTTGGTCTGGCACCTGAGGGAATGTGTTAGAGAGCATTATATTATTTGTTGGCTTGGCTCCTTACTTGACAGATTAAGCATTTGGTCTGGCAGACTTCTCTTATAGTATCTAAGGAAAACATATTGGTATCGATTGTGATAGTGAGGTTCCTTACAGTATAAACTGTAAGTTTTAGATGACGAGCCAAAATCACCCAAATACTTTGATTTTAGTTTGATTGGATTGTTTAATAGTGCTAGATGAGGGAGGAATACTCGTGTAAGTTGTTTAAAATGCTGAATGCATAAAGTTTAGCATTTAGTTACATTGATTTGGTTGACTAAATTTTTCCTTCACCAGCCAAATTTGTGGAGACCCGAGCAAACTCTTTAGCTTCAAGGTTTTTCTACACAAGCTCTCATCCACGACTGTCCATTGGTTTTTGAGATGGATGCTACTGGAATACTATTTGTAAATGCCTTTTTAAAAGTATATTATGGTGATACCATTCATGTTGTTAACCATCAGTCAATATTTCCTGTAGGCTCTTGTCAAGAAGGACCCTGTTAGACGACAAGTTTTACGTGTTAAAGGTTGTTTGGCTTGTTCAAATGCTCAGAATTTATTGGAACAAGGCGACATGGTGTTGGCAGTTAGTAAACAGCCAGTTACTTGCTTCCATGATTTAGAAAATGCTTGTCAAGCTTTGGACAAGTGTGACAATAATGATGGGAAGCTTGACATCACCATTTTTCGGCAGGTAAGCAATAGATCTGCTATATAAAATAGTATTTGTTTGAGAAACGCACTATATATATATATATTTTTTTTGTTGACATCAGTTTTGCATTGAGTTTCTGGTACTTGCATGTTTCACAGGGACAAGAAATTGATCTTCGGGTGGGTACGGATGTCAGGGATGGGAATGGCACTGCACGTGTGATAAATTGGTGTGGCTGTATTGTTCAGGATCCTCATCCAGCAGTGCGTGCTCTTGGATTTCTTCCCGAAGAAGGTCATGGTGTGTATGTGGCAAGGTAAGAATTGTACTTGCAGAATTTTTATGCTATTTTTTACGCAAAGATAGCATATAACTTAGAATGTCAACACAAGCTTTTTGGATTATATCATGTTAACAATTGCTAGACCCAAGAACTCAAGTTAAGAAAAAGCCTGACAATAAACACTTTTAACATGCCCCCATTACCCAGCATGAAGTTTTTTTTTTTTTTTGCCCTACATTCCACTTATTGAATATAGGTGTAACGATCTATGTATGTTATCAGGTGGTGTCACGGTAGTCCAGTGCATCGATATGGTCTATATGCTCTTCAATGGATAGTCGAAGTTAATGGAAAACGGACTCCTGATTTGGATGCCTTTGTTAAAGTGACGAAGGTAAATATTATCCACTATTAGTCATTTGTGGATTTTACCTTACTATATATATTTTTTTACTAGAACAAAATCTCTAGTTTGTTATTACTGAAAAAAATAATAATAATGTCTGTCCCACAAGCAAAACTTTATTAAAAAAGGCTCAAATACTCAATAAATAGCTTGTAAACTAAAAAAGTACTCAAGGATCAACTTGTTATACCTTATAAATATGCAAGATGCTTGACACTTTCACCTAAGGGCAAGTCTTCAAATTGATTCTCTAAACACGACCTTGAAGAATTTTATATATGCGTCTAATTTGACCGGTTGCTCATGGTAGAGATGCAAGTTAGCACCTACTTAGCCTTGTCTCGTTGCAATTTGATATTGTGAATCAGTTTATGTTTTTTGTGCAAATGTTACATTGCATACTTTACTTTTAGCCTGTATATGTTTAGGTGGTCTGAGGATGCATACTTTGCATAATGTATGCCATTTTTCTCGAAATCAATAGAATAAAACTATTTTCCCTAAAAAAATGTTTGAGTATCATTAAGATGTCATATCCTAATTTTCTTCATACTAATGTAGGAAATAAAAAATGGAGAATTTGTTCGTGTAAGGACAGTGCACTTGTATGGGAAACCTCGAGTACTAACATTAAAGCAGGATCTACACTACTGGCCTACATGGGAGCTAGTATTTGATGCTGATACTGCAATGTGGCGTCGACATATAATCAATGCATTAGATTGCAGTAGTGTATAAGAAACTGCTTTGATGTAACTGTAATTGATCCTCAGGAAGCAACATGGAAATTAAAATATACCGACAATACTCGTTGGTTCAAATCAAGCGGAGAATTGGTCCTCATATTCTTGCAGGTTGACACATTATGAGCATATCCGAGTATATGACTATCATCCCAGTTTAAGTTATACGAGGCATTTTATTTACTCAAACTCAGAGGTCAGGCAGCTGTGTTGACAAATTGTATCACTTCATTATATTTATAGGCACGCTACATATCAGAAACATATGGAAAAGTTACTTCTATGTATGAATGGTGGTTTGGATTGTAAGGTTAGAAAATAATTTATTTGTTTTCATGTTTTTGCTATTTGCAATCCTGCACATAATGAAGTTTTAGTTGGTGGTGTTGCACGTCCTTTTTTCTTCAATTTTGCATGTTAGTGTTGCATTTATTAATCAATATTACTTTTACTGTGTGTAATGTTATAGATAAAAGCATAAGAGTTTGATCAATGAAGGAATTGAAAGTCTTACTTTTAACTTAATATGAATTTGTTAGCTTCAAATACGTCCGTTTTAGGAGGGAGTTAATTATTTATGGGGGAGCTTTATTTATTTATTTTTGATATATTACAAGTACATTCATTATTGTCGGGTTTTCTTGATTAGGTTACTGAGGCATAACTCGAAATTAAGACTTCCAAATATTGGGGGTGGGGGGTGTGGGGTTGGTTGGTAGATAATCTATACAAAATGAAAAAATCGTTTATTAATCAGGTGAGAATACTATAATTTGAACCTTGAATTAGAGGTAAGAGGAGTCACATCAAGGATGTGGGTGCCATTGCACCACACCATCAACTGCTATTTATTGTAATGTCGTAACATTTTGGACTTTTTGCTGAACTGTGACAAAATTTGTAAGATTAGAAAATAACCAAGTGTTAAAAACAACCGCAAAATTTTGAAACCAAATAAGGTGTAGAAACAAGGATTTTATAAATAATTAAGGTAACTATTTTGTATACATTGGGCGTTTGCTAGTGAAATTTCTATTCTCCAAAAATTAGTGATGGTGTAGTCATAATTCAGTGTACTAACCATTATTATATGGCAATATTCGCACCATTTTAAAATTTATATCAAATTAAGAAAGAATTAAATTTAATAATCTCAAGCAGGTAGTTAAGATGTCTATGTTCATATTGACATGAGAATCTTAAGTTGCCTTAGAATGTTGATGTTATTGTCAATGTGCTCTTTCTCATGACCCATGGAGTAGAGCAATTGAACCACTACCATCTTCTTTATTTTTCTTTTTTCTTTTTTCTGTTTTCCAGTAAAAGGAGAAATACTAATTTTTATTTTTATTTTTTTTAAAAAATGTTAGTGTGTTTATTTCTAAATTTGAAGAAATATTCCAAGCAGTTACACAACGAATTTTTGATACGAGAATTTATATAAAAGCTCAAATAAACGGAATAACTTTATATTCTTAAAAGAATCGAAACTTATAAGCTTAAGAGAACTATGCCTGTTTTTAAATTTGGAGGAATATTATAATTCAGTATTTAACAAGGAACTTTCTGTATGAGAAAAAACATTAAAATGTTTTAACTATCAAACTATTTGGTTTTAGAAAATTATTTCTTGGAGAAATATAATGAATTATGAACCAAATAAGATTAGTGCAAGTAAACCATTAAAAACATTTTTGACAATGCTTTCCATTTTTGGCAAAAAGCATTTTGAATTGTTAAACATGCTTTTAGATCTACTTTGGAGTGATTACTTATTTGATTGGGAAAAAAAAATCACTTCTTTATAGTACTTAATAGTAATTGGTACTTCTAAAAATTGCTTTGGATTAAAAAATAAATAATATAATATGCATATAATTATAAATTTAAGAGTTAGTAAAAAGAGACATAATTTAGCTCACAGTTTTGTAAGGAAATAAGAGTAATATGCAATGTAAAAAATAAAAATCCATTGGCTCCTCTCAACAACTTAATAATAAAGCAGTTACACATATTTTTATTAATAATCTATTTTATCTAAATTTTAATTTCTTATATGCTATACCTTACAATACACACCCCATTACTGATTATTTTTTAAGATTTTATTTGTAAAAAGGATAAATTATAAAATAAATATTAACACTCTTAAAACAATTCTTTTCTTGTCATTATTTCCATAACAATTTTGTTCTCATACATTGCAGGGTATGTCAAATCTTAGTTTTTCGGTTTGGATTACCATTATCGACATGGAACTAAAATTTCTTTAAAAATTAACCTAATAGACAGTTTATATAGATTTTTTAAGAAAATAATAATCCATATATTTACCATTTTTATTTTATTCACAAACTTGATAATTATTTTTATTTTTTTGGTACCATGATAGCAGAGAATTAAATTTGATTCTTAATAATTTAATATTTAAGTATTAATATATATAATTTTCTTTAATTTAATTAAAATTTTGTTTGTCTCTCAAATCTGAAATCTTAGATCCACCACTAGTTGTGAGAGTCTTATTTTTATTTTTGGATGGCTGGTACAAATCCAAAAATTAGTCAGGATTAGACGATATTTTGACTCTGAGACGCGGTACGGGAAATAGCTCCCATACATAAGGGAGCATCTCACGTATAAGTAGGGGGATGACTCATATAAGACAGAAAGAAAACCCATATAATTAAAAATAGGGAGCTATTTATTTGGAGTGTAGAGCTCGTGCTTCACTGCACGAGCATTTTACCAACGAAGATGAGGCCCAGCTACTGAGAGTCTTATCTTTAGACAATGTCAACTTTAGTAAAATAAGAATATTATATTTAATAGTTTGTTTACCATTTTAAAATATATATATGTATATGTATATTTCGTATTATTACACTTACAAATGCACTTTATTAAATTACAAAAATTGAGAACAAACAAAGAGAAATAAGCGTCATCATGTGGGTGACGGGTTAGGTGGTTATAACTTTACATCATAGAAGAATCTTTTGGACCACTTTTAAGCTTTGGCAATCGGCTCAATTGACCATGAGTTGGCAGCATCTGCAATTTTCATTTTTTTTTTATTATTTGGCACAAAACTTCCACTACCCTACTAAATGCTTCAAAAAGGATCCCAAAAGATGAATTATCACACCTCTAATTATATGATAAAGTACATCTTAGTGCTTTGATCATTGCCCTCTTCATAGAAAATTCGAGTTGATTATGACAAAGCCTTATGCTCTTTTTGCAGTATTATTACTCTTTTCACTTAAAAATATTGAATCAGACACAAATTTAAGAACATCTTCTCTAAGATTAACATATCACATTAATATAATTAAATTTTTTAATACATTTATAATAGAAGCCTCCCATTTTATATCTTTCTTTTATATATATATATATATATTACAGTACGAATCATATTAAGATGATTATTAAAGAAATTTTGATAAGAAAATCTAGACGCGTTAAACATTTATTACATAAATTTACAAATATTAATAAATTTTAAACTAATAACAATTTTGAACATTTTATATATTATTTATTTCGCAAAACTTAAAATTATATATATTAGAATCATGAAATAAACTCTGTAAAATTTATATAGAAATACAATACATTAACACAAATGTTTTCAGAAAAGAAACTTATAAGAGTATCGAAATAACATACCTTCATTGAAATGCAATTTGAATTGAATTATTTACAGCTGACCAAGATGGCGTTTACATGAAAAACAATGTACCTCATTGCGCCAAATTTGGCATAAACTTGAAGAGAAAACTTCATACACAATTACTAAAAATAACAAAAAGACGAAAGTACTACTAAAATGATGGAGGGAATCAGAACCGTTGATGGCTTATTAATAGGCATTGCGGCCGAGAAGTCATCCGGCGGCGGAGGAGGGTACTTGTAGTACCATGGAAAGTAAGGCAATATAGGGTTAGGTGGTGGTGGTGCTGCCCAAATGTCCCCTGGTGACGGTGGGGTTAGTTGTGGTGGCATTGGTGGCCACGGTCCGTAAGGTGGTAGTGGTGGTGTAAGAGACGGTGGGGTTAGTTGTGGTGGCATTGGTGGCCACGGTCCGTAAGGTGGTAGTGGTGGTGGCGGTGGCAGTGCGAGTCGTGGTGAAGGTGGTGGAGGGCAGTTTGTGGTGGGTGCAGGTGGAGGTATGCAAGGGTAGGAGCAAAGTTGTTGTGGGGTGGATTTGGTTGGAAAATTTGATAGTAATGTGAAGAAAATTAGGATGGGGATTGGCTGGAGGAGTTTTTGGGCCATTTGCATGAATGAATGAATGGAGTGAGTGAGTGAGAGAGTGGAGGAGAGGATGTTAAGTTTGGTGTGGTGTATGTGGTCATCAAATTTATTAACTAGGGAGGCTTTTTAAGGATCAATAAGATGCTTAAATGAATCAATTATTTCGATTTGTTTATTGACAATAAAATGTTGAAAGCAGCCTCTATGCACATGCATGTTATAGGTATATGTTTAAAGGTGTAAAAAAATTGGTCACTTCTGCTTTTTTTATTTGGTCCATAGTCCACTTGACATCAACTAGTAACAAGAGCCTTGTATTTCTTTAAAAGCATAATTTTTGTGTAAGAGTTTTAAATTGTAAACATACATATTGTTGTTCTTGGACCAATATATTAATTAAGGAGATTCATAATTTGTGATTATAATTATGATTTCTCTAATTTTATATTTTTTCCATCGTATGAATGAGAAGAAATTCTGATATATTATTTCCATTCGAAAATATTGATGAATATATAGTTTACAATTGTAGAATTATTGTAATAAAGAAACCTAAAATCAGGCAACTAATTATAAATGGAACATACAAGATTGAATATATAGTTTACAATTATAGACTTGTTCTAATAAGTAAACCTAAATTTATGAAACTAATTGATAATTATTAATGAAAAACAACAACAACAATGAGAAAAATATAAAATTAGAGAAATCATAATTACAATCACAAATTATGAATTTCATTTATTATATATGTTTAAGAAATAATTTAGGGTTACTTTCATTGAACTCTCTTGAATGAAGATTAAATTCCATTTCATTAATTTGATGTTTTTTAAAAGAGATTTGATAAATGCACTAGCAATTATAATTACTAACAACTAATGACAGAAACATGTTTAATATGTAAGCATTGTTATTTACTATAATTATAAAATTAATATGTCATTAACATTAGTTTTGAAGTAAAATGTTTGATGTATATCAATTTTCTTTTTTTTCTTTTTTTTTGGTACATTGTACTACAAAATTTTAATTTTGTTCAACCTTTTTGGAATTCTGAATCCATTTTGGTAAAAGATATGTAACATCATTAATTTGAAAATTCATTGTAAAACCTGTGGGAACTACTAGTCTTAGAATCATACGGAATCAAAATTTTCGTCTTCGAGAGATATAATTGAGACTAATTAAATATTATTGTTTTACATATCATATTAAACATCCCAATAAGATTTTGTAGGAGGCAGTGATACAACTTAAGTATAAATGAAAACTTCTTATCAATTTTTTTTTTTTTTTTTTAATCGTGAAAACAACTGTCTCTTAATTATAAAAATAAATACATGAATTATACATGATTTCAATAGATTTTTACATATTTTTAACCGATTGATGTCAGTTTTGGTTTTCAATGTAAATAAATCTTTTCATTTAAGTACTAATTGCTAATCATGAATTACTTTTTTCGAGTGTCAAATTACATGTATACCTACTACCTTTTCGGGTTCTCTCTTCAAGTGGAATACATATAACCATATAATTATATGGCACAGAAATCATTGAGGAATGTGCATGCGTTTGAGTCTATCGATGATGATACATGTTCTTTTTAAGAAAGTTATATGAAGAAGGACATGAACAAGGCCCACCCAATTTGGACTCGGCTGCCTATTCATTGTCCTTCTATTAAATCGACTGTTATGCCCGATTATTTGTATTTTATGGTGTATTAATTATCTATACATATATATTTGTGGTTCTTTTCTAGCTGGCAGTACATATTTTCATCTATATTTGGACTTCTAATATATTCACTTACATTCTCAAAAAAATATATATATTCACTTACACCAATGTTTTATATCATTGGATGTAATCGGATGGTAGAAGATGGCATACTTGTTTCTCTTTTTGTCATTTGGTGAATTCTTCTTAACCTTAAAAATGAACTTCAACTTAAGAATGTCACTGACTGCTAAATGTCTACATTTAAATTTTTTGACTCATTAGAATATATACTACCCGCCATCCTACTACCTAAATATAAAGCTCAAGAGCAAAAATGCCCCTAAAATTAGTGAATTAATTTATTATTAAATCTGCTCTCCTCTAATAATTGTATAATTTTTCCCCTCTTTAGGATAAAATTGCTTATGAATGAACCCAAATTCAAGTTACCCATGTACCATTTCTACATTTTAATTTAAAAAAATGGAAAAAAAAAAAAAAAAGTCTGTAAGGATCTACTTCGTGAAGGAGTAGATTGCTCCTGCGCAAGAAGCAATGCTTCTCCAGTACTAATAGTGTCGATCCTCATGGAGAAATATGAAGTGATGGAGGTCTGGTGACCTCCATCAATTTGTGATAGATGTTGAGTCTTCATTAATAGAGGTCTAGTCACAACCCTTTAAAGGGTTGTGACTCACGCATCTCTATTACTCCATATCTTGAGGATGGAGGTTGAGCGACCTTCGTCATTAATGGAAGTCGACTCATGACCCTCCAAAGAAGGTGCTCCGATGGAAGAGGTCAGACAAATTGGAGATTTGGGGTGAAAGTGCTTTGACAAGTTGGAGATCCGCTCTCTTTTGTGTTGTATGAACAAAGAAAATAAAATGTGCTAGATTCAATGAAAGTGTTGGCATTAAAAACTCTTGTTGTTAGTGAGCTCTGAATGAGCTCGTAGCTAGAAAGTGCAAAAAAATTTAGAATTATAAATTCATGGTTTAATTGTTATATGTTCATGCATGTAATGAATCATAAGTCACCGACAAATTTTGACAATTATATTGCAATAGCATATATTGTGTCTTTTACCTTTTTTTTTTTTTTTTATGATTTTTGTCTTGCAGGAATCATCTTTTGTTATTGTGATCATTGAAAATAATAATAATAATTAACTTGAGAAGTATTGAATTTTGAAAAAACAAAAAAAAACTCAATATACAACTTAAATATCTATAATTATCAAACATAAATTACAGTAGGAAAACAAAAATAAAATAAAATGAATTGTCTAACGGAGTACTGAACCCAGATGATCATCAAATAGTTCAATCTAAAATATACAGTAAGAAATAGTTCAAATCGACGGCATGTTTATCAACAATATTGGTACCGACATTTCTGTTTAAAGAAATTGAACACTGAAATAAAAATAATTTAATTTTCTTGGATGCGTATATCTATTATGTATTGAAATACTTGCACCAATAGGAATTCTGTTGGTTAGGTACTTTGGTTTGGCTAAGTCAACTCAAAATTTTAATTCAAGTGTGTGATTTAATGTCAGTCCATTTATTTTCACTTAATCTAAAGTTTATCATTTACTTAAAATTCATTCCCTTAATTTTTAACCATTTTATTATATTTTTTTTCCACAAAAGCAGATATGATTGAGTTAGAGATCTGTTAAGATCTGTCAAAATTATTAAAATCAGTCACTATAAATATTTGTGTGACTCTAATATATGAATATTTACTCTCATAATCTAATACAACTATTCTAGAAAAATAAATAAATAAAATAAAGAAGAAAACTATACAAACAAAGTTTGTAAAATATGTTTAGTGGGATTTAAACCCTTATAATTAAGGTGGAAGAAGGTGCACAACCATATATCAAAGTTACAAAATTAGGTCAAATTTCATTTTATTTTATTTTTAACCATGACAATCAATTCAGGATCTAAGTAAGATATTGCTTGATTTTACAACTTTAATTACGTAAGTATAAGGGATATATCACCATTAACATTTTGTAACCTAATTTATATTAGTTTTAAAATTCATGAATAATAGTCACTAATTTTTTTTTTTTTATTTATTATAAGTGTCACATGTTACATCAAATCTTAAATACTATAGTTAGATCATTTCATATTAGTTTAAGTTTTTGGATTTAATGGTAACTAACATGATATTAGAGCTTAGAGATCTTTAGTTCAAATCCTCTGTCCTCTCTTTATCTGAAAATCTTTTTGTTACATATGTTATACGGTGAGAGATGTTTAGTATGTGTCCGACATTCGTCATTTATCTACGTTACACGTGAGGGGGCATGTCAAATGTCAATCTCAAATCTTAAATACTATAATTAAATTATTTTCTATCAGTTTAAGCTTTTGGATCTGATGATAACTAATAATAAGAATGACAAATATAGCTCTTGAAGTTCTATAAAATTAAATGAAGGTTGAAAGATAGTTGAATTTTACATCTTCTGATTCTAAATTATTTTATTAGAGAGAATTTCTATTGAGATTTTGCGGTCAATAATTATTATATTGTTTGCTATAATTTTAAAACTTATTTTGTTCAAGACATCTAATATGAGAATCCCCACTCAATTAATTTAAATCCATAGAAATATAAATTTGTATTGGGCCAAAAATGTTACTGTTCAGGCCCTAAATCTATTGTTTTTTCTAATCATATCATATTATAATTAAATTTGTGCTTTTTCATGTATTGAAATATGACATATGATCCTTTTAATCTGTGTTTTTTTATGTTATTCAAATTGGGATAAAATATTTTTTTTTAAAAAAAAAGAGATAAAAGTAATATACTAATATTACATACATTTTTAGGTAATTTTACTCAACAATTATAACAATTAAATTGGTTTTAATAATTATTTTTACAATAATTCCAATAAATATAATTGTTAGATAATATTATCCAACCAATAAAATAGTTAAACTGAAGTTAAAAATATATTCTATTTTTTTAAAAAAAAAAAAAAATTGGTAGCACCATCATCAACAACCACCACTATCGTGGCGGCTAGAGGGGAGCCAACTTCCATTGGTGCCGTCAAAGCCATAGAAGAAGGTGGTTTTTCCTTCATCGATGGAAGAGACAGAAAGCCTATTTTGTTCTTGAGCAAAACCGTCTCGGAATTAGTTTTCCTCCTCTTTTATTGCCAGAGCAGAATTAGCATTTTTCAATACCGGAGAGGCCGGTTTTCCTCTAACGTTGGAGGAGTTCTTCATATTAAGATAATTATTAAAGAAATTTTGATAAGAAAATCTAGATGCATTTGACATTTATTAGAAAAATGTATAAATATTAATAAATTTTAAACTAATAACAATTTTAAACATATTATATATAAGTCATTTCTAAAAACTTAAATTATATATCTGTATATGTATATGTATATATATAATCAAATTCATCTATTGTAATTTCTCCCTTAAAATAAATTTTCTCTCCTAATTAATTCAAATATAA
Source organism: Dimocarpus longan (assembly GCA_022984855.1). NCBI lineage: Eukaryota > Viridiplantae > Streptophyta > Magnoliopsida > Sapindales > Sapindaceae > Dimocarpus > Dimocarpus longan. The sequence goes on from CM041021.1 coordinate 2,401,490, forward strand.
TAAATAAATTTGATTGGTTCGTTCTAATTATATACGTAGTTGTTTCCCACTTTTTCCTTTTTGTTGTGAAAATATTTATCTTCCAATTATAAAAATAAATATACTAAATATACATATAGTAACCAATTTTGATAGGTTTTCATAGACTTTTGACCCATTTAAAGTCGATATTTTATATAAATTATTCTCTAGCTCTACTACCACTTCCATAATTTTAATAAATCTTTTCATTTAAGTACTAATTGCTAATCATGAATCAAATTTTTTTCCAGTGTCAAATTACATGTATATCTAGTACCTTTTTATGTTTTTTTTTTTCTTGTTTTATTTTCTTATGGAATACGTAGGACCATCAAATATGGCACAGAAATCATTGAGGAACATGCATGCGTATGAGTCTATCGATAACAAAATATTTTCTTTAAGAATGTTATGTGAATAGGGACATGAACAAGGCCCACCCAATTTGGAATCGGCTGCCAATTAGGTCCATTGCCCTTCTAATAAACAGACTGTTATGTCCTATTACTTGTTCTAATATATGGTGCAAATTCAGCCCATTCATTTTTGTACCAAAACTTCTCCCGTCGTCATTTGTTATTTGTTTGCATGTAGTCTTCGAACTGAACACAGAATGTGTCCAAAGACTCCACACAAAATGTCATCAAAAGAGAAATGATAGCCTCTCTGGTTATGATAGTTCTGATGTTAAAAAAAAAAAATTGGATCTATATATATCGTAGTATTAATTATCTAAACATATATATATATATATATATATTTCAGACGTCTAATATATTCACTTACACCATTGTTTATTTGCTTGAATGTAATCGGATGGTAGGAGACAGCATACTCGTTTCATTTTTTTTTTTTTTTGGGGTCATTTAGTGAATTCTTCTTAACCTTAAAAATGAACTTCAACTTAAGAAGGTCACTGAAAGCTAAATGTCGGTATATAAATTTTGGATTTGACTATCTTATGAGTTGAGTAAGGTTACATTTCAATAACAATCTGATTGAAAGAGTGATTATTGATGAATATCTAAGGATTGTTATTAATTAATAGGTAACCTTACCCAATCAATAAGATAGTCAAACTCATAATTTTTTTTGACTCATTAAAATATATACTACCTACACCTACCCACCATCTTACTACCTAAATATAAAGCTCAAGAGCAAAAATACTCGTAAAATTATTGAATTTACTAAATTTTCTCTCCTCTAATAATTGTATAATTTTTGCTCTCTTTAGGATAAAATTACTTACGAATGAACCCCAAAGTTACCCAAGTACCATTTTGACATTTTAATTTAAAATAAAAAATAAAAAATTAAACTGTACCAGTAGTAGAGGGTCTACTTTGTAAATGAGTAGATTGCTCCTCTACAAGAAGCAATGCTTCTCCGTTAAAAGTGTCGATCCTTGTGGAGAAGTCTAGAGTGATGTTTGGCACCTCCATTGATTTGTAATAGAGATTCAATAATCTTTATTAGGGTTTTGCTAATTTATTGATTGGAAAACTTACTCATCAATGACAACTTTTGGATTGGTTGTAAGATTGGTTATTGAAGAATTTTCAAATGTTATTATTAATGAATAACCTTACCGAATCAGTAAGGTAACGAAACTCTCTTCATTATTAGAGGTCAATTCACAACCATTCGAAGGGTTGTGACTTATGGCCTTATTATTCACACCTCTATTACTCCATATCTTGAGGATGGAGGTTGAGCGACCTTCATTAATGGAAGTCGGACCCTCTGAAGAAGGTGCTTTAATGGAAGAGCTCGGACAATTTGGAGATTTGGGGCGAAAGTGCTTTGGCAAATTGAAGATCCGGCTATCTTTTGTGTTGCATGAACAAAGAATATAAAATGTGCAGGATATTATGAAAGTGTTGGCATTTAAAACTCTTGTTGTTAGTGAGCTGTGAATGAGCTCGCAGCTGGAAAGTGCAACAAATTGTTAGAATTATGAATGCATGGTTTAATTGTTCTATGTTCATGCATGTAATCAATCATAAAGAGTCACACCCACAAAATTTGACAATGATATTGCATACATTGCGTCTTTTACTTTTTTACTTTTTTATGATTTTTGTCTTTCAGGAATCATCTTTTGTTATTATGATCTTGAAAATCAAATAAAATTACAATTATCTTGAGAAGTATTGAATTTAAAAAAAAAAAAACAAAAAACAAAAAACAAAAACTCAATATTTAGCTGAATTATCTATAATTATCAAATATAAATTACAGTAGGAAAACAAAAAAAATTGTCAAACGGAGTGAGCCCAGATGATCATCAAATAGTTCAATCTAATATATACAGTAAGGAATAGTTCAAATCGACAGCATGTTTATCAGCAATATTGGTACCAACATTTTTGTTTGAAGAGATATATTGTAACTCTAAAGTAAAAATATATATATATTTTTTGGATACGTATGTGTATCGAAATACTTATCAATGCCTGTATGAATTCTGTTCGTTAGGTACTTACCTTAGGCTAAGTCAACTCAAAATTTTAACTTGAGTACGTGATTTTATTGTCAATCCATTTATTTTCACTTAATCTAAAGTTTGTAATTCACTTTAAATTCTTTTTCTTCTTTTTTTTTTTAACTATTTTTTACAAAAGTTGATACAAAAGAATTAGAATTCTGTCAAAGATCTATTAAAATTTACTAAGATCAGTCACTATAAATATTTGTGCAACCTTAATATCTGAATATCTACTTCCATAATATAAGAAATTATTCTTTTAAAAAAAAAAATGAGGATAGAAGCTACACATATAAAGCTTCTAAAATATATTTAGTGAGATTTGAACCCTTATAATTAAGGTAGATAAGAAGATATATAACCATATTTCAAAGTTACAAAATTAAGTTAGAAGTTTATTTATTTATTTAAAAAAAAAAAAAAACTATTACAATCAATTGATCAGGATTTGAGGAAGATATTGCTTGATTTTACAACTTCAATTATGTAAGTATAAGGTTTTGTTAACGTCAGGAAAATGTTCCCTTAGCCAACGAAGTTGTTTTAAGGCTCAAGCTCACAGTTTCGTACGGTTAATGGGTTGCATGAAGAACAAGGAGAATGAGAAGGAGAGGTTAGAGGCGAGGAGGAGAAGACACAGAAGATTTTTAGAGTGGTTCGGTCCTAAAAAGATGCCTACGTCCACTGTTCACTCTCTCATTATTTGGGTAGAGTAACGACACTCAGAGATTTGATCCATTTTTTACAGTGAAAATCGCCCCCTTTTATAGAGGAAGGGGATATGCTACAGTGAAAAGAATAAAACAAAAGTAAACAGTTAACTGCAGTTACACTGATAGACAGTATTTAATGCGCCGGAATCCCAATTAAAACTACTGACAGTGCATTAAATGCGGCCGAAAACTCATTAAATGCGGTCGAATCCGTCACGTCCAAGGTCTGCCCAAAGGGGATTTCTGCTGATCGGGTCGGATACGCAATAATGGGTTGTCGAGGTTGAGATCATAGCTTCTGGTGGAGGTAGCGTGCATGGCAAGCCTTGGAACTGTACTTTGCATGGCGTTGTTGACTTCTGTTGACTGAAGACCTTTAGAAGCGAGGCGAAGGCGGATCTTCCAGCAGATAGAACACCAAATCAGGCGGGGGAAGAAGAGGGTCTTTGAACACTGTCTTCCAGGAGGATCGCGGAGGCAGGCTATGAATCGGTATGTCCATAGTTGGATGTGGCGGTAGGACGAGTGATGTCATGAACGAGGGAGTCGAAATGCGACCACGTTCAGAAACCAGCGACCAGCTCAGACAGATAACTTTTGGACAAGAATGGTTTGTCGGACATTTCTGATGGATGGTTCATTTTGGCGGATGCCCCAATTGGACAGGAATAGTGGTCAGACAAGCGATCGATCATGGCGAAAATATAGCGAGCATGCTTAGCTGCCACAGATGGCGGATATTCTGGCGAGCGAGTTTGAGGGATGAGCCAAAGGCCAACGATAAGGACCAGCGATCAAACTCAGCAAATAAAGTTGAAGGAGAACACGGCGATCTGAGTGGCGGAGAATATAGCGGCCACAGCCAGTCTTGCGGAACAGACGGTCTGCGGTCAGAATGGGCGGTAGCGGTCTGCGGCCACAACAAGCGCCCACTAACGGGCCCCTCTTCTAGGAGAATGGGCCTAAAGGATGGCGAATAATTGGGCTTCTGGGGTATTGGGCCATCACTGTAGATCCGTCTGGACTCGAATATTCTGATCGCTATTTTACCCATAACAAGTTTATACCACCATGTTAATATTATTTTATTAGTATAAATTTTAAATTCTTGTAACGTAATTTGTATTAGTTTTAAAATTCATGAATAGTAGTCATTTTTTTCTTCTTCTTTTTTTTTTTTTTTAATCATAAGCATATGCTAAAGAATGACAAATAGAGCTAAGTTCTATAAAATTAAATGAAGGTTGGAAGATATTTGAATTTACATCTTCTGATTCCAAATTATTTTATTAGAGAGAATTAATTTCTATTGAGATTTGGCAATCAATAATTATTATATTGTTTGCTATAATTTTAAAACTTATTTGTTCTAGACATCTAATCCTCATTCTATTACTTTTTCTAATCATATCATATTATAACTAAATTTGTGCTTTCCATGTATTGTAATATGATATAGGATCCTTTTAATCTGTGTCTTTTTATGTTAATCAATTTGAGATAAAAGTAATATTACACACAATTTTTATGTTTTTAACAAAAAAAATTGAAGTTTTTTTATTGAAAGGCAAAATTTTACTTTTAATCATATCTGAAACTTTCCAAATCTCATTAACCAATGAAATATGTGTATTATACTTGCAAATTCAAATCAATTTCTCGTAATTATAACGAGACTTTCATTCATTTTTTTCGATATTGATTATGGGTGGAGTGGTGTCTTCTTTTACCAACTAATTTTATTTTTTATGTACTTACTTATAATTGCATGATTCAGTCTAAAAATCTCTTATAAAAGAAAATAAGAGATTCTTTTTTTGGTGAAAAAAATAAGGGATTTTTTTAGCTAATTGTAAATATGTATTTGGCTCATTTTTACGACATATGTTTATGTAATTCGTTTAATAATTTATAATTAATGATTGAAGAGAAGGAGAAAATTTCAATAAATAGCATTAAAATTAATGTGAATTTTACAACTAACATAAAAATATAAAATAAGTTTTTTTTAGAAGCATCCAAAATTTAGGAACTGACTTTTAGTTTGCATGCAAACCATCTTTTTCTTTGCAAACTATCTAATTTTGAAAACCTCATTTTCACAATTTGGTATGTTACAAAGTCAACTAATAATAATAGTGATATAGAAAGAAACATGTTTGAAATTTGTTAACGTCAGGATTTGGATCTTTAGTCAACGAGATTGTTTATGGGTCCAAGCTGTAGTTTCGTGTGATTGGTATGGTGCATGCAAAGTGAAAGGAATAAGAAGATAAGATCAGAGGCGAGGAGCAGAAAGACAAGGAGATTTTAGAGTGGTTCGGTCCAAAAAGATGCATACGTCCATTGTTCACTCTCTCACTATTTCGACAGAATAACATCACTCAAGATCCCTTGTCTTTATAATGAAAATCCTCCCCTATTTATAGATAAAGGGGAGATGCTACAGTAAAACAGAATAAGACAACAACGTACAGTAAACTGATAATACAATGATGGGCCGCATTTAATACGCCAGGATTTCAATTAATGCGGCTGATAGTGCAATAAATGTGGCCGAATATACATTTAATGCGGCCGAATCCGTCGCTTCTGAGGTCTGCTCAAGACAGATTTCGGGTGGCTGATCTGCGCAAGTCATGATAGGCCACCGAAATCTTGATTATAGTTTCTGATCGGCATAGCGTGCATGGCACGCCATGGGCTGCGTCTTGCATGACGCCTTTAACTTATGTTGACTAATGATTCTAGGGAGGCAAGGCTGAGATGGATCTTCCAGCAGACAGAATATTGAACTTGACTGGCGAACGTATGAGCTTCTGGTGAACCGGACATCTGGAGGGTTGGGAAGATAAATTATGGATCGACACCTCTGCAACTAATTACAACGATAAGCAGGCAATCTCATAGGTAAGCGGATACACGGGCGCGCCTAGAAATCAACAATCAACCAGCCAGATAATCTTGAACGGGCAGGACTAAAGAATAGATATGGCGAACAGAACCAACGGAGAGGGTTGACGGTCAAAACCATTGGAGAGGGCCATCGGTCAGCGGACAGAATCAACGGACAGAATCATCGGCCAACTTGAGCGAAGAGGATCAACGGTCACAACAATCGGTCAGAATGAGCGGTCAGGATGAGCGGCCACGATGAGCGGTCATAACCATCGGACAGAATGAGTGGCTACAATGAGCGGTCACAATGATAATTACCCTTTTGCGAACAGACTGACGAACATAAGAGGACTTGGGATATGCTAAAAAATGGGGAACAGGTCTGATGGATGGGCCACCCGTTGGGAAGGTAGACTGAAGGAAGAACGGATCATTGAGCCTTTGGGCCACTAGGCCTGTTTTATAGATCTTTTTGGACCTGATTGGTCTGATCGCTAAACTACCCATAACAAAATTTTATTTGTGCAAATGCGTGAGTCATGATCCTCTAAAAATTGTTATATATATATATATATATATATATATATATATATATTCAATTTTATATGAATTAGATTTATGGACTAAGACTTAATCTTTAAGTGATAGGTTAACACATTTAAATCTAACTCACAGAAAAATAAATTGTTAAGATTACAATTGTATACCCAAATATACGGTACTATATATATATATATATATATATATATATATATATTGTTCTTATGTGACACCTATTACATCAAATGCCATAAATAATTTATGGTGAGAACAAAATTGTCCATTGATCATTGAATCTATTCCTTTAACTTTATGTCTGTATCACTATATGACTCTTATAGAATGTTGTACATTATTCTTTGGCAAAGCAGAATAGAAGAGGAAGAATAAAGGAACTGTATAGCTTTTTATACTTTTATCACTCATTTATATTCTTAACATTTTGTTTTTATTTAATTAAGATTATTAGGATATTCTAATTGATCGATCTATTTCTCTGCCAATATGAAGCTTGATCACCTTATATTAGTAAAATAAAATTTGTGATTATAGAACATATAGATTAACCTATATAAAAGAATAATAACGATAATGACCATGCATCACAAATCATGAAAGAATTCAAATTTATTCAAGCTTTATTTAATCATAATTTTAAGTTTACTCCAGAATTAATTAAGTTTATCATCATATGTAATACTTTAATTCAATCATCACATTTTTCACATTAATAATCATTAACTTCAAAAATTCAAGTTTTTGGTGGGAGTAATTGATATTTGAATACTTTAACACTCACCTATAAAACCAATGAGCTTACCATGCAACTTAAAACTAAACATAAATGCATGGCATATTGTAATATAATCATATGGAAAGATTTTGAATCCATACATACTTGTATACACATTCAATCTTGATAACATTTAATTATCACTGAATCTAAAAGCTTCAACTACGAATAAATTATTCAATCACAGCATTCAATCAACAATCCAAACCAAACATTTGTACTGTTGTTTGACAGCGGAATCAATAGTCATAATTATTGTCATTATTAGAAGAACAATTGAAACATGATCAACAATGAACATGCACATTAAATGTACGATTGACAACTACTAAACTATCTAAGACATACATAAATTCTAAGGAGAATAAATTAGATCGCCAACCCTACAAATTGATTCTTCTCCAAGTGACAGCACTTTTACTCTATCACCACCAATATTCCCAACACAAAGTATCCAGCCAAAAGCAACAGCTTCTTTGCTACATTACATTCAGCTCTTGAATAGTACCAATTATTAACTTCAGTCACTTCCCCCGGCACGCCTGTCACGTATATGAACCTAGGTGGTGGTGGTGGTGGTGGTGGTGGAGTGCAGATTGGAGTCTTTGGAGGTGGAGGTTGAGATGGTGGTGGTGGTGGTGGTGGCGGCGGTGGCAGTGGCAGCAGTGGCGGCAGTGGAGGAGGCTGGCCACATGGGTTCGCACAAGGGCATGCTCCACATTTAGGATCAGTACTGTTGTAATCTGGTGCCTGGCCATTAGGAGGGGCCAGTACTTCTTGGTCTAGCTTCCTGGGTAAAGTGGCACTTGCTTGAATTGTAAATGATGAGATTATCAAAAGAAGTATTATGATCATACTAAGTGTTTGACGAGGACCCTTTATATGTCTTGGCAACCACATTCTATGTAAGAGAAATGGAGAGAGAGAGAGAGAGAGAGAGAATTTGTTGTGCAAAATTATATGGAGAGAGGAGTGAGAGATTGTAAAGTGTTTATATGATTTTTTTTTTTTTTTTTGGGTGGCAAAAGAAAAGAGGGGCAGGGAATAAGAAAACGAAAATAGAATTCGGATTCTCTGATGATCTAAATTTAATTACGTACCTGAAGCACATATGTAGAAACTTAGATCAACGGGGGATCGGTGTTCATAAAATGAAAATAAAAGTAGTTATTGTTTGGTTATTAGGCGTAAGCTGGATATATATATATATATATATATATATATATATATATATATATATATATGGTGCATGGGCACAATGCACATACACAGAAGGAAAGATCACGGAGGATGTGGTTAGGTGCTGAAAAATTCAGAGTGCAGTGGAGATCAGAGAGATCGACTGATGCATATGTAATAATCTATGCATATGATGAGACTCTTTCAATTAGTTATGTATACTTTTGAAAGCGAATTGCATGTGGAAATTGTAAATGCGGTGGACCTTACACACCTTCAATATACTGATAGGAATTAATTATTTCAAGACAAGTTATTTTGGTGGCTGCCTATTACGTATACGGACATTCAATAGTGAATTGTGACGTATAAGTATGAGTATTAGACAGTTGGCAAGATTTATTGTGATTTTGAAATTTTTTTTTTTCTTTTAAATTTCACTGGTATCAGGTTTTGTTTGATTTTATCCTAAAGATTATATATATTATAAGATACTAGCATGTTTGTATTTATACATATCTTTTCAATTTTAATTGATGATATTTGTAATGTCTATTTTTACAATTTTATTGATGATATTTGTAATGTCTACTTTTTTGGGTTGACAAAATACCAGTATAATTATCACTGCTGGGTTATGCTAATAAAACATTGGGGCTTAATTAGCCTAAAACTAGACTCCCAGAAATAGAAGGAAACACCCACACACAACGTGGGAAAGTTGCCCACAAATCAAGTGGGAATACTGAAATGTCTACTTTTAGATATATGTATATTGTCATTGGAGATCAATGACAAAAAGAAAAACATCATTATTTGAGTTAATCATCTCACAAATTCTTGCAATGATTGACATCTTTCCTTTTGCTTCAAAAACTTAAGAAATAAATTATTTTAAACTCTTAGGAAGAACATTTATATCTACATTCAGAAAATATGATCAATAAATTAATATAAATACTTGAAAAAAAAAGTTAATAAAGCAAAAGAATTTCAAATTGTAAAATAAAAGTTAGAGAGAATAAAATATTAATAATTATAATCAGTTTATATATGTTAAATCCTGGATTTAAGAAGCTATGACTTACCAGTTAAGATTACTTAGTATTCTCTTGATATATAGCAAGCACTTTACAAAAAGTGCAATCCTGTCACTGTTTTATTCTTCTGATTATTTGTTTATCATATATGATTCAATATATATTTTGAATTTTTGATTAATTTATATCCTGTGAAGAATTTCTTTTCTCATAATTATTATCTTATCAATTCATTTTATTGCTTTTATTGAGGAGAGTCTTTTATGGGTTTATTTTTTATTTTTTAAAAATATTTCATTTAAATATTTAGAAGGTAATGTAGTAAGCATTAGAAATGTGATTTAATTATGACCATAGACTCAATTTTGAAGATCATGAAAGCTCTAGAGTTGGAAGCCAGACAGTGGATTCCAAAAGCACCGAAAGCACTTTTTTGGAAGAAAATTTTGTAGATTAATTCATTAAAAAAAATCTTGGTAAAATAGATGGGAATCATATGCTCTGTCACGATTAAAGATCAAAGGAAAGAAACACTTTTCTTGTTTTTGCCAAAGAAAATGAAATTATTCCTTTTGGCTGATGAAGGACCAACCCCAACTCCCCGTAGTGCACTCTACACGACCAAGTTTCCTTAACCTTTATCATCGAGATATACCTTAAGCGTTATTCCGATCATAATTAAATTTGGAAACCTTAGTCTAAAAAGAAATATAAATGTATAATATACGTGCTTACACTTTAATATTTGATATACAACTACATAATAAATTTGATATTTTAAATTCAAAACATCTATAACTTAAAAATTACCTTATGAAAAAAATTAAACTTATGTTAATTAATCAGACCTGTAAACTTATTGCACCACGGTGATGATCCGATGTAACGTCTATATGAGTACGATTGGGAGCCACGATTCATGAATTGTATCAAGTTGTTGATTAAGTTTGTTTTCCTATAATTGTTGATTACATCTTGGGCCATGTCTTATCACTTCCAGTTCCACCATTCGAATTGGGATGTGGGCCAAAAAAAGGATCATTTGATATCCAATTGAACAAGTTTTTCTCACGTTACATAACATGACACAATTTGATCCAGGCATACACCGGCATGCATTGAAGATCTTCTCATCAACCATATGGCTCATATGGATCTTCTAGTCAAATATATGATCCTAGCTATACAACATAATTTGATGGATGCAAGCACTAGCGTATATTGAAGATTTTCTCACTGACCAAATACTACAACATTTTTACAGTATTGCTGCATTAACGATTACTGCATTTACTATTTAGTATCAATACCTAATACACAGTGATTGAATGTCTCAATTAATCTCTTGGTAGGAGTTACTATCTATCAGTTGTGAGATTAATTATCCAGACCGTACTATCAGTGGTTGATCTTGATAGGTCCTAATAGTCTTCTGATCCGTAAGATCTAATCAAAAATCTTTTTCATATTATATTACAAATTTTAGTTAATGAATATGCATACACTATACTGCATTGAAAGATCTTCTCATTGAATAAATAACACTCTTATACGTTTATTGTATATAGAGGATTTTCTCATCAGCTATCAAATTAAATATGTTTTCCATGTTACATGATATGATGTGATTTTATGGATGCATACACCTGGCTACATCAAAGATTTTCTCGTACATGACACGAGTAAGTTTCTACAATACCTTATCTAGCATTAAATCTAGTCTCTTGTCTTGCTGTCTCACGTAGTCCGCTTCATCATCTCATCCCACTTTTTCATTAAAAAGCAATTCTATGAACAATCACTTGTAAACACCTGTCAAACTCCTGACATGAGCGTGGAACACGTGTCCGATACTCCGATACAGTCTCATTCATCGACACTTGTCACGCACCCACCTCCCACAAACTCGAACCTCAAAGTCTCCTAAAAAAATTGAAAACGTTTTCATTTTCACAAAAACAAACACAAGTTCTTCAAAACCAAAAACAAGTTGCATGCATGCATGACATGGCTATTGGTATTGGAATCCCTATATGTGTTCAATGTGGCACGACTAGCAACCCCTGCCGGTGCAAGGTGGTGGGGCCAACACTCGGGTTCTTGGCGTTTGTGGCGGCCGCCGTCGTGGAGTGGCCGTTGGGGGCATTTGTTTACTGCTTCAAACACATGAAGGGCCGCCGCATCATGGCTCATCCTGCCACCGTTGTTTATCCTTCTGTTAATAATGCAATTCCCATATGATCATCGCCATCATCATCATATGTATGTTTGTTGTTAGTGTTTTTATTGTTACACATAATAATAATAATAACAATCTAGGGAGCTTCTTTAATGCCAACTGTTTTAATTTTATTTGTAGACGTTCGTATTAGAGAATTTTTCGTAAATTCTGTAAAATTATGTGTCTTGTGTTTTTGTTTTCTTTTGAATTTTAGTTTTGTTTTTATTATAATTTTGTTGAATGCATAAGATCATGTGATGGTGATGAAGATCATGATGGTGACAAAGATGATCGAAATTTTATACAAAGTTGATTTTTGTTTCTACTCATGAGATATTTACGTCGGATCAATAATATTACACCATGTGATGTGATAATTTACGTTTGACTAAATAATTATGTGATGAATGGTTATTTCAGAATGATAGTTTTTTAAAATAATAGCGTGATGTTGATGGATCATATGTGTACAATTAAGCTGCTGAATTAGAGCAGTCAAGACTAGATTACATAACCTTGTTTGGGATTGATACAATGAATGAGTGTTTTTTCATAAATGAAATTTTTTTAGGGTCCAAATTGATACACTAATTTTTTTTTAAAAAAAAAAAATTGGAAGAATAACTATTTTTAGACAAAAATACACTTGATAAAAATATAAAATCTTAAGAAAGACTTACTTTTCAACTTCAACCTAAAAAAAATGTTATTTCTATAATTTGTCATAATTAATTGAAGGCCCATCTCAAAGTCATCAAATATATTTATGTGAAAATTTCAAAAACTGCCCAATATCAAAACCAAAATTTGTTTTTATCCTCTTCTCTCTCAAAAAAAAATTTGTTTTTAACCCTTAAAAAAAATGAATGACACCCAATACCATGTGATTCTAAAAATACCTCTATGAGAACTTAATTGGAGAGCCTTCTATCACGCACAAGCATTGAAGGGAAAAGCTTCTTGTCATGTTCATGTGTATTTTAGTCAATATAGGGTATTAAGTAGAATTAATTTGTTTGAATGTGTAAAGACAAATTTTTCCTTAAAATAAGCTAAAAATGAATTTTTCTCTTGAATTTGGATAGTTTTGAATTTTTCTCAATATTTATTCAATTTATATTTTTGGGACTACAATTTAAAAAGTAACCAAAGGATCTACCACAAGTCACACTATGTTTTCAAATGCATTTTGATGGTCCAAATTGTTCATAAAAAGCTGACCCAAAAATAAAGTGATGGCTGGTGGCAATAACTATTATTCTTTTTTTTTTTTTTTTCCAACACTGAGTCTGCTTTGAACTTCATTTGTGTGCAAGAGTATTCTAAAATGCTATGAAGAAATAAATTTCAACTAAATTTGTATTTTCATTTGCAGCATGCATGCTCTATTATGTAATTAATGTCATGTAATTACATGTCTCGAGCCTGGTTGCGTGAATGAATTACTAAAATTAAATGGGAAAGCAGGAAAATCCAAATTTCTGACTTTATAATACACATTTTCTATGAAATCCATTCTTATAAAAAAATTTCAGCATGGTTTTTCCTATTTCTAAAGTTTCCCAAAGATATGTTTCACCTATATTTACAAAATCTAAATTTCACAAATAATATTCATCACAATTAGAAACTCTCTCTCTCCACAAAATGCTCACTAAATATTCAAAATTTACCATAAATATAAGCCCAAGTGTATCAGTTTTCAGTTTTATTATACTAATGAGAGTAAATTAAAATTTAGCTATCTAATTCTAAATATGTTCAGGTGGAGCGAACTTTTTAATTTTATTACAAATTAGTCACCCACCATTAGTCTTGGTTTGTTAACTTTGATAGACGGTATAAATTTGAATAAAAAACTGGAATGCCCTTATGCAACCATGATCACGACGAAAATGTGCTCACTTTTTTATTTTAAAAAAAAAAACCTAAAAATTTAAAATTTAAAAAATAATTAAAATGAAAAAAAAAATATTTATTAAAAAAACATATGGATCTCTACGTATATATTTAAAAATCAACTGATTAAAAAAAAAAAAATCATATACATATGTAAATACATACATATATACGTGAGTTTAGGATGGATCTTCAAAACAATTGTGTGTGTGAATCTTACTGAATTTAGGATGGATCCTCCAAACAATCGTGGGTGTAAATTTTCTTTTAATTCTATAAAGTTAAAAAGATTTAAGTTTTATCTTTATTTATTCAACCATAATGCGTGGATAGTAGTTGTCATATCCTGATTGGATAGTAGCGTGGAACAGTAGTTAATTTCATACGTGCTGATAGACTCAGTCAAGATTATTATTATTCTTATTATTATTTTGAAAAAAGAAAAAATGTAGATGGAGTTAAAATAAAAATGAAAATATAAAATTGAAAGTGAATCTGCTGTCTCTGTGTTTTGATCGATGACTTCATTCCTCTACGTCGCCAAACGCATCTCCAACTGACCCTCTTCTTCAAATAACAGGTCCTTCTCTCTCTGTCTCTGTCTCTGTCTCTGTCTCTGTCTCTGTCTCTCTCTTTGTGTTTCATGTCGATTTGATTTTAAAACCTTCACTTTGTATAGATTTCTCTTTTAATTCTATGTTTTCTATGTTTTTGAGCGTTTCTGCCAACTGGGGTCTTTTCGTTGTCCCGAAACTCGATGGATGTGTTGTCTGTTATTGATTGTAGTTGCATGAAGAATATGATTTGGGTGTGTGTTTGTTTTTTGTGGGGTTAATGTTGAAAATTTACAATGCAATGCTACCTGTTCGATTAAAATATCTGGCAGATGGATGGATGGATGGATGGATGGACTGAACATTTGGTTGTTTGTTTTCATGGTTTTGTAATGTTTATATGGAGGTGTATAGTTTTTGGTTTCTGGGTTTTTTTTTAGAGTGTTCGATTTTGTGTTTATATTGTTTTCCTGGTTTGGAATCGATATATACCAGATGTCTCGTGGTTATGTTATGTAGAAGGATCTGTTGTTGCAGTTATATGTTTAGTTGTTGTTATCAACTTTAAGATTGGATTTAAATGAAAAGGGTGATGTTTAACTTGATTCGGGTTTATTGGACGAGTAATGCTAAGCTTCTCGAATTTTTTGTTCAGATGACATGATATGTGAATTGTCAACATTTTATAAAACCATAAAAACAAATACACCCAAATCATGTAATTGCAATTCACATGTCATGTCATTTGAACATAAAATAATGAAATGATATGATATTTAATATGATGTTAATAACCCACATATCATGTTATTTGGACAAAAAATTTGAAAAGTCTAGTGTTACTTTTTGTACCCATCGAATCTAGGTGTGAATAGCACAACTCTTTGTAGGAGGGAAGTGTATCGTAATTGGGTTTGGATCTGTGAGAAGGCAGGAACCTGGCTGTGATTAGACTTCTGTTATCCCTAGTTCAAATATGGACGCATCTGTTCTGCTTTTGTTAACCAAATATGGATTTAGGATGCATAAGCTGTGCATAAACAAGTACATTGTTATTTTGGTTATATTATCTTGAATCTGTATTTCTCTTTTTGGTTATTGGAAGTTTAACACATTTTATGCCAAGTGATGTTAAGAACCGTAGATGCATGCAGGGCTCAGGTCTGTGAGCTGAATATTTTTATTGCTTGAGAGTTGGAGAAGATTTACTTTTTGGTCTGAGTGATGGTTGAAGATTCTCTGCTCATTAGATAGTGATACTTGGAACAATGGATAAAGAATCATTTGCTATGAACTTAGTTAATGCAACATTAAAATGGGTAACTTTTGCTCTAGATGCTCCGTCTGCCCGAGCTGTTGTTTTTGGAGTGCATATTGGAGGTAGGCTTTGAAGTCTGTTACATGTGATGGTATTATTATCTACTGTTTTGCTGAAGATTATGTTGTTGACACAAACTTCTTTTCGAGCTTTGATTGTAGGTCACTTGTTTGTGGAAGTTCTTCTTTTGGTGGTTATCCTTTTCTTACTTTCCCAAAAAAGTTATAAGCCTCCTAAGCGGCCATTAACGAAAAAGGTGAGTGCAATGGTTATGCAGTTACTATATGCTATCATTATATTGCTTTGTATTGTTAGTTGTTGAACCATTCTTGAAATTGCGTTTCTATTTTATTCTGAATAACTAATCCAGAAACTTGAACTTATGTTATTTACACAATGGAATATGCTACTTGGGTCATAATTCTAGTGCATATTCTGTCATGGTAAAAGGAATTTTGGTAAGAATTTGCCTTATCATGCACTATGGGATTAACTGGGTTTGTGTGGTCATCTGTAGAACACTTTTTTTTAATGCAATTCTTTGACTCTTTTTACAACTTTTATAGGACTGATTACCTTTAGTTTCTCATAGAATGAGCTGAAGTAGAAACAGAAGAAACAAAATAGAGCAATAGAGGAAAACTTAAATTAATTGCATACAAGAAAGAATATAATTTCTTCAACGCTGAGCTCAAGTCTCTATGTACAGCACTACACACTAACATTGCATACACACGTATAACAAGAAGAAAGATAATAAAACACCTGTGAAGCAATAAGACAAGCAAACTAACATAAATTAAATTAGTAAAATACATAATTGCTTGCAACAGATATATTCTTCTTAATTTCTTGCAGTGAATGTGTTCCCCCCCTGCTCGTTGTAAACCAGTAATCTATGCATCTACTATATGCTTAAAGTTTTCCTAGGTATAGTGGTGTTAGACTTTAACTCATTATTATTATTTTGATGTTTAATTTATCGTTTGTACTTTTTCTGCATTATTTTATTGAACATTCTTTCTGATATAAATATCATTGTGTTAACCAAGCATTACTTAAAAGTTTTCATGATGTCTGTAGGAAATAGATGAGCTATGTGATGAGTGGGTTCCAGAATCCCTTATTCCTCAGATTACAGAAGATATGAAATATGAACCCCCAGTGCTGGAAAGGTGAAGATAGATTTTCTTTGAATATTTTAATTCCATTTTTTAGCAAGTCATTCTTCTTCTTGTATGTATCAATCTCTAAATAATGGATTACATGTTTCTTCCATTCACGAGTTTTAATTTCCTTTTGTCTTCACTGGAGTAGATTTTTCTTCTTTCTTCCATAATACGACGTATTTTACTACTTTCCCAACCGGAAAAAAAAAAAAAAAAAAAAAAAAAAAAAAAAAAAAAAAAAAAAACCTACAGATTTTACTTTATTACATATAAGTTTAAGGAGTCACCTGAATACAAGCTGATTATGACAATTCCTTGTTTATATGTGTTGATACTCTGGATTTTGTTTGAATAATTGAAAACCTACCTACCTATCTATCTATCTATACAAGTTAAATATTGAGGATTTATGACATAATAATTGAATAGCCTATTTAATAGCATCCCTCTTCATGATTTGCTTATATGCAGTGCTGCAGGGCCACATACAATAATCAATGGCAAAGAAGTTGTGAATTTTGCTTCAGCAAATTATCTTGGATTTATAGGACATGAGAAGTTACTTGTAAGAGAAGCTGCTTTTAATCATTGTTTTGTTTGTTGACCGTGATAGTGAATTGACTTTCATAAATCACTTATTAAGAAAATTCTATTTTAGGAGTCATGTACTTCTGCATTGGAGAAATATGGTGTTGGTTCTTGCGGTCCTCGTGGCTTCTACGGGACAATTGGTGAGACTTGGATGTTGAAACCACATTCTGTATTTTTTCTTTTATTGGTTGTATTCCATGTTTTAACAAGTTTCCTTTGTTTAGATGTCCATCTTGATTGTGAGGCCAGAATCGCTAAGTTTCTTGGAACTCCTGATTCAATCCTGTATTCTTATGGACTTTCCACCATGTTCAGTGCAATTCCCTGTTTCTGCAAAAAAGGAGACCTTATTGTTGTGTAAGTATGTGAATTGTGGCTGTTAAATTTTCAAGTTACCTTTGTGATTTTGTTGCAGAAGGAAGTTAGTAAGCCCTTTATTTGTCATGAGTGTATTTACTGCATGGCCAATGAGTTGAACTTTATATTTTCCTTTTTATGTAAGAAAATGCTGGAGATAGTTTTTGGTATGACTTAAAGTTGAGTATATGCAATCTTGCTGTTGCTCTATTGTAGAAGGGAATTGGTGACCATTTTTGAATGTGATAATGTAGATGGTATGGCAAATTAAGTTTTAAGTGAATTTTTCTTAGAAAATAATATAAAATTAATTTGAACTATGATTTAAATTGATTCTTGTCTAGACTCTCAAAAAATGGTAACTTGAAATATGATGATTTCTCCCTTTCTTTTATCTCATTGTTATGGCTTCCTTGTTGTAGGTTTTAGTATAAGGTAGATTGGTTTACGGTTTACCGTACCTCATGACATCATAATTTGTACTAAATTTGATTACTGATGGAGCTGTGCTTCCATGAAATCACCAAATTGATGTGTTGTTTTATGTTATTTCCTGATGATTCTTCTTGACTGTATGAAATAAAATAATGTATATTACCAATTTGAATGTGAATTTGAGTTGTTCGTTCTGATTATATAGTGGAATGATTTATCAAGGTGACTTAGCACAACTTCATAAGCCATATTTAATTTTTTCCCTATTTTCTGCCCAAATTAAAGTGTGAGCAATAATGCTGTTGCCAATTTCTGTATTAAATCATTGATGATATTGTTTAATGCTTCCAATTGTTATAGTTCTTTACAGGCATATTTATGCCAAAATTTTCAGTGTATCAGTTTATGCTTCTAGCTTTTGCTACATAATTAGTCCATGAAATGTTGGATATAGAGTGTATTCCCATATAAAAGTTTTTCATGTTTTTCCCTTTCTAGGGATGAGGGTGTCCATTGGGGAATACAAAATGGCCTTTATCTCTCTAGAAGTACTGTTGTGTACTTTAAGCACAATGATATAGAATCTTTAAAAAACACATTGGAGAAAGTTATGGCGGAGAATAAGCGAGCTAAGAAACTGCGACGGTACATTGTGGTTGAAGCTGTGTACCAGGTAACTTTTGTCAATTTTTGGTATTCACCTTTGTCAACCTTGCATGTAGACTTTCACAGTTTCACCTTATGAATTTGGTGTGAATCTATTTTGCAAAGTGAGTAGTATCTTCTGCTATTAGCAGATTTTCAATATAAGTAGTTGGTTGTCCTTTGGGAAAGAACTGTCTCTACAGTAGTCATTGGTGTGAAGGAAGTTCTAGTGGTAGTTCAAGGTTTAGATGGTTTTTTGTTTCTGAGAAGAATTAGATTTTATAAATAAACAATAACAAAAAGTTAATAAGAAACCGAGGACACATGGAAGATCCGATTTATCTAACGGAAATCCCATCTACTATTATTCCCATAAAGCAAAATAATACCATTATGCTAATACTTTTTTCGTTTTGTGAAAGACATCATGCTAATACTTATTGAAAAGCATAAAAAAAAAAAATAGAACCTTCCTATAAGACGAATTGGAATTCTAATATATTAGACAACCAGAAAGGAAGTTTAGAAATAAATAAGCTTGTTGAAAATCAGAAAATCTACTTGTAGAAAAGAAGAGAGATAAAAAGTAAATTCATCCAAACCTTATCTGAAGTTTTATTCCCATTGAAGAAATTAGGAATTTCATCACCCAACCCCAAGGGATGTGATTAGTGGAGTTCCTTCAAACATACAAGTGAAATCCTTATTTCAAAGTTATTTTGTTCCTTGATTTTTTTTTTCCTTTTTTACTCTCAATTAATCATAATCCTTAGTTATAGAAAATTTGGTAGAGTTTTCTAATATTTTCAGCATTTACAATTTTACTACTTGCAAATCTATCACTTCTAATCATTTTATCATTATAAAGAACT
Source organism: Dimocarpus longan (assembly GCA_022984855.1). Lineage (NCBI taxonomy): Eukaryota > Viridiplantae > Streptophyta > Magnoliopsida > Sapindales > Sapindaceae > Dimocarpus > Dimocarpus longan. The sequence continues at coordinate 2,421,226 of CM041021.1, forward strand.
GTCCAACCTCATAACCATAACCTACAACTACAACAACATATGTTAGTGCCAAAGCTACCAATCTAATTCAGTTACTTACACAAGCGAACCTTTTGTTATTCAGCAATAAATTGTTTCAGGGTTAGGAAGGTAGCAACTAGACCTTTACTTTCTGTTTCTCTTCCTTTCCTCTTTCCTTTTTTTGCTGAGATATACAATTAAAGCTAAAATATAAAACGTGGCAATTATACTGTCATCCAGCTGTGGAAGAATATCAGCATAGGAGATGCAAATTTACCTGTTAAATATGATTTTTCTAGATTAAGTTTATGGAATAATTTTATTGGTGCATAAAGTAGCTTGATAGAGACAATTATAGTTAATCTATCTGTTGTTTTTTTATATTTTATTTTAGTTCTTTGTTTGCTATTGTACTCGCATATATTAGTCATTATTCCACTGCATTTATGATGTAGGACAAATTAGGAAATAATGTTAATTTTCACTATTTAAATTAGGAAGTTAAATATTTGTTAGTCAAGAATATTCCAGGTTAGAAAACATTATAAATAGGTTTGAGTTGTTTGTGTTTAGTATGTTATTCATGAATTTTCTTCAGTAATAAATTTTAAGTTTAGTTTTATCATGTTAGTTATGTTATTTTGAGTTTATTCATTTCGATATTCGAAACAAACTTCCGCTGCACCAATTTATTTTGTGTTTGATGTTATATTAACTTGCTGGAGCTAGAAACATTGATTGTTCAGATATAATTTAGCAGAACTCTGGCCAAATAGCCCCATTAGATGAGATAATCAAATTAAAAGAGAAATATCGTTTCCGGGTTTTGTTGGATGAGAGTAACTCGTTTGGTGTACTTGGTCGTACTGGAAGAGGTCTCACTGAACACCATGGGGTCCCGGTATGATCTGAAGACTTATTATGCTAATATATTGGCTCTAATCTCTGTAATTTACTATAGAATGATCTTGCAGATTGATAAGATAGATATTATAACTGCTGCTATGGGGCATGCATTAGCAGCAGAAGGAGGATTCTGCACTGGGAGCTCCAGAGTTATCGATCACCAGGTATGAAAACTGTAGTAAATCAATGAAAGCTCATTCTTGGTCTCTTCAACCCTAATATTAACGGGATAGTGATGATTATCTTTCTCAATTTGCAAATGCTAATTCTGCTAGTTTCTTGCAGCGATTGAGCAGTTCTGGATATGTTTTTTCTGCTTCATTGCCCCCGTATCTTGCAAGTGCTGCAATTACTGCTATTGATGTCATTGATGAAAATCCCAAGCTGATAAAAAGGCTGAAGGAAAACATCACCATATTATGGAAAGGTTGGTTTTGAAACAATTTCAATCTGATAATTAGTAGGAACTGAGCTTCATAAACATTTTCTGCTTTTGTTGACCTTGAGATAAAATTATTTTTTCATTGCATTGAGGACAGCATGTTCTGGAAAGCATATTCTTCTTGATCTTATTGTTTTAAACATATTGGTACAGGATTGTCAAATATACGTGGGCTCACAATTGCCAGCCATGTAGAATCACCAATTGTGTATCTCAGACTAACGAAGTCAACGGGTTCAATTAAAAATGACTTATATCTGCTTGAAGATATCGCTGATCGTGTAAGTGTACAATTCTTAGGCTTTATTCTGAATCACACCCTTCTGATGGTTAATCAGTGTATTGATTCTACTTCCTCTTGTTTTACATTTCCAGGCTTTGAAGGAAGACTGTGTGTTTGTAGTGACTTCAAAAAGATCCACACTTGATAAATGCCGACTGCCTGTAGGAATTAGGTTGTTTGTTTCTGCTGGTCATTCCAAGTTTGATCTTTCAAAGGCATGTGAATCATTGAAGAGAGTTTCTGCAATTGTGCTTAAGGATCATAATTGATTGCCTCTCATAGCATCTCTTTCCCTCTCGCTCTCGCCGAGCAATTTAGACCAGATAAGATTTCTTTTTGAATTTTCTGTTTTATTGTTCGGATAATTCTTTATGCTGGTGTACTCAAAAACGCCTGCAAGTGTTTTGTTTTTGTATCATTCCTTGTGATCATTTTGTTTTACTACCTTTGTGGTACCTGTTTTTTGGTATGGAGTATGTATAATTTTCGTTTTTGGGTCTTAGAAGGATAAATTATTTACTTTTTTTGATGCCAGTATAGAGTAGAGGGATAGATTCTTCATTCTACTGGTATTAATAATAGAATTTACTTTTAATTTATCTTCTCTTTTGTATTTTAATATTAATTTCATGTATCTATGGATGCTGAGAAAGCTTATAGCATGATTTTAGGAAACACTATTTCAATTTGTTGTTTAAAAATGTTGTTATGGGGCCTCTGTGCTTGAGTGCGCGAGGCGTAGTTTGCTGACTAGTTGCTATCATGCCATATAGCAACCGGGTATTTTGTCACACTAGATGATGTGGTTGCAAGTTTTTTTTTTTTTTTTTTGGTTATTATTTTGGGCTACTTATTTAGTATTTTTAGCTGAAATGAATGTAGCCTTCTAAAAGGCCCTGTAAATTAATCTACAGAATTCTAGTTTCTTATTATGATTAAAGTTTGAATTTGTATTTTAGAGTTAAAAAGTCTTTAAGAGATTTTGCAAAGTGAAAGAAATGCTTGATTCGTACTATTTAATTGAAAATTGTAATCCTCTAAATAGATAATATTAGTTATAAAATACTGTTTAGCAATACTGTGGCTCATATGGAGAAGTTTTCTAAAATTAACCCTAGACAAATATAAATTACTAGACTACCAACAACTAAATGTTCTTATTTATATTTAAAGAAAATTATAAAGTCTTGTTGAAAGCATATGCTATTCAAGAGCAGATCTCTACACCATCCAAGAATCAATTATCAGTTATGATACCCACATCAATTCTCAGCAATTGATTTTGTTCATGTTCAAAAATATAAAAAGTTAGTGAAAGAAAAGAAAGAGAAAATACGGAAGATAAGGTATGAGAATTGAGACAAATAATTTATGTGTTAATTTTCTTGTGATTGGATGCAGTATTAAACAGATGCATCGAAGATATTTTATATTTGTATTGGTATAAATTCATACAAGTTACTATATTTCTATGTTTTGTTTTAAATTGTAACGGTTTAGATCTCCTTAACATGTGGACCGGCTCACACCACTTCCACCCGTCATTGTTTCTCTACAAGTTGAGGGATGCGTTCAAGTAGTAGTAGCGTTAATAAGTCTCACGTTTACTTAGATAGCTATCTTCTCATGCGTAGAGCAATTGTTTGAATCACACCTATAAAGTCTTATTTGGAATGATCTCAGCAGTATTTTAATTCTAACAAGGTATTAAAACCAAAAAAAAAAAAAAAAAAGTCTCATTTAATATGTGTACTGACGACACGAAGTGCACTATGTAGCTGCCTGTAATATACTAAATAGATTTTAATGGTTTTAGGTGCTCTTTTTTAAGTCTTTGCTTGGAAGCTTCTGCAACTTCTTTCTTCATATTCAAAACAAGCAAAGCTATGCCCTTAGAAAAATCAAACTTGTTGACCTGAACTAATCACCGCAGACTTGAGTCTTGCTTTTTTGTACCCCCTCCAATACGTTTCCAAGTCAATGCAAATGCAGACAATCGTCTACGGTAGAAAAAGTCAGTATTTATTATCTGATGGCAACATGATGATTCTTCAATTTTCTAATTAACGGGAACAACATAACAAAGAAACTGATCTCGATCATACACTAAAGACAATCGTTAAACATCTTAAAGGTTATTAAAACTTTAACCGAACTTAAATGAAAAATGAATTTGAAGTACATTTTGTTAGCTAAAAACAAAACGACGTGTACTCAAAGTTATTATTATTATTTTTTCTTTATCTACTGTTGTTAGTCAATAAATTATTAGATTAGTGGTCAATAATCTAGTTTGTGGTCCTTATCAATCGTCATATATATGTAATGCAAGGCTTTAGTGGTGCAAACAATAACAAAGCTTCAATATTTAAACTACTGTGCTTCTTTCAAAGCCTAATCATCTTCTTCTTGATTTCTCTCCATTTCTTTTCCCCATGTTGTTATACATCTAATTATATATCACCATAAACAATGGCAATGCCTCTAGTAAACCTCACAGAATCCATAAAAACTTTCCATTCTCAATCACAACAAAGATTGAAGAAGAAACTAGTTTCAGTCATGTCGTTTCATTGTTCTTCTCATACAAGAAAGAAATCATTTACAAAGATTGAAGAAGAAACTGGCACCACTACTACTGGTACATATCGAAGTGGCAAGAAGCTTCTCAAGAAGTTGAACAGCAGTATTAGTAGTAAAACTCATCATTTGATTGTGAAGATGGCTTCTTGGAGGAAAGCACGGGACGAAGGAGATGGAGATGAATATGAAGATGAAGACAACAGTAACGAAGCAATTTGGAGGAGGGAGATCATCATGGGAGAAAGATGTCGACCCTTAGAATTTTCTGGGAGAATTTTGTATGATTGTGATGGAAATCTTCTACCTAATGACTCATTTAAGAGAAATCAAAGTAGCATATCAACATAGCAATAAAATGGTGATTTTGATTTCTTGATATTCGTTGATGATATTGTTTTTCTTTATTTCTTGATTTCAATAAGTCGTCAGACAAAAATGAGATTTTGTTTATAAATTGTAAATAAAATTTATGATACCTTTGGGATGTAATTTTGTTTTATTAAGAGATTTAAATCCTCTTTCAGTAAAGATTGTAAATTAAATCTCCATTGTCTAAATATGATCTCAAGATCTATTTCAATTGTATGTCTATGGTACATGTTACTAACTACTCTTAATTGGATTGTATTATCTTTGAGGATGTAATGAATCCATAATTTTGATCGTATAATTAATTGTGTTTATTTTTTCTTTATCTGATATAATTAGAAAATGACCAAAATCTAACTAGAAGTATCAAACTCTGTTTTATTTAGCATCCATACTGCCCCAATTGTAAAAGACGGTGTCAGCTGAACTAAGTAGTAGCTGGTTGGTGTCTACCTATATATTTTAATAGTCCTAGTAATATTTGCCGTTTAGGTTACATATTAACTAAATGTATATACATACTGCAGGTTAACGTGTGCTCATAGGACACACGTAAATCTAATTATATATTCTAAATTTTGAGTAGAAACTCTTATATTCAAAAGTTTTAGTTGATAAGAAACGATCTAATTATAATAGTTAAAACTTGAGGTTGATACATTGATATGTTCTCTCACGTTTAATGTAGACAGTTGTTATATGTCGGACACATACTAAACGTTTATTGCTGTATAACATATGTAACAGAAATTTCATATAAAGAGGGAATAGGGAGTTTGAACCAAAAATCTTTAAACTTTAATATCATATTAGTTATCACATGACTCAAAAGTTTAAACTAATAAACAATAACTCAATTATAGTATTTAGAACTTGAGGTCAACGTTCACACAAGTAATTATGAAGTTTTTAAGGATGTTTTCATCATAATTATACTTATGAATAAGAAAGCATCATCGCTTTTTTTTTTTTTTGAAACAGAAAGCATCATCGTTTTACCAGGGCAATGAACCTGGCTTAAAAGGCCACTAATCATGAGATGCAGACACTCTTCTTGAATCATCTAATAAGACCACTTTCAATTGTGCCCACAAAAAAGCCAAGCGAGCTTTAACAACATTCCACATTACCATTTTATTAAGCCTAGAACTTAATAATAAAAATATCTATATTAACAAAATGTTTAGTTACAAGCAATTATATATGATATTTTATATAATTGTGATTATATTGACTAAAGAGAAAATTTCAATAGATGACAATAAAATTTACACGAGTTATAAAAATGATACCAAACAATTAAAATAAGTTTGAAAAACGGTGCTGAGTTATTGAAATAAGCTTATTCGGTAATGTTATCTGTTTTATCAATTTTACTTTGAAGATAAGAAATTGATTTTTCATATTTTTATAATTTAAAAACAGAACGAATTACAAAATAGCTACCCAATTTAAAAATATCTACCGAGGGAATCAACTTTATAGTTTTATTACAATTTAGCTACATAAAGTTAATTTTTGTTAGTCAACAGTTAGTCAATATCAATGTATCCAGGAATATTTTTGTCTTTCAACTACATTTTAAATTTTTTATCCCTTCTCTCTCTCACCGGTCTCTCATTCTGCCTCTTCTTCTTCCGTTTCTTCTTCTTCTTCCCTTCTGAGATTCTTCCTCTCATTGTTTAACTCTCTTTTTCCACTTCTTCTTCTTCCTCGGAGCACTTCTTCTCTTCTTCCACTTCTTCTTCTTCCTGACCGGGGTTCTCAGAGGAACCCCGATCTGGGTTCTCTGATCGGGGTTCTCCAGAACCCAGATCTGGGTTCTCTGGGTTTTCAGGAGAACCCAGATCTGGGTTCTCTATCTAGGTTCTCTTACGAACCCAGATTTGGGTTCGCGAGAGAACCCAGAATTTAGGTTCGTAAGAGAACCCAAATCTGGGTTCTCACGAACCCAGATTTCTGGGTTCGTGTCTGGCCTAGATTCTGGGTTCTAACGAACCTAAAGATCTGGGTTCTTCTGGGTTCCTCAGAACCCAGACTCTGGGTTCTGTTCTGGGTTCATACGAACCTAGAATCTGGGTTCTGATGAACCCAGATCTCTGGGTTCTCAGTAACCCAGAAATCTGGGTTCATTCTCAGATTTTATTTTTTAATTATTTTTATTGTTGAATTGGTGATTGTTTGGGTTGATGATTATATTTAACTGATGATTTTAGGTATTTTTTGAGGATGAATGGATGAAGAACACTTGAAAAATACTGTGGATTGAAGTTGGGTATTTTTGGTCAAATAAGTCAACATAATCAGTTAGGGGTATTTCCGTCTTTTTAACACTATAACATTATTTGCTATTAAAACTAATAGACTTAGATTAAAGTGGGTAGCTAATTAGTAATAAATACATAAAGTTGTTTCCCTCAGTAATAAGTTTAAATTGGGTAGCTATTTTGTAATTCGCTCTTTAAAAACATGTAGTAACAATAACTTAAAACAATATTATAAAATATATATATTTCAAAAAATATACATATATTAACTTATTGTTGTAAAAGAGAATATGATTTGAACTCCAAATTTTAAAGGGCAAGCATGGAAAACTTACCACCTAATCACCATTTTTCTTGAATTAATAGTGTCTTTTTGACTTTTCTGTCACGGTAAACTAACAGAAATTTGATATCAAGGACTAAAATAAAGGGTTTTCTGATAATTTAGGAACCACGAAGATATGTAAGCAAACAAATTTAAAAATCAGAGATAACACAAAAACTTAGGTTTTAAATTAAAGTGTTTCCAACAAATAATGAATCTTAATTAGAAATGTTTGTTTTAAGAGACATTCAAGCCTCTCATAATCATAGTATCATACGCACCTACTTATCCCAAAATCAGTTAACAAGAGAAAAGATAAAATAAGGGGTCGTTTATTTTTTTATCTGAAGACTGAACAGTGCTGCTGAAGACTGAAAGCTGAATAGTGATTGAAATCTGAAATCTGATTGACATGTTTGTTTTTTTTTTCTTACCTCTGAATGTATAATAATCTTGTTTGTTTTTTAAAGTTAAAATTATCTGATTACTAGTAATTTGACATTTATATCCTTTTACTATTAGTTGTTATGTAATTTTATTTAATATGATATAAACAGTTGTAATAAATTATTTAACAAATATTAAAACACTTATATATATAATATTTTTATTCATAATTAAAATAAGATTAATTATTATAGTAGAATCAATTAAATTTATATGTTCAAATAAAAATGAACAAAATAATCTTAAATTGAATTACTATTATAACAAAAGTTGAAATTATAACTTATATATATATAGTATTTTTATTCATAATTAAAATAAGATTAATTAAAATAGTAGAGTCAATTAAATTTATATATTCAAATAAAAATAAATAAAATGGTTTTAAATTAAATTACTATTACAACGAAAATTGAAATTGTAAAGTAATATATATTTTCTGATAAAATTAAATAAGAATAATCAAATACTTAAACAAATTGATTTGCAATTTAGTCTCTGAGTTATTGTATAAACATTTTATCAATAAAGATTCTTATCAGAATTTAATTAGAGAAATATAGTAATCTAGTTATAAAAAAAAAATTAATGTTGAGATGTTTAAGGTTTTTATTTTTCAATGTTGTTTATTAAAATATTAAAAGAAATTTTTATAATATAAAACTAAAACAAACTTGGAAACATATTATTTTAGGAAAGATAAAAACTTAAAATAATATATTTATAAATCATTAAGTGATTTTGTATTAAGTGAAAAGTCAAAAAATGTAACTTTTTTTTTTTTTTCAGTGGTTTTTGGGTGGTTTTAAGTGGTTTGACCACTTAAAAAAACAAACAAAAATCTCTTAATTAGGTAAATTCAGCATCATTAAGTGTTAAGTGCAAAAAATAAACAACCCCTAAGTTGTTATAAAACATGGCCTAAAAGCAATGAATATAGAACAATAATCAAATAAGAGAGAACAAACCAAAGTAGGAGAGAAAGACAGAAAATAATTCAATTGATGTGTATTTTTCAATGGTTACAATATAGGCCTATTTATAGGCAAATTGAATAATCATTTCCATAATTGAATATCAACAAATAAGGTAAAAAATATTATCAAAAAGGAAGTGGTGTTAAGACCATATATTTATAACATTCCCCCTTGGGCGTACACCACTTGATAATACTCTTCGAGATTCTTGGACGTGCCAAAATACTGCCTCATTAAAAACCTTACCAGTAAAACCCAGTGGGACAAAACCTGGTTAAGGGAAAAAGAGTGCAGTGCACATATGTCCAAAGAAGATTCTCCCCCTGAAAATTATACAACTATCACTTTTGTAGTTTGTGAAGTTGACGCATACCAATATCATATACCATCTTCTTGAAAGTTGATGTTGGTAAAGACTTAGTAAATAAATCTGCAAGATTATTTGTAGAACGTATCTGTCTGACATCAATTTATCGACTTTCTTGGAGTTCATGAGTGTAAAAGAATTTTGGTGATATATGCTTCGTTCTGTCCCCTTTGATGTATCCTCCTTTAATTTGTGCAATGCAAGCAACATTATCTTCATATATCACTGTTGGCGAATTTGTAACTGGAGGTAATTTACAAGTACTTTGGATGTGTTGAATAACAGACCTCAACCATATACATTCTCTACTTGCTTCATGAAGTGCAAAGATCTCAGAATGATTGGATGATGTGGTAACAAGAGTTTGCTTGGTAAAGCTCCATGAAATTGCTGTGTCATTATATGTGAAAATATATCCAGTTTGTGAATGTGATTTATGAGGATTAGAGAGATAACCAGTATCAACATAACCAATAAGACCAGAACAATTTGTTGTCCTTGAATAGAATAAACCCAAGTCTGTAGTTCCTCGAAGATATCGAAAAATATGTTTGATTCCGTTCCAGTGTCTTCGAGTTGGTGCAGAACTAAACCTTGCCAAAAGATTTACCGAAAATGGAATACCTGGTCTCGTACATTGTGCCAAATATAATAAAGCATCAATGGTATTCAGATACGGTACTTCTGGACCAAGTATCTTTTCACCATCATCTTTCGATCGAAATGGATCTTTCTTTGGGTTCAAAGACCGGACAACCATAGGAGCACTTAAGGGATGAGCCTTATCCATGTTGAATCTTTTTAGGATTTTTTCAACATAGGCTGATTGATGGACTAGCATTCCCTCTGATTTGTGCTCGATCTCCAGGCCGAGACAATATTTTGTTTTCCCCAAATCTTTCATCTCAAATTCTCTTTTCAAATATTCAGCAGTTTATAGGAGCTCTTCAGGAGTTCCAATTAAATTCATGTCATCGACATATACTGCTATAATTGCAAATCCAGATTCTAATTTCTTTATGAATACACATGAATATATAGATCATTAATATATCCTTCTTTTGAGAGGTATTCACTAAGACGATTATATAACATCCATCTGGATTGCTTTAAGCCATATAAAGATCATTGTAACTTTATTAAAAACAAGTTACGAGAATTTGATTTATATGTTTCAGGCATTTTAAATCCTTTAGGGATTATATTGGTATTTAATGACCTATATAAATATGTCATTACCACATCCATAAGACATATTTAAAGTCTTTTGGAAACTGCCAAACTAATTAAAAATCGAAACGTAATTGTATCCATCACAGGTGAATACATTTTATCATAATCAATGCCAGGTCTTTATAAAAAACCCTGTGCTACGAGTCGTGCTTTATATCTTACGACTTCATTTTTCTCATTAAATTTTCGAACAAATAGCCATTTATACCCAACGGGTTTGACATCTTCAGGTGTCTGGACTACTGGTCCAAATATATCATGTTTGGCTAATGAAGTCAATTCTGTTTGAATTGCTTTATTCCACTTAGGTCAATCATACCTTTTCAATACTCATTGATGCTATGTGGTTTATGATCATCATTTACAATAATGACTCCACAATTCTCCAAGGAAAATTTTTCCAAGATTTTGTATCTCTTTAGGAGATTGTACCACTTCTGGGGCACTAGCCTCTACAAGGGCTATTAATTCTCATCATATGAAATTAATTATGAGACAATTTATTTTCACATTATCAATATTAGGTTTCTGCAGTAAACCTTTGAGATACAATTATATCTCACTGTCTCAATTTTCATATGAGTAATTATTTCGATCAAAACATATGATGTCTTCAAACATCCAATAAGTATAGCTCTGCTTTTGTTTTGATCAATAACTTTTATGTCGACATTTATCCACAATATGCTATTCAATATCCTCACCATTTTTCTGTAATATGCAGAGCAATAAAATATAAGATCTTAATTTTTTTTAAGTTCTCAGTACACATGCCTCTTCAGGGGCAACTGTAAACTTTCACATATGCTTAGGACAAACTATACAGTTTGCGCACATGGACTTTTCCATATGTAATTAAGATCTCTTTTGAGCTTTATAGGGGGAGATTTAAAGAATTCTACCTCTTCAAAAATATTTAACTCTTCAGGAGTTATATGATGAGGATTATACACAGCTCGAGCGTGATCTTTAAAATGATCATGATCTTTTATTATTCACTTTAGGGAATAATAACTTTACAAAACGAATGATTTATTTGTTGCCATTTACGTAAATTGTTCTTCAGGAACAATCACCCGGGTTAATATATTGGCAATGAGTATAAAATCATTCAGCTATACAATTTTCAAGTAAACGATTATTTGAACTTCAAGTTCATATGACTTATACAATAATCGTCATAATGAATGATGCATGCCAATTGTAATTTCACGTCGTTAAATTTTCTAATTCTTTTTCTCCCCCTAACGACGGAAAAATTTATTTGTTGGCATTATAAATTTATTTGCATCATCATAATGTCCTTCTAGGACTATACTGTCTTACTATCCTTCAGGGATATATTAGACTATCATATTATTCTTCAATGACTAAAAATGTCAAATAATGTCCTTCAGGGACCAAACACAAAGTGTCATTCAGGGACATTTATTAGGTAAGAATCTTCAGATTCTATAATGACAGTTATCGTAAAATATGCTTCTTGCATATGACAGTATGAATTCCACTTCAGGTGGATAAAATTTATATGATCATCAAGGCTTTACTGACCATAATCATCGTCATGACTATAAGATGATTTAACATTCACTTCAGGGAATGATATTAATCAATTTAGCCATGCGAGATAGATGATTTTTCACCTCATAATCATTAACATTGTTACTTCAGGAGCAATTTTGAAGTACAAATTATTTCAATCATCTGACTTCATTTATTTCACCAAAATATATAAATCGTAATCACAGTGAATTAATGAACAAATTCTCAAAATACAATTACGACGAATTGTAACAAATATATAATAACCAAATAAAGTATAAGAAAATATATGTCATGTACCTTATTTCGCATCTTACTTTGAGGAGCAAAAATAACACGATCTTAATCATCGTCTCTATCTGGTTTTCACATTTAATAACTCATGCCACTATCAGACCCATGCTGTCGCTAGAGAGATAACGACTCGATGCGTTGAAATTCATGAACAGAAAATATAATACTTTAACGTATTTATGAATCTAAATTTCACGATTTATATCCTGAAATTATGAACAAAAGTTAGTATGAAAAATCTTCAAGTCTCTACTCAATTTCGATGAGGAGACATATCTATATACTTGAGTTCGAGACGGGTTCTTTTCGTATCAACTTCGAATTGATTTTTCTCAATTTTTTTTTTCATTCACAATTTTGAAACTTGTGGTTCCAAAATCTAGATTATAATCTAGAATTGAAGTAAGGATCTGCAACTTCAGGTTTTAAGATCCAAATAAAACTGAGAATATATTTATTTAAAATCTGAAACTTCTAGTTCAGATTTAGAATACAAAAATTCGGATTCAAATCGTTCATCGAGAATCCAATCAATTAAAGCGAATTTGATAGAACCATTATGTCTTCGATATGATCCATGGTCCCTTTTTGAGGTAGCATTGCCTTCTGGCAATGCTGAGGAACCAATTGAGCGTAGATAATGATTTTTCAATAACAGCTCATTATTTTATTCTGCAACTAAAAGACATGATATTAGCTCAGAATATTTTGTAAACCGACGCTCTCGATATTGCTGCTGCAGGAGCACATTCGAGGCATGAAACGTAGAGAAAGTTTTCTCTAATAAATCTGCATCGGTTAATTTTTCATCACATAACTCAAGCTCTGATGTGATGTCAAAAGAGCAGTATTATAGTCGGCAACAGACTTATAATCTTGTAATCTCAAGTGATGCCAATTGTATTGAGCTCTAGGGAGAACAATAGTCTTTAAATGATCATATCGATCTTTCAAATTTTTCTACAAAGTCAACGGATCTTTCACCGTGAGATACTGAGTTTTCAAACTCTCATGCAAACGGCGGCGGATAAAAATCATCGCCATAGCCTTATCTTGGGCAGTTACTGTATTGTTCTCTTTAATAGTATCAACCAAATTCATTGATTGTAACTTCAGCTCAATATCAAGAATCCATGATTGATAATTTTTTCCAGTGATGTCAAGCACATTAAATTCAGGTTTGGTGGAGTTCGACATCTTCAAAACGCTAAAGGGATAAAGACAATATATAATTAATATTGATGTGAATAATAAAAGAAATAATATAGATTAATTCCACAATTCATATAAATTTCAACATGATGTTAGAAATATATATATGAGTTCATAGCCATAAATTAAACAAACAAATGTCAGAGAAGAATAGAGAAAATTATTTCGATTGTGTATGGTATTAAACGATATAAATAACAATTCAAATATTGCATATCCCATCATGACAATTTTTGATAAAATAAGAATATTAAATCAATGCATATTTCAATGGTAGGCAATAGTTAATGAATGAGATTAAAATATAAAATATTTCCTATTTTTCATAGACATATATAAATACATATGGTACAATATATTATTTGAATCTAAAAACTTTTGGTTTTAGATCATTTTAGAAATTTTAGAACTTCTGGTTCTAAAATATCTCGGAAACTTCAGGTTCCAAGAATTATATATATTCACACCATAAGAAATATAACAAAAATCAAATAAAAGCAATAATGATAATACTACTTCAAATAATACATTATAGTAACAGAATTATTTGAATAAAATAGTAGAAAGTAGATCATATGAATGAAATCTCTCATACTATATTATTTAAATCAGATAGTAGAAAGTAAATCATATGAATGAAGTCTCTCATACTATGTTATTTGAATCAGATAGTAGGAAGTAGATCATATGAATGAAATCTCTCATATTATGTTATTTGAATCAGATAGTAGGAAGTAGATCATATGAATGAAATCTCCCATACTAGACTCGTGCTGATAACGTGTTATAAAACATGGCCTAAAAGCAATGAATATAGAACAATAATCAAATAAGAGAGAACAAACCAAAGTAGGAGAGAAAGACAGAAAATAATTCAATTGATGTGTATTTTTCAATGGTTACAATATAGGCCTATTTATAGGCAAATTGAATAATCATTTCCATAATTGAATATCAACAAATAAGGTAAAAAATATTATCAAAAAGGAAGTGGTGTTAAGACCATATATTTATAACATAAGTAAATATATAAACAAGAATAGTTTGTAGTTGGCTCAAATGAAATTTGATAGAATTTATAAGATTCTTTTGTATAAATGATTAAAAAAATTAAGTACACTCAATGAAAATATTGAAAAATTTTCAGATATTAAAGCTATTGTTTCTCTGTTTTTCAATGTTGTATCTTCATAACATTGAAAACAAAACAATAGGCTTTGAAATTTTCAATTGTTTCTTGTATATTGATTCCCCACTATTCATACAAAACATCTCCTCAAAATTTCAATAAATGCCTGAGCAACATGAATTTTTTCAATTTATGGAATCTATTTACTTTTGTGGTCCATTTTCTTTCATTAGCGCATTAGAAAGGTAGTTGGATGTCAATTTTCTTTCATTTCTTTTGAATTACATCACACATTTCATATATATTTATTATTTGTTATTATTAAAAAGGGATTATAACAAAAATAAATCTTAACTATAAATATGAGTAACAGTTTTGATTTGTCATTGTCAAAAAAAAAAAAAAAAAAAAAAAAAAAGAAAGAAAGAAAAGAAAACCAATTTCGATGAATCAAAAATCACTTTTAAGAGTTTGATAAGTATTGACTTATAAAACTTTCGACTTTTGGAAGCCAATGAGATCTCAAAGCCAGATCAACCAATATATATACACGGTAGTTGGATGAATATTTGAAGACCTTGTGATAGTGGGGCACATATATTATATAGAATATATTAGATGTATATACAGCACCATCGATTTCGCACTATTTGATTCTCTGTGCCATGAAGTAATTGTATGGGGAGAGTTATGTGAGTCATGCATCTTTGGCATTAAAAGTTTATTATTAACATTACTTATTCAAAAATTTTATTATTAACATTACAAAAGTAATGAACTCCTTAACACTTATAGAGTCCATCACTACAATTTAAGAAAATCAAAGTAATCAACCGGGTGATTGACAATCACAAACTTATATTAGGTGTGTAATTAGTTCTACATCTATATATATATATATATATAAAATTATAATTTAAAATTCACTATATCTTGATTAGAGAACTGATACTCATATCATATTTATAAAGTTGAACATTAAATTTATGATATCGATCTATAAGTTTACATATAAATTTAAAAATACTTTTAACATATAAAATCATATACTATTTTTTTTTTTTTATGTAATTAACACGAACTTATGAAATTGAGCTACACTTTTTTTTTTTTTAAATCATGATATTGGGATATTTCACTATTTTTTTTTTTTTCTAACAAAGATCATATCAAATCCTATAATTTGTTGACCTATACTCTATGAAGGAATTAGTAAGAGCTTTTTCAAGCTGCCAAGAGATAAATTAATCACAAACCTATAATATCCTCTGTAGATGAATAATTATACATTAACAGTGTATATACATTATATTGAAATATGAAAAATAATGAGAAAAACGTACCCATCTTTCAGCAATTATTATCAAGATCACGTGTTGTTCAACTGGGTCGGAATTCGATCACAAAATATGGAAAGAAAACTCAATCCACAATGTAAATACCTTGCTCTTTTTCCTCTGTTTTTTTTGCTCTGTTTTTCTACTCACTCTGTTTTTCTACCGTATTGGTATTTTCACACATGCACACACTCTCTAAAAAGCACGTTAATATATTTCCATAAGTTTACAACTGTCATGTGCAGTTATAATCAAATAACTGCTACAAAAAACTGCTAATAGCAGTTACTAAATCTGATCCATGTTGGATCCGGGTTTGGGTCTTTGGGTCATCTTGGGTGAACCCGACCCAAGCCCATATAGCCCAACATCTCCCACTCACACAAGATGAGCCAAACAGAACTAACAGAGAAAACACTGGTGACTCCTTTATAATAATAAGTACGAGCATTCATACAGGTAAATACATTGTGTGACCTATGAACAACGAAATTTGTAATAGGACTTACTTTTTAAATCTCAATTGTATTTCTATACAAGAGATTATCAATTGTTCATTAGTATGTCCTAGATTTAATGAAATTTTATTTGTTCAAGCATATCGATCCCTTTAACACAACATGCTTGATCCTTTAATATTTCATATAATTACAATTGTGATTCCAAATCACAATTTGTCGACATGTAAATATATGAAAAATAAAATTCATTAAATCTTCCTATCTCACTTTTATCTCTTGGTCAACAAAAATGACTGACATCATAGAAATGTCCCATAGGTCGCATTATCATAACCATAGAAAACACACTAATGATACAAGCATCACTTCGTTACTTTGAGATAAAGTGAATAGTCACTGAGGACATAGGTAGAAGTTTTATAAACTTCAATGGAACTTACACAATGAGGAATTAGGGATAAATTCACTCATTTTTCATGTCGGTCATAATAAGCACACGCGGTATGAAACGCATGTTACAGTGAATTTTGCCCCTCAATAGGGACGCGTATGTCAATTATATTTAGATTATTCACTGTACAGATTTCAGTTCAGACGCTTTCCTAACGTCTAACCTGAGTTTCAAAAAATTGTTTTCTAAGCACCACTTATTAAGAAACTCATATCTGGCTTAATCAGGTTTTCATGATGGTGGGGATACATCACGAGTGGTTCTATTATCAATGTTTTAATGTAGAACCTCATCTTAGCTATTGCCAAGGCAATATTTTCATATATTCTAAGTCCTTGAGAGAATACTCACCAATTTATTCTCTAAAAATATATATATGTGTCTCATCTTGGCTTGCCATCTTTGCAACCAAGGCGACTGTACGTGTAAGAATACCAGTCTCCAACCTGATGACATACTTTATATAATTTGAGTGAAATGAATATGTGCTAGTATTACGTAATAAATTTAATGTATTTATTCATAAATGGATATAGTTCAAAGTGACAATTACAACATTATAATCTACGCAGACCTAAAGACCCAGCATGTGACTTGAAAACATCTCTCGTCACAGCTTTTGTAAGCGGGTCAGCAACCATCTCATGCGTAGATATATATTTGATTATTACATTTCTTTTTGTCACTATATCTCTGACAAAATTATATTTAGTCTCTATATACTTTGATTTACTGTGATATTTCGCATCTTTGGTATAAGCAATAGCTGCCTGACTATCACAGTAAATTGTAACCGGCTTCTCTACATCAACTTCTAAAATCAGATCTTCTAAAAATCTCTTAAGCCATACTGCTTCTTGAACTGCTGCTGAACACGCTATAAATTCAGCTTCCATGGTGGACAACGCAATACATGACTGTTTCTTGCTACTCCAAGAGATAGCTCCTTGGCTGAGTAAAAATGTATAACCTGAAGTGGATTTTCGCTCATCCAAGTCACCTCCCCAATCTGCGTCTGTAAAACCAACCAGACGCAAATTACCACCTTGGTAGCAAAGGGAGTAGTCTGCAGTCCCTTTGAGATATGCTAATATTCTTTTCACGGCGATCCAATGTTTCTGACCAGGATTTGATTGATATCTACTAACCAGTCCAATTGCATAGCAGATATCAGGTCTTGTACACATCATAGCGTACATGAGACTTCTAATAGCACTTGAGTAAGGAACTCTTTGCATTCTTTCACGCTCTTGTGGAGTCTTAGGGCACATTTCAAGACTGAGAGTTTGTCCCTTCGAGATAGGAGTATCCATAGGTTTACAATCTGCCATATGGAATCGTTCAAGGATCTTTTTAATATAAGGCTCTTGTGATAGAGCTAGGATTCTCTTTGAACGATCTCTTTTGATCTTAACTCCTAAAATATAGGCAGCTTCTCCCATGTCTTTCATCTCGAAGGTTGAAGATAACCATTCCTTTATAGTTATCATAAACTCTTTATCATTTCCGGCCAATAAAATATCGTCCACATATAAAGACAAAATTATGAATTTGTCTTTTACCCATTTGACATACACACAATGGTCCTCTTCAGTCATCTGAAATCCATAGGACATTACTGCCTCATGAAAACAAAGGTACCATTGTCTGGAGGATTGTTTCAAACCATAAATAGATCTCTTGAGCTTACAAACTTTTTGCTCTTGACCTTTTGAAACGAAATTCACTGGCTGTTCCATGTAAATTTCTTCCTCCAGTTCTCCATTGAGAAAAGCTGTCTTTACATCCATTTGATGCAATTCTAAATCCATGTGTGCGACGATAGCTAATATAAGGCGAATTGAAGCAAACCTTACCACAGGTGAGAAGGTTTCTTCATAATCTATACCCTCCTGTTGAGTATATCCTTTCGCTACTAATCTCGCCTTATACCTTTCTATTGAGCCGTCTGCCCTACGCTTGATTCGGAGAACCCATTTATTTCCAATGGCTTTCCGATCAGGTGGCAATTCAACCAAGTCCCAGACGTGGTTGTTTTTCATTGACTCCATCTCTTCTTGCATAGCTTTAATCCAAAACTCTTTAGCAGGTGAGTTGAGAGCCTCATTCACATTCTTTGGCTCATCATTATCATGTGAAGCAACCATAAAAGCTTCCCCTTCTATTTCAAATCGACGACGAGGGATAGTCTTACGGTCACTTCTACGAATTGATGATTTTGGTGATACTAATTCATTAGTTCCTATGCTCCCACTGGGAAAAAATGAATTATCACTTTCAATAGTTTTATCACTCCCACTAGGGACAGAGTATTCAGGCAACTCTCTTTCTACCTCTAGTTGAGTATTCGAATGTACAAAATCATGTGATTCACTCAATTCGTAAAATTGAAAATCTTTTTCAACTTCACCTCTGCTAGGAAATTCATTCTCCAAGAAATTTACGTCTCGTAACTCCAATTCAGTTATACTTCCATCTGAATTTTCTCCTATGAATACATATCTTTTAGAGTGCTCAGAGTATCTGATAAAGATACATTTCTTTCCTCTAGCACCTAATTTTCCATATTTGCAGGACAAGTCATGTATATATCCTGCGCACCCCCAAGGTCGCATATGAGTGAGATCAGGTTTCCTACCTGTCCATAATTCATAGGGTGTGGAAGATACTGACTTAGTAGGGACCCTATTCAAAATATAAGTAGCTGTCAGTAGTGCATCTCCCCAATAAGATATTGGGAGGTTTGCTTGTGTCATCATAGATATGATAATCTCTAATAAAGTTCTATTCCTTCTTTCCGCTACACCATTTTGTTGCGGTGTCCTAGGAATGGTCAATTGTCTAACAATACCTTTCTGTTGACACAATATCTCAAATTGTTCTGAGAGGTATTCTCGTCCTCGATCAGTTCTCAGGACTTTGACAGTTCTATCTAACTGATTCTCCACCATATTTATATATAATCTAAAGCAATCTAATGCTTCAGATTTATGGGAGATTAGATAAACATGACCATAACGAGAGTAATCATCTATGAAAGTTATAAAGTATGAAGCACCACTTCTAGCTCTAACATTCATAGGTCCACAAACATCAGAATGAACTAATTGTAATGGATTCTCAGCTCTAATTCCTTTTCCAAATGGTTTTCTAGTTGTTTTTTTAGCTAGACAATTTTCACATACAGACAAATTTATCTTATTGAGGGAACCTAAAAATCCCTCTTTGGCTAATCTATTTATTCGATCCTGACCGATATGCCCTAGTCTAGCATGCCAAGTATCGACATTTGCATTATCAGAAGAAGCAATTAGTGAAAAACAACTATTATCATCATAATAACCGTTCATCTCAGTATTCAATACAATAAAACCATCTAGTAAATATCTAGTGCCAATCCTTACAGAATCTAAATAAATATCCATACAATCACCATAAAAATTTAAAGCATATCCTAGTTTAAGAAGTACTGGTACAGAAATCAAATTTCGCCGAATATCAGGAGCAAATAATACATCATGGAGATAGAGTACTTGGCCTCTATACAAAACAAGCTTGCAAGTGCCAATACCCTTCACCTCAACTCGTGAGTTGTTCCCCACATATATCCATCTTGATCCTTGACTTATTCGACGATACTCCACGAATGCTCCTCGATCTCTAGCTACATGATCGGTGGCCCCTGAGTCTACAGTCCACAAAGGACGAGATTCAGTGAGTAATACTGAGCTAGAAACAAAAGCATGATTAAATGTGTCAGAGTAACAATGTACCTTTTCCTTCTTTTGCTCAGTGCATTCACGAGCAAAATGGCCCAACTGGCCGCAGTTAAAACAGGTCATTTTTGCTTTCTCTTTCTTTGCCCCAGCGCGCTTGCCTTTCTTGCGCTTTCCGGTCTCATCCCTCTTGAACTTGGAATTCCCATTCCACTTCTTGAAATTCTTCTTCCATCCCTTGCGCTTAAAGCTTAAGCCTTTGCGCTTGCTGGATTCAGCCATGTAAAGCTGACCGGAAGCTTTAGCCGTTTCTAAGCGCTCGTCTTCCAATTCAACATGACGTGCAATGTCGTCAAACGACTTGATGTTATCATTATGAGTCATGTTGATCTTCATATTCTCCCAGCTGAAGGGAAGGGACCGGATCACAGCCTGTACTTGCTGCTCATCAGTAAGATTATGCCCAGCAGATTTGAGCTCACGTATCATGTTTGACATTTCCCTAAGGTGCTGTTTCATTGTATGATTCTGACGCTTCCTATAGGTGTCAAACTTAATGGTAAGCCTCCTCAGCTTAGTGGTTGAAGTACCACCATACTTGTCTTTTAAGGCTATCCACATGTCCTGGGCAGTCTCATAATTTTCATACATGCACATGAGATCATCATCCATGCTGCTCAGAATCGTAATCCGAGCAATGCTATTTTTCTTTTTCCAAGTCTGATAGATCTCCATGTCTCTTCTGCTTTGAGCAGATGTACCTGACTGGGGCAACACCATAGTGTTTGTCAGGGTCTCAAGAGCATCCTGCTCTTCGAGAATATATTGAACTTTTCGGTGCCAGATGTCATAATTATCACCGTTCAGTTTTTCTCCCTTGTTTAGTTCAGCAATAATATTATTTGATGTTGAAGCCATTTTCCTGAAATGATATTCATTTCTATTTAGAGACTTACTATCTATATCCTTCTATATCTATACTAGCACATTTACTATCATTTCACTATAATATTGCAGCAACTATACACTCATAAATATGAAGAAGGAATCCTTGGATAGGAATCGAAAAAATAGTCAAGCTACTCATCATCATCCATTTCCAATTATTTACTAAATCATACTTGTAAGTGTATTTGCGCAATACAGTCCTAATCTCATTTCTCAATTGAATTAGGACACCCACATAGATATCATTATTCATAATGCAATACAAATAAAATAACATTTTATAAATAATAAATTAAATAAAAATTTACACTATCCATTTTCAATGCATAAAATAAAAAAAATATCCAACATAACAACTTACACTATTTACAAGATAACATCAATAAAATAAATCCAACATCAATCAGGCAGATAAGGGGTACGAGACACAGTCTCCTCATAATACTCTCTCATGTACTGGTCGAAATCAATCGTCATCTCTGGATCCTCCTCGTCTGATGAGATGTCTATCACCTCAACTACCTCATCATCAGAAGTATCCATGATATCGACGTCCTCATCATCTGATATCTCTATAACCTCGATATCATCCTCGTCATCCGAAATGACTATAACATCAACCGGACAATCAGAAGGCACACAATCCGGTGGCTCAATGTCCTCCTCATCATCAGATATGACTATCACATCAGCTGGATAATCAGAAGGCACATAATCTGGAGGCTCGATGCCCTCCTCGTCATCAGAAATGACTATGATATCGTCTGGATCATCAAGGATATCAATGATATCAGGACTCTCAATAATCTCAATGACCTCCTCGACCTCTTCATCAGAATCAGAAAAGTAATGGATAACTCGAAATGCCATCTACAAAATTTATTAGATTAAACATATTAAATAATTTAGTATATCAAATACTAAATATACTAATTAAATCTTATAAAAATAAAATAAATAATTTATTTATTTATTTTATTGATTTATTATTATTTATTTTATTTTATTTTTTGAAAATTTTTTTCGGTCGGCGGCGGCGCGTGGACCTCACGCGCCGGCGACCGTCGGAGGCACGCGCCGGCAGCAGCCACTTGCTGGCCGCGCGTGCTCTGCAGTCGCTTCCACGTGGCAGCTCTGGCGCTTCCACCTTGGCGACACGTGGCCTAATCACATGCTGTCATGTCTTGAACACGTGGCCCAATCAGATTCAGCCATATGGCTGCTCACGTGGCACCCTCTTACACATGGCTCTCTCTAATTGGACAACAGTGACGACGCGGCACCACCAGAAATCGACACGTGTCATGTAGACGCGGCCTCTCCCTAGATCGCCACGTGGCCCGATACTGTTCATCGTCTTCAACTTTCGATAACTGGTTTCCAGTTTTTCAGATTTCAGGGGCAGATTTCAAATGCATTTATCTTACTCGTTTCTTGTCCAAATTGGTCATATAATATACCGTTGGAAAGCTCTTTTTGAGCCCTATCTAATGGTATAATAACTACACAAAAATAAACATGTTTACTAACATTTTAAAGCCATGAACAGTTTCGGATTTTGTTTAACTTTTACCCAAAAGTAACTCTCTAAATGCCTTAAATTCGAAATATAAGTAAGTCTCATGTTATTTAATCATCATTCCGCCAGCAAACAACAAACCATATGCTCTGATACCAATGTAGATGAATAATTATACATTAACAGTGTATATACATTATATTGAAACATGAAAAATAATGAGAAAAACGTACCCGTCTTTCAGCAATTATTATCAAGATCACGTGTTGTTTAACTGGGTCGGAATTCGATCACAAAATATGGAAAGAAAACTCAATCCACAATGTAAATACCTTGCTCTTTTTCCTCTGTTTTTTTTGCTCTGTTTTTCTACTCACTCTATTTTTCTACCGTATTGGTATTTTCACACATGCACACACTCTCTAAAAAGCACGTTAATATATTTCCATAAGTTTACAACTGCCATGTGCAGTTATAATCAAATAACTGCTACAAAAAACTGCTAATAACAGTTACTAAATCTGATCCATGTTGGATCCGGGTTTGGGTCTTTGGGTCATCTTGGGTGAACCCGACCCAAGCCCATATAGCCCAACATCCTCATTCCCTTATAGGATTCCATTACATTAAAACTTTTATCTCCATTCATTAAATAAAGTAAACCTTTATTCTTCATGCTTGTTCTTCGATATGTTTCTTTAACCATGATATATATCTTTGACCTTGCACACTATTATGCTGTCAATGGAAAGAAACTTGCATTAATCTACCTTAAATTTATCATCAACCCCACTCATTGACTGCAATATTAGGTGTAGGCCATTTTGGACATATGTCAATGGCTGCCGGCTGCCTACTGGCTTGTACCTATCACTAGACCAATATATTCGTACATTCCCTTGACTATACATCTGTGATGATACTGATGATATATATAATATGGTATGCTGATTCTACAGAAGCTTTTCTCATCTTCCAATTGTATTAATCCGAAATGTTCGGAGAGTTTTGTGACAGTAGCGAAGCAGGGTGGTCGGGTCGAATAATCGGATCTGATTTGGCATCCATTATTGCTTGGACTCGAGCTTTGTTCGATTTCTCTTCATTTTGGGCCGTAATAATTGTTGGGCCTGCTATTCACATTTTTAAACTATCACATAAACGTATTGCTTTCTTAAAATATCAATTTTAAAACATGTTTTTTCTTTTTAAAAATATTTTTCAGAAATATCATTTTAAATAAGGTTTCAAACGTGCCCTTTATTTTTCCTTAGCAAATGAAATAAACACAGTTATGACATATTAATGTAAAAAAAAAAAATATCATTGTGGCAATGGCGTCGGTTGATTATTCATCTACATAAGTTGCCATGGCATGGGTTGATTATTCATTTGCATTAGTTGCTGTGCAACAGCTTGATTATTCATTTGCATGATCTGCTGTGCCGCTGCTTGATCATGATCATTTGCATGATCCGCTCCACTTTATCTATAGACAATTAGCAATCTCTAAAAGCTAATTAGTGCAAAGCAATTGTAATTATTATTAAATAAGGTTGTTGTAAAGCAAATATACCATCCTTCTTATTGTTAGTTACCATCGGATTCTATCAAACTTAAAAGTTTAAGCTGATAGGAAAGAGTCTAACTACAATATTTAAGATTTGAGGTTAACACGTGACACATTCTTGAATCATTGACTTTCGAGATCTAATATCATATAAGTTACCATCAAACCTAAAAATTTAAACTAATAGGTAAGAGTTTAATTATTCTATTTAAGACTTG
This sequence comes from Dimocarpus longan, assembly GCA_022984855.1. NCBI lineage: Eukaryota > Viridiplantae > Streptophyta > Magnoliopsida > Sapindales > Sapindaceae > Dimocarpus > Dimocarpus longan. The sequence continues at coordinate 2,445,822 of CM041021.1, forward strand.
AGATGTGAAAATTAATTGTTGTTGGAATTTTCTTATAATTTAAATAAACTTAAAATATTATTTCCTTTATTTTATTCTTGTCTGTTTCTTTTTCCATTCAAACCGAGTGCTGATCTCCTAGAATGCATTTTGATTAGTATCATGTTATTTAATTTTTATGGATTAGCCAATCAAACTATTTGTAAACCTCATTCCAGTAAATTCAGGACAATATCATTCCTGTAAATTTTATATTGACTAACTGTACATGTGCACTTATTTTATTGATATCACCATTGTCAAATAAAGAGTTGTTATTATAAGAGGTTATAAATTATTTTACATAAATTTCTTAAATTATAATTACGTATAAAAGAAATCTACACAAGACATGATTTCATACAGACATCCGCACTTGAAAATTCAATTCTCCTATATATACACATGTATTTATATCTATGTATGTATGTATATACATATATATACATATGTTATATTGACTAACTATAAACATATGATTAATTTTCTCAACCAGATTAGAAAAGAAAGAAAAAGTAGCTTTAGTATGGGGAAGAAGCAATTGACACTACCGGTGCTGGGGATGGTTTCATAGTTGGAACGTCATCACAATGCTGGTCTCGCCAAGCTCGAGGTACTGCCTAATCTCATAACACTACTTTTTACATTAACAATGTGACCAAACCACCTAAAAGTAATAATTAAAGTGCCTCTATCTTTCGGCTTCTTAAAGTTTAACCATGGCAAACCATAACTGCAAACCAACCCGAAAACTCCATAACTGCACTTTAGAATCCTCTACGAGTTGATTCTTTGAGTCGTTGGCAACAGACTTCCATTTTTTTATCAATGAATACGTGAAAGTTTTGCCCGTATCCCACTTTTTGAACTCCAAATCTGTTATTTCTTCAAGACACGGTTGAATCAATGAGCATGATATTCCTTCGTGTCTTTTCTTATTCAATTTGAATTTCTCCTCATCAGTCAAAAATTCATAACTCTTCACTTGTCCATTAGGTATCGAAAAACGAGCTAGATGATTATTTTTATCACTCCGTGTCAACTCCTTTTGGGTCACCAACATAACATTGGTACCATTCATTCTCCCGATTCGATCTTTGAATTTTTGAGGAAGATCAGGAAGTGGGTTCAAACCCAATTGATCGTCAAGATTGTCTTTCATGATGGTAGTCCTCTTCTTCTTCTTGTCCTCCTCCTCCAAACAGCTATCAGCCTTCCTCTTCTTCTTCAACATATCAGCCTTACTCTGCTTCTTCACTGCTGGTTTCTTCACAGTCTGCCCCTCCCCCTCTACTACTCCAAGACAGCATCTTTCCGTAGTAGACTTGTTACTGCTTTCAATGCGTGAAGCACGACGATATCTCTTGCTTCTGATTTTCTTGGGGATTCTGATATTGAGATTGACAAAATTACTCTCCTTTTCTTCAACAGCCAACAACTTTTTTCGCTTCGTTGCAATTAAATCTTTTAACACAAACTCTGTCAGTAATTTCTGTGACAAAGACTTATCACCATTGGCAAGTTCTTCAGACTTTTTTACAAGCCTATTAAAAGAACCACCATCATCTATCGACTTCAACTCTTCCAAAGCCCTCATTGTCTCTTCCCTTTCCAGAAAAACAAACGTCAAGAAGAATCAGTCCCATATACCCAGAAAATAAGCAAAAGAGCCTCTTCCAAGACCACTCAGGCTGAGACTCTTCTTGTTTTCGTTTTGGGCCTCTTAATTTATAGAAGGAGTCTTTTTTTTTTTTTTGTAAGTTTTTCTTTTGTTCAAGCGCTTTCACCTTTGTGTATGCCCACTCGATTTGAAGCGGAATCAAATCCAAGGAAATTGCTTCAAGTCCGAATATAAGTACACTGTGACATTGACTTTAACGCTAAAATATTCTCGAATAACAGATACGAACTAAAAAGTAAAGTGCAACCGTTGGAGAGAGACAACGGTACAAGCAAATCGTACCATACAAACAGAATTTCAATATGAAAGAAAATGTATATTGTAGCAGGTGAGGAAGGTTCTGTCGTAGCGGCCCAAAAATGATACAACAAGGTAGCCTCCGCCATACGCAACCAACGTACGTAAAGGGCTTAAGCCACCCTTCAACAACATCAACTTCAGATTCTTCAATCTAGATCTGGAACAAGAAGTTGATTGAGAATTCAAATCAAATAAATGATAACAGCATTAGGAAGATTTTCTGTGATTTCTATAAGAATAGATATGTAAGAAAAAAATTGATTTATTTTTCATAATTGGAAAAATCTTTGTTTTTGTTTATAATTTATTGAGAAATATTTCCTGATTTTAACGGAGAAAATTTATATCACAATTTTACATTATATAACATGAATTGCAACTCCTTTTGTCATCAGGAAAATGTCCCTTGTGAACTTTTTCTTAATTTTCCAAATGATTAGAAGAGTTTAATTTTCCAAATGATCTACAATCTCCTCCAAGGCCACTCAGGCTGAGAATCGTTTTGGGCCTCTTAATTTATGGAAGGAGTGGTTTTTTTTCAAAAAATTTTTCTTCGTGCTTACTCATTTTAAGTGGAATACGAGTTAATGAAATTGTTTAGTCTAAATATAAATATTCTCGCATCATACGTACAGAGAAGTAAAGTGCTGGAGGGAATTACTACGCCAATATGATGGAAACAGACATTCTCGCACCATACAAACAGACTTCCAATATGATGGAAGGTGCAAACAAGCTGCACCAGACAAACAGACTTCCAATATGATGGAAGGTACAAACAAGCTGCACCAGACAAACAGACTTCCAATATGATGGAAGGTACAAACAATCTGTACCGCACAAACAGACTTCCAATATGATAGAAGGTACAAACAATCTGTACCGTACAAACAGACTTCCAATATGATGGAAAGGAATATTTTCAAGGAATCTTTTGTAAAGGAAAATTCATGTTGTGACTAAGAAGCAACATGTAACGAAAATTCATGTTGCGCCAAAGAAGCAACATTGCTCTCAGAAGTCAAATGATACGCAGAGAGGTACATTGGACTGCCAATGAGGGTTGCACTCATAGCGGCCCAAAAGATATAAACCAACCGCCATACCAACCAACTTGTGAAAAGAGACTTAAGTAGACATAATCGCGGTTCGGTTCGAACTGGATCAATTGAACCGGAACGAGAATATAAGGTTTTGGTTCCGGTTAAGAACCGGACCAGCACCGCTACTATAGCGTTTCTGGTTTCGGTTCTTCTATTAATGGAACCGGAATTATCGGATCAAAGAACTAATGACAGTTCCGATTCTTCAAAAAAAAAAAAAAAGAGGACTGTAGAAATTTACCGTTGTAATAAAAGGTATAAAAATTACGTGGACTTTGATTCTTCCAAAATTTGAGATGATACATAGGCACCTTAATTATGGTAATAAATTAAGTGCAAGCCTAATGTTTTTATTTTATTTTTTTATTTAATCAAAGTTCAAATAATTAAATTTCTTATTTCTTTTATGTATAGATTTATTTTTTTTAATATCAAAATATAGTTTAATATTAATTTTTAATTTTATTTTTATTTAAAAAAAGGTTCCAAAACCGGAACCGAAACCGAAACCGTTATAGAATCGGAACCGAAACCCGAACCAGAACCATTACAGAACCGATGATTTCAAAACCGAATCGGAACGGTTTTATCTCGGTTAAAGTTTCGATTCTAGTTTTTTCATAACCAAAACCGTCAGTTTGAAACCGGAACCGTAATCGAATCGAACTGTGGTTATGTCTAGACTTAAGCCTCCTTTCAACAGCATTAACTTTAGATTCTTCAATCTATATTTGGAACAAGAAGTTGATTGAGAATTCAAATAAAATAAATGATAATAACAATAGGAAGATTTTTTGTGATTTCTATAAGAATAGATATGTAAGAAAAAAATTGATTTATTTGAACTTCTTTTTCAAAATTAGAAAAATCGTTGTGATATTTTGTTATATTCTTTTAGGTGGGTAGAAGAGTTTTTGTTCATAATTTATTGAGAAATATTTCCTTATTTTAACGGAGAAAATTTATATCACAATTTTACATTCTATAACATGAATTGGAACTCCTTTTGTCATCAGGGAAATGTCACTTGTGAACTTTTTCTTAATTTCCAAATGATTAGAAGAGTTTCCCATTAATAATCATGTATTCACAAAGTTTTCTTGTTTTTAATGACAAAATGTGTTTTAGTGACCTATAATTTATCTTTCACAAAGTCCTTTTCTGAAAAATAGGATTATCCCAAAATGATTACACTTTGTGTAAAAAAGGATTATTCCAAAAAATATAAGATATAATTGCCTTATGGGTAGCCTTAGAGCACAGGTTAAATGTTAGAAAGTTGTGAACGGGCCCATTCAATAAGATTACAAAGCACTCCGATGCTTGGCTTAAGTGGTTGATGGTTCGCTAAAAATAAGTAGCAAACACGCTAGGAGTTTTAGCTAATAACTGATGTTTATAATTCAATGTTCAAGTTAGTGAATGAGTTTTTTGACGGGCAAAATAGTTAAAGATGATGGGAGAAAAACAAACACAAACAAATTGCACAGCAGAACTTTTTCTCTCCCTGAATGAATCCTATGGAAAATCACTAAGTAATGTATAAATCCACTACAATATAAATATCACCAACGATCAAATAATGAACAAATAAAATTACCACCATATGCACAAATAACACAAGCCAATTTTTACGTGAAAAAATTTTTCAATGCGAGGAGTAAAAATCACGGGACCGTAGTCCACCCAAAAATCTCCACTAATAATAAAATGTGAGAGTAACAAACTGTTTTAACATCAAATAGGAACCAAAACCAAGAAACAATTATCTAGGTTCCCCAATAACACAAATTCAAGTTTAAATAACAAGTAAAGAGAAAAATACAAATTCAGCAGAACGATCTGGACTGCGTCGCTCTTTACTGGGATCTCAAAATTCGATCTCCACCGTAAGAATTTAGAATCACGGGTGCTGAGTATGCTGTCCAAATTTGAGCTCGATCCAACGGTGAATAAAAAGAGATATCGGTCTTACAAAACTGTTACGCTGACAGTGACCGTGAAAACCTGATAGCTCTGTTACGGGCTATATATCTCACAAATGATAACTCCGTTTCCAATCTCCACCGTTCAGAATCAAGATCCAGAAGAGATGAATGTGCTGTCCAAAGTTTAGCACGATCCAACGGTTAATGAAAAAGATATTATAGTAACTTCGAAACTGCACGGGATAAATTTCTGTACAGAAAATTCACTATTTTCTTTCCTCCTCTCTTCCACACGATTTTCTCTCTTCACATTTGATTTTGTGTTGTTTTTTGCCTCCAAAAACCATAAACTCTCACAGCCACCAAACCATCTCTTCTCTTGTTTTTATTGATCAAGAAAATTAGACTTAAATAGGGTTATGATTCCTAATTGCATTAGGATTTCCATATAAACTCAATTTAACTAGTTGAGACTTATTGGGTATCTATATAAGAGGGAACCCAACCCAATAAACCTCCCCCTTCCCGATTATGTGGAGGGGTTCGCCATTCCGACGATCATCCTACAGGCCTCAAGCTTTTCCCTCGGTAATACCTTTGTAAACATATCGGATCCATTATGGTCTGTATGAACTTTGTCAAGTTCCAGCAGTTTGTCATTCAATACATCTCTAATCCAATGGTATCTCACATCGATATGCTTTGATCTTGCATGAAAGGTTGAATTCTTCCCAAGGTGAATTGCACTCTGACTATCACATAATAACACATATCTCTGTTGCTTGAAACCAAGTTCTACTACAAACTTTTTCATTCACAACAACTCTTTACAAGCTTCAGTTGCTGCAATGAATTCTGCTTCTGTGGTAAAAAGTGCAACATATTTCTGCAATCTCGATTGCCAAGCTACAACACCACCTGTAAAGATAATCAAGTAACCAGACGTTGACTTACGAAAATCCACATCCCCTGTCATATCTGCATCTGTGTAGCCAACTAGCAATGACTTCTCACCGTCAAAACCAAGTCTCAAATTAGAAGTACCTTGAAGATATCTCATGATCCACTTGACAGCATTCCAATGCTCTTTTCCAAGATTGGACATGAACTGGTTAACAACACCATCATGAGCTATATCTGGTCTAGTATATACCATTGCATACATCAAACTCCCGACTGCTGAAGCATATGAAAATTTTTTCATGTCATTTTCTTGGGCATCTGTAGGAAGACACTGCTTCATATTCAACTTGAAATGTGCACTAAGTGGAGTACTAACTGCTTTAGCTTTATCCATGTTGAATCTTTGAAGTACTTTTTCAACATACTTCTCCTGTGACATATATAACTTCTTGGACTTTCTATCACGATCAATTTGTATGCCAAGAATTTTCTTTGCTGGCCCCAAGTCCTTCATAGCAAAAGACTGATTTAATTTCCTCTTCAACCTATCAATTCTCGAGACATTCCTGCCAACAATTAATATGTCATCAACATAAAGCAGTTAAATAATAAAGTTATCATCAGAGAATTTTTGAATAAATACACAATGGTCAGAAGTTGTTTTCTTGTAGCCTTGCTCCTCCATAACTGACTCAAACTTTTTATACCATTGTCTCGGTGCCTGTTTCAAACCGTAAAGACTTTTCTTCAACTTACACACATAATTCTCTTTTCCTTTTACAATGAAACCCTCTGGCCGTTCCATGTAAATCTCTTCCTCCAAATCACCATGGAGGAATGCAGTCTTCACATCCATCTGTTCGACCTCTAAATCAAGACTGGCTGCTAAACCAATCACAACATGGATGGATGACATCTTCACAACTGGAGAGAAAATTTCATCAAAATCAATGTCTTTCCTCTGGTTGAATCCTTTAACAACCAATCTAGCTTTGTATCGAGGTCAAGTACTAAGCTCATCATGTTTAATTCTGTAAACTCATTTGTTCTTCAAAGTTCTTCTATCTTTAGGCAGCTTTACTAACTTGAAAGTATGATTTTGATGAAGTGACTATATTTCATCTTGCATAGCCTCAAGCCATTCCTTCTTGTGCTCGTCTTCCAAGGCCTTTGTATAACACTCGGGTTCTCTCCCGTCAGTCAATAACACGTACTCACTTGTAGGATATCGATTGAAAGAATGTCGGTCTCTGGTAGACCTCCTGAGTGGTACATTTAATGGAGCATCAGGAATTTGCACCTGTTCATTAGTTTCAATATCTTCCTCTGCCTGTGAGGAACCACCTGTATCAACTGCAACTTACTGATCATCAACCTGTGTTGGCAAATTTGTTGAAGAAACTGAACTCAAATCGACCAAACCATTATTATCATCGAACACTGAATTCCCAACTTTCTCAATATCCTGTATAATCTGATTTTTCATAAATACTACATTTCTACTTCTCATAAGTTTCTTCTCAACAGGATCAAAGAATCTATATCCGAACTCATCCTGACCATAACCGATGAAGATGCACTATCGAGTTTTCACATCAAGCTTGGATCTCTCATTTTGAGGAACATGCACAAACGCTTTACACCCAAAAACACGTAAGTGATCATAGGAAACATCTTTTCGACTCCAAGCTCTGTCTGGTACATCAAACTGTAAAGGAACACATGGTGTGAGATTAAGAACATGTACAGCAGTACTCAAAGCCTGACCCCAGAAATATCCTGGTAACTATGCCTGTGAAAGCAAACATCTCACTCTCTCTACTAGTGTTCTGTTCATCCTCTCAGCTAAGTCATTTAACTGAGGAGTCTTAGGAGGTGTCTTTTGATGTCGAATACCCTGTTGTCTACAATACTCATCAAAAGGACCTGTATACTCTCCCCCGTTATCAGTTCTGATGCATCTCAACTTTTTTCCAGTCTGTCTCTCAACTAGTGCCTGAAATTTCTTAAACACATCTAATACTTGGTCTTTTGTCTTTAAGGTGTAAACCCAAGTCTTTCTCGAGTGATCATCTATGAAAGTCACAAAATATAGGGCTCCACCGAGTGATCTCGTCTTCATAGGGCTGTAGAGATCTGAATGCACTAAATCAAGTATACTTGACTTCCTTATAGGAGGAGAGTTATGAAAGCTAACTCTGTTCTGCTTCCCTGCTATTTTTCATATCAGGTAGCTTCTTTTTCTGGATTAAAACAATCAAGCATTTCTCGCTAATGTGTCCAAGCCTCTTGTGTCAAAGTTCTATTTTGCCTTCATCTTGAATTGCATTTATGATGGACTTTAAAATTTTTGCCTGCAACAAATATAAGGTAGAATACTTTTTACCTCTGGCTACAACCATGACACCTCTGGTGAGCTTCCATTGACCATTACTAAAGAAGTTGCAGTATCCCTCATCATCAAGTTTACCTATAGAAATAATATTCACACGAATGTCAGGAGTATGTTTTACATTTTTTAAAACTAACCTGGAGCCGTTATCTATTTCCAGGTTCACATCTCCAATACCAACAACTTTTACCGTGCTATCATTCCCCATCTTTACACTCCCAAAATCACCATGTGTGTAAGATGTAAAGAAATCCTTCCATGATGTAGCATTAATGGAGGCACCACTGTCAATCACCCAGCTAGTCTCATGGCATGCAAAATTAATGGAATCAGCATCATACATAAAAAGAAAGTCTTCATGAATGGCGGTAGCAACTCTATCATCATTGTTATTATTTTCATTCTTCTTTTCTTTGCTTGTGTTATTTTTATTTTTTCTTTCCAACTGCTTGTAATTTTTCTTTATGTGTCCCTTTTTGTGGCAGTAGTGACACTCAATATTTGCAAACTTATTGGATTTACTTTTATATTGACTTTTATTCTTCGGACCCTTGTTTTTACTTCTCCCTCTGCTTTCTATAACTAGAACTTCTGAAATGAAATGGACCTTTGTGCTTTTCTTCTTGTCTCTTCATTCAGAATATTCCCCTTGACCAAATCCATTGTCATCGTTCCATTCCGAGTAGAGTTCGACAAAGAAGATCTGAAAGTCTCCCATGAGTCCGGTAATGTACCAAGCAACCATAATGCTTGTACCTCATCATCAAACTTGATACCCATGCTAGCCATCTGATTTATAATCCCCTGATATGTATTCAAATGATCTGTCAGAGGAGCACCGTCATGATATCTAAAATACATCAATTGCTTCATCAGAAACAATTTATTATTCTCGGTTTTTCTGGCATACAACTCCTCAAGCTTGACCCACAAAGTCCTTGCATGTGTTTCCCCACTGATATGATTCAAAACATTGTCACTCACCCATTGCCTAATGAAACCACATACTTATCGATGAAGCAAAGTCCACTCTGCATAAGATTTATCACTAGGCTTTTCTGTAGCAAAAACAGGTAAGTGAAAATCTTTTAAATACAAAAGATCCTCCATCTTTCCTTCCAAATATGATAGTTCGAACCATTCTGAGTAATCATTCTACTTAGATTCAAATTGTTCTCCATATTCTTCATTGTAAAATTCGAAACCTGGCTCTGATACCACTTTGATGGGAGAAAAACAAACACAAACAAATTGCACAGCGAAACTTTTTCTCCCCCCAAATGAATCTTATGAAAAACCACTAAGTAATGCACAAATTCACCACAATATAGATACCACTAATGATTAAATAATGAGTAAATAAAATCACCACCACATGCACAAATAACACAAGTCAATTTTTACGTGGAAAATCTTTCCAATGCGAGGAGTAAAAACCACAGGACCGTAGTCCACCCAAAAATCTCCACTAATAATAAAATATGAGAGTAACAAACTGTTTTAACATCAAATAGGAACCAAAACAGAGAAACAATTATCTAGGTTCTCTAATAACACAAATTCAAGTTTAAATAACAAGTGAAGAGAAAAACACAAACTCAGTAGAACGATCTGGACTGCGTCGCTCTTTATTGGGATCTCGAAATCCGATCTTCACCGTCAGAATTTAGAATCACGGGTGCTGAGTATACTGTCCAAATTTGAGCTCGATCTAACGGTGAAGGAAAAGAGATATCGATCTTACAAAACTGCTGCACTGATAGTGACCGCGAAAACCTGACAGCGACCATGAAAACCTGACAGCTCTGTTACGGGCTATATATCTCACAAACGACAACTCCGTTTTCGATCTCCACCGTGCAAAATCAAAATCCAGAAGAGATGAATGTGTTGTCCAAATTTTAGTACAATCCAACGGTTAACGAAAAAGATATTACAGTAACTCTGAAACTGCGCGGGATGAATTTCTGTGCAGAAATTCACTCTTTTCTTTTCTCCTCTCTTTCACACGATTTTCTCTCTTCACATTTGATTTTGTGTTGTTTTCTGCCTCCAAAAACCGTAAACTCTCACAGCCACCAAACCCTCTCTTCTCTTATTTTTATTGATCAAGAAAATTAGACTTAAATAGGGTTATGATTCCTAATTGTATTAGGATTTCCATACGGGTTCAATTTAACTTGTTGAGACTTATTGGGCCTCTATATAAGAGGGAACCCAACCCAACAAAAGAAAGAATCAAACAAAGTTTTAGCTCAAGCAAAACTAAAACCTTACATTGAAGTCAAATGACTCCTTTATTTGTAGGGGAGGAAAAGTCTTCGAGTGGATAAAATAAGTAACTGAGAAGCTACACGTCAAATATTCTATTAACTCAACTAACTATAAAATTGGGTTGGTAACTTTATGGTTGGTGGGATTATGCACGTTAAATTTTTCCTCTACTTTTTTTTTTTTTTAAAGAATCATGCGTGTTAATTAGAGAACATGTATTATCCTTATTACTAGCTACTAATTATAATGAAAGTAATAAAAAAATAATTATATTAGAATTAGAAATAGTAAAAAATAACAAAAATATGAAATAAATCAAAATTTGTTTTGAAAGATTGAGAGGAGGTATGTGACCCATTTGGTCTCATGGTGAGGTTTGCAACACATTAAACTACTGATTGGATTGACTTACGATTTCAACGATTCTAATCAGCAAGAGCACTTAATGTCAAGTCAAAGGAAATGAGCATAAATAGAGCTATGATATCCAGGCTATGGCACCCAAAAACAAGGTGTATGTAATTGCAACATCAAAGTCGTTGAATCCATGCGTATTCACTTTGAAATGAAAAATTCAAAAAGCAGTAACTACTAAACGGAAGGATATGAAGCGACGAATGCATCCAGCTAGAGAAAATACAGCCTGGACCTTGGTGCAGAGAATTTTGTAAATGAAGTTGAGTTCAACCTCTATTCTTCTATAGGCTGCTTCTGGACTTAGCCCGCAGAAGAACTTTTGGCTGTTTTAAAAGCTCAAATTAATAACACAATGATGAATCTAGTTTTAAAATATCTTTTCAAAATTCAGGCAAGATATATACCAAAAGGTCATATTATAACACCATAATAATCCACAAATCACTACAAGGTAAACAAAACTAATCAAAGTAGGGATTCCATCAGGACTTTGTTAATGTGATTTCATTGCTTTCAAAAGCATAAAGTCATCACTTTTTAGCTATTTTCACTAATAAAACAACTACTTCCAAGCTACCTATCATGTAGTGTTAAAAAGCATCACAAATTTCTTGAAGTCACAACCTCCCAAACAAACCAGCCCCCAACCTCCACCCACCCCTCAAAGAAAATAATAATAATAATTTAATATTTTCTGTTATCAAAATTTGCCTGAGTCTTGCATAGGTTATCCCACAGACAAAGCACGAACATAAAAGGTCGGGGCTGAACTCATTGGCGATTTAGGCCCTAAATTAGTGATCATCTTAGTTTTATAATACTAAGAATATGTAATGAGAATAAGAAATATCATGTAGTGTTAAAAAGCATCATAAATTTCTTGAAGCAATTCAAAATTCAAAGAAATATTTGAAAATTTCACGTGACATGAAGAATAAGAGACATTAGACTAATAAATAGCAATTAGAAAAATTGAAAGATGACTAAAGAAGTTGACTTGGATATGTTAGCCAGACACATCTTCTTTTGAACTCTTGTCATTCTCAAGTTTTTTTTTTTTTTTTTTTTTTAAGTAATGTCATTCTCAAGTTTTAGGACAGACCTCAACTCCTTCGCTTTTTGATGGATCTTTAAGTAAAAAATTATTGTATGTATTTTTGGGCTGCCCCAAATGGACTGATAAAAGTCTAAAGGCCTAGTAAGATAACCTGTTAAAACCGTCCCAACAGATAAGGGTCCAAGTTACTTATTCAAAGAAACAGTTGTAACTTTGCGCTCGGTTGTCAGAATGTCTATTATAATATGTTTTCGGAAAGAGATTTTCGTGCTCTATAGCGTGGCAACCAGGGTATAAGCATACAGACGAACAGTCCGCGTATAAGCACACATTTTTTCAAAGTTGTTTTATTAGCAACGAGGGTATAAGCATACAAGGACTTTCGTGCTCTATAGAGTGCTCCGGTTGATGCCGTTTACATCCTCAAAGTTGTTGTTTTAATAGATGTGTTCTTGAGGGTTACATTTGATGTCAAAAAGCACTGAACGAACAATCCGCGTATAAGCATACAGACGAGATGATAGACGAGCAAGAATCCAGCTAAGACCAAAACTCAGACAATCAGCTCGCGTAAGAGCAAATCTGCATGCTTCAATGAGCTCATTGCAGCATTACAGGCTCACAAGCTGCTCGGACATCCTGCACAACCAACCTGTTCGACTACACTGTGCGACCAGCTTATACGATCTCTGCTCGAACAATCGGATTGCTGACACTACTTGAGCACTAGCTCGCCTAGGCCAGAGTCTGCCCGCTGGAGGCAATATCTGATCGCTGAGGTAGTCTGCTCGCTGGAGGCAATATCTTATCGCTGAGGTAGTCTGCTCGCTGGAGGCAATATCTGATCGTTGAAGTAGTTTGCCCGTTGGGTGCAATATCTGATCGCTGGAGTAAGCTATTTAATGTGCTCGCTAGAGTTGACCAGTTGACCTTCTAGAAAGCGAATCAATTCAATTCAGGAAAGAAGTTAACTTACCTATTTTCATGCAAATCGAATTGCGACATTCTTGGTAATTGCTACATATACGGTGGAGATAATCTTGGGAGATATTATCTTAATTAATGTATATTATTTTTTACCTTATCTGTAAGATTTCGAAACCTATTCAAATTATAACATCTCCTCTATAAATAGGAGATCAAAATCAATGTAAAGGGGACTTTCCCCTCGAGATCTCTCTCACTGTAAACACAAAACAGACATAATAACAGTGACTACCGCCCCTAACCGGCGCCGTGGACGTAGGTCATTCTTAAGGTCGAACCACGTAAATATCGTGTGTTTCTCTTCTTCGTCTTTGCCTCTCTTTTTGTTTGTTTGTATCTTTTACATATCTGCAGTCTTGGGCTTGAACGAACCAGCAAGTTGACTGAACCAGTTTCAGACGTCAACAAAAATCAATTATCATTAGTTTGAATACGACAAAGGTTTCAATCATATACTGGTAACCACAGAACTCTACTTGCTTTTCAACTCTGCTTAGTTGTCAAGCTATAGGCCCACATGAAGAGCAGCATTCAAGCATATTACATGTGACAAGGATGTTAGAAAAAGGAAATGGACAATTGATTGGATCACATGAGGAAAAAACCTACAAGCTTAATAAAATAAAATAATTAAAAAAAAAAAAAACTACAGCATATTACAAGTAACAAAAGATGTGAGAAAAGGTAATATATGATTGATCAAATAACAAAAGATAAAAACCTAATTTTTTGTTTAAGCATTTACGGTACTAAAATCCTTGCTCAACACAAAGTGAAAAGGGTGTTTAGTTTGAAAGTGTGTCAACTGTTCATCTAATATGAACATAAGAGGGTGGGGGAGGTTGGGAATAGTTTTTTACCCAATTTTTTATTATTAACAAATTTATCAAACCAATTTGACAACAATAAACATGAATAAGTGTAAAAGCAATAAAAATAATGACATAAGAATATTTTATGTGGAAAACCCCTTCAACGCAGATAAAAACCATGGAACCACTCTTGGCCACTTGACGGACAATTCATTAGGATTAGTTTCTTACCCAATTTTTTATTATTAACAAATTTATCAAACCAATTTGACAACAATAAACATGAATAAGTGCAAAAGCAATAAAAATAATGACATAAGATTTTTTTACATGGAAAACCCCTTCAACGCAGATAATTAAAACCATGGGACCACTCTTGACCATTTGACGGACAATTCACTAATAATAAATATAGTATACCCTCAAGTTGATGCAAAAGCTAATTTACTTGCAAACCTTTTCCCTAATAAGAATTATATTCACTATATTCATAAAAGAAATCTCCATAAGAGTTGTGTGTTCAAAACGGACAATTTCTATGCCACTACATAATACGAAGTTGCAGTGTTAGACAAAAGAGGCCTGCGTATTCACGTGTTGCTTTGCGCGAATTTTGGAGGACCATAAATCGTTGGGTGCGCATCTTTTTAGTACCACTCCAACTCATAGTATTTTGAATCACTGGCATCAATAATTCGCTTCTATTAAAAATTTGCCTCCGAGGTTCAATTTCAATTGTTTACTATTCTTTTTTCATGTGAAGGGTGCATCAGAATGAGGTTAATATTAGAATCTAGACTCTATTATTGGTGTCATTTGAAAGAGCTTTCATTACGTAGGTTGTAGCCTGTTAGTTGATCACATTTATGCTGTCTATTTTTCCCATTCAAGTATACAGCTGGTTACACTGTACCTGAACCCTTTTTCCCATTCAGTTTAATCGGAGACTCTGGTTGCTTGTAGAAGAAGAGGAAAGCTGATGGCGCCAAAGAAGAAAACCAAACATTACTTTGATGTTGATCTTAATGACAGAGAATTCTTACTCTGCATAGCTGGCGAACAACATCAAACACCCACCCATCAAACATCCAACGCATCCGGATGGCCACCAACATCAAAACCCGCCTATAACGCCGAGAAACCATCCTCCCACCCACCACCACCACCTTCAAAATCATCAAGAATCACCAAACTCAAATAAAAAGCATAAAAAATCATCATTTGGGTTTGCCTTTATCTGGGTTCAACAAACCTAGATGATGAAAAGAGAGGAGGGAGGGGAGGAGAGTGAGGAAAATTTTATGTTAGGGTGTTCGTTAATTTTTATTTATATCTTATCAAAAGTAATTTATTTAATTTGATTTAAAATTTATTTTAAATAAGATTAAAAATAATTTTACTCCTTAATAAATTAACTCTAACGTTAAAATAACGGTAAGAGAGTTAATTGTAATACAACGAAGAACTCTACTCTATTTGCACCTATTTTTTCTGGATAGTTAAATTATAATTTACTCTAAAATTAAAATAATAATAATAATAATTTATTTTTATTTGTTAATATATAATTTTTTAATTATTAAAACAAATATTTAAAACAAATTCAATTTTTTACGTTTTTTGAAAGACGTGTAGTATCCTACGATAAAGAGGAGCGAATAGAAACACAAGAAATAGAATAGAAAGCAGAGATCTATAAGGTAGCCCACTTTTTAATTTTTCTTGTAGTTGGTGATCCGCTAGCCTGTAGGTTGATGTTTATTTAGTGATTGAAATTAACTAATCAAATGTATAGTAAGATATAAATATAAATATCTTTTTATAATTATAATTATAATGTAATTTGAAAGAGAGACTACAATTTGGCCAAGGATAACATAAAAAAAAAAAAAAAAAACAAAAAACAAATTAAATAGGTTAAATAAGAGGGAACTAATCTACTTCCAAATAATGAAGTATGGAACTATTATTTGAAATAGCTATAACAACGTCTGATCCAGAGGAAGAATTCTCTAAAATCTTCCTTCATTCTTCTTCTCAATTTCACAAAGAAAAGAAGCATCAATATGTTGATTTAAACATACAGTTGTGTCTAGTACCCCTTTACCCAAACAGGAACAGAATATATTAGACTACCCAGACAAAATGAAATGAGTATCGTGGCAAGGGCATATGCATATGCTCTCCAGGGATGCTTGCTTTGTCTCATTGCATTAAACTCAGCTATAAAAGTAGAAACAGTGCTCAGACAACCCAAAAATCCCAACTGCATGCCGTTTACCACTGTGTTGCAAGTTCTGGTATCCACCTGCATCACAAGCATCTCACTTCATCAAAATTTCTTAAGGGAAGGTCATGTTTTCGCATGATTTTACAGTTCGAATTAAAGCAGAGCGAGTATCATACAAGAGAAAGAAACCAACTCACCGTTAACCACGATGAAGCACAGTATTTCAAAATTCTTTTCAAATAATTAAAAGCTTTTTAGTTAGTTAAAAGTGTTTCATTTTTTTAGTCAGTAATGCTGAATTAAAGCGCAGATGAAATGTAACAATGAGATGATCAGTTAATTAAATTAGCAGAAATGAAATGGAAGGTCAGATGCCAAGAGACCGTGTCAGGGAAACCATACCGCTTTCTTCACAGTAGCAAGAGCAGCCATGATACAAGCCGCAGAAACATTGGCGATTAGAGTACCAAATGGAACCCATTTCAAGTAGCCTACATTTCCTAAACCGCGTCCATTTAGTCTAGCTAAGAACCACCTGATCCATACACCTAGTGGTCCAACGATACAACCCAACCACAGCTCGGCAACACCGCTACCACTATGAAAATCCTCCTTCGCCAGGAATGCACTCACAATCCATAAAGCGAATAGCAAAAGCATCAAGGCAACCATTGCCACCAATTGACGTTTGTAGCTGTACATTCTCCAGTTGCTACAACAATCAGAATTTCCTTTGTTCGAATTTAAACTCAGTTTTTCAAGAAGCCACCTGAAGCCTTCGGCTGTCTCAACTCCAAAAATTATGGAGTATGCCGCAAGAAACAAGCCTGCAGAGGAGCATATGGACAGCTTGTCAGGACAGCACTTTGTTATTGTTAAACTGGAACATGCCCAAGCACAAGATTTACATATATGAATGAAAATAAAAACATGCCACTTTTAATAATACACCAGCTTATTTACAACCATACCTATAAAAAAGCCCAGAAAAGCAAACACCCATTGGCCATCAACACTGAGATTAAGCATTTTCTGATTCCAACCGCTGAAAGTGGTGAGGCTTCCTAAGTAGCCAGTTGTAAGACCGATGGCCAAATAATCAGACACTCTGGATATTTCTCCTTTGAAAACAACACCCCACCACCCCATCAAGAACGAACCAAGCTGAAAGGGTGCAAGTCAATTGTGCAGGAGGGAAACAAAGAAAGAAAAACGTCAACACGATAATAAACATTGAAAAAGTAGGTGAATTGACACAAATGATGAATAACTTAGTTGCGTCTGGGAACAGCAAGAGCCTAATCTAAACCAGGTATAAATTTTAAGTTGTGATTCTTAAAATTTTAAGTCAAGCAGGTATGATCTCAGTGTGTAGAATGCTTGTCCAAATACAAATAAATGCACATGTGTTTGCACACATGAGTGTGTGTGTGAGAGAGATACCATATTAGAAGGAAGATCCAGGTACAGAATGCTATGGTCACTAGTCAGATGAGCAATACTAGGGCCAAAAAGTTTTTGCAGCAGATATCTTGTTATAACCTGCACAAAATTTCGCACATAACATTTTAAATTTACTAATGAATATACATATATATATATATATATATATATGATAATTAAAAAAAAAAAAACACCAAGTAGCATTGTTCAATTCCTTTGAACCATATGAAATCAATCCAGCAAACATATAAATAGTTTGTTTTAGGTGCATTCATAATAGAGGTGGAGCAAAAATAAGGATCAAATCTATGTTGGTGGCAAATGAAAGAGCCAAATGTAAAGTAAGGTAAAAACAAAATGATAATATTAAAAGGTAATCAACAATTGCATATCAGAACCACATGATTAAGTTTAATGTTATACAATTCAAAAACTTTGTCCAAAAATCAATCAAAACAAGTGACTTTTGCTTGCCACATAAATCATGCAATGACATAGTGAAAGACATGGCAAGAACAAATTACTTCCACATCACTTGAGTTGATTTTTACACAAACTTTGTGTAGCATTACTGAACAATTAATATCGAAAAAATTTTTAGCCATTAAGCATTACCTACAACCAACTTAGAAGCTTAAGGAAATAAAGTTGTATATATTACCCCAAGAATCCCGAAAGCAGCCAAATGGACAAGACATGATATGTACTCCAATGATTTTGGTGTCACTTCCTCTTTTTCCTACAAAGATGAAAACAAAATATGAAGTTCCCAGGAAATATATGACCAAAAAAATAGAGAGGAAAGCTATAGTCTGAATGATTTCTACTACACTAAAGAAATCTTGTAAAATTCTTAGGTGTATCGCTCACTTGTTCTTGGTCCTCAGTGCATGCTAACGCCTTAGTGGAAAGAGGAGATATGATCTCCTCGGGCAAAGGTGTTACTACTGAGACTGCATTAGAAGCTGCGGGATCACGATTCCAGAAAGCAGATGATAGCAATAGATTATTTTCTGGTATAGGAAAATTCACTCCATTCTCCAATGCACTATCAATAGATAAGCGAAAGCTGCTACTGTTACTGGGCCTGTTGCTGCGAAGAGCCCGATCTCCAATGTCTCCAGCTTCTGAAACATGCTCACTTTCAAGTTCATCATCATTGTGAGAGGCCAAAACACCAGATAAACTTAAGGAGCGCCTTCTCAATGAAGAACTTGTACTGCTTGTTCGACTGAATGGTCCTGTTCGTCTAGCTTCAGAGTCATTAGTCCTGTGATCCATGGCCCTTCACCAACCACCTATACTATGAGCGGAAATGCGTATTACCAACAATTTAGATTCATGGATTACAAACTAAAATATGTGAACATCGTTATGAAACAGTAAGTACACTGATAAAGCCTAATAAGACAAAAAGAAACATAAAAAATAAAACACAAAGGTAACTACAATTTTACCCCATCAAAATAATTTTCTTCCTTTTTTTATGCTGTCTCTCCAAATAGATTTTGTAAAAGTGAATCTTTTACTAGTAAAATTTTTAAAAATAAATGATTGATTATTTGATTATCAATTAAAATTATTATTTTATATTATAAATTTATTAAAAATAATTAAATAATTTTAAAGATATAATGATATTAATAGAATTATATTAAAATTTTCAAATTTTTAAAAAACTTAAAAAGATTTGCTTGAAAAATTCAGTTTATTCAGATGGATTTTTTTAATTTTTTAATTATTCAAAAATTCTATTAAAATAACAACTAAAAGATAAAAAAATTAAATTAAATATTAAAAAATATTTTTAATTAATAAATAAATTATATCAAATATACACATAATCTATAGCTTCATATATTTCAGCGGAAGAAAATAGATGTACAGAGTCCTTCCAGGTCAACTACTTAATAAAAGTATATGGCCTGACGGTTAAACAATTAATGTAAAATATAAATTATAATTATATATTGGAAATTTATGAGGAATAAGAACATATCAAACCACACATGGCTACAGTGAAGCCACTGATTCCCAACCACAGATTCCAAACCGACCTAATTCAGTTCGATTCGGGCCATTCGCTTTTTGACCTGGACCTTTTATAAAATATTTACCCACAAATTCCAACCACAATCGTCAAACAACCCCACGTTTATGAAAAACCAACCACAAAAAAAAAATCCCCACTTGTCACCGACCAAAGAGAACAGTTGGTGGTTTTGAGCGTGATGACAGGCAACAAAAGGACAAGATGAGAAGAGAAGAAGAGAAAAGAGAACTCACCACGTGACGAACGGCGGAGTGAGCGGCCAGCAGAGATGAGAGTTGGTGCTGCGAATTGAGTTGCGGTTCCAGTCAGAGAGAGTCAGATGAGATGGGAGATGAAGTTAGGGAGGTGAGATCGGTGGTGACTGGTGAGATGTGAGTGAGATGAGAGTCGAAAAGTGAGAAAGAAAGTCAACTGAGAGGTAGCTACTTGTATCCCACGTAATGAAGATGTACATGGGATTCGGTTTTCGTTTACGTTTCTAATTCCTATGTGCTAGGCTGCTGCTTTTATCTCCGTAATTGCCGCCTCAGATCTCGCTCGGCAGTTTCAAACCGATCCAATATAAAATCAAAAAAATGGATTCAGTTGAGAGTTGAGGTGCACTTTGAAACTGAAAGTGAGATGATAATGGGCAGAACGGAGGTGGTGTGCTGTTAAATGTGTTGCAACAATAGCCAGAAATCAGAGATTTTCCGGCAACAAAGCGCATGCCGGTCCGATAAGGGTGAGATCAAATCGGGTGGGCCGATTGGCAAAGTAATCTAGGCGATGAGAGAGACTTTGCACACTTGTCTTCTGCATTTTAATTTTTGGAACAAAAGTGACCTAAACTCCCGTAGTCTTAGATTTCTGACTGTGTAATGTAGTAGTACTACAACACAAGGAGAAAGGTATTTGTAAGATGTAAAATTTCCATTTATATATCAATTCTGAATTTTGGCATGCATTATTGTTGAATGAAAAGATGGGTTTTAACTTTTTGGAGGTTGTAAATGGACAAACTATACAGAGGCATGCATGCAAATCACATGACATGTACTTGCATCGCACGTGAAAATCCAAATGTTGTATTTCTCACATCATTACATATATTTTATTCTCATTCAATACGTGCATTTAGGATTCTGGTTTTATATTAAAATTCAGTTGTCAAACATGGGGTAATGACCTCTTAGCATACGCAGTGGGACACCTCTCCCTTCAATAAGATGAAAGAGGTTTAATTCTCATCAAATACTACTACACAAGTAGTAGAGTGATGTTTGATTTCGACTGCTCCTTAATTTCGACTGCTTGTGACAGACTTCTTAAAACATTCGTCTTTCTTCTCACATACTTACAGCTTATTATTATTCGAAAGGTTAGTCTTTAGAGCTATTTGAAGTCCTATTTCTTAACAATGTTATGTAATATTGGTTTCACCATTTCAATGAACCTCGAGTACTCATTTTTTATATAGTTTGTTCTTTGATTTTCTTTACATTGAAGAATCACATTATATCATTTTTGTCTACTTAAAAAATATTATAAGTAAATAAATTATAAAATAACTTTTTTGTGAAAAGCAATTATAAAATAATTAAAATAAAACAAAAAAAAAAAAGGAGAAGAGTTGCTTTCACCTTATTTTCTTATTTATTTATTTGTTTGTTTGTGGAGACTACTTTTTGATAAAATGTTATACTTAATGTCCTACAGAAGAAATTAACCTATGTATCAGATAGGTTCTCATTTCTAGGAATTGTTTGGCATTTACAGACTCCAATATGAACACACAAGACCTTAATATGTCTACATCCATAATACCAATTTTTTTTTTAATATTTATTTAGTTTCGTTTTGTCTGTAGAAGTTTTAAAAATATTTAGTTAAAAAATAATAATATCTTTTAATTAAAATATTAATAATTTAATGGATATAGTTACAATACAAAGAATAGTATTAATGGGAGACAGTTATAAGAAAAAATTATATTTTTATTTTTTTTATATTTTTTAAATATTAGATTTTTCCTAGGATTTAAAAAATAAAACCAATGTTTACTTTTTATCCTAACAATATTTTTAAGTCTAACAAAGTAGGGTGATCCTAATTTAATATCAGGGTAATGTCAAAATATTTGAAAATATATAAGTTAGGGGGTGTATATATAGTTTTAGAGGGGTATAAATATGCTCATTTCCTTTAATGTAACATTGGGTGTGCAAAGAAATTTAGACTTACGATTCCGACGATTCGTAAGTCTAAATTTCTTTGCAAGATGCTCAACTGGATTCTCAGTCTATGAAGCCAAAAGGTGGCATGTAGGTCATGATCATTCTGATGAGTGCAAACACAAAGTGTTAGCTACACCTTTCCTATTGGGACGGTGGTCCAGATATGTCTCAGGATCCAACTTGCTAAGTTATTGCCTCAAGAAACATCCTACCGGGGTCCACAAAATCAAAAATCGTTTGCACAATGCATTGAGACTATCATTTATTCATTGGGCGTTGGTTTTCTCATTCAGAAGTTGGTCACTGTTTTCGTTCATCTTGCACCCATAGATAAATTACTTCGTCTTCTTGGTTTAATAAATGATCTTGTCATTAGTGGCTTGAGCTTTGCTGATTTTTTGGATGGTGTAAGATTTGTGTCCCATGAAACATTGAATAAGGATGTTTGGGAGTTCATATCCAATGAGCTAAGAGAAAAAAAGCTCGGTTAGCAAATAATCCAGAAGCTGTTATGAAGATATCTAGTAGTCTATTGCTTTATGCATCCAAAGTCACTTATGACGAAAGCATTCTAGTATGGCACATTGCCACTGAGCTCCTTTACCGATCTAATCATTAAGTTAGCAACGGTAATTATAGTGATCGCGAAATTAGTAAGGTTTTGTCAATTCACATGCTTTATCTTTTAATTTTACAACCTTCTGTTATACCTACTGTGACCGTTATTGCAAAAATAAGATTTCGAGATTCATGTGCTGAAACCATAGAATTTCTTGAAAGCAGGAATTTCAAAACAAAACAGGAGAAAGGGGTCTACGAAGAGATTCTTGCTTTGGATCCTGATCACGGTAAAATATATCATGATTTCATGTTTTAAAATCTTATAAAATATATCGTGATTTTATGTTTTAAAGTCTTACTTTTGTAATGGATATTTGAGTAATTTCGGTTATTTTTATATGTTTTTATTTATTATTTTTAGGAGAATCATGGAAAGATGAATTAATAAATCAGTGAGGTTTTCAAGGCAAATAGATTAAAATAAATTGCAAGGAATAATTATTTGGGTTGAAATAATTTATTCTTATTAATGTTGTTATCAAATTTCAGCCCAAGTTGTGATTACATGACCAGCTCATATTGCAAGCCAGACATCCAAATGCAATTCATGAAGCAAGCTAAGTTTAGACCAAGCAAAGTGTGCGCCCATAATGTTCTTCATGCCGCCCAAGTTCAACATGAAAATAACCATGTCCAGCCCAATATTTCAGCCCATAAAATAGAAAAGTTGGAAGCCCATGAAGAGAGTACCCATGGTCAGCCCATGAGTCAGGAACAGGCCATGCGGCTGGCAAAGAAGATGTGTATGTATGCTACTATTAAACTTTTCTTTTTGTTTTTACTTTTTAACAATGTGTTTATTAGTCTAATCAATAAATATAAAACTTATTTGTACGAAATACCTGAAATAATTTGGCAAAATGAGACTGGCTTAGTTGGTATGTATTCCCCTCACATCCACATATGGTTATTTATTAATACATAATGATTAAAAAATAATACTATAAAATTGTTTTGACGTAGAGAAATATTATCGAATAACTAAAAAATTCATAAATTATCTTTTCATTTTGTTAGACTCAAATCTCTCCACCTAGTGCTTACAGTGAGGGAGTGATGTGATGCACTCCTAGAAGATGAACATAATTGTAAAATGCTGGTAAATCCTTCAATTTCAACAGATTGACAATGGTAATTTTTGTTCGGCATGTGCATCGTAATGTTGCACAATTGTAGTGCAAACCATGTTAAATTTATTTATAGTTCTATTTTTGTTTGAAATAAACACATTCATAATCCTATTTTATCAAAATAAATTAAGTTTGACGGACAATATATACATGCTAACTAAAGAAACCAAAATACATTACTTTTACAATAATATTAAGAACTCAATGTATAATGATCAACATATAATTAAACTTAAAGCTGGCAGCTAGCCCCGTTGGTAGGCACCAGCTGCCCATGCCAACTCCGGCATGGTTTTACACCGTGGAGAATTATTTCCATTAATAAGGTGTGTACTATTAGCTATTTACTCCCTTTTATGTGAGGACAATTCTTTTATTTATACGTGAGTTATCTCTTCTTATATAAGAGTCATTTCACATTCAGTATTTAATTTAATTTAATTTTAATTATTTTAAAGATCTATCTCAATTATATAATATAATAAAAAAAATCATATAATCAATATATACATTTGAAAAATTAATTCCGAGATTGTCGGAAAAACATTGATGGTGTCGGATGCGTGTTGCGTTGGGAGTTGAGTTGACTGCAGACTTGGAACTGCACCCACGTGGAGAGACCTGACTCACGATAGTATCTCAGCGTGGTCTCTACTTTTTGTATTTTAACATGCTCTCCTATTCATCACAAACATTTGGTTGACAGCTTTTTTGTTTTCCATGCTCTCCTATTCATCGCGAACTTTCGTGCATGACACTCTACCTTTTAACCAATTACCTATGCACTTTCCTTTCCAATGTCAGCAGAACAGATTTGAGCATTGTTTCTGTGTACGATGGGAGGTGAGTCCAATCTCTTACCATTTCTTGTAGAAGGATTTTGATCTTTTTATCCCATAAAATAAGTATCGTATTTGAGGTTTGAATCCAAGATACTAAATATCTTTTGGATACAAACTTTTTACCACTAAAACAACGAGATAAAAAGATCGAAGCCTTACGAGAACAATGAGCGAAGGATTAGATCAAGGTCTTAATAGTGTGTTATTGTAAAATATAGGAAGATTTTTCTCTGATGTTAAGGGTTGTAGTTTAACCCTATACGTAGAACAATTGATATCGATATGTTTTGCTAGACCATTTAATCTAAATATTGATGTTTTATATTTAAAAGAAAATGAAAGTTGTCCAAATTTTTGCAAAAGGAAATGCAGCATTAATTGATCTCAAGTTGGTCATTGCCAACACAGGTCCTCTCTTTCCACCGGAAAAGGACACCCAACTGCTTCTCATTTTAAACTTTTATTTTCTTTTTCTAAATACTTCTTATTAAAAAAAAAAAATCCCAAAAACCTTGATGTTTAACAATAAATTATTGTTTCTATCCATGATTTTATTTATATCCAAAATACCATCTGATGTTAACATAAATACTCAAAATATCTCTTAGAAATATATGAAAGGATAACAATACTTTCAATAGTCACAAATTCTATTATGTTGATATAGTTGATCGTTTGACTCTAGAGACAAAAACGAAAATACAATAAAAAATTAATTAAAATATAAAAATTAAAATAAATAATATTAAATGTAAAATTCTAAAAAATAAGATATTTTATTTAAAAATAAAAATATATGTAAGATATTTTTTCTCTCAACTTCCTCTATCTCGTTCTCTCTCTCTCTTCTCTTTTATGTTTTTCTCTTTCTCCCTCTCTCTTTATCTCCTACTAGTAATGATGGTAGCGACCTCCAGGGGATGTTTCAGATTTTGAAGAAATATTAGATGAAACTCAATCTCCTCAAATGTGTCTTTGGAGTAGTTTCGGACAAATTTTCAGCCTTTATAGTGAATAACAAAGGGATCGAGGCTAACCCTGAAAAGATAAGGGTTTTACTGGACATAAGGTAGCTGACAAGGGTGAAAAATATGCAGAGCTTGAATGGTCAGGTCGCTGCTCTCAACAGATTTATTTCCAAAGCCACAAACAAGTATATTCCTTTCTATGAAGTACTGAAGAAGACAAAGAATTTTGAATGGATTTAGGAATGCGAGGTAACGTTCCAACAATTAAAGGAGGATATTGGGTGAGCTCTACTCTTATCAAAACCAAAAAAAAAAAAAAGGAAAGATTGACGATCTAACTGAGGGTATTTCAGCAAGTGCTAAGTATGGTCTTAGTTCGAAAAGAGGATAGGACGCAGTTCCCTGTCCACTACATTAGTAAGAAATTGGTTGATGCTAAGATAAGGTACACCCTGATGGAGAAACTTGCCTACTGTCTGGTAGTGGCGTGGAGAAAATTGCGTCCTAGTGGCATCGAGAAAATTGTATCCTTACTTCTAGGCGCACTTTCAAGCACACAAAATTGAAATACTGACCAAGTATTCACTTAGGCAGATTCTCTAGAAGTCTGATACCTCATGTCGCCTCCTTAAGTGAGCTATCAAGCTAGCCTAATTTGATATAGAATTTAAGCCAAGGTTAGCAATTAAAAAGCAGACGCTAGCTGACTTCATAACCGAATTTATAAGACTTGTTGAAGAAGGAGTTGAGTCTTCAGAAGGTCTATTCTGAAAACTATATGTTGATGGGTCTTCCAATGAGTAGAGGGTTAGGGCTGGAGTGTTGCTGATCAGCTCGGAGGGGCATAATTCATATGTTACTAACACATAAGAGATTTCTTAATCATCACATTGACTAAGAAGACTTATTGCAGCCCACATATGTAAAAGCCTTATCTTCCTACTTCGAAAAAAAAAAAGGGTCGTTTGTTTTTTTGTTTGAAGACTGAATAGTACTGCTAAAGGCTAAAAACTGAATAGTGACTGAAATATGAAATCTGAATAACATGTTTGTTTTTTCTTTTTTTGGAAAATATTAATTTAGTCTCTAACGTTTAATCAAATATCACTTTTTTACTAGCGTTTACATTTCGAATTCCCGTCATCCCTAACCTTTCAGAAATGTATCGATTTAGTCCTTCTGCTAGTCAAATATTAATCAACCTTAACAGAGAAATGGTTAGTTTAGTCATTTTAGTGATATGTGGAGATATGGACCCATGTTTGTAAAATGAATATTATTTTTAGTTTAAAATATTTAAAAAATAAACATAATAAAATAATACATAAAAAACAATGAAAGGGAAAAAGTAATCAAAAAGTCATTTCCCCTACCATTCTAAAAGAAAACCAACAGTTCCTCTCAACACTATTCGTCGCATCCACCATTTTCAACCATTTAACTTGCCATTTTCATATGTTTTTTTTTTTATAGTGGTTTGCTTCATCGCTGACCAAGTAAGTTATATTGATTTTGACTTGTTTTGTTTGTATTGAAGATTTTGGGTTTCTTTTTCATTCTGAAAAATTATTTGTTGTTTATTTGTGAAGAGATTTTTTGCATGCTTATATTACATGCCATTGTGTTTGCATGGGATGAACAGTAAACGATTCGTACAGAGTATTCGTTATCTTTGCGTTAGATAACTATGTTATGTGTTGAAAACTTGAAAATGAATTGCACTTGGACTAGGTTTTGCATTTTTTGTCTTTTGCTCATATTTCTGATGGTTGTTCTTGTAAGTTCTACACTTGTAATCATGTATGCATTTCCATTTGCCTATTTACAATGTGCAGTCATGTTTTTTAATCATTATATTTGCTAAAGGGACATGTTTACTTTCATTTACAATGTGCAGTATCTTTTCGATTTTTTTAAGTGCAATTTTGCTATTTAAATGTGCAGTTTTGCCTTTTTAATGTGCAATATTTTTGCTTAATTAATGTATAGTTTTTGAATTTTAACATGCAGTATTTGTCATTAATGTGGAGTTTGATTTGGTTTTAATGTACAGTTTTGTTTTTTTTTTTTTTTTTTTTAATGTGCAATGTCCTTTCCTAATGTGCAGTTTTTCTTTTTCTTTTTAATGTGTAGTATCTTTCCTTAATGTGCAGTTTTGGTTTGGTTTTAATGTGCAGTATTCTTTCCTAATGTGCAGTTTTTCTCTTTTTTTTTTTTTTTAATGTGCAGTGCAATTTTGGTTTGGTTTTAATGTATAGTTTTGTTTTTTTTTAATGATGAAGTTTGGTTTTGACGTTGTTGTGCGTGTGTTTGATTTTGATGTATACAGAATGCTACCATTTCAAGAACCATTACCTTTTGATATGCACCAACCTACAACTGAACCCTTACTCAAATCATTACGTATTGATACACACCATCCTACAACCAAACCCCCACTCAAATTATTACCTACCGATATATACCATCCTACAATCGAATCTCCACTTGAATCATTACCTATTGATACACATCAACCTATAACTGAGCCTTTAGCGAAGGTGGAAGATAATGAAAGTGACAAGTCATTTGAGGAGGTAGAAGATAGTGAAAGTGATAGTAGTAGTGTTAGTTTGGTTGATGAAGGTGGAAGCTTAGAAGAGGAAGATTCTGATGTGAATAGACAGAATTGGTGTGCACCAGATGGTGATGAAAAGATATCAAATGTGTATTCTGATGAAGACAATGGGATGGCAAGGATGGCTCATTATTGTAGCAAACATCAATGAGCCCCC
Organism: Dimocarpus longan; assembly: GCA_022984855.1. NCBI lineage: Eukaryota > Viridiplantae > Streptophyta > Magnoliopsida > Sapindales > Sapindaceae > Dimocarpus > Dimocarpus longan. The sequence continues at coordinate 2,473,971 of CM041021.1, forward strand.
AATCCAGATGGATCCATTAGCTTGAAAGAGGGAGATATATTTGGTAGTGCTAAATTAGTTAGAGACATCATCACGCGATATGCAATTCAAGAAGGATTTGAGTTGAAGAAAATAAAAAATAATAGAATTAGGTTTACAGCAAGCTGTAGGAATGAAAGTTGTGATTATAGGGTTCATGTATCATCTCTCCTGGATGGCATCACATTCATGTTGAAGAGTGTTTGTCGTGGTCATACAATGTACTTAAGGAAGAGAACCAATAGAGATGCTAATGCAAAGTGGGTTAGATCAGTATTTGGAGCAACAATTAGATCAAACCCAGAAATTACTATGAAGATAGTGAGGACCCAGTTGCAAAACCAGTTTGCAGTGACATGTAACAAACAAATTATCTACCGAGCGAAGAAAACAGTGTTACAAAATTTAAGGGAGAACCATGTGCAGTCTTATGCCAAGATAAGGAGATATGCAAATGCGGTCATTACCATGAATCCGCGGTCATATGCTAAGGTTACGGTGGATGACAAAGTTGGAGTGAACCCATTTTTTCATAGGTTTTTTCTAAGTTAGCATGCATAACATATTGGGTTTGTTAATGGGTGTAGGCTATTCATTGGTGTTGATGGCTGCCATTTGAGTGGTCAATTTGGGGAGGTTATGCTTTCAGCAGTGGCATTGGATGGGCATAATAGTATATTCCCCTTGGCATTTTGTGTTTGTGAGTCAGAGACATTAGAAAGCTGGCAATGGTTTCTAAGATTACTAAAGGAGTGTTTAGGATGGGATGACAATTGTAAGATTTGTTTTATGAGTGATAGCCAGAAAGGGATATTATCTGCTTTGGAAAAAGAGTGGCCCGAGGCAGACAATAGATATTGTTTTAGACACATGTTGTCTAACTTCAAGGGAAACAAAAGTAATTCATTGAATGGGAAATTTTGGAGGGCAGTAAGAGTTGGTTTTGCGTCAGAGTTTAAGGCTGTAATATTATCTATTAAAGAGGAATCAGTTGACGCATACGAGTGGTTGATGGAAGAACCGACTCATAAATGGGCAAGACATGCATTTGACTATGGCATCAAATCAGATCATGTCACTAATAACATGTCTGAAAGTTTTAATAGCTGGATATTGAAAGAAAGAGATAAGCCTATTCTTACATTGTGTGAGCATTTAAGAAGGAAAATAATGGTTAGATTATGTGAAAAGTGGGATGAAATTCAGAAGATGAAGAAGAACATTACTTTTTATGCAAGGGGTGTTGTGAAAACAAATGAAAAGGCTAGAAGAAAGCTATATGTACTTCATGGAATGGGACAATGGCATGAGACATTTGACAGTGGGGGAAAAATTGTCCTTGTCAATATCCAAGAAAGGATTTGTAATTGCGGTTTATGGCAGATTTCTAGACTGCCATGCAAGCACACATGTGCTATACTCATTTATGAAAGATTGCCCTTATTAGCATATATGAATTGGTACTATTCAAAGGATGCCATGGAAAAGACATGTGGTGGCCATATCAATCCCATTCCAGATGAAGCCAATTGGCCAGAGGTCAACTTTGAAGTGATAGATCCACCCCCAAAACGAGCTAAAGTAGGCAAACCTAAGAAAGCTAGAAAAAGGGTAGCAGACGAGCCGCGGACATCTAAGAAGACCTTCATCTTACATTGTCGTAATTGCGGAATTATTGGTCATAACAGTCGAACTTGCCCAACTAAGGTATTGAAATCAATAAGTCTTTTTAATTTGCTTACTAATCAATAATTTTTGTACTAATTACAATTACGTATGCTACAGGCAAATGGATCAAAATCAAAAGGAATAGCAACTAGTTCATCGAAGCAGTTGAAAGCCAAAAAGTCAAAAGAAAAAACAACTTTGTATGAGTCTTTGTTTTTCATATGTTCTAAGTTAAGATTTCAGTAAACTAATTATTATGATATCTTAAGCTACAAGACACATGGAACTAAAGTCACGATAGATGGATTCGTAACTAGTAATGCAACCACGACAATTTTGAGGTAAAGCTTTCCTTTTAATATATAGTTTTCAAGCATGTTCATATTCTGAATTTTTCAAACAAGTATTTGAATTTTCATGTTCTGCAGTTTTGGAACTTCTCAACCTAGCTCAAGCACAACACATCAACAAGAATTTGCTTCTAAAAGGTTGGTCGGTGATTTATGTTCTCAAGTAGGTTTAACTTCACAATCTTAAAGAGTAGTTCTGTTAAAGTTGGAAATGTTTATTGTAGGAGGGGGATAAAACTTTTCCTTAAGTGTTTATGATGTCAAAATCTAGTAGGAGTGAGATAATATTTTGGTGTTTTTGAATATTCCCAAGTAACATTTAAATTTTTATTGTCTTCTCTTAGTGGATGGTACCCATATGGGTGAGGAAAAAGATTACTTGATTATATTGTTCTCTTTTGAAAGAACAAAACTGTTTGATTTTTACTTGAATATTTTTGTTTCTCTTACATGGGTGAGGAAGAAGATAGTATTTGTTTTTCTTATGGGATGTTTTGCTTGATGATACCATATTTTGTAGATATATTACTTGATGATACCATATTTGTGGATGTTTTATAGATGTAATGACACCCAAATTATTGCACAAAAATGAAATAATATGAGTAAACAACCATAAATGTGAAAAATGAACACTGATAATTTTTGGAGATAAATGATTTTTGGAGGAAAAATATGAGAAGTTTAAGACAATAATATTAAACTGTTTTTAGAAAGAAAACAATGGGTTAAAATGGAAATTTCACATGTACACAACACACATCAAACCTATCAAAAACAACAGCACTTCCATTTTTTTCAATTAAAAAAAAAATTAATTTGATAATATGTCACAATTTGATTAAAATGTGGTTAATGATAATTTTATAATAATGAAGATAGTTATTTTATAATTGTTAGTTTTTAAAAGGGTAATTACGTCATTTTAACTATCTTAATTCTATAAAGGGTAGATCTGTCTTTCTGTCATTTCTGTCATGTTTGACTGTTAATTTTTTTGTCAGAGGGACTAAATTGATACATTTTTGAAAGGTTAGAGATGATAAGAATTCAAAATGCAAACGTTAGTAAAAAAGTAATATTTGATTAAACGTTAGAGACTAAATTAATATATATATTTTTTCCTTATCTCTAAATATGTTGTAAACTTGTTTGTTTTCTAAATTTAAATTGTCCTAAAATTAGTATGTTGATATTTATATCATTTCTACTATTTGTTGTTATATAATTTTAATTAATTTAATACAAATATTTAAAAATAAATAATTTAATAAATTTTAAAACATTTTTTATGTACATATTAATAATGTTTTATTAATAATTAAAATATAATTAAAAAAAAGTAGTATTAACCATATTTATATTTAAATATATTAATATATTTAAGAAAATAACTAAAAAAATAAATGTTTAAATTATAAATTAAAATATATTAGTTCAATTATAAGACAATTTGTGATGATATGTATTTAGGTTTTACTTGTCAAATATATTTTTATAAGTATCAAGGATAAAAAAAAAAAGAATGAAATTTTGAATAATACAAAGTTAGGATAAATTTGAAATTATGTTATTTTTGGGCGGATAGATTTGAAATAAAAACTTTAAATATCATTGAATGATTTTTAATTAAATGAAAAGTTAAAAATTCTTACTTAATTTTTTCAGTTGTTTTTTCGTAGTTTTAAATGGTTCGACCACTTAAAAAAATAAACAAAAATATCTTAATATATACAATTCAGTACTGGGCTATGTTAAGTGGAAAAACAAAGAGACCCCTAATTGCGTGAAGACTTATCTTCCGATATTAACGGCACCAACTCGACTAAAACTTATTCTTGCCCACAAAATACTCCAGCAAACAGACCAGTCTAAAAGTGATATTGGTGGGACGTAGCACCAGAAGTTCTCACAACCCCAGTGGCTAGTATACGATCTCAATCCCTCTTATTCTTTCTCTCTCTCATTCATCAACCTCCCTCAGTTTTCAATTACTCATAGCTAGTTTGATCATCAGTTAATAATTTTAACGAGATCAACTGCATGCATGTGTAGAGTAAGAATACGAAAATCGATGATGATCAAGTTGAGATCACCACCTGCACCACCAGTGTTGACGATTTTTGGTTTCTTTTACTGGGTTGGTATCTTTGGCTTTGTTCATGTAGCTCAAGCTCAGAGTCCTGCTCAGAGTCCTGCACCTTCACCTTTTACTGATCCTAATGACGGTAGGCCTGCTAGAAATTTGTACATACATATAATATCGAAGCTAGTTTTATCTTCGGATTCATTCTCCACTACTATCTATACATACATACATACATACATATATACATACATACATACATATATTTATATTAATCTCATATATATAGATGAGATTAATTTTTATTCATCTAAACTTTTAAATTCAACAGTTAATTAATTAGTTAAGAATTTGGATAAAGGTGGCTCTATTACCATCCAAAAAAGTTTTCCTCCCATTTATATTTTTCTTTTAAAAAAATATGATTTATATACACTTATATATAATTATTTAAAAGTATGTAATTGTAAAATTAGAAATCCAAGTTTAATGACACTCATAACTAATACATTCAATTTATCATGAAATCCTAATTTAAATTTATGAGAACATAAAAACCAAAACTAATATCACACCGAAATCGAAGGATGGATGAACAAAAAATTGATTTAATGGATTTTGAAAGTATACATATTGTATATTTATTTTAATTATAATATGTTATTGATTAAAATCAATTTTTAGAGGAAAAAGAGTCGCACATGTTTTGTTTGTTTCATTCAGGTATGTTTAATACTTATTATGTTTGTTCTAAATTTTATTATTGAAAAAAAAAAAAACGTTTTTAAAAATTAAAAAAAAAAAAATTGTTTTGTATGTGTCCTGTATATTGATAGTTATGTATGCAGTGTTTAATTTTTATTATTGTTTTCTGATTATTATTATTATTATTATTATTATTATTTTTTTTTTAAAGAAAGAGTTGTGTTTTGTTTGCACACAAATATGCTTGCTACTTTTGTATGATTCTTTAATTTGTATTATTACTTGTATTTTGACCCAAAAAAAATGTTTTCTTTAAACAAAAGATCTTTCATTTTCTTTAGGACATTTCATTGAACATGTATTTAAGAACAGATAAGGTCAAGAAAGCCCAAACTAAATCGAATATGTAGTTTCATTACTCATATGTCAAAAAGAAACCATTAATAAAGAAACCAAAAGGTATGGGAACAAAAAGTTGAATATGTCATTTTACAACAGATAGGGAAGAAGACACAATGAAAGCTATAAGGTAATATTGTATTGTAAAGTCTGATGAGAAAAGAAACATGTGTAAAGTAATTAATAGTATTTAAGGATGGTATTGGTATTTTATAGTGTATAAGAAGTAAAAAAAATTAATTATTTTATAGGCTATGTTGACTAATGTAATTCAGTTCTTATTACTCTATATTTTAATTATTTAAAGTAGTACATTTTTAAGTTTATAATTTTTTAAAACAATACAGTGAGAGGAACTTTGTCTTCCATAGCAGTCCAGCAACAGTAGTTCGGTATTGTAGTGTTTTTATCACAAAACCACTAAAAATTCGCATGGAAACCATTTTTGGTTGACGATAGCAGGTTTTGTGACTAATATTTTAACAAGTTTGGGTAAACTGAGTTTATTTACTATTTTAGAGGAGTTTTTAGATTTTTCCCTTATTATTAAAATAGTTTGTATTAAACTGGTCCTCTAAACTGTTAATATATACGAGCATTTTTATTAACTTTAACGGATGAAAATGTGATGACAAGTTATTTTTTTCCAAACAGTCTCCTCGTTCTGGTTATTATTTAAAGGATAATGGCAAGTTAAAAATGTCGTTAATTAGCTTTTCTATATAGAGTTTAAACTTGAAAATATGATGACAGTGAGAGCATTGAATTCAATATTTGGACAATGGGGGATATCAGCTGATCCGAACAAATGGAATACTAGTGGAGACCCATGCAGTGGAGCCGCCATTGATGGTAAAATCGCGTTAGCCGATCCTGACTACAACCCTTTTATCAGATGTGGCTGTTCTTACAACACAGGCACTCTTTGCCACATTCAAGAATTGTAAGTTTCACAACTTAATTTCGGCTATGTTCTTCCTAATTATGCAGTAATGATTACAAACTACTGAGAATGTGATGATTTATGCAGAATGTGTTAAATTGAGCATATATCATGTAAGTCGATGAAATAATGGATAATGTTAAATTTTATGCTGTATATGCTTAGGCACGTAAAGTCAATTATTGACGCTGATAATCTTTAAATAATTAATCTATTGGAATTAACGTCATCTGACAAACGTGAAATGTTCAATAATGTGCAAGAATGAGTATTGTCAAAGCCATAAAAGTCTCGCACTCATGATGTGGTTTTGTAATCTGTTAACCACTTAACAAGAAAACAAAATTATACAAATTGTAAAAGTTATTATGAGTTTTAATTTTGTCTTTTAATTTGAAACGACTTCATTTCTCATTGTTTTTAAATATAAGATATTTGCAAATGCAGGTAGGTCATTGTTGTTGTGTAGTATTCATGTCGTACTAGTATATGTGGCCGCAATTATAAATTCAAGTTTTGTACTCCAACAATATGACCTGCCAAATCCTGCAATAGTGCTAAAGAGAGGAGATCATTGGTAGTTCAGATATTATGTGAACTTCTTAGCATGTAAACGCATTTGAGATTGTAAGTCCAAAAGTACACTTGTGATAGATTGTTAATGTTAAGCTTTTTGACAGGAAAGTCGAGGCACTGAACGTTGTTGGTGATATTCCGGCTGAGCTATGGACTTTGACTTTCCTCACCGTTCTGTATGGTTTCATATTATAAACATGTTTACTATTGATATAAAACTGAAAATTTTATTAAATAAAAAAATTCAATAAATAGTCCATCATAGGGGCTTTACAATCCAAAGAAGCATAAATTTAATCTATTCAAAATAATCTTATACCAAGTTTCAAAAAAAAAAAAATAGTCTTATACCAAATACCACCCTCTTAAAGTATAAACAACCCCAAAAAACTACAATATCATATACATTCCCAATAGTGTGCTAGACAAAAACCAACCCAAAATAATGAAGATGAGTTAAGAGTGCTTAAATAGTATCGTTGAACCCTTTTTCCATTAGCTACGTCTTTGGTTCTATTCGTTATTAATATAATATCGCAGCTCAGTTTGTCCTAGGAGTGGCCCCATAGTTTTGAGAAGTGGTGTGCTAGAGTGATTATCAGCTTTAAGCTTTGGGCAGGTTTGCTAGAAAGTTTCTATACACTCCTTGGTCACCAAAGCCTACAAGGAAGGCAATTATCAAATTCTTTCCCATAGGATTGTAGTATTTTCTTACTCGATCAGTTCGGCATTGTTATTGATTAGTACTTCATTCGATGTAAGCTAAGTTGGAGTTGCACCACATCAGGCTGGCAATTTTCCACTATGATTGATATGCACTGTGTGTTCTTGAGTATTCTGAAGTTGTTCTTCTTCTATTATAGGGACCTGCCCGGGAATAGCTTGACAGGTCCACTGTCTGCATCGATTGGGAATCTAACTGCCTTGACATACCTGTAGGTTGATGGAATTTTTTAATCTGAAGTTATAGGGCATGATGAATAAACTATAATTATTTCTTCTTTTTCTTTATGTCTACTTCATGTTCTGATCAGGGATTTTAGGTCAAATGCATTATCAGGAGAGCTTCCAAAAGAACTTGGAATGCTAACTGATTTAATAGTACTGTAAGTTTAACATCTACCTTATTCTCCTCTATCTACAACTTCTGTATTTGTTCTTTTGACTTTTGTATATTATTATCATACTCAAAAACTTAAGCTCATAGAAAATGATTCAACTTTAGTATTTTTGTTCTTTAGATTTTTATTAGTCATTAACGTTTAAGTTCATGAGAAATGACTCAATTATAGCATTTAAAATTTAATATTATGATACGTTGACATGTCCTTGCACCTTACCGTATAACATGTGCAATAAAAATTTCAAATGAAGGGAAAGAAATAAAGAGTTTGAACTAAATACTTTAAAGATCTGATATCATGCTAGTTATCACCAGATGCAAAAACTCAAACTCATATGAAATGATCAAACTATAGTATTCAAGATATAAAGTTATGATCTGTAGACATTGATTTTATTACTTTTGTTAGAATGTTTAAATTCTACTGTTGAGCCATTTCCTATGGTATTAATTTTTTGGGTTAAGGATATATATATTTTAACAATTACAATAATTCGAGGTTTGAGGGTATTTATAATTTGTTATTTATTTGTATTTTGATTCGAGTCTCGTGGTAAGTTCGTTGGTCTTACACATGAGCAGATTTGTTAAAATGCAGATACTCTTGTTATGTTATTACCTATCTGTTTAAACTTTTTGTTCATTTGTTTCTATCCGCCTATCTTCAAGTTATAAACATATAATATTGCCATTTCCACAAAAAATTGCAATACAATGATCATGATGTTTTGATATAAATTGGTTATTTAAAATAAGTTATATATATTGCTGAGTGAAGCATATGAATCTCTTGGGGAAATTTAGTTAATAATTTAGCTAAAGGTGATAATATAATAATTTAATTTTGTGACTTAAATGTTCATTAGCTTATTCGATCTTAATTCTATGTTACATTAATTACTTGCTCTTATTACTTAATTCTCCCATCAGTATGAAAGTGTTGGATAATTAATGTAACAAATTTAAACAAAAATTTTAAGTTTTTATATATATATTCACATTCTACTGTACATTTGGGTATTGATATACCTAACAACTCCAAATGAGTGTTTGCATTCTAAAATTACTAATTGTATTTTTTTATATCTGATTATGTATTTATTACATTTTATTACAATTAAATAAGTCTAATCATATTTATTACAATCGACCATATTTAGTTTTTATTAGATATGTTTAATTATAATTAGATATAATAAAATACAATTAGTAATTTTAGAATATATTTAGTTAAAATGTATATCCAAGTGTATTGTAGATGATTATATATATATATATATATATATATATATAGTTGTAGAAGTGAACAAAAATAGCCCAAGAAGTGACTAAAAAAATCTACAAAAACAACCAAGAAAATTAAGGAAAAAATCTGCACTGTTTTACTACAAAATTAAACTGAACCATGTAGATTTTTGTTGTCCAAAATCAGCCCAAAAATAGCCTTGTGTTACACCCAAAATCAGTTAACAAAATCTACCAAATACTATGCGAAAAACAGCCCAAGAAACCTGCACAAAACAGCATAAACCAAAGTTCCAAAAACTGCAGAAAGTTGTAAATGAATGGCTTCAAGACATGTAACAAAATCGTTTTCCTTAAGATGTTATTCACATTCATCAATTATGTGACACACCAAGTTGTGAATATGCTCTTAGGATAAATTGAAGCCTTTGTTTTCTATGATGATGTACACTAATGAAGATAAATCAGAGCACCGTTGAATAATAACAAATCTACTGTTCACAATTTTCCTTCAGAAAATAGAGTACTATTGATTTTTTTGAGAAACAAAGTAATAAAGAAGAAAAGAATGAAGATATGTTAGAGATCTTTTGTATTAGTTGTCGCACACGTATATATAAATTTTTAACAGAAACAACAAACACAACCTTTGGTGAAAGAATATATCTTTTCATTTTAAAAATTTTAATCTTAATTTATTTTAAAAATTTCTCTAACAATTCTCCACCATTTTCAAAATAAATTTATTTAAAAATGTTCTTTCATAGACTTGAAAATCTTATGCATAGTTGAAAGTGTCTTTCAACTTGAACCTTCACATATTGAAAATGTATCAAAGTTAATCAATATGACATGGTAGACAAGCTTTGAAGTGGTAACTTTATTTAACTAACCGGCCGTATCTCACACATAGGTTTTATTTCTGAGGCATCCATAACACTGACACATGGATTGACCTTGTTTCCTATATCCTATTTCATGAGTATTTTAATAATTAGCCAAGTTACACTAAAGACGACACTATCTCTGACACTCACATAGGTAGATACTATCAATAATCCCCTATAAAACATTCCAATAGAAAAACTGTTATAACTCTATTAAAAAATCAATAGCTTATCCTTCCTATAACATATAGGTATCAAGCACTTTTACCTTTGGGTCATAATAAATATTTATTCATTAAACCCAAGATCTTGATGTTTCAAGTATTGAGTTGAATTTTCATCATTGGTGATTTTCGAAGTTGGCTTCAATCTCATCCTCCTTGATGTTTTATATATTAAATCCTGTACAAGACCTTTTGTTAGGGGGTTTGCCAAATTTTGGCATGATCTTACAAAATCAATAGTTATTACATCATCCATGAGCAACTGTCTTATATAACTATGTCTTATGCCAATATGCCTAGACTTGCCATTGTATATTTGACTATATGCTCTAGATAATGTTATCTCACTATCACAATGATTTGATAAAGATGGCATTAGTTTAGGCCACAAAGGAATTTTTACCAATAAATTCCTCAACCATTCTGCCTTTTTACTATAAGATGCTAATGCAATAAATTCAGTAGCCATGGTGGAATCCATTATACATGTTTATTGTCTAGAACTCCAAGAAATATCTTTTCTATCAAGCACAAAAATCCACCTGCTTGTGGATGCATGATCAATCTGATCAGTAATCCAAATGGCATCAGTAAATCCTTCTAATACTAAAGGATAGCTAGAACAATATATACTATAGTCCATGGTGTGCTTTAAATATTTTAAAATTCTATACACTACTTGTCGATGTAATCGACATGGATTACTAGTATACCTAGTAAGCCTTCCCACGGCGAATACAATATCAGGCCTAGTACAAGTCATTGTATACATGAGACACCTTATAACACGAGCATACTCTAATTGGGATATGACTCTTCTTGTGCTTAGGTATAGTTTTATGCTTGAATCAAACGGTAAGGATATTGGCTTGCAATCAAAATGATTGAACTTTTTCAATATTTTTTCAATATAGTGTGACTGGGTCAATATCAGACTATTGTCTTTTTTTAAACTTTTAATACCCAAAATCACATCAATAAGCCCCATGTCTTTTTTACCAAACTTGGATGATAGTAATGTTTTTGTCAACTCAATATTTTCATTATTTTTTCCAAAAATTAACATATCATCCACATAAAGACATAATCACACCTTTGTTTCCTTCGAATATACTATAAACACATTTATCATATTCATAAATTTGAAAACCATTTGCAACAATGACATTGCTTTGGAGCCTATTTGAGACCATATAATGATTTTACAAGTTTGCAAACTTTGTGTTCTTGTCCTATCACTATAAAATCTTCAGGTTGTTCCATATAAATTTCCTCATCTAGCTCTCGCTTGGGAAATGTCATTTTTACATCCATTTGATGGATTTCAAGGCAATAAATTGATACTAATGCTATCAATGTTCTTATAGTAGCAATTCTTACAATCGATGCATATGTATCAAAATAATCAAAACCTTCATTTTGAGTAAAACTTTTTTCTACTAATCTTGCCTTGAATTTATCAATGGTTCCATCAACTTTCATCTTTTTTTTGAAGATCCATTTGCAGCCTATTGGTTTTGATCTAGGCGGTAGGTTAACCAATTTTCAAGTCATATTTCCCAACATACAACTTTTGATCATTAATTGCTTCTTTCCAAAAAGCAATATCTTGAGACTTCATTACTTCCTCAAAAGTGAAGGGATCCGATTTAATTATCGACATGATTATTGTTTGTCTCACACATGTATCTCTAGCACCTTTAATTAGATACACAATGAAGTTAGAGCCAAAGAATTTTTGTTTCCTCACCCTTTTACTTCATCGTATTTCAAGAGGATCCTTTATGGCAATTATTTTTTATGTTACCAATTTTTCTACAAGTGTATCAAAATTAATAATTTTAGATATGGTAGAAAATCTAGATTCATAAAATATGGCATCTCTAAATTTTATAATAGTATTAATCTCAATAAAATCATTACGTTCAGTTAGTAAGAAACTATATAATTTATTATGTTCTGCATAAATATACATTCGACACCTTTCTACTTAGTTTCTTTATTAGAGGTTCTAGTAATCTAATTATAGCTCTATATCCCTAAACTCTAAGAAGATAAATTAAGTTTTCTTTTCTTCCAAAGTTCATATGAGATAGTTTTAATTTTCTTACTAGGTACTCTATTTAATATATAACATTTAGCTAATAATGTTTCACCCCAAAAACCTTTACTTAAACCCGATTTAGAAAACATTGAATTTACCATTTCTATTAGTGTTCTATTTTTTTTTTCTACTACCTCATTCTGTTGCGGTGTGTATGTTGTAGATGTTTCATGTATTATGCCAACAAATCTATAAAATCAGAAAATTAACATTTACCACCTTTGTCACTCCTAAGAACATTAATCTTTGTATTACATGTATTTTCTATTGGATAAATCTTTAATAGATGAAAATCTATACTATAATCTAGAAGCTCATATTAAATCATTAAAAATTATTATAGAAAAAATATACATGAATCCATGTTGATAAACTTGAATAGGATTGGATCTTCCACAGTCAAATCTCCTTAGTTGCTCAATAATCTTCTTCTTGAATGTAAGGAGAAAGAGAGAGAGCAAGAATTATGTTAATTTGACTTGGGGACCATAACTCTTTATAATGTTCTTTATATACTAATTTAATTAGGTTCTCATTAACCCTAATTTTATTAGTATTAGGTTTTTACACATTAAAACCCGTACCCAATGGATATCTCTAAAGCCCAATTAATAAATCACTTATTTGGCCCTATTAAAATAGATATCCCATAATATAATTGTTATTAAATGTGTAAATCTATAATAGAAAATATAAAAAATTCTAACAATCTCCCACTTGGGCTACATATGTTTCCTGATACAATTATATTATCTATAATCTTAAGTGCGCACTGAAAAGCTATCCGTCCTGAAATATTCCTTTAGTTATGTTGACGTGGAAAACCAGCCAACCAAATTCTTGAGCCCAATGCCGCACGGATAAGGAGACCTGCAACAGACAAACTCAATAATAGCAAAAGAGAAGAGAAGAAGGAAGAAGAACACACAATGTTTAAAGTGGTTCGGCCTTTTAGAAGTGCCTACGTCCACTGTTTCTGTTATTTCTGGTAGTCTCGCTCTAAGTGTTTCTCTCTCTCTCTCTTTTTACAGAATAACAGCACTCAAAAATTAGGGATCATCTTTACAATAAATGTCTTCCTTTATTTATAGAGGAAGGGAGGCTACAAAGAGAACAAACAGACAAAAAGATCTTGATCCATCGTAATTAATGCTGCTGAAATGCATTTAAAGTCTCTGACTTTTGTTAGGTCAACTCTGGCATCACGTGAGCCGAATGTCAACCCATACTGGTTTGGTGAGATCTTCTGAAATTAAGCTGTTATTAGGTGAAGTAACCTTGCTTATCGTGTAAGATACGCCATCTTACTGTCTTTCACTGGTATTGGGCGAACTGAGGTATAAAACGGACTAAAGCTTCGACGTAGCGATCTTGTCTTCTTAGCGACCTGGCGATCTGAACGTCGTTATGACCGTAATTAGAATGTTCGCGATCTTGACTTCGCTAATCTTCTAACGGGCTCGACCTCGTCAGTCATTAAAGCGGTCTCGCGATCTGGCGATCTAATATACCGGGCTTCATACTTGGTCCTGGTGGCTTGGGCCACTATCTCTATGGGCCTTTACCAACCCATTTGAGGAGTCTGAAAAACACCCACAACATCAACCCCCCAGTTCTTAGGTCGTTTACAGCGGCCTGAGAACTATAAAGCGAACTAAGAACTTTACTGCGAAGTGAAAACTTTGAATTCTGATGAGTGACTTTTCCCTCCTTTTTCTTGGACATATGGCAGCACACCCGGTGGCGGTTTGGCTTCTGTAACGTGCATTCAATGCACATCTCTTCGACTGATGGCGTCTTTTGGGGTCACGTCCCTTAGATCGCGCTGCACCGTCAGATCTGAGGCGGTTGGTAAGCCACCAGATCCAATGGCTGGGGACGCGATCTCGGGACCAGATATAAGGGAAGAAATGATGCCCCTTCGCTTTCTGCTTGTCATTTTCACGCTCTAGTCGTCTTCTTCACTCTCTTTTTTCTTCCGTCTACCACCAAGTTCCAGCCCTCGACTCTTCAATTCGCATCACTCCGGCATCTTCTCCGCCTCCGATCACCGGTGAGCTCATTATCTTTGCCGATTCTTCATTTTTCAGCAATTTGTTGTTCTTTTCCTGGTGATGATTTGTTTGTTGCTTGATTTTCTGGCATTTTGTTCTTCTGCTTGTGTTTGAATATCTGCGTCTTTTCACATTCCCTTGGTTTGATCCTTGAGGTTACTGTAGAACACCTGATTGACTGTTTATGGGCTTTAGCGACCTTTTGGTCGCGTATAGGAAGTAGAAAATACGGTCTTAAGGTCGCTAGCGATCTTGTGCGACGTCTGCGACCTGTTTTTAGGAAGTAGTTGAGCAGCGAACTTGGAGCTTTAGATTTGATAGGAACGGTCAGCATACAGCGACCTAATCGCTCCTCTTTGTTTGTAGATGTCTTCAGGTCGTACACGTCCACCACACACCATAGGGGAGGACGATTCCTCTAGTTCGGAGGATCAAGTGAGGGAGGTTCCTCAAGCGTCCTTGCATAGTGGGGAGACCGCTAAGGGGTTCTCAGCTCGGATGAGCTCCGGAGGAGACCAGCCTTCAGAGGCCGGGGACCTCGACCCCGTACAGATTAGGCGAGGTCACTAGATGTTTAAACACTATCCTTCGCGGTTGTCATATGAGGACCTCGTCGGCCTGGGGTTGCAATACCACTTCCCACGGGGTTGTCGTCTTATGAAGCCCTCACTCTTTGCCACCGCAAGCTCGGCGTCACATTTTGCCAATGTCTCCTCGAGCTTCTCTTTGGCGACCTTAAGCTCGTCCTCCTTTTCTTCCTTCATCAGCTCCATATCCAGCACCTTCGCCATTGCCATCGCGCCCTGCATAACAAAAGCGATGAGGAAAAAGAGACCGAAAGAGGTAAGAAATGAAAATAGAAAGGGGATCACCTTAACCGTTTCACGAATTGCCCAAGAGAGCAGATTCGTCCCATGGCTGTTCAGACCATCCGAAAATTTGGCAGAGTTGCCCAAAAAGCCAGGAACTTGGTCAACCATGAGATCGAAATAAGATAGCCCGGGGACGTCCCCAGCAGGTTTCTCTGGAGTACCCTCACGCGGAGGTTCCTGTGATGTGGAAACGACTTGTTTCCCCTTTTCCTTTGCGGTCTTCTTTGCTCGGGGATGTTTGGCGAGGGCATCATCCTTCCTTTTCGTTCCCTACTGAGCTGCGACCTACTTGCCTTTGCCCGCAATAGCAGCCTCTTTGCCCGAAGGAGCCTTCTGAGACACGGGCTGTGCGACCTGAGGAGCTGGAGATTCAACCGTGCTCACGGCTTGATGCCCCTCTTTGGCAACCGCTCGAGATGAGTCTGGAGCGACCGACGATGTCGTGGCCTGACCACTGGTCTGACGAACTCTTTTCTTTTAAAGAGGAACAACCTTCAAGGGCGCCATTTCGGATCCACCCTGCTCGACCTCAAGTGATGGCTCTTCTGAACTTGAGCTCGACTCGACGCCGACTTCGTCAAAAACTGATCTCACAGGTCGAGTACGCCGCGATCCGATATGTTTGGACCAAATCAATCTCTCCGCAGGTTCAGGGGCAAGTAAAAATTGACGAAGCAATTCGTTCATCGGCTTGACGTTGTCCTCGTCAGATTTCTGAGCTGAAAGGACCTCGAGGTCTGTTGTCTCGCCCTGGGACAAACCAAGTAACAGCGCATCGAGATATGCAAAAGAGCAAAGTTAGTTCGTCTAAGAATAAGGTCGCCAGCCACTCATGGGTCAGGAAGCAGTTCGGAGAATTTCCTACCTGGCTCAGCCCGGAAGCTAAAATTCAAAAGATTTAATAAAGAGGGGCAGGACGCATAGAACCAATTGGTTTTGTAATGTCCTATGTTGGATTTGCACTTAGCCTCGCCCTTTGGCAGGACTTCCCTATAAATGGACGACGAGCAAGGAGAGGTATAATAAAAACCATCCCGAGGTCGGCCTTTGCTGGTCGCTTTGAAGGCGTACAAATGCCTTACAATTCCAGGGTAGGAAGAGGGAGACCGTACTTCCTAAAGAAGATCGCTAAAGAAGACAGCTGGGTGTATGAGTTCGAGGTCAATTGGAATGGAGCGAGCTTCAGATCGTTAAGAAGCTCGATCAAGTACGACGGAACCGGGAACCGCAACCCGGCCTCCCAGTGTTGAACGCTGACCCAAAATGTTGACGTGGAAAACCAGCCAACCAAATTCTTGAGCCCAATGCCGCATGGATAAGGAGACCTGCAACAGACAAACCCAATAATGTCAAAAGAGAAGAGAAGAATGAAGAAGAACACACAATGTTTAAAGTGGTTTAACCTTTTAGAAATGCCTACGTCCACTGTTTCTGTTATTTCTGGTAGTCTCGCTTTAAGTGTTTCTCTCTCTCTCTCTTTTTACAGAATAACAGCACTCAAAAATTGGGGGTCCTCTTTACAATAAATGTCTTCCTCTATTTATAGAGGAAGAGAGGCTACAAAGAGAACAAACAGATAAAAAGGTCTTGATCCATCGTAATTAATACTGTTGAAATGCATTTAATGTCTCTGACTTTTGCTAGGTCAACTCTGGCATCACGTGGGCCGAATGTCAACTCATATTGGTTTGGTGAGATCTTCTGAAATTAAACTGTTATTAGGTGAAGTAACCTTGCTTATCGTGTAAGATACGCCATCTTACTGTCTTTCACTGGTACTGGGCGAACTGAGGTATAAAACGGACTAAAGCTTCGACGTAGCGATCTTGTCTTCTTAGCGACCTGGCGATCTGAACGTCGTTATGACCGTAATTAGAATGTCCGCGATCTTGACTTCGCTAATCTTCTAACGGGCTTGACCTCGTCAGTTATTAAAACGGTCTCGCGATCTGACGATCTGATATACCGGGCTTCATACTTGGTCCTGGTGGCTTGGACCACTATCTTTATGGGCCTTTGTCAGCCCATTTGAGGAGTCTGAAAAACACCCACAACAAGTTACAATTTGGTCCATCTATTATAATAGTATGAGATCAAAGCGACATTTGTTATATTTATTCATAACTAGACCCATCAGTAGTCATCATATCAATATATTCAATGACATAGATCGAGTATAGATGCGTAACATGGAAATTACATGTAATGTGATCTCAAACATGTCTATTTTCAACTGGTCCTACTTTAATCTTTAATACAATCAAACACAAATAACATTCAGAGTTCATAATTGAATCATATACTTTATTCTGTAGAAAATAAAGATAAAATATATCTATTACAAATAACATCAAAATACTAACTTCTACTAAACATGCACATCATCAACCAAAATAACACCCATATGAGTAGTGTGCTCATGAAAGACCTTGGGTGGTAATCCCTTAGTAAACGGATCCGCAATTATGTAATTTGTCCCAATATATTCTATAGTTACCTAACGACTCTGAACTCTTTCTTTAACAACAAAAAACTTGATGTCTATGTGCTTAGATTTCATAGAGCTTCTATTGTTATTGGAATAAAACACAGCTGAATTATTGTCACAATATATCTTTAATGGTCTTTCAATACAATCCACAACTCATAGCCTCATGACAAAATTTCGCAACCATATCCTGATTAAATGCCTCATAACAGGCTATGAACTCAGTTGCCATGGTGGAAGAAGTTATGAGTGTTTGTTTAGCATTTTTCCAGGAAATAGCTCTACTAGCTAGTAGGTAAATATAGTCTGATATGAATCTTTTAGTGTCTTGGCATCTAACAAAATCGGAATCAAAATACCCAACGATCTCTAAATGATCTGATCTCTGATATATGAGCATGTGATCTTTTGTTCTCTATAAATAATGCATAACCCGTTTGGCTGCTTTCCAATGATCCATCTCTGGGTTACTTAAATATTTTTTCAACATTCCCACTATGAACGCAATATCTGGACCCGTGCATACTTGAGCATAGATTAGACTTTCTACAGCTGATGCATAAGGAATCTTTTGCATTTCTTTTCGTTCCAACTCATTTTTAGGGCACTGACTAGGCTTAACTTGTCCCATTTAGCTACAGGGTTGTCTCCTGGTGCATAACCTTTCATGTCAAATCTATCAAGAACTTTTTCGATATAACTTTTTTGTGATAACTCAAGGATACCTCGAAAGCGATCTCGTTGTATCTGTATACCTAATACAAAAGAGGCGTCCTTAAGATCTTTCATATCAAAATTTTTTATCAGAAATCTCTTGGTTTCGTGCAATAAGCCTATATCGCTGCTGGCAAGCAATATGTCATCGACATATAACACCAGAAATATGTATTTATATGTCATCGACATATAACACCAGAAATATGTATTTACTCCCACTGAACTTATGATATACACAATCTTCAACTTTATTTACCTCAAACCCATATGAGATAATAACTTGATGAAATTTGTGATACCATTGACCGGAAGCCTGTTTGAGACCATAGATGGATTTCTTCAATTTACAAACCATTTTCTTTGGATCACCGGATACAAAATTTTCTAGTTGCATCATATATATTGTTTCGTCAATGTCACCATTGAGAAATCAATCTTTATATCCATCTGATATAGCTCTAAATCAAAATAAGCCACAAGTTTCATTGTAATCCTAAAAGAGTCTTTCGTAGAAACCAAAGAGAAAATCTCTTTATAATCAATGTCTTTCTTCTGAGTGAAACTCTTGGCAACTAGATAAGCCTTAGATCTCTGAACATTGCCTTTTGAATCCCTTTTGGTCTTAAATATCCATTTGCAACCAATAGGTTTCGCACCTTCAGGCAATTCAACGAAATCCCAAACGTCATTGTTCTTCATGGAATTCATCTCATCATTCATGGTATCAATCCACTTTTGAGAATTAGAACTTTGTTTGGCTTGATGAAAGTTGATTGGATCATCTTCCACCATTCCTATATCAACCTCATGTTCTTAAAGATAAACAACATAGTCATCCGGAATCGCACTTCTCCTTTCTCTAATGGATCGTCTCAATGGCATATCCTCTTGAGGTCGTTGAATTTGCACTTCAAGCATAATTTCTT
Source organism: Dimocarpus longan (assembly GCA_022984855.1). Lineage (NCBI taxonomy): Eukaryota > Viridiplantae > Streptophyta > Magnoliopsida > Sapindales > Sapindaceae > Dimocarpus > Dimocarpus longan. The sequence continues at coordinate 2,493,356 of CM041021.1, forward strand.
CATTTTTCATAGGGAGTTTTTCTACATTGTCTTGATATTCTGAATTTGCATTTTGAACAATGTCAGGGTTAGAAGCCTGATCATTATTAATAGCAATATTAGGAAGAGAAACAAATTACTCTTCAAAGACAATGTCTTTAAACTTATCTCCCCCCACAAACTCAACTTCTTCAAGAAATCTCGTATTTTTTATCTCAAAAAATGATCTAGTAGTGAGATCATCAAACTTAAAACTCCTTGACCGTTCAGAGTATCCAACAAAGTAGCAGCTTACAGTTCTTAAGTCCAATTTCTTTTCATTTGGCCTGTAAGGCCTTGCCTCAGTTGGACAACCCCAAATATATAAATGTTTAATACTAGGTTTCTTGCCGATCCATAGTTCATAAGGGGTTTTAGCTATTGTTTTACTCGGAACCCTATTGAGAATATATGCTGCAGTCTTTAGTGCTTCTCCCCAGAGGGATTCTGGTGAAGAAGAATAATTGATCATACTTCTTACCATGTCTTTAAGCGTTCTGTTTCATCTTTCAACAACATCATTCGTGCTGGGTTTACCTGACATTGTGTATTGCTGGACGATACCGCTTTCCTCTAGAAATTTAGCAAAAAGTCATGGATGTTGTTCACCGGATCCATCATATCTATCATAGTATTCACCCACCACGGTCAGATTTGACAGCTTTAATTTTCTTGTCAAGTTGATTTTCAATTTCAATTTTGAAGGCCTTAAATATATTCAGGGCTTGAGACTTCTCATGTATTAAATATAGGTATCTATACCTTGAATAGTCGTCTATGAACGTAATAAAATATTATTGACCATTCCAAGAGGATGTAGGAAATAGTCCGTAAATATTAGTATGAATTAGTTCTAAAACATCAGAACACCTATTGGCACTTAATCTCCTAATGTTCGTCTGTTTCCCTTTTATACACTCAATACAGACTTCAAAATCTTTCAAATGAAGGGAATCAAGAATTTCATCAAACACAAACCTTTGAATTCTTTGTTTAGAGATATGACCTAAACGTTTATGCCATAGTGTGGTAGAATCCCTGTCAGTTAATTTTCGTTTTGTACCTCGTGAATTTATATGCAATGATTCATTAATTGAGATAATTGTATCCAATAAATATAGGTTATCATGCAAAGATAAAAAAACCAATACCAATAAGATTAGAATCTTGAACAAGAATAAACTTATTATTTCCAAATAAACAAGAATAACCAAATTTGTCCAAAACATAAATTGAAACTAAATTCTGTCTAAAAAACGGTACTATATAAGTCTCTTCCAAATTCAAAAATTGATCAGTCTTTAATAATAACCTAAAAGTTTCTATAGTCTTTACTGCAACTGTTTTGTCATTGCCCACATAAATGAATCTTTCAGCATCACTTGGCTTTCGTCTCCACAGACAACCTTTTCTTGACACGCCAATTGGCGTATTTGAGACATTATTTCTTCATGTGTCCAGCTTTCTTGCAAAAGTAACAGGTAAACTCTCTATCCTGTTTCTTTTACACCTTATGCTATAATGTCCCAACTGCAGCTTCTTTTCCTCTTTTCCTTTTCTTGTCCTTAAAGATAGTTGTTAAGTTAGCACTTTTAACACCTTCTCGCTTCAATCTTTCCTCTTCTTACACATAGTGAGATATGAGCTCTTTAAGAGTCCATTTGTCTTTTTAAGTGTTGTAACTCACTTTAAACTGACTGTATTGTGCAGGAAGAGAAATCAAAACTAAGTGCACCAGCAAATCCTTAGATAGCTGTAACTTTAGTGCCTTTAGTTTGGAAGCGATATGAGACATCTCCATGATATACTCCCTTATGTTCCCTTTTCCATTATACTTCATTGAAACAAGTTTCGTCAAATGGGTACTTGTTTCAACTTTTTCGTTTTTCATAAAACGTTGTTTTATTTCCTCAAGGAACTTCTTAACACTTTCCTCTTCAGACATAGAGCCCCTAAAAGTTTTCAGAATTGAATGTTTCATGATCAAAAGACTCATGTGATTAGAACGGTCCCACTTCTCCGTTCTCTTCTTTTCATCAGTGGAACTATTCTCATTAAGAGATGGAGGTCGTTCTTCTCGAAGTGCAAGGTCAATATCCATGCAACCGAGAACAATCATAACGTTCCCTTTTCAATTCTTGAAATTCGTGTCATTAAGCACAGAAATAGAATTAATATTGGCAAATATTGTTGAAGCAGAAGTAACTGAATCGAGAACAAAATTAAATACAAGCTTACAATCAATTATCATGTCACAAAAAAAATACTCAATTAATAAATTCATACATGACATGATTTAATGATTCCCATAAAGGTGAGCCCTAAAACAAGATATCTAGTACAACATTGATATTTAGTCTTTGGATAGAAATATCAACTGTAAGTGGTACTCTCCATGTAGTAATCAAATATTGACAATTAATCTCGTCAAGTAATAAGTCTTTCTTTGGACCGACTTATTACTCACATAGAAAACCTAATAATCGTCACATATTTATTACCATATGTATGCCCATTATTTGGTCAAACAACAATTTTCCTTTGGGCCGGTCATTATTCACATAAATAATAGACATACACATCTTAATATTTCAAAATAAATAAATTTATAATATAGAAGTTACTTTGACAACATATAATTTAAATTCAATTTATTTTGAAATATTAGATTATATATATTTAAAAATTAAATAAATAAATTTTGCCCTTGAAAACTTTCTTTCAATTAAATCCTCAATTCAACAAAGTGAATATATATATATATATATATCACAAATTCTTATTTCCGAATCAAAAGCAAAACTGTCATCAATATAATTATCATGGATGCATGATTAGTATTATATACGTTGTCAGTGACATATATAACTGAAGCCGCAAGCAAAAGTAATCCAATAACCGCTAAAGATTTCTGAACTAAATCAACAACAAAAATAAAAAAAAAAAATATGTGTATATATATATGGTAGTGAAAAACTAAGAGTAACTAAAGTCAAATAACATTAGAATTTGATTTTGTCACGTTATACAAGATAATACATGCACTGCACACAAAGAGACAAACTTGCCAAAGTTATATGAATCCAAGAAAAAAATATATATTTTATATGACTTTCGTCCCTTTCCCCACAAGCAAACTTGGAATTTTCACTTTATTGACTTTTACGCCTATTGCTTCTGTAAACCACAATATGACTTTAACATATGTTTCATTGATCTTTGTCGTAACCAAAAAAAAAAAAAAAAAAAAAAAACAAAAAACAAAAAATTTAACACAGATCTGACATTCGCTCATAACTTGATGGACTTCATACGGTCATACATATTCTGATTCTAATAATCTGTAACAACACAAAAATAAATCAAATCAATTAATTTCTTAATGATCCAATATGAGTAGGCTCTGATACTATTTCATAATCTAGAAACTCATATTAAATCATTAAGAATTATTATAGAGATAACTTACCTAAATCCATGTTGATAAAGTTGAATAGGATTGGATCTTCCACAGTCAAATCTCCTTAGTTGCTCAATAATCTTCTTCTTGAATGGGTAAGGAGAAAGAGAGAGAGCAAGAATTATATTGATTTGACTTGGGGACCATAATCCTTTATAATGTTCTTTATATACTAATCTAATTAGGTTCCCATTAACCCTAATTTGATTAGTATTAGGTTTCTACACATTAAAACTCATATCCAATGGATATCTCTAGAACCCAATTAATAGATCACTTATTTGGCCCTATTAAAATAGATAACCCATAATATAATTATTATTAAATATGTAAGCCCATAATAAGAAATATAAAAATTCCTAACATTTTCTACCTCAGCTTTATAAATTTTAAATTTATTCAATACTTCATCTTTTGAATGTAACAAATAAATATAACAATATTTTGAATAATCATCAATAAATGTTACAAAATACCTTTTAGCACCTCTAGTAGGATTACTTTGAATTAATTGTAATGAGGATGATGTTTTTTTCAATTTTAGGAAAATGAGTTTTTGTAATTTTTGTTTGATCACATGCTTTACATTTTTCATGCATGTCATAATTATATCTAGGAATTAATTCCATAAAAGTCATATCATGCAACTGTTTAATATGAACATGTTATAAATGATTATGTCATAAAGTTAATGAATCAACAATATAAGCAAAAGAAATATTCATTTTATTGATTTTGAGTTTAAACATACCTTCATACATATAACTCTTTTCCCACGAAAATTCCACTCTTAGACAATACAAATTTATTTCACTCAAATATAAGTTTGAAGCCAAACTTATTAAAAAGACTACCACATAAAAGATTTTTTCTAACTTCTAGCACATGATAAATATCAGTTAAAGTAAAGAATTTTTTCAAATGTGAATTCAAGTTGTACTTTGTCTTTTCCTTTTACTGTTGCAGTAGAAGAATTTTCCATGTACAAGACACTTCCATCTTCAATTGATTCATAAAATGTGAAAAGGCTATGAATTTTGCACACATGTTTGGTTGCACCTGAATTAGCCTACCATGCAAAGTCATCTTCAAAAACATTAATCTTGGATATCATAGCCACAAAATTTGAAATTGAACCTGTATTTTGTTTCTTAAGTAATCGCCATTCTTTCTTGAAATGATCTGATTTACCACAATGGTGATAAAGGTGAACCCAACCTTCCATTTATTACAACTTTTCTCTTCCGGTTACCTTATTAGTGTTATGGCTATTTAGACTCATTATTTTCTTTCACTATATTTATTTTGGAAGACACAAGGGGCTACTCATCATGATTATTACGTCTATTCTTTTCTTCAATATGAAGATGTCTACCCAATTCCTCAAGAGAGATATCTTCTTTTTTGTGTTTAAGACTATGATTGTAGTCTTTCCAATATGGAGGAAGTTTACCAATAATCAAAGAAATAACAATTGACTCATCCAAATGTATTTTGTGTTATCGAAATTGATTTGAAAATATGCATGATTTCATGAAAATGCTCAATAACAGGTCTACCATCAATCATTTTGTATCGAAAATATTTAGAGGTCAAGAATCTCTTACTTGTAGCATTCTCTGTCATATAGTTGGCACCAAGAGATCTCATATTTATTTGGTTGTTGATTTGTTATGGTACTGATCAAAAAGTTCATTATACATTGCATTGCAAAAGTGTCCCTTACATATGTAGTCATCCTATTCCCATTTTTGCTAAGTTTAAGTTTCTACCAAAGTCTCATTTTCATACTTCAGCGGCTTTAGTGTTGTGAGCACAAAAACACCTTTAAGAGTTGTCAAAAGAAAATATAATTTCTTTTGCCAATGCCTAAAATTTCTACCATCAAATCATTTCAATTTGACAAAATCCATAGTTAAATCATGCAGTGATTTTGTTAGTGTCATTGTTGAGTAAAAACGTCTTAAGATTATTGTAGAAGTGAACAAAAATATATCAGAAACTGATAGAGAAAATCTACAGAAACAACCTAGAAAATGAAGGAAAAAATTTGCACTGTTTTGCTACAAAATTAAATCGAATCGTGTAGACTTTTGTTATACAAAATTAGCCCTGAAATAGTCCTGTGTTACACTTAAAATCAGTCGATAAAATTCACCAAATACTGCACAAAAAATAGCCCAAGAAACCTACACAAAATAGCATAAACCAAAATTCTAAAAACTACAGAAAGTTGTAAATGAATGGCTTTAAGACGCGTAACAAAATCACTCTCCTTAAGATGTCATTTGCCTCTGCCAATTCTATGATGCACCAAATTGCGAATACAGTTCTAGGATAAAATGAAGCCTTAGTTTGTCTGTAATCCACACTAACGAAGACAAACTAGAACATTATTGAATAATAACAAATCTATTGTTCACAATTTTCTACTTCTACAAAAAGTAGAATACTACTGATTTTTGTGAGAAACAAAGAGCACTAAAGAAGAAAAGAATAAAGATCTTTTATACTGGTTGTGGCACATATATATATATATATATATATATAGATTTCAAACAAAAACAACCTTTAATAGACACAACCTTTAGTAAAGGAATGTGTCTTTTCATTTTAAAATTTTCAAATTTAATTTATTTTAAAAATTTCTCTAAACCTCACAACTCAAATGTTTGATAACATTTTAAAATTATTTATTGTATTTATTATATCTGATTACAACTAAATAAGTTATATCAATTTTCAATGAGTTAGATATAATCTGACTTATCTAGTTGTAATTAGATATAATAAATATAATCAGTAATTTATAGTTGTTACATGTATCCATACCTAAATACATTGTAGAATGTGTCATATATATATATATGTATATATATAGTCTTTCTACTATAAGAGTAAACTGATTTTAAGAGTAAACTGATTTTAATAATATAAGTTCTAATATTTTGAGCCATTGAATGTATTAACTTTTTTCATAATTAATACTTGACACTAATTATTTGTTTATAATTAATTAATCACAATATTGGAACTGATATTATTAAAATCAGTTCCTCATACACATACACACACACTCTCTCTCTCTCTTTATATATATATACATATATAAAATAAAATTGTTGGTCAAAATCAATATATTATTAGAAAAAGAAAAAACATGCAAAAAATGACAAGGCAAAAAGCTAAAACAAAACAAAAAACAAACTCTAAAATATTACAACCAAACCATGGAACGAGAAAGACAACAAAAAATTCAGCCAAAACGGAACCTTTGCAAATCAAATTGTATAGTATACCTCATTAAAAATCTTACCAGAAAAACTCAATGAGAAAAACCTGGCAAAAAAAAAAAAGAGTGTCCACCCCTAAAGCCAAAACTAAATACATTGATAATGGCTTTTGCCAAGAAAATCATCAAAAGAAAGGGACCCAAAAATACCAAAGCCATCCATCACCAAGTAAAGTAAACAAAATGAGCACAAGAAGTTAAAGCATCTGCAACAGAATTTTCCTCATGATAAATATGAGTCACCATGTAATCTATATCTCGTAAATGAGAAAAACACTTTTCCCAAGTTAAACACCAATGCCAGAGAACCTTAGAAGAGCAGGCAAGAAAAAGAGAAACAACTTAAGCATAATCACCTTCTAACCAAAGTTTCGTCTAGTGATAAGTCACTATACTAGATGGCATGAATAGTAATCGCCAACTCCATCTCAAAAGCATAAACAATCCTTAAAGGAATAGCAAAAGCACTTTTAAAAAAACAACGACAAATCCAAAAGACTCTAGTACAACCAGCCAAACCAGAAGCCTCAAAAGTAAAACCATTTGTATTGACCTTAAGCCAACCCGGATGAGGAGGGAGCCCAAATAACTTCTACAATACGAAAAGAGCTGGGAGGATGAGCTAGAACATAGAGCTTATGCAAGCCAAAAGATCATTCATTGAATTCCACATAACCCCAAAATTGAGAGAATCCATAACAGTCTCAAACATGAAATATCATGACCAAACACAAATGAGAAGGGATGCCAAAACCTACCACAAAATGGTAGGTAAAAAATAGATGCTCCAAACTCTCTTCAGCAGACTAATACAAACAATAGCAAGAAGAGAACATGAATCCATAACGTTTGAAAAATAAATCAATAGGCAATCTATCTTGTAAACACTTCAAACTAGCATAGATTTTGAAGAAGCAATAAAAGCGATCCAAACATGTCTTGCCTAATAAAGGTGGGAACACAATGGAGCTAAGGAAATATAAGCACTAATAGTAGTCACTCTTCCATCCATAGAAAGAATCCAAACTCGTGAATTAAAAAAAGTGCCAATAACCACCCGCTCCATCACATCAATTAGATCTGGATGAGACATACGAACTACAAGAGGAAAATGCCAACTATCATCATAGTACACATCCCCAATACAAGTTGAAAGAAAAAGACCCAAAAAAGGCAAGTCAAAGGTCTTATTTATAAGAGGTTCATCTTTAAATTGTCCGGCCATAGACATTCCTTTGAATGATGATCATCAAACCATTTGGACTTAAGCACCAAAGAAAGATAATGATTTTTCATACCAAGCCAAACAAAGGAAGAAAGGTATACCACCCTAGAAAGAAGTGTATAAGAAATGCATCTAACACAGAGAAACGTGAAAATCATAGAATCCTCAATCTTGAACCTTTAAGCAAATTTCTTAAAGAGAGCTTCATTAAGATTAATCAAATCTCTTAAACCAAGATCCCCCTTAATTTTGATTGATAACAAATATTCCGGGAAATTTCAATGGACTTTCTCCTATAAATAAGGCTTGTTTAATAAAAATTCCTAATTGAAGAAGTAAGAGAACACAGGATAAACGAGAACTAGTGATATATCTGAAAAGAATGAAGAAATTAACCATAAATAACTGACTTAATTAGACACAGCCTATCAGCCATAATAGAGAAACATCCAAGATTAAAACTTCAGACAAATTCTATTAGCCAAAGACAAAATCCATCGTCTACAAGGAGCACCACAAAAAAGGGGGATACCAAGATAGGTTATAGAAAAGCCCCCTCTTTTTATAGCACTAAGAGACAAGATATCATCTAGGTTGGAAGACCGAACACCATCCTTAAAATAAATACAAGACCTCTATCACTGAACACGCTACCTAAACAAATCTCTATAAACCTTAATATTTGAAATTGAAGCACAAAAATACATAAGGATATCATCAGCATATAAAAAGAAAATGAGAAGGTAGTTGCACACCTCTCAAGCTAGAGACACCAATAAGTAAACCAGAAGAAACCAAATATGAGATATATCTGCTAAAAAATTCCTCAATAAGGCAAAAAAGTAGATGAGATAGGGATCTCCCTACCAGAATCCACAAGAACATGAAAAATATCCCTTCGAAGAACCATCAACAAGGACCGAAATCCTTGTGGACTCGAAATAGAAGAAATGTAGCTAATAAAAAGAGAAACCGAAACACCGCAGCACCTCTAATAAGAAATACCAACTAATTAAATCAAAAACCTTTTGAATGTCAATCTTCAAAGCCATGTGACACCACGATTAGTGTTAGAAAAAATATTAAAACATTTTAAAGCCCTTGCTATACAATCTTCGATCTGCTGACCAGACACAAACTTAAACTTATTCGAATAGACGATATGTGCAAAAATAGAACTCAAACAATCTGTCAAAATCTGAGTGATAACCTTGAAAATGAAATTGCGTAAGGCAATAAGACGATATTGATCCACTGAGATAGCCTCAGGGGCCTTAGGCACCAAAACAATGAATTTTGAATTAAATCTAGAAAAGACAACGTACACTAGTACGGAAAAAAAAAAAAAATCCTAAACATATATATATATAATTTCTATGGTCAGTGTCTCTTAACTTTAAAAGTTAGGATGAATCAATCAAATTCATCAATTATATTCTCTTTCCTAAAACATATTCTCTCTCCTATTCAATTCAAATATAATTGATGAATTTGATTGGTTTGTCCTAACTTTTTACAGTTAGAAATATATATATATTTCTAACTTTAAAAGAATATGACAAATTAATCAAATTTATCCATTACATTCCTTTTCCTAAAATAAATTCTTTCTTATATTCAATTCAAGTATAACGAATGAATTTGATTGGTTCATCATAATTTTTTAAATTTAGAAGGTATTGATTCTCTCTCCTATTCAATTCAAATACAATAGATAAATTTGATTGATTTGTCCTAATTTTTCAAAATTACATATATATTTCTAACTTTAAAAAGTTTGGATGAACCAATTAAATTTATTCATTATATTCTCTCTCCTAAAACAAATTTTCTCTTTTATTCAATTCAAATGTAATAAAAAAATTTGATTGGTTCATTCTAATATTTTAACGTTAGAAAGTACTGATCATAAAAGTTTTATATGTATGTATGTATGTATGTATACACACACTTTGTTGTGAAAACAGTATGCCAGAATATGTGAAAATTATTATTTGGTGTGCGCCTCACTTTGATAATTAAGCATCTTTCCACTTCATATTGAAGGAGAGAGTGGTTTCAAATTTCAATTTTTAACTTTCTTTTATTCATATATGCATAAAATTTTAGTGATATTTTCTTTTTCATATATATATATATATATATATATATATATATCTTTGTTGTGAAAGTAGAATTCCAGAATATGTGAAAACTATTATTTGGTGTGCGCCTCACTTTAATAATTAAGCATCTTTCCAGTTCATATTAAAGGAGAGAATGGTTTCAAATTTCAAATTTTGACTTTCTTTTAATCATATATCCATAATCATTTTCATTTATTATTATTATGTTTTTTTTTCTGTAGTTCTATGATGGAAAATAATTTCTCTGGCCCTTTACTATCCGAACTTGGTAATCTGACAAAATTACAAGAACTGTAAGTTATGATAGACACTTCTTTACATTTACAAAAGAACAATGCTACATTGTCCACAATTAATGCATTCCGATTAACATAGTATATGATCTGTAACTATCATATAGATCATAGAATGATGGGTTTGAGCAAGGGTTTGGACAAAATACTGAATAATGCAATCTTCCATGTCTAATTGTGTTAGTGGTTGGGAGAAACATTTGGGATGTTAATGTAACTTGGAATAATTAATTGTTCGTAAGTTGTAACACAAGGTAATCAATACTTGAAGCAAACAAATGATCCCTCAAATATCATGATTTTGCATTGGAGTAAAAATTTAACAGCAAATGCTTTGGTAGATCTAATAAGCTACTATAGATGGTTATCTAATTTTGATAATCAATATGTTGATAGCTGCATAGGCTGCTTGAAAATGTTCTACTTACAAGTTATTAACAGTAACATAAATTTAATGAACTTCCTTTTTTAGGTTAGGCCACTTGTAATTTTAACATCCTTACTTTTTGCTTAGTTTCATACTTCCAACACATTTCTATAACTTTTTATAATTTTAAACTATATGAAAGCACATCATCCTTTAGTAATAATGATTGAGCACTTAGTAATAATGATTAAGTACTTCTATTGATCCTAAGATAATGTTTAAATCTCACTTTTATATTATAACACAAGGTATTAGTAAGTTTCTCTGAATTTAATTCCCTCCCCACCATAAAAAAATAAAAAATAAAAAAAATATAAACTAAACTAAACTAATCTGTATGAAACTTTAATTATTGGAGTTTAGTCCAGAAACTGAGAGGTTTGTAATCCCAGGATCATACAAACAAGAATAAAATTACAGAACCTGAGATACATCAATGCATGCTGTACTAACCACAGTGCGGTCTACAACATTGTTTAATCGCTGGCAACTTGAAGCCTGTAAATACATCCTGGGGCATATCCTGCATATGACGATATTCAAATCGTTATTTATCTCCTCTTGTTCCATTATAGATTTTGTTGAACAAAAAATACTTAACAATGATGGAGTCATGAAAGCTCTTCACATTGACAGTTATATTGCTAGTTCCGGAGTTAGCGGTGAGATTCCTTTGAGTTTTGCTAATCTACGGAACCTGGTTGAAGTGTAAGCACTTATTGACTGTGCTATATCCTTTTTGAGAATTTGAATTATACTAAGAGTAAGATATGTTCTTGTATTGCTCTCAGGTGGGCTTTTGACATAGAACTCAGAGGAATGATACCTGACTTCATAGGAAATTGGTCAAACCTTAAAACATTGTGAGAAATTAATGCTTAAAGCATTGCTACTCAAGCTTATTTCACATTCTACCATTAATGAATAATGTCTGTACATGCTAGAAATTTCTATTCAAATATGTTATTGTAGGAGGTTTCAGGGTAACTCTTTTGAAGGTCCGATACCATCATCCTTTTCCAACCTGATTAATCTGACAGAGTTGTGAGTATCTATATTTTTTATTTTCTTTTGTTTGTATATTATAATATCAATGCTAATCATCTAGTGAAAATTTAAAATGTAGAAGAATAAGTGATTTATCTAACGGGAGCTCATCGTTGGAATTTATAAGGGAAATGAAGTCTTTGAGTCTCTTGTAAGGCATGCTCTGATTTGATATTTTGTGACCCCTTATGCATACTTTTCGTTTGTCCTTTTCTTTCTTCACTCATTCTTATACACATTGGTTACGTCTACCGCAGGATTCTAAGGAATAATCATATTTCTGATGTAATTCCATCCAATATTGGAGAATTCCAGAGTTTGGAGTATTTGTAAGTTATTGCTTCTTATGGTTGATTCTTCATATACATTTTGGGTCACCATGCGTTTGGCGTGATTGATTCGATCACATTCGTTGGTATCAGGTGTAACTAATAAACATTGTGATGCTTCAAATATTGTGTTAAAATTTTAGCCATTTATTGGCTTAGCTATATATATATATATATAGTAATAGTAGGTGCCTCATTAAATAAAAAAAAGGAAAAAAAAAAAGCCATTGAAGCATGGAGATACATATTGACTAAAGTAAATATGCTTAATAGTGAAGAAAAACATGCATATTAAACTTCTTAACATTGAATCATTGTAAGTTACCGCCATTGATTTGTACCGCCATAGATTGCCTATATATAGGAAATTGTGTTTAATTCTTCAGTGTCCCATCTCAATTCAATAGAGAGTTTTCTCTTCTCTCTCTTGTGGTTGTCTCCCAAAGTTTTAGAGATGTCGTAATTATATTGGTTTAATAAAATCCTTTTAGTTTTAGTCCGTAGATGTTTTCCTCATATTCAAAGTTTTATCAGATAAATTTTGTGTATTTTATTTTTAGTCATTCACATTTAATATTATTTTCAATTTAAAATTTACATTGAGAGTAAAGTAGTTTTAGTTTTTTATAACATATTGCAATTGAGTTACGGAGCATTTTTCTTCAGAGATTTGAGTTTCAACAGTATAAGTGGAGATATTCCCAACTCGCTCTTCAATTTGAGTTCGCTGACTTACCTGTAATTATAATCTCTACTTTACAATCCATTTTTCCTTAACATGCACACCTTATATTAGTGAAGCATATAATGTTGCTTTCTTTGGTAGGTGTCTCGGAAATAATAACTTAAACGGTACCCTGCCCTCACAAAAGATACCATCACTTTACAACATGTAAGTACTTCTGACAGACTTATAAATTCAGCATCACTTGAATGTACCAAAAATGGAGGTCATAACCTTCAATATATCATTTTAATAAGGGAAGTTTTTCATGTTAAGTGTTGGCATGGAACAAGAAGAGGGTGACATAATCCTCGATTCAGACTTCACAATCCAATAGAAATCGAAAATCTTTACTGCTTGCAAATTGTACCATTAAGCTGTGTAATTAAGCCTGTAATGTAGACAAGTTGAGGTCTCGGATGGCGAAAAAGCTTGTAGTGAAAGATCAATGTGACTGCAGTAATGCCTGAACATTTTACTGATCAGTAGCTTGTTGGTTGAATATCTTGTCCCCATATATGATTGCAGAGATGTGTCATACAACTATTTAATCGGCAGCTTACCTTCTTGGATCAATGAACCAGATTTACAACTGTAAGTCTTTCAATTATGGGATTAAATATTGTTTATATCATATTTTATATTTCTTAGTTTTGAAATCTCCGGTTTAATTACCTTTTTGCTCTTCCAAATAATATTGAGTAAAAGAAAATAATATTAACATCTTCCCAACAATCATTCAATACTTTCGTTTCTAATGAGGACTGCATTCGTTTAATTGTGATCAAATTAACATTCATATTTTGCGGGGTGATGTGCAGGAACTTAGTTGCCAACAACTTTACGATAGAGAAATCTGACAGCAGGTAATTATCTGGTTTCTATGTTCTATTTGATGTTTGAACCTCTTCTAGAATAAATTATTTCATGCATTCATCAACTAGTCATGATACTTGCATATGATTATCGACATCTAATTAAGTTGATCATATGTCATGAGGCTACTAGACATGATATGGAAACTCTTAACATGCTACTCTGTCCTTTCAAATATATTAGAATAATTATGTACTGAAGAATAACCTAGCTACTTCCAATATTACAAAAAATATTACACTTTCACTGGCATTAATGCATCAAGTAATTGTAATGTCAGTATTTCTGTTGCCTCTTGATCACTGGAAATTATGATAGATCATTTCAAGTCTTTCCTTACAATGATAATTCTTAACTTGCTACTATTTGGGAGCCTTATCATTGGTGGGGCTACTTTTTATCAACTTAAACTTGTGGTCATAATGGTTACTGATATGATACAAAAGCTTAGTTTGTTCAAGTACTAACGGGTTTGTAATCTACATCTGTATTAGGATTTAGGATTCTGTCCATGTGCTAAGCCAATTGATTTGAGACGTGAGGGGATGTGTTAGAGAACATTATATCATTAGTTGAGTTATTTCTAATCAATTTAAATTTTTGGATATAATAGTTACAGTCAGCTACGATCAAGAGAAAAAGTTTTCAAAAGACTGAACTCATCCCAACTCATAATAATGAATTTATCAAGAGAAAATACTACTTTAGTAGCTAGTTCTTGGCATTTGACACAATCTGCAAGCTTTTCATTTGACTACATTCCTCTTCTTCCCTCAGTGTTTTGTCATCCAAGCTAAAGTGTCTCCAACGGAACTTTCCTTGCAATCGAGGATCTGGTATTTGTAAGTACTACTTTCCCTAGTAATTTGAGCATATGATATCTAAAGCCGGGTCCTAGGTATGTGTGGAAGGTGTGACCGCTAGTGCTCCGATCCCCCCTAAGTTTGGGGACCCAAATTTTATATATTTCCAAATTTTTTTATTTAGCTAGTTTGCAAAGTAAATATATAATTAATATTTCAAATAATACTCAAAGAATTAGAAAAGTGTGTGGCAAAGGTGTCTTTTGTTGTTTGTCAAACCCAAGTTTGAATTCTTACACTGCAATTTTTTATTCCTTGTTTTATGGAAAAAAAAAAAAAAACAATGGTTGCCAGGTTGGAACCTAGATGGTGGAGCATGCATCCATAGATAACACTTTGGTACATATTTGTTTCTTGTTTTGCGGGAAAAATAAACAATGGCCGCCAAGTTCGAACTTGGATGGTGGATTGCATCCATAGATAACTTCAGTACATTTTTTGTTTCTTGTTTTGCGGGAAAAATAAACAACAGCCGCCAAGTTCGAACCTGGATGGTGGAGCATGCATACATTGATGACACTTTGGTTGCCAGTGTACCCAATTGTGCTACTCATTTTTATTATTCTAATTTATTTCAATGAATATTTCTAGACATGAAAGGGCTCAAAGTTGACACATTCACCAATATTTTCGACGGTCAAACAAAATTACAACTCTAAATTATTGTTTTTTTTACAAACCAAAAATATGATAAAATAGGTTATATATATATGGTTTTAAAAAATTATTTATATGAATAAAGGGCCTATCTTAGTTTCGTACCAAGTTTCTAAAATGTCAATGTTGGCCCTGATGATACAAAGTTCATAGGTATAAATAAAAAATTTAAAAGGTTTCTCCCCTTGTATCTCATTTTATGAGGAGAAGAGAAGGTTTTATAGTACTATGATAAGAATATTAGAAGATGGTCTTAGAGGGTGAAATAGAGGCAATCACAACTTGGATCACTAGTTGGACCTTGTAGCGTAACTAGTGAAAACTTCTTGAGACAGACACGACTGACTTGCATCGCTAGTTACATCCTATAATGCAACTCGTATTAAATCACTTGAGAGAATTGCGACTTGCGTCACTGAATGCAAGCAGGGATGCAACCGGTAACCATTCGCCCGAAACGAACGCAACTTGCATCTCTAGATACACCCTGCATTGCATCCAACGACAGAAGGACCTATAATATTATTCTTTATTTATATTTTGATATTATTTTCTTTTATTAGTTGGTACTATTTCCTTTGAATTAATTGATGTTAGTTATTTTCTTTTAGGTTTCTATTTCCTACAGAACTATTGTTTTCTAAGAAGGTTAAACTTATATTGTTATAAATAGGAGTTAAGAACTTAGGTTTGTATTATTTTGGCATATGAATAAAATATTGTAACTTTGGGAAACAAAACACTTTATGACTTGAGTTGGCTATTCTGAGAGAAATTGTCTATGCTAGGTTAGGTCTATTTTGTGATGTAATTCTAAATGATCAATTTACCCAATTTTATGGTCTAATTGGTTCGTTTTAAACCTAACTTTTATATTAAGTTAGGATTTCTAAGGCTTTTCATGAGATTTATTTCTAATGAGATCCTCAACATATTATCATAAAAACTCAGTTGATCGTGAGAATTTTTTTTTTTCCCCAGTTAAAAGCTGAAGGGAATTCTCTTAAGTGTAATTTAAGCATAAGAAAACATTTAGACCAAGTAACATTATAAATTGAGGATTAGGTGCAAACTTGGCACACGAGTCATAATTTGGTTTCCCTTAATAAACAGCTCAACTATTTATCTGTACAGATTATAACTTTTCGATCAATTGTGGTGGTCAACAAATTGCATCTTCTAACGGCATTGTATATGAGAGTGATGACGCGCCTCTTGGTCCAGCGTCATATTTTGTGACTAACTCAAGCAAGTGGGGGGTTAGTAATGTTGCATTTTCTTATGATATGGTTCGTCCCCGGTACCAGACTGATTTTATTGACCCAGAATCTGAATTCACAAATACACCGGACCCACAGCTATTTGAGACAGCGCGTACCTCAACTTCATCACTAAGATATTATGGTTTAGGACTTGAAAATGGCATCTATACTGTGACCCTCCAATTTACAGAATCAATTATTTTAGATAATACTACACGGCAGGGACATGGAAGGCGTGTTTTTGATATATATGTCCAGGTATGTATTATATAGTGCGATCATGGTCAATGTACTCATATTTTTTTATCTCCCTAGTATTGTGCCATGCTATAATTGACTATCAAATGTCTCATGTAGACGTTTTGATCAAGTTGTCAAGACAATGTTATGTGTATATCTGGCACAAATTTATTATCTAATTGGTTGAAGTTTTCGCTTTGAGGATCTCATATAAGAATTAAGTGACCAAGTAATGACATCATTACCTATTTCACTGAGGCTTATGCATGCTTGGAGTTAAAGCATGATGGTTGGAATTGAATGTTTCTGTTTCCAAAATACTTCTTGTTATTGATAATTTATCTTCCAGGTCTTAAATCTGTTTATTGCAGGGCAATCTTGTTTCAAAGGATTTTGACATAAAAAGGGAAGCAGGTGGAGTCTCTAAAAGAGCTGTTAAGAGAAAATTCAAGGCTCACGTATCAGAAAATTACCTGGAAATTCACCTATTTTGGGCTGGAAAAGGGACTTGTTGCATTCCTAGGCAAGGCACATATGGACCCACTATTTCTGCCATCAGTGCTACACTAGGTATAAATGTTAAGGAGTCTTATACCGTTAGTTGGGTCATTTCTTATCAACTAAAATTTATGAGTCTAATTGTATCATAACCTAGTTTGTCGCAGAAGTCTTGGATTCGCTTCTTTCTCTCTCTTTCTTTCTTCTTCTTCTTTTCCATTTTTTCATTTAAAGTCTCCTTACAACATATGATATTAAGTCATGACTACTGAGCTTGATATAGATTTCATACCTACAGAAAAGAACAGAAGCATCGGTCTAATTATGGCAACTGTTCGCAACGTTGGGCTGCTAATCTTTCTATTCCTTATTGCAATTTTCTGCAATTTTTGTAGAAGAAATAAATCTAGCAGCAATGATGATGATGGTAAAGCAAAAATTCTTTTCATAGAAGTACTGATGGTTGCTTTACTTACAGAATGTGCTTGACCAACATTTCTTTCTGACCTTTGAGGTTCCATTTGTCTGCCATGATTAGATGATTTAAAACATTAGCAACTATTACCATATTAATTATTTCCACATCATATTCTTCCTATTTATATTATTTCCTTAGCATGTTATTTCATATTTCAAATTTGATTCTCTTTTGTAAGTTATAAATAGGTTCTGTTTTGTACATTCTAAATTATAGTCAAATACACAATATTCATCATACCTTATCAGCAACAATTTCTCATTTATAAATTGACATTATATTCCATAAAGTATTTGATTAGACCAACAAATGTAAACTGCAACTGGTGTAGAATTTGCAGACTTTCAAGGGATAGACACTAGACCACACACTTTCAGTTATGCAGAATTGAAGACTGCTACAGGAGACTTTAGTCCTACAAATAAGCTTGGAGAGGGAGGATTTGGACCAGTTTATAAGGTAAGTACATCTCAAAGACATGATTGAACATAATCTGCAACATGATTGTGAAAGGCTAATGAATAGGTGGCAGGTCTTCAAACTTTTAATTTTTCTGACTTGTTACATTGGGATATTGCTCTCAATAGGGAACACTTAGTGATGAAAGAGTAATTGCAGTAAAACAGTTGTCTCTAGCGTCCCGCCAAGGGAAAAGCCAATTTGTTGCAGAAATTATTGCTATATCTGCAGTGCGGCATCGTAACCTTGTCAAACTATACGGATGTTGCATTAAGGGAATAGAACGACTCCTTGTTTACGAGTATATGGAAAACAAGAGTTTAGATCAAGCCTTATTTGGTATGATAAGAGTATTGTTCCAGCATACTCGTATGGTGTGAAAATGAATGTTGAATGTTTTATATGACTTTCATGAAGCAGGACAAAAAAGTTTGAATCTCAATTGGACAACGCGCTATAATATTTGCTTAGGAGTGGCAAGAGGTCTAACTTATCTTCACGAGGAATCAAGATTTCGAATTATACATAGAGATGTCAAGGCCAGTAATATTCTGCTTGATCTTGATTTCACCCCAAAAATTTCAGATTTTGGATTGGCCAAACTTTATGATGATAACAAGACTCATATAAGCACCTGCGTCGCTGGAACAATGTAGGATTTTGAAAAGTTTACCTTGTCATTTTCTTCCCATATTTGTTAAATTTGTAACATTTACTTTTCTTGCAAATACATGTAATGATCTCTGTTGTCATGACACAGTGGGTATCTTGCACCAGAATATGCCTTGCGTGGACATCTTTCAGATAAAGCTGATGTATTCGCCTTTGGAGTTATGGCTCTGGAGATTGTTAGTGGGAAACCAAATTCAGATTCAAGCTTTGATGAAGAGCAGCTATATCTTCTTGAATGGGTATGGTAAATAATTTGTCCATACTTCGTTTGCATATCTATCGTTCACATTATAATAACAATATTTTCTTTCTTCTAGGCTTGGCAACTATATGAGAACAACCGTAAAGTTGAATTGGTGGACTCAAGATTATCAGAATTTAACGAGGAGGAGGTAGAACGTATGATAGGAGTAGCCCTTTTATGTACTCAGACATTGCCATCTATGCGACCTACAATGTCCCGTGCAGTTGCTATGCTTTGTGGAGATATGGAAGTGAGCAAAGCAACTACAAAACCAGGATACTTGACTGATTGGAAATTTGATGATATCACCAGTTTCGCAACTGATGATGAGACAACTAATGGAACTGCTAGCTATTACACAACATCAAGTACAAATATGGCGGCTGAAGTTCACCATTCAGCTGAAAATTGCACCCGCCCCATTCTCCATGACACTATGTAGGTGATGAGAGACACTTGTCTCTTGCATTTTCATGTTTAGAACAAAAGTGAGCTAATTGATAACTTTATATTTATAGAGTTATTTTATCTTTTTAAATTTGAATTCTTGCTTAGTTCTTAATATTTTTATTATTATTAAGTAAATTATTTCATATTTCTTTTATTTTTATTTTCAGAATAAAATTGGTTAAAAATGCACATGTGGACCCCACCAAGTAATATTGTTCAAGACAAGATCATCGCTACAAAATGAATATCATTCGCAGCAAGTTCATCGCCTCAAGAATTACTCGAGTCGGAGATCGCATAAAGAAATTATTGCGGTTTAAAGATAGGGTATTCTAGAAATAAATATTATGTCATGCTGATGTAAAAAATGATGTAATCAAAATTATGATGTAAGCAATGATGTAATAGAAGTTGACTTGACTGGGGTAGGTGAACGATGATGTAAGCAATGATGCAATTTGAAAGTTGACTTTGAATGGGGTAGGTGAAAGATGATGCAAGCGATGATGCAAAATGGTGGAAAATCAGGAAATGATGATGCAATCGATGATGTAATTGGAGGTGAATTTGGCCTATAAATAGGCCTTAGAATCACCATTCTAACCATTCCATCACAAACCAAAACAATAAGTAGTTTAGAGAAAGAGAGAGAGAGCTTGGAGAGGAGGAGCAAAGCAGAGGAAAAAATTCTACGGTGAAGCTTCAATCCACTAAGTTTTCCTATCTCTTGTTATGTTTAATTTTCTAGTTTTTGTAAATTCTATTATGGAGTAGATTTGTTTTCTAAGGTTATGATGTAGCCTAACTTTGATGTTCCAAACCTTTGTTCAATTCAATTAATGATTTTCTATCTTGGTTGATGCATTTAATATTGTTCTTAATGCTTCTAAATAATTGGCCACTATTTAGTTGAATTGTTAATCATAATGATAGCGGAAGCTAATTTATGTGTCTAGTTCATTGTATTTAATGTCATAAATTACATGTAGGATAGGAATATACCTGCATGGTTTGTGTAGTCTATAAAAGAGATTCATAAATCTTAATGAATCCTTTAATGTTTTGACTTGCATGGGAACATAGCAGTTAATCTTTATAGGGTATTTTCCTTAGACCTCGGGAGGGGCTATGTGAATAATTCAGGGAATCTCGACTAGCAACTGGATAGTTAATTTTTGTTAAAAAGAACAAAGGGGAGGAACAGATTAGTTATGGTGAAATCATAATCTTAGAGTTTTTATTCATTGAATTAATTTTCATTTATTTTCAATTGCAATTAAATTTAATCATAGTTATCAACTCATTCACTCAAATTTCATCTACCAAATAAAAGTTGAGTTATTTTAATTTTGGGCATTAATTAACAACAATCCTCGTGGGACGATACTTATCTCATCACTTTATTACTTGTTCGATTCGTTCACTTGCGATTTTGCACAACAAGTTTTTGGCGCCGTTGCCGGGGATTGTTTGTTTCAATTAATACTAATACTACGTAACTCAATTTTTAATTTGGTCATTTATTTATTTATTATTTTTATTATTTTTATTTTATTTGCTTTATTACTTGTGAATTTTCTGGTATATGAGAAAGTCTGGGGGCGAAATTTTACAATTTGACCCAGAAATAGAGAGAACTTGCCGTAAGAACAGGAAGGAAACAAGAAAGGCTGCAAGTACTGCACTCATGGATATGGCTGAGGGATCAAACAACACACAGAATATTGTACCAATAGATGCTGAAATTCGAGCATTACGAGATTATGCTCTACCCACGGTGGGTAATACTTCAGCGATACGGCGACCGACTATTGCTGCTAACAACTTTGAGATTAAGCCAGCAATCATCCAGATGGTACAAAACAATCAGTTCAGTGGGGCTCCGAACGATGATGCAAATGTCCACATTGACAACTTTTTGGAAATCTGCGATACGTTCAAACATAATGGTGTTACTGATGACGCCATCCGTTTGAGATTATTTCCATTCTCCCTTCGAGATAAAGCTAAAAGTTGGCTCAACTCGTTACCATCAGGGAGTATTACTACATGGGACATCTTGGCACAAAAATTTCTGGCCAAATTCTTTCCACCAGCCAAGACTGCAAAGCTGCGAACCGAGATTGCCACATTCAGACAGCTTGAGGGAGAATCATTGTACGAAACGTGGGAAAGATTCAAGGATCTGTTAAGACGGTGCCCACATCACGGAGTTGCTAACTGGTTGCAGCTACACACATTCTATAATGGTTTGGGGAGTTCCACGAGAACATTAGTAGATGCCGCAGCAGGTGGAGCACTTTTGGGGAAACCCCATCAAGCCGCTTGGGATTTACTAGAAGAAATGGCTGCAAATGCCTATCAGTGGCCATCAGAAAGAGCAGTTCCGAAAAAAGTTTTCGGAATACAAGAAAATGATGTGTTAACCAGGCTTTCCACTCAGGTCGAGACATTAGCCAAGCAACTTGGAAACTTGACAGCTAATGCCATTCATACTCAGTCAGCATCCTGTGATTTCTGTGGAGGGGACCATTCCAACGGGCAATGCGATGAAAACCAGACAGGTCAAGCATTTTTTGTAGGCAACAAGCAACCAAATAACCCGTATTCCAACACATATAATCCAGGATGGAGAAACCATCCAAATTTTTCATGGAAAAACAATGATCAACCCAGACAGTCATATCCACCACCACCTCAACAGCAGCAGGCCAACAAACCATCGCTTGAAGAAGCACTCGCTCAGCTCACCGAAAGGACTAATCAATTTATGACAAGAACAGACATCACGCTTCAGAATCAAGCTGCCTCCATTCGAAATCTAGAGGTACAAATGGGTCAAATCTCAAATCTATTGACTGCAAGACCTCAAGGAACCTTACCAAGCAACACAGAGACCAATCCTAGGGAGCATGTTAAAGCTGTCACATTACGAAGCGGTAAAATGCTGAAAGAGCTTGTTAAAGGAACAGACGAGAAAGAAGGACCTAGCAAAGTAGAAGAAGAAGTGATGGTTGAGCAAAAAGAAGCAGAGAAGCCAAAGTCAAAGTTGTTTCCAGACAATCCGCCACCATACAGACCACCATTACCTTTCCCTCAAAGATTTCAGAAGCAGAAACTAGATAAGCAATTTTCTAAATTTCTTGAAGTTTTTAGAAAATTACAAATTAATATTCCTTTTGCAGATGCTCTCGAACAGATGCCCAGCTATGTGAAGTTCATGAAGGAAATCCTATCAAATAAAAGGAAGCTGGAAGAACATGAAACGGTAGCTTTGACCGAAGAATGTAGTGCAATCTTGCAGAAAAAGCTACCACCTAAACTTAAAGATCCAGGGAGTTTCACAATTCCTTGCACCATTGGTGATTCATTCTTTGATAAAGCATTATGTGATCTTGGTGCAAGCGTTAACTTAATGCCTTTCTCTGTTTTCAGAAAACTAGGCTTGGGAGAAGCAAAACCTACTACAGTATCTTTACAGCTAGCTGATCGATCAATCAAGTATCCAAGGAGAATTATAGAAGATGTACTGGTAAAAGTAGATAAATTCATATTTCCTGCGGATTTCATTGTGCTAGACATGGAGGAAGATCAAGAAATACCCATCATCTTGGGTAGACCATTCCTAGCAACAGGGAGAACCCTTATTGATGTACAGAAAGGTCAACTCATACTTAGAGTTCAAGATGAAGAGGTGACATTCAATGTGCTGAAAGCTCTCAAACATCCACATGATGTTGACAACTGCATGAGGGTAGATGTAATGAAAGAATGTATCAAAGAAAATGCTAAGTTTTACAAAGAGCGCACAAAAAAGGGGCAGGATCCACGTATCCTAAATAGGGAGTTCACTCTAGATCGTCGATTCAAAGTCAACAGAAAAAGACTTAAAGCTTACATGGATGGTGGAGAGCCCCAACAGAAAGCCACTATTGCGCTTTCAGACCCAACTTAAGGCGTTTTTCAACAGTCAAGCTAACGACTATAAATTAAGCGCTTCTTGGGAGGCAACCCAAGTTTTTCTCTTTTTAGCTAGTTTTTCTCTGTTTGTGTGTTATTATGTTCTTTGTGTGTTTTTGTTTTTTCTTTGATAATTTTTCTTTCTCTTTCAGAGATGGAGACAAGTCTTGCAGCACTGAAAAATCATTTCCCTACTCTACCCCAAGATGTACTCAGAAAGATTTACAAGTGCAGACTCGAAAGAATGAGGGCACTAACATCTTTAGGTCTTCCAGAGCATATTCGGTGGATCATCGAAGCTAAGGTACGTTTAGCAGGTGAGTTGAATGATTCATTAATTAAACGTTTACCAGGATTAGGAATAAGTTCTTACTCAAAGAAGAGGAGAGCTAAGAGAATGGAAGTCTGTCATAAGTGTGCGAGATGTAACTGCGACACAAGCTGTAAAAATCTTGGATATTTATCCATAAATCGAGAAGATAAAATCAAATGCATAAAGGATGGACTGAGTAAGGAGTCTCTGGATAACATCCGTGAGACTCTTGAGACGCATCCTTGTGGGAAAGTTCAACGTATTCTTTTAGAATTATGGGAGTTATTCAGTAAAGAGAAACAGCGTTATAGTCTTGGGAATCTGACTGTAAAAGACCCTGTTTGCCAGTTTATAAGAAAACTGGATGGGAAGCCAATCCTCAACTCATAGAAGTTGTTTAAGCCGTTTCTGGACGTAAAACCAGAGGAAGATGTGAGCCACAATCACAACTACTGTAGCATCAATTTTTTCTTTGTTTAGTAGTCTGTTTCAAATTTTTTTGATAATTGTGTTTACTTTTCCTTACCTGTCCTTTTGGATTTTTCGGTCGTTTCAAGCTTTCTTGATAAGTGTGTTTACTTTTGACGTGTCATCACTGAACATTTATTTTTAGCAGCTCTTTTCAAAATTTTTCGATGTCTGTGTTTACTTTTTGACGTTTGTATTTACTTTTTCGATGTTTGTGTTTACTTTTTCGATGTTTGTGTTTACTTTTTGACGATTCGTCGCCGAACTTTTTGAATTTTGTATTTTAGCGGCTTGTTTTAAATTTTTTTCGAAGATCGTGCTTTCTTTTTGACATTTCTACACTTAACATTTCCTTTTCCCTCTGACCAATACTGTGTAACATCGTAAAACTGTTCTTTTACTCTTTCCTTTTCTTTAAATAAGTGTTTATGACTGATAACAAATAATTCGTTTTCTATGAAAAAAAAAAAAAAAAAAAAAATGGCAGAGTCCTCGAGTAGTAAATTCAAAAACATCTGTGTTTTTTGTAGCCCAAAGTCTGGTATGAGTACACAATATTCAAAAGCAGCTGCTGAACTTGGTACGGCTTTAGCTACCCGAAAAATAGATTTGGTGTATGGAGGAGGCAGTTTAGGACTGAGGGGCTCTGTCGCAGTAACTGCAACTGTTGGAGGTAGGCAAACCCTCGGTGTCGCAGTAAAGCCTTTGGCTGAAAGGAAAGACATCATCGGTACGAGCATAGGTAATGAGTTTCAGGTTATAAGTATACACGGACGAATGGCGTACATATTACTCAATGCTGATGCCTTTATCGCGTTACCTGGTGGTTTGGAAACATTTGAAGAAATCTTCAACATTGCGTCCTGGGCCCATTACAACATTCACAAAAAGCCATTAGGTTTGCTTAACACTAACGGTTTTTATGATGGTTTATTGGCTTTTCTTGATCATGCTGTGGAACAGGGTTTTATGACTCAAGCAAACCGGCGTATTCTAGTCTCAGCTTCCAGTGCTGATGAACTGATTGACCAACTGCAAGACTTTGTACCCGAAGTTGATCCAATCATGTCACAGGTGGTTTGGGCTCCTGAATCAAGCGGTAGCAAGAAGCGTGCACTGGATCTTAATCTCCGGTTGTAACTTTCTTATCCTATGGTTTTATTAATAGCATTTCCATTTAAGTTTTTCTTCTTTTTATCTTACTAGACATTGGGGACACTGTCTCAAATAAGTTTGGGGGTAGAGTTTGCTATTATTAAAACCATAAGATTCAAAAGCTGGTCCGAGTTGAAACTAAAAGATGGCAGAGTAAGGAGTACTTTTGTGCTCTTGAGATGCATCTTTGTTTTCATTTAAAAAAAAAAAAAAAAAAGATTTTCATTATTTGTTTTATTATTTTTCTTTCTGCCCTAACAAGTCGACTACTTACTTTGTATTTATTAATGGAGTCTTAATGCATGTTTTTGGTTGAATATCGTTACTAAGGAATAGTCATGAACATCTTTGCATGATTTGAGACTTTTGAATGTCATGATCTTAGTTAATTGAGTGGATAAATATTATGTTTACATGAACTGTGGACTATTAGTGGAGATTATCCTTGGTGAGGATTTGAGCCTTTTAAACGTTTCATTTTGAGAGATTTATTTGTTTCTACTCTTAAACACTCTTCACTTTGTTCTTAATAGATGATCTCTATAGGTTTTGCATTGAATACTGAGAACAAATCATTATTGTAGATAACATGAGTTGCTTTGATTTGAAAATTGGATCGACTTCTTAGAAGTAATATAGGTCAGTTCTACTCTACAAAAGCCTACTTTCCTACTTTAAATTGAGACACATCATAAAACCTTTGAAGCCAAACACTTTAAATATTTTTCTCTGTTTACCGTTATTAAATGACCCTATTGAGCCTTTAAATTTAGTCATACCTTACGAAGTTTGGGATCATGCGATGAAGTAAAAGAGGAGAAGGGAATTGAAGTGTTAACATTTACACAATGTGTTTCTAAAAAAAAAAAAAAAAAAAAAAAAAAAAAAAAAAAAAAGAGAAGTTGTGATGAATTAAGGAGAATAAATGAAGTACTTTGGTATGATCATATGTTCTTGTTGAACCTGTACCTTAAAATTTCTTACATGTCAATTAACCATAGCCCAAATACAATCTTTAATAAAGCCTATTGATCTTCAAGAGGAAGTCCAATTTGAGAGTTGAAGTCTGTCATCATGCTCTATCTACGTTCTTAGTATTTGATTCCAATCATGAGATCTATTCACTTAAAAGTGCGGTTCTTTTAAACGTCTATATTCATATGTGATGTAAATGACGCTTGCTATGCCTTTACATAACCTCTATCACATATGATTGCATGAGTGTTTGCTTTAGGATTCATGAGAGTTATGAGAGATATCTTGTGAGAATTAGAGTCGAAGCGAAATAAGTCCATGACATGTGAATATGATGTTTTGAAATGAAATTGCTTTGAAAGTGGTGTGAGATTGTTGACGATTATGTTTTAGATCATTAGTGACTTATCCTTAGTCCTGATACAAGATCATACATGTATGAGACTTCTGTTAATTTGTATTTAGTGAGATGTTGATAAGTTATAGGTGGAATCTTTTAACGTTTGTGGGTATCGTTGCTGGTAAACCCTCAGGAGACACAACTCCTCCTACTAGGGACACCTAGGGGTTTAAAGGCTTGTGGCATATGCTCAATGCCATCGTGTTTACCTACGAAAATGGATTGTGATTTAATTTTTGTGGTTTTAGCTTAGATTGTTAGTTTTAGTTTTACTTGAGGACAAGCAAAATCTTAAGTTTGGGGGTGTGATAACTTTATATTTATAGAGTTATTTTATCTTTTTAAATTTGAATTCTTGCTTAGTTCTTAATATTTTTATTATTATTAAGTAAATTATTTCATATTTCTTTTATTTTTATTTTCAGAATAAAATTGGTTAAAAATGCACATGTGGACCCCACCAAGTAATATTGTTCAAGACAAGATCATCGCTACAAAATGAATATCATTCGCAGCAAGTTCATCGCCTCAAGAATTACTCGAGTCGGAGATCGCATAAAGAAATTATTGCGGTTTAAAGATAGGGTATTCTAGAAATAAATATTATGTCATGCTGATGTAAAAAATGATGTAATCAAAATTATGATGTAAGCAATGATGTAATAGAAGTTGACTTGACTGGGGTAGGTGAACGATGATGTAAGCAATGATGCAATTTGAAAGTTGACTTTGAATGGGGTAGGTGAAAGATGATGCAAGCGATGATGCAAAATGGTGGAAAATCAGGAAATGATGATGCAATCGATGATGTAATTGGAGGTGAATTTGGCCTATAAATAGGCCTTAGAATCACCATTCTAACCATTCCATCACAAACCAAAACAATAAGTAGTTTAGAGAAAGAGAGAGAGAGCTTGGAGAGGAGGAGCAAAGCAGAGGAAAAAATTCTACGGTGAAGCTTCAATCCACTAAGTTTTCCTATCTCTTGTTATGTTTAATTTTCTAGTTTTTGTAAATTCTATTATGGAGTAGATTTGTTTTCTAAGGTTATGATGTAGCCTAACTTTGATGTTCCAAACCTTTGTTCAATTCAATTAATGATTTTCTATCTTGGTTGATGCATTTAATATTGTTCTTAATGCTTCTAAATAATTGGCCACTATTTAGTTGAATTGTTAATCATAATGATAGCGGAAGCTAATTTATGTGTCTAGTTCATTGTATTTAATGTCATAAATTACATGTAGGATAGGAATATACCTGCATGGTTTGTGTAGTCTATAAAAGAGATCCATAAATCTTAATGAATCCTTTAATGTTTTGACTTGCATGGGAACATAGCAGTTAATCTTTATAGGGTATTTTCCTTAGACCTCGGGAGGGGCTATGTGAATAATTCAGGGAATCTCGACTAGCAACTGGATAGTTAATTTTTGTTAAAA
Organism: Dimocarpus longan; assembly: GCA_022984855.1. Taxonomy (NCBI): domain Eukaryota; kingdom Viridiplantae; phylum Streptophyta; class Magnoliopsida; order Sapindales; family Sapindaceae; genus Dimocarpus; species Dimocarpus longan. The sequence continues at coordinate 2,521,709 of CM041021.1, forward strand.
AGAACAAAGGGGAGGAACAGATTAGTTATGGTGAAATCATAATCTTAGAGTTTTTATTCATTGAATTAATTTTCATTTATTTTCAATTGCAATTAAATTTAATCATAGTTATCAACTCATTCACTCAAATTTCATCTACCAAATAAAAGTTGAGTTATTTTAATTTTGGGCATTAATTAACAACAATCCTCGTGGGACGATACTTATCTCATCACTTTATTACTTGTTCGATTCGTTCACTTGCGATTTTGCACAACACTAATCTCCTATAGTCTTAGATTTCTGACTGTGTAATGTAGTATTAATACAACACAAGGAGAATGGTATTTGTAAGATGTAAAATTTCCATTTATATATCAATTCTGAATTTTGGCATGCATTATTGTTGAATGAGAAGATGGGTTTTAACTTTTTGCGGGTTGTAAATGGACAAACTATACTGAGGCATGCATGCAAATCATATTATATGTACTTGCATAGCAAGTGAAAATCCAAATGTTGTATTTCTCATCATTAGATATATTTTATTCTAATTCATTACATGCATTCAGTGATTCCGGTCTTATATTAAAATTCAGTTGTCAAACATTGGGAAATGACTTATTAGCATAGTTAGTAGGACACCTCTCTCTTCAATAAAGTGCTGGAAATTTAATTCTCATTAAACACTACTGCACAAGTAGTACATTAATGCTTGATTTCGATTGCTCCTTAATTTCGATAGCTCTTGATAAACTTCTTAAAACATTCATCTTTCTCTCTCACGTATTAATAACTTATTGTTATCTAAAAGTTTAGTGTTTTGAGCTATTTGAAGCCCTATTTCTTAACGACTGTAATGTTGGTTTTACCATTTCAATGAACCTCGAGTACTCATTTTCTAGTTAGTTTGTTCTTTGATTTTCTTTACGTTGAAGAATTGCATTATATCATGTTTGTCTACTTAAAAAATATTATAATTAAATAAGTTATAAAATATTTTTAATGGAATTATAAAATAATTAAAATAAAACGAAAACAAAACAAAAAAAAGAATGAGAAGAGTTGTGCAGCCTTCACCTTTTTTTCTTATTTATTTATTTTATTGTGGAGACTGCTTTTTGATCTAAAAAACACCATCAATTCTTGACTTGTCCTGGACCTCCTGGCCGTCCTCCCAATCTAGGGTTTCGTTTTAAATATATATATATATATATATATATATATACACATATATATATAGTCTTGTTTTGTTCGCAGAAGTTTTAAATAAATAGTTAAAAAAATATAATATCTTTTAAAATAAAATGTTAATAATTTAATGGATATAGTTACACTACATAGAATAGTATTAATGGGAGACAATTATAAGAAAAAAAATTATATTTTTTAATATTTTTTAAATTTTTAAATGTTTGATTTTGTGAACTCTAGGATTTAAAACCACTTGTTATTTATTTATTTATTTATTTTTAACATAGTATATATTATAAATACAAGTATAAGTGCTACAGTTGAGGTCTTCTGATGAAAACTCTTAGGTGCAATTAAGAATAAAAACTCTCACTAATTGAGAGAAAAGACCCACACATAAGTTGGGAAATTGACACAAATATAGATCCACGCATGGATGAAAAATGAAACTAGAACCTGACTCACAAAGGAAGGAACAAGGGAGCGGTGCCTAACCTGACTCACAAAGGAAGGAACAAGGGAGCGGTGCCTAACTGCACCTCTCCCCAACTTCCCAATGATTAGTTTTTATCCTACCAATATTGTTGAGTCTAAAAAAGTAACGTGATCCTAATTTAATATAAAAGTAATGTCAAACTATTTGAAAGTATATAAGTTAGGGGGTGTATGTATATCCGTTTAGAGGGGTGCAAATATAGTCTCAAAGTGAAAATGGGATTTGGGCTTTTTCTTATGTTACCATTGGGCTTGATGTCAAAGGGCAGCATTTCTGTATTTGCACGTTGAAAAATTGTACGCTCGTTTTAATATGTAACGCCATTAAAATGTTTAGAATATTGTAATTTAAAAGCACAACACCATATACTATAAAAACGTCAAGCACTTAACTTTGGGCCAAATACAGTAAGTTAATAAATTATGAATTTATTGAAAATATGAAAAGCTCCTCACGTTGTGCAACTTCTAACTTTTTTCATTTAATTTATTTTTTATGTTAATTTATTTTCTAATTAGATTCAATGTATTTTTAAAAACAATATGTGTATAATAATATTCAATATTTTAATATGAGTAATCACTATTTATTTTTTTTACTTTATAAATATTTAATATTTTTATTTTAAAAATATTAGTTAATATTTTCATCAAAAGAAATCTGATATATGGGGTGTATTTACAAATATTTTAATTTTTTGATAGTTTCATAGAGGCAAGATTGGAATTTAAATAAATATATATATATATATATATTTTGGGGTATACATATAGTTATAGAGGGGTGTAAATATCACAAAACTGAAATAATATATCGATTTTGGATTATTCTCTTAGCCCCATTAAATTCGCTATGACCCGTTAAAATTAAAAATATTTTTTTTTTCTTCATAGCGTTATTTATTTATTTTATTAAAAACTGATCTTAAGGTTTTCATAAGACAATTGTTGTCAATTTATTTATTTATTTTTTTTTGAAGTAGTTGTCAATTTAATTTCAAACACGAGTGTATGGTAAAACGCAAATCTATATTTGGTTATATTTTCAGTTTTTTTTTTTTTTCTAATTTGTTTGTTGTTATTCCTATATTTGGATTGCGTAAATAAGTTGGTAAAGGCCCAAGGAACTAATTTACTAGATTGATCCAACATATACAAGCTCAATTTGTCAACGTCCAGCTCACACAAAAACGAGCTCTCAATTTGTCATTACATCTCTCAGGTCGCTGGTCATTTATTATCAAGGCTACCTTGTGCTCAGCTCTAGATCGCACAGAACGAGGCTCAGCTCGCAGCTCGAAGTGCTCATTAAAAGGTAATCTTTTAGAAAGAAAGCAGTCTAATTTGAAGGAGAATCTACTACCAGAATTAGAAATAAAATCAAACTTCTACTTCGATGATATTTATCCTTAAATTGATGGATACAGTTTTAGAAGTATTACAATTAATGTGATTTTCTTTCATGTTTACATTGAATTCATATTGTTACACATCTCACGCTATAAATAGGGATTAAAATTCATTGTAACAACAGAGATACACAGATACACAGAAATAATGAATAATATACTGTCTCTCTAATAACGAAAGAGGCAGTCGTGAACGTAGACATTTTTTTGGATCGAACCACGTAAAAATCTCTTTACAAGCAGTGTTCTTTCTCTTCCTTTTCTCTTTTTTCTCAATCTCTTGCAAGCAATGTTCTTCCTCTTCGTTTTCTCTTTTTTCTCCTTTGTTTTACTTTATATGGAGATATTAGGTCAAGAACTTGGGTCTACCGATTTCGGGTGTCAACATTTATCTTATAGTTTAGTGATGTCTTCCTTCATTCATACATACATACATACATATATTTCATTTTTTTTCTCAGTGCATACTAATATAATTAATTCAATTTCTCAATTTTCAATCATTGGATTAACTTATGTTCATTTGCTTTAATTTAGTGAATACACACTTATACTTAATCAATGATCCTCATACAATGTAATGGTTTAATTAATTTCAATACACATTGAGGTGAAAACTACATATATATAAATATATATATATATATATATCAATATTAATGCTAGCTGTCTACCAAGACTTACTAAAATTAAGCTTTACATATATATCGAAAATCTATTGTTATAATATTGAAAAATGTATATATCAATATCAATGTTAGCTATCTACCAATACTTGCTAAAATTAAACATTATATATGTATCAAAAATCTATTGTCATGATATTGAAAAATATCCACAAATTACTCATATATGCTGGTAAATGCATATATTTATTAAATATTTGAGTAATGGAGGAATCTACAATAAATAATGGTCTTTAAATAAACTAAAAAGGATTTTCACGACTTGGAGACATTAATCAATCCTCATAAATATATATACGTTAGAGTTAAAATTTTTTTTCCTAATATGCATTGAATTTAATGGAGTTAATATGCATTACATTTAACAAAGTTAGAGCGAAACCTGTATGCTATTAGTCAACTATAAGTGAACACTGATAGTTGAAATATTAATTTTATAACGGCAATGCGTACCTAAAAGAAAATTTGTATATATAGCACAATAATAAGGCTTTCAATTAACCTACTTTTTGCTACCAAAGTTTGATCAACTTCTTGATTATTTCTCTTATTGGTCATATTTTTTGGTAGCTCTATTATTCATCGAATATCATCATAATGTTGGTAGCTCTCACAACACATCATGACTTTTTCTTTGCTTTAATGACCATTTTCCCTCTTATTTTTATTATATCCAAATTCGAACATGAACCAATTTTTGTTGGTTCTTCCTTTGACGAACCGAATATTGACTAACTTGATGCATGAACCGATCTGAACACCCCAAAATCGGTTTGGTTTGGATCCGTTCATGTTTTAAGCCCAACCCTACTTCTACCACTATAAATAAAGGAGTCAATTTGAGTAGGACTGTAAGCTTTGGATAGCTAGTTGAACTCTATATCTCTCTATCTTTCTCTTTCTCTCTAAACCTACCCTTTTTTTCCAATCTAATTTCTAACTTGAGCATCATAATATAAATATTGGCCTTCATCTCTTGCTCCTAATGTGTTTACTATCTTTTTCAAGTGTTCACTCTCCGAGTCTCCAGCCAACCCAACTAACCACAATTTCTTCCCTAACTCAGTTGACATTTTTAGAAGAGTAGTGTGAAGCTTTCCAAATATTTTGCTCATAATTGACATGTGAATTATTAACATCTTATAAATCATGAGATAATGTGATAATTAATATAATAATGACAACTCATATGCTATACCATCAAATGAAAAATTTGGAAAGTCTAGTATTACTCCTCTTGGAAACCTATCTCTTGATTGCTCGCCTTTCTCATTTGAAAAGTCAACAAGTTCCACGTGTAATCCCATTTTCTCTAACTTTTTGGCTGAGCCAAAATTAGGTGTGAGCTTGCTTAAATATAGAAGGAAAATTAACCAAATATGGATTTGCGTAAATTGATTTATCCAATAAAACCATAAATGCAAATATATAGATGTCTATGTAAGTTGTTTAATGCATCAAAGTCCTAAAAGCCAAATATGGAATTGTTTTGACCATATATAGGAAGTAAATAATTTTTAACCATATATAACATGTTATATATGTTAACGTCGGAAAATGGTTTCCTTAGTCAACGAGGTTGTTTTCAGGCCCAAGCTACAGTTTTGGATGGTCAATGGAATGCATGCAAAGCAATAAGGATGAGAAGAAGAGATCAGAGGCGAGGAGAAGAGACACAGGAGATTTTTAGAGTGGTTCGGCCCAAAACGATGCCTACGTCCACTGTTCACTCTCTCACTATTTTGGCAGAGTAACGACACTCAGAATCTTTTTTTTTTTTTTTTTTTTACAATGATAATCCTCCCTTATTTATAGAGAAAGGGGAGGAGCTACAATAAAAAAGAATAAAACAATGATATACAGTTAACTACAGTTACAATGATGGACAACATTTAATATGCCGGGATCTTAATTAATGCGGCTGACAGTGCATTAAATGCGGCCGAAAATATATTTAATGCTGCCGAATCCGTCGCTTCTGAGGTCTGCCCGAGGGAGATTCCGGGTGACTGATCTAAATATGTCATGATGGGTTATCGGGATCTTGATCATAGCTACTGGTCGACATAGCGTGCATGGCACATTTCAGCACTGTTCTCTGCATGGCATCTTTGACTTCTACTGACTCGGGACTCTTAGGAGCATGACGGAGGTGGATCTTCCAGCAGGTGAAATACCAAGTCAGTTAGGAGAATAAATGAGTCTCTGATGAGTTTGACTACTTGGAGAATCGAGAAGGCGGATTACGAGTCAACACTTCCGCAGCTGGTTGTGACAGTGAGGCGGGCAATATCGCAAGTGAAGGAGCCGGTATACGATCACGCTCAGAGTTTAGCGACCAGTCCAAGCGGATCATCCTGGACGAAAAGGATTTGTGAATATGTCTGATGGATGACTCCTCTTGGCGGATATCTTACACGGACAGAATCGGCGAATGGGCAGGCGGTTAATCATGACGGATAATCTGGCGAATAGGCTTAGCAGACATGGCCAGCGATCAGCGGTCATTCTGAGCGATGGGGGCCAATGGCCAATCTGAACAAATAGGAATGACCGACAGGGATGGTATACAGAATGCCGGATAGAATGACGGACAAGTTGGCAGATAGCGATCAGCACCAATGGCCAAACTGGATGAATACGATCAGCGATCAGTCGAGTAGGTGGAAATAGCAGTCGAATTCAGCAGACAGGCTGACAGATGGGATCAGCGGTCACACTGAGCAATAGCGATTAGCTGTCATTATGGGCGGTCACAAATGGGTCCCCCGTTAGGAAGGCGGATTGGGAGAGATGACGGATCATTAGACCTTTGAGCCATTGGGCCTATACTGTAGATTTTTCTGGGCCCGATTATTCTGATCGCTAAATTATCCATAACATTAAGCCCCCTAGCTCTTAGTGCTTTAAACAGAACCAGGAGCCACAGATTCTAGGGCGAGCAGATTAGGTGGGAACAGTTACAAAATGGAGGCGGTTACAGTACCTTTTGAATTCCGCTTTATCGCCAGGCCACGTGGAGCTTCCCTAAGTAACGATCACAGGCTTCACCACGCACCGTGTGCATTTAATGCACGTATTTCAACTGACATGCTGCATGATGACAAAATCCCGGGAATCACGCCACGTCGTCAGATTGGGGGCGGTTACACATCTGCATTGATCCAATGGCTGGGGTTTGATTATTTTTAAAAAGAAGGCAACGCTCTAGCTTCTTCTTCTTCCGGCATTTGCAAAAATCACAGACTCCTTTGCTACTTTCTTTCTCTACTTCGATTTTTCATCTCCGTTCAACAGTCTCCATCCATAACCACCGGTCATCACCACCTTCAAGGTAAGGCTTCTTCTTTCTATTCGCATTGTTCTCGTTATTATTGCCTTTCATTTTCTGCTTAGTACTTGCTTTTCTAAGGGTCTGGACCAGTTGGGGCGGAGTGCCCCTGTACTGCCTCTGGTCCGGTTGGGTTTGGAATGGACAGGGAATAACTTTGCTTGCTTCTTTTCCTTTCTTTCTTCAATCCTGGGGGGAAACTCCACCAAATGAGGCCCTTATCTCCCCCCCTATGGCATCTTAGGCGCACGGCTTGACGCTTAGGCTTAGTAGACTTAGGCTTTCTTTGCTCTTTGAGTCTGGTTGGCTGTCAGCGGCCTAACTGGCTGTTGCTTTTTGTAGATGTCAAGTCGTGGACTCTGGTACCGTCAAGTCATGTCTAGTGAAGAAAGCTCTGAGGGGGGTCCTTCTCAACAGAACAGAGACTCCTCGAGCGCAACCGCCCAGGGCAGTGGGGATGCGCCGAGCTCTTCTGGGCAAAAGGTGACTTTTGCCAATCAGACCTTTTACCAGCATGACTCCCATATGACCCTTGACGAGCTTAAGACCATGGCCGATGCATTTCATTTTCCTTTTGGGTGCCGCGTCATAGTTCCTGCTCATCGCGATCATGCGGCTGATCCTCCTGACGGTTTCATAGCGATCAGTCGCCAACATGTGAAATCAGGGTTCAGGTTCCCAGTCCCTTCATATTTAATTGACCTGCTAAATGACTTGAAACTAGCCCCCTTCCAGCTCATACCAAACTCTTACGCCTAAATAACCACCTTGACCTATAACTTTCTCAAAAACGACCTTCCTGCACCAACTTCGAATATAATCCAGAGCCTTTTCTTTTTTAAGTCCACCATCAGTCCTCAAGCCACAAAACAAGACGGTATTTATTATATAACCGCTCGTAACTCCCCTTACAAGGCATTTCTGTCACAGAGAGTGGGCAAATCAAATGTAGGGGATTATAAGTCTCGGTGGTTTTATATGTCCTGTCTGTCTTTGCTGAAACTTGCCAACTTTGACTTTAACTATAGTCCTGGTGAACATGTTTCTGCTCGCTGTTGGAGTAAATACACATACATCATCATGCCCTATTATTACTGACATCTTCTCTCCTTGTATGCAGCTTTCGTCAAAGGCTCGGTCAATCTCTCCGACGAGGAGGCAAGGGCACTTAAGAGGTTTTTCGAGGTGAAGAACCCCGAGGATGATTATCTTCCATCAAATTTTCTTCTGGGGAATACGGGCTCGCACTTGGAGCTGAAACTAGACCTCTGAGATTGGCTTCGGATGTTGGGAAACGAAAGGGTCGGGAGGTTCAATCTGTTTTTGTAGCATCTAGCGAAGGAACTTCTGCTCCAGTCCCCAAAGAACCCAGGACAATGGTGGATCTCGATATGGTCTCTCCTCCGTCTTCACCAGCAACTAAGACAGGAGAGCCTGAGGTGGAGATAACGGGCTTGAAGAAGCCCCCAACGCAGGCTACAGATCCATCAGATACAACGGTCGCCCCCTCTGCCAAACAACCTGTAATGAAGTTCAAGACTATGGAGAGGAAGACCGTGAAGAACATACCTCCACCAAGTGATGTTGTTGGAAATAGGGTTTCGATTTCTGGTGATGAGTCGACCAGGCTCTCAAAGGCCGAGGGAGGGGAAGAAGAGGCCACGGAGCCCCCTGCTAAGCGCCTGAGGTCCAAAGGTAAGAGTAAGGCGGTCATGACAGGAGGAACTGATGGAGGACAAACCCCTGAGGCTAATGCAGGGGAATATTTTGATGACTTGTTGGACCGACTGCCAACATTTCTGGGACCCGACAAGCCAGATGTCTATCAGAAGCATATTCGCGGTGATCAACTGGTCGATTATGCCACTCGCTGCAATGTGCTTGTAAGTCCTATTCCTTACTCTGTACTTATACTTCACGCCTATACATACTGCTAATATGCTCTCTTTTCAGGCTTCGCTGGCTATGATGAAGATACGTCGGGACTTCCCTAACCTGGCAGGAAAGAAGGCTTCTCTTGAGGAGGTGAACAGAAATCTGAAGGCGAGAAGCTCAAGGAAGAGTCTGAGGCTGCTAAGAGGACTATCTTTGAGCTTGAGTAGAAGCTTAAGAGTGCGTAGGAGTCTGCGGAGAATGAGAAAAAGCTTCGATTCCTAGCTTCCTCCTCGCTCAAAGAGGCCACGGATAACGTAAACAGGGTCACCCGTGAAGCCATCCTTCAGAAGAAACGGGCTGATGATGCCGAGAAAACTAATGAGTCGACGTTGAAGGATTTATCCATGGTGAAGGATCATTTGGCTCGTGCAAAGGAGATGCTCCGCCAGTCGGAAGCTCGGGCCACTAAGGCCTGAAAGGATGCAACTGATAAGACGAGCAGCAAGTTCCTATATACTTTGTGATTGCACCATCCTGAGCTGGATTTCTCGTTCTTCGGGAAGGAAGCGGTGGAGAAAGTGAAGAGGTACGCTGTCCGTGCTGCCAGAGACGCCCAGATGAAGGCCGCACAAGTTGCTCAAAAGGGGACAATTCCTCCAACTTTGAAGAAGGGTTCTGACTCGTCACTCGCTCAGACCGGTGCCCCATCAACTCAGGGTGGCTCCACCCCAGCTCCTTAATGATCGGCTCCGAGTGGAGGACAAAGTTCATCTTCTCAGGGGATCTCCAGCAAGAAAGACCCGAAAGACATTCCTGCCAGCTCTTCCAAATGTCCCTTTGGATAAATAGCCTTTATATTCTCCCTTGCTGCTACTAGGGCTTATCTTTGAACATTGACACCATTGTAGTTACCATTTTCGTTTATTTCCATAATGCTTTATAATTATTAATTTATTATCGTCATCTCTGTGGGATTTCCGTTAATTTGCTCTATTGCTTTCTTACCTTCACACATGTGTAATCAGAACAGATTGCGAACAAGTGTATCCTGCAAGATAAACAACAAATAAAAATGAAAATAATAAGGGGTTGATCGCCCCTATATGTAACTTTGGAGATATAGAATAAGGAAGATAATCCTTCGGGTTGCGGATGCTTTTCAGCAGATGACCCTCAATACGAATAATAACCTAAGGGGCAGAAAATAATCCCAGAAGATGGGTAGATAACCTGACTTCCACTGTCGAACAGGTACCACCAGATTAGGAGTAGTAGGTCGATTGGCTTGCTTGCAGAAATTAACCCAATCGATGAACAAGTAGACTTGTTCTCGTGCCATCGTGTGATTGTAGGACATCCAATATGTACATATACACAATATACAGCAATCTAGATAATAAGAAGTGTGTTGGGGAAGAGAAGAAATCAGACGGAGAATAGGTAAGTTGTTCACGCGTTCTTTCGACCACTATTGGAGTTGATGAGGGGTTGTGCTCAAATGGAATGGGCCTGAGCATATACAACCGACTGCGCTCACAAGGTTAAACCTGAGTATTTACAGTGGGCTGCGCTCACAAGACCGATATTTGAGCTATACAGTACAGTGAAGTGAACCTCTCCAGTTGCGCTCACATGGTTAAACCCGAGCATCTACAGGAAGAGTTGTGGAGGTTAGGACCTCGGCTGTGCTCACAAGGCCGAAGCCTGAGCATTTACAACATAATTTAATGAACCTCTCCAGCTACGCTCACAAGGTTAAACCTGAGCATCTACAGCGAGAGTTGTGGAGGTTAGGACCTCGACTGCACTCACAAGACCGAAGCCTGAGCATTTACAGCATAATTTAACGAACCTCTCCAACTGCGCTCACAAGGTTAAACCTGAGCATCTACAGATAGAGTTGTGGAGGTTAGGACCTCGACTGCGCTCACAAGGCCGAAGCCTGAGCATTTACAGCATAATTTAATGAACCTCTCCAGCTGCGCTCACAAGGTTAAACCTGAGCATCTACAGCGAGAGTTGTGGAGGTTAGGACCTCGACTGCGCTCACAAGGCCGAAGCCTGAGCATTTACAGCATAATTTAGGCTGAGAGTTACATCGATCGAGCCTTTTATTCTTATTCGCGCGCGAACGGGTGGAGTGGGAGGCCAGTCAACGAACGGCGATTAAGTGCGCAGGCTCATGGCCGTTTTAGCCCCTCTTGCCTTATAGGGCAATCGGATGTTGGAGCTTTTAAACTAGCACGTTGCTTTTCATGATTGGGTACCTCACACACGAGAACACACGAGCATTTTGTGTCAGTAGCATTTCATAATAATATTCATCGAGTAATTTTCACTATGTTTGTACATTGTTTGCTTTACACGTGTAACAGAGTGACCAAAATAAATAAAAATACAACATTCAGGTGTAATATGGCCTTAAGTGAATGGCGTTCCAAGCTCTTGGTAGAATCGTCTCGTCCATATCCGCCAGGTGTAGGCTCCGTTCTTCAGGCTTTCGTGGATCATGTAAGGCCCTTCCCAGTTAGGTCCCACTACTCCTTCTTTAGTTTTGCGGGCGCCAGGTAGGACCTCTCGTAGTACAAGTTCACCTGGTTTGAATTGGCGTACCCGAACTCTTTTGTTGTAGTACTTGGCTATCCTCTGCTGGTAAACAGCTGCCCTAAGACGAGTCTCTTCCCTTGATTCTTCAAGTAAGTCCGAGCTGGCGGCCAGGAGTTGGTCATTGTCGTTAGGGTTGAAGCTTATCCTTCGCTGGCTGAAGACTTCAAATTCTGCAGGAATCATGGCTTCAGACCCGTAGACCATTGAGAAATGGGTCTCTCCCGTGGTGCTATGGGCAGTGGTGCGGTAGGCCCATAACACCTTCTGTAACTCATCAATCCATGCTCCCTTTCTAGCCTCAAGCTTAGTCTTCAGGATTTGCTTGATGATTTTGTTGATCGCCTCCACTTGACCGTTGGCTTGAGGGTGGTCGACCGCTGAGAAACTTTTAACGATGCCAAGGCTGCTGCAGAATTCCTGGAATTGCTCACTTGTGAACTAGGTCCCATTATCCATCACCAGCTGCTGAGGGATGCCAAACCTGCAGATTATGTTATCCCATACGAATTTTTCAATCTTCGTCATGGAGATCTCGGCCAGTTCTTTCACTTTTGCCCATTTGGTGAAGTAATCGACTGCCACGACGGCGTATTTACACCTTGCTCGGCCCACTGGGAGAGGTCCGATCAGATCCATGCCCAAGATGATGAAGGGCCACGGACTGATCATCTGCCGGAGGTAGGCTGGAGGTGCCCGGGGGATCTTGGAAAATCTCTGGCACTTGTCACATTTCCTCACCAGGTCAATGGCGTCTTTCTTCATGGTCGGTCAGTAGAATCCTTGTCTGAACGCTTTTTGGGCTAGGGAGAGTCCTCCAGCGTGGTTGTCGCAATGCCCTTCATGTATGTCCTTCATCAACGTGGTACACTCCGATTCGTCAATACACCTAAGCAAAGGGGTAGAAAGGCCTCTTTTATAAAGGATATCGCCATAGACACAGTACCTTGCTGCCTTTATGCACAGACGGCGTGCCTCCATCTTATCCTCTGGCAGTCTTCCTTCCTACAAGTAATCAACCAGCTGGCTCATCCATGAACCTACCACCACCGTCAAAATCATCACCTATACACCGGGTTCAGTACTGGGTTTAGGCAAAAACTCCACAGGGATGCTGTCAGCGCAATCTGTATCTTGAGCGGTCGTCAGGCGAGTTAGTGCGTCTGCACCGGAGTTCTGGGAGCGCGAAATCTGGTTCAATTCGAATGTCTCGAAAGCCCCCAACAACTCCTGGACCTTCTGTAAATAGGCTACCATTTTCGACCCCCTGGCCTGATATTCAACTTTTATCTGGCAAACCATCAGCTGCGAGTCACTGAATATTCTTATCCGTTCAACCTGCACCTTTCTGGCTAGGTGAAGCCTTGCTAGCAGCACTTCATACTCCGCCTCATTGTTAGTCGCTCTGAAACCAAATTTAAGGGCATAGAGAAACTTACCCCATCCGGGTTAATCAACAGAACTCTGGCCCCCACACTCCTTTCATAGGAGGATCCATCCACAAAAAGCTCCCAGAACAGACCCTCAGAAGATTCAGCCTCGTTGTCCACAGGTCCGATGAACTCGACAATGAAATCCGCCAACGCTTGTCCCTTGATCACTGGTCTTGGTTTGAACTCAATGTCATATTGGGCAATTTCAATGGCCCATTTGATGAGCCGGCTGGAGGTGTCTTGCTTCTGAAGGATTTGCTTGAGTGGGTACCTTGTCAGAACTTCAATCTTGTGCGCTTGGAAGTAGGGACGCAGTTTTCTGGATGTCATTACCAAACAGTAAGCGAGCAGCTCCATTAGGGTGTACCTGGTTTCAGCTTCCACCAGCTTCTTACTGACATAATAAATCGGGACCTGTGCTTCATTTCCTTCTTGCTTTTTCAGGACTGTGCTCAGGGCATGTTGGGATACCCCCAAATAGACTGTCAAAGTCTCTCCTTCTTTTGGTTTGGTCAACAGCGGGGCCCGCCCCATATACTCCTTCAGCTGTAAGAATGCAGCCTCACACTCGTCTATCCATTTGAAGTTATTGGCCTTTTTCAACACTTCGAAGAATGGAGCACACTTGTCGGAAGCCTTAGTTACAAATCTGCTTAATGCCGCTACCTGACCGTTCAGACTTTGAATCTCCTTTACGCTGGTCGGAAACCTCATGTCTAGCAAAGCATGGATTTTCTCTGGGTTGGCTTCTATTCCCCTGTTGTTCACAATGAAACCTAAAAATTTACCTGAGGAAACCCCGAAGGCACATTTGAGGGGGTTGAGCTTCATCTGATACTTCCTCAAGATCTGGAACATCCTTTCAAGGTCCTGGATATGATCAACAGCTTTCTCTTATTTGACGAGCATGTCATCCACGTATACTTCCATGCTCTTCCCAATTAGCTCCTCAAACATCTTGTTCACTAATCTCTGGAAGGTAGCCCCTGCATTTTTCAAACCGAAGGGCATTACCTTGTAGCAGTACAGTCCCCGATCAGTTGTGAACGATGTACACTCTTCATCGTTGGGGTCCATGGGGATCTGATTATAGCCCGAGTAGGCGTCCATGAAGCTGAGGAGTTCATGTCCTGCTGTCACGTCCACTAGCTGATCGATTCTGGGCAAGGGAAAACTGTCTTTCGGACAAGCCTTGTTCAGATCCGTGAAGTCTATGCATATCCTCCATTTCCTGATCTTCTTTTTCACCAGTACGGGATTGGCTACCCAGACTGGGTATTGGACTTCTTGAATGAACTTATTAGCCAGGAGCTTGTCTACTTCCTCCTTCAGGGCTTCGCTGCATTTCTGGTTCATTTGCCTTCTCTTCTGGCAGACTGGTCGGTGATGGGGATCTACATTTAACCTATAAGTCATCACATTCGGGTCAATCCCCACCATGTCTTCATGATTCCAAGCGAATACGTCTGCATTTTTCCTGAGACAGCTTGTTAACTGGGACTTGATTTTCGGAGCCAAGTTTCTGCCCAGCTTGAGACATCTCGCTGCATCCACTTCATTGACCTGAACGTCCTCAAGCTCTACCGGGCCATTACCTTGACATGCATCGAACTCTCTGGGATCTAAATCATGACTGACCCCTGTCGAAGTGATCGTCTGCAGCTTCCGCTCCAGGACCACATCTGCCTTCTTTCCCTAGACTCCCTTTCTGATTGCGTCCACGTAGCAATGACGAGCCAAAGATTGCTCGCCCTGCACATATCCTACCCCATTGGGAGTTGGGAACTTTACCGCGAGGGCCTTGGTAGAGACGACCATGTCAAGATCATTTATTGCAGGTCTCCTCATTACCACATTGTATGTCGAGGGAGAGTTGATGATGGGAAAGTCTACCAACACTGTAGACTAGCGGGTGGCGTCACCGAGGGTTAGGGGTAATTTAATCTGTCCAGCTGGGACGACCAAATCTCCAATGAAGCCATAAAGAGGTTCGGGGGATGGTTTTAGCTGATCGTCACCAATCCCCATCTGATCATAGCAGTCCTTGTACATCACGTTCACGAAACTCCCAGTATCAATCATGATTCTTTTGACCATCGAGTGGTCGATTCGCGCTCTAATTACCAAGGCATCATTATGAGGGAGACGGACATCCCGCGCATCTTCTTCTGTAAAAACAATGTCCTCTGATGCCTTTCTAGCTTTCTTCCCGTAGGCTGGACGCGTCTTACCTCACGCACAAACCGCTCCTGAGACCTGTTAGATTCTCATACTTCTGAAGGACCTCCATAGATGGTATGAATAGTTCTGACGAAAGGTCCGGGGACAAAATCTGGCTCCGACTGATTTTGGATTGGCGGGTCTTGTGAACGCTGGCAGGGATGTTGCTACTGAGAGAGTCGCCTTGGGGATCTGACAACATAATCTCTCAGATGACCATTTCTGATCATCTCTTCAATGGCGTCCTTGAGCGCCCAGCAGTCCGAAGTATTGTGCCCTATATCATTGTGGTAGGCACAGAACTTGTTCCTATCTCTTCACCCTTCGGGAGCCTGAAGGGGAGCTGGCCGCCCGAAGTTCTCCCTGCTCTTCTCAGTCACATAGATCCAATCTTGGGTATCTGACAGGGCATTGTATGTATTGTAACGACCACGGTATCGAGGTCGCTTCTGTCCCCGATTGCTCCCCGGTCTTCGCCAATCCCTGACCTTCTTGGCAACCTGATGATTTTCTCTTCGCCCTCCAGGGTTCCATTACTCCTTTTTCTTCCATGACTAGAACTACCAGCTTCGTCTTTTTGGGAACTGGTCTTCCTAGGATTAGTTACTTCCTCCCACCGAATTTCTTTCTCTACCCGCTAGTAGAATTCTCCCAGATCATTCACAAGGGACCTATAGATAATCTTGTATAGCTTCCTGTCTTTTCTCAATCCTTACGAGATGGCTGATAATACCCCTTCATCCGTAGGGTTCTCCACATTTGTTACCTCGCGCCTGAACCTGTTAATATATTCTTTTAGAGGCTCACCTGAACGTTGATAGATGATAGAAAGCTCTTCAACGCCTTGTATTGGCTTAGGAACTTCTACTGACATTCCTCCCAATTATTGCTGCTGCGGGGGGAAAGGTTCCTGAACCACGTCCGCAGGACGTCCCCAAGTGTCGCTGGGAACACACGACATTTCACGAGCGGATTTGTTGTTTGGAGATCCATTTGAATATTGAAGGCGTCTAAATGGTCATAAGGGTCGAAGTTCCCTTTGTATTGAGGAATGTTGGGAACTTTGAACCTTGATGGAAGCGGCTCCAGCTCAATCTCTGAAGTAAACGGGGTCCTCTCCCCAGCCTGGCCCCTTTGCTCTTATACCGCGGGCCGCGCTTCAAGCTGTCGGACCCTTTGGAGGAGTTCTGCCACTAATGTACCTCGCGTCTCAGTTCCTCCGATAACGGAATGCCTATCCCTTCTACTCAGGGATCGGTTATCTCTATCCCTCTGTCCTTCGGTATTAGGTCTTGGCCCCATCCTGTCTACGCGGGCCGAGATTTGGTTATGATTGCGGCCAAGTTACTCCAGCCTGTATTCATTGCGAGCCCGTGGAAGTCGGGCACTAGAATGCACACTGAAAGAATTGACCCATTCCTTTTGTCTTGGTTCCCTGACGTCCCTCCTGTTCGCGTCAGGATCTTCAGCATGCCTCCCTCAAAGAACCTGAGAAGGCTAAGCTTGCATCCGAA
Source organism: Dimocarpus longan (assembly GCA_022984855.1). Taxonomy (NCBI): domain Eukaryota; kingdom Viridiplantae; phylum Streptophyta; class Magnoliopsida; order Sapindales; family Sapindaceae; genus Dimocarpus; species Dimocarpus longan. Next base: position 2,538,449 of record CM041021.1, read on the forward strand.
TTAGGGTCCTGACCTCACCAATAAACTGCGCGACTGTATTCTCTAGCCTCTCCTGTCGTTGCTGTAATGCCTGCATTGCATCTCTCCCTACGATATTGGACATAGGTTGGCGAGTAGGAAGATGAGGTATACCTTGAGCGTCCCCCGTTACAGGCATGTTAGATGTCCCTCTACCAACATTGGATATCCCTCCAGTAGACATAGCTTGCTGTTGGTCTAAAACTTCTTAGCGATTTTCGGCTACTTTGGAGTCCTTGGGAATCCTCCCTCTGACCATGGCGAACTAAGAAAGAGATTCGAAAGCTAGAAAGTGGAAAGGTGGCGAAACTGAAGATGAGCCCCTCCTTCTAGCGCTAAAAATGTTAACGTCGAAAAATGGTTTCCTTAGTCAACGAGGTTGTTTTCAGGCCCAAGCTGCAGTTTCGAATAGTCAATAGAATGCATGCAAAGCAATAAAGATGAGAAGAAGAGATCAGAGGCAAGGAGAAGAGACACAAGAGATTTTTAGAGTGGTTCGGCCCAAAACAATGCCTACGTCCACTGTTCACTCTCTCACTATTTTGGCAGAGTAACGACACTCAGAATCTTTTTTTTTTTTTTTTTTACATTGATAACCATCCCTTATTTATAGAGAAAAATGAGGAGCTACAGTAAAAAAGAATAAGACAAAAATATACAGTTAACTACAGTTACAATGATGGACAGCATTTAATGCGCCGGGATCTTAATTAATGGGTTGATAGTGCATTAAATGCGGTCGAAAATACATTTAATGCGGCCGAATCCGTCACTTCTGAGATTTGCCCGAGGGAGATTCCAGGTGACTGATCTGAATATGTCATGATGGGTTATCGAGATCTTGATCATAGCTACTGGTCGACATAGCGTGCATGGCACGTTTCAGCACTGTTCTCTGCATGGCATCTTTGACTTCTGCTGACTCGGGACTCTTAAGAGCATGGCGAAGGTGGATCTTCCAGCAGGTAAAATACCAAGTCAGTTAGGAGAATAAATGAGTCTCTGATGAGTCTGACTACCTGGAGAATCGAGGAGGCGGATTACGAGTCAACATTTCCGCAGTTGGTTGTGACAGTGAGGCGGGCAATATCGCTAGTGAAGAAGCCGGTATACGATCACGCTCAGAGTTTAGCGACCAGTCCAGGCGGATCATCCTGGACGAAAAGGATTTATGAACATGTCTGATGGATGGCTCCTCTTGACGGATATCTTGCACGGACAAAATTGGCAAATGGGCAGGTGGTTAATCATGGCAAATAGGCTTAGCAGACATGACCAGCGATCAGCAATCATTCTAAGCGATGGGGGCCAACGGCCAGTCTGAACGAACAGGAATGACCGGCAGGGATGGTATACAGAATGCCGGATAGAATGGCGGTCAAGTTGGAGGATAGCGATCAATGCCAACGGCCAGACTGGGCGAATACGATCAGCGGTCAGCCGAGTAGGTGGAAACAGCGATCGGACTCAGCGGACAGGTTGACAGATAGGATCAGCGGTCACACTGAGCGATAGCGATTAGCGATTAGCGGTCATTATGGGCGGTCACAAATGGACCCCCCCTTAGGAAGGCAGATTGAGAGAGATGGCAGATCATTGGGCCTTTGAGCCACTAGGCCTGTACTGTAGATCTTTCTGGGCCCGATTATTCTGATCGCTAAATTATCCGTAATAATATAGAAATTAATTAATGCATAAAAATCAATAAAATGCAAGGATGAAGTAATTCTAACCACTTATAGATTTGTACATACGTATGCAAATTAATTAAAGCTTAAAATTAAATTATTAAATTTGGATAAAAGATGTCAACTATCAAACATTAAAATATTAGTTTATAAGATACTATAAATTCGCATCATGGAGCCATCCACTATTTTAATGGAGACTAATCTCTGTCTTTAGATGTGTAACCTTTATTCTCTATTTCCTTTGTATTTTTTTCATACTTTGCTAGCTTCTTAAAAACTTATGTGAGTTTTACAAGAATACTGCAGTGTTTTAATTATGTCATTTGCATCCTCTTTCAGCTTTTGATGTAGATTCGTCTGTGAAGAAGCCAAAATCTATCGTCCTGAAGGAATGTTTAAACAAGGGAAACACCATAATATTTGAATATAATTACAATCTGATCAACAATCTATCAGAGTATTACACATGCCGTAGAAGGCAAACTTGGCGCGTCCTCTTTTTCTCTCTCTCTCATAAATTTTTATTATACTTGGCTAGCTTAACTAATTTGTTGATATGTTCATAAATATACATTTGGTGGTTTATTTCATTCATTAACATTCTATTTTACCTCGAATCTTTGTATGTTCAATGTTTATTTCATGGACAACAGTTAGGTCCAATTTGAGATCTAATCTCCATGTCTCACTCTTATCGCTTGATCATTTCTTTCATATTATTCAAAATTATTCATCTATATTGATTATTTTTGTGTCATGGAAAATCAAATACAAATTATTTTGATTATGATCATCTACAATTGCTCATATACATGAAAATTATTACAGGCACGACTCTTGATCGAGGTCTGGTGTAAATTTTGCAAAAGGATTGTTCGTCTTCAACGACTTAAATAAAATATCACATGACGTTGTCCTCATTTTCACAATCAAATTCGAGCACGACATAATAATACCAATTCTCATTTTATTTTGCCAGTAAGGTGCAATGGCCATAGAGTTGATATTGTATTGTCAACATTAACTATAAGGTGCCAACTTTGTGACCTTTTGCTCGAGATCATCCCTTCTAATAATCAAGTCTTTACCATATAGGTTTCGATCGATGAGTATAGATGTAAATGTAAGATATCAACATTATCCATTCTTTATTTTCATTTTACTCTTGTCGTTTTTTTCTTTTACCTTTGTTTATTTCACCATTATCATCAAATAGAGATGTAAACAACTATGCTACGTTTGTATGTGTCGATGAATGAATGCTATTTGATTACTTTCGTTGTACTTAACTAGAGTTTGTTTTCTTTACAATTCGTCTCACTCAACAAACATTATGGTGGTTTGTTAACAATTTTAATAAGAAGTCCTTTGTAATTAATTAATTGTTTTGCAATATCCGATTAAATTACAAGAAAAATAAACGCCGTTTCCTATGGCTAAAAAATCATTAAGAAAGTTTTTTTGTTAATGTTGACAAAAGTCAATAGAACCCGTGTAAGAACAATGTTCTTAGTTAGCACATATAGCGACTTTTCATCTCAACTATCAAATTAAACTACTTTCATTATTTCAATAAATGTTAATTAAAGTTAAAGATGAGGATAAATTGGATAATGTGGTGTAATTTTAATATATTGGAGTAAAACTCACACGTGGAACACTGCAGTAGCACTACTCCCAACTGTCTTTACTTGTCTATAAACTGTGTAACAAATTGGAGTAGCAGTAGTGTGACTAATGTCTAAGTCTCACCAATGTGTGGACAATTTTCCACCTTTTTGTGGGTAGCCCTTTCCTACCTACTAGAAACAAATATTCGAACGGTTTTGTTTTAAAGTATTATCTCAATAGGTTTCGATAGTTACAATTATATATATATATATGACCCAATTGCACTATGTAGCTATACTAATAAGACAATGTAAAGTAGAACTGGCAAAATTTTACCCAACTAATTATTTGATTGAAAATTATTTAAAAAAAAAAAAAAAAGAATAGTTGATGGATCTACCTCCGTAGGGTTTGGCCATTAGGTTGAATTGTTAAACCCACAAAATAATGTATCAATTTTGGGTTTTTCTCTTAAAAGTTAAAACCCACAAAATATTTGAAGCAATGTACGTTCATATTTACAAAATATCTATTAAAATGTCTTTTGTGTAAGACATTTTAATAGATATTTATTGTTAATATGCAAATTTATATTTGGGTATTTTAATTTTCTTAATTTTGTTTATCTGATGGTGTTATTGGTATTTTTGGGCCACCTATAAATGACTGATGAAAGCCCAAAATTCTCATTAAAAAGGTCCAAAACAATTAAAAGCCCAAAACCTTCCAATGAGAAGAAACCGCTCATTTTGGCTAAAGCCTAGCTAGCCAGGGAATAAGGAATGTGGTTTATCTCAAAACATCCAGTTCGTTAACCATCAAACAACATATTAAATGATTCAGCTCATCCTCTACCCAACTCATCAGCAAGATTGAAGATCTATTACTCCGCTCAGCTGACACGCCAAGTATCAAAACATGAAGATCGCCAGATCGTCAAGCCATAACACAGAACCAATTGATAAAAACAAACTGCAGCCAAACGTCAAAGATTCCAGTTCTCCCAGACGATCTCTCGACTCATCCAGCTCGTTAGAATCAGACCAGTCATTGTCAGAACTGTCAAAACAAAAGTCGGCAAGGCGTGCCGACCACGCCAACCCCATCAAACAATTACAGCAAGTATTACGGTAGTTTTACCTAATCTACGTTGATTAGCCTCCTAATATAGACTTTAACCCACTTACTCCAATTGATCTGACACATGTTAGGCACATTAAATGCACACATTAAATGTAATTCATCATTACAATTTGAATAATTGCACATTATTGTAACACCTCTCCACCCTATAAATAGGGTAGGATTTTTATTGTACACACAACATAATAACTCTGAAGAGTACATTTACTCTGCAGATATAGTAAAATCACAGTGGACGTAGGCGAAAAAACACTTTGGCCCGAACTACTCTAAAATGCCCTTGTCTAGTATTCTTCCTTAACCTCCTCTTTCACTTCTTTTATGTTTATCAAATTACTCTCAACATAAACTGCAGTTTGGGCCGAAAAAATTTCGTTGGCTAATTCCCAACGTCGACAGATGGTTATTTACTCTTTATCTTTATTCAGATTTCAATTAATTAAATTAATACAATCAATTACTTGAAATAAATAAATAGTTCCTTTATCTTTATTCAGATTTCTATTAATTAAATTAATACAATCAATTACTTAAAATAAATAAATAGTTCCTTTATCTTTGTTCAGATTTCAATTAATTAAATTAATACAATCAATTACTAAAAATAAATAAATAGTTCTTGTGTGAATCTGTTTTGGATCACCCATTAATATAAAATACTGACTGAATGTGGGCTTTTATACTTAAATCCACTAATTAATGGATAATTCTTTGGTTGAACAAAATTTGACCAAACCATATTAATATACATATCTTTTTTATTTGATTTTTGGACTTACTGCCCGGTCTAATATAAACTTAGATTGCAATGGTTTTAGGTGCTCTGTGGTCCTTAGCTTAGAATCTTCCTTCTTCGAATTTTTAAAAAAGCAAACGTGAAGAATCAACCTCTTGACTAGTGCCTGAACTAACCAACAAAGACGATCGGCTTTTAAAACTCTCCAAGGCTTTCCAACTCAACTATGGTGTAAATCACTAACCGACGAAAAATGAAAATGCTGCCCCGCCACCAAGGGTAGAAAACTTGATGACCAACTTAACCTTAAATGAGGAACCCAATCTCAATCATCTATATGTATAATTTAACAAAACCTGTCAGTAGTAGTATATATACTATATATATTATAAAATCTACTCTTATAATTCAAAAGATATGTATCCCAATAATAAAAGAAGAAAATTATGGTCAACACACATGCCACTTGAGTAAGAAATAGTTACTTTTAAACTATTGTTGTTGGAGAATAAATTATAACCATAGGGGTCTTTATTCGAACTTTCTTTTTTTTTTTTTTATTTAGTGAACTACCCCCTACTGTTTAAAAAAGCCAACCAATGTTAACATTTGAGAACAAAATAGTAATTTAATAAAATAATTAAAATTTTAAACTGAGAAATTTTGTTAAAAAATTATTAAAAAAAATTAAAAATCCTCTAAAAACTGAAAATAAAAAAAATAAAAAGTTTTTTCTTAAAAATCCAGTACTAAAAATGTAGACTTATCATCCCCTAAACCCAAAATTATCATCTCTTCATCGATTCAATACATCAATCCCAAAATCCTAAACATAAAACCCATCACAAACATCATCCAAAACTAATAAAACCAACATCACAAACATCAATCCCAAAATACCAAAACAATCAAAAACATCAAAACCAATCAATCAAAAACAACTAAAAAAAAAAAAAACACAATCAACCCAACCCAATTGAACCCAAAAATTAAATTCAAATGAAATCCAAATCTAGATTCGAATCGAACTCAAAAGTGGGTTCCATTCGAACTCAGAAACTGGGTTCGTTGAAACCCACTTCTAGGTTTGAATAGAATCCAGATCTAGGTTCAAATTGAACTCAGAGAAGAAGAGTTCTATATGAAGAAAAAGAAGAAGAGCAGAAGAAAAAGAAGAAGAAGAGCAATAGAAGAAGAAGAAGACAGAGCGGAGAGAGACGAAAGTGAATAAGATTTAGATTTTTTTTTTTTAAAAAAAAAAAAAAGTTTGTGTTATTTTTTATTTTTTAACTTTGTTATTTTCTATTTAATATTTTAATTAATTAATAATTTAAATGATATTTTAAAGGTATAATAGAAATTTTATAGGATCATAATAAGGGTATTTTGATCATTTCACAATTTTGGACAGAAAATGTTACATTTTAGATACAAAGCTAACGATAGGAGTTGGTTCACCTAATAAAAAAAAAAGGGATGTAATTCTTGATTATTTTGCTTTCAGGAGGGTTTTTCATAATTTTTTTTTTTTTTTTTTTTTTATCATTGGAACTGACATAAGGAACAACCAGGACTAAGTGTGATCAGATACTAAAAACGCGATTCAATGAGCAACTCTCAGGGAAACGACCTAGACAAAGGTAAGAAGCGCCCCACAAATAGGTGGGGAAAGGTAACCACAATTTTTGTGGCATTGGGTATCGAACCCAGGACCAAGAGTGGTCCCGGGCCGTGCGTCGTCATTGTGGCAAAGGCAGAAGTGACGGTTTTACATTCTTTTATATGGTGGTCAACGTACATCGAGAAGACAACAAATGTATAGTACAAATAGTAACAAAGCTTTAAATTAACCTACCTTTTTCCTTCCAAAGTTTAATTGATTTCTTAATTATTTCTCTCTAATTTATCATATTTTTGATAGCTCTATTACTCGCTAATATCATCAAATAATGGCAAGGCCTCTCCTAAACCTCTCAAAACTATAAAAAAAAATATATTCAGTTTCAAGCACAACACAACATGGCTTTTTTCTTTGCTTTTATGACCATTTGCTCTCTAGTTTCAATTATATCTGTCAACGTCTTGAATTAACCGACCAACCTTTTTAAAGCCCAAACTACAAATGCGGATAGAGAATGAAGAAAAAGAAGCAAGCGAAAAGGAAGAAAAACTGTTGCAATCAGGTTTTTAGGTGGTTCGGTCCAAAGAATAGCCTACGTCCATAACTATTCACCAGCTGTTTCGACAGAGTAACAATATCTTTAATAAGTGTTTTCTCTCTCTTTTTACAATGGGTTTCTGTCTCTATTTATATATGAAGAGACTATAGTAATACATTATAAGACAAAGTAAAATTATGATAAATTATATTTTTGAGACTAACATTTGTCAGGTCAACTCTGTCAAAACATAATTTAGACGCTAAAACTATGCTAATTAGGTGAAATTTTCCTTAAATCAAACTGTAATCTCTGAAAAAGTTAGCGTGTGCGGTACGCTTAGCTGAATTTCGTCTGACAGTTCTAACTGAAATTGACTTACGATCTGCGAGTTACAGTAGCAGAGAACTCGTTTCCTCAAAACAAGTTGTAATCTCTGAAAGAGTTAACGTGTACGATACATTTAACTGAATTTCGTCTGACAATTCTTACTGAAATTGTCTTGCAATCTGCGAGCTACGGTAGCAGAGAGTTCATTTCCACGAGCTGGAATGTCTGAAGTCTGGCTATGAATTTGCCTACGTGGGTCGAGCGTTCAAAGAGCTGAGAATTTAAGTTCACGAGCTGACGAGCTGTATATCTGGCGAGCTGGGCCTTAATCAACTAGGCAACTGTACTGGATCAAACTTGGGCTTTTACTGGCCCATCCAAGTAATCTTAGAAATACCCATAACAATATAATTTCTTCGTGCTTCTCATAAGAGAAAGAAATCAGACGCCATAATTCGGGAAGAAGCAAGCACTACTACTACTTGTTAAAGTGACGAGAAGCTTCTCAAGAAATTAAACAATAGTATTAGCAGTAAAACTCATCATTTGATGGTAAAGATGACTTCTAGGTGGAAACTACGAGATGAAGGAGATGAAGATGAAGATGAACACTATAAAGACAGAACAATTTGGACATGGACAGTGGCGGACCTAAAAAATTTGTTAGAGAGGATACATAAATAAAATATTAAAAACATCAAAAATTAAGAACATAATTAATATATAATGTTTTTATATAAAAAAAAAAATTGTTGATTAATGTTATATAGTTTAAATAAAATAAAACATATATTATATTTAGGCAAAATAAATAGTCTTATGCTTAGAACTCCTAATAAAATCATTAAAATAAATAAAAAGTAAAAAATAAACTACATAAAATAAACTACACAATTTTTCTTAGAACTCAAATGATGATTTTCTTTTCATATATCTCTCCATAACTATTTCATAACAAATAAAATTATAACAAAAAATTTTTAAAAAAAATTAATAATAATTTATTGATTCTAAATAAAATAAAACTTTAAAGTAAACAATATTATATATATAATTGAATCATGACTATACATTATACATGGATAATTTTAATGCAATAATTTAAAGTTTAAGATTTTAGAATTTATCGATGAGATATATATTAAATTCAAATTATTAAAAAATAAATTAATTAAAAAAATAATTAATTTATGAGACTAATCTGATAAGTCACAAGATGTCAAAGTGAAAATAAAAAGATGTTAAATAAAGATGAAGAGAAAAAGAAAAAAAAATTGTTCACTAAAATTACAAATTATCAATAGATTTTGTATAGTACACAAAAAGTAAAGTAAATATTTTTTATATAGGAGAGAATTAAAATAATAAAATTGAAAAAAGAAGATATTAATTAATTAAGAATAGAAAAGATATTAGAAGTATGAAAACTAAATATAATGGAAGTAACAAATAAGAAAGAAAGGTAATTCTATTAGAGCAACTCCAAGTTACACCAAAATGATGTAAAACACCAAATTGGTGTAAAAATTATCTCAAATGTAGCACTAAAATGGTGTGAGAGTTCTAATTTCAAAGCAACATTTGGTTTAATTGCTATAGTTTGACACCAAATTTGGTATCAAACTGTAGTTACCACCAAATTCTCTTTATGGATCATGTGCTCTTCTTTTTTATTTCAAAATTCCAACTTTATCCCTCTAATAACAATCGTAACAATTTTTATTCCAGTTGTATCCTTCACCGCTTTTCATATATTTATATAATTTGATTAATAATTATAAATAAAAATTAAATTATTATAAAAAATTTATACTATAAAAATATATGTCATTGAGATCTTTAAAATTAATATAATATTAAATATGTTTTAATATATTTTTAAGCTTTTAATATGTATTATAAGTAATGTATTAATATAATGACATTTAACTTATTTAGTGTATATAAAAATTTATTATTTTAATGATTACTTGATAAAATTGATAATATTTTTAATGCAAAAACTCAATAATGTAATAAAAAGCAATAACATTATCATTATCATTACCTTGAATTAAAAATACATGATAAAAAATAAAAAATAAAAAAACCAACAACAACAACAAAATAACTTAAAAATAAAATTCTTAACATAAATGCTTCTAAACAATCATTTAAAAATTTGGAAGGTCATATTCACTTCCTTTAATACCACCAAAATACTTGTCAAATGCATTGGATGATCCGCTTCCTCCTTAAAATTGTTGCTCATAGGCCCTTTAGTTAGATAAAAAATTAGTTGAAAAATGAAGTAGATAAACAATTAGTTTGATAAAAATTAGTTGAACAAATTAAATAACTAAAAAATTAGTATGAAAATTAATGATAATAATATTTTATAATAAATTAAAAAAATTATGTGAGAAATTAATAATTCTTTTTATATTATACATAATTATTTGAGAATACGATTTTATAATTGATTGGATAATGAAATAGTTAGATAAAAAATTAGTTGGAAAAATGAGATGAATAAACAATTAGGTGGATAAATAATTAGTTGAATAAAAATAAGTTGAAAAATATTAAGTGACTAAAAAATTATGTGAAAATATAATGAGAATAATATTTTGTAAAAAAATTTAAAAAAAAAATATATGAGTATTTAATAATTTTTTAATATATTGTAAGTAATTATTTAAGAATAAAATTCTATATCAAATAAATTAATTGATATTAATTAAAGAATTATGTATAGAATATTCTTTGAAGATATCTTTTATATTAATTTGATGTCATATATATTGGAGTAAAAAAAAATTGGTGTAAAAAAATTTGGTGTTAATATTAAAATAGTATAAAATTTGGTGTTGTATATCGGTGATAGTATTAGAAATAGGAAAAATAAATAATAAAATAATAATAATAAGGCACCAAATTTGAACAAAAAGTGGAGCCCGTAGAAAAAATTTGCCCATCACCATATGTACTGCAGTCTGTAAATTGTGACGGTGCAACGGCAGAACAATTTATGTTTTTTGTTTTTTTTCTTTTGGACTGTACAGAAAACTTAGCAATCTTTTTTTTAATTTCGAGGGGGCACGTGTCCCCCTGGACCAACAATGGATCCACCCGTGAATGCGGATGATCATCACGGGAGAAAGATGTCGACGCTTGGAATTTTCTTAGGAAATTTTGTATGATTGTGATGGAAGTCTTCTTCCTAATGAGTCACTTCCGCCAAATCAAAGCAGCATGTCGATATACAAATGGTGATTTTTTAATAAGATTCTTGAGTTTCCATTTTTATTATTTTTTTTGTTCGTTGGTGATGTTTTTCTTTGTTTGTTGGGTTTGATTACCGTACTAATAAAATAATATTCCATATCAATTATATCTATTGAATTGATTGTAATAGTAATTATTGAAGTTAATTCAATTATTATAATTATTTGGTTAAGTTATCCAGTAACGTAATCAAATTCTTATTTCTTGATATCAATCAAGTTTCTAGAGAAAAAAATTGTGTTGGGTCATGTTTATAAATTGTGAATAAATTTCATGATACCTTGGAGAATGTAATTTTGTTTTGTCAATATATATGTGACAACGCAACTAAGATCAATGACCAACAATCTTCAAAAACCTGAAGATTTATATATCAATTATTTTAACTAGTATTCACCTTTGAGAACATAATGATCTTATTAATTCTGTTTTATTTTTCTTTTGAGATAACTGCATATGAAAAGGAAGGTATAGGTAGATGTATCATAGTCCGTGATTGATCTCATAATACTTGCACATGCAGAAGACTTTGCCAATTGAACAAATTCGTATTAAATTCTTTGTTACTAATGAGAATTTTTGGGAAAATACTGATGATTAGACTTCTGTATAAGATGGACATTCTCATCAATTATCATGACGTAGTAGTATTGAGCCAGTAATCATGCTCTTCTTGAATCAATAGTGGCCTCTTTTGGTGTCCACCGAAATCCCACATGCGTCCATTCAAGCTATGACAATATTTCACGTAACCACCTTATTAAGACTAGAGAGCACTTAACAATAAAAGGAACTCTCTTAACTCATTCTTTTATTATTTTAGAGAAAAAAAAAAGGGGGGGTACTCTAATCAAACAATCATAGAAAGGATAATAAAAATCTCTATAAGTATGATTGAATTAATTAAATTTGATGGTTTAAATGAATAATAATAATTAATTTACTGTCAAGTACTTTTAGGGATTGTTTATTTTTTTGTCTGAAGAATGAACAGTACTACTGAAGATTAAAAATTGAATAGTGACTGAAATCTGAAATCTGAATAATATGTTTGTTTTTTTTTTTTTCTCTTATCTCTAAATGCGTTATAAACTTGTTTGTTTTTTAAATTTAAAATTATCTGAAAACTAGTAAGTTGACATTTATACCCTTTCTATTATTTGTTATTATGTAATTTTAATTAATTTTATACAAACATTTAAAAATAAATAATTTAATAAATTCTAAAATATTTTTTATGTACATATTAGTAATGTTTTATTAATAATTAAATATGATTAAAAAATAGTAGTATTATCCATATTTATATTTAAATATATTAATATATTTAAGAAAACAACTAAAAAATAAATGTTTAAATTGTAAATTAAAATATAATAGTTCAATTATAAGACAATTTGAGATAAGATATATTTAGATTTTACTTGTCGAATATATTTTTTATAAGTATCAAGATAAAAAAAATTAAAAATAAAAATAAAAATTAGAGTAATATAAAGTTATGATAAATTTGAAATTATATTATTTTGGGGATGATAGATTTAGAATAAAAACTTTTAATTATCATTAAGTGATTTACAATTAAGTGAAAAGTTAAAAATTATTATTTAATTTTTTCAATTATAATACCTTTCATTCGTATATGTACCAGGAGTTCAAATTATATCGTACATATTTACTGTCATGTATTTGATTTCTTTTCTTTTTATGATGTGAAATGATATTTCCTGGTATTAGGAAAGTATAATTCTAAATGTATATGTGATATTTAATTCAATAGGTCTTGAAAATTATTTAATTATATTAAAAAGAAAAAAAGAAATAATATCCTGAACCCCGAAGTGGCTGAGATTTAAATGCTACAACAAAACAAAAAACGTCTCTTACATAAAATTAGAGAACCTAGTTTAAATTCAGTAGTTATAAATATCTTCAAGAGTTATTCAATAGTTATAAATATCTTGCAGATTTTCTATCATATCTTATCTCCACAGAGATCCATCTTTTCAGAAATATCACCTCATTAATTATCTACACAGACTACACATGCATCCATTTATTTTATGACTTTGTCAACTTTGGAATTAATGATTTAGAGCAAGCAGTGTATATGTTACCTTCCTCAACTAGTGATTGATTGGCCTATAGAAACCAAAATTGAAAACCTGGATATGATGTGAAGGAAAATGTCACCCATTAATTAGACACCAACAAATTGACAATCCATTTAAGTTTTGCCTAACGACATGCCATCTTATCAACTTCTATTTAACAAAAATTAAAATGATTTGATGGCTAGTTTTACAAATTCAAAGTAACGTAATTATGAGTTTGAGATTGGTTTACCTTCTATGAATTTTTAATTTGTCAAAAAAAATATAAAAAAATGTATGCCGAGCCACTATCTACATTTTGAACCTCTTTGATGTATTAAATTATATCTTTTGAAGAATTATTTTATCTTTTTATAAACTTTCAGTAGAGGAGAACTTCAACTTGGTGTAGGCATGGCACAGCAAGATTTGTGGGTTATAGTGGGTTTGGTGACAAGACTTAACATGTCCAGAGGCATCAAACGGGAGAGTTATGCTGGGTCGGGTCGAACATATTTTCTTAGGTCCAACCAGACTTTACCCACAGAATCTCACCTAAAGTGCGCCCGTGTAGGTCTAGAAAACCCAACAAACTTTAACTTTTTTTTTTTTTACATAATAGAACAATTGTATTACTATTGAAACCAGTTGAGATAGAACTTTATAATATAATTGGGAATCTACTCTCAGAAAATGGAGATTGGAGAAGGATTATCCACGCAAAAACGAAAAAATTACAGGTAAGTGATGGATGAACTTAGTCTTACCCCTAGATCAAAATATTTGTTTGTTAATAAACTTTAACTTATTTCATACATCTTGAATTATACTCCTCCAAAATTATATATACATCCTTTTAGGTAAGTACATCCCATCATATATATATATTAAAAAAATCTTAATTTTACTTTTAAAAAATGATTTTGATAACATTTATTTAAAAACATAAACCATGTTTTATATTAAGGGAGTTATAATTATAAATTATGAATTTTTAAAATAATATTTAATGGGACGTATTCATAAAATGGGTACAATTTTCAAAAGGTGTAAATAATTCTGTCACTCATACTTCAGTTTACTTTTTACGAACCGGGCTATACAGATCTGGTAGTGTTAGGGTCATATACGTGGTCTCGTCTTAGGATTTTAGCTCGATTGAACAAAGTACTTGAAATTACCAAGTATTCATTGCATTAATCAAGACTCAACATAAATTATATATATATATATATATATATATATATATCCTGAGAGCTAATATCAAAATCAGTTATAGTGATATCTAATATGTGAAATTAATATGTCAAATTTACACATACCTAAACACTAAAGTGAAGTTGTTCATGCTTCACTTGATAAATAGCTAAGCTTTTCTGCTATTACTATACAGAGGTTTTATCTATTAGAATTTCTTCTTCATCCGTTGCTGCAAAACTCACTCGCTTCTGCATAGAAACAACATTAAAACGAATTATAATACAATTGTAAACAATAAAATTATGAAATATATAAAATTTGAATGATCAATCGAAATTGTACGCAAACATCCTATTTTTAATAGCTCTTCTATATATGGGATTGTCTACTTCTATATTAATACAGTTGATACTAATTACATTCTAAAATTACTAATTATATTTATTATATTTAATTATATATTTATTATATCCAATTACAATTAAATGAATTAAATCTTATTCATTTAATTAAAATAGGATATATTAAATACGTGATCAGATCTAATAAATACAATCAATAAATTTCTTAATGTAATTATATATTTATAGATGTTAGATTTATTCATGCCTAAATATAATATATAATTTCAATCATTAAAAAATTATATCACATCCTATGTAAGGAAGAAAAGAATCTTCTGGAGTATGTGATTTATATAATATTCTACAAAAACATAATTGAACCTTTAAATGATTTATTTATTCTTTAAAAAAAATGATTTATTTATTAAAACGAAAATAGACACAATTGATATTGAACGAAATGCTTTTGTTTCACGGGTGCTTTTCAAGGAGCTTCAAACGGTTTATTAATGAATTAATTTTGTCTTATGTAGAGGGCCTACGTGGACCAACCTAATTTGATTATTTAATTTGGATAGGTTCACACTCTCTTTCTTTTTTCTTTTTCATTTTTTTTTTTTTTGTTTTTTCGAAAGCACTCCCTTGAGCACTGTCTAAACAATTGACTTTGGGGGATCCATCTCTGGTAGTTCTTTTCAGGTTTGCCAAACGCAATAATAACCTTTGTTAAAAAGTCAAATCTGGCCTCCTAGTATCCTACTCGAAGTGAATTATTGATCTTAGACTGAATTACTGTAATTTGTAACAAACTCAAAACTCTACTTTATGATTGAGAGATGGTGATGGGAATGTTCTAGCAAGTTGACTATGAGAATTAAAAAAAATAATAGATTGTGTTAAACTGGATTAACATAACTCAATACAACTACCCCATAACGTTTTGTGTAACAAAATCTATTTATTTAGTAATAAGTTTTAAGAGTGATCAATTAACTTGATTATTAAATCTCATCTTTGTTTATATTTCCTCTTAAATCTACTGTATCTCACTAATATATATATATATTAATCATGGTTAAATTTTTGCACAATTAGGCAACAAGCCAACGACAATGACCCCCATAAGTAAATGTACTACAAATACTCTAATGACACTTCAATTTATTAAAATCTCTAAATTTATGATTATTGAAAGGGTGGTTCTATTGCCACCCAAAAAAGTTCTTTTCACGTCCTTTTTTTAACATAAATTTTCTTTTTACTAAAATAATTTTATATTAAATTACATAAAAGTTCATAAGTAGTTAATAGAAACAAAAAATTACTTTCTACACCAACTAAAATAATCTTATATTTGCATTCAAGTTCAAAATGAAATTTTATCGTAATTAGATATACTTTTATATGGATTAAAAAATAAAAGTAACCAAACCATGGTTAATGTTTGATTAGACATGAAAGAGTTTTCAATAAAAATATTTTTATATGAAAAAATATAATGTTTTTTTTCCCTTCGTCATCAAAACAATTATTATTTTTTTTCTTCTTTATTTGTAAAAGCAATGTTGACTTATGGTTATGGACAGTACTTCTATTAGTAAGTGTTCCAGCCATCAATTTGTAGAAATGAGTGTTAACCAACAACTTCAATTGTTTATTAACCAGCCAACTTTGGTCAGAAAACATACACTCTTTTTTGTTTGCTTCCAGTATATGAAAGCATGATGCCATGATGAGTGCTTGCCTTTTGTTTTTTTTTTTCAATTAGGGTTATTTGGCGTTTTTGGGAACTGGATGGGTGTGAACAAAAGTAGAAAACAACTGTGTTTAAACTTGAAATAGGAAAAATATAATTTATAATTAAAAAATTATAATAGTTAGGGTTAATGTTGATATTTTAAAAGGTATAGATGGAAGAAAAATATATTTAAAATTTTTAGTATGGATGTAGAAGGTAAATGGGTGTGAAAGAACATTTATGGGTAGCAATAGAATTAACCACCAGCCTTATCCAAAATGAAGCTTTACAATTTACTTTCAAACACTAAAACATACAAATCATAAATCCACGAAGTAGCTAAATCCGAAAGGATAAAATTACCCATCAGTAATCAAATAGTAAAACAATCAAACCTACTAAACTAAACCACCCAAATTAGAAAATGAGTTTGATTTAAATTCGAAATCTCTTATATAGCTATAAGAAATAAGAGATATGTGGATTATACAGATCAGTAACGACTAAAATTGCATAATTAAACACATTTTAACATTAAATTTCTACTAAAATATGCTCATATCAAGTATAAATATATATATATGCAATCTGAACATAAAAAATTCTCAAATGAACGCATGCTCTCTCATGTTCAACTCCAATTTCTTAATTTGTTTAAAAATTCTCTGAGTTCCTCATTAATATAGTAGCATTATTAATCAAACATAACAAAGCTATTGTGAGGAATTTAATGCAAGGAAATGTATGGAGCATATTAACCCATCTAGATAACAAAGCTGACGTGGCACGATCCCAACAAGATAATTCGTTAAAATTTCGCCAATAGTAAACAAACACAAAATCCAAACATAATTAAAAACACACGCATACATACCTCACGTGCTTGAGAAGAATACTTCCCTCCGCCGTGCACGGCGGCGCCACCATGAACACCGCCACCACCATCACCACCTCTCTCCACATACAAATCCACAATCTTCTCCGCCACCTCAACCTCATCTTTGCTCTCCTCCACCAACCTCTCCAACTGAGCCCTAGGCAACCTCATCTTCACTCTCATAGGCCCCCCACCACCCCCACCACCACCACCAACAGCACTAGTGGAGGAGGAGAGGTCAGAAACCGCCCTCCTTGACAGCATCAACAGCTCCAACCTGTCCTTGGCCCCCATGTGAATTTCCGATTGTACTCTCCTAGTAGGAACCCTATGCTTCTTCTCATGATCATCTTCAAGTGGAAACTTGGGAAGTTGTAGCAGAAAGTAGGTTTTCTTTGGTTGAAGATGTTGTTGAGGCTCCAATGGCTTTGCTCGGACCCCGAAATGTTTGACGGCCTCCGAATCCAACACGACATGATCCGGGTACTCCTTGATCAGCTCACAAGCTTGAATTGGTGTCTTTAACTTCATTGTTTCTCCGTCAATCTTCATCACCTTTGCTTTCTTTGTTCTTCTTCCTATAGTATTCCCCATACTAGCTAGCTACTTTTCTTTATTTTCTAAAGATGGTGGAGAAAATCAATCCTGTCTTTATATATATAGATAGATATGAGAATTGATTTTTCAGGTGCGGACGTCTGGATGAAATCTTTTCGAGATTGAAAATTTTGTTTTTCTATTATCCTGATCTTGTTTTTATATAGATATATAAGAGTGTAAAATGTTGAATGTGTGTTGATATGTATAAAAATTCCACCGTGTGGATATGTTGAAAGCAATTTTGATATTGATATTCTAGAATGCTTTTATTTTTTTTATTAGTATTGTAAACTACCGATTTAACGGCTTATTTCAAGGCTTAAATTGTGGTTATCGAACGATTGTATATTGTTTATGATTTAAATAATTAATATATTTTTTCTTCACATATCTAATATAAAGTGGAGCTTTACTATATATAATTTTAAGAATATATACAAGGAGCTTTCCTTTGTTCATGTATAGTTGGTAGTTATGATATCTTCTAATTGTGTTAAAGGAATAAATTTTCGAACTAGACAGTTTAATTTTTAATTTAGACAAGTTTTTATAAACTTTTAATGGTTTAGTATCCGATTATTTTGGTAGAAAAACATAAACTGAAAAAGAATAATCAAATATTAAATTTTTAGGACGAAGGAATCTATATTCTATTATTGTTACACACCACAAAAAATATAAATAGAATTTGGCGTTTCAAGAATATTCAAATGGCCCACCACCCCTTCGTATGGTTCAAGTCCCATTTTTGTCATGAGATATAAGGTACAGGTGGTTTTTAGATTTTGTTTTTTTTGTTTTGTTTTTTAATTTAATCTTCCTTCCATATACTAAAAAAAAAGAAAAAAACAATTGGTGTAACCCTTAATAAAAGTGGTTGTACATTTCTCTTGATCTTAAAAGATCAAGATTTTAAATCTCATATTCATCATAAAACATAAGATGTGAGTAATTTTCTCTTGATATAATCTCATACCCCACCCAAAAAAATAAAAAAAAAACAAAATAAATTCAATTGATTTTGTCATGTACTGCGATTTGGACAATTGACCCGTGAACTACACCAAAATCATTAGTCTTAGTGCATGGACAACTTACCTTACTATATGAACAACTGGTTACATATACTGACCAATGTCTAAATGAAATTTAGGACATCCCAATTAAAGGACTACAAAAATTACTACTTTACTTTAATGGATCTCATGAAAAACTTTTGTATGTAAGAAGTTCGATTAAAAAAAAAAGGGAAAAAAAAAAACCCTCTTCAGCAACATTAAATCATGTATATATATTTAAAGATATATAACATAATATAATCCACAGATTTGTTTTAATTTTATTTTTTGCTTCGTTGAGAATTACATAATTGATTAATGAGAACACTTAAAGGTGTGAATCATAGAAAATCTTTGAGATTCCTATTATTGAAATAATGAAAACAGAAGTGGGAAAATTTAGTTAAATGTTGGGACAAATTCGAGTTGGTTGGTGTGAAAGAGCAATAAAATTATTGAGGTTTGCCAAATCAAAATGCCTTTTATCTTTTCACAAGATTCCAATTTAGTAAATGATTTCCATCTATATGATTTTTATTATATTCTTTTCACATTTTAGTAGTGTAAAAAAGGAAGTTTGTGGGGGCCTATAGACTTCTTCTTTTCATTAAAAGATAAGAGCAATTGAAAAAGATTTGACCTACATACATCATACACATGCATTGCTTTCGTCTAATTGCAAATCTGGTTTTGATTGTAAGTTTTTAGTTTCCACACTCTTTAGTCTTTATATTAAAAAATTAATTATGTAGCCATCATTTCATTTAATCATTTTAGTGTACACTAAAACTGGTCCAACCGGCACTAGTAATTCGATATAATAGGTTAATTAAGTATTAAAATCCTTTTTGTTCGGTCCGATCCTTTCCTCTAATTTGATCCCAAAAGGATTTATAAGTAAACTCAAACTTGTTTTATTCTTTTGATCTCCTTATGCCTTTTCAGGGTAAAAAGACCTATCAAGATCAATCATAATGAGATTTTAATAATACAGCTCAAATAATCACTTTCAAATAATGGAAGAGGATTATATACACCTTTTATATACAAAGGATGAGATATTATTACGTTTGAATCTACCATTTGAAGCAGAGGCAGATGAGGATGCCATTATTGTGCCACCCCACTGGAGCATATGTAAACTTTAACTTGCTTGTGTCTTCTTATTTATTTTTCTTTTCCTTCTACCATTCGAACATTTACTAATATTTCAAAGTTTACCATTGGTTAACTTTTTGACAGGCAAAATAGAATTATATTAGTTTAGGAGATTGTATTATTTGAATGAGACCAAATTGATAGTTATTGTATTTGCAGTGGTACGAGAATCGTTACATCTTGTGTTTGACATACTTTGAGTTTAGATTAAATCAATTCGGTTTAAATTATTATTTAAAATAATAGATTGATCTAAAATCATTTTAAATATATTACAAATATTCAAACTAATTTTTAAATAAAACCAATTTTTTAAGATTAATTTTCAAACCCAATTTTTTATATCTAGGTGTTAGATTAATTTCAAACAAATTAAATTATTTTAACATATTTGTATCAACTATCGTAAATAATTTATTTATAACTTAACTTATTTTAATTGACTACATATTTTAAAAATTTGGGGAAAAAAAAAAACAATTGTTCATCAATCAAGTGACTATTAATCCCGTGGGTGATGCGGTGGGTGCCACAGGAGCAGGAGGCCACTTGAGAGTTGAGATGGTCCCTCCAAAGTCCAGACAAGGGCTGCTTGACTAAAAGTGTACATATACACCTTTTAAAAGTTCTGGTGTGGTTGCTTTTATATTTTTCATTCGCCTTTTGGTTTATAAAAAACAAAAGTAAATTAAACTTTTAAAAAGAAAAAATCAATAGTACAATTTCAATTAATTGTGACAAATGTTGAGTAGATAACCTCATAGCTCAAATGGAGTCCCACCGTGCATATGTATCATTATATATACGTATTTTTTTCTCATATTATAGGCGAGTATAAATTTTTTGGTGCTATGGAAATTTTATCCTGTATTGAGGGATATACCTTCTAATATTATGAAAGTAATTTTCGAGCCCTATACACAGTGTTAAATATCAATAATTTCCAATAAACCCCTAACCACTGGTATGGTCAGATTACCTAGTAATTAATTATAATAACAAAATGTTAAGTTGATAACAAATAAGTTTGAGATTGTACATCACTCCTGAACACAAGTTGATAGGGGTACATCTCTTTATTCACTAAGGTGATAGGGATCAATTCTCATTCTAAACAAATTTTACAAACTTTATGTATATAATTGTTTGCTTTTATTATAGAAGTAATTGTCTCCTTATTATAGAAGATGATATTTAGTACGCAAGTAATGATTAATTTTGATAGATTCCAATAAACATCTATCATGTTTTGTGTCAGCTTTAAACCTTTTTTTAAAAAAAAAAAATTGGGATTCAATTATAAAAATGTAATAAAATAAAATTAAATAAATAATATTTTCAATATTAAGTACTATATTGTTACTGCAAATATAATTCCACAAAGGAAAAAAAAAAAATTCATAGGGTACATTTATGAAAGAGGTACATATACTGATATACAAGGTTTTAGGAGTAGGAAAATTAGCACTCTTCGAGTATTAAGTTTGATCACAAAGGGATGCATGACTAATCAATTTATTTTTAGAGTGATGCTAGATGACCCCATAAATTCATCCAGATTCATACCTAAATGATATTATCTATGAGTCATAATTGACACATTAATTATCACATCATTTAATATTTTATGTAGTATTTATTTTTAAAATAATTCTACAATCTAATTTTTATAGTTTTCAAAGTGTAAACATTCCCCCCCTTTAATTATTGAGTTTGAGTACAAGGGGGTAGACGAGCAATTGATTTGTCATTAGATTTCTCTACAATATTATAGAGTAGGACAGGAGGCGTAAACTATATATAATTGATTATACAATTTAAGGGACAATTTTATATGTCTTTTCTTCATGCTTTTTATAACTGTTACAAAAATCAAGATCTAAGGAAAATATATGACTAAAACTCACAACCTTAATGATTAGATACAAAGTACGACCATTGACTAATCCTATTAATTCGATGTAGAATTCGTAAAGTTAAAATTTTGGTATTAAAAATATATTTGATAAAACTTTAAAAATATGTATACAAAACATTTAAAAGTAATTAGTTAAATAGTTATTTAAAAAGTAATGTTGAATATTTTGTAAGTGATTATATATGTGTGTGTGTATATATATATTGTAAGCGTATAACAAGTTTTAATTACAAAAAGTTCTTTTTCTCTTTTCTTGTAAAAGAACATGTGGAGAAGGCTACCTTCCATAAAATTTAGTGAAAGGTGAAGGCCATTTTTTATTGATGTGAGTGTTAGGTGTATACTATTTTGGGTCTATCACATGTTATCTCCTCCCTCATGTTTAACACGACCAAATTTAATTTTATATTTTTATTTATGTTAATTAAATTTAATTTATTGAAAAATTGTCCAAACAAATAATCACTAGACAAAAATTGTCCAATCATGTCTTTAATTCCCTTCCAATCAGTTGCCGCTTGACTAACTCTTTTTTTTTTTTTTTTTTTTTTTTTTTTAATGGAAGAAATAGTTTTGGATGTGGTTGTATACTTGTATTTTAGTTTGTATTAAATAAAACTTAAAAAAAAAATCAATATTAAAGATTTAATACTACTACAAAAATTGTTGAGTGAATAAAAAAATAAATGTATGAGACTTATCTACATAAATATAACACAAAGTTATTAAAGAAATGATATTTTTAGTATTAAATTACTACATTGCTACTACAAATTAATATTTAAAAAGAATAAAAAAATTAAACTTTTAACGTGTTACAAAACGATACAAAACGACCAAGTGTACATTTTTTAGGTATGCAAACAATGTCACATTTTGATTATTGTATATGATTACAAGGGGAACAATCAATGTATACTATCTTAGATAATTTACAATCTTAATAGAATTTAAACGATGAACTTATTAGAGTTGATGCAATGCTACGTTGGTAATGGACATTTTTTACGAGTTGAAGCATGTCGACTACCTCATAACTCATGCAAGTGTATCTTATGTCCCGTAGAGGGTGGTATTGGTTTCTTAACAACTAATATATATTGTGTGTAAGAGATCTTAGATTGAATTTTGGTTGTATAGAGAACTAAAGATTTAGTCAGCGGTCTAATGTTCATGTTTCGAAAAAGAAGGAAATTAGTTAGTAGAAATGTAAAATGTCAACCATGGTACTTTCCAATACAGTTGAACATCTACACCATGCCGACACGGCGCACAAAGTTGAATAATTTTGCAAATCTTCAACTAAGAAAATGAAAAATGAAGTCAAAGGGATTTGTTGAATTATTCATTTTTCTTTGATAGTAGAAAAAATAATGAAGAGGAAACTCCATAAGATAATGTTTACTTAATGGTAAGTTCTTCATATCTATATTAAAATATATATATAAATATAAATTTGAGTCATGTGGTTATACTTCAGAACTCCAACAAATTGTAATAATTCAAGAAAGAAGATAGAAAAAAAAGCTTTAAAATTTATATATTGGTTGTTCGGTTTGGATTTCGATTTTAAAAATTGATATAGAAACTAAATTGAACCAAATTGATTGAATGAAATTAGAAAATTTTTATTTGTTTTTCAAAAGAGAAGTTTGATATTGTTGAAATGTATGAATTTAATTTTATGTGATTGACAATTGAACAATACTTATTTAAATTATGTTATCACTTTGATAGATAATGAACATTTGGACCATATCATATGTGATATGGAGGAACGAAGTTATGGGTTGATGTCTTGATGATAAGTTAGGCTCATTATTGGAGTAGATTTTTTTATCCATTATTTGGAGTGTAACCGTGATTCACAATTACGTGATTTATACAATAATCATATTATGTGGACCCTATACTTATTTATAAGGAATTACATTCCTTTTAGAAAGGGAACGTGTCTAGATACAGCTATTAACCATCCTCAAATGCACTTTGAATTTTAGATTGTGAAGAGAAAGAGAGGTGCTGCACCGACTAGAAGGTGGCACGACTTGACCAGCTTGGTATGATTGATGATTTTCCAATTGTCTTCATTTTGTCCCAAAAAAAAAAAAAAAAAAGAGAGAAATCAAAAACTGTGCTGGCTTTAGCTGGTTTGGGGGTTGCAATCAGGGACCATCAGGGAAAGGTTGTGGTGGCATGGTTGTTTCAATGGTGAGAGAGGTGAATGTTTAGCTTTGGGAGAGGGACTTTTGCTAGCCCGTTATCTTATTAATCTGTAGGTTAATTATATGGAGGTTGATGCTTCGAATATTGCTACAGCTATTAACACGAGTTTTGTTTCCAAAGGTGAAATTAGTGTCGTAGTTGATGATATTAAGGTTTTATGTTAGGAAGTCCAGGTTGTTTTGTGTTAGGCCATTCCCATAAATGGGAATCATTTGGCTCATAATCTGATTTTCTTGACTTTGTTCTTTTCGAAGACTCTTTATTGGCAAGATGTGTTTGTAACATATATTTTTCCTATTGTTGGTGTTTTGTAAAAGTTTTTTATTTCAAAAAAAAAATAATCAATCAAAAGGGAAAAAAGGAAAAGAAAATAATCCAAACCTCAAGACTGTTTTCATTGTATAACACAAAAATGGAAAAACAAAAAAAAAAAAGAAAAAAAAAAGAAGAAGAAAACTAGGGTTTCACATGAAAAGGAAGATGGGGAACAAAATTTGAAGAATTTGAATCATTCTTCCTCAAACGAGAATAGCTTATACAAGATATTATATATTCATTTAATTAAATGATTCGAAATTATAACTGTGAGTCGATTGTAATAGTTATACATTAAAATATTATTAAACAAAAATCATATCTAAACATTATATAGTTTAATACAATCTAATACGAAATACCACTAGACACAAAATTATATAAGAATAATATAGTTTAATCCAACCAAATCAAATTCAATTCAATTAAATCTAATCCAACAAAATATAACATGCTATTATATGTGGTCTAAATGGCACTAGCTTGGTTAACAAATATATCCATAGGGATGGCAAAAGCTTGAGCCGAGTCCAAATATATTCATGCCCGTTCGAGTGCCCAAGCTTTTTAAAATGTTTTATACTTGCTTTGGAAAAATGATGTGGTTTGAAATGAATAGAAATGGTTAAAGGATTCTAATATCACCTAGAAACAAATTATGGTGTTTAGGGAAGGGACAATGGATTGAAGATCCAAAAAATGAATTAAAGTTTAAGAGAATATATAATTGATAGATGAAACAAGTTCAACAACACTTGTGGATACATATTTTACCACCTCAAAAATTGATAAACAAAATAGGATAAATACCTTAAAGATACAAATATCATCACTCTAAGTTTAAAATTCTTCACTCAAGGAATCTACCAAGAGATATAATATTTTGGAGAGTACAAAAGCTAATTTTCATTCAAACTCGTCATGTCTTGATATGATCATGATATGTTATATTTAAAGACTCTAAAAGTATATATTTTCAAAAAAAATTAATGTTGGCAGCTGTCTACCTATCTACTCTTATTGAAAAAATGGCCTCCTCGTTGATTACAAGCCAACAAAACATAAATTCAAAAGTTAGAAAATAACAAACATTAAATACATCACAATCTACTACTTAAAATTAGTTATTTAGACAATTAATTGTTAATGGAAATACTGAACCAAGTTGGGGCAGCCATGTAGGCTTGGGTTTGGGCTAACGCATCATCAACAATCATTGAGTTGAATTATTCAGTCAGATTTGGGCTGGAGCTTGAGTTGCTAGGATCATACAGTTGGGCATAAAAAATTTTACATATATATATAGTTGAATGCTGACATCTTAAGAGTCAAAGAATTGTTAGAACGTATTGAAATGAATCATTAATAGTATGTGCAATTCCTACCGAAAGGAGACTCATAATCCACATCTTACGTGTTTAGAGGTTAAAAGTAAAATTTAAATTCTTAACCTTCCGAGGCCAAGGTTGGGATGACAATTGCGCCACGTGTACGTGCAGATATCCATATATGATGGGCGGATATGGGCATGATTAAAAGGGTTGGCGGGTGGACTTAGTAACATTTTCACACTCCTAACGGGCATGGGTATGGGTACCGGAACTAGTACGGGAGAAAAATACCCGTATCCGTTTACCCTCATGAACAAAAAAATATATATTTTTTCATATTAACTACTCAAAACGGCGTCGGTTTGAGTAGCGTATATAATGTTTTTTTTTTTTTATCAAAGCATGGGACTCAATTGACCAGCTGCTGCCTGAACAATACCCGTCTCTCACCCTCTCCGTCTCCGGCGTGTCGTCCCTCGCACCGTCGCCGTCTCTATTGCAGTCGTGACCGTCACAGTCGATCACTCTCACACTGCCCAGCCGCGAGCAGCATTGGTCCTCTCAACTCAAGTTCTCAGACGCCTCTCCTCTCCTTGCCGCCTCTTCCCGCCGACCAAGTCCGTTTTCGGTCTCTCCTCACTGTCGTTGACCTGTGGAGTTGTGCTCTGTTTGTTTACCCGTACCCGTAGATCATCTGCACTGTTTGTTATGGTTTCTTTTGTCGATTTTGAGCTTGTTAACAATTGGGCTTTTTTTTTTATCCCAATGTTTTCTCTGATGTATACATTTTCTTCCATTTTTGTTTTTGAGAAAATGGACAAAATGACTCATTTCAACGGCTGTTTGGAAAACTAACCTTTTAGTTTTTGTACGTACAAAAAAGAGCCTGAATGGACAAGAATGCCCTTAATGATCCCTTTCCTTTTCAATGATATATTGACTAGGGCTGTGCTGCAGTTTTTGTTCTGCCCCTCCAACCTCTCCCGCCAACCAGCCTCTCCTGCCTTTCAGTTGTGCTGTAGTAGTCAACCTCTCCCGCCAACCAGCCTCTCCTGCCTTTCAGTTGTGCTGCAGTCTTCTCCCACTGATCGGCCTTACATTCTGTCACTTCCGACGGGCAACACGTCTACTAACTTGGTAAGCTCTTATGCGAAATGTGTATGCTACTCTGTTCTCATATCCCGCGGCCACCATTCCGTCTGTCTTCCGTTGCTTAAGAAGGCAAGGACCGTGAATTTTTGGACCGTCGAAGAACTTTGCTTCTCTGCTACTGGTTTGCTTCTCTGCTGCTGGTTTGCTTCTCTGCGGGGGACTGGTTATGGTTGGATTGGGTAGATGAAAATGGTGATATGAACGGAGAATAGGGTAATGAAAATGGGTTTTCGACTATTCGGTGAAAATGGTTGTGTGTGTGTGTGGGTATGCTGAGAATATGAGAGTGAGATTGTTGGTTTAGGGAATGTGAATCTAAAATTTGATTGTTACGGGTTTGTAACTTAGGGTGAGAAGAGTTTTGGGGTGAAGGGTTTATGTAAAGGGTACGAATCTTTTAGGTCAGGAATCTGGACTTTGAGGTTGGCATTCCAAACTTGTTAAATAGGAAGTTGAACCTGAAATTGAGATTCCAAACCTTCAAGTTGGGAATATCATACCTTATAGTTGAGAATCTCAATTAAAAGTTGGGAATGTCATACCTTGGAGTTGCGAATCTGAACGAGAGGTTGGGATTGCCATGCTTGGGTTGCCATCAAGTTGAGTATCCCATGTTGCAGGTTGGGAATCCCAACACTGATATTCAACCAAAGTTGGGATTCCTACCTAAAGGTTGCACTTCCCAACCTTAAGGTTGAGAATCCCAACGCTGAGGTAGATTGTCCAAACGTGGATTGGGATTCCTAACCGTGAGGCTGGGATTTTGTTGTAATTCGAAATGTTGAGTTTAATACATCGTTGAGAGTCTCGTCCGTAAGGTTAAGATTTCAAATAGGCATGTTGAACCTAGGTTATTCCCAACCTTTAGGATGTGCTTCACAACCTGTATGTTGAGAATAGTGGATTGTCGAATTGTTGTGATTCTGACTACAAGTTATGTATTCCCAACCTATAGGATGTGATCACAACCTATAGGTTGGGAATACATAATTGGTCCCAATCATGAATTTAGAATGCCGAAAAGTTAGAGTCTGTCTTTTGTTGCATTTATGAATGTAATTGATGTGATATATTTTTTGGTTTCGATTTACATATTCATGTAGTTGTTGATTGATGTTGTTTATTCAAGGTTTGGTGGCTATGGTAACTGGATAGTGATTGTTATCGTTGAAATATATGCTATACATATGGAAAAATAAAAATGAACTGATACATTGTCGTATTAGATTGATTGTGGAGTATAAGTGTTTGTTTGTTTGTCACAAAGTTGAAGGAAGCAATGTTTTGATATATACTGATAAGACTGACTTTATTTGACAGGTTGAATGATATGGATAAAATTCGAATCCCACTTCGATATGATGGTGCGTGGACGATGAATAGTGGAGGAAATGTGTTGTACGAAGGTGGCAAGACGAAAGGAATTTTATTAGTGAAGAATGCATCTTATGAAAAATTACATTTTGCTGTGGTGCGTGCACTTGATATTAATCCTGCTGAATTTACAGTTACGATGATGTTCAAATGTAAAACGTGTGATCCCAACCCACCAATGGAAGTGATGAATGATTGTGATGTTGAGTTCTTTATTGCCGAAGTAAGTGATGTATCAACGAGGAATCCTTTATGCATTACAGTGGAACGTAAGTGTGAGGGGACAGAAGGCTTGTTAGTTGGTGAGGAAGAACGTGCAACAAATAATGCATTAAAAGTTGGTGTAAATAAATATTTAGGTAGGCAAAGTCCGGTTCGGCTGGAAAGCACAATAACCGAAGAAGATGTGCTGGGGTTTAAAAATTATGCAGACGACATATTTGATCATTGTGGTTTCGAACCTGTAGATGTATGTACATCTCCTGCAGGTCCTAAAGAAGCATCAGTCCTTCCCATGGACGACGGATTGAAGTGGAATAAGTTGAAATCAGAAATAGACGAACAGGATTGTCAACCTCCAACAACATCTTTGATTCCTGTGGGGACAAATGGTGGGCATATTGACAGTGTGTTCAACATTGTGAAAGATGTTCGAGCTGGTGATATATGCTCTACTAAGGATGAGCTACAACTGAAGATAAGAATGTTAGCTGTTGCTAGACAATTCAACGTAAGAGTGAAGAAGTCCACCAAAGACTTATTGGTTTTGGCTTGTGTGCAGAAAGGTTGCAAGTGGTGGCTGCGTGCAACGAAACTTGTGGGCTCAGAAGCTTTTCGCGTGACGAAGTACATCCCAGAGCATACATGTTCGCTTGATTCGCTCGTTTTTCACCGTCCGCAAGCAACAAGTAAATTGATTGGTCATTGTATTAAATGGAAGTATGAGGGTGCTTCTCAGAGTTATCGACCAAATGACATAGTTCAGGACATGAAGAAAAGGTATGGGATGACTTGTACTTATGATAAAGCATGGAGGGCTAGAGAGGTTGCTATGACGCTAGCTAGAGGATCACCCGAACAGTCCTATAGTGTGCTTCCGTTGTATTGTGCCATGTTGGAAATGAAAAATCCGGGGACTATTACTCAAGTTGAATGTGATGTTTCTAATCGATTCAAGTACTTTTTCATGGCAATAGGAGGTTGTATTGCTGGATTTAGATCTTGCATTCGGCCCGTTATAGCTGTGGACGGAACTTTTCTGAAATGCAAATATAAAGGTACCCTATTTATTGCGACCTGCATGGATGGAAATAACCAAGTGTACCCATTAGCTTTTGGCATTGGAGATTCAGAAAATGATGATGCATGGATTTGGTTTATGGGCAAGTTGCATGGGTGTATTGGAGAAGTTGATGATGTAGTGTTTATTTCTGACCGAAACACAAGTATAGCAACGGCTATTGCACATTCATTTCCAAGGGCTTTGCATGGAATATGTATGTATCACCTAGGGCAAAATATGAAAGCCAATTGTAAATGTCCTAGTTTTCTGCATAAGTTGTTTTACAAGGCTGCGAAAGCATACCGGGTTTCCTTGTTCAATGAAGTCATGTCCCAAATCGCTGGTGTTAATATTAAGGCAGCTGAGTATTTGATTCTTGCGGAACCTACAAAATGGGCTAGATGTCAGTTTCCGGGTAGAAGATATTCCATCATGACAACAAACATTGCCGAGTGTTTGAATGCCATTTTGAAGGAGGCACGAGAGCTACCAATAATGAAGTTAATAGAGCATATACGTGGGGTACTTCAAAGATGGTTCTGGGAAAGGCGGGAGGAAGCTGCAAAAATGACAACACCGATGACAACATGGGTTGAAGCCAAGTTGAGACAGAGGATGAATAAAGCTTCTTCTTATCCAGTGCGTGCCGTTGACGTACATAAGTACCTTGTCATCGATGAACTTTTGAACCCGGTTGTGAACCTAGAAACTAGAACATGTGATTGCAAAAAATTTCAGCTGGACCAACTGCCATGTGCCCATGCATTAGCAGTGTGTATTAGTCGCCATCTATCTTGTTACGACTACTGTGCGGCCTATTACAGCACGAAAGCACTAGCAGCAGCGTATGCAGCTTCCATCCATCCCGTTGGCCCTGAAGATGAGTGGATTTGGCCAGAACTTCTTGATGTTCCTGTTGTCCTACCACCTGAAGGTCGTAAGCCTCGTGGACGACCTGCTACAAAAAGAAAACTTTCTAAAGGTGAAGGTAAGCAGCAAACCAAGTGCAGTAGATGTGGTGGCTTCGGACACAATAGACAAAAGTGTAGGACACCAATTCCAGTTAGGACATCTGCTGCATAGAAATCGTTTGGCGCTTGGGGAAACGGTTACCCGTTAACAGCTTCCATAATAATAACATATGGACGGGGAACAATTTATATTTTTGTGAAATCAACTTCCATGGGGGGCCTTGCGTTATTTGATTATATATTTCTGTTATGTTTTGTGGCTTCTTACAAATACATTCAACAATTTATTAAATTAGTTTTTGGCCTCTGATAACCAAATCACAAATCCAATTTCAGGAAATTGTGAGACATTGTAATTTTAACACTCCAGTTGCATAAAATCATGCTGCTGTCGTCCAAGCTTAGAAGTGATTTTCGTTTATGATCTAATTGGAATATATGATAAATAAACACGAACAATGAGGTTCTCCATACAGCATCTATGATGGGCACATAATATATTTGAAGAATGACTGCTTATATTATATGGATGGAGCAACATGCGTGACAGGAAACTTCTTAACTCTAATACGATGACCTGCAACTTCCTTCTCAGTTGTCAATGAAGTATTCTTGGTATTGAACTTATCCAAACCAACCATAGCCCTGTTATTGGCACAGGCCATAACATTCTTGGTAACGAACTTACCATTAGGCTACAGCAAACATAGCACCATTGGGCAACTCCAAAACAATAAACCAACAAAAAATTAATGTGCCACAATAAATGAACACCAGCAGACGCAACACAATACTGTCCCCAAAATTGACAAATTAAAAAATAAAACAACAAACAACCGACAATAAATAAACATACAAGCAGAACTCACTATCTACCACGAGAAATCCAACATTAGTGCCAAAATTTTAAGCTTTATTAATAATAAAACACAAGTCACATATACAGTAAATCTCGTGCCAAGTCATCCACAAGTTCACCAATAGTTGGTTAACAAAATGTTATTTGGTTTACTATACACTTCATTGGACGTTGGTGGTAAGGTTTCAATATATAGGACATAGGAATTCTTTTCAGTAGTTCGTCAAGCCGTGTTTGGATGCCATCAGCATGTTCCTACGAAGGTGGAAACAAACTGGACTATGGTAGAAGTTTTCGGAAGACCTCAAGCTAATTAGTCATTGTTAACTACGTAGCTGAAGAGCACCACCCACACTGTCACCCAGCATTTTGACAATTGCCCGATACAGTTCCATTTTTTTCTCCTGCAAAAGGACAAGCCCAATATAACACATTTAAATAATGTCCCCATAAACAAAGCATATGATAAATTAAAAGCTTAATGATATAAGGAGATTCCTTTCGACAATAAGCAATAAGCAACAATAAACAATACAATTTTCTCCAGTTGGTCAACAGCCCATAAACAGAAAACATAATAAAAAATCAAGAAATACTGAACAACATAATTTGAACAATGAGGTCAAATTTATTGATTTCCATTCTCTCAAAACAAAGAATTAATAAGCAATGATAAAATTAATCTGGTGATATCCAAAATATATCATGTAATACCTGGTAACATTTATGTAATTGTAAAAATCAACACTTAGCATAAATAAATTGGGAAAAGATTGCCTTTGGTAGAGCCGGGAAATAGCTATGCTACACTGAGATAAGATGAAGTGCCAGCCACAAACAATTGTATAATTCGCAGAATTAATGAGGGATGCAGTAAATTCAGACTTGTATCACCAAAGACCTATGCATAAACAATAATGCATGCTTTAAACTGAGAATACCTGTACTGCACAGAATGTACCTTTTTTCCTGCTTCAGTTGCATCTTTAAGCTTTGCATTCAGTGAATCATGTTCCTCTTTGCTAAGTTGATCCACAAGATGTTTTTCAAGTGATGGAACTTTGCGCTTTTGCGGATGAGTGGGTTGAGGAGGTCTATCCATTTGTGGAATAGGACCTGGCATTGGTGGCTTTCCAGTAGCGGGTCTTGGAGCTTGTGGTTGTTGAAAACCTATTCAAGAGTTTCCCCCCTATAAAGCTGAATACACCAATAAAAGGAGCAATAAACATATTAAAAAAATGTTTTTAAAATGAACAAGAAAACCAACCTGCAACTGGGACAACTCTTGCAAATGCTGCAACTTTTATCTGCTTCAGTTGCAGCAGCGGTGGCATGACGTACGTCGGGGATTCAGTCACCTGGTCAAAAGCCCGCAAAGATGGAACAGCACCGGTGAATACGTCTGAATGCAACAACATAATAATATGAAAGACGTATAATATTTACAGAGGCATCGGAACCAGTTTCAATTTACCCCCCAAAAACTGACTGGACCATTTCCAAAGGTTCACCGCTAGCTCCTCCCGAAAATAGGATATGTCTGTCTGGTTGAATGAGTCCACCGGCATACCGTTCGCCAAGCGTTCCACCAACTTTATTACAAACATCCCACAATCACCGCTACTACATAACAGAAGATAAGACAGCAATTAGCAAATAACATACACTTCATTGGAAAACCAGAAACTTCTCAACCGTCTAACAATGCATTACAGTGGTCCTTGTTGTGGTGTGTCCCTGCAATGATGTAGTGTCCATCCCTCCTGCCTATACCACAAGTATATCATGTCTGGATGTTGTGCATAGTGATCGGTCTTTTGAAGGAGCAATGGCAATAGTGTTGCGAGGGGCTGCAAAAACCTGGTGCAATTGCGTATGGTGCTCATCGAGTCATACAGAGTTATGGATCGGTCATTAAAGTTTGCTTTTGCGAGGACCCAATGTGAACCCCTGTGATTTAGTGGGATGTATAGCTAGGCACAGCACAAGTATATGGGGAACCACAAGTAAGTCGCAGTATATGACATCAAAGACATAATGACAAAAAGGTTTCAACTAGTCCAAGCATGATACCGTAGTAAGTCCTGCCCAGGGACGATAGGCTACATCCCTTGCTGCGTTAGAACTGCCCCCCACCTCCCCCTTTGCGTATCGTACGCAGATGTCATCGTCAGCCCAAGTGCATTTTTTCTTTGTATATGCCTCCCATTTACTCTGAA
The DNA here is from genome assembly GCA_022984855.1 of Dimocarpus longan. Taxonomy (NCBI): domain Eukaryota; kingdom Viridiplantae; phylum Streptophyta; class Magnoliopsida; order Sapindales; family Sapindaceae; genus Dimocarpus; species Dimocarpus longan. The sequence continues at coordinate 2,572,119 of CM041021.1, forward strand.
GGTGTTGCTGTAAATATTCAAACAAGTACAGTAATTAGTATCGAAAAAATGTCTCCTACTTGAATGGATAAGTTGCTCGTAACTATCAAAAATTACTTACAGCAAACAGAACATCGGTTGTTGTGAACGCATCCAGCTTGTTTGTGGGGAAAGTCATTGCCTTCCATCGAAAGAAGCATAAAGCTGCATCTATATGCTGCAAAACGTGAAGCACAAGTAACTTAAAAAAACCAACTCCACGTAGAAGCAATAAACAAATAACGGCTAACGACTATCCATCTTGTTAATACAAACCGAATCTGTCAACCAGAAGTTGTCAGTACACAAATCCCTGAACCACTTCCGAGAATAGTCTCCTGTTGGCAACCGGATCGGTGGTCTGCAAGGGTCAAAAATTTACTGACATTATGTTATATAATAAACATATTTAACGTACATGTATAATGAAAAAAATACAAGGAGTAAGAGTGACGGAAACATACAACTCATTAGGCACATCAGTCTCCCGCCACGCTTTAAATGCCTTTATCTCGATATCGGACGGTTTCCGAAAAAGCTCAAATCTGGTGCGCTTTCTTGGAACCACTTCAAATTGTTGAAATGGTGAGGAAATTTGTGGCCCCTTTTTACGCTGTCGCTTGAAAAATTTGGTTTCCGTTATGATCTTCAGACTTACATCAGAACCGTGCGATGGCGACCCTACCATTGTTTGTCGTGGCGGGATGGGGTCTAAAATCATTTTCCCCATGATTCTGTCTACTATCGCCGGTCTGACTTCCGCACTCCCCTCTACTGGATTGGGCGACGATGTTGCCGCACAGTTTTGGCCTCTGACTGCAGACCGTGTTAAAACGGAGGGAATTTGTGCACCCCTGTCTCGCTTTCGGCCAACAACAGTGGTTTCTGGCCTCAGCTTCACACTACCATATGAACCAATGGAAGGCGACCCCATATTTGGATCAGCTGGGAGGTCGGACGCCATTTTGTCACCAAAGCTGTCAATGTCATCATGTGTGGCTTCTGGACGTGTATCAGCCGCATCCGGCAAGGAGCCTTCCGACCCAGAACTATCTTCGAGGGTTTGACCTTTAACGTCATAGTTATCCTACAGAAAGACAATCAACCAAAATAATAACATGTTGAAACATATTACTAGTAACTGCCACCATCAGTTGGTTAAGTTTACCTTCGATGCAGGTGTGTTCTGCTGTGGAAAAACAGCATTATTTCTATATAAAAAGTCGATAATCATATCAACTTTCTTGTTTGTTTGCTGTACCAGAGCGTGTGTTTCCTTGATCTCAAGCCTTGTGGCTTGAAGGTTCTGGTCCGTGTGTTGTCGTAAGATGACCAATTCTTCATTCAGCTGGTCCAACCGTGTATGGATGGCTTTAATATCATCACCATGTTTGGAGCTGTTGCTGTCTTTGCCAGCCTGCAGACAAGTTAATCAGTTGAAAGTCAGTGTATACTAAAAAATTAAGAAAATTAGCCTTATTATAAACACAGAACGATTGTACCGGAGCACGCGGTCCTCTTCCAGCAGGCAGCGACTTCTTAACCGCAGCATCACTGCGCTTCTGAATTTTCTCGACCCTATGACTGGCAGAGCCAACACCGCCAGTAGACACCCGGGCTGCACCCTCGCTCTGACAGATGAAATAAGTGCAATAGTCCTCCTTTCCCTCTTCCGGCGTCGGCTCCAACATCGGGTCGGCTTCAAGCTACAAAAACATGCAAAACAAAATTATGACAAATGTTGAACATCTTTCACCAGGTTGCGCATCTATTAAAGGCACTAATGATTGTACATACATCGGACCGATGTAACAATGTAACTATTGCTCCTGATTTTGGGATTGAAGTTGAACTCCAACTGAGAATACGGGGCACCAAATCACCGGATTTTACTGCAATTTACAGGCCAATGGTCGGAATTGCTTCGCATGCCCATATCTACCAATGCAAACAAAATAAAGGTAGGTTAGCAGCAGCGGAAAATGAAGCGACTGTTACAAAATCAGTAAACAAAATACTTGTACCTGAAATGCATATGGGAAACCAGACAGCGAGTAGAAGGTAGCATCTGCCTTATGGCCTTTTTTTCGATTGCCCACGTTCGCAGCCATTTTCTTGAAATCTTTTTTCATGCCACGCAAGGTCATATCGTACGAGCGACGACCCCATGGGAAATTGTTGAATGCATTCATATCATCCAACTTGCGAATATTCTCCATTTGAATCTGATTCTTCGGATCCTTACCAAGTAACACCGTCTCTAAAAAGTACAACAATGCAAGTTTGACGATGTCCTCGTCGTTGTCCGAAGAAGCACCCCTAAACATGATGTCTAATTGTTTGTTGGAAACCTTGCGATAATCTGAAAACATTCTGTGGCTGAACGTCTCCGCGGATGTATGCTGCTGACCTGAGTCCTCTTTTGGATACGGCCGACAATCTAGGCCTGTCACAATGGCAAACTCTTGCATAGAGAATCGAATGACATTGCCATTCGGAAGTGCAAACCATAGCTCCTCGGAAACATCACTTTCCACTTGTCGGAGCAGCAAATTATGTACAACCTGCCCAGCGAACCTAAGCTCATTCATTTCCAGAAGTTTTCCAAAGCACGATGTTTTAAAAATCTCCATTTGATGCTCAGTTAACTTGTCCCGTATAACCTTTATGGCTTGCAACTTCGAAAAGCAAGTCACTTTCGAACTAAAATGCTGCACGTCCGTTACCTTGTAATTTACTGGAGCGTCCATCTGCAATATGACCTGCAATTAACACCAAAACCCTTTAAATATTGTTTTCCAACATTTAACAATTCAATTATGACATAACATAGACTATATCAGTACATTTTCCGTGTAAACGAAAGTGCTTTATCAGTCAAGTAATGGATTTTTGCATAAAACAGATTATAACACCTTATACACAATTATCAACACTACCAAAATGTCATTAACCAACCACTGACTTTAAGCAAAGGGTTGACAAATCAACCTCAAACATCCCACAAGCAACACTGATTTTGTAACCAAAAGTTGTTATGCAAAATTCCTCATCCCAACCTTAAGGTTGGGAATCGATTGGTATTCCCAACCTTAAGGTTGATAATCACAACCTTAAGGTTGGGAATAAAAACCTTAAGGTTGGGATTTGCCTACAATCTGCTGTCAAACCCGATTTCAAAGCTACAATCCCCCCAAGTTGACATTCCCAACAAGAATATTCAGATCACAACCTTCAGGTTGGATAGCTTAAAATATCTCACCACGGTTGGATAAGTTGTTGGCAATTATAGGTTGGGATTCCCAACCACGCGTTACATTTACCAACCCCCATATTAGAAATCCCAACCTATAATTGTCAATCCCTACCTAAAGCTTGCACATCCCTACCTAATGCTTCAAAATCCCAACTATAGGTTGCGAATCCCAGTCATCAGGTTGAGATCCCACATTTCATCCCAATGTCGAAGTTGGGAATCTCAATTCTGGCAAACCACCTCGCAGGTAGCTTTCAAATGAAGTTCACAAAACAAATAAAATAAAAAATAGGAAAACCCACAACAGAATCAATTTTATATAGATATGTGTATGTGTTCATTCAACCAAAACTTATAAATCTCAACGTACAGATTGGGTTTCAAACATTATTCCCATTCTCACTTCCCCACCCAATTTAGACAATCACAGCCAGGTTGGGAACCTCAACCAGCAGATTGCCAATCCCAACCTTCATGTTTCCAATCTCATCTTCAAGGTTGGTTTCAACTTTCGCTGGGAATCCCAACCTTCAGCTTTTACAATACGGGTAGACTACACGAATATGAATTTTTAGAAACTTCATTACAGAAACTCACCAAATACTACCAACAACTAACTTTTTATGCGACAATAACATACAACCACTAAACAAACAACAACAGAAATACCCCACAACAAACTTTTTATGCGACAATAACATACAACCACTAAACAAACGACAATAAAAACACCCCACAAGCAATGTGTTCTTACTGTGGAGTATACTTTCAAACTTTTGCCGCTGTCAGTTAGTCAACCTCTGGACACTCTTCTGCCTTCAAGTTTTTGCCTCTTGCACCATCGACTTCTTCCTTCTTCCTTCTTCCGTCTTCTTCGTCTTCTTCGTCTTCTCGTTCGGATGCTCGGTGGCTGGAATCGACCTCAGAGTCGTAACTAACAGGACATTCACTGTCAGTCGGTGCGTCGCCTTTTGTTCCGACACTAACAGGACATTCACTGTCAGGACGGGAGGTTAGGGTTTCCTTCACCAATAATAACGTACCAGGCTAACAGACAGACAGAATGACGGTGGGTGCGTCGCTGGTTGAGGTCGACAATGACTGGCAGACGAGGGTGATGACAGTGATGACGGGTACAGTGAGAGACACTCGAAGGTTGGGAATTTGAGAGACAGAGAACGGTTTTGGACGGTTCGGTTTTGGTAGGGTTAAAGTCACCGACAGTTCAAAACATGTGGGACAGGGGCAGTATCGTCCAAAAAAGGATAGTGTCCGGTGCTTTAAAAAAAAAGGGTCGTTTCCCAAACGGGTCATCCAAAATGGGTCATTTTTCCAAAAAACCCTTTGTTTTTTTCCCATAGGCGGGTATGGGTGTACCCACGGGTCCACTAATCCGCTGGTACAAACCCGAACCCTAACCGGAACCCGAACCCGAACCCGTCAGAAACTTGGCGGGTTCGTGGAGCATATGGGCATAAAAATCTCGGGCAGGTTCGGGTATTAGTGTATATGTAGTTATAGTCCCAACCTTTGTGGCGGGAAATTTTTTCGTTTTGTTGAAATCGCCAAAACCCTACCTGAAACCATTTCAATCCAGCTCCGATTCCGCCACTACTCCCCTCCGTCTCTCGAACCCGTCTCTGCCGTCAACCACCCAACAAAAACCTTCCTTGCCGCTGTCCCATTCGTTGTAATTTTTGGTCTTTTCTTCTCTCTCTGACATGCACACACATGTGCATAAAAACTGAAACTTTACTGGTTTGCTTGATTCAAATTGCTTGTAAATGCCATTATTATTATTACTTGTGAACTCATTTGAATCTTTTTTTTTTTTTTTTGGCAGATTTGGAGACTCAAATTTTGAACCTTCCAGATGGGCGTCAATGAAGATGATGGAGTTCAGGAACACGTTTTGCCTCCTATTGAACAAGTGGGTTCTCTGTCTATTATTATTATTTTAATTATTATTTTTTAAATGTGGAAAATTGAATGCTAGCACACTTTATAGGAATTAAATGTTGATACTATGTTTGATATATCTTGATAGTTTTTGTATTTTGGGGTGACTGATATTGGAAATATTCTCGATATTCTGATGATACTGGTGATATTTTCGATATTTTAACCGATACAGATGATACATTTTTATTATTGTTTATGTGAACTGGGTTGTGGAGTCGTGTGCGAATTGTAGGAGATGTATGTTTATGCAATTTGAAGGATGGATTGATGTGATTTTTGTATTTTCTTGCTAGTTTTATTTGATTGTATATATGTTTTTGTCGGGGTTTTGTTTTGATATTGAAGGGGCTGTAAACGAGTGTAGTGAGTCAGAATCGTGTAGGGAAATGTTTGAGATTATGATATTGAAGTGCTCGTTGGAAATGACCCTGAAGATATTGCGTTTCGTCCCTCTGTGTGTGTGTGTATCTATATATCTGTTTTCTATTGCTTTTTGGTCGATTGTGTCAGCCAATGTTATCAATAGTATTTTTCAGGACACTTTGTAATTAGAATTTGCTGCACTCAGTCTCTTTTATGAGTTTTTCTTATTTCCTTTTTCTGAAAATGCGGATATGACAGCCCTTCTTTGTCCTTCACAAAGTGTCTTTTGGGAAATCTGAGAGAAAGTCCACAGGGTCTGTGAAGGCCAGGAGGAGGATTGATTTATCTGCATCACCGCATCAGAATACCAAGAAATCAGAGGTTGATAGAGTTGAAGAGTGTGACGATGATTACTATGTGAACTTGCGTGCTGGAGCTTTTGAGACTGTTTGGTCAAAGATCGAGTCCACCATCAAAGTTTGCCTCTTTAAGCAAATTTAGTTGCATTTTCATTTGTGTTATGAGTAACCAACTGGTGCTATTTTCTGCATTTACTGAATTTTTTTTTTTTTGTTTTGTGATCTTATTACAGAATGTTTTGAGGGATGTCAATACAAATGTTTTCAATGAAATTCATCAATGGGTTCAACAGTCTTTCGATACTATCAAGTCATCCAGAAAAATTGCTTTTCGTGAAGCAACTCAAGCTTTTCCTGTAATAACAGATGCTTCTGCTGGACAACTATTCACTGGGCTTGTTCTCACCAGTAAGTTATCTGATTAAAAAGTACATGGTAGTCAATTGGATACAATGGATGAAAGATTCTTTGTGATGTTCTGTTCATGTGATTGAATGAACAAGCCTATGCACATAACAATCTAGATGTTCATTCTGTCTGATGGTTGGAAGCAAATTATTTAACCTTCCTATACTATCCTATGATTTTTTATTGATATTCATGCTCTAGTTTCTAATTAGAGCTAGAAATCTTTATGCTTCTAGGGAACCTAAGATAACTGTTAATCACTAAACATTTAAACATTTTGAGATGTCAAGTAATCTAATATTACTCCATGCTGGAAACAAGGAAGGATCTGGTGATTGTGGGAGAGCATGCACAGTGTGTGCACTTTTTTTTTTTTTTAATTTTGGGTTTCATACCTACTTGTTTTGTCAAATGTGCTATTCAACATGGAATAACAATTTTGGGTCATGTGTGACACTCTTTTAATGTTTCATCAGTTATGTATTTGGTGCATTCTATGCTTGCTTGATCTATGTTGTTGCATACACTTGATGAGCATACTCTCAGAAGCCTAGCGAACAAGTTTTCCACCAAACAGGATTTTTGATTTGAGTAATGAATGGCAGAAAATATGGAGTTTGTAGATGATCTACTGACATTTGAAGAGCTTGGTCTGCATTTAAAATCTCAAGGATGCCACGTAGCCAACCTTTCTTCTCTAGATTTCACGGCCAAGAGTGGAATTAATGGCTGTTTAAGAAGTTTATTGAGACAATTTTTAATGGCTTCTTTGGATGTAAGTACTGCTACTGAGATGTTCCTTCTCATATTGAACATAGGATTTTACTTGAAGGATTTTGTAATTTATACTTGTTTACTGTGTTGATTTTGGGCAGGCAGCGGATATATCCATCTTAGCATCTTGGTATAGAGAACAAGGAATCTATGATAATCCAGTTGTTGTAATTGTTGAGGATATTGAACGATGTTGTGGTTCAGTGTTGTCTAATTTCATCCTTATGTTGAGGTACTTTGAGCATGTTAACATACACTGCCCTCTGTTTATGTTTTGTTTATTTTTGGATACTTGCCAGAATGTAGGGCTATATTTGGTTACTATCTTTTACCATTTTTTTATGCAATGTGTTTTGATTTCTTAATTCAATGTAAAACCAAGTTTCTGCTTAGCATTTGCTGTATGAAGTTTTAGCATGTAACTGACTCCATTGTTTCTTTAAGCGAGTGGGTATTCAAGGTTCCCGTCATCTTAATAATGGGAGTAGCAACGACTCTTGATGCTCTTAAAAACATACTGCCTTCTGACGTGCTTCAACACTTGAGTCCTTGTAAGTTCACTCTGGGAACTCCAACTGAAAGAATGGATGCTGTTATTGAAGCTGTTCTTGTGAAGCCATGTTCTGGGTTCAGTATTAGCCACAAAGTGGCACTTTTTATGAGAAACTACTTTGTAAAACAGGATGGAACATTGACCTCTTTTATTCGAGCTCTGAAGGTTAGTAATTCAACTACACACAAAAACATAGAGAGATAGAGAGATAGAGTCCTTTTCTCCTTACTGGCTTGCAAGCAATGCAAGAATTCAATAAATTTAGTGTCTACTGAGGAAAAAAATCGTGTGTGTGTTTAAGTGTTACTATTATATCTTCTCTATGATCTTGCATCTTCTCTAATCTGTCCTGTGGACATGATTAAATTTGTGCTGATGTTATGTTTAAACATGTGTTTTTCAGATTGCATGTGTTCAGCATTTCTCCATGGAACCTCTAAGCTTTATACTTGGAGGACTTTCTTTTGAAGAGGATGGACTGGTTAGATTTCCTCATCTTATGTTTATATGTCTAGTAGTCCTTGTTTTGGTCACCTATGAGCCATATCAGATTTCCTTCATCCGAGTTCAGCAATGCATTGGTGATGTTTTCTTCTGCTTTATGCCAAGTCCCTACATGATAGAGACATGCTCACATGATATACATTATAATTTTATTGTTATAGTGACTTGTATTTTCATAATTTTGTTTCATTATTCTTGCGTTGTGAAATCATTTAGTTCCCATGATTTTGTTCTTAAGGAAGTAATTTGAAGTACAGATAGAAGTTTTGTTTTTGATCATTCTAAGCATGCTTAGTATGATGATCAGTTAATCTCCTTGTTCTTACCATTTACAATATTAGACATTAGTGGCATAAAGCTTGAGGTGAATAACTCTAAAGCAGTTTTTTAATTGATTCCATTGTACTGTTTTCCTTAAATTTTAATTCACACATATTACATCCTTTTTAATCTTAATCAGTTAATATCATAGCCTGACTTTGTTCTCTACGTTTCTGCCTATATATGTTCTATTGTTGAAGGTGTTGCAAGATGAATTATTGTTGAAAACAGTGTTCAAGCAAGCTTTTGACTTACCATCTTATCCAAGGTACTTCAAATATATAATAAGTTCACTATTTATCAATTACTACAGTTTACAAAAGTATGCTGACTTGTGTGGAGAAATATTCAAATTTGTTGACTAGGAATACAGGGGAATACAATTGTGAAAGTTTTGCTAGCAGTTTATCAGAATTGACGAAGTCACAGAAACATTGGAGCATTATGGTTTTGGTGAGGCTTGAGTCTTTTGCCTTTGTGAAAATGCCTTTAGAAATGATGAGTACGTTGATGTTCAAACGCATAGTTTTCTGTCACTTGAAAGTCTAAATGCTTTTATTATAATTTATTGCTTGACTGTACAACAAAACGAATTTCTGCGATCCTTTATCTGCTTAGTAAACTCTAAAAGGCACCGTCCCCTAAATGACCAGATAGTGATAGTGGGTTAATGGTGCAGCCAGAGACAGAAAGTAGGCTTGCCTAGAAGCAGCCACTCTTGAAGAGTCTGTGATAATCACTGATTGAGTGTTTTGAGTTTTAAAGCTGAAGATGAATGAGGCTATGGGATTTGCCATGGTTGTGGAATGTTAAAATGCTAGGGTGGACTGGACTGAGATGAAGTGAGAAAGATGGCTTGACTTATGCAAGCATTTGGTCTTTTCTAGGGGGTTTTGGGCTTGTATGAGTTATCATAATGCTATTGCAAATTGAGTGATTTGTTCCTTTATCTTTCATCCGATGTAATTGATGCAATACCTTTTCTTGTCCAACCCGTTGTAGATGACACATTTTCTGAATTTCAGCTGTGTTTATTCAGCTTATTATAAACTTGTGTAAAACTTGTTCCATTAATAGTCTTATATTTCTTGTTTCTTATTTTGCTTTCATTTTAACAGTAAAGGTTCTTGACACAATTATAGTCTATTACTATGATCGAGGTTGATTACACATTATTGAACTGATCTTTCGGTTCTTGACACAACAATTTGCAGTGCCTTTATGAAGCTGGAAAGCATGATAAAATTCGACTGTTAGACTTATTGTGTGAGGCACTTGATCCAGACTTGTATAACTCTAGGATGTCTGATATTCACACAGAACTAGAGGTAGACCCAAGCCCAATTTCTTCTAACTATCGCTGCCGTCAACAATATCCTGTATATAGAAAGGGTGGTTTTATCAGACAGGCAATACGCAATGTGAGGTAAGTAATAGTTTTTCTCAATCCCTAATAGCTTAATTATTTCAAGGAGTGAAAATATTCTTTTCTCACCCTGATGATATGTTCTTTTAATTATTTTTTTCTATGCTTAATTATGTGAATTTATGAACTTGATTTTTCATTCTTAATTTGTTCATATTATATCCATAGATTTTCAGAGTACCATAATTTGCTCCCTCTGACTTTTTATCTCCCTTGTGTTTTGGCCCATTTCAACTTGTTATCTTTTTACTTGAATGTGTCAAGTGTGAGTGCCAAATGCAGCTTCTTACAGCTCAGTTCCTGGATTTTAAAATATGGTTTCAATTGAATTACCTAATCTTATGGTAAATTCAAGTAAATTTTGAGGAAAGTTCGTCAATTTTGAATGGAAAGCTAAAAGAGTATACCTCTAGATAACTATGGGAATACCATATGGTAGTAAATTGGCAGTCAATTCGATCACAAGGGGGCTGTATATAATTTACTGTGTAGTTTATTTAGGCTCCTCTAAGTATGTGGAATAAGATTTGGCAAAATCAGAGACAGTATTTAAATATATACTTAACAATAATCCTGTCTAAATGGGATTGCATACTTTTGTGCGTGTCTATACATGCTCAAGATTCATTTGATAACTGACCAAGGTCAGATTTGGGGATTATTAATACTGGAACATTTGTTGAGGAATATTACGATTCTTGATTGCCTTTTTTCCCCGTGTATTTGTACATGCTCAAATTAGTTGTTACCGCCTTGCAAGTTGGAACTGATCTGACAGTACCTCTTTTGTTTCACTGTTTTATAGTTGATTACTTGGTTATTATATTTGCATTGTCACTCGACTGCTGAAGTTTTAATTTAATCAGGGATCTTCCAATATCACAGCTATGTAACTTGCTCCAGAGATGGGAAGAGCTTACTGGAGATATCATTAAGGTATAATTACAGTTTTGGGAAGGTGTTAATGGTTTGGAATTCTGAAATCTACATAAAAATGTTGATCCTTGTATATAACAACTATATTGCCTTTTTCAAAAAAAAAAAAAAAAAAACACTATATTGCCAATATCTTTTTATTCTTTAGTTTCATTTTAATTCGTTCTTTTTTCCCTTTTGTAATTCAACTGTTGAGCCTGTGGTAAATGTGATTCAATTTATGCTCTAGATTGTGCTTCCTTTTGTAGTGGAAATTATTTGGGTGCTTTTTTCACCATACTTTCTTGCCATACCTCATTGTATTATGTCTATATTTTACTGCAATTGACTGTAGAAATGTTGATGAGCTTAGCTTGCCTTTGGAGCTTTGCCGTAATCGGTTGCTTTGCCTAGTGTTTTAAACAAAATTAAGCTCAATTGAAGCCAATTTAGCATTTTATCTTTTTGAGCTGAAGTTGTGTTTGAATGACTGTCTTGAGGATCAAACTTATATTGAATGTTTGTCCTACTACCATATAAAGATATTTTTATGAATAATACCATAAACTAAACACCCTTTTCTCTTTGCTGTGAGCAAGGATGGTACCATAAATGCTTAAACTAAAAATTAGGTTTTTATCCTTGTTATTTGATCAATCATATATTTCCTTTCCTCACATCCTTTGTCACCTGTAATATGCTGTAGAGTTGTTTTTATTTTATTAAGCTTGTAGGTTTTTCCTTGTGTGATCTCATCAACCGTCCATTTCCTTTTTCTAACATCCTTGTCACTTGTAATATGCTTAATGGTGTTCTTTTTGTAGGCCTCTGGCTTGAAAACTAGGTAGAGTTCTGTGGTTACAAGTATATGATTTAAACCTCTGTCGTATTCAAACTAGTGATAATTGATTTTTTTACTTGCCAAAGATCCATCAAAAAGTAAAGGAGTTGAGGTCTGTCTTACAACTTGAGAATGGCAAGAGTTCAAAAGAAGACATGGCTAACATATCCAAGTAAGTTTCTTTTATTATCTTTCAATTTTTCTAATTGCTATTTATTAGTCTAATGTCTCTTATTCTTCATTTCACACTCTATTTTCAAATGTTTCTTTGAATCTTGAATTGCTTCAAGAAATTTGTGATGCTTTTTAACATCACATGATATTTCTTATTCTCATTACATATTCTTAGTCTTATAAAACTAAGATGATCACTAATTTGGAGCCTTTTATTTTATCGACAATGAGGTCAGCCCCAAACTTTTATGTTCATGCTTTGTCTATGGGACAGCCTATGCAAGACTCGGGCAAATTTTGATAATAGAAAATATTAAATTATTATTGTTATTGTTATTTTCTTTGAGAGGGGTGGGTGGAGTGGAGGGTGGGGGTTCGGTTTGTTTGGGAGTTCATGATGCACTACATTTTTTTAAGACAAGTTCTAGATTTACAAATTAAACTTTATTCATAATTATGGATGTTAATTTTTAACGATTTCACATCAAAGGTCAATTTGTAGTGTTGTGTATCCATATGAGGTTTTATCATATTTTGGTTTTTAAACTTTGTGAATTTACTTAAATTCAAGTTTATATGGTTTTAAATGCCTAATAAATGGTTTATAGGATACTTGAAAAAAAATTGGTTATAGGAAAGTAACCATACAAAATTATCTTGTTATGGAGATTTGTGATGGAAAGGATTGCTTGCAGAAAAAAGTTGTTGCTTGGAATGTTGGCGAGTTATGAACATTAGTTCTATAGATATATGACTAAACATTTTAGAGTTCACAGGTGAGACCCATTGATCTACATATGTTGGACTTCACCTCCGCCTAGAATGTCAAAATATTGGGTTGCTGGTCAAGTCTTGTAAACCCATTTCTCTCTCTCTCTCTCTCTCTCTCCCTTTTTTTTTTTTTTTCAATTTTCTCTTGTGAGCTTATCTGAAATATTTGAATGCGTTACTTGCAAAGGCATAATACTGAGCCAGTGAGTTATATATATGTGTGTGTGTGTGTATTTAGGGATGGTAAACCATCTATTAATTTTCCGTTTGTCCTAAGCAATGTATGGGATATATATATATATATATCTTTTGAAGGATGGTAAACCATCTGATTAATTTTCCGTTTGTCCTAAGCAATGTATGGGAGCTTTATCTGTAGCTTCTATAAACTGTGTTGTAATACATAGTGTTTGATATTGTCAATGGTCTGGATTTATAGGCCTCTAGGAATTTACTCTTAAGATGGTTGTTTAATTTTCCTACCATGCAGCTATGGAATTCTATATGTAGGAGGGTTTTTATCATACTGAGCCATTTTAATTTCATTCATTCATTGTAAAACATATTTTTGTTCAATTTTCTATGTGGGTGTCGAGTTTAGCCAATTGTCTTTCCTTTATATAGTATTTTAGGCAGCAATTGACTGAGACTTCTGAACCATTTATAGTTCTATTTTTCGCTAAAGCATGATGGAAACATTATGGTTTTGGCTTTATTTTCATTATTACTTCATGTGACAGGAGACATATGTCACGAAATCAATTACATGCAGAGGACAACAAAGCCATATATGAGAAAGCTGCTATATTAATGGAGTGCATGGTTAGGTAGGGCATTTACTATGCGTATCTTAATTAAAGCTTATTCGGCTTTACATTTTTCATGTTTCTTCTGATTTGTAAGTAATGGCATTAGTTCTGGTGTACACTTATACCCAAATAAGTTCATGCTCCTGTATCTATTTGCAAGATCTTTTGAGCACCCACTAGACCCTGTATTTTACCACTTACTAGTCACCTGATAGAGATTTGTTCTTCCTATGATGGGCAGCTAGTTGATGTTCTTGCTTTACTTCGTTACCGTGTTGAAAGATGCGCTTATGTCTATAATCTGTGGAAGCTCATCTAGTTTCGATTCAAATGAATGTGAAATTTTCTCACAGCCATTGTCCCATATATTTCATGCCCACTATCGTTCTACATGTAAATAATTCTGATGTTTCAGGCAAACTCTGCTATTTTGCCTTTTTAGCTATCATTTAAATTTGACATCACTATTGGATCACTATTAGCTTCCCTAATTTTCCTATTCTACCCTCACCTCTTCTGACATTGCAATTCCTAAGGGGGAGCGCTTCCAACCATAAGGAGCAGCTGTAGTTGATAGCTGAAAGAGACAAACCTGTTTGTTATTTCCTATATGTGTTTGTTTTCCATATGCAGTCCAAACAAAGTTGAAATTATATGATAATATATTTCTTCGCCATTAAATCCTGGTCTCGGTAGATTATTTTGTATATATTGGATTGTTCACTCAACAGCACAAACACAAGAAACTGGCAGGGATATGCCAAAGAACAATTCATTATTTTTCTACATGATTGTACCTTGGCAACTTAGCCAAAGTTCAGTTTTGTTCATATAATTTCTGGTGAAGAAAAGCTTAAATGATTAGAATAGTTTAGTTTAAATAAGTTCTTATTTCAGAATAGTTTAGGAATTATGATTTATTGTATATAAAGAGTTAAATGTAATTAATGCATTTGCTTTCCTGATTTTGGTAATTTTTCGAGTCTTAGCTAAGTTCCTTATAACTTGGTCTATAATTGATTTAAGCTTGTAGATGAAAATAGATATCCAGATTTAATAGAGAAATTTCTAATGGATGTAATCGAGTATTTCTGTAGGCTTAGGTTAATGGAATTGTTAGTTGTTTGGTTTATTGTTTAAGCTATACTATAAAGTTACATATTCGAAGACAAAATTATGAATTTTAACAAATGAAATGATAAGTAAAATTGACAAGACTTAAACATTTAAAAAAAAAAAAAAAAACCAAAATGAGAAGAGGGCATGAAGGCAAGTGCCTTTTGCCTCTCAAGAGAAGCAAAAGGCAGCAGCCTCCACCCCATCAAGAGAAGGGAGGAGGATGCTACAACCCTCCACCCTGAAGAAACGAAAGGAGGCTGTTGCCACCTTCCCAGTAGATGGAGCAGGTCCTTCAAAAGAAGGGAGATTATTGAGACCTCCTGCATTGGAGACCACCTCGACCAACCATGGAGGTGGCGTCGAGGAGTTCCTGCTCCTGCAAGTGAAGGGAGAATGTTGTGACCTCGAGCTTGGAGGACCTCTTCCATCAGCCATGGTGGTCCTCTCTCCTTAGTAGATGTTATTTTTACTCTAAATTAATATTTTATGTTGTTTAATTTATTAATAATCTCGGTTAAATTTGCAATAAGCATTTCTTTAAGGTTACATTCATATCAATGGCAGGTAATAAATGGTCATTATGCTAGTCAATCATTGTCCAATGTCTTATTAACTGATGGGTGTTAACACTGTGCACGCTTGTAACAAAGTTTTAGACCATAATCTTATGTGTAGTCAATCTAAATGATGGGGAATGTCTATAAAATTTTGCCTTTTCTTTTTCTTCCTACAACTCAAAACTCAACTTCTTTATGGACATTGTTCATGTAATCTTTCCCCATTCTAAATGTTGTTTCATTAGATCACCATCTTTGATCATAAAAAATGGTCAATTATGTGAATCCTCGGTATGTTGAACTATAGTGTGAAAACATTAAAATTCTCTGACCCACTATTATTTTTGTTGTATACTCTTCTGTTATCGGTAATTATTCTGATTTGTGGTTCTCTAATTGCGAAACAGGGATTATATTCAGCCAATTGAGTGCGTACCTCTGCATGAGGTTTTCTGCTTTAGGAATGTCGAAAAACTTCAATCGGTAAGCTTCCCCGTTTAACTACAATCATGGATGCACTTACTCAAGCTCTCCTGTTTTCTATCAGGAGAAATTAAGATCTATTACTGCTTAATGCTATTAACATATAATACCTACAAATTGGGTTGCATATTACTTAAATAAAATGGCTATGGATTTGATTAGGCATATTTATAAGTGGTTAGGTCAATGTTATCTTATTTCATATATTGTGAATGATCTGAAAAATAGCTGGTCCAACAAAGATTTTCGGAATTTTCATAGAAAGGCTTTTGATTTGACTTGGTTTGTTTCATTCTTTTAGATATAGGCCAAGCTAGGCTTGATAGTTAAGCTTGGTCAATTGGTGGGTCAGTGAAGCCCAGAGCAGAAAGGTATGACATTTGGTAGTATGAAGGTTGATTAGTACATAAAATTATTAGGTTGGCTGGCCAAAGGAGGGAAAACTCTAGTTGGACTTTTTATTCAAATTGATGGTGAGAACTCACTGGACCTGGCTCAACAAAGTATTTGTTAATTGCTTGTTTCATCAAGACTCCAGACAGCCTGATGTAAAACCTTCTGTAGAATTGTTACATTTTCCCCATTAGGAGGTTTGGGTTGAACCAAGAGTATAGTGTGATAAACCAGGTGATGACTGGACAATTTATGGACATTAGGGATCTGCATGTTGAAATGAAAACTCCAGACAACCTGGGGTAAAACCTTTTGCAATATTTAGCCAGTTTCTCCCTTGTGAGGATGGGTTGAACTGTAAAACTAGCATGATAACCCAGTGGAGACTGGACCATTTTATTGACATAATGTAAAAGTTTTAATTTTAATTATAATGTTAAGATTACTAAAGTTCACCAGAGAATATGACAAAGACAACTCAATATTCAGACAAATAATAATTTCCATGGAAGTATATATTTTTGCTTTAATTTTATTTCATTTTCATTTTTATATTTTTTCTTGAAAATTTAGATAAAATTGAAGTAGAAATACGTCCTCTCTCTATGTTAGTGCATAAAATGTATCTGCATTGTCTGACTAAACTCATAATAGGTGCCAAGATTTCCTAGTTTGTTGGGGTTTCTGTCTGCACTTGCCTGCCACTTTTGATGCTATTGAGATTTAAATTCTCCGTGTCTTGCAACACTTTTGTGTAATTTATAAATTCTCAATATTTATAGGCTTTAATTGGGGACCCAAGAAGAAGGATTCAGGTTGATCTTCTGGAATCCCACGGAATCCTCCGTTGTAGGTGCTGCAGTGGGAGTGGCAATTCCCTATTGCCAACGATGCATGACACATCAATTATGTAAGCATTTCCTGACTTTTCTTGGCATAAAAGAATCTTGGAGGATTTTTTTCAAATGGTGACAGATTATTCATCTAGGTGATTTTAGCAGTGGTCTAAAACATTTTTGTGCTTGTAAAGGGTTAATGGTACTAATGATTTGACCAGATTACTGATTTGAGTACTTGTAAGGAATACTATCTGTTCTTTATACATACTTGCTCGACCTGCAACCCCCTTCCTCCTCCTCTTGTCAGACTCTTTTTGATTCATGCAGTTCATTGTTCTAATAAACTGGGTTATTAAACTAAATGTTTTTCTCATATTTTCTGCGGCATCAAGCATTTTACCAAATCTTGTTTCCTTGTCCATCTGTGACTCTAGATTACTGCTGTGAGGTAAAGTGATTATAGAATTAAGGTTTACAGAATTTTCCTCATACAATGCAAGAATTCCCATCTTTCCCTTGTTTGTGTTGAGTTCTTTGTCAAAACTTGATGAATATAGACTGCCATTATCCCTCTTCCATCTTTATACTTCTTTAACCTTCCCATAGAAAGATGAACTTGAATATCTTTTCAAAAATAATGCACATTTTGAGAAGAAAAAGGTTGGAATTGGAGCACTAAAGCCTGTCTTTTATTCATATATGTATTTTTCATTCAAAGCTAACACTGTGGAAATACAATCTTCTCTGTACCTTGTTTGTTATGTAATGAAGTCTGTAATGAGTTGTACTTGCCCTTAGATTATTTTTCTCCCGTTGGTACAAGTTTTATTTTGTTGTGTATTTTTGTGCAAATATTTGATGACTGCTGGCTGGATTCGGTCCTGCCTGTCATAAGCATGTGTACACTTTGTAGCTGCCGTCTGTAACCTTTCAAATCCAATTTCAAGAATTCTCTTTCTTTTCTTGATGTTATATATGCCTGCATATTTTCTTTAATGTAGGGATTTTCTTGATGTTATATATGCCTGTATACTTTCTTTAATATAGGGATTTTCTTGATGTTATCTCTGCCTGTATATTTTCTTTGATGTAGGGATTTGTAATTTATGTGCCTCTAATTTTTTAGGTATAACCTAGCTCAGGAGCATGGTGATCTTATTAACCTTTATGATTGGTACCAATCATTTAAATCGACCGTTGTTTGCCCAAGAAGTAAACGGAAGCATAAATCAAAGCAGTCCCCGTTACCCAAGAAAAGAAAGAATGCGAATGACCCCGAGAACCTGGGTGAAGCTGCAGTTCAGTATCCTAGAGTTGCTTATATGTTACATAATTTTCTGCTTTTCATTTCCAAAATTGAGGCAATCTGGTTGGGTATACCTTATATTTAAAAGTTAGATGCGGTTTATCATGTATGCATAGCTACATCTCTGGTGCATTTTCGTATATTGTCTGTGAGGTTGAATATGCATATTGTAAACAACTTATCGGCATATATTAAAATTACGTTTTTTATCCTCATTTTAACTCATTATTGTAACATCCTTAAACTTCCCCCCTATAGAGCACGGTTTTGCAGGGCATTGACGGAGCTCCAGATTACAGGGCTCATTCGGATGCCTACCAAAAGACGGCCAGATTTCGTCCAGAGAGTTGCCTTTGGATTGTAGCATGTAAGATGTAGCCTGCTTTATTTAATTTTCTGTCATTTATTCTGCCTGTATGCCTATGCAGATTGACAATTATTACTAGTAGAAAAAACAAAGTACAAATGTTTGGTGTAAGCGAAAGGCTTTATTTGCCAATTCCAATTATGACTAATGAATAACAACATTATTGAAGAATTTCAGAATAATTGGTATATACATTCTGATGATTACACCCTAGTTTAAATATTCATCTACCAGCTAACTTGTAGGCTAATTACACACAATTAGGCTAATTACAATCTTCTAAGTATGGAAATATTTATTAGGAAATCAATCCCTAAAATATCTCCTCCCTACAATCAAGAGATTTGTCATATCATTGTTTTCAACACTCCCCCTCAAGCTGGTTCAAAGATATCCTTCATGGCCAACTTGGACACCAAACTATCAAATTGTCTTCTAGGTAGACTTTTTGTGAGGATGTCTGTTAATTGTTCTGAGGTAGGTAGGTAAGGCATACAAATCTGTCCACTATTTATTTTTTCTTTAATGAAGTGTTTGTCAATCTCCACATGCTTAGTTCTGTCATGGAGAACCGGATTATGGGCAATAGCTATGGCAGATTTATTGTCACAGTATAGTTTTATTGGAGAGGAAGTGGGAATCTTTAGGTCTCCAAGTATTCTCTTAATCCATAAGCCTTCACTGATCCCTAGAGCTGCTGCTCTGTATTCTGCCTCAGCACTACTTCTAGCCACCACACTTTGTTTTTTGCTACGCCATGTCACTAGATTTCCGCACACAAACGAACAGTACCCAGATGTTGATCTCCTGTCTGTGATGCTTCCTGCCCAATCTGCATCCGTGTAGATTTCAACCTGAAAATGTCCATTATTAGCAAAGAGTAGACCTTTCCCTGGAGTCCTCTTTAGATACCTCAGGATCCTTAGTACTGCCTCATAGTGTTCCTGACTTGGTGCATGCATGAATTGATTGACTACACCAACAGCAAAATTGATGTCTGGTCGAGTATGAGCTAAGTAGATAAGTTTCCCCACTAGCCTCTGATATTTCTCCTTGTCCACTTGTTTTTCAGGATTGACTGCCTCTAGTTTCAGATTTGATTCCATAGGTGTCTCGGCAGTTCTACACCCAAGCATACCTGTTTCCCCAAGAAGATCTAGAACATATTTTCTTTGACACACAAAAATTCCTTGTTTAGATCTTGCTAGCTCCATTCCTAGGAAATATTTAGCTTCTCCTAGGTCTTTAACTTCAAATTCACCAGCCAACTGTTTCTTCACTTTATCAATTTCCTGACAGTCATCACCTGTTAAAATGATATCATCCACGTAAACAATCAGTACTGCTCTTCTTCCTTCCTTAGAGTGTTTAGTGAACAATGTGTGGTCCCCTTGACTTTGGTTAAACCCCAACTTCTTTACTGCCTCTCCAAATCTCTCAAACCATGCCCTAGGTGACTGTTTTAGTCCATATATAGACTTAATCAGCTTGCAGACCTTCCCTTTACCCATTAATTGCTCAAAACCAGGAGGTGGTTCCATAAACACCTCTTCATCAAGATAACCATTCAAGAATGCATTTTTTACATCTAGTTGATGTAGAGGCCATCCAAGGTTTGCAGCTAATGAGAGAAGAATTCGAATGGAGTTAACTTTAGCTACTGGTGCAAAGGTTTCTTGGTAATCAAAACCATGAGTTTGTGTAAACTCCTTAGCTACTAAACGGGCTTTATACCTTTCTACCGACCCATCAGCTTTGCATTTTATGGTAAAGACCCACTTACATCCCACTGTTTTTTTCCCTCTAGGTAACTCAATACTGTCCCAAGTTCTGTTTTTAATTAGAGCACCCATTTCATCCATGACAGCAGTTTTCCAGTTAGGACAGGTCAGAGCTTCTTGTATGTTTCTAGGAATTTGAAGATGAGAGATTTTTGAGGTAAAGGCTTTGTAGTCACTAGATAACCTATGATAGGATAGATACTTGGCTATGGGATGATTGGTGCAAGACCTAGTACCTTTCCTAAGTGCAATGGGAATGTCAAGGTCTGAGACATTTATTCTGCTGTTGGGTTCAAGGTTGTGAGGAGTATTCAACTCTATAGGAGGTGGATCAGTGCTATATTGGGCAGGAATTGATAAGACAGGAGAAATGTTACCTGAAAGAGGCTGATCTGGAACAGCAGCAATTGAGTCAGTTGATTGACCTGTAGTAGACGAATGGACTCTATTATTTTGAAGTTTTCTTCTTGTGTAAACCTGTAGTTCTGTTGGATGCTGATCCTGTAATGGTTCTCCCTCTGAAATGGTTATGCTCTGATCTGATGCAGTAGGTACTAATTCTAGCTCATTTTCCTTTTCCGTAAGAACTAACTCTTTTCGGCTGGGAACAAAAAACTCAGGGAAAACACCTCTAGTCTCAGATTTTCCTCTACAAACATTGAGCTCATCTTCATATTTTTTCTCCCCCTGAAGATGAGATTGAAAGAAAGGTGTTTGTTCATGGAATAGGACATCCATACTGACCTGAACCTTCTTGGTTGTAGGATTAAAAATCTTGTACCCCTTTTGGTTACTAGCATAGCCAATAAACACACCCTTTTCAACTCTAGGTGCAAGTTTTGATCTAAACATATCAGGAACATGTATAAAAGCAGTACACCCAAACACTTTAAAGGGTAGATAAGATGTTAACCTATTTTCTGGAAACAGATTTCTTAGGCAGTCTAATGGAGTTTTATGGTGCAGCACTCTCGATGGGATCCTATTAATTAGATATGCAACAGTTAACACAGCATCCTCCCATAAATATAAAGGTACATTCATAGCTATCATTAGGGCCCTACTAACCTCAAGGAAATGTCTGTTTTTTCTTTCCGCAACCCCATTTTGTTGGGGTGTATTGCGACAAGTGGATTGGTGTTGGATGCCTTTTTCATTCAAAAAATGGCCTAAATGTTGATTGAAAAATTCTTTTCCATTGTCAGTACGTAATATACTGATTTTTGTTTGGAATTGTGTTTCAACCAAGTTATAAAATATTTTAAACAGATTTTGAACTTCAGATTTTTGTTTCATCAAGTACACCCAACACAACCGAGTATGGTCATCAATGAATGTTACAAACCAGGTTTTTTCAGATAAGGTTGCTGTTTTACAAGACCCCCACACATCACTATGAATTAGATAGAAGGGTTTTGAAGCCCTATAGGGCTTAGAGACATACTGCTGTCGAGTGCTTTTCGAAAAAGAGCAAATATCACACTGAAATTGATGAGTTGACACTGTTCTAAACAAATCAGAAAATAAATGTTTCAAATATGGAAAACTAGGATGTCCTAACCTATAGTGCCAAATCATTATTTGTTCTCTAACCGAGAGAGACCTTACATCACATGACAGTCCTATAGACTGTTTATTTAAACTATCTTCAAAATAATAGAGGCCATTGTCTTCTCTAGCATTGCCAATCACCTTCCCCAAGCTCCTGTCCTGAAAAACACAGTTTTTTGAAGTAAAGACAATAGAGCAATTAGAGTCCTTAGAAATCTTACTCACAGATAACAAGTTACAAGATAGATGGGGGACATGTAAAACAGACTCTAGAGTTATATTGTCTGAAAGTTTTATAGATCCTTTGCCAGTAATAGGAGAGAGACTCCCATCTGCTATTCTAACTTTCTGGTTTCCAGGACAAGGACTGTAATTTTGAAACATAGATGCTATACTTGTCATGTGATCAGAAGCACTTGAATCAATGACCCAAGGTGCATGATTTTGCTGACTTAAAAAACTAGTGGAGAGGTTACCTGTGTGAGCAAGAGAACAGCTGGATATGGATGAAGATGGGTTAACCAATTTCAACAGTTGATCAATTTGTTCCTTGGTGAGAGTAACCTGTTCAGCAGAATTTGCACCCACTGGAGGTTTCAGATCTTTTTGCTTCCAGGTGTCAGGTCTGCCATGCAGCTTCCAGCATGTTTCTCTGGTATGACGGGGGCGATAACAGTGATCACACCAGACTTTTTTCTTTTCATCAGATCTACGAGTAATGACTTTATATGCAACAGTATCCTGAGAGATCAGTGCTGAATTCTCCACCGAACTAGCCACTGTTTCCTTCTTACCCAGCATGACTGTCCTCCGGCTTTCCTCCCTTCTTACTTCTGCAAATACCTCATTAAGAGGTGGAAGAGGCTGTCGTCCTATGATTCGTCCTCTTACATCATCAAATTCTATATTCAGACCTGCTAAGAAGTGAAACACCCTTGTGTTCTCAACCTCCTTTTGATAATGTGCGTTGTCTGCAGGGTCCTTCCATGTATAGTGTAGAAAGTCCTATGATTGAGGGAGGTATTATAGACAGATTATGTGCCGATGATTAGGAGACAAATTGACAGATTATGTATATAATTAGGGGATTTATTTCCTTTTCTATTTAGTAGTATAGCTATAAAATAGAGGTGTAATATGTACAAAGTATTCAGTGAATAAAATACAAAAACAGTGTGTGTTTTCACATGGTATCAGAGCAGGGTGTGTCTAAACCCTAGCGATCAATGGCTGATTCCAGTGATCAAAGCACAGGGTCCTCTATCTCAGAAAACGAATCAAAAATCTCAACCAATGGTTCGAACGGAACCGATACGTTATCTATTCAACTCACAGTGGCCAAACTCAACGGGAGAAACTACCGTGAATGGGCACAATCAATCAAACTAGTCATCGACGGCAAAGGAAAACTCGGGTACCTTACCTGCGAAACACCCAAACCAGCCTCAACGGACGCTGCAACTCTACAAAAATGGAAGTCAGAAAATTCCTTGGTAACGGCCTGGCTGGTGAACTCCATGCAACCTTCAATCGGCAAAACCTACATGTTCCTGCCGACGGCGAAGGAGGTCTGGGAAGCCGTTCGTGAAACCTATTCGGATATGGAAAACTCATCGCAAATCTTCGACCTCAAGACCCGGTTATGGCAGATGAAGCAAGGTGAGAGAGATGTCACAGAATATTACCTGGAGATGTCGGCGATTTGGCAAGAACTTGACCTGAGTTACGCCGACGAATGGAAATGTTCCGACGACAGTGCTCACTATCGGAAGCGACTCGAGGAGGAACGAGTCTTCGAATTCCTGGCCGGCCTCAACCAGGAGCTAGATGATGTTCGCGGGAGGATCTTGGGCCGCCGACCTCTGCCCTCAACTCGTGAAACCTTTTCTGAAGTAAGACGAGAAGAAAATCGAAGGAAAGTGATGCTCGGCCCATCTGTGCAGAATGAATCAACAGTGCAGAAGGCCCAAACTGGTGGATCAAGTGAGGGATCAGCCCTTATAATCAAAGGCTCAACAGGTGGACCAGGCCCAAATAAAAACAAAAACAGGCCTTGGTGTGAACATTGTAAAAAACCAGGCCACATTATGGAAAAGTGTTGGGAGTTGTATGGTAAACCAGCAGATTGGAAACCCAGACAGAGCAATCGGAACCGTGTATATCAAGCTCAAACAGAATCTGTTCCTACTCAAAGTGGAGGATTTAATTCTGAACAAATGGAACAACTTTATAAGATGTTCTCCAATTTCCAAACCGCGGGTCAGTCTAATATTTCAACTGGGTCACTAGCACATCGAGGTAATTCCCTACAAGCCTTAAATACCAAAGTACAATTTCAGACTTCCTGGATTATTGATTCCGGTGCATCCGATCATATGACTGGTTCATATAATATTTTTTCATCATACTCACCTTGTGCTGGAAATCTTAAAGTTAAAATTGCAGATGGCTCACTTTCGTCAGTTGCGGGAAAAGGGAGTATTCGACTCTCTGATTCTCTCATTTTAGAGTCTGTTCTCCATGTTCCAAATTTATCTTGCAATTTATTATCAGTTAGCAAATTAACGAAATACTCAAACTGCTTCGCTAAATTTCTTCCATCATTATGCATCTTTCAGGACCTATCATCGGGGATGACGATTGGCAGTGCTAAGGAGTGTGATGGACTCTACTACTTTGAGGAGGATAATGTGAGTAAACAATGTCAAACTGCAGTTTGTAATTCTGTATCTTCCTCTAAAGATAGTGATATCTTGTTATGGCATTTTAGATTAGGTCATCCCAACTTTCAATATTTGCAAAGAATGTTTCCTACTATGTTCTTGAATAAAAAGTATTTTGATTTTCAATGTGAGATATGTGAATTGGCAAAACACCATCGTGCTTCTTTTCCAAAATCTATATACAAGCCATCAAAACCATTCTCATTAATCCATAGTGATTTATGGGGTCCATCTCGTATTCCTAATCGCACTCATACAAAATGGTTTGTCACATTTATTGATGATCATACACGTGTATGCTGGGTATATTTATTAAAAACGAAAGCAGATGTTCATTCCGTGTTCATTGATTTTCATTCCATGATCCAAACACAATTTCAAACCTCAATACAAATTCTTCGAATTGATAATGGTACCGAATATTTCAATACCATTTTCGGTGATTACTTTAAAAAACATGGGATAATCCATCAAAGCTCATGTATTGATACTCCTCAACAAAATGGAGTTGCCGAACGAAAAAATCGACATCTTCTTGAAGTTGCCCGTGCCCTAATGTTTTCCACTCATATGCCTAAACAATTCTGGGGTGATGCCATCTTAACATCTGCCTATCTTATAAATAGATTACCCAGTCGTGTCCTTTCATTTGAAACACCCATCCAAAAATTTCAAACATTTTTTCCAACATATCGTCTTAGTGTTGGTGTCCCTTTAAAGATGTTTGGTTGTACTGCATTTGTTCATGTTCACTCTCATCATCGCAGTAAATTAGATGCTAGAGCAGTTAAATGTGTTTTTCTTGGGTATTCATCTACTCAGAAGGGCTATAAGTGCTATGATCCTATAAATAAAAAGGTATTTGTTAGCCTTGATGTCACATTCTTTGAAAACATGCCTTACTTTCAAAAATCTTCTCTTCAGGGGGAGAAAGTAAGTGAAGATCAGTTTTTTGATTGTTTTCTGAATCTTGATTTCTCTCTCCCTGAGTCAACCCTAAACACTAAACCACTCCATGAATCAATTCCAAACACTGAATCATCCTCTAAGTCTAATATGCCATGTGCAAATGGAAACTTTAAGACAGGGGGAGATGAAAGAAAACAAACTGACAAGGAGATAATTGTTTACTCGAGAAAGCCAAAATCAAAGGAAAAGGAAGACGTCACACCCGATGCACCCGAAAAGTCTGAACCAGTGATAGCTCCGAATACACTAGAGCCTTCTGATCTAGATTTGCCCATTGCTCTCAGAAAAGAACCTCGGTCATGTACACTACATCCTATCTCAAGGTTTATGTCTTATAACTCTCTATCTACTCAATTTCGAGCGTTTACCTCTAACCTTGATAGTGCAGATATCCCAAAAAATATCTATGAGGCATTACAGGTTCCTAAATGGAGAAATGCAGTCATGGAAGAAATGACGGCCTTGGAAAAAAACGGTACGTGGGTGGTAATGGAGCTACCGAAAGGGAAGAAGCCTGTAGGCTGCAAGTGGGTTTTTACCTTAAAATACAAAGCTGACGGAACAATAGAAAGGTATAAGGCTCGCTTGGTTGCAAAAGGGTTTACCCAAACTTATGGCATTGACTACACTGAAACATTTGCACCAGTAGCGAAAATGAATACAATTCGGGTTCTATTATCGTTGGCAGTAAATCTAGATTGGCCCCTTCAACAATTAGACATTAAGAATGCATTTCTGAATGGTGATTTAGAAGAAGAGGTATTTATGACATTGCCACCTGGGTTCAGCAAAAAGGGAGAAGAAAATCTGGTATGTAAACTCAGAAAATCCTTGTATGGCCTTAAACAATCACCAAGAGCATGGTTCGACAGATTCGCAAAGGTTATAAAAGGTCAGGGATACAATCAAGGACAGTCAGATCACACAATGTTCGTAAAACAATCTGAAAAAGGATTGAAGACAATTCTGATTGTGTATGTAGATGACATAATCCTAACAGGAGATGACATAGCTGAGATGGATAGGTTGAAGAGAATTCTAGCTGCTGAATTTGAAGTAAAGGATTTAGGTCAAATGAGGTATTTCTTGGGAATGGAAGTTGCCCGGTCGAAAAAAGGTATTTTTGTTTCTCAACGAAAATACATCCTTGACTTGCTTTCTGAAACAGGAATGCTTGGATGTAAGCCAAGTGACACTCCAATTGAAGCAGGAAAGAAAATTGATACCGATGGGAAATCAGTGGAAACTGATAGATATCAGAAGCTGGTGGGCAAGCTAATTTATCTCTCGCATACTAGACCTGACATTGCATTTGCAGTGAGCGTAGTAAGTCAACACATGCATTCGCCTAAAGAAGAACACCTTGAAGCAGTTTATAAGATTCTCAGATATTTGAAGGGAACACCCGGTAGAGGATTGTTTTTCAAGAAATGTGAAAGAAAAGAAGTAGAGGTGTTCACAGATGCTGATTGGGCAGGATCTGTGGACGATAGGAGATCAACTACTGGGTACTGTACTTTAGTTTGGGGGAACCTGGTAACATAGAGAAGTAAAAAGCAAAATGTAGTTGCTAGAAGCAGTGCTGAAGCAGAATTCAGAGCGGTTGCCCAAGGAATGTGTGAAGTACTGTGGTTAAAGAAACTCCTGGAAGAATTATTTGTCACAGTAAGTTATCCAATTAAACTTTATTGTGACAATAAGGCTGCTATCAACATTTCTCTTAATCCAGTACAACATGATAGGACTAAACATGTGGAAGTAGACAGACATTTCATTAAGGAAAAAGTTGAAAATGGAATTGTGTGCATGGTATATGTGCCTACCAAGGAACAGATTGCTGATATCTTCACCAAAGGGCTACCTCGGCAGTTATTTAATGACTTCATTGGCAAGTTGGACTTAATTAACATCTATGATCCAACTTGAGGGGGAGTGTAGAAAGTCCTATGATTGAGGGAGGTATTATAGACAGATTATGTGCCGATGATTAGGAGACAAATTGACAGATTATGTATATAATTAGGGGATTTATTTCCTTTTCTATTTAGT
Organism: Dimocarpus longan; assembly: GCA_022984855.1. Classification (NCBI taxonomy): domain Eukaryota; kingdom Viridiplantae; phylum Streptophyta; class Magnoliopsida; order Sapindales; family Sapindaceae; genus Dimocarpus; species Dimocarpus longan. The sequence continues at coordinate 2,599,710 of CM041021.1, forward strand.
AGTATAGCTATAAAATAGAGGTGTAATATGTACAAAGTATTCAGTGAATAAAATACAAAAACAGTGTGTGTTTTCACATATAGTCACGATATAGGTCCAGTTCCTGCCATAATCTTTTCAGGGCAGAAAAGTATTTTGTGACAGTTTCTGGTCCCTGTTTCAACTCTCCAATTTTCAGCTGTAACTTATAGATCTGGGATTGATTACCCAGATCAGAGTACATTTCAGTAAGGCTGTCCCACATATCTTTGGCTGTAGAATACCCCAAATAGTTTAGGCTTATGTCTTCTTCCATCGAGTTAGTGAGCCACGCCATAACCATTGAGTTTTCAGCATCCCACGTTGCAAATTGAGCATCCTTTGCATCTGGTTCTTTCTTGGTCCCAGTCAAGTATCCAATCTTCCCACGCCCTCGTATATACATACGTACTGATAAAGATCAGCGATGGAAATTCTCTCCATTAAATTTTATTGTTGAAATTTTGACAGTGTGGTTTTCAGACAGATTTGAGGGGTTGTCACTACTAGCCATTGTTGGAAGCACAAAGAAGAGAAGAGAAAGAGACAAACAACATGCCTAGGTTTCAGAGTTGTAACCTGGCTCTGATACCATGAAGAATTTCAGAATAATTGGTATATACATTCTGATGATTACACCCTAGTTTAAATATTCATCTACCAGCTAACTTGTAGGCTAATTACACACAATTAGGCTAATTACAATCTTCTAAGTATGGAAATATTTATTAGGAAATCAATCCCTAAAATATCTCCTCCCTACAATCAAGAGATTTGTCATATCATTGTTTTCAACAATTATGATGCTTAATGCAATATACATGTCATCTTGTTTCCTTGCCTCTTTGGAGTAGTACTAGTGATTTACCTGCAAGTTTGAATTTATTGATATGTTAAGGAGCATTTGATCCATTTGATTGGTCTTTTCAAAGTCATTTCCAAAATCACAATAATAATAATAAAATATTGAATTACGTTATTATTAGTATTTTCTAGGTGGTTTGTTTCCCTGCAGGGTCTGTTTAAAATTAACATAATGCTTCAGTGGATCCGAAATTGAAGTGTATTGTATTAGGAGTGGTTATCTGGAAGATTAGAACCATGATTGTCTTGTTATGGCAGTTGGGGGTTGAAGGCGAAAGCTGCTTTGTGGCTGAAGCAAAAACATTGGCCGTAGTCCTTCCAGGGCACTCAACTATCAACGGGTACGAGTTTGGTTCCAGCAGTGGTGGAGACATTCTTCTCTAAGGTTGTTGATCGTTTTCATCTTTACGGTTGTTATTCTTTTAGACTGGTCTGATTGTCTCTTAGAATTTCAGCTTTTAGATTTAGATCAATTACTTTGCTCTAAGCTGCTATGTGGCTAACAAGGTGGCACAAGTTAGCAACAGTAGCCCTCGGATTTTATGCTTATAGCTTTTGGAATGAAGTTCGTTAGATTGTAAAATTGATAATATCTTTTGATATTTTTATAAATCAAGGATATCGATATCGGAGTAAGTTATAATATGGTTTCAATAGAATATCTATATTGTTGGACATTTAGTACAAGTACATAAAATAATGGAGAAATTTTCGTAAAGCATTCGGTATATTTTCGTCAAGAAAAAGTAAGAAATCGATGATATTCGTTTTGTCTATCTTTTTATTTTATTTTTTTCAACTGAACAAATTATGTATACACTTTTAATTTTTATTTATAATAATATTAATGATTTCCCAGACAAACCATATAGCCATCTATAATCTGCAGTTTTTCATATTTCAGTGTTTCTGTTCTATAACTACATATATGTAATCTTTTCAACGTATTTTATTATGATTACTTATTAAGGAAATATTTATATGAATATTCTGGGTGGTTTGAGGTTTGGTATATATAGGCTTTTGTTAATGTACTTTTTGGACTGTGAAAACACTTGCCAAAGAATTTGGTTAGCAAAATCTTTATTGATCTAATAATTGCTAGTTAGGTTTGTGATTTGAAATAAGAATTTAATCGAGCGTCAAACAAACATTGTAGTAGTCATGGTTGTTATCACAATTAGCTTTTTTTATTTTTCATATCTAAACATCAGTCGAAAACTATAATTATTTGCCATTGATTGTCATTGATGGTGTACATGGTTAAGGTTTAACTGTGTAATGTAAGAAACTGGAAAGAGATGATCAATTTTCCATTCAATTATGACTTATGATCCCACATGAAAAATGGTTTTATTCTTTCAAGAATCACAGGTTAAAGATATTTTTAATTTTTAATTTAAATTTTTTTATAAAAATAGTTAGTTTTTATTAGCATAAAAATTATTATTATTCTTTTTTTTTTCCCCTTTGATACAATAAAAATTATTGGTTTTAAGGCACCATCCTTTAAATTCTCCTAAACCAGACAAACCTAAATTATCAAGACAATAAAACCCCCCCCTGATAAGATTATAAGACCATGATAACCTTAGTCTTCAAAAAATTATAAATTACAACACATTTATTTTCTGTTATATTCTGCAGTATGATCTTAGCTAAGGAATCCTGTCAAGCTAGTCCTTCTAAGCTTGTTATCTTGCCATTGGAACTAGTCTGTTGCCTATTATATCACTTGCCTTACCTGGAATGACATTTCCCTATATGACACACAAGTTTGTTTTAAAAAAAATAAATCCTGTCGACCTTTACTTGTGTTTTATCACTTACAGGTAGCATGCATATAATATATATATATATTAAAGTTACAAATACGCTTATATCTATGGAACAACTCGAAAAACAACATTCAACTCTACTTCCCACAAGTATGGAGAGAGCGACCAACATTAAGTTTTAAAATTGCCCTCTTATTGGAGGCACTTATATGTATATGGGTAGCTATGAAATTTGGTCGACTGTTTATAAGGGATGGTACTTGAACCTGTATTTGTGATGAGCAACAAGGTGAGTGTACCAGTTAGGCAAATCACTTGTAAGTTGATAGTACTTTCATATCTTAGTAACTTTGTTATATTAAATTTTCAAATCATTTTATTCATTCGTGTTTGTTTAGGAAAGTTCATTCATGTTTTTTAGTATAATTAAGTGGAGAAAACTATCCTCCAATTGAAAGGATTTATATGTAGATTGCTCACAGATAAATAAGTAGATATGAAATTTTGTTCATTGTTTATGACGGACAATACTTAAACCTTGTATTTGCAACGAGTTGGGTGTACCACTTTGACAAACCACTTGTGAGTAGGTAGCATTTTCATATATTAGTAAGTTTGTTATATTAATTTTTCAAATCATTTTAATTCTTTAGTATTTGTTTAGGAAAGTTCATCTATGATTTTTTTTTTTTAGTATAAAAAACTTAATAACACTAATTGTCAAGACCCGTTGAGATCTATAGAAATCAAATTTTATAGGTCAAACATCTATTTTTATAATATTGAGAGAAATCTACTCTCATAATAAAAGAAAAAAATTATTCACACATTTTGATAAATCTATTATATAGGAGGACTCAATTATGATCACAAATATAAAGAGAAAAAGTAGTAACCATCTAAACTACGCGTGGATATACTCTTTTAAAATTTGTTGATAATTCTTTTTTGGTAAGTTTCAAGGTTTTTCTTTTTTACATGGCTCTACGGGTCTTAATTCTAGTTGGAGTAAGGTTTACTTTTATACGTAAATAGATGTCCGAACCTTTATTATTATCTTTGGTTATTGTTAATAAAATCGTTTCTTTGGAGAAGATTTTGCTGCGGATTCAATATTTTTATCTCTTTCGTTTCATGATAAGATCTTAATTGTACTGTTCATTTTGATTATAAATAAAAAATTCATTTAACATAAATATTGATATATTTTAATTCAATAGTTCCTGATACGATATCACAGTTCAAATCACAGTACTCAGCCAGCCAAGGCGTTTAGCATCAATCTCAATGCTCAATAGCGTTGCACATGAGGCAACATGTGAAAACGTGTCTAGTCTCATATCTTGATTGCTAGCTCATATATATATATATATATAATGTAAAATTCAGAGAGAAAATCCTATTACTTGGATTCCTCACGATAAAATATTTTATAAAGTGATAAACATATCAGCTTCCATAAATAATTCAATTGTAATTTATTTTATACACTCAATTACAATTGAAAAAAAAAATGAAATTGACCTGAAATAAATTTAAATCTTCTAATTAGAAAATTGATGTTTATATCACTTGCGTTACTTGGAATGACATTTCCCCATAAGACATACAAGTTTGTTTACTAAAAAGGGAACTTGATGTTTTTGATAATCAAGTTCCCTTTGCTAATTGAATAATAGAATTTATGTAATTTTATTAATATATTCTCAATTATTATTATTATTTTTTAATAAAAAGTCATTCTCTTTTATAGGTAACGCAATAGCAACACCGACTCTTCTACGCTTATGCTCAATCTGAAATCTCAGACCTTTACAGCATCATAATTTACTCATACAAGATCATTGGTATTTGATCGAGAGGATTAAAAGCGAAAGTCCGCACAGCAGAAGAGAAATGGAGATGTTTCGCTATTGTCAAACCTTTGTTTTCTCATATACAATACCATTGAGGAAGGACAGAAGATGTTGTTGCAGTTTTCATGAACTCCACCTTTGTTTTCTTGTATACAATTCCATTGAGGAAGGACAAGAGATGTTGCAGTTTTCATGACCTCTAATGTCGTATGTGATTTTCTAAATTGCTACTAAGTCAAAGATATATTAGGCATGTACAAAAACAGCTAGCATACCAACCATTTACACTTCATCTTCATATCGTGGATAATTATAATATCGTGCCTAGGATGAAAAAACTCTAAGATGGGACCGAACATAATCATGTTCCTGCGCAGCATACATTTCCAATCTATTCATCATCGTTGTAGCACATACCTCATACCTCATGTTCTAGAACACTGATTGCATGTGGCCAGTGTTTTAGATCTCTAAGCTGTCAAATCATGACATTGTTTCAACTACAAAAAAAATAAATAAAAACCACACGAAATTTCTTTGTTTTTTTTTTAAGAAACAAAAAAAATTCATAAATTTCTAAAACAATAATACATTAAAAATTAATTATCCAAAAACAAAAATCGTAAACATATTACAAACAAACAGTATCATTGTAAACACGTAACTTCTTCAGCACATTGCCCATTTTATAATTTGAAGTACAAAACAAGAAACAATAAGCTACACAAAACAAGAAACAACTAACCTTTTTAATAAATAAAAAGGTTAGGGGCAAAAATATCTTTTTAACTTTAATCAAACTTTTATGTTAGATTTTAGTTTAGCTTAAATTGAAAATTGACCCATTTTTAAATTAGCAATTACAAAATGACTTTGTAAATATTTAAAGACTGACTATTTTTGGACAAGAATACCCTTGATTACTCTTGGCAATTACCACTGACCTATCCTTTTTGTGTTGTTACGGTCACTCTCTCTCTATCAAACTTTTTTCTCTCATTCTCTCTTTAACAATCCTAATCCACCGTCGCACCTTATCATTGGCGCACCTCACCATTGCGTCTCCACCCACCACCGTCGGAACCTACCGAAATAAATTGGAAACCTGACCCACCACCGATGTTCACTCTTTCTTTATCCAACATTTTTCTCCCACCGTCACACCTCATCGATTCTTGACCTCCACCCATCACTGTCTGTGTGCCAACATTAAACATTAGAAACCGACCCATCCATCATCATTCACTCTCTCTCTATCTAACCTTTTTCTATCATTCTCTCTGTAAGAATTCCTAACCCATAGTCGACCTCACATCTCATCCACCAACCACCGTCCGATTCCAAACAAAAGCAAGCCCATCTATCGTCGAATTTGCTCTTAATGTCAACTCTCAGCTCTCTTTCATCCACCCATATTCGGTATGTATCTCTATTATGAATCCGAAATTGTCAGAAGAAGTAGATGGGAGACGAAGGAAGAAGTTGAAGGAAAAAGAGTCAAAAAGGTGAAGGAAGAACAAGCAACAAGTTGACGCTAAGTAAGTGCTACGGCAGCCAAACAAAAACTCCACAATAAGAACACAATGCTTGTAAGGTGCTTCTATTTTGGTCCGTTTAGGTGGTTGTAGGTTATTTGTAGGCTAAACACATTGATGTTGTTAAGATAATTGACTTTGTGCTTTAAATTTTATAAACGATTCCATTCGTGATGTCTGATATGAGTATTGTGAACAGTGGATTGAATTTTAACCAATGGGTTTGGTTTTTGTTGGATAATTGATTGAGATTATATTTGTTTACAAATTAGGATATTTATAATCAGTTGTAAACAATCCCAACATTGGGACTCCGATTCTTAACTGAGGCTAAGAATCAAAGCTGGGGTTAAGCTATAGTTGTAACCTCTAGATTGGAATTCAGAACCTCTTGGTTGACATTTGCAATGTAGGTTGAGAATCCGAATTTGCTTAAGTTTAGTCAAGCTTTAAGGTTCCTGATGTTAAAAAAAGGTTCGAAAAATTTGAAAGCAAATTGATAATCTAGACCTTCAAAGATCAATAGCATCTCCTTGAAAGAAAAAAACCCATGGCAACAGAGAAGACAATGGCCAATGGCTTGAACATTGAAACATGGAGAGGTCCTATCCTTGACAAGCACCATGTAACCAATCAAACTCTCATCCTAGTTCCTAAAATTGCCAGCGTGTAGAAAGAATATTTTACTTGTGAATAAGCAAGTTGAATTGCTAGAAAGTTTGTCATTGTAATATGGTATTGATATGCTTACTGAGTACAAAATAACAACCAACTCCATATCAAGTCTTAGCTTCCAAGCACTTGGTTTTCTAACTATAATTAAAAAAACTATTGTAACCATAATGGTATCAAAGAAGAATAGGAAAAGCATTACAATTAGCACTGTTGGGAATCTCGTGGGTTAGTGCCTACAAAATTCCAAAACATATATAAACAGTCATTGTGTGCTTTCAATTACTTTTTTAAAGCTTCGTGGAGATATAAAAAAAGGCCCAACTTGTAAAATATACCATGCTAGATCCAAAAAAGCTACAGCTGTAAGGAAAATTCCTTCTATGATCCAACTTGAATCTGATGAAAGAAGAGGATAATTCTGTGAGACACCTGAAAGTGTTGATATAATTGTAGGGCCATCATATAATGTGACAACAAATGCCCCTACTATTGACACTACAGTGCTTACGGACTTAGCTAGGCTAATTTTGCTTCTCCAGTTGAGTTTCTCCATCCTGAATTTACCACTTGATGTTCAATTAGTCAAGTTCAAAGGTGCTAGAAAAAAAAATATTATCTTAGCATATAACTGGTTGAAATAGTATCTTCTTACGAAAAAAGAAAAGAACCTAAAAATGATAGCAAGTATGAATGTAAAAGCTGAAATTAACTTGAACATGCCCATACTAAGCGTAGCAGAATTGTAATATAAACCAACATATGAGAAAGTCTGGGATAAAATTCTGCAGGAAAAAAAATGGGAAATCAACAACATTAAAGACTTAAATCAATCAATAGTTATATCTCCATTAAACACTGTTATAGACTAACATGCTTCGTGGTTCCAACTTCCAAGCAAAACACAATTAGAATATTTTGAACTAAAAGAGAAAACTATTTGATGAGTTTGAAATTTTGAATTACCAACCCAAATACTGAAAGCAAGAAGAACCTGCAGACAATGAAGGAGAGTCGAGGACAGTGTTATCTGCCAACCAAAACAAGTCCTTCAAGTAAGAGCATTCAATTATAAAAACATGGTGTAAGAAAAAACCATTTTGAATTATGAAAATAAAAGAAGATAAAACCTGTGAATGATAAGGGAACAAATGAGGAAAATGAGGGTGGAGAGAGCCTCAGAGTAGACAATAATAACATATTTGTTGCTTCCTGTAGACATTGTTACTTTCATTACTTCCATATTGGAAACTTAAGCTAAAAGTAATGTCACCATTTCCATAAATGAGAATAAATTTTTCCTGCCATCCATAGCCATTCCCAACTCTCACTTTCTCAATAGCAACTTTATCTTTTTAGGTATTGTGGGTAGTATGAATGTTAGGCTAGAAGGTAAGCTATTACTAATCAGCACTCTTGTTACTTTTCTTGATGTATTTTAGAACAATTCTTACTTTTCTAGTTATTATTAATTGGTAAGTACTAAAAATGTCTTTAATTACAATTGAGAATATCATAAATATATACTTTAATTACAATTGAGAACAACGTAAATATATACATGAGCCTAACTACCTAATTTTAAATTTAAATACAATAGAAAATTTAGGGATACATATAATAAAATTTTTATAAAAGATAAAATTAATTATATATATATATATATATATATATTGGCAGCTCTTCATCAAGCTCTTGCTTTAGCCTTTTCATTAACATCTTCAACTTTCTGGCCTTATAAGCTTATACTGATATCGCCAAACAGTATGCAGAAAATATAGAAAATTCAGGAATAACAACACTGCTTGAAGAAAGTAAACATAGTTCAATTTTCTCGTATTGATATCAATATTTAGTCAGTCCACCTCTCCGGTGAAATGATTCACTAATTTTATTAAACATTTTATCAAATAAACTGACAAATAAACACAAAGAGAGACAAAAGAATTGTCGATATTTTTCATATGCTCAAGGAATTGATTGTTATAAAATTCTATGAAGCCAAGAAATGTGAGCACCTGAAAAATTTCCAATAAACTAGGCTAATGAACTAATCATATCACTGAGATGGGTGCAACCCCATGAGAAAACCTTCTTTATCTCTCAACAAATCCACTGATGATTGCTGCTAGAATTAAACTAACATTCCCCGATTTGATTCTTTGTAAAAGACTGATCTCACAGTCTTGATTATTTAGTATTGAAACTATGAAATAGTCGTACATTGAGAGAAATATCTCTGTAACAACCAAAGTTACAAAACTAATTAAAACAATAGGGATCTTTAAATTCGATGTGAGCTATTTATCCATTTTTAAAGTTTGTGCGACAACTATATTTGAAGTTCCAACCAAACAATATATAGCGTTGAAGCTGATTATAGACAATGTCCAGACGAGAGTTACATGCACCGGACGTTTAACAATTTCGACTTGTTGAATTGAGTAGAGCCTCCATGGATTTTTACAGCCACCATTTGCTTTTATATCATTAGGACTCTCTATTAATGCAGCTTTATTTAACCACCTAAAAAAACAAATTATCAAGTAATTCAATTACAAAACAACAACAATAATAATATTTAATAACAAAAAATGCTAATAGGTTCACTATATTAGTAGTAGGGGTTAACATGAGCCCTTAAATAGGCCTCCACAAAACACCAAAGCCCAAAAATAAAAAGGGTCCAAAAAATAACAAAGCCTAAAAGCAAAAAAGGCCTATAGAAAACCCCCAAGCCCAAGACCTAGTCACTGCTGGCACCATTGCCCCCACTAGTACAGTCCTCTCTTCTCTTTCTACCCCCAACCCAACACCCAAAAAAAAGAGCCTCCAGAAAACACCCAAGCCCAAAAACAACCAGTCACCGATGGTAACCAATCACCACCACCCTCACCAGTCCAATCCCCTATTCTTTCTCCACCTCCAACCTCCTTCTCTCTATTTCTACATCTGTGACATCACCAACCCACAAGCCACAACTATTGATAGCATCATCTCACCAACCCACAACCATCCACCGCATCATCACTAGTAGAAGAAGATATCGACATCGATCTCTTCTTAGCACAAGAGATCAACGTCAATCCCTTCCGATTTGACGCACAGAAAAGAAGAAATAGTGAAGAAAAGACAGAGTGTCAACCACAAGAGAAATGGTCAGTTTGAGATGAGAGAAATGGGAAGAGGGAAAGACAAGGGAATCAATGGGTTAAGTTAAGAGGTGTGAGAGAGATTGAGAGAAATGTTTAGAAATATAGTTCCCAACAGATTTTTTTGTTTTCAAAATCACCCGACAAACATGATCGAATAATAAATGACACCCGATCGACAAAAGGAATATTGCAACTTTTGATTGTATCACTGCCAATGATTAATATTAACTGTGCCAAATACAAATAGAGGAAATGTCAGCCCAGGTCACTTTCAATTATTGAATAGACATTTTTATCCTATTTGAATAAACTTAACATTTGTGTCTCAACCCCATCTTTTTTGAACACAAATACCCTTAAAGACTCATTTAACTCATTTCAAAGTTTTCTGTCTTCATTTTGCCGCCGACAGCTCCTGATTGTTCTTCATTTTGCCGCCCCCTCCTTATTCATTTCTGTCAGCCCTGCTTCTTCTTCACTTTCTCCTCCTCCTTCATTTCTCTGACAACCACTACTTCTTCTTCACTTTCTTCTCCTCCTTAATTTCTTTATTCTACTGATCTACTTTTCTATTTTGTTCTCTCTTCGCATTTTCGACTACACGGACACCATCCGGCACCCACCATCCATCTTTATTCGCTTCTACACTAGCCACCATCCATCTTCATCTTCTATACTACAGGTAATGTATCTTAACTTGTGTACACTTGTTTTTCAGTTATTATTTATTATTGTGGTTAGCTATGGTGATATTGAGTTGTAGGAAGTGGCTTTAGGGTTTATAATGTTAATAATGTTATTAGTCACACCAATAGTGACGAGTATGAATCATACTGGGCACACTTGGTATGATTTGTGGTGCCATGTGGAGATGGAACGAAAACAGAAGCGAAATCACTAATCATACCAAGTGGAACGAGTATGAATCATACTGGGCACACTTGGTATGATTAGTGGTGCCATGTGGAGATGGATGCAAAACAGAAACGAAATCACTAATCATACCAAGTGGAACGAGTATGAATCATACCAGGCACATTTGGTATGATTAGTGGTGCCATGTGGAGAAGGATCCAAAACAGAAGCGAAATCACTAATCATACCAAGTGGAACGAGTATAAATCATACTGGGCAAACTTGGTATGATTAGTGGTGCCATGTGGAGATGGAACCAAAACAGAAGCGAAATCACTAATCATACCAAGTGTGCCCAGTATGATTCATACTCGTTCCACTTGGTATGATTAGTGATTTCGCTTCTGTTTTGGTTCCATCTCCACATGGCACACTAATCATACCAAGTGTGCCCAGTATGATTCATACTCATTCCACTTGGTATGATTAGTGTTTTCGCTTCTGTTTTGCATCCATCTCCACATGACACCACTAATCATACCAAGTGTGCCCAGTATGATTCATACTCGTTCCACTTGGTATGATTAGTGATTTCCCTTCTGTTTTGGTTCCTTCTCCACATGGCACCACTAATCATACCAAGTGTGCCCAGTATGATTCATACTCGTTCCACTTGGTATGATTAGTGTTTTCGCTTCTGTTTTGGTGCGACTAGCGTGAATCATACTCGTCACACTTGGTATGATTAGTGGTGCCATGTCTTGGTGTGACAAAATCAGAAGCTAATTCACTAGTCACACCAAGTGCGACGAGCGTGAATCATACTCGTCACACTTGGTGTGATTAGTGGTGCCATATTAGAAGCCAATTCATTAGTCACACCAGGTGCGACGAGTATGAATCATACTCGTCACACTTGGTGTGATTAGTGGTGTCATGTCTTGGTGTGACAAAATCAGAAGACAATTCACTAGTCACACCAGGTGCGACGAGTGTGAATCATACTCGTCACACTTGGTGTGATTAGTGGTGCCATGTCTTGGTGTGACAAAATCAGCAGCCAATTCACTAGTCACACCAGGTGCGACGAGTGTGAATCATACTCGTCACACTTGGTGTGATTAGTGGTGCCAAAACAGTAGTGACGGCAAGATGACTTGCGTTATTAATGCATTTCACCTCGGCGTGACTATTAGTGTCATATTATGAGCATTTATTGGGTAGTTTAATGACTTTATTTTATCAAAATATGAGTCACGATATATTGCTAGTCTTGATTTGGAGCTTAATTACTAAAGTCGATCATTTATTTGTTTACAGTAATATGGACGAAACTAGAATTATAATCACCCATGGTGGACAATGGAATGGTTATAAGTATGAGGGTGGTGAATCAGAGATAGCTTTTGTTTCAATGAAGGCAACGCTTGCTGACTTAAAAAAGACCATTGAAGATGTTGTTCGAGTTGATACAACAAAGAGTACATTTGACTTACATATATTGGTGGAGACTTCCAGTAGGCCTGCCATACCAAAATTAACAACTGATAAAGCTGTATCTTTTTGGCTACAGAAGAAAAATTCTGAAGTTTACATAACTGTTGTTCCCAAAAAAATAAATGACTGTGTGAGAGATGACAGAAATTTTCAATTACCAATCCAACAACAAATTCAACCACCAATCCAGTTACAGGTATCAATCCTACCGTAGTTCCAACTACCAATCCAACCACAAATCCAATTATCAAGCCAACCACACATCAAATTAATAGACTAACCACAATGCCCAAGTTTTGTTCAATTGGTTTCTCAATTCCAGTCTGTTTCCTCAAGCAACTAAGTTTCAGTCCATGAGGACCGTACCATTGAAAATGAATGTGAAAATATAGATGAAGATGAAGATGAAGATGATGATGATGATGATGATGATTACAATGATAATGATGATAAAGAGAAACCAGATAATGTTGACTCACATGGTGAGTATAACTTAAATGACAATCAATGTAATCCTTCTACAGAATATTGGTTGGATGACATTGATTCAAACGAGTTTTCTGAATACTACCGTCTAGCTAAAAGTATTCCTATACCCACAAATATTTTCACAGGAGATGGAGGAAGTCGACATGCAATTTTAGCTGAAGATTTAGGTGGTAATGGTGATAGTGGTGGTGGATTTAGTCATAATGTTCGTGATGAGGATTGTAATATAGATAATGATAATGTTCGACATGGCCATGTTAGGGATGATGGTGTTGGGTGTTCCCGTCAAGCCAATGATGATAATAACACACAACAAAGAGTAACTAGTGAATAGCACATTCCTGGAATAGATCTTTCCACATTTTGTACAATCGCCACCGAAGAGTCAATAAGAGAAGACTTTCATTTCTTCAGAGGGAAAATATTTCCTTCAAAGCGTGATATGGGTAAAGCTGTAGAAATGTATGCTTTGAAGGAGGGTTTTGGTAGAAAAGTCAAGAAATCGAACAATATCCGTTATGATATTAGATGTAAGGATGAGAACTGTAAATTTCAGATTGTAGCCATCAAAACCAAGATTGGAGACCAATGGGAGGTGCGAAAATTTCAAAAACAACATTGTTGTTCGCTTGATACTGTACATCGACGGTGCAGAAAAGTAAGTGCAAAATTGATTGGAGACCTTATCACTCCAAAATTGCAAGTCAGTGGTCAAAACATGAAACCTAAAGAAATTATGGCAGAAATGCAAGTTAATTATGGAGTTAACTTGCCATATAATCAATGTCGGAGAGCCAAAGATCATGCTGAAGAAAACGTGTTTGGGTCTGCGGAGTTGTCATTTGAACAGTTGCCTGCGTATTGTTATCAGTTGGAGTTAGCTAACCCCGGGTACAATCACAAGCATTGAGACAAATGACAATAACCAGTTTATGTACATGTTTATTGCTTATGGTGTTAATATTTCTGGGTTTCGTAGAGTGATTAGACCAGTTATTGCCATTGATGGAACACATTTGAAAGGGAAATTTGGTGGGATTATGTTCATTGCGGCATATAAAGATGATAACGAGTAAGTATATCCATTAGCATTTGGGTTTGGGGATGTTGAAGATGAAAAATCATGGTCATGGTTCTTGTCGAAGTTAAGAAATGTAATTGGGTGTCCACAGAATTGCATGTTCATATCTGATCGGCATCTTGGAATCAAAGTTGCCATGGAACAAGTGTACCCTGACGCACATCATGGCCTTTGCATGTATCACATGACACAAAATGTGAAAAATTAATACAAAAATAAGACTGAGACTGGATTATTCCATCGTGCATCAAGGTGTTATCGTCAATCTAAGTTTTGGGCCATAATGGAAGACCTTAGAAAGATGCACCCAAAGGCACATAAAGAATTAATCGAACTTGAACCTCATAGATGGGCAGTGGCAATGACTCCAGTAAGGCGTAACTGCAGTTTGACTTCCAACATTGCTGAATGCATGAACGCATGCTTGGTTAAAGCCCGCCAATATCCAATAACGACGTTGGTCGAGTATATTAGGAGTATGATGTAAAGATAGTTTTATGACCGACGGAAAAATACAGAAAAAATGACATAAGAGATAACAGAATGGGCAGAGAAGAAAATTGCAGAGTATAATACAGACTCACAAACTTACACGGTCACACCAATCGATGATACCAGGTATACGATGTAGGATGAGAGTAGGAAGACAGTTGTGAATCTAACTGAACGTACGTGTACTTGTGTGGCATTTCAGATGGATCTTTTACCATGTTCGCATGCACTTGCGGTGTTAAGGTAGACCATATATGTTGATGGGATTTTATCTAACTGTAGAATAAAAGTTTAACTATTATGTTTATTTGTGCTACAGGTATTGTAATAGGTCATTCATTCCTTACATTGACGAGTGTTATAAAACATCAAATTTATTGACTGCATATGCTAGCGTTATCTTCCCAGTTCTTAACCCGGATGAATGAACAGTTCCAGAACACATACAAAACATGATTGTGCTACCACCACCATGGCGTCCGCAAGCTGGTAGACTTAGAAAGAAAAGGATTCCATCTACTGGTGAGAATACTAGAAGGGTTTTGAAATGCTCTCACTGTGGGGAAAAAAGCCACTATCGACAAAACTATCGTAATCCATCAAGATGTCAACGCCCCCTACGAACAATAGTGAAGGCTCCGTTACCCAAGTAAGAAAGCGACGAAAGTGTCGAACCTGCCATCAACCAGGACACAATAGCAAGACTTGTAACAATACACCCCGACCCACTGTAACAGAACAATTTGAAACATAACCTTGTATTTTGTTTGTTTAAGTACCGTTGCTTTTGTTTGTAACAAATTGCAAAATCAGTAGGATACTTACTGTAATATTATACTTGGTTGTGTCTTTGTGCTTGGTGCTATTTTTATTTAAGAGAGACTACATAAAGACTTTGTTTTAAAACAGTGACCCACAATGTCGGGACTACTGGTGCCATGTCTAGGTAAAATAAAAACAGAAGCGCATACACTAATCACACCAAGTGGAACGAGTGTGAATCACATTGGGCACACTTGGTATGATTAGTGGTGTCATGTGGAGATGGAACAAAAACAGCAGCGAAATCACTAATCATACCAAGTGGAACGAGTATGAATCATACTGGGCACACTTGGTATGATTAGTGGTGCCATGTGGATATGAATCCAAAACAGAAGGGAAATCACTAATCATATCAAGTGGAACGAGTATGAATCACACTGGGCACACTTGGTATGATTAGTAGTGCCATGTGGAGAAGGAACCAAAGCAGGAGCGAAATCACTAATCATAACAAGTGGAACGAGTATGAATCATACTGGGCACACTTGATATGATTAGTGGTGCCATGTGGAGATGAAATCAAAACAGAAGCGAAATCACTAATCATACCAAGTGGAACGAGTATGAATCATACTGGGCACACTTGGTATAATTAGTGGTGCCATGTGGAGAAGGAACCAAAACAGGAGGGAAATCACTAATCATACCAAGTGGAACGAGTATGAATCATACTGGGCACACTTGGTATGATTAGTGGTGCCATGTGGAGAAGGAACCAAAACAGGAGCGAAATCATTAATCATACCAAGTGGAACGAGTATGAATCATACTGGACACACTTGGTATGATTAGTGGTGCCATGTGGAGAAGGATCCAAAACAGGAGCGAAATCACTAATCATACCAAGTGAAACGAGTATGAATCATACCGGGCACACTTGGTATGATTAGTGGTGCCATGTGGAGAAGGAACCAAAGCAGGAGCGAAATCACTAATCATACCAAGTGGAACGAGTATGAATCATACTGGGCACACTTGGTATGATTAGTGGTGCCATGTGGAGATGGAACCAAAACAGAAGCGAAATCACTAATGAGTATGAATCATACTGGACACACTTGATATGATTAGTGGTGCCATGTGGAGAATGAACCAAAACAGGAGCGAAATCACTAATCATACCGAGTGGAACGAGTATGAATCATACTGGGCACACTTGGTATGATTAGTGGTGTCATGTGGAGAAGGATTCAAAACAGAAGCGAAATCACTAATCATACCAAGTGGAACGAGTATGAATCATACTGGGCACACTTTGTATGATTAGTGGTGCCATGTGGATATGAATCCAAAACAGAAGGGAAATCACTAATCATATCAAGTGGAACGAGTATGAATCACACTGGGCACACTTGGTATGATTAGTAGTGCCATGTGGAGAAGGAACCAAAGCAGGAGCGAAATCACTAATCATAACAAGTGGAACGAGTATGAATCATACTGGGCACACTTGATATGATTAGTGGTGCCATGTGGAGATGAAATCAAAACAGAAGCGAAATCACTAATCATACCAAGTGGAACGAGTATGAATCATACTGGGCACACTTGGTATAATTAGTGGTGCCATGTGGAGAAGGAACTAAAACAGGAGGGAAATCACTAATCATACCAAGTGGAACGAGTATGAATCATACTGGGCACACTTGGTATGATTAGTGGTGCCATGTGGAGAAGGAACCAAAACAGGAGCGAAATCATTAATCATACCAAGTGGAACGAGTATGAATCATACTGGACACACTTGGTATGATTAGTGGTGCCATGTGGAGAAGGATCCAAAACAGGAGCGAAATCACTAATCATACCAAGTGAAACGAGTATGAATCATACCGGGCACACTTGGTATGATTAGTGGTGCCATGTGGAGAAGGAACCAAAGCAGGAGCGAAATCACTAATCATACCAAGTGAAACGAGTATGAATCACACCGGGCACACTTGGTATGATTAGTGGTGCCATGTGGAGAAGGAACCAAAGCAGGAGCGAAATCACTAATCATACCAAGTGGAACGAGTATGAATCATACTGGGCACACTTGGTATGATTAGTGGTGCCATGTGGAGATGGAACCAAAACAGAAGCGAAATCACTAATGAGTATGAATCATACTGGACACACTTGATATGATTAGTGGTGCCATGTGGAGAATGAACCAAAACAGGAGCGAAATCACTAATCATACCGAGTGGAACGAGTATGAATCATACTGGGCACACTTGGTATGATTAGTGGTGTCATGTGGAGAAGGATTCAAAACAGAAGCGAAATCACTAATCATACCAAGTGGAACGAGTATGAATCATACTGGGCACACTTTGTATGATTAGTGGTGCCATGTGGATATGAATCCAAAACAGAAGGGAAATCACTAATCATATCAAGTGGAACGAGTATGAATCACACTGGGCACACTTGGTATGATTAGTAGTGCCATGTGGAGAAGGAACCAAAGCAGGAGGGAAATCACTAATCATAACAAGTGGAACGAGTATGAATCATACTGGGCACACTTGATATGATTAGTGGTGCCATGTGGAGATGAAATCAAAACAGAAGCGAAATCACTAATCATACCAAGTGGAACGAGTATGAATCATACTGGGCACACTTGGTATAATTAGTGGTGCCATGTGGAGAAGGAACCAAAACAGGAGGGAAATCACTAATCATACCAAGTGGAACGAGTATGAATCATACTGGGCACACTTGGTATGATTAGTGGTGCCATGTGGAGAAGGAACCAAAACAGGAGCGAAATCATTAATCATACGAAGTGGAACGAGTATGAATCATACTGGACACACTTGGTATGATTAGTGGTGCCATGTGGAGAAGGATCCAAAACAGGAGCGAAATCACTAATCATACCAAGTGAAACGAGTATGAATCATACCGGGCACACTTGGTATGATTAGTGGTGCCATGTGGAGAAGGAACCAAAGCAGGAGCGAAATCACTAATCATACCAAGTGAAACGAGTATGAATCACACCGGGCACACTTGGTATGATTAGTGGTGCCATGTGGAGAAGGAACCAAAGCAGGAGCGAAATCACTAATCATACCAAGTGGAACGAGTATGAATCATACTGGGCACACTTGGTATGATTAGTGGTGCCATGTGGAGATGGAACCAAAACAGAAGCGAAATCACTAATGAGTATGAATCATACTGGACACACTTGATATGATTAGTGGTGCCATGTGGAGAATGAACCAAAACAGGAGCGAAATCACTAATCATACCGAGTGGAACGAGTATGAATCATACTGGGCACACTTGGTATGATTAGTGGTGTCATGTGGAGAAGGATTCAAAACAGAAGCGAAATCACTAATCATACCAAGTGGAACGAGTATGAATCATACTGGGCACACTTTGTATGATTAGTGGTGCCATGTGGATATGAATCCAAAACAGAAGGGAAATCACTAATCATATCAAGTGGAACGAGTATGAATCACACTGGGCACACTTGGTATGATTAGTAGTGCCATGTGGAGAAGGAACCAAAGCAGGAGCGAAATCACTAATCATAACAAGTGGAACGAGTATGAATCATACTGGGCACACTTGATATGATTAGTGGTGCCATGTGGAGATGAAATCAAAACAGAAGCGAAATCACTAATCATACCAAGTGGAACGAGTATGAATCATACTGGGCACACTTGGTATGATTAGTGGTGCCATGTGGAGAAGGAACCAAAACAGGAGGGAAATCACTAATCATACCAAGTGGAACGAGTATGAATCATACTGGGCACACTTGGTATGATTAGTGGTGCCATGTGGAGAAGGAACCAAAACAGGAGCGAAATCATTAATCATACCAAGTGGAACGAGTATGAATCATACTGGACACACTTGGTATGATTAGTGGTGCCATGTGGAGAAGGATCCAAAACAGGAGCGAAATCACTAATCATACCAAGTGAAACGAGTATGAATCATACCGGGCACACTTGGTATGATTAGTGGTGCCATGTGGAGAAGGAACCAAAGCAGGAGCGAAATCACTAATCATACCAAGTGGAACGAGTATGAATCATACTGGGCACACTTGGTATGATTAGTGGTGCCATGTGGAGATGGAACCAAAACAGAAGCGAAATCACTAATGAGTATGAATCATACTGGACACACTTGATATGATTAGTGGTGCCATGTGGAGAATGAACCAAAACAGGAGCGAAATCACTAATCATACCGAGTTGAACGAGTATGAATCATACTGGGCACACTTGGTATGATTAGTGGTGTCATGTGGAGAAGGATTCAAAACAGAAGCGAAATCACTAATCATACCAAGTGGAACGAGTATGAATCATACTGGGCACACTTTGTATGATTAGTGGTGCCATGTGGATATGAATCCAAAACAGAAGGGAAATCACTAATCATATCAAGTGGAACGAGTATGAATCACACTGGGCACACTTGGTATGATTAGTAGTGCCATGTGGAGAAGGAACCAAAGCAGGAGCGAAATCACTAATCATAACAAGTGGAACGAGTATGAATCATACTGGGCACACTTGATATGATTAGTGGTGCCATGTGGAGATGAAATCAAAACAGAAGCGAAATCACTAATCATACCAAGTGGAACGAGTATGAATCATACTGGGCACACTTGGTATAATTAGTGGTGCCATGTGGAGAAGGAACCAAAACAGGAGGGAAATCACTAATCATACCAAGTGGAACGAGTATGAATCATACTGGGCACACTTGGTATGATTAGTGGTGCCATGTGGAGAAGGAACCAAAACAGGAGCGAAATCATTAATCATACCAAGTGGAACGAGTATGAATCATACTGGACACACTTGGTATGATTAGTGGTGCCATGTGGAGAAGGATCCAAAACAGGAGCGAAATCACTAATCATACCAAGTGAAACGAGTATGAATCATACCGGGCACACTTGGTATGATTAGTGGTGCCATGTGGAGAAGGAACCAAAGCAGGAGCGAAATCACTAATCATACCAAGTGGAACGAGTATGAATCATACTGGGCACACTTGGTATGATTAGTGGTGCCATGTGGAGATGGAACCAAAACAGAAGCGAAATCACTAATGAGTATGAATCATACTGGACACACTTGATATGATTAGTGGTGCCATGTGGAGAATGAACCAAAACAGGAGCGAAATCACTAATCATACCGAGTGGAACGAGTATGAATCATACTGGGCACACTTGGTATGATTAGTGGTGTCATGTGGAGAAGGATTCAAAACAGAAGCGAAATCACTAATCATACCAAGTGGAACGAGTATGAATCATACTGGGCACACTTTGTATGATTAGTGTTGCCATGTAGAGATGGAACCAAAACAGAAGGGAAATCACTAATCATACCTGGCACATTTGGTATGATTAGTGGTGCCATGTGGAGATGGATCCAAAACAAAAGCGAAATCACTAATCATATCAAGTGGAACGAGTATGAATCATATTGGGCACACTTGGTATGATAAGTGGTGCCATGTGGAGATGGAACCAAAACAGAAGCGAAATCACTAATCATACCAAGTGTGCCCAGTATGATTCATACTTGTTCCACTTGGTATGATTAGTGATTTCCCTTCTGTTTTGGATCCATCTCCACATGGCACCACTAATCATACTAAGTATGTCCGGTATGATTCATACTCATTCCATTTGGTATGATTAGTGATTTCGTTTCTGTTTTGGATCCTTCTCCACATGGCACCACTAATCATACCAAGTGTGTCTGGTATGATTCATACTCGTTCCACTTGGTATGATTAGTGATTTCGCTCCTGTTTTGGTTCCTTCTCCACATGGCACCACTAATCATACCAAGTGTGCCCGGTATGATTCATACTCGTTCCACTTGGTATGATTAATGATTTCCCTTCTGTTTTGGCTCCATCTCCACATGGCACCACTAATCATACCAAATGTGCCCCGTATGATTCATACTCGTTCCACTTGGTATGATTAGTGATTTCGCTCCTGTTTTGGTTCCTTCTCTACATGGCACCACTAATCATATGAAGTTTGACCAGTATGATTCACACACGTTCCACTTGGTGTGATTAGTGTTTTCGCTTCTGGTTTTATTTCACCTAGACGTGGCACCACTAATCACACCGAGGGAACTAGCATGATTAACGCTATTCACCTTGGTGTGACTAGTGTTTTAGGTACTGGTTTTGGCCAACTGAATATACCCTTACACGAATGATCATCATACCATCTCAACAAAATGCAAAATAAATTAGTAAAAACCAAAAATGTGACAAAGCCTCAAATAAAGTAACTTTATATACATTTATATATAAAATGTGTTACATCATTATTGACAATTACTCCACATTTGCATCAACAGCATTACAAAATATGGCGAAGCCATATTCCCTTCTCATTTTGAGAACTTCTGGTACCCCCCAATTCCATGATGCACCTTTCTTACTGATACACTCGATATACTTACAAACAAAGGCACCGCAGCTATTGTTATCCGTTTGAGTTAGTATGCTTTTGTGGTTCAACATCTGTACGGTAAACAAGTCCCCTCTCTTTTCCATGTGTTTCTCCTCAAAATAACCAGACTTTGCCAACACGACAGGCAACAAGTACCTTAAAGGTGCCACCTGGTTCTCTCTATAGGTCGGATCAAGTGAGATGTTATGTCGTAACGAATCGTATATAACAATACTCCACTGTGATAAATCTACCTTACATAAGATCCAATGACCATCAGGAGATCCAATAGCACACGGTATAAGCAACTGCATAACAAAAAACAATAAATTAAAAAAAACCATGGGCAGACAACAGTGTTATATAACATTAAATCATACTTACTGTGTTCACAAATGTCCATCTCTTCCCCCATGCTGGCTTTTCTCCGGTACCATATAATATCCAATCATCAGGGGCGTTGAACGATAATGGATCAAATTGACTAGTAAACGGTTCTTGCACATATGGATGAATTTCCTTCCAAGCCTCTGATAATTTTGACTGCAAGTTATACCATAACATATTTTAAACAATTAGATTGTACAGCAAAGTTAAAACAAATTCAACTCGACATGTAATAAGACCGTAAACTTACAAAGAAATCCACGCATAACACTGCAATATCATCATGAAATAGACTGGGATGCTCGTTTCTATGTTTACCCAAAACTGCTAGAACCCCATCAATGTGCTGTATTCAAATGAAAAAATTTCAGACAAAGTAACAGAAAACAACTTAAAAATAAACGTTGATAACATATTTCAAATATAAAGCAAATGATGACATATTCAATGAGTTACTCACATCATTTGTCATCCAAATTGACGGCTTCTCCAATTCGGTAAAGAACTCCCAATTCGCAAAGACTTCAGTCCCAATATTTAGTCTACAATGAATAGAAATCATTAATAAACAAACCTTAAAATTGACTTTTATTTAACAGTAATCATAAATGTACTCACAAGGCTCCACTATTTTTGGCTCTCCTGTATGCTCTATATTCCTTTTTCTTTTGGGCAAGTATTACATTCTCTGTTGCCCAATGATTGATATACGGAGAAGCACAATATTTTGATGCAATCTTTAATCTAACTGTTCGCTCAACATGTCTCCGGACGAGGAGCATCCCTAAACATGACATCGACATCATCATCCTTATACAGTTGGATATCCTCAGCCATCATATTAACAAGAGTGTTCTGATTATACCCTTCACCATCCGATTTCTCCAATTGAGAAGCCAACGAGCCTTGACCATTCTTCCTTGTCCTTGCATTTCCCTTTCTTTGATAAACATACATCCCCTTTTTGGTTTGAACCTGTGGTACCCCTCATGATTGTGCCTCCTCAGTAGAACCACATGCCTCGTCTGATTGTCGTAATTGACTTGAAGCACGTGTGACAAAAGTATGTGTAGGAGTCCCTGACACATCCATAGGAACTGATTGCGGCTCAAAGGATGTCCTATGAGGAGGTACATCATCTTCATTCACATATGCAGAGTATGTATAATTATGATACCCCTAATAACGATAAGAAATTTGGTTAACCTCTGACAATTGATGCGAACTCAAAATAATTTAAGCCTATATAAGAAGTTGTGCATATACCTGATCAACTGAATATTTCTAGCGATTTTCGAATGCCCTATCAATATGGTCATTTAATCGACCCTCTAATGCCTCAAACTTCTTATCGACATAGTCCTCCAAACGTCGTGGTATTTCCTCCATCGCATTTTTCACAAACTCAAATAACTTCTCCAATCCCTACATAGATGAACAATGGTATTCAAAAGACAAACAAACTTGAGATTTTACTTAACAATGATACTGTTTTTTGTGTACTAACTTCTGAATTTGTATTCGACGGTATTGAATCCTCTGCCCCTAAAGGGGTGGGGGGAGATGGATCTACATTGCGCGACCGCTTATTCTGTCTCACACGACGACGTCTTGGATTACTCCCAGTAACACCACCATTATCACCTTTATCATTATCCACTATTGTGAGTGGAACAAATTCCACACCTTCATCTAGATTGGATTTTAGAATTTTCCAATACTCCTGTCTTGCCTCTTCCCTTGTTGATCGTAGGTACTCACAAGCTGCATAAAACTAAAAAAAGAACGAGTATAAATGTTATAAAGGGGCAAAGGCATCGTAGATCATAAATAGTTGTTCAAACTTACATCCCCACGCTCCTCTATTTCTTTAAGACTTTGGAGAAAACTTTTAGGACGCTTGCAGAAACTCCACCTCAACATTCTCGGGTAGGTAACACCAGACACCTGAGTAGCTAATAATTCTCTCATGGATCTGATAGTCTCCATCGCCCATATCTGTAAATAGGAAAATGATATAATGTTAAATGGTCAAAACAATATAAATATAAAATATACATGAACATATGAAACAAAACATATAAAAACCAACCTGTAAAGCATAAGAAAACCCATAATAATTACATTTTCTAAGTGCTTATCTCAAATAATACATTGTTAACTGTAATGTATAATGTCCCCAAGGAAACGAATTCCACTCATCTAACATTCTCAACCAACATTAGCAACCATAATGTTGTTTTGCTCTTGGAAATTTGCCCAAATAATACGGTGTTTGCTAGTAACACCAACGCCATCTTCAAACAATCTCCTTTTTGGTGAAATTCCTTGGTGGCAATATAGTTGTGTATCTTAGAAAGTGACAATGGTATTTTTCCATCAAAATATCGATCGTGTATCCCCCCAGGTACCATCACATATGGCCGTTGAATGATATCGGGTAATGGACCAAAAGGTAATCCGGTTATTAAACAAAACTCAACATGGGAAAATCGACTCTTCATGCCTCCGATGGAAAACCACATCTCATGAGAACTTGCTTCTTCCACATTAATCTCTCTTTGAAGCAATTGATGAATCAACCGGGCAGCAAACATGTGTTTACTTGGTATTTTCAGTAAATACTTGAAAACTGTTTCTTCAGCTAGTTCAAACTCCCTTTCTCGACGCAATACAATTTCAGTCAATCTGACTATATCGAGTTTGGAGTGGATGTTGATTGACCTCCCATCTTCCCATTGTGCTCTAGGTATTTTCAAAAACTGATCATAGTTAATTTCTGCCATCTGCAAACAAAAAAATAAATAAATCGGTTAACTCCATGCTCTTTACGTTAATTGAAAACATAGAAAGTATAAATGATTATCCAAAAGCTTTTTAGTGTTTATCTTTTAATTAAAGAGCGAGAAAAGGCAACTACAAGCGAAGGCGAAAGAGAAGAGTGTTAATAACTATACACTATTGGTGTGACTAGTGGTGGTATGACTTAATGTCAAATTCAATTTGATTTGGTGATAGAGAACAATTATTTCCATTAGTAATGACAGTGACTCGAACCTATATATTGAAGGTATGCAGTAATATAAAACAGATGTAAACATTACATGTATTTTTCCTCCGAAAATCAAGTTACATGTATTCCAAATGGCAAACATGGCAATAGCACGTGCATTTTAATATCTTGGGAATCAGCTAAGAGTACTCAAAGATCATCTGTAATTTGATATTTGATAACCAAACCACAACTATAGTAATAGGAAATCTATACATATATCACCGGTTGGGTGATAATTTAGATAACAATAATAATAATAAAAGCTTTAGATATGTAAAATTAGCATATAATACACAGGCCAAAGATTAATACTCCTTGTGCTCAAGTTGTCATGCATACATACATACACACACATATGTATATATATAAAAGATTCTTTTGGTTGCACTGAATATTAACTAGTTTTTTAACACTCGCATCAGTGTAAACTTTACTTAGAGGCCATCTGTTACGACCCCAATGTTTGGCATAGGTGAGATGCTAAGCATGGTTGGCTTGGATGGTGCCAAGCCAAGGAAAGGCATGTAGGTGCATGCTTAGGATGCTAGCGGACTAGCATGATAGCAATCAAGACATGTTGGGTGGCATGACTTGGGCGAGCAACAAGCAAGCAGTATGGGCTGTATGCGTGCAGGGTCATAGTTGTGCAGCACTAGCGCACAAGGCAGGGGGCATGGGCGCGCAGGATAGGCAACATGCGTGCAGGGCACAGGCATGCAGGCGCGCAGCATAGGTATGAGGCACAGGAGCGCAGCACAGGCAGACAGCGTGTGCGCCAACACAGGCAGCATAGCAACATGTTGATGCACATGGGCATGTGCGGGGCAGCATGGACAGTGGGCCAAGTGAACAAGCCAACCCAAAGCCAGAGTGACCAAGGAAGGCAGTGCCAAGGCAAGGCAAATGTGTGGGAAGCCACTCAGATTATTTGAAGAAAGATCAAGGTCAACAAGATTCACAAGTTCAAACATAGAATCAGGGATTGGACCGTGAATCAAATTATTTGCTAAACGAACATACTCTACAGGACCAGGTTGCTCGACAGGATCAATAGGACCAGTGAGTTGGTTGTACCTGAGATCTAAGTAGTTTAAGGAGGGAAGAGACAATAAACAAGATGGTATTCTGTCACTCAGTAAATTATTAGACAAGTCAAGTCCAATTAGATGCGGAAGGGCACGTACCTGAGAAGGAAAATGACCCTCAAGTTGATTTGAAGAAAGGCCCATGTAAGAACGTTGTGTGAGGTTGAATATTGATGATGGCAACTGACCACTAAAATTATTATTTCGCAAATCTAAAGAAGTGAGTCTTGTAAGGTTCAAAAGTGCTTTTGGAAATGACCCTTTGAAATGACAATTACCAAGATTCAACACATTCAAATATATAAGATCGTATATCCCATCAGGTAAGCATCCATAGAAATCTAAGCCAGAGAAGTCTAAAAGTCTGAGGGGAGAGCTCCAGTTAGACTTTGGAAGAGGACCTACAAAAGGTCCATTTCTTGATAAATCTAGTTGCTCAAGGAATGGAAAGCGCAAAACATCATTTGGAAACTTTCCTTGTAGTCCAGTTTGACTAAGATGTAGAGATATTAAAGAAGAAGACAGGTTAAGCAACAGTGTTACACCATCCAGCACTGACGTGTGACACCATCCATTGTCTTAGATGATATGTACATTGGTACATATATCGCCAAGGCAATGTACATACAATGTCATTTACAAAACCATAAATGTATACTAATTTGTAGATAAAACCATGTCTACTCATTTGAGAATGCAGAAAGTAGTACCTTAATCTCGATGCCTGATCTCTAACAAATCGTTGAACCTCTTGCAAAGTGGGTGGAGGAACTCGCCGTACTCCTCCTCGGTCTTGGTCTTGGCCACTTGCAGCAGATCGATCGTCGTGTGGAGGAGCAGTCTCAAATTAGGAGCAGTCTGGTCGTGTGGAGGAAGAATATCGAAGGCTCGGACACTGACGGAGAGACGCTGGTCTTGGCCACTTGCAGCAGATCGATCGTCGAAGGGAAAAAGGAGCAGTTTGGTCGTGCTGAGGAAGAAGATGAAAGACTCGGACACTGACGGAGACACACGTGAAGGTAGAGAGGGAGGTCTGCTGATCTGCTAAAGGAAGAAAAAAGGGAAGAAGAGTTGCGACGATAGAGACGGAGGTCTACCGATCTGCTAAAGGGTTTGATGTCTCCAAAAGAGGAAATTACCTCTTTAACCAATTTTTTATGCTAAAGGTATTTTGGTATTTTCATATCTAATTTGAGACCTAATTGCTCAGTTTATTGAAAAATGTCCTTAATGTTAACTCCTTAATCTATGATGCCATTTTTGTCTCTCTCCCATACAAATAAACTAATTGTACACTGTCGTGCCTGTACATTTACCTTGATACCACTCTTCGGTTGTGCATTGAGGAGACAATGGATTCAAAACCATATCCATCATTGTTATCATCACCATTCCTTGAAGATGATTATTTGTTAGCATTTCTTACTCATATTCATTCCTTATTACAAAATCTATGACAAATTAATAACATATAATTTAAGTATAAATGTCAATATACAAACAAAACTAAATTTTTCACTATAAAAATATGTAATACCAACACATATGTGACTGATCCGAAAACTATGATAAGAAATTTACCTGTATATGCATCTGCAACAAAAGCACAAATGATAGAAATCAAGTTCATTAAATCACTCCATTGCTGCAGCAGATAAATACCATGCGATGTCATATTAAATTTTTCCATCAAATAACGTTGAAGATTTTCTTTTCTTCAACTATCGATGACCATCGCTTTGCAAACATTTCATTTCCTGCACCATTCGTTTTAGTTATAATTTGAATAAATTATATGTAAAACTAAAGTTGAAATTTTTTTTCTATTAACAAAATTATATGAATACAAATTTACTCTATTATATAAGCACAAAGATAAAATTAGGAGAAACTTATGATGAAAAACCACATTTAATTACAGAACTCAACTTTTACATGTGTCACACGTTGATTTACTCTCTTTAATGACTCACAAATCTGCTCACCATTAATATAATTAAACTTAACCTTTAACAAGGTATATGATTGGTCCTTAATATCAATTATACTTCCACTAATTAATATTTTTATGCCAAAAAGTCTATTTTACTCTTTAATGCATTAAATTCACATTTTTACCTACATAAATTTTAAAAATATTCTATGATCATTAAATCTTCAAATTGATTAATGTATACTTTAATTAAATATAAAATCTTTCAATTGCAAGTTTGAAAAAATTTAAATGGGTGTAAAATTATTAATACCCATTATTTTCAAAAAGAGTGCTTTTATCCGACAAACATCGGATTACTTAAAATTTATTCAAATGAACTTATTTGCTATCTATTTCAATTTCTTTTAACTCTAATACTTATTCCAGAACTTTTAATTTGTAGGATCCGTTTTTTAAAAATCATTATTCATACGGATACTATTCATTAAAAAAAATTATTTTTCATAAAAGTGAAATTCGTGGGCTTTACAAAAACAATTTTGGCAGGAGGAGCCTGCTGCATAGCAAAACAATTTCAGCAAATGGGTTAAGGTCAATTTCAGCTGACTCCCATTATATTAAAGGCATTTTTGTTCATTCAAGATCTTTTTTGTAAAAATAATACAAATGAGTTATTTTTGAAACTTATCTTTCCAAATGGATAATTTATGCATTTTCTTAAAAACAAAATGGTACGAAATTTCTTTCTTTTTCTTTCTTTTATAGGAAACAAAAAAATTTCATAAATTTCTAAAACAACACGACATTAAAAATTAATTATCCAAAAACAAAATTAATATACATATTATAAACAAACATATCATTATAAACACGTAGCTTCTTTAGTACATTCACCATTTTATAATTAAAAGCACAAAACAAGAAACAATAAGCTACAAAAACAGCAGATTAAATATTGTATTTTTTTATATCTTTTACATTTTAATGCAATAATAATTACTGAAATCCAACAAAAATGAAATGAAATACTCTATTTGACTATATATATATATATATAAATATGTCAAGTTCTATTACCTTGTTTCTCTTTCCAGCTCCTCCCATTCCAAATAAGTGATTAGTTGTCGAATTTCCTGCTAATTAAATACACGAAAATCTTGTAAGAAAGGACTACAAGAGAAATAAGATTAAAATAAAAGCTTATAAAAGTAAGCAATCTCTTAATACCTTTTTTCTCTTCTTCTTTGTCCCTCTCTCCATATTTTCGAGAATACGAGAGTCTGAAAACAAAGATTGTCTGCGGGAGTTGGACAGCGGCTGCTTAGGTTAACAATAAACAAGTTTATATAGAAGGCTGAATTGCACTAACTCCTTTGCTTTATCTATAATTGCAATGGACCCCGACATATTACCTTAATTGTACTGACATCCCTTTGACCCCATGGGCAGGCCTAATTGTCTGTCATTTCGGCTCATCATATCATGATAAATGGACTAGTTCATGTCATGGGCCTCGTGGCCTATTTACATTTGGTAAAGAGGATCCATATTTAGATTCCTTTAAAATCGTGTGCACAGTTAGTTCACCCCATTAAATATTTTTAAAAAACATAAATTATGTAAAATAATAATATTGATGATTTATACACTTTTAATTTTTATTAGTGATAATATTAATGATTTCCAGACGAACCATATAGTAATCTATAATCTACAGTTTTTCATATTTCAATGTTTTTGTTCTATAACTGCATATCAGCAGTTTTTTCAATGTATTTTATTATGATTACTTATTAAGGAAATATTTATATGAATATTTTGGATGGTTTGAGGTTTGGTATATATAAGCTTTTGTTAATGTACTTTTTGGAATGTGAAAACATTTATCAAAGAATTTGGTTAACAAAATCTCTACTGATCTAATGATTTCTTGTTTGGTTTGTGATTTGAAATAAGAATTTGATTGAGAGTCAAACAAACATTGTAGTAGTCATGATTGTTATTACAATTGGCTTCTTTTTCTATATCTAGACATCAATTGAAAACTATAATTATTTGCCATTGATTATCATTAATGGTGTACATGGTTAAGGTTTAACTATGTAATGAAAAAAACGTTTATCGGCTGGAAAGGAATGATAAATTTTCCATTCAATTATGACTTATGATCCCACATGAAAAATAGTTTATTCTTTCAAGAATCACAGTTAAAGATGTTTTTAACTTTTAATTTTAAAATTTTTATAAAAATAATTACTTTTTATTAACATAAAAATTATTGTTTTTTTTTCTTTAATACAATAAAAATTATTGATTTTAAGACACTATCCTTTGTAGTTCTCCTAAACCAGACAAATCCAAATTTGGATGATTTTAAAATGTAAATGTGAAATTTTGGTCAAAGTTTTGGTAGTCTTGAAAGGTCTTAGTAATTCAACATCAATGATCAAATTATCAAGACAATAAAAACCCCTAATAAGATTATAAGACCATGATAACCTTAGTCTTCAAAAAATTAGGGAAAATCCTAAAAAACAATCTAACGTATGAAAACATGTTTATTTTGTAACTTATTGTTTCATATTTATTTGAAATATAATTTGACATTAATATAAATATATAAAATCTCTCATTAGAGGCATACAAAAAGACAACAACACTTTTGACGGTCACAGAATCCGTTATGTTGATATGGTTAACCATTTGACTTTGAGGGTAAAAAGAAAAAAAAATAATTAAAATAGAAAAATAAAAATAAATAATATTAAATATAAAATTATAAAAAAATAGACACTTTTATTTATTATTATTATTTTAAATGAAGCCAGACCATTCCCTTCTCCTCTCTCTTGCTCTCTCTTGATCTCTCATTGTCTCACCTACTAGGCTCAGTCTCTTGCTCCTTCGATCTCTCTGCCTTCTTTTCCTCCAATCACTTTCTTCTTCGATCGATGATAATGATGGCGATGACATAGTGGGTTTTGGTTGATGGTTGGGTTTTTTTGATTGATGATTGTGTTAGATGGTGTCTTAGGTTTGAATTTTCAAGTCGATCATGATAGCAGTTTGCAGATGGGTCATGATGATGATATGGTGGGTTCAACAGTGTGAACGACTTCATCATGTCGTCATAATTCGTCAACGACAGCACATGACCTGGGTGGGTCTCCCATGGTGGAGATTGGAACTAGGTCTCAATTGTCGAAGGCCTAATTCCGGTCTCCACCGTGGAAACCCTCTACCGCCACTTACTTTTTTTTTTTTTATTCCTATTGATTGGGTTTTTTTTTTTTGTTATTGATTTTTGTTGATTAATTTTTTTTTTAATTTTTTATTTAATGGTGTTAGTTGATGATTGTGGGAGATTGATGATTGTGAAAAACTGAGGATGAGAAATTTAGAAGGATTTTTAAAGTCATGGCAGATGAGAAGAGGTTGAAGGTGGTTGATGATGATAGAGTTCATACCCTGAGTCCAATCTAAAAGCTCATTTTTTAAAATTAATTATTTTATTTTTTTAATTTTATGTGTTGATCTCCATCGTCCATGCATGAGATGGACGGTGGAGATTAGGTTTTATTAATATATAATTTTTTATTTTTTATTATTATATTTTTTAATAAAAAGATTAGGGGTAAAAATGTTTTTTGTTTTTTAATTTTAATCAAACTTTTATGTTAGACTGTAATGTAGGTTAAATTGAAAATTGAATCATTTTTGAAGTCTCAATTAAAAAATAACATTTTTTTGTAAATCTTTGAAGATTGAATTTTTTTTGTGGATAAGAATACCCTTGATTACTCTAGGCATTCACCACTAACCCACCATTTTTATGTTGTCACAGTCACTCTCTCTACCAAGCTTGTCACTCTCTCTCTACCAAACTTTTTTCTCTCATTCTCTCTTTAACAATCCTAACCTATCGTCACACCTCCTCATCGACGCACCTCACCATCGCTACTCCACCCATTACCGTCCGAACCCACTAAAATACATTGAAAACCTGACCTACCATCGACGTTCACTCTCTCTCTATCCAACATTTTTCTCTCGCTGTTATACCTTCTTACTGTTGCACTTCACCGATTCTTAACCTCTACCTACCACCATCTGAGTGCCAACATTGAACATTGAAAATCGACCTACCCATCGTCGTTCACTTTCTTTCTAACCTTTTTCTGTCATTCTCTTTATAAGAATCCCTAACCCACCGTCGACCTCACATCTCCTCCACTCACCATTGTCCGATTTCAAACAAAAGCCAACCTATCCACCATCGAATCTGCTCTCAGTGTTGACTCTTAGCTCTGCTCCACCCACCCATAATTCGTACGTGTAATGGCCTGTCCCTTCTCTCTTAAACTTGGGCCGGTCATGTTGGGGCTTGCCTTCGGGCAGCCAAGACCCAACCACCTGGCAAGTACTATCCCCCTCCATTCTGAGGGATTTCTTATGCTTCCCTCACCATTCGAACCCAAAACCAAAAACATATAGTTATTTGAGAAGCATGATGAGTACTATTTGAACTATCCCCATTACCCAAGAAAAGAAATAATACGAATGAACCCGAGAACCTGGGTGAAGCTGCAGTCCATTATCCTATAGTTGCTTATATGTTACATATTTTTTTGCTTTTCATTTCCAAAATTAAGGTAATCTAGTTGGGTATACCATATATTTAAAAGTTAGATGCGGTGTATCATGTATACATAACTACATCTCTAGTGCATTTTCATATATTATCTATGAGGTTGAATATGCATATTGTAAACAACTTATCAGTATATATTAAAATTACGTTATTTATCCTCATTTTAACTCATTATTGTAACATCCTTAAACTTCCCTCCTATAGAGCACGATTTTGCAGGGCAGTGACGAAGCTCCAGATTACAGGGCTCATTCGGATGCCTACCAAAAGACGGCCAGATTTCGTCCAAAAAGTTGCCTTTGGATTGTAGCATGTAAGATGTAGCTTGCTTTATTTAACTTTCTGTCATTTATTCTGCCTGTATGCTTATGTAGATTGACAATTATTACTAGTAGAAAAAACAAAGTACAAATGTTTGGTGTAAGCGAAAGGCTTTATTTGCCAATTCCAATTATGACTAATGAATAACAACCTTATGATGCTTAATGCAATGTACATGTCATCTTGTTTCCTTACCTGTTTGGAGTAGTACTAGTGATTTACCTACAAGTTGAATTTATTTATATGTTAAGGAGCATTTGATCCATTTGATTAGTGATTTGAAAGTCATTTCCAAAATCACAATAATAATAATAAAATATTGAATTACGTTATTATTAGTATTTTCTAAGTGGTTTGTTTCCCTGCAGGGTCTGTTTAAAATTAATATAATGCTGTAGTGGATCCGAAATTGAAGTGTATTGTGTTAGGAGTGATTATCTGGAAGATTAGAACCATGATTGTCTTGTTATCACAGTTGAAGGTTGAAGGCGAAAGCTACTTTGTGGCTGAAACAAAAATATTGGCCGTAGTCATTTCAGGGCATTCAACTGTCAACGGGTACGAGTTTGGTTCCAGCAGTGGTGGAGACATTCTTCTCTAAGGTTGTTGATCTTTTTTTTGTTGGAAACAACAATCAATCAGTATTAAATACAGATATAATACAAGGAAAAAAATAATAACAATAACAGTAGACAAATATAAAAGAAACAGAAATAAATTAATATCAACTGACTTGAACCCAGAAATCCGATCAAAGATGATAAAGGCTTGCAGTGAGTTTGCAATGTTCTAAGACAGTATTTCTCCCTTTCCGCTTGCTTGAAAAACGAATGGAGACTGCCTTCATGATTCAACTATCTATTCTTTCGTGTTGTAGCAAGACAACTCAGAAGTCAGGCAAACTATAGTGAACGTAAAACAAAACAAAACTCAAAAAGATAATTATTAGCAACTGAAGAAGATTGTTTATAAATAAAATTGTGTAAGAACACAACTTGTCAGAACCGGTATAATTTTTCAGAATCAACACAACTTTTGAATATTATTTAAATTCAATTTCGAAAATAAAAATTAGTAAATAAATTAAAAAGATTGGCTGACGGGTCAGGACTCGACCTAAAGTGAGCCCGAGCTTCAAGGCCCAAAGCTCATCTTTTGATAATTAAATGTATATATATTATAGAGCAAATTACAATTTAGCTACTCAGTTGAAACGTATTCACAGGCGGAACAACTGTTTTGCTTTTATTACAATTGACCCCCAACCGTTAGTAATTTTCCGTTAAAACTGACAGCAAACAGTATAAAATAATGAAAAGATCAAAATACCCTTAAAAATTAATTAATTAAATAAAAATTATCTAAAAATTAATTAAACTAAATTAAAACTAAATAATTAAATTTAATAAATTTAATAAACCTTATTCTTTTCACCGGTTACCACCAAACCAAAAATCTATCATCATCAATCTACAAATAACAAACAAAATCATTAATAACATTTAAAACATATCCATTATCATCAATCAACAAATAACCAATTCAACTCATCATCATTCAACCCATCTGGAATCACCAGATTTTCTTGAAGAACTGAAAAAAAAAAAAAAATCCAACCTCAAAATCATATTCAATCTCAACTCATCATCAACCAATCTTCAAACCCAAAACAATCAAACCTTAGGTTCGATTTCTGGGTAACCCACCCAGAAATCGAAACCATAAATCGAACCCAGAAATCTGGGTTCGATTTCTGGGCTAGAGAACCCAGAATCTGGGTTCGTGATGAACCCAAATTCTGGGTTCATTCTGGGTTCGCCGCAAACCCAAATCCTGGGTTCGTGGCGAACCCAGGTCTGGGTTCGTCACGAACCCAGGTCTGGGTTCGTCGCGAACCCAGGTCTGGTTTCGTTGAGAACTCAGATCTGGGTTCATCCAGATGAACCCAGATCGGGTTCGAGGCGGAAGAAGAAGAAACGGAAGAAGAAGAAGCGGAAGAAGAGAGCAGACGACTGCGACAGGGTCAGGGTCGGCACAGAGACAGCGACAGTAAAAAACGAGAGAAGTTGAGGACGAGAGACAGATAGAGAGAGAGAGAGAGAAAAACAGTTTATTTTAAAGTTTTTAAATTGATTTTTTTTAAAAATAAAACATTTAAAAATTTTTAAAATTTATTTTTTTAAAAAAATAAAATATCAAAAGACAATTTTACCCTTAAACCTGTTAACACTAGCAAAAATTCACTAATGGTAGGGGGTCAATTGTAATAAAAACGAAACAGTTGCTCTGCTTGTAAATGCGTTTCAACTGGGTAACTAAATTATAATTTGCTCTATATTATATGTATGTGGGGTCCATATAAGCTTTGTTGACCATTTAACAACTTAACCCATATTGTCTTTCTTATATACTTAAAATGTAGAGTATTTTTTTTTCATGTGGGATTGTAACTTTCCATTTCAAACTTCTTTTAAAAAGTCAACATTACCCCACATTTGAATTGAAATTTCAAGACGACATTTGCCCTAAGAAGATTTTAAAATGACTATCTAAGGAATTAGATGTGTCATGTCTCAGAAAAAGTGTTTTCTCGACTTGAACTTACCCTAGTGAGTTCATATCGGATCTACTTAGTGATACAGTAAAAATTATTTCTTGAACTATTCACTTTATTTTAGTAAATCAAGACAATAAATCTCACTGATAACACGTCTTTTCTGTGCACTGTAGTTTATATGTTGTTGTTCATTTTGGTCCTGAACATATCTCGGTATTCATGATAGCTCTAAAGAATTTAGCCTTTTCATTCTCATAAATGTGACCCCACATTTACTATCATATAGGTGACACTATATTTATATTTAGTGTCATTAAATGCAAAACATATCCTATTCACTATCTATATTCAACACACCTTTATCATAGAAAGAGGTTAAATTGTGTGTTCCCTTAATTTAAGTTTTACCCAACCAGTTTACCTATTGAACTTAGACTATGGGATCTCAAATCTGTTAGGTTAGGTTTCCATTCGGTTCAACTTATTGAATTGGTATTAAACCCATTCCCTTCGATGTCATCTTAATTTGCTCTCTCATTAGGCCTTTTGTCAAAGAATCAACAATATTTTCTTTTGACTTTACGTATTGAATGGAGATCACTCTATTAGAGAGTAACTGCTTGATTGTATTGTGTATGTGCCTTATATGCCTTGATTTGCGATATTATACACTATTTTTAGCTCTTGCTTGAGCTGCCATACTAACGCAGTGTATACAAATTGCTGTTATAGGTTTAGGCCAAATTGGCATGTTCTCTAAAAAATTCCTTAACCATTCTGCTTCATAAGCAGCTTTGTCTAGTACTATAAATTCTTATTCCATTATAGACCGTGCTATACACGTCTGTTTAGAGGACTTCCATGAAATTGCAGCTCCACCTAATGTAAATACATATCCACTGGTTGATTTGGTTTCTGTATTGTCAGAGATCCAATTTGCATTACTATAACCTTCCAAAACTGGTGGATATGTTATATACGTCAAGCCATAATTTAAAGTATATTTTAAATATCTTAATACTCTAATCAATGCTCCCCAATGATCACGTCCAGGATTATGCGTATACCTACTAAGTCTACTTACTGAATAAGCAATATCTGGCCTAGTAGAATTCATCAAATACATTAGGTTGCCTATTTATTTGTGAATATTCCAATTGAGAAATTGCATCTTTTGTATTTTTCTTTAATTTGTTTTTTACATCAAATTGAGTCACAACAGGTTTATAATCATACTGATTAAACCTTTTTAATATTTTTTTTCCATATAATGAGACTGAGTAAGAATATATCCTACATCGTTTCTTTTGATTTGAATTCCTAATATGACATCTGCGTTACCTAAGTCTTTCATGTCAAATTTTGAACTCAACATCTTTTTGGTGGAATTGATTACATCCTTACTAGTCCCAATTATGAGCATGTCATCCACATACAAACACACCATCACACAAGAATTTTTCATAACTTTAATATAGACACATTTGTCATATTCATTAATTTTAAATCCTTGTGTTAGCATAGTATGATCAAACTTCTCATGCCACTATTTTGGTGCTTGTTTAAGTCCATATAGTGACTTAACAAGTTTGCAGACTTTGTTTTCTTGACCTTTTACCACAAATCTCTCTGGTTGTTTCATATAAATTTCTTCGTCAAGTTCTCCACTTAAAAATGTTGTTTTAACATCCATTTGATGTATTTCCATTTTATATAAAGCAGCAATGGCAATTAAAATCCTTATAGATGTTATTCTAGAAACTGGAGAATATATATCAAAATAGTCGAACCCTTCTTTTTGCCGATATCCTTTAGCAGCCAACCATGCCTTATATTTATCAATTGATCCATCGGCTTTCAACTTTCTTTTAAAAATCTATTTACAAACTATTGATTTATTTTCAGGCTGTAAATCAACCAATTCCCAGGTATGATTTTGTAAAATGGATTCAATTTCACTATTAATAGCTTCCTTTCATAAAGGAGTTTCTAGTGAAGACATAGCTTCTTTGTACGTTTGTGGTTCTACTTCAATTAAGAAACTAACAAAGTTTGGTCCAAAATTCTTTGAAATTTTTATCCTTTTTCCTCTGCTTGGTTCCAAGTTCTGATCTTAAGTCCCTGACGTGGATGTTTCATCAAGAATATCATCATATGCTCTCTTATTAGATGAACTAGATCATTATGCTTTGTAGGGAAAACTCACTCAAAAAATTCAGCATCAATAGATTCAATAATAGTATTGACATGCATATCCAAACTTTCTGATTTGATAATTAAAAATCTATATACAGTATTATTTTTAGCAAAACCTATAAATACACAATCTATGGTTTTAAGTCCAAGTTTAATCCTTTTAGGCAATGGAACTTGAACTTTTGCTAAGCACCCCACACTTTCAAAGTTTTATAAGTTGACAACCATCCTTTCCATAATTCATAAGGAGACTTATTTGTCTTCTTATATGGAATTCTATTTAGAATATGATTTGCAGTAAGTAAAACTTCTCCCCATAAATTATATGGAAGTCCTGAACTATTTAACATAGAATTAATCATATCTTTCAAAGTTCTATTTTTTCTTTTTATAACTCCATTTTATTGTGGAGTATATGGTGCAGTTGTTTGATGTACAATTCCATATTTTTCACAAAATTTTGCAAAGACAATGGACTTATATTCGCCACCCCTATCGAACCTTATAGTTTTTATTTTTTTGTTTAATTGATTTTCCACTTTTGCCTTATATGTTTTAAACATATCTAAAACTTCATCTTTTCTATGAATCAAATAGACATAACAGAATTTATTGCAATCATCAATAAATGTAACAAAATAATTTCTTCCACCCCTTGTAGGTATAGACTTAAAGTCACAAAGATCACTATGAATTAATCCAAGTAATTCGTTTGATCTTTCTTGGATAGTTTTGAAACTTTGCCTAGCAAATTTAGATTCAACACATATTTCACATTTATTTTTAAAGTCAACATTACATTTTGGTAATAATCCTAAATAGACCATACTGTATAAATATCTATTATTAATATGTCCTAATTTAACATGTCATAAATAAAAGGAATCAGCAATATAAACAGAAGCATTATTATTTTTATTCATTGCATTGGAAACCATTACATTAACTTTGAACATTCCCTCAGTTAAGTAGCCATTTCCCACATATATCCCTGCCTTAGTTAATACAAATTTATCAGATTTAAAAACAAGTTTGAATCCATTTTTACTAAGCAGTGGACCAGACACTAAATTTTTCCTTATTTTAGGAACATACAAAACATCAGTTAGGGTCACTATTCTCTAGAAGTAAACTTCAACAACACTTTTCATTTCCCTTGTACAGTAGATGAAGAAGAGTTCCCCATATATAGCTTTTCACCACTTGAAATCTGTGTAAATTCGGAAAAGAGGTTTTTATCTCCACAGATATACCTTGTTACGCCTGTGTCGATCCACCATCCCTTGACACTTGAAACCATATTTATTTATTAAATAACAACAACAAGATCAACCTCCATTTCAGTGGCATTGACTTGATTATTTGAGGCAGAATTTACAGTATTTTGGTCTTTTCTATGACGGCAGTCCATTGGTCTATGACCAACTTTGCCATACACCCAACACACACATTTTATTTTCTTAAAGATTTTACCATTTGGTGCATGCGGATTAACCTGTTTCTTCTCTGCCTTTTTGTTGTTTTTCTTTTTCTGGAATTTTGTTTTAAGGAAGTTCTTTCAACCACATAGGCCTTATTTTCCATCACAATTGTATCAGCCTTGTCTCCTTTCATGTGATCTTCTTCAACTCGTAGCCTTAAGATCAAGTCTTCCATTGTCAACTCCCTTCTTTTGTGTTTCAGATAAATTTTAAAATCTTTCCAATAAGGAGACAACTTTTTGATTATGGCACCAACCTGAAAATGTTCATTTATTGAACAGCCTTCTGAGTGTAACTCATGCATGAGCACTTGTAATTCTTCAACTTGGTTGATCACAGTTTTTGTATCAACCATTTCGTACTTTAGAAATTTATTGATCACAAATTTCTTTGCTCCCGCATCCTTGGTTTTGTACTTTTTCTCAAGTAATTCCCAAACGTTTTTTGTAGTCTTACACTCTGAATATATATCATACAGGGTATCATCAAGTCTGTTCAAAATATAGTTTCTGCACAGAAAATCTAACTGTTTCCAAGCCTCAATCGTCATCATTTTTTCTTTTGTCATAAGGCCTTCATCACACTTGGGAACATCTTCATTGACTATCTGAGCCAAGTTCATGGTTGTTAACTAGAAAATCATTTTCTGTTGCCATCTTTTGAAGTCTAGCCCTTTAAATTTCTCTGGCTTCTCATCCAAATTCTTGGAGACTCCACTTACTGATGATCATGAATCCATGTTGCTGTCTTAGATTGTTGGAAACAACAATCAATCAGTATTAAATACAGATATAATACACGAAAAAGAAAATAATAACAATAATAGTAGACGAATATAAAAGAAACAGAAGTGAATTAATATTAACTTACTTGAACCCAGAAATTTGATCAAAGATGATAGAGGCTTGCAATAAGTGTGCAATATCCTAAGACAGTATTTCTCCCATTCCGCTTGCTTGAAGGACGAATGGAGACTGTCTCCAGGATTCAACTATCTATTCTTCCGTGTTGAATCAAAGCAACCCAGAAGTCAGACAAACTACAGTGAACATAAAACAAAACAAAACTCAAAAAAATAATTATTAGCAATTGAAGAAGATTATTTATAAACAGAATTGTGTAAGAACACAATTTCTCAGAACCAATATAATTTTTCAGAATCAACACAACTTTCGAATATTATTTAAATTCAAATTTGAAAATAAAAATTAGTATATAAATTAAAAAGATTGGCTGATGGGCCAGGACTCAACCTAAAATGAGCCTGAGCTCCAAGGCCCAAGGCCCATATTTTGATAATTAAATGTATATATATATTATATGTATGTGGGGAGCTCCAACAAGACTCATATAAGTTTTGTTGGCCTTTCAACAACTTAATCCGTGTCGTCTTTCTTATATACTTAAAAGGTAGAGTGTTTTTTTTTTTTTTTTTTTCCATGTGGAATTGTAACTTTTCATTTCAAACTTCTTTTAAAAATTCAACATTTCACTCTTTATGGTTGCTATTCTTTTAGACTGGTTTGATCGTCTCTTAGAATTTCAGATTTTAGATTTAGATTAGTTACTTTGCTCTAAGTTGCTATGTGGCTAACACAGAGGCACGAGTTAGCAACAGTAGCCCCCAGATTTTATGCTTATAACTTTTGGAATGAAGTTCGTTAGATTGAAAAATTGATAATATCTTTTGATATTTTTGTAAATCAAGGATATCAATATCGGAGTTAGTTATAATACGCTTTTAATAGAATATCTATATTGTTGGACATTTAGTACAAGTACATAAAATAATGGAGAAATTTTCGTAAAGCATTCGGTATATTTTCGTCAAGAAAAAGTAAGAAATCGATGATATTCATTTTGCCTATCTTTTTATTTTTTTTTTCTTTTTCAACTGAACAAATTATGTATACATTTTTAATTTTTATTTTTAATAATACTAATGATTCCCAGACAAACCATATAGCCATATATAATCTGCAGTTTTTCATATTTCATTGTTTCTGTTCTATAACTCATATATGTAATCTTTTCAACGTATTTTATTATGATTACTTATTAAGGAAATATTTATATGAATACTCTGGGTGGTTTAAGGTTTGGTATATATAGGCTTTTGTTAATTTGGTATATATAGGCTTTTGTTAATGTACTTTTTGGACTGTGAAAACACTTATCAAAGAATTTGGTTAGCAAAATCTGTATTGATCCAATGATTGCTAGTTAGGTTTGTGATTTGAAATAAGAATTTAATCGAGCGTCAAACAAACGTTGTAGTAGTCATGGTTGTTATCACAATTAGCTTCTTTTTTGATATCTAAACATCAGTTGAAAACTATAATTATTTGCCATTGATTGTCATTGATGGTGTACATGGTTAAGGTTTAACTGTGTAATGTAAGAAACTGGAAAGGGATGGTCAATTTTCCATTCAATTATGACTTATGATCCCACATGAAAACTGGTTTTATTCTTTCAAGAATCATAGGTTAAAGATATTTTTAATTTTTAATTTAAATTTTTTTATAAAAATAGTTAGTTTTTATTAACATAAAAATTATTATTATTCTTTTTTTTTTTCCTTTGATACAATAAAAATTATTGGTTTTAAGGCACTATCCTTTAGAGTTCTCCTAAACCAAACAAACCTAAATTATGAAGACAATAAAAACCCTCATGATAAGATTATAAGACCATGATAACCTTAGTCTTCAAAAAAATTATAAATTACAACACATTTATTTTCTTTTATATTCTGCAGTATGATCTTAGCTAAGGAATCCTGTCGAGCCAGTCCTTCTAAGCTTGTTATCCTCCCATTGGAACTAGTCTGTTGCCTATTATATCACTTGCCTTACCTGGAATGACATTTCCCTGTATGACACACAAGTTTGTAAGGCAGGTTGTCTTCCTCAACAAATTTTGTATCAAAAATAAAGAGTACCATTATGGCTTTGGCTTTGCCTTTTGCAAGGCCCACCACCACCACTAATACTAGGATTTGAATATTTTATGTTTCGCATGACCAAACCCATTAGACAAAATTACAACATACCATCATCAAACATTTTGGTAGCATATTTTGAAATTGATAAAAAATACAACGTATAACAACAATGTATCAAAAACACAATGTATTAGCATCTTCCTATATTTTTTATATCTTTTACCTTGTCCTATCAGTATCTTACTATCTTCCTATATCACATTTTGTAGTGGTTTGCCATGCCACTTGCTGGAAATCCTGGGTAAACTTTCAAGTCTCCCCATAATAATCTGGGCAGCCACCTGATCTTCTTCTGCATTAATCTCAAATATCGTCTTCCTGAGATTTTTAAAATGTGACCTCGCTGGCGTGATCTTCACTAACTAATGTGAAGGAAAGATGTTCAAAGTTTGGCGATGATGTCTAAAGAAGGCTGATTAATGCAATCTGACGACAGTTGGTTAGCCGATTTGTAGTTGCAACTAGTCGGCATACCAGTAATCAAAAATTAATCATGACATTGTTGCACCTACAAAAAATAAGGAAAAACCGTACGAAATTTTATAAAATTCTTTTTTTTTTTATAAGAAATAATTTTTTTTTTAAATTTCTAAAACAAAAATACATTGAAAATTAATAATCCAAAAACAAAAATCACTAAACTATTATAAAATCAATAAAATGAAATAAAGAATGAGTAGAAGTAATAGAATATATGGACAACACACATGAGATATAATAGAAGTCAACAAATAAACATGAAATAGTGTTAGTAGACAAAACATGTACTTGTGCTTTTGGGAAAAATTAACATCCTCCTTCAAATGAAATACATGCCCATATATAGGCAAAAGAAGTACTATCTGTTTACAATAATAAAAATAATAAATTGGTTGCTTGAGGAGGTGGTAAATCCACAATTATTACATGAAAGTAAAGTTCGAACAATTACGTAGAAACGTTTGGTAAATGACTCTGTCAAACCATTTTGAGTGTAAACATGTGAAGCTGAATGCTCAACATCAATTTCAATGGACATGCAATTTTCATCAAATGTCTTTATGTAAATTCACTAGCATTAT
Source organism: Dimocarpus longan (assembly GCA_022984855.1). Taxonomy (NCBI): domain Eukaryota; kingdom Viridiplantae; phylum Streptophyta; class Magnoliopsida; order Sapindales; family Sapindaceae; genus Dimocarpus; species Dimocarpus longan. The sequence continues at coordinate 2,643,030 of CM041021.1, forward strand.
TTAAGCGAATTGTTTCGATTGAATAATTTGAAAATTGAGTTCACAATTTGATAATTTGTGCAAGGAGTCTAGCAAAGGCAACATTACGAGTTGACAATAAATAAACATATGACCATCGTACAGATGCATCAATTAAAAACCATAAAATAGCGAAATGGTCAACTTGATAGATTAATAGGTCCATATATGTCCTTTTGAATTCTTTGTAAAAATAAGGGGGATTCAAAATTAATTTTAGAAATGAATGGTTTAATTACCAGTTTTCTTTATGAGCAATAGTGCAAATAGGCAATAGAATCATTTGATTTTAATGGGTATACATTAGAGTTTTCAATGATCCTACGCATTATAGTAGACCTTGGGTGACTAAAGCGATTATGCCAAAGCTAAAAAATTTTAAGGTCTAAAAATTTCTAATTTATAACCATGTAGGTCTCAATGCGAGTTATGACTGTATAGTATAAGCCAGATAAGAGAATGTGAAACTTTTCTAAAATAATCTTTCGTCCTGAAACAATGGATGTAATACATAGATATTCTACCGTCCTAAAATGATGGATATAATATATAGATATTCTATGTTATGCTTATTTGCAGTCTCAATATGATATCCATTATTACGTATATTTTAAAACTGGGCAAGTTTTTTCTAGAATTATTTGAATATAATGCGTCATGGATACATATTTTAGTCTCATTTGCCACTAAGATTATGACTTTCCCATGACCCTCAATTAGGTTTGCAAGACCTGATATAGTGTTTACCTTAGTCTTATATTGTGTCAAATTTAAGAAATATTTTTTATTATGAATGATAGAATGTGTGGTTCACTATCAATCAAGCATATGTCATCGCCTTTTCCTTTGAGAATAGATCTTCCATCCACATCCTTTTCATTTAAATGAAATTCGCATTAATTATTGAAAAAAGCAAAAACATGAATACAAAAGTACATATGATTTTATATAAAAAGAAGCAAAAGAAAGTCAAAATTTGTCATGTCCTAATTGATATAAGCATTTCCATCACCACTTTATACAAAAAGATGATTATGAAAGGAGGTGCACAACAAAACAGAAACAATAGTTTTCAAATGCCATTGCTAGTTGGTCTGCTCTCTGTCATCACTAATCGTAAGTAGGTCAATCTCTCCACCTATATTTTGAAGGAAATCTGCAGCATCAAAATAAGTGGTATCTTCTGAACTGGCAAATTTTGTCTCAACTTCCTCCTTTCCTTTTTATGGACTCTTGATAAAGTTCTACTTAATGTGTGAGCGTACAACATGTATGTTACCAATGATCTGATGCACCATACCTAAAACATACACTTTCACTTCTTTTGGTAGTTTTATTTCCTATGTTTTTATTTTTCCTATTTTCTTATTTAACCATATAAACATTTTATTTCTAAGGTGTATTATTGGCATTATGGTGTCCTGAAAATTTATAATCGCCACACACATGAGAACCACTTCCTCTCTCATATCCTCAACCACACCTTCGGCCATGACCTCGTCCATGCCCATTGTATGTGTTGGCATTCACTTCTAGGAGTGCTAGTGAAGCCGCTGATCGTAGTTTATGATTTTTCATCAACAGTTTATTGCTGTGTTTTGTAATAAGCAAACATGAGATTAGTTCTTAATATTTTTTGAATCGATGTTCTCGGTATTGTTGTTGTAAGAGCATATTGAGGTATGAAATATCCTAAACATTTTTCCTAACATATCTTATTTAGTTACTACTCTACCATACGATTTTAATTGTGAAGTTATTTTGAATAAGACAGAGTTATATTCAGTAATAGTTTTAAAGTCTTGTAAGTTTAGATGGATCCAATCATACTTAGCTTTTGAGAGGAATACATCCCTTTACTAGTCAAACCTATTTTTTAAATTGTTCTATAAGACTAAGGGATTTTTCACTGTAAGATACTCGACCTTTAAGGTTTCCATGTAGGTGGTGTTGAAGAAATATAATAGTTCTCGCCTTATCCTATAAAGTCGTTTCATTTCCCTCCTTAATTGTATCATGCAATTGCATTACTTGCAAATGCATTTCAGCATCCATCCACCCAACAAACTGCAGGTTCTTAAGGATTGACATTTTTTAGTAGCTATATTTACCACAAAATATAATAATTAGTTTTATGTACAAATGAAAAAAAATAGATAAACATGATAAAAATCACGTATGGAGTGTTTTATATGCAAAGATGATGAATAAAGTCATCTATGAGAATAATTAAAGATAACAATGAAACCAATCAGTAGGCACAACCATACATATAATGTATGACAACAACAATAGATAAAGTTAGGTAGTAAGATATATATTGCATGATAATAGTGATAAATAGAGTTAGCGTAATAATCAAGTTGACAGAGCCATACATTGATTGGGTTCGCATAGCTAGACTTCTCGGTTAGATATTAGATTGGCATAGTCAAACTTCCCAATTAGAGATTGGGTTGGTATAGCCAAACTTCCTAATTATCATGCTGATAACATGTTATAAAATTAATAAAATGAAATAAAGAATGAGTAAAAGTAAAAGAATATATGGATAACACGTATGAGACATAATAGAAGTAAACAAATAAACATGAAGTAATGGTAGTAGACAAAACATGAAATAAAGAATGAGGAAGTAGAAAAGAATATGACGGTACGTGCTTTTACTAAACTTGGAGAAAAATTAACATCCACTTTTAAATGAGATACATGCCTATATATCCAGTGGTGAGTATTTAAACTCAGTGAGCAGATAAACTTTTAAACTATAATATTTGCTTTCTAAATATATATATATTCTCCCAAAGTATGTTGAAAAATTAATAAATTCTTTCTAAAAGTTATAAAACTATGAAACTAGCATAAAACGTATAAATATTACTGCTTGAAATCTAATAATAAATTTCATAAAGTGTCAATTTTCTTGTTTTCTAAATTTTACGTCTAATGACGTGTTTTTCCTTTTAAAGCTTGTCTTACAAGGTAACCCAGAGAAACTTGTTCTTACGTGATAGTATGTATACACGTCACTAGAACTAGGGAATGCTACCATGTGTAGTCGTAGATGCGAGAACTCTAAGATAGCAATTCCCCCTAACATCAAACAGATCTACACTACCATATATGTGCAAAAGACAACACACTGACTCAACCACCCAAGTTAGTGACTCTCCCTATATCTTGTCATACACGCATAGAGTACTTCGGTCAGGTATACTAGGGATTAGGATAAACCAAAGGCATTTAAAATCCTTTCAAGATACTTAAAAATCTTATATACGTTAAACATGAAAATATCTTGATTCAATTAGAAAATATTCTTTTCTCTAATATATGGTTTACAACCAAAATATTATCTTTCTAAGGCAAAAACCTAAAACTTTACAAATACTCTTAGCATGTCTCTCTTTTACATGTACTTCACTCAAACATACCAAATTGCTTTATTACTAAAATATATACATTTATAACGTAAATTTACTAACTTACATGCATTATTAGAAAGTGTTAACATATTAAAAGTTTAATCAATTCAATATAATAAATTGAATATTAAAATAAACATTTGTAATTGTCAATTTTCAACTGATAAAACTCATAAAAGCTTTCAAAATAACTACACTCACTATTTACTATCCAACTAGCAAACCACTCCTTTAAGCTCTTTTTTAGCTCTTCACTCCTACATTTTAATACGAGCATAATTTTCACTTAGAACTCATACATGCATCAAGCTATTAAAACTCAAATTGTAACATGAATCATAACCATCTACCTTGATCGAATAAAATGGATGTATATACATATAACTTTCTTTTTCATTATTCTTGATTCCAATTAACTTAAACACATATAAATTGTTGACGTATGAAATTGGTCAACTAAGTTCTTTCAGGCCCAACACTGCATGAACGACAAACTGAGCAAGTAATAAGCAATAGGAGTAAAGATGGCAAAGCTAGGATGCGAGACAGTGAAGTGTTTAAGTGGTTCGACCAAGCTTACCTACGTCCACTGTTTGTTCTCTCTATATCTGGACAGAGTAACAGCTAGTTTTTCACTAAGTATTTCGCTCCTTCCTTACGTAGAAGAGCTTCCCCTATTTATAGAAAGGGGAGCGCTACAGCGATGTTTAATGCGTTAAACTAGAATGATTACAGTAGTTAATGAACCTGATTTGCATTTAATGCAGCCGGATTACATTAAATGCAAGGGACAGGTGGAAGATCTACCTGACTAATCCACGCGAGTTAGGTGTGGTGATCTGTAATTTGAACAGTAATCTCTGACAAGCTTGACGTGCAAGACAAGTTAAGTGATGATCTGGCATGGTCTGATATAGTCGTAAGCAAAGTGAGGGCTCCGGGCGGATTGGAGTGTCGATAAATGGGGAGAGCTGAACGACGATCTCAGCTCCTCGTACATGGGTCTAGCTTGACGTGGAGCGGACTTAGCTCTGCGGGGTGAGCAGTTCGGACTCCGGACTCCGCACAATGCTAGGTGAGATATCTCAATACATGGTTGCGAATCCCACTTTGTTGGGGTTTCACTTCGCTGTAGATGTTGGAGCACGCCGCGGGCCTTGTACAAGACTCGACGATTTCTACTGATGAACAAGCTGATCTTGGGCTTAGCCCAGATGGGCCAATCGGTTGGGCTTTTATCAGGCCCCATAGGCAGTACTGAAAATACCCACAATATAAATAAACATGAAACTTCCATAAAAATCATCAAACATAATTTGAATCAAAGAATATACACATAGTTGAAAATTTTACTTGGTGAGATACAATCATTTTTCTTTCATTTTCTTGGCACATAATTGTCTCAAATCATATAAAATTTTTCCCTAACCGTTAAACATAACTCAAATCCAAGTTTAGACATGGGATTAGTGTGCTCACCTTGAAGACAAGCCACTTGAATAATTCTTCTTTTTTTTTAACTCCTTAAATTTCAAGTCCAAATTATGGTAAAAATAGCCTTACAAGTATACTAAGAGTTTAATTAACAACTTAAACTAAAAACCAAACAAAAATTCATGAAAACCCATAAAATTCTAACATAAAAACTTACTTATTTCTTCACATTTTTTTGCTCAAATTCATCATTTCACACTCGTGAACACTTTTAATGAAGCAAGAGGGAGAGATGATAAAGTATCACACTTATATAACTTGGAATGACTTATGATAGCTTAGTTTCTTCTTCTTTTTCTTTTTCTTGGTCTATCAAACTGTATAAAGACAAGACTAAAATCTTGTTTTATTTCTACTGGGACTAGGGGTGGGCATGACCATGTTCGGTTTGGTTCGGTTTCTACTGAAACTGACTCGAACATGGTAAATGGTTAGGTTGGTACTTTGGGGTCCAAACATGGTCCAGAAAGGGGGAGAAATTGAGTCAACTTGAACACCCAAGGTCGAGTTCCATGTTTAGACAATGTTGGGCTTCTTTTTCAAGCCACAGTTTTCCATATGATGGTTTGTTTCCAAAGCCTTTAACCGAAAAACCACTGAATCATCATTTACCATGTCTACCAAAAAATTTAAGGCTTCACCAATAAGCTTTTTAGAGAAGACAATGAACGAACGCAAGGCAGAATAGGTAGACTTCCATACCTTCAGATTGAGCACACATAGTGTCATAATCATAATGCACACTAGAGGGGAAAATGCCTTCAAACTGCATGTATAACACTAAAAAGCTCAAACAAAGCTACCAAGTGAAAATCACCTCATAAAAGCCTAAAGTATGTACAAATTAAGATTCAAGCAGCAAAATCAGAGCAAGAACTAAGTAGATGCACTGAGTTGTTTGATTCACAGCGAGGAAAGCTTTCCGAAATGGGTGACAGTTTCACAGTGATGGCTTCACGGTCCTTCACGACGATGACTTCACGGTCCTTAATGGTTTGGACTTCACAGTGATGGCTTCACGGCCACAAGGAGAACACCTTCACTTTCACAAGTTAACGTCGACGGCTTCACAAGGATGGCTTCATGGTGAGAGATGAGAGGAAGAAGGAAAAAGGGATTCTGCTGTGGAAAAACAGAAGGGGAAGAAGAGAATGGCATGAAAGTGAGATCTAGGGTTGAGGGGCTTTATATAAAGGCATGCGAAATTACGTATATAACCGTGTTCACAAATCGGGTTGGTTTTGGGCCTCTAAACTTGATTCGATCTGTGAAACATGGTATTTTTAAAGTGGATGGTCCAAACACCTTGAAAATGAACATGGAAACTGACCTAAACACTCACAGATCGGTTCGGGTCTAGCCGTTCGGGTCGTTTCCATAATTTTGTAACCACCCCTAGCCTTTGAAAGAGTTGTGAAGCTAGTTGGGAAGAGAAGAAGCTACTCGGGTGATTGACTCAAACTCTTTATAAAAGGAGGGAAGCTGACATGGCTTCATTGGTTTCATTTCTAGAAATACCTCAACTAATGTTCTCCTCTAATTTATCATTTTGTAGTCACGTATCTCTTCATTCAAAACAATCAAAGTTTAATTTTCACCTAATTTATTTTAGAAATTTCTTATAAATAGTTTTTGCTTACATTATGTAATAAATATCCAACTCATATAATTAGTAATTTTTTTTTAATAAAGGAGAAAAATTAAATTCATAAGATACTACTCATACATTGTGTTTTAAAATAAAAGTAGTATTTTAACTTTTAACCTTTTAACCCACTTATGTCAATATGATGACGCCTCCCAAACCCAAAATTTGTTTCGTTTATATGATTCATTTGTGAATAATAGTGACACCCAAGCCTGCTTTGTTTTTTGTTGACATCAGATGGTATACTGTTACAGAACAAATCATGCTCACCACTGGCTGCACCTCTTATCAGGAAAGGGTCATTCATCATTAAGAATTAAAATTGCATCCTCTCGCTAAATTTAAAAGGTATATCTGAAATATTAGGTATTTCATTTATATTTCAATTTGTGAACTATTATTCCTACAACTAAATATACGCTAATTATGATGCATAGTGAATTTCCATTGTCATATTGGATATATGGGTTGAATTAAACTGGTATTTTACAAGTCGTTATACAAGTTTTGGTATTTGACAATGCTTGTGTTTTAAAGTTACCTCTAAGTTTTGACCAAAAAAATTATTTTGAAAACACACTGTTTTAAAAGAGTTTCTTCATTAATCATTGGTTCAACAGGAATTTTGAGTGCCTTTATAATTTAACAGACTTTTTTTTAGATAAAGATTAACAAAGTATTTCTTATAAAATGATTTAGAAATAGTTTCTCCTTCGAGCAACCACTAAAAAATATAAGAGAATAATGATGCATATCTCAAATTTTTCTACCATTAAGTTTGCAACAGTTATAAACCAAGTTTCATAATCATATATAGTATCGGAGAGAAATTTCGAGGTAAAATCTAAGATGTATAATATGACATATGCCGAGAAGCAAACAAAAATGAATAAATGCTTCACTAATCAAAAGTTTACTAAAAAATTTTATTCAAATGATGTGACAAACTGATTTATGATTACCACAATAGTTTTGAGATAATATATTAATGATGTAATAATTACATATAAACTTATCATATTATTTAAACAAATTTTTAGATAGTAAAACATTCTTCAACAAAAATTATAACCCTCTACATCTATTTAATTTCCCGTCGAAGTCAACAAATCAAAGTTCTAAGGTAACAGATGTTGCATTCAAGTAAAGCAAATGACTTGGATATACATTCTCAAAATTTAAGTGCAACTGCTGCGCATAGAGGATGCTTTATAAAAATATTGTAGTTTAGTAGTTGCAACGTCAAATGCCACCCCATTTTGGAAATGGACTACCTCCTCAACCCATTTTTGTGTGGCTTCCATTGACTCTTTACGGAGAATCAGAATTCCTACTTGACTTGAGAAATCAGAATGTCCATGTAGTTTATTTAACAAAAAGGATTTGACTGTCTTAGACTCTTAGCCATCACAAAGGGTGGCATTTCCATAACATATAGAATGCCCCTTGTGACTTCAACAAGGGATTTGAATCAGACAAAGGTCTTATCGAAAATGAATCGGTATTCCCACATGATATCAAACGAACATCCTGATGAATATTTCAGGGTTTGAATGACATTCACAGTCTGACTCAAGGCCGGTGCAGATGACATCCCATCAGATTAGCATTCTAAAATTTAAAACACAGATAGGAAGTCGTGCATATACTTTTCAAACTACATCTGCCAAATATTCGACATGCCAATTGCGTATGCACTTTGGTCTTTGAGCAAAATCAACTATATATAAAAATATAATCCTTCTTATTTATCAAAATGGTGTGTGGGAGATTGAATAAATATTCACTTAATTATATTGATCTATGTAGCATTTACCACCTTCATCGGTAGCTTATCCCATTCCAAGCTGCATTACTCTTACTGCAGAGGCGCAGGTTGGTTTTGACCGATTCCAAAGGACCAAAGCTGAAGTTTTCTTTGCAGTGATCATATATCTGATAATGCTTCCCATGTTCAGGCCTCAAAACTTTATAGAAAACAAGCTCTGTATGCCAATCACATAGTCTTCATACACTTCTTCTCAGCCTTCAGGTTAAAGAAGGAAAAAAAAAAAAAAATTACTAGTCAAAAGTCGAGCTTGGAAATATCATTAATAAAATAAATTGTAAGTAAACTTTAGTTTGACAAAATTATATGAACAATTAAAATAGAAAAGGAAAAAGCTTTAAAGCATTGACAAAAAGAAAAAAAAATTAAATACACACACACAATGAATATATCACATTTCTAGGATAATGAAAGGACAGAAGCCTAGCACTAATTGTCTCCTCATGCACAGAGGCGGCAAATACTAACAGACATTATCTATTCACACCAACTCTTGGCCAGTTGGCCTCATGGTTTATAAGAAAAAGAAAAAGGGAAAAGAGAATGTGTACATGGTTTGATTGTCATCAACGGATATATATCATGACTTGTTAGGTAACCACAAGACTAAAAAGGTTAAGCTAATAATAAGAGTCCAAACAATAGTATTTAAGAATAGTTTTCAAGGGAAAAATAGAAATCCAAATATGCGATTACACTTAACTCAGTTAGTTCAACATGAAAAGCAAGATGTAACTACAATATGAAGAGATGAGATTCTTTGTCTGTATTCTGTAAACAGCATTTAGAATTAACCATATGAACTGATAACATTCTAATTCCAAGAACTAGCAAAAGTACACCAATCCTGTATCAGATGTAACAAAATCATGCTTATGTCGTGTAATATATTATGAAAAGTAATCACAACGAAGCAATAAATTCAAAACTTACATGTTTTATTTCACTCCAAAATCTTAAGAATTATCTGCTATCTGAGGTGCTGAATGAACTATCTGAACTAAACTTGTTCTATCCCAATGATGGTTAAATTAAGCCTCAGTCTCAAATGCTTGGTATTCAACCTGCAGCCCAAAAAAAATAAAATAAAATAAAGCAAACTCGGTATTCAATTCCTCCACTATACAAAATTTACAGCTCAATATGTTGCCAAAGTTCATGTGAATATGCTTCACTTTGAACAAATTCTGAGATGTTATTTGAAAATACTTGAGAAAAGAAATACATATTTAAAGGTACCATCGAAGAAGAATGAAGGCCATAACCAATCATCAAACTCGATATAAGAGTCAGTTTTAGGATTTATTGACCTGAATTGTTCAAATTCAAACAAGCAAAGAACAAATGCAAACGTCTGCAATGGCCCCACTGACACCACTGAATTGCTACTATCTAGAAGTCAAATAAAACACATTCAAATGCATCATGTTCATATCTCAATAAAATGAATTGACCGGTGCAACTTGTACATAAACAGCCACACAAGTGTGCCGATGGGCTATCTATAGCAAGTCCATTTGAACCCTCACCCTGGATTTGAAGAAAACAAAAGTATAGCTTTTAATATAGTTTGTTTTTTCTAATCCTTTTAAATACTTTTTATCTTTTCACACAAATTCAACAAACGATACCGATTTTTCAATAAAATTTTGCAAGAGAGCGACATTTTGACTGCTTGATTCCAAGCTGCTTACTCCACTCTCCACACCCACACTATCTTCTTTTGATTTTGCCCACATCACCGAATAAAAACCACTGACAAGTACAGTTGCTCCAATAAAACTGCAGTACATTTAAAATGGAATGGTAACATCACTCTGTTCCCATTGTTATAAATGGAAAGAGGGGACAAGTGGAAAAAGGACAGAATGAAAAGAATTCTTAAAAAATTCATGAGGTCAAAGAATACCCTCTCTTCCAAGGTAGGTGTCCCCAAAGAAGATGATCCCCACTGCAACAGAAAGTACAATACCCAAGGGCTTGAACATAGCAACAAATACAGGCCCAGTTTGGTGCAGGCACCAACATGGAATGCAGAGCCAAAAATTGCCTATATGGTTCTGCATTAAAGTTTAGAACCAGTTCACAATATTTTAATTTACTAAGAGGAAAGATGATGGTTATTTTCTTTTCCCTTTCTACTTTCAAATCTACTTACCGGGGATAAGACAGCAATCAACCTTATGTTAGATTTCAAGCTCCAGGCACTTGAATTTCTTTCGACAGCCAAGCAGAGTATTGCAGATTGAATGGCCACAAGAAGCAGAAGAAAAAGACTACAATCAGCTCTGCTGGGAATCTCTGTAAGATATCCTGAAACGTGTGGAACATAAGATGATTATAGCGAGATTCGTAACTGGTTTTTAATTGTTTTCTTTTTCATGTATATAACCTGCACAATAAGCTAAGCTGAAGCAAAAATGCAATCAATAGCAAGAAGCAATTCTCCTAAGACCCAGCTTGATTTGTCCAAGAAACGTTGAAGGGTGGGATTATGAGATGAGGTGTCATCAGAGGCGGGGGTCCCTTATAGTAAGTCATAATAAGTGCCCCAGTAATCAACACTATGGTTCCCATTGATTTTGCTAGGCTACTGGTGTTTCTCCAATCTAATTTTTCCATCTTGAAACCACCAAATTGAATCAATAGAGAACCATCTATTAAGCATCTCATTCAAATCAAATCAGTCTGCTAGTGCTTTAAAATTTTCTAGCAGTAAGCTTAGCATATATATTATTTAAAACATCATTTCAATTATAACTATTTGGAGATATAAAAGTCTAGCTAGAGAAAGGAAACAGGAAAGCGAGACCAAGCCTTACGAGGCCAAAAATTTTAAATAAACTAACAAGCAAAGAAGTTCAAATAAGTAAATCCCAAAGGCCATGATTTTGGCAATGTCAAAATTCATGCAATTCATATAAACACTGGCTCCTCCAAGTAATGTCCTATATCAATCTTCATGAAAGGTATATAATGCCATAATTTTGACATGAAAGAGTAGCCAACTCCACTAATTCAGGAGAAAAACACATTAAACAAAAGAAGTCAACCAAGCTGAACTACTCTACAGAATAACTGAATGGAATAAGAGCCATTTTTCATAAAGAATATTTTACATTTACTAGCTGATGAATTCCCTTACTATTACCAATATGATCACAAAATTGTCAAATAATAGATCCATTACCAGTCTCTAGTGCATAAACAGATTCACTATAGGTGACAGCAAATTAGTTATTAGTAGAGGCTAGCACGCAAACAAAAGTTGTCAAAAGTATTTCCTTCCCAAATTTGTATTTATCCTAACAAGAGGGCATAAAACTTCAAAAGACCTATAAGCCCTCCAAACCCACCAATGTGGCAGCATCACATAGTATAGGCCAGACCGCCAGAAAGTCTATTGCTAATCTTAAGGGCTGGAAGAGGCCAAATATTCAAGCTCCTTGGTTTTCAGTGCTCTCAAGGACCATTATAACTCTTGCTGGTAGAGCAACCACTACTGCACTGTCTGCGCTCTTTCACCTTATTAAACTAGAGTGGTCAACCGTGGCAAGATAGATAGGCAACAAAGTCAAGGCACGACAATTGAATATATTTTTTAAGGATCTGGATTTGTGGAATTATCTAGGTAAATCCTAGGATCAGAGAACATGTAAAAAAGCTGAAATCTCCTTTTTGTTATGAGATGTGTGTGAGCTAGGAGACATTAGTAGCTACTTCAGCTTCTTAGCTATCGTTAAAATATCAGACCAATGATAATAAGAACCAGATTCAGCTCCGAGGTAATATCTTTCTGGGCCAAGCATGACCTACAAACAAAATGCATTCTATTGACCTTTCCACAGCTCACCTCCATACATCTCAAAATTGCCATTACTTGTCTGATTCTATGCAAAACTTTTCCCACGTCGGTAAAAGATCGCATACTAAGGGGAAAAAGATCCCATTTATCCATTTTATAACAGAATAATTATTAGTAGCATTCAATTCTGATACACAGATTAAATTGCACCATAACAGTTTAACTGCAATACACCCATATCAACTTTCAGGTAGGTTTCATATATAACTTCCAAGACTGTAACTTGGACTAATACTTCACCGTGCAAGAACTTAAATCCCCAACTAAATTATTAAAATCCAGCAAGCATGTTCAAAAACAACTAAAGCACCGAACAACACACACAGAGAGACATATTATGAGAAAGAACAATTATAGCAATATGGTAATCTCTACACCGATCTTTATTCTCCTAACTAATTGGCATTACTTAAGTAACAAAAGTGATTCTAGTGAACACAAAAAGTGGAAGATAAATTGGAAACAAACTTAGGTACTAAAGGATGATCACATATACAAGCATCCAATTTAAGCAATAACAACAAGAAGAGGGGAGCATAACCTGAAAACAACTGTAAATGTGAAGGTCAAGCCTAGGATAAGATTAAGCACAGCTGTGGCAAGTGTAGGTGAGCTATAGTATATACCAGCATACCCAGAAACTTGTGCCAACATGCTGCATACAAGCAGCAAACATCAATCAAAATTCAAAAAATCCTCAAGTAACAGCATCCACTACTACTACCACAAGTTATTTCATTAAAAGAAAAACAAACCCAGAAAAGATAAGTGAAATAAAGCATACCCGAGAAGGCCAAGCAAGAAGAAACCGCAGAGGACAGGTAAAGTGAGTGGAGGGCCTTGTGACCTGCAAAAAGAGACAAACTTGAAAACATGAAAAGGGTTTAATTGTGATAGAGAGATAGAGAAGAAGCGGAGTGAAACTGTGGAATAGAAAAGAAGAAGAGAGGAGAATGAGAGAGGCAAGTAAGTTGGAGTAGAAGACAAAGACTAAGTCACTCATTCCATTAGACATGGCCGATTTCCCCATTATCATCAGCCCAACATGAGCAAACTTTCCCTATATTCACCTTCCCCATTTCTCTCTATCTCTCAAAACCGGACCACCCACTTCGAGTCTTGGACTTACGTCTGTAAGAAGGATCTCTTTTATGATTTTTTTTTTTTAAGACCAATATCTCTTTTATAATTTAGAGTCGGATTAAAGGATCATTTACTTTCTTGTTCGAAGATTGAATGGTAATATTAAAAATTGAAAACTGAATAAAAATTGAAATTTCAATAATATGTTCTTTTTTTTTTTTTTTTATCTTTAAATATGTTATAAATTTGTTTGTTATTTAAATTATTTGAAAATTAGTAAGTTGATATTTATACTCTTTTTACTATTTATTTTTATTTAATTTTAAGAGTAAATTATAATTTAGCTATCCAGTCGAAATGTATTCACAGACGGAGTAACTGTTTCGCTTCTATTACAATTGACCTCCTGCCGTTAGTGGACTTCAGTTAATCTTAACTGGTTTGAGGCTAAAATTGTCTTTTGATGTTTTATTATTTAAAAAAATAAATTTTAAAAACTTTTAAATGTTTTATTATTTAAAAAAAATAAATTTTAAAAACTATAAAAATATTCTCTCTCTCTCTTCCCTCAGTCGTCTCCCTTTTTTCGCCGTGTCTCTATCTCTTCTTCTGCTTATTCTTCTCGAACCTAATCTGGGTTCATCATTCGAGTGAACCCAAATCTGGGTTCCTCACGAACCAAGATCTGGGTTCTCAAGAACCCTGATCTGGGTTCTCAAGAACCCAGAAATCTGGGTTCATCACGAACCCAGAATCTGGGTTCTTGAAGAACCCAGAATCTGGGTTCTTCAAGAACCCAGATCTAGGTTCTCGCGAACCCAGATTCTGGGTGCGTGACGAACCTAGATCTGGGTTCGCGAGAACCCAGAATATGGGTTCGTCGAAGAACCCAAACAAACCCAGAATCTGGGTTCGTCGCGAATCCAGAATCTGGGTTCGTTGCGAACCCAGAAACTGGGTTCCCAGTGAACCCAAAATCTGGGTTATCGTGAACCCAGATTTGGGTTTGACACTGAAGTTGATTTCTGTGTTTTTTTTTTTTTTTTTAGTTTGATTGACAGTTTTGTGGGTGACTGTGAGGTTGATTTCAGTGATGATGTTGGGTTTGATGGTTTTGTGGGAGATTGATTATTTTAAGTTTGATTGATGATGTTTGAGGTCATTTTTTGGGTTTCCAGGAGTGGATTGATGATGTTGGGTGATTGTTGATGATGTTTAGGACCATTTTTTAGATGTTTGGGATCATTTCTGGAAACCAAAATTTGGGCTTCCAGTTGTCTAGAAACTCAACTGGAAACCCAAAATCTGAGTTTCTAATTAGATTTTGAAAACCCAAAATCTAGGTTTTTAGATCTGAAAATCCAAATTCTAGTGGCAACCCAAAATCTAGTTTTCAGTTTCTGGAAACCCAAATTCTGAAAAAAAAAAAAAAAAAAAAATTCCAACAGGCAATGTCAGCAACTGAACAGAAATTTTAAAGATTTTTCAATTTTTTACTCGGTCAATTCGGTTAACTCCAACAATCAAGGACATTTTCGTCTTTTGCTTATTTTACACTATTTTCGGTTACATATAACGGAAACTCCCTAATGGAAGAGGGGTAAATTGTAATTATATCGAAACAATTGTTCCGCCTGTAAAAACGTTTCAACTGGATAGTTCTTTTGTAATTTGCTCTAATTTTAATTAATGTAATATAAACATCCGAAAATAAATAATTTAACAAATTTTAAAATATTTTTATGTACATATTAATGATATTTTATTCATAATTAAAATATGATTAAAAATATATTAATATTAATCATATTTGTATATTTAAACATATTAAATGAATGTTTAAATTATAAATTAAAATATATTAGTTTAATTCAAGATAATTTGAATTGAAATATATTTAGATTGTACTTTTTAAATATATGTTTTGTAAGTATCAAGGGAAAAAAAAAAGAAAAAAAAATTGAATAATATAAAATTAAGATAAATTTAAAATTATGTTATTTCGGAGATTATAGATTTGAAATAAAAACTTTTAAATGTCATTAAGTGATTGACAATTAAATGAAAAATTAAAAATTCCTACATAATTTTTTCAGTTATTTTTCGATGATTTTAAGTGGTTTGACCACTTAAACAAAATAATAATAATAATAATAATTTAAAAAGTGCAATCCAGCATTATTAAATCTTAAATGAAAAAAACAAACAACCCATAATATTTCATTTGTCTGTTCTGAAACAAATCATAACTGTAAACCCATTTTTCCATTATTTTGGGGAAACTTACACTAATACCCTAACTTTAATTAACTCTCAAGTAGAAGATCAGTTAATTACACAAACATTTCCCAATCAACTTGACCTGATGGTTGAGTATTGAAAAATTAAAGATTTAGGGCAAAATGATCTTTTTAATTTGAAATTTACATAACAAAATAAAATTTTCTTGATATATTCCAATCAAATTTTGCCATATCACCACACAATTTTATAATTAAATTAAAATAAAAAATAAATTAATAATATTTAATTAAAAAAAATCCTTAACATGTTGAATAGTGTTGTGGGTATTTTTAGTAATGCCTATAGGGCCTGATAAAAGCCCAGCCAACTGGCCCATCTGGGCTAAGCCCAAGATCAACTTATTCATCAGGAGAAGTCACCATTTTGCCCGCGACGTGCTCCAACACTTCCAGCGAAGTGCAACCCCGACGGAGTGGGATTCACAACCATGTATTGAGAGATCTCACCTAGCATTGTGCGAAGTCAGGAGTCCGGACCACTCACTCCGCAGAGCTGAGTCCGTTCCACATCAAGTTAAACCCACGAACGAGGAGCTGAGGTCGCTGTTCAGCTCTCTCTAACGACAATCTAGTCCACCTGGAGCCCTTACTTCGCTTATTACTATGACAAGCCATGCCAGATCATCACTTAACTTGCATTGCACGTCAAGCTTGTCAGAGATTACTGTTCAGATTACAGATCACTACACCTAATCCGCGTGGGTTAGTTATGTAGATCTTCCACATGTCCCTTGCATTTAATATAATCCGGCTGCATTAATTGGGGGTCAGGTTCATTAACTACTGTAATCATTCTAGTTTAACGCATTGAACATCGCTGTAGCACTTCTCCTTCTATAAATAGGAGAAACTTTTCTTTGTAACTCAGGAGCGAAACACTTTGTGAAAAACTAGCTGTTACTCTGTCCAGATATTGAAAGAACAGACAGTGGACGTAGGCAAGCTTGGCTGAACCACTTAAACACCTCATTGTCTTGCATTCTAAGCTTTGCCATCACTACTCTTATTACTTATTACTTGTTCAGTTCATAGTTTTGTGCAGTGTTGGGCCTGGAAGAACTTAGTTGACCAATTCCATACGTCAACATTTTGGCGCTAGAAGGAGGGGCTCATCTGCACCTTTCTTCATCGAAATCATGGCAAAGGGTAGAATCACCAGAAGTTCAGATATGGTTGTCGAAAGAACGGAAGGCTCGCACCATAGGCGAGGTGAGGTGCCAGTAACTCTGGATGCAGGTCCTTCTCGTGTTCATGTGGATAGAGCAGCTCAAGGGGGAAATTCTGTGCAAATCCTACAACGCCAGGAGAGGTTGGAAGGTACAGTCCAACAATTGGCTGAAGCTGTGAGAGCACTGACTGAAGTTCAAGCCAGGGGACCTCGCAGACCGGACAACATCCCTGCAGTCGAAAGAAGGGTAACTAGGGAGGTGCCACCTTTCCAGGGGTCAAACTTGTCATCCAATATACGTTCAGTAGCCCGAACCAGGCGAGCTCGCGAGAATGAAAATGAAGCTCAACCTTCGAATTTACGGGTGAGAGTGAATCATGGTAGGCACAGGAGAGTCGAAGTGAGCCATGGAGATATTCAGGCGTCACCTCGTCGAAATGAGAATGAACACCATCAAGGCTTTCACAGAGAAGTCCCAAATCGATCGCATCGGAGACAGGAGCCCAATCGCCGTCCTCCTGAGCATAGGAGTAGGAGGCATGAACTTGATCAGTATCCTCCCAATAGGGAGAGTAGACTGGATAGGCACTCTCCCGCCAGACAACCTTCGGTGCAAGGAGCCGTGATTCAGCACCTTCTTCAAAGGATGCAACAATTGGAGGCAAGGCCGGAGCGGCCTGAGCAAAGGATTCCTCTGGGAGAACGGACCCCTTTTTCTGTCGAAGTCGAAGCAGAGCCCATTCCTTCCAGATTCAAAATCCCCAGCATTCCTCAATACAATGGCGACTCTGACCCTCATGAACATCTGGATGCCTTCAATGTTAGAATGGATCTCCAGACCACCAGTTCGCTGGTAAAATGTCGTGTCTTCCCTGCGATACTGGGGAACCTTCCTCGATTATGGTTCAAGAGCCTCCCACATCATAGTATTAGCAGTTGGGAGGAGTGTCAGCAGCAGTTCTTGAATCAATATAAGGCGCTGAAGAGACAGCTTGTGCCATCGTGTCACTTGGCCACCATCTTCCAACGTCGTGAGGAATCATTGAAGGACTATATTGATAGATTCAGACACGAAGTGAACAAGGTTGATAGTCCAACTGAAGAAGGCATTCTGAACGCTATCTCATCAGGTCTGAGGAAGGATGGGAAATTATATGAAAATATTTACAAATCTCCTGTGAAGACCTTAGGTGAGTTTTATGAACAAGCAGAGAAGGAGATACATTGGGAAGAGGCCTTTGGGTCCAAAAAACCAGCTGACCAGAGAGACAAAGCTGGTAGCTCCAGTCAACATAAAAAGAAAAGGAACAACGAGAGAAATAACCATGATGGACAGAGAAGTACCCATCAGGTCGCAAAGAAGGTGCGAAGTGAATTAGGGCGCAAGACGAATGGGCGGCCTGAGCGACCTCATTCGTCAAAAAGATATGAGCACTATGCCCTCCTATCTGACTCCGTGGGCAGGATCTTTACTGCTGAGAGGGACAGAGAGAATTTCGGGAAACCTGATCCTACCAATATTCCCAATCGGTTCAGAAATAAGAATAAGTATTGCGCTTATCACAATGAAGCAGGGTATTTCACCTCGGAATGTCGCGCGTTGAAAGATGCCATTGAGGAAATGATCAGGAATGGGCGTCTTCGCGATTATGTAGTGCGACCTGCGGGTCAACGGCCTCAAAATCAACGACCCCAGCGGCATTCACCGCCCAAATCTGGCAGACAAGATGTTGAGCCAGAACGAAGTCAGGAAGTAAGAACTATATTCACCATCCATGGGGGACCTCACATCGTAGGTACTTCTAACAGGTCTCATTTATGCTATGTGCGCGAAGCCAATCATATACAGGTTGCAGTTTCAAGAGAAGGGGAAGAATCCTCCAAACGAGCTAAAATAGCCCCAACAGAAATCGTATTTACAGAGAATGATGCCAAGGATATCTGCTGGCCTCATAATGATGCCTTGGTAGTCCGTGCTCGGGTGGGAAATGTTGAAGTCAGACGTATTATGATCGACACCGGGAGCTCTGTAAACGTGATATATAAAAGCTGCTACGACCTGATGGGCATTGGAGATGAACAACTTCAACCATCCCCAGAGCCTTTGTATGGATTCACAGGGGATGCCATTATTCCCATGGGGCAAATCAAGCTACCCTTAACTTTGGGAGACGTCCAACGTCATTCAACTGTGCTTGCAGATTTCCTAATCATCAACTCCTCTTCTGCCTACAATATAGTGCTTGGAAGGCCAGCCATGAACGATTTGGACATGATCACGTCCACTAAGACCCTTACTGTGAAATTTCCTACTCCTAATGGCGTGGGATGCGTACGAGGTGATCAGCGCGTAGCTCGCCAGTGCTATGAAAAAGCTGTTAAAATAGGCATCCAAGAAACTTTGAAAATCAATGTGGTGTCTGGTGGTGAAGTACGTGTCATGACAGAAATCGAGGTAACTCACGACCTGGATCCTCGCGACTTCGATATTGATAGGGCCACAGGTCCTGTGGAAGAATTAGAGGACGTACCGGTCAGTGAGTCTGATCCCAAGAGATGTTTAAAACTGGGAACCAGATTGATCCCCGAAGTGAAGACTGGACTAGTCGCTTTCCTGAGAGCTAACCTCGACGTCTTTGCTTGGAACCATGAGGATATGGTGGGGATCAGCCCGGAGGTGATGTCTCATAGGTTAAATATCACTCCCCATTGCAGGCCAGTTCGCCAAAAGAGGAGACCTATGACACAGGAGCGATATGAAGCATTAAAGGATGAAGTAGAGAAATTCTTGACAAATAATTTCATCAGAATCGCCCACTATCCATCTTGGGTTGCCAATCCTGTACTTGTGAAGAAGAAAAATGGCAAATGGAGAACTTATATTGACTTTACCAATCTCAACAAGGCTTGCCCAAAAGACAGTTTTCCATTACCCAGGATCGATCAGCTCGTCGACGCTACTGCTGGTCACGAGCTCCTCAGTTTTATGGACGCGTACTCCGAATATAACCAGATTCCCATGAATCCTGCAGACAAGGAGCACACTTCGTTTGTGACTGACCGTGGACTGTTTTGCTACAAAGTTATGCCCTTCGGACTGAAAAATGCAGGGGCAACTTACCAGAGGTTAGTAAATATGATGTTTGCAGAATTCATAGGGAAGAGCATGGAAGTCTATGTTGATGACATGCTAGTAAAATCTACTCAAGCCAATGGTCATGTCCGCGACCTGGAGCAAACCTTCCAGGTATTGAGAACATACAAAATGAAGCTCAATCCTCTAAAATGTGCCTTTGGAGTAGCTTCTGGTAAATTCCTTGGGTTCCTAGTGAATAGCAGGGGCATCGAAGTCAATCCCGAGAAAATACAGGCTCTGTTAGACATGAAGCCCCCTGCCTGCAAAAAGGAAGTACAAAGCCTTAACGGCCAGATCGCTGCACTAAACCGATTTATTTCCAAAGCCACAGACAAATGCATTCCTTTCCTCAATGTTCTGAAACAAAAAAAAACCTTTGAATTGAATGAAGAGTGTAAGGAAGCATTTCAACAATTGAAAGAGTACCTGGGGCAAGCTCCTCTCCTCGCGAAACCAAAAGAGGGAGTAACTTTGTTGCTCTACTTGGGGATTTCTCCTTATGCCTTGAGTGCAGCTCTGGTGCAAGAAGAAGAGGGCGTTCAACATCCAGTATACTACATCAGCAAGAAACTAGTTGATGCTGAGACTAGGTATACTCCCATGGAGAAGCTTGCTTATTGTCTGATTGTGGCGTCCAGAAAGCTGCGCCCTTATTTCCAGGCGCACACGATCTCCGTCCTCACCAAGTACCCTATAGGGCAAGTCCTGCAGAGACCAAAGACTTCAGGCCGCCTCCTCAAATGGGCTATCGAATTAGCTCAGTTCGACATCGAGTACAAAGCAAGGTCAGCAATCAAAGGGCAAATTTTAGCGGACTTCGTTGTTGAGTTTACAGGGCCTGGTGATGAATCTGAAACTGGGACCTCGGAGGGACCTTACTGGGAACTATATGTTGATGGTTCCTCCAATGACCAAAAAGCTGGGGCTGGTATGTTACTAGTTAGCCCAGAAGGGCAAAAGGTTCTCTATGCTCTTCGATTCGGATTCAAAGCCACCAACAATGAAGCCGAATATGAAGCTCTACTGGCGGGACTCCGCTTGGCAAAAGAATTGTCCGTTGAGCAACTCAGAATCTTTAGTGATTCTCAATTGGTGGTATGTCAAATACAAGGGGAATACCAAGCCAAAGGGATCAAAATGATGGCCTACTTGCAAAAGGTGCGAGATCTATTAAGGCGATTTCATAAATATGAAATAAACTAAATCCCGCGAGCTTAGAATTCCTATGCCGATGCTTTAGCCCGCTTGGCAGCTGCTCAAGATGTTACTTTTTCTGGGGAAATACCTATAGAGTATCTGTCCAAACCCAGCACTGAATCTCAAGAAAAGGTCATGACTCTGACAGTGGCAGTTGATTCCTGGATGAGTTCGCTAGTCAGCTACTTACAAGAAGGAAGACTGCCCCACGACAAGCTAGAGGCACGCCGTTTGTATACACGAGCTGCCAGATACTGTCTATGCAACGACGTGCTCTACAAGAAAGGATTCTCAGCTCCCTTGTTAAGGTATGTTGACGAACCGGACTGTACCAGTATTTTAACTGAGATTCATGCAGGACATTGTGGAAATCATGCTGGGGGAATTTCCCTAGCTCAAAAAGCCCTGAGGCAAGGGTATTATTGGCCTACTATGAAGCATGATGCTCTCAATTTAGTGAAAAAATGTGACGTCTGCCAAAGATTTGCCAAAATCCCACGAGCCCCGCCTGCATACCTACACCAAATGATCAGTCCATGGCCCTTTGCGATCTGGGGAATGGACTTAATAGGGCCACTTCCTGTAGGGCGAGGTAACTGTAAACATGCAATTGTCGCAGTTGATTACTTCACCAAATGGGCTGAAGCAAAGGAGTTATCTCACATTTCCACTGCAAAGGTAGAACAGTTTGTTTGGAACAATATTATTTACAGGTTTGGAATCCCTCAACAGCTGATGACCGACAATAGTACTCAATTTAGCAGCGAGAAATTTATTAACTTCTGTAACAGTCTTGGTATCAAGAAAAGCTTCTCAGCAGTTGATCACCCCCAGGCAAACGGCCAAGTAGAAGCTGTCAACAAGATAATCAAACAGATACTGAAGACTAAGCTGGAAGTTCGGAAAGGAGCATGGGTGGACGAATTACAGCAAGTATTATGGGCTTACAGAATAACAGCTCGCACTACCACAGGAGAAACTCCTTTCTCCCTAGTTTACGGTTCTGAAGCCATGATCCCTGCTGAACTCGAAGTTGCTAGTCATCGTCGAGCTAACTTCACTCCAGTGAACAATGATCAACTCCTCATTACTAATCTGAACCTTCTTGAAGAACTAAGGGAGACTGCCAATATAAAAGCTGCTATTTATCGTCAGAAAGTGGCCAGGTACTACAACAAAAAGGTCCAAGTCCGAAAACATAACCCTGGCGACCTCGTACTCCGCCTCGTCCTACTCGGGGCTCGTCAGCGGGGTGACGGGATATTGGGACCGAACTGGGAAGGACCCTATATTATCCAAGAAAGTTTGGAGAACGGGGCCTACCACTTAATGACAATGGAGGGAGATATCTTATCACGAGCTTGGAACGCTGAGCACCTCCGGCCTTACTTCCAATAGTCCCTCACGTCTTTTTGTACATATGAATATTCTCGCAAATGAATAAAAGTATCCTTGCTCATTGTTGATTCATTCCGTTTGTGATTGTCCTTAACAGCTATCCTGCTTATAATAACTACTGAACCGTGGCACCAAAGATGATGTATTTAGGATTTCTGGCTACAAACAAACCATAAGGGTAAGGGGTTTAATATCGGTGAACTAACCGACCCCACACCTACCTTATGGATACTTATATTGGCAGGCCGCGTGTGCTTAAATCGTCAACTTTGTTGATAGGCCACGTGTGCTCACTTCGCCTACTTATATTGGTAGGCCGCGTGTGCTCAAATCGTCAACTTTGTTGATAGGTCACGTGTGCTCACTTCGCCTACTTATATTGGCAGGCCGCGTGTGCTCAAATCGTCAACTTTGTTGATAGGCCACGTGTGCTCACTTCGCCTACTTATATTGGCAGGCCGCGTGTGCTCTAATCGTCAACTTTGTTGATAGGCCACGTGTGCTCACTTCACCTTCTCTAGGCAGCTGCCACGTGTCAGATAAGACAAATTCGAAATACAGAGAGTAACGGTTCCCGCCTATTCAGCTTTTATCAACTCAGCTCGGAGTTCTCAGCTCGCTATACGCCCTAAGAACTAAGGGGCTTATGTTGTGGGTATTTTTAGTAATGCCTATAGGGTCTGATAAAAGCCCAGCGAACTGGCCCATTTGAGCTAAGCCCAAGATCAACTTATTCATCAGGAGAAGTCACCATTTTGCCCGCGACGTGCTCCAACACTTCCAGCGAAGTGCAACCCCGACGAAGTGGGATTCACAACCATGTATTGAGAGATCTCACCTAGCATTGTGCGAAGTCAGGAGTCCGGACCACTCACTCCGCAGAGCTGAGTCCGTTCCACGTCAAGTTAAACCCACGAACGAGGAGCTGAGGTCGCCGTTCAGCTCTCTCTAACGACAATCCAGTCCACCTGGAGCCCTTACTTCGCTTACTACTATGACAAGCCATGCCAGATCATCACTTAACTTGCATTGCACGTCAAGCTTGTCAGAGATTATTGTTCAGATTACAGATCATTACACTTAATCCGCGTGGGTTAGTCATGTAGATCTTCCACCTGTCCCTTGCATTTAATATAATCCTGCTGCATTAATTGGGGGTCAGGTTCATTAACTACTGTAATCATTCTAGTTTAACGCATTGAACATCGCTGTAGCACTTCTCCTTCTATAAATAGGAGAAACTCTTCTTTGTAACTTAGGAGCGAAACACTTTGTGAAAAACTAGCTGTTACTCTGTCCAGATATTGAAAGAACAGACAGTGGACGTAGGCAAGCTTGGCTGAACCACTTAAACACCTCATTGTCTTGCGTTCTAAGCTTTGCCATCACTACTCTTATTGCTTATTATTTGTTCAGTTCATAGTTTCGTGCAGTGTTGGGCCTGGAAGAACTTAGTTGACCAATTCCATACGTCAACAAATAGCAACATTCAACCTCTATTGAATGTGCAACAAATTTTTGATGAACACAAAATAATAGTTCAACATACTCCATTCAAACTTCAAAACTCCCAAAACTTTACAAAAAGAAAAAAACCACAAAAATTCCACAAAAAAGTCCAACATTGCAACTTTTTTTTTAAAAAATAAAAGTAAAAATCTTTAAGGGAGGAGATCATATATTGGTATAGAGGCGGTCTGTGACTCCACCATGAGAGAGATGCTACTCCTTCGTCAAAAGAGATCTACAAATCCTCTCATGGAGGAGACTAAGAAAATTGTTGCCCATCCATGGTAGAAGGTGCAAAGTTTGCTTGAGGTAGGATTTTTTTTAGATGGTATTTTTATGCTTCTATTTGGATGAGAGAGGACTAGAGAGATGAAAAAGAAGTGGAGTGAAGAAGAAGAATTGGAGAGGTGAGGAGATGTAGAGATTGTCGCCCATCTATATATCTAGATTAATGTTCTAAAAATCAGCCTAGGCTACTACCTAGAAGAGATTGGTGGCCATCTGATAATATGTTTTTTAAATATTTTTTAGAGTTTTTTAGACGATCTATTAATTAGTTTTAGTATTTTTGTAAATATATATATTTTTTCTAAGTTAACCGTTAAACGTTTACGCTCAATCTGACTAGCACTTAGTGCATTTTAGAATACTAATATACTTTATTTTTCTAATTTTTATTTAATTCAAAATTTTTTAACTTTTTTTGGATTTTTGGTTTTTTTCTTAAAAAAAAAAAAAAATTGGTCTTTAATCTTTATAAAACTTCATTAAAAGAATCTTTATAACCCTATAACTTTTTCTCATTTCCTTTTCAAATTTTTTTTATTACATAATTTGTAATATACTTCGATTTTCTAAAATATTTTATTCATTTACTACACAGTACGACTTTTAAATTGAATGATAAGGCTAAACCTGACTTTTCAGAAGTCAAAGTTTGTCAACTCTTAAACTAACTTTGGTCAATATTAGCTAGTTATTTTCAGGGGCGTTTATGAAATTAACTGATATTTTATCCATGACTACAATTTGAACTAAAGCCAGGGTATTGTTGTAATTTTGCTTTTTTTAATACACATTATCCGTATCACTCTAATTTAAAATGTTATTAACTTAAAATCCTATTAAATCAATGAGCTTTTTATCACCTAACTATATTAGGCCACACTATTACATCAATGAGCTTTTTATCACCAAACTATATTAGGCTAGGATAGATTTTTCCTAAAATAACCTGATAATAACACATGCTTTAATGAATAACTAAAAAAATATGAAATAAATTAATTTCTTATAACAAATTAACGATACAATAAATTTGCTAGATTACACTCTTTTTGTCATATCATGACTACATTTGAAATTAACAGGTATTATTAGTCATTAGAAGTTGCTGAGATAAATATATATATATATATATATATATGGGTTATTAGAATGTATGATAGTTATGTTATGGGTCAAATAATAAATGAGTTATTGTTGATTACGGTGGAAATATGATTCAGCAACAAGGGATGCTATTAGATGTCCATAGATGGCTTAGAACATCTCCAATGCAAATATGAATTGTGAAAAAATGGAGTGCCACGTAGAATAAATTGATAGAGTGTTAAAATTAAGCTCTCCAATGCAAACTTTTATAACTACTATCAAGCTGACGTGGTAAAAAAAAAAATAGCTGTCAACCTCAATGTCTATTTTTAGAGAGCCTCCTTGACAGCCATGTCAGCAATAAATAATTGAAACTTCCATAAAATAATATTTTATAATAATTTACTTTAATGATATATTATTCTTTGACTATTCATTATTGAAATGAATAGACTAGCATTGGAGAGCTCTTTTAGACTTGAGTGTCTATAAATTAATATTTATGCCACATATGATGCACATTTCCTTGACATTGATGATGTGTCCATTTTTTGTAAAAGACAATCCATATTTACATTGGAGATGCTCTTAACGATGAAAATATCTTGAGGGATGAGACAGCATGACAGGATGACATGTCACCATGAAAATTACTGTACAGAAGATTTGGTGTTTAACCCTTGTAATTTGTTTTGCAAAAGAGGAACATCTTCATTAGACCCTAGCCCACATTGCTCAACTCCATTTTCTTATTTTAATTTTCCCCACATCACAACATAAAATCTAGCTATTATCATAATTGCTCCAATCAAACTGCAAAATAGCTCTAAAATTCAGTTACAAGTTTATGACTGCAATTGGTCAAAAACTTTCCTTATTAGGAAAGTCATTGACAAATATAAATAAATCAATAGAATTTGCTTATAGTTTAGTTAAGCTTCAAGGTTCCTGATGTTAAAAAAAGTTCGAAAATTTTGAAAGCAAATTGATAACCTAGACCTTCCAAGATCAAGAGCATCTCTTTGAAAGAAAAAAACCCATGGCAACAGAGAAGACAACAGCCAATGGCTTGAACATTAAAACATGGAGAGGTCTTATCCTTTACAAGCACCATGTAACCAATTAGACTCTCATCCCAATTCCTACAATTGCCAGCGTGTAGAGAGAATATTTTACTTATGAATAAGCAAGTTGAATTACCAAAAAATTTGTCATTGTAATATGGTATTGATATGCTTATTAAGTACAAAATATCAGCCAACTCCATATCAAGTCTTAGCTTCCAAGCACTTGGTTTTCTATAATTTAAAAAACTATTGTAGCCATAATGGCATCAAAGAAGAACAAGAAAAGCATTACAATTAGCACTGCCGGGAATCTCGACGGTTAGTGCCTACAAAATTCCAAAACATATATAAATAGTCATTGTGTGCTTTCAATTACTTTTTTAAAGCTTTGTGGAGATATAAAAAAAGGCCCAACCTATAAAATATACCATGCTAGATCCAAAAAAGCTACAACTGCAAGGAAAATTCCTCCTATGATCCAACTTGAATCTGATGAAAGAAGATGATAATTCCGCGGGACACTTGAAACTGTTGATATAATTGTAGGGCCTTTATATAATGTGACAACAAATGCCCCTGCTATTGACACCACGGTGCCTAAGGACCTAGCTAGGCTGATTTTGCTTCTCCAATTGAGTTTCTTCATCCTGAATTTACCACTTTGATGTTCAATTAGTTAAGTTCAAAAGTGGTAGAAAAAAAATAAAATGGGGAAAAATTTAAAAAACCTCATGAAAATGAAAATAACCTCAGTTTACCCATTCTTTTGAAAATATTAGTAAAAAACCCCCCTAACGTCTGCCAAATGCAGTTTTTATTCAGATTTGAAGTGGTTTTTTGACAAAATCTATAAAAGACCAAAATACCCTTTTGCACTGTCATGGGAGAAAGTGAAAATGTTTGCTGGTGATATAATGATATGAAATGACAAATATACCCCTATGTAAGTCACTAAAGGACAAAAATAATTTCTGATTAAATTACAGACTCAACCCTTACAAATGACAAATTTGGCCCTGTATATGACCGTTACTACAACGGTAACAAACCCAAATTCTCTATAAAAAAACAACCAAATGGTACCTATTAACACACACACACACACTCATTCTTTCGATAAAAAAGGAAAAAGAAATACACACTCTTCATCCTCATCACAGACCCTCCTATCTGCTACCAATTCATAAACACATGCACACACAAACACACACACTTGATACCAGATAAAACACACATACTTCTCATCCTCATCATGCACACATTTTTATGCAACCAGTTTACAACACATACAGCTTGCTGCAAGTTCACAAACACACACTTGATAACAGTTGCAAACACACATACACACTTTGGTATCGGGTGAAACAAACACATACAGACTTTGCTACCAAATAAAACACACACACACACTCATCCTTTCAAAAAATCAAAAACATGCACACACACACCTTTCTGCTACCATTTCATAAACACACATACCCCTTGCTACCAGTTTGCAAACGCACACACATTTTACTACCAAAAAAATGACATCATTTTCAAGTTCATCAAGCAACATAAATGCAGAAAATCCAACATGATACAACATCAACAATATATATATATATATATCAATAGCATAATCAAAAACAAGCAAAATAAAAATCAATATATATAACATGATCCATTAACAATGTATATCAACAACCAAAAACAAGTCAAATATCAACAATACATCTATAAACAGAAAATCAAACATCTGTTACCGTTCTGTCTTACAAAAGTTTGCATAAATTTTGCTTTTCAATATATAAATATATATATCAATAGTATAATAAAAAAACAAGCAAAATAAAAATCAATATATATATATATAACATGGATCCATTAACAGTATGTATCAACAACCATAAACAAGTCAAATATCAACAATACACCTACAAACAGAAATTCAAGCATCTGCAATAATTATAGGCAATCAAACATATACAAATAGTATACATATACAAGGCAAAGCAAAATATTGTAGTATTTTTAAAGGTAGTATCATATTATGAAAAAAAATGCAGTATCATGTATAAATGAAATATAAAGAACACAAACAATATATATATGACAGTATCTCAATACCAAAACTGGATTTTTAGTGGTTTTAAAAACATGAAAAAACACTAATAACCAAAACTGATATTTCACTAGTTTTAATAACATGAAAAAACACTAATAACAGTATCTCGATACCAAATGTCTATTTTATAGTGGTTTTAAAAACATGAAAAAACATTTTCTATTATTTTATCAACAAACAATAAAAACTATTTCATTCTCTGTCACAAACAAAACCACTAATAATCAAATATGTAAGCTGTCAATTGCTACCACAAAAACCGTTTTATAAACTGCACTATAAACAGAAACTACATATATAGAACTAGTCAAAGCAAACACTGACAGCATTATACGAAACCTCACTATGAAAATAAGCAAAAATGAAGATTAAAAATAACAAAAATAGAAAATGACCAAAAATTGAACATTTTGACTCTTCATAATACCAAACCTCGATCTAATTTACCAAATATGTTATAACATTACGAAAACCCCAATTTTTTTTCAAACCCTAGCCCAAAAAACAACAGACATTAAAGTAAATCCATCAACCATACAACCATGCATGCATGTTCTAACAACACTTATCATTTACCAGGCACCAATTTTAATAAGTAAAAGCCCCACCTTCCCTTCTTAGAGGAGCAACGCCTTTTCGCACCTAGTCCAACCTTTTTCAAGTCACTTTCTATGGGTTAGAAGCAATGAACCTGATCAACCACCACCATCAAATGTCGATGCGTAGAAGTTGTAAGATTTTTTGGCGCGAAGTTAGGGTTCTCTTTACCAAACAATGGGACCACCACAGCAAAGAGGCATGGAAGGGTATGAGGGGTATGGAAAATCTAATGGAGAAAGTCAGGTTTATTTCTGTCAACTGGTTCACCTATTTCACCCATCAAATGTCACACGTGGCAATGTTTGAGTGGATCTTTTTAATTTTTATTTAATTTTATTAATTACAAACCAACTTTTGCATTCTAGTTGTATTCCATTGCCCCTAATCACATTTAATTACCTTTTCACATTTCACAAAATCGTTAATTTCTTGACCGTTTTATTGTTCCAATTGACGGTCGAACCTTTTTTTATTAATATTTTAAAACCAGTGGTGGTTTGATATTAATTTCAATTCTAGGGGATAAATTGATAATAACCTAAAAAAATATTATCTTAGCTTAGGGGTAGCAATTTGGAACCCGACATGACGGGTCGACACGAAACCGACATGATAATTACGAGTTAGGGTTGAGCGTAAACGGGTTGGATAAATTAACGGGTCAACCCGTCTAACCTATTAACTAATCGTGTCGGGTTAATCGTATCACGGGTTGACCCGTTAAATAAGGGTAAAAATGTAATTTGCTATGTAGATGGGCATTCATGTAATTTGAATGAGAGGTATTTATACTCTTCAATCTTTAAATTCCAAACCCTACCTATTTGTTACAGCCGCCGCACCCATCTACTCCACCAGTCCACTGTCCACCTCCACAACCGCCGCAATTCCTTCCGTCCAGCGTCTTGTTCAGTCGCTGCCACGCCAATCTCCTTCAGTTGTCGCCATGCATCTTCTTTGGTCGCCGCGCCGCACCTCTTTCGTCACCCATCATCTCCTTCAGTCGCTACCACTCGTCTCCTTCTGTCGCCGCTGCATCTTCGTTCGTCAATTGTCTCCTTTAGGTCGCCGCCAAGCTAATCTCCTTCAGTAGCTACGCCGTATCTCATCCGCACGTCGATCTCCTTTGGGTCGTTGCCATCCAACCCCTTTGGTCACCATGTCGTATCTCGTTCGTCACCCATCGTCTCTTTCATCACCCAACCTCGCCGATTTGCTTCGTCACCCAGCCACGCAGCACCCCACACCATTTCTTCATCTCGGGCGTGGTTCATTAGCTTCTAGTATGTAGTCATGTAGATTTGTTTTAGTTTTGATTTTTTTATTTTTGATATTGAAACTGTTTAGTGGAGATGTGTGAAATCCAATACTGTGATTGTATTAGTAAATAAGTGTTTCTCTTTGCAGAATACAAACATTATAAGAGACTTATGTATATTGATGTCCACGCTGGTATGCAGTCAGGAACTCCATCGAGACTCCTGCATATTGATGTAAATGAGAATATAAGAGAGTAATTTATTCTGTAATATTTTAGTCTGTAATTATAATTTATTCTGTAATCCTCAAAATGCAGAAAAATTTTGATATTGAAACTGTATTTTCTAACAACAGATCAACAATAATAAGTGTTAAAGATTTTTTTTTTTTTTTATATATATTAGAACTGTTACTAACGGGTTGATAACGTGTCGGTTAAACGAGTCATTAAATGGGTCATTAACGAGTTGATAAACAACCCGTAAATAAACGGGTTAATCGAGTCGTTTTCGTGTTGACCTGTTACGAATCGTGTCATGTTCGTGTTGGAGGGGTTCAACCCGTTTACTTATCGTGTCGTGTTCAGGTCGTGTCAAAAATTATCGTGTCGTGTTCGTGTCGTGTCCAACCCGACTCGTCAACCTGGATTGCCACCCCTATCTTAGCTTATGAATGATTGAAATAGTATCTTCTTAAGAAAGGAGAAAAAAAACCTAAAAATGATAGCAAGTATGAATGTAAAAGCTGAAATTTGGTTAAGCATGGCCATGCTAAGCGTAGCATAAATGTAATATAAACCAATATATGAGAAAATCAGAGATAAAATTCTGTAGGAAAAAAAATATTAGAGACACAAAAAAAGGGAAATCAACAACATTAAAGACTTAAATCAATCAACAGTTATATCTCCATTAAACACGGTTATAGACTAACATGCTTCATGGTTCCAATTTCCAAGCAAAACACAATTTGAATATTTTGAACTAAACCTATATGATGAGTTTGAAATTTTGAATTACCAACCCAAATACTGAAAGCAAGAAGACAATAGAGAAAAGTGGAGGACAGTCTGATCTGCCAACCAAAACAAGTCATTTAGGTGAACATTCAGTTATAAAAACGTAGTTTAAGAAAAAACAATTTTTAAGTATGAAATAAAAGAAGATAAAACCTGTGAATGACGAGGGAACAAATAAGGAAAATAAGGGTAGAGAGAGCATCAAAGTAAACAATAATAACATATTTATTGTTTCCTCTAAACATTGCTGCTTTCATTACTTTCATATTGAAAACTTGAGCAAAAAGTAATGTCACCATTCCCATCAATGAGAATAAGTTTTTCCTGCTATCCATAGCCATTACCAGCTCTCACTTTCTTAATATTAACTTTATCTTTTCAGGTATTATGGGTAGTATGAATGTTAGACCAAAAACTAAGCTATTACTAATCAACACTCTTGTTACTTTTCATGATGTATTTTAGAACAATTCTTACTTTTCTAACTCTTATTAATACTAAAAATATTTTTAATTACAATTGAAAATACCATAAATATATACTTTAATTACAATTGAGAACAACATAAATATATACATGAGCCAAACATCCTAATTTTAAATTTAAATACAACAGAAAATTTAGGAATATATATAACAAAATTCTTATAAAAGATAAAATTAATTTTAAAAAAAAGTATATTGACAGCTCTTCATCATGCTCTGCTTTAACCTCTTCATCAACATCTTTTAACTTTCTGACCTTATAGGTTTATATTGATATCGCCACAGTCTTGATTATTTAATATTGGAACTATGAAATAGTCGTACATGAAAAGAAATATCCATGTAACAACTAAAGTTACAATACTAATTAAAACAAAGCAAAGCCAATCTTTGAAGTTGACGTGATTTGTCTATCCATTGAGCAGAGCCTCCATGGATTTTTATAATGACCATCTGCTTCTATATCATTAAGACTCTCTATTTCTGCAGCTTTGTTTAACCACCTAAAAAAAAAAATTATCAAGTAATTCAATTACAAAACAACAACAATAATAATATTTAATAATAAAAAATGCTAATTGGTTCATTGTATTAGCAATAGGGGTGGGCATGAGCTCTTAAACAAGCCTCCATAAAACACCAAAGCCCAAAAACAAAAAGCGTCCAAAAAACAACAAAACCCAAAAGCAAAAAAGACCTCTACCCCCAAGCCCAAGACCCAGTCCCTGCCGTGCCACTACCCCCACTAGTTCAGTCCCCTCTTCTCTCTCCACCCCCAACCTCATTCTTTTCCTCTCTACATCTGCTAAAACCCAAAAAAACAGGACCTCCAGAAAACGCCCAAGCCCAAAAACAACCAGTCGCCATCGGTAACCAGTCACCACCATCCCCACCAGTCCAGTCCCCTCTTCTCTCTCCACCCCCAACCTCTCTCCCTCTCTCTCAAGCCACAACTACTGATAGCATCATCTCACCAAACCACAACCATCCACTGCATCATCACCAGTAGAAGAAGAGATCGACGTCGATCTCCTCCGACCGACGCACAAAAATCATATACATATTATAAACAAACGTATCATTATAAACATGTAGCTTCTTTAGCACATTCACCATTTTATAATTAAAAGTACAAAAAAATAAATAATAAACTACACAAAACAGACCTTTAAGTATTGTATTCTTCGATATCTTTTACATTTTAATGCAATAATAATTACTGAAATCCAACAAAAATGAAATGAAATACTCTATCTGATCATATATATATATACATATATGTCAAGTTCTATTACCTTGTTTACTTTCCAACTCCTCCCATTCCGAATAAGCGATTAGTTGTTGAATTTCCCACTAATTAAACACACAAAAATCTTGTAAGAAAGGACTACAAGAGAAATAAGATTCAAATAAAAGCTTATAAAAGCAAGCAATCTCTTAATACCTTTTTTCTCTTCTTCTTTGTCCCTCTCTCCATATTTTCGAAAATATGAGGCCTCGTTTGTTACACGGGATAGGATTGGATTATTTATATGGGATTAGATTGGATTGGATTGGATGGGATGAGATTGGATTAATTTAAATGCAATACCATGTTTGATGACATTGGGATAGGATAGGATTTAAATGAAATTTTGTAAGGACCGAAATGAAAATTTTCATATCTATTTCCATTTTCTTCATCTTCACGGTTTCCAGCCACTCCTCAGCCGCCGCCCCACCCTCCCCTCCCCCTCGCCCCCCAACCGTCGTCCCTCTCGTACCACCCCCAAAACCTTCCAAAACCACGCCATTTCCAGCGGCGAGACAGATGGTGGAACATAACGGAGGCATCGGTGCCCTGCAACAACGACGGAGACGACGTAAAATAACGGCGAAGACGACGCAAAACAATGGCGGCGACGACGTAATCGGTACTGGCACGAATCGGAGAAGATAGAGAAGAGACAAAGATAGACGACCTGACTTGGCGTAAATCGGTCTAAGGTAAGGGAGAAGAGAACGACGACGACGACGGCGGCGGCTGCGGAGGAGCTGGAGAAAAAGGAGGCAGAGAGAGCGACAGCAGATGTGGGATAAAATTAACCCAGCATTTCAATGGGTTACAATTAACCCATTAGAATGGGATAAAATGAGTGATGGGATAAATTTAGTGAATACACTTAGTGGCACCAAACATGGGTTTGGATAAAAAACTTGTCCAAACCCAGTCCCATCCCAGCAAACAAACATGGCCTGAGAGTCTGAAAACAAAGATTATCTGCGGGAGTTGGACAGTAGCTGCTAGGTTAACAATAAACAAGTTTATATAGAAGGCTAAATTGCATTAACTGCTTTGCTTTATCTATAATTGCAATGTACCCCGACATACTACCTTAATTGTACTGACATCCCTTTGGCCTCAGGCAGGCCAAATTCTGTGTCATTTTGGGCTCATCATGTCATGATACACGTCATGGGCCTCATGGCATATTTACATTTGGTAAAGGGGATCCATATTTGGATCCCTTTAAAATTGTGTGGATGGTTAGTTCAACCCATTAAATATTTTAAAAAAAACATAAATTGTGTAAAACAATAATATTGATGATGTATACACTTTTAATTTTTATTTGTGATAATATTACTTATTTCCACACAAACCATATAGTAGTCTATAATCAACGGCTTTTCACATTTTAGTGTTTCTGTTCTAGACAAACCGTATACTTGTTTGGTTTGTGATTTGAAATAAGAATTTGATCGAAAGTCAAACAAACATGTAGTGGTCATGATTGTTATTACAATTAGCTTCTTTTTCGATATCTAGACATCAATGGAAAACTATAATTATTTGCCATTGATTATCATTAATGGTGCACATGCTTAAGGTTTAACTATGTAATGCAAGAAACGTTTATTGGATGGAGATCGAAACACCAGGTTCTTTCATGCAAGGGCTACGGCTCGGAGGAAGAAGAATTTGATCACGCGACTGATGGGGGAGGACGGGGTAGTCGTGGAGTCTGAGGAGGATATTGGCAGAATTTTATGTGATTATTTTGAATAGAAGAGAAGACTGATGGTGCCTTTCAGAGAGAAGGAGGTCAAAAATGCCGTTTTTGCTCTGGGCCCGACCAAGGCCCCAGGACCGGACGGATACCAAGCCTTTTTTTTCCAAAAGATGTGGAGTGTGGTGGGGCAGGAGGTGTCTACAATCTGTCTCAAGATTCTAGAAGGGGAGGTTTCAATAAAAGCTTTTAACCGCACGAATGTGGTGCTTATTCCAAAGACAAAGAACCCGGAAAGAGTTAAGGATTTCAGGCCTATTAGTCTAAGCTCGGTCTTGTACAAAGTAATCACGAAGGTTTTGTCCCATAGGATGAAAGAAGTGCTCCCAAGTGTGATCTCGGAGAATCAATCTGCTTTTGTGCCAGGTAGGCAGATTTTTGATAATGTTCTGGCTTCCTTTGAGATGATTCACACCATCCATAGGCGTAAGAAAGGGAAGAGAGGATTGATGGCCATTAAACTGGATCTTAGCAAGGCTTATGATAGGGTTGAGTGGAGATTTCTGGAGGCGGTGATGCTGAAGATGGGGTTTCCATTAAGGTGGGTGAAGTTAATCCTTGAGTGTGTGTCCACGTCGAGTATAGCGTTGTTAATCAATGGGAAGTCGGTGGGGTGCATTCGTCCTTCGAGGGGAATAAGGCAGGGGTGTCCATTGTCCCCTTACCTTTTTTTGATGTGCGCGGAAGCTTTCTCAGGAGGGGTGGAAGAGGCTTAGGGATCAGAAGTGGAAGGATGGGGCCGATAGTTAGCCATCTCCTCTTTGCGGACGACAGCATTCTCTTCTGTAGGGCCTCGGTGGCGAACTGCCTCTTAATCAAAAAGGTATTGGGTTTGTATAGCAGGGGCTCGGGGCAGCAGATCAACTTGGAGAAGTCAGCTATTTGCTTCAGTGGGAATGTCGATGACGTTCTCAGAAAGGAGATCCTCATGGTGTTGGGGTTGGTGGCCGAGAGTAATCATAGACAGTATCTGGGTCTCCCCTCTCTGATTGGTAGGAATAAGTCAAGAACTTTTAACGAGATTGTAGACAAAGTGTGTAATAAATTAAAGGGGTGGAAGAGTCACTTGTTCTCACAAGGGGGGAAAGAGGTCCTGATAAAGATGGTTCTGCAAGCAATACCAACTTATACAATGAGCATTTTTCGATTACCTTTGTGTCTCTGTAAGGAAGTGGGGTCTATGGTGGCACGGTTCTGGTGGGGGTCAAAGGAAGGAAAACGGAAGGTGAGCTGGATTAGCTGGGAGAGGATGAGTAAGCTGAAGTCTCTTGGAGGATTAGGTTTCAAGGATCTTTCGCTTTTTAACCAATCCCTGCTTGCTAAGCAGGCTTGGAGAATCGTGGAAAATCAAAACTCTCTTGCGGCGCGTGTGCTAAAAGCGAAGTATTTCCCAAAAGGTGAGTTTATGCAAGCTCAGTCGAGGCCGGGGGAGTCTTATGTGTGGAAGAGTCTATTATGGGGGCGTGAGCGGTTGCAAAAGGGGTGGATTTGGCAGGTGGGGAACGGGATTGATATTGATGTCTTCAAGGATCCTTGGATCCCAAGACCGAGTTCCTTTAAGGTTGTGTCGCCTGGGAGGGGAGCTGCTCTGAAAGTGGCAGAGTTGATAGACCAGGATAGGCGTCAGTGGGATATCCAGAAAATAAATGAGACATTGCTTCCGGTTGACAGAGACAAGATTCTGTCCATCCTGTTGAGTTTTAGGGACATAAAAGATAGCAGAAGTTGGTTCTTTGATAAAAGAGGGCTGTTCTTAGTCAGGAGTGGGTATCGGGTAGCTTTTGAGGAGTGTTGTAAAGAGGAGGCTTCTTCAAGTGCCTCATCTGACCTTCAAAAATGGTGGATGACTCTTTGGAATTTGAATATTCCCCCCAAGGTAAAGATTTTCGTGTGGAGGGCATGTTTGGAGGCCCTTCCAACGAAAGCAAATCTGCTCGTTAGGAACATCATTCGGGAGGGGTTATATGAGGGATGTAGTGAGGTGGTTGAAACGGGCTACCATGTCTTGGTTGAGTGCACTGCGGCAGTGCGGGTGTGGGACTCCTTTGATATGTCGTTACGTGGTCTGTTTGCTGGATGCAGGAATATATTAGATGGGCTGGTGGCTGTGTCTAAGGTGGGGGGAGAGGATCGACTGGCTTGTGTGTGCATGGTGATGTGGGGTATCTGGGGATGCCGTAATTTCAATCTGCATAATGGAGGGCTTTTTGCAGGGGAGGATGTTGCTGGAAAAGCTGTGGGGATTCTGCATGAGTTTCAGAGTACCAGGAGGGCCATGTCTCTCCAACCTTCTCAAAGGACTGATTCTAGGTATGTGCGATGGAGTCCCCCCCCTGTGGGTAAGTTGAAACTGAATACTGATGTGGCGATTGGTAGAGGTAAGGGTTTTGTGGGGTTGGGTGCTGCTGTCAGGGATCATTTGGGTCTGGTGGTGTTGGCTGTGGCTAAAAGATGGCAGGGGGATCTCTCTCCGGAGTTGGGTGAATTCTTGGCTGTTAGAGAAGGGCTGAGAGAAGCTTTGGCTGCCGGGCTGAAGGTAGATTTTGTGGAAGTGGATTCCACTGGTGTAGCCTCTAGTCTCAATTCGTCTGATCTGTATAGGGGGGCTTCGGGGTGTCTGGTTAGTGATATTAAGGCTGTCAGTAGGGAGGCGGGTGTTTGCTTGTGTCAAGCCATCCCTAGGAATGGGAACCGCTTGGCTCATAGGCTTGCCTCTTTGGCCTTATCCTCTTCGGAGGTGCTGCGTTGGTTTAACGTCAATTCGAGTTGTATTTTCCCTCTGGGGGTTGTTTAATGAAATGTGTTTATGAATTTCAAAAAAAAAAAAAAGAAACGTTTATTGGCTGGAAAGGAATGATCAATTTTCCATTCAATTATGACTTATGATCCCACATGAAAAATGGTTTATTCTGTCAAGAATCACAGTTAAAGATGTTTTTAATTTTTAATTTTAAAATTTTTATAAAAATAATTAATTTTTATTAAAATAAAAATTATCGTTTATTTTTTCTTTAATACAATAAATATTATTAGTTTTAAGGCACTATCCTTTGTAGTTCTCTTAAACCAGACAAACCCAAATTTGGATGATTTTAATCCGTAAATGTGAAGGTTTAACTATGTAATGCAAGAAATGTTTATTGGCTGGAAAGGAATGATCAATTTTCCATTCAATTATGACTTAGGATCCCACATGAAAAATGGTTTATTCTGTCAAGAATCACAGTTAAAGATGTTTTTAATTTTTAATTTTAAAAATTTTATAAAAATAATTAATTTTTATTAACATAAAAATTATCGTTTATTTTTTCTTTAATACAATAAAAATTATTGGTTTTAAGGCACTATCCTTTGTAGTTGTCCTAAACCAGACAAACCCAAATTTGGATGATTTTAATCCGTAAATGTGAAGTCAAAGTTTTGATAGTCTTGAAAGGTCTTAATAATTCAATATCAATGATCAAATTATTAAGACAATAAAAACACCTAATAGGATTATAAGACCATGATAACCTTAGTCTTCAAAAAAATTAAGGAAAATCCTAAAAAACAATATGACGTATGAAAATATGTCTATTTTGTAACTTATTATTTCATATTTATTCGAAATACAATTTGATATTAATATAAATATCCAAAATCTTCCCTTGGAGGCATACAAAAATACGACAACACTTTTGACGGTCATAGAATCCGTTATGTTGATGTGGTTACCCATTTGACTTTGAGGGTAAAAAGGAAAAAGGAAAAATTATTAATTAAAATAGAAAAATAAAAATATATAATATTAAATATAAAATTATAAAAAAATAGATACTTTTATTTTTTTATTTATTTATTTTTTAAAAATGAAGCCATACCATTCCATCATTCTCTCTCTTGATCTCTCACAGTCTCACCTACCCCGCTCTCTCTTTTGCTCCCTCTCTCTACCTTCTTTTCCTTCGATCACTTTCTTCTTAAATCGATGATGATGATGTCAACGACGTAGTGGGTTTTGGTTGATGATTGGGTTTTTTAGTTCATGATTGGGTTCGATCGTGTCTTCAGTTTGAATTTTCAAGTTAATCACAACAGCAGTTTGCAGATGGGTCTCAGTGGTGATATGATGGGTTCAATAATGCGAACGACTTCATCATGTTGTCATAATTCATTGACGACAGCTGTTCTCTCTTATCCATGATAGTGTATGACCCGGGTGGGTCACTGATGGGTCTCCTATGGTGGAAATTGGAACTGGGTCTCTATCGTTGAAGACCCAATTTCGATCTCCACCGTGGAAACCTTCCACTGCCACTTACAATTTTTCTTTTCTTTTTTTTTTTTCCTGTTGATTGGATTTTTTTTTGTTATTGATTTTTGTTGATTGGTTTTTTTTAATGGCGTTAGCCGATGATTGTGGGAGATTGATGATGGTGAAAAAACTGAGGATGGGAAATCTGGATTGATTTTTACAGTCATAACAGATGAGAGGAGGTTAAAGGTGGTTGACCATGATGGAGTTCATACCCTAGATCCAATTTAGAAGCTCACTTTTTTAATTAATTTTTATATTTTTTTAATTTTGTATATTGATCTCCACCGTCCATGCATGAGATGGACAGTGGAGATTAGTTTTTATTAATATATAATTTTTTTATTTTTAAATATTATTGTTTGATTATTATATTTTTTAATAAAAAGGTTAGGGGGAAAAATGTCTTTTTAACTTAATCAAACTTTTATGTTAGATTGTAACGTGGGTTAAATTGAAAACTGACTCATTTTTGAAGTTTCAATTGAAAAATAACTCCCTTTTTTTGTAAATCTTTAAAGATTGACTTTTTTTTTTTTACAACAATACCCTTGATTACTCTAGACAATCACTACTGACCCACCATTTTTATGTTGTCACGATCACTATCTCTACCAAACTTTTCCTTTCATTCTCTCCCTAACAATCCTAACCCACCATCGCATCTCCTCACCGGCGCACCTCATCATCACTCCTCCACCCATCACTGTCCGAACCCACCGAAATACATTGAAAACCCGGCACACCATTGGTGTTCATTCTGTCCCTATCAACATTTTTCTCTCATCGTCACACCTCACTGATTCTTGACCTCCACCTACCATTATCCGAGTGCCAACATTGAACATTGGAAATCAACCCATACATCGTCATTCACTCTCTTTCTATCTAACCTTTTTTTTTTGTCATTCTCTCTATAAGAATCCCTAACCCATTGTTGACCTCACATCTCCTCTACCCACCACCGTCCGATTCTAAACAAAAGCTAACTCGTCCACAATCGAATATGCTTTTAGTGTCGATTCTCAGCTCTCTTCTACCCACCCACAGTCCATATGTATCTATTACGAATCTGAAACTGTCTGAAGAAGCAAGAATAAAAAGATGGAAGAAAAAGGAAGAAGTTAAAGGAAGAAGAGGCAAAAAGGTGAAGGAAGAACAAGCAACACGTTAAAACTAAGTGAGAGCTGTGATAGCCAAAAAAAAAAAACTCTGCAGTAAGAACAATTGCTTGTGGGGTGTTTTTATTCTAGTTCGTTTTGTGGTTATAGGCTATTTGTGAGCTAAATACTTTAATGTTGTTAATATTATTAACTTTGTGTTTTGAATTTTGTAAACGATTCCATTCATAATGTCTGATATGGTTATTGTGAACAGTGGATTGAATTTCAACCTATGGGTTTGGTTTTTGTTGAATAATTGATCAGGGTTGTGTTGGTTCGCAAATTGGAATATTTGTAATCAGTTGTAAACAATCCCAACACTAAGACTCCGATTCCTAACTAAGGCTAAGAATCAGAGCTCGAGTTAAGCTCTAATTATAACCTTTAGGTTAGGATTCGGAACCTTCAGGTCAACATTTGCAATGTAAGTAAAGAATTCGAACTCGTTTTCAACGTCGAGGATGGAATTTTCAATCTGGAAGTTAGGATTCCCAACTTTGAGGTTTGAATTTGTAACCTTCAAGTGGGGAATCCTACCTTACATGTTAGGATTCCCAACGTAGGTTGAACATTCCAACAGAAGTTGAGGTTGAATCCCAATCTCCAAGGTGGGATTCCCAACCTCCATAGTGGGATTCCTAATATGAAAGTGGGGATTCCCAACCTCTAGGTTGAGATTTCTAACTTAGGTTGAACATATTTTTTAAAGTTTAGGTTGAAACCTAATCTCTAGGATGAGATTTCTAACCTCTAAGTTAGGATTTCTAACCTAGTTTGAACATATTTTTCGAAGTTCAAGTTGAGATTTTCAATTTCTAGGTTACGATTTTTAATCTAGGTTGAACATTTATTCGAAGTCCAGATTTGGATTCCTAACCTATAGATTGAGATTCCTAATCTTTATAGCGGGATTCCCAATCTCCAGATTTGGATTCCCATCTTAGGTTGAATATATTTTCTAAAGTTCAGATTGAAACCCAATCTTCAGATTGAGATTCTGAACCTTCAAGTAGAATTTCCAACATCTAGAGTAGGATTTCTAATCTTCAGGCTAAGATTTCTAACCTTCAAGTTGGAATTCCTAACCTTAAAGTTGGGATTCCCAACCTCAAGGCTAGGATTCCTAACCTCTAAGGTGGGATTTCTAACCTTGAGGTTAGAATTTCTAACTGAGGTTGAACATATTTTTTGAAGTTCAAGTTGAAACCTAACATCTAGATTGGGATTCCCAACCTTTAGGGTAGGATTCACAACCTACATTAAAATCCAGACTGGAGTTTATGTTGAATACCAACCTTCAGATTAGAAATCCCAAAAAATTTTCAAAATCCCAATTAGAGTTTAGGTTAAATCTCAACCTCCAAAGTTGTATTCTCAACTTACTGATTAATATTCCCAACGCATAGATTAAGAATCCCAACCTTGAAGACATCATTGTCCTAATTGGAGTCCTAACCTTAGATTGAGAATTTTAGCTCGGGTTCAGGTTGAATATTCAACTCTAGTTTGGGATTGCAAAACCTTTAGGTTGAGATGCCTAGTCTAGGGCCAAAGTCTCTTAACTACATTGTCTATTCCTAACCTTTAGGTTAGAATTCACAACTGAGGTTAAGAATCTGAACGTTGAAATTGAGAATCATTAATGTCTCTATTAAAACCGAACTTTAAGGTTGAATTCTCAACCTCTAGGTTCAGAATGGACTGGTTCAGAATCCTAACCTAGAGGTTTTTTGCTTGGTATTTATCTTTATTAGGGTTTTGGTTATGGATATGATTTTCTGAATTGGTTCTTTTATATATGCATTGATTTGAAGAATTTTGGATTTGTTTAGAGTTGTTTTTCAGGTGTGAAATCATAGATGTTCTAACAAAATTGCATGAGTTTTATTTACTCTTTTATAGACATAGAAATTGTACCGAGATAATATATGTTATATTAGAGTTGAATCGATAAATGTGGTAAACAATTTTTAATACGTTCTTCTATAATTACAAGTTAATGTACAGATGGATGCTCCCATTACTTTCAAGATCACTGACTCCGAACATTTTAATTCAAAAGCGACATACTTCTCGAAATTGGGAGCCATTAAAGTGATGACTGAAAAGTTAAGTAAGGTGCAATTGGAGATGTTCAACACCTCATGCTTTTCTTTCACATGAATGAGCTTCAATTTTTCAGGCAGTTAGTGCATAACTTACTTCTCAGATAAGTCGAATGTGATAATTTGAATGAGTGGTGGTTTGCACTTCCCAATTGCACTGTGATTCGATTTTCTATACAAGAATTTGCATCGTCACAGGGCTAGATTATGGGCCATACTTGAAAGATGATTCTGCTAATGAATGTCAGTCCCATAAGACATTTAGTGAGGGAATGTTTAATGTTAGTGGCAAAGTTTTGAACAAAAGTTTGGACGTCACTTTTAAGAGTGTTTATTCGGACAATGATGAGGACATGATCAAACTTGTCTTGCTATACTTCTCAGAAATAGTGTTACTTAGGAAGGATCCAAAGAACCATATTCGAAGGGAGTATATTCGACTGTTGGACAATCTGAATGCATTCAATAATTACCATGTGGTCATTGCTACGAGATGATTTTAAGTTGCATGAAAAAGGATTTCAATAAAATGGTTGCCAACATGGGAAAACAAAATAAAGGGAATAAGTACAAGGCAGATACTGCGTTTTATTCTTTGTTTGATTTCCCATATGCACGATATACACCATCGTGTAATTCTTGATACGATGAATTCTTCAATAATAAAATTTCTTTGGTCTTGCCACCTTTGTGCATAATGGTTCCTCTCTTATTCATCTATTTATCATCATATTAAACTATAATTCAAATTTTATGTATGTCACTCAACCTATCAAATTAAGTCAATAGTGTGGTCAATATATATATCCAAACATTGATTTTTGGAGGTTTGTGATAAAATAGCACCACTACTCTCACAATCTCTCAAATAAGGTAACATATAATTTAATTTTTTTCTTTATATCAATTGCATTTATTTCAACAAAACAAGCACTTGTACACATTTCATGACAATTTTATTCTTTCATGTTAAATGCTATACAACTCACTATATTGATCGACAAAACCAAAGCTACCAAACATTGAATAAACACCATAAATGTGTAACAAATAGATGAAAATGTAAAAAGAAACCAAAAAATTAGAATTTATCACATTAAACACATTCATAAATGGAATACAAAACATATTCTAAACTCATTCAACAAAAACAATATCCTTTTTACGATGTTAGGATTCAACCTACACTCCAATTGTAATTTTCATCCTACATTGAGAATCTTAACCTAGAGGTTCGGAATCATAAAACAAATGTTGAAAATTCTAACCTGTAGGTTGGGAATCCTTCCCTCGAGGTTGGGATTCAACCTCAACTCCTATTGGAAACATTGGAACCTAGGTTGGGAATCCTAAGTTGGAGGTTATAATTCAACCTTAACTCTAGCTAGGATTTTAACCTAGGTTGGAAATCCTATCCTAGAGGTTGGGAATCCCACCCTCAAGGATGGCTTCCAACCTCAACTTTTATTGTGATGTTCAAGCAAGGTTGGGAATTCTAACATCAAGGATGAAATTCTCAACTTAGAGGTTATGATTCCTAAACTGCAAGTTAGAATTCTCAATTTAGAGGTTAGAATTTTCAACCTCTAGGTTAGGATTTTTAACTATGATATTAGGAATCCCATCCTGAAAGTTGGGATTCAACCTTAACTTCTGTTGAAATGTTCAATTAAGGTTAGGAATCCTAACCTTAAGGTTCAGATTCTCAACCTAAAAGTTAGAATTTCTAACCTACAGGTTGGAATTTTAGGATTTTCAACTTGAAAATTAAGATTCCAGGTTGGGGTTCCTAACCTCGACATTGGGAATCCTATTATGGAGATTGGGATTCAACCTCAATTTCTATTAGGATGTTCAACCAAGGTTGGGATTCTCAACTTGGAGGTCAGAATTCCCAACCTACAGGTACGGATTCTCAACCTTAAGATTAAAATTCTCAACCTACAAGTTGGGATTTCTAACATCAACGTTGGAA
Source organism: Dimocarpus longan (assembly GCA_022984855.1). Classification (NCBI taxonomy): domain Eukaryota; kingdom Viridiplantae; phylum Streptophyta; class Magnoliopsida; order Sapindales; family Sapindaceae; genus Dimocarpus; species Dimocarpus longan. The sequence goes on from CM041021.1 coordinate 2,687,600, forward strand.
ATTTCATCGTGGAGGTTGGGATTCAACCTTAATTAGGATGTTCAACCTATGTTACATGTCTTAACCTCCAAGGAGCTTGGGAATCTCACCTTGGAGGTTACGAATCCAAACCTTGAGGTTGAGAGTGGTAACCTTCAAGTTGGGAATCCCACCCTCAAAACTTCAATTGCAGTTAGGATTTTTAACCCATATTGCAAATGTCGACCTGGAGGTTCGGAATTCCAACTTTTACATTAAGACTCCACCTTAACCTAAGCTCCGATTCTCAGCCTCTGTTAGGAATCCCACCCTCAAAATTGGGATTGTTTTCAACTGATTATAAAAATCTCAATTTGTAAACCAACACAACCCCAATCAATTATCCAACACAAACCCATATGTTCAGATTCAACCCACTGTTTACATTACCATATCAGACACCATGAATGGAATCGTTTATAAAATTCAAAGTATAAAGTCGATAACTGTTATGGATATTTTTGGATCATTATTGGGTCATTGTTGAAGGACTAATTAAAGCCTAAGATCCTCATAGGAAGCCCAGAACAACACATGGCCCAAGGCCGTCTAAAAGGAAAGGACCATTCCTTTTGGCTAAGGCACAACTCGTTGAAGAAATCAACATATCAACTAAGTGGTTACCAGCTCGCGGAAATACCCAATTCATCAGACAACGTAGTAGAGAGCCCATTCGGGGGATAAAATATGTAGTCCGCCAGAGAAAGAGTCAAGTTCGGCATACGCCAGATCATCCGAAATAGAGCTCGTCAGTTCTATGAAAATGAATCCATCTCACCAGTAGTGACGATGCAGGCCGATTACTTCGCCTATCCCCTGTTCTGCTCACCAGACGATAAAGATCGCCAGGTCGTAGAGCCACAATGTAGGATCAGTATTCAGAGACAAAAATCATGGATCCCAGCTCGCTCAGACGAACTATTGTCTAATCCAGCTTGCCCAGAGTAGATCAGATACTGTCAGAGCTGTCAGAGTAAAAGTCTCGCCCACGCCGTTCCTTGCCATCCACACCATTTCCGTCAATAATTACAGCATGTATTACGACATTCTTACCTAATCCGCGTGGATTAACCGCCTAATGCAGACTTTAACCCACTTGGTCTGATAAATGTCAGACACATTAAAGATATGTATTAAATATAATTCATCATTACAAAGTAAATAATTGCACATTACTGTAGCACCTCTCCACCCTATAAATAGGAGAAGATCCCCATTGTAAATAACAGACAACATTCTCTGAAGAGTACACTTACTCTGCAGACATAGTAAAAAATCACAGTGGACGTAGGCAAAAATACTTTGGGCCGAACCACTCTAAAAACCTTTTGTCTAGTGTTCTTCCTCTCTCCCTTTCTACTGTTTCTTTTATGCATTTTACTTCATCCACAACATAAACCGTAGTTTGGGCCGAAAGAATTTCGTCGGCTAATTCCCAACGTCAACAATAACCTTAATAACAACAAAGTATTTACTATGGTAATTATATATATCATTCCAAAATTACTATGATAATTATAAATCTGTTTATCATATCATTTAAGTATTATTTTTAAGTAAATTTTTGGAAAATATATCATTATTATATGTATATGAGTAATACTATACTTTTCAAATATTTTATTTAAATTTATACTCAAATGATATATCATGTAAGTTATCAAAATTCTATTAATTATCACATCATCTCATGATTTATAAGATGTTAATAACTCACATGACATGCTAAGAATCTAACATTACTCTCTCTATATATAGTACTTCTACCATCATCATTTTTTAATTTTAAAAAACCCACTATGAATAACATTATAGTTTGTTTCTCCATTTAAGACGTATTCCTGCATCAGATAACAAAACGACACATTGCAACATATTGACATTCTAAACACATTCACTAATAACAACTACTAATACAATCTAATTTTTACATTCTAATCATACCCACAAAACCACACATAAAATACACCAAACAGCCACAACCCATTTGCAATAGCCTAACCTCGGTTTACATTATCATATTTGGATACTCAAAGCAAGTAAAACTAGTCAAATAAACTTACCACCCCAAAAAAAAAAAAAAAAAAAAAAAAAAAGAAGGCAGTTGTGGGCGTAGTACTATGTCGTCTAAAAAATCATAGATATTGGCACAATCTCACTCATTCCTTCTTTTGTTGGCCATAGAAAGAGAGAAGAGAGGTTAGGCGTGTAAAGTGAGAAGAGAGTAAGATGTGAAAAGTAAGAAGAGAGTGAGGTGTGGGAAATGACAAAATGGAGGACTATTGGGCGGAAGAAACTGCTGCATAGCAAAACACATTGCAGCTTATAATGTGACTCCCATTTCATTAAGGGTAATTTTGTCCATTAAAAGTTATTTTTGTAAAAATCTAAAAAAAAAAAAAAATTGTTTTTCAAGTTAACCTTTCAAAATGGGTCATTTTGGACATTTTCTCTTGTAACTTTTGTATTTTGGATACAAATAAATTAATGGATAGTAAAAGGATCTTGTTTCATATGTCAGCGGATTTTTGGGATTTTCCCAAAAAATTATAAATTATAAATTATTTTATATTCTGCAGTATGATCTTAGCAAAGGAATCTTGTCAGTCCTTTTAAGCTTGTCCTCCTGCCATTGGAACTAGACAATTGCCTATTATGTCACTTGCCTTACCTGGAATGACATTTCCCCACATGACATGCAAGTTTGTTTACTAAAAAGGGAACTTGATTCCCTTTTTGATAATCAAGTTCCCTTTACTAATTGAATAATAGAATTTATGTAATTTTTTTTTTAATAAAAAGTCATTCTCTTTTAGGCATCGCAAAAGCAACATCGACTCTTCTACGCTTATGCTCAATTTGAAATCTCTGACCTTGACGGCAATGTAATTTACCCATACAAGATCATTTATATTGGATCGAGAAGATTATAAGCATCAAAAAGACAAAAGAAAATTCGCCCAGTAGAAGAGAAACGGAGATGTTTCGCTATTGTCAAACCTTTGTTTTCTCATATACAATACCAATGAGGAAGGATAGAAGATGTTGTTGCAATTTTCATGAACTCTAATGTCGTATGTGATTTTTCAAATTGCTACTAAGTCAGAGATATACAAACAAAACAGTTTCATCAAGCATTTACAAAAACAGCTAGCATCCTAGACAAACTCATTACAGCACACACCTGATGATCTAGAAAAAGATGTTGTTGCAGTTTCATGAACTCTAATGTCATATGTGATTTTCGAAATTGCTACTAAGTCAGAGATATATCCAAAATAAAACAGCTTCATCGAACATTTACAAAAATAGTTAGCATCCTAGACAAACACATTACAGCACACACCTGATGATCTAGAACATTGATTGCATGTGGTTAATGTTTTAGATCTCTAAGTGGCCGTTTCGTCAGCCTTGAAGTAATCGTGACATTGTTGCCCCTAAAAAAAAAGTACGAAATTTCTTTCTTTTTCTTTGATAGGAAACAAAATAATTTCATAAATTTCTAAAACAATAATACATTGAAAATTAATTATCCAAAAACAAAAATCATAAACATATTATAAACAAATGTATCATTACATACACATAGCTTCTTTAGCACATTCACCATTTTATAATTAAACGTTCAAAACAAGAAACAATAAGCTACACAAACAACCCTTTAAATATTTAGATCCATATTTACATTTGGCAAAGAGGATCCACATTTAGATCTCTTTAAAATTGTGTGCATAGTTAGGTCACCCCATTAAATACTTTTAAAAAACATAAATTATGTAAAATAATAATATTGATGATCTATACATTTTTAATTTTTATTTGTGATAATATTTATTAGGGGTGGGCACTACCATGTTCGGATCGGTTCCTATTGGAACCGACCCGAACATGATAAATTCGCGGATCGCCACTTTTGGATCCGAACATGGTCCGAAGAGGGAGAGGAACCAACCCGAACCGAACACCCAGTGTTCGGATTGATTCGGATCGGTTTCCATGTTTGGGCCCAAATTTGGGCTTCATTTTTTGGGCCAAAATTTTTATTAATTTTTAATTGTTTTTGAGTCCATTACTGTTGAACCTTTAAATTTAAGTGTTTTTGGATTCTTTAAACTTACTTTATGTTGTGGATGATACCAAAAAAATTAAATGGATAAAGAAAAATATTAGATGGATACAACATACTAAGAAAAAAAATATAGCAACATAGTAGACATAAAAATACAACATAAAGTAAACAATTCCAAACTCCAAAGATTAGCTCTAAGTCCAACTCCAACCAATCGAAAATTAGCTCCAAAGTTCACACACCTTTGAACCTAGTCATTCAAAACAAATTTATTAGCACATAAACACTAAACAATATATATAATAAATGAACAATGATATTCAAAATAACATAAACTATAAAATCTTACCATCAAATTTTAAAGCAAATCCAAATTATCCAATGAAGTTGAAACTTCATTTGCTGCTGCATTGAAGGACACTACATGAAGAAATAAGTTAAATCAAATAATCAAGTAATATTTATATAAACATAAGCATAAAACATAAAATATGAATGTTAAACTAAATTATAAACTCACTGGTTTCAATGGTTTCGTAAAACTGAATATTTGCAACACTATTGTCTTCATATGCCGCATGCTCATCTACATTAACAACTTCGCGCTTTGGGTGTAAAGCAGTCAACCAATTTTGATAACAAATCATTCCCTCTACAATTTTAGGAGTTAATGAACTCCTAAATGGATCTAGAATACGACCACCCGTGCTAAAAGCGGATTCCGACGCCACCGTTGAAACTTGCATTGCCATCACATCCTTTACTATGCTTGCCAAAGTTGGGTATTTAGTACAAGAATTTTTCCACCAATGCAACACATTAAACATCTCATTATCCACAGGTTCACATTCTTCCAATAAATACAAATCTAATTCAGTCTTTTTCTCCACTCTCGCATTCCGTTGTTTTTGTTTGATTGCCCATAATTTATCTGCTAAAGCCATGTCTGCTTTGCGAGTTTGAGTCTTCTGACTATCAGCACGAAGCACAATCGAATCACCACTACGATTATCATCTTCTTCCCCACTAGACTGCATTGATTTATAATAATCAAACAACTCTTCCAACAACCTTCTTATTTGTAAGGTAATGGATTGTGCTTCTGTCAAAGGATAAAAAGTCTCCAATCGATACTGGATATAATCCAATTTGAACATAGGGTCAAGCACTTTCGCTACCAACAACATCATATTAGTTTTATCCAACCCTCCCCAATACTTAAAAAACTTTTGCCTCATGTTAGAGGCAATCCTAACCAGAAGCGGATCAGATAAACCTTCCAACTCAACAATTGTTTGAAATATCGAACACCAATTTGAAAAATATTCATTTGCTGTCACTCGCAAAGAAGCACTAAATGTCAAAGTAATCTGATAAAAAGTCCGCAAGAAATCAACAAATACCATGGAACAGTCCCAATGCTCCAAAGAAGGTGGTCCAACCCGTTTTTTCCCGTCTTCATTTTCTGCAAAGTAGCTAACATAATACCCATCCTCCTCCTCCAATCGGCTGAAAGCCTTTTTCAATTTGTTAGCACTATCTAACATCAAATATGTCGAGTTCCACCGTGTAGGACAATCCATACATACCAAACTCAACTGCCCAAGCTTCTCATCTTCAACACATTTTTTAAACCTCGCCAATCTACTAGGAGAAGATCTAACATACTTCACTGCATTTCGAATGGCTGCAATTGACTCGTGGATATCTTTCAAACCTTCACCCACAATCAAATTCAATATATGGGCACAACATCTAACATGCAAATATTTTCCTCCTAAAATTGTTCCATGCACATGCCAACTATTTAATTTTCGAATCAAATAGTTTAAGGCAACTGAATTTGCACTTGCATTGTCAACAGTAATGGCAAAAACTTTATCAATACCCCAATCAAGCAAAACCCTTTCAATACACCTCCCAATTGATTCCCCTCTATGATCTTCTATTGGAGTGAAACTCAAAATCCTCTTCTGTAACTGCCACTCATTATCAATAAAGTGAGATGTCACAACCATGTAATTAATATTTTGAATCGAAGTCCAAGTATCTGTGGTTAGACAAACTCTCACTTTACTTTGTTTGATCTTTTTTTTCAATAATTCCTTCTCACCAACATATAATTTGTACACATCTCTCACTAGTGTTCTCCTAGATGGTATTTCAAATCGAGGGCACAATGATTCACTATACCTTCGAAATCCCTTGTTCTCCACAAATCTAAATGGCAATTCATGTTGTACAATCATCTCCACCAATCTTTTCCTACATTCATCTGGATTAAAGGAATATGTAGTCAAATTACTACCATATCCTTCTAAAGTTCTTTGCCTCCCTAATGTTTTTTGGGTGAGATCTATTTGTTTAGCTTTGAGTACCTTACACCTAAATTTAATATGTTTGTTCATGTTTGTGGTCCCATTAGAGAAGGAATCACAAACATATGAAGCTCCACAATGTTTACACCTAGACCTTCTTTTCCCCTCACGGATTTCATAAATCTCAAAATGATCCCAACAATCTGCCTTAAGCCTACTACTACTTTCACTCTTCTTCTCTATTTTTTTACTCACCCCAAGATCATGCTTTTTTACAACCGAACTAACTCCATCATCATCAAATTCAGACCCGGAACCGCTCACAACACTTTTTCCCATCTATTCACAACAACAACAATACATAATGAATAATAAAACTAATTAAACCACAACAAACACAAAACAACAAACAAGATTCAAACGTCAAAACAACAAACCACAACAGTCAACAGTTATTTAACATGTACCATTTTTATCAAAACAACAAACGTCAAAACACCAATTTGACTCAACACCTCAAAAGCCACTAAACATGTAAAAATCAAGATTAAAGCAGCAAAATAAGAACCTGATGAGTACACTTACGAGTTGCAGGTTTTAGTGACTGGGGCTGCCAAGGATGAGCGTCGGAATAGGAATATCAAGCTGGTTACTACTCTGCATCAATGTCCAATACAGATTGATGAGTAAAACTGTAAAAAACTTAAACTAACATACTGAAATTGTAACAGATTTGAAATGTCAAATGTATATCAGATTGATGAGTACCGAGCTGGTGATGGCCTGACGGGGACTTGTGCTTCACGGCCACGGCTTCAGGTGATGGTGACTGTGAGAAGAGCTGACGTGAATCACGGTGACGCCGACGAGGACAACAGATTGACAGCCACGACTACGACAAGTACTCCACGGCGGCGATAGAGGCGAGAAATGAAAGATGAGAGATGAGAGGGGGCTTCACTGCGACGATGTCAACGAGGACAAGCTCGGCCACGGTCACGGCAAGAAGAAGGTGATGGCGTCGACAGCAACGGTCACGGTTAAAACCTTAGAGGTGACAGACGGCGCCGACAGCAACGGCAACGGCAATAGAGACGAGATCGGGCCACAGCAACGGCAACGGCAACAGAGACGAGATCGGGCCACGGCAACGGCAACGGCAACAGAGACGAGATCGGGCCACGGCAACGGCAACAGAGACTAGATCGGGCCACGACAACGGTAATAGAGACGAGATCGGGCCACCGCAACGGCAACAGAGACGAGATCGGGCCACCGCAACGGCAACAGAGACGAGACAGGGCCACGGCAACGGCAACAGAGACGAGATAGGGCCACGGCAACGGCAACAGAGACGAGATGTGACGGCCGGCGAGCGATAGGAGGAAGAAGGGGAAACGGCGCGACGCGGCGACAAGAACCAGCAGCAACAGATCGGGTTGCCGGGTTGGAGTCTTTTTCAGCTAGGGTTTGAGATTTGTGTGTGATATTATAAAGGGACATGTGAAATTACGCTTGTACCTCTGTTCACGGGTCGGTTCGGTTTTGACCCTATGAAACCGAACCGATCCGTCAAACACCATGTTTTTTATTTTGTTGACCCGAACAGCTTAATATTTAACATGGAATCCGACCCGAACACCCACGGATCGGATCGGATCGGGTCGTTCGGATCGGTTCCATGTTTTGGTGCCCACCCCTAATATTTATGATTTCAAGACAAACCATATAGCAATCTATAAACTGCAGTTTTTCATATTTCAGTATTTCTGTTCTATAGCAGCATGTCTGCAGTCTTTTCAATGTATTTTATTATGATTACTTATTAAGGAAATATTTATATGAATATTTTGGATGGTTTGTGTTAGGGTAATATGCCCTAAGAGCTTGTAATTTGTAAATATTTAAATTAAATAATAAATAAAATATATTTATTTTATTCAATTCATGTGCATTTATGAAATGTTTGTTTCATACAAATATCATGTAATATCCATTGTTACTTATGTAGTCTTAAACTAAGTATATGAGTGTTATATATAAGAGGATTTAGTTGAGATCAGTAATCTAAAGAGTCCATAGAAAGCAAACAAAGCTAGATACTTTATTTATGATAAATCTACAATTACGGTCCATTTTGTATTTGATACAATGATCTTATCCGGGATCGTTCATGTAGCGACATGAAAATGGAGGCACCTTATATAATGGAGATTATATAGGACTGGATCATGATAAAATGAATTTCTTATTAATATCCGTTAAATAAAGAAATTCATATTTATCAACTAAATGATCATATATGGATTAATCTTAATCCTGAATGTTTTATGGACTCCTATTTGTTGAGTCATATCTTTTGATTTACATGGGTGAGACTGTTATAGATTTACGGTCAATAAGTTTTGTACTTTGGAGATGTGATTTAATAAGTGGCTGGGAACATTCTACATGATAGTGAAATCCACTCCTTCTTGCGAGAAGTAGATGAGTAGTTTCCTTAAGTGTTGATTCAGGTCTTGAATAATAAAAGGGCTCGACTTTCTATTTGTAAATAAATGAAAAAATAAATTCATAAGTTGTTATGAATATATTATTCATTAGAGAATCAATAGTGTTTAATGGAATAAGATATAATTAGAGAGGTATAACGAACTTTAATGACCTAGCTCTAATTATGAACAACTCGTGGAAGATCGAACCATATGAAATGATTAAATCAATGAACATTGAAAATTCAGATTATATAAAACATCTATAATTTTGAGAGTGTAATATTAAGTTTTTAGTGGAGTAACTTTAAGGTTAATAATAGTGAATTATTTAATTAAAAAGTTTAATTAATAATTTCGATATTATTGGAGCTCAAATTGTAGGTCCATTTGTTCCCCTCGCTAGTTCACAACCACAAAAAGAAACAAAGAGAAGAATATAATTGGATTGTCCAATTATAAATGTACATACAATTTTATGAACACGTTTACGAATAGTTTAAATAATTTGATTATTTAAATATAAGTAATTATTTAATTAATTGTTAATTATTTAATTATTTGTAGAGATTAAAAGTTTAATTTTAAATGGTGTAATTAAATTATATATGATTTATAATCATTTAATTTAATGAAAAATCTTTTAATTGATGGAAATGGTAATTTAATTTAATTGGAATTAGATTCTATATTAAATTAGATTAAAGAAGTTTTAATTTAATAGGAATTAGATTCCATGTTAAATTAAAAATAAAGAATTTTAAACCAATAAGAAATTTGATTCCATATTAGATTTGAATTAAGTTTTCCAATTTAAATAGGAAATTGTATTCCTTGTTAAATTAAAAAACTCTAACTTACCATTATAAAAGGGTATTATATGTTGGTAACAAGAGTAGGAGAATTTTTGGTTACTTGAATAAAAAACTTCTATTAATTAAAAACACCATATTTCCCCATCTCAAAAGAAATCAAGAAAATCATTTTTTTTTTTATTTCTACATAATAATCTTTTATAAAAAGATTTCGTGATATAATTCTTCGAGATTGTGCTCATACACAGTTTCTTTTGTGAAGAGTCATAGTAAGGAAGATCGGGTGGTGAAGAATTTGCGAATCAAAAGGGATCAATTCAATCTTCATGCAAGGTAAGATTCAATCTTATTAATTTAATTATTGAATTGTTATTACTAGCATCGATCGAACGTGTTTTTATTTGAATTTTTTTTTTAAAAATACACGTTTCCGTATTAAATTCAAAAATCAACTTTTCCTTCAGTTTGAGGTTTGGTATATATAAGCTTTTAATTTGTTAATGTACTTTTTGGAATGTGAAAACACTTATCAAAGAATTTGTTTAACAAAATCTCTATTGATCTGGCGATTGCTTGTTTGGTTTGTGAGTTAAAATAAGAATTTGATCGAGAGTCAAACAAACATTGTAGTAGTCATGATTGTTATTACAATTAGCTTCTTTTTCGATGTCTGGACATCACTTGAAAACTATAATTATCTGCTATTGATTATCATTAATGTTGTACCTGGTTAAGGTTTAACTTTGTAATGTAAGAAAAGTTTATTGGCAGGAAAGGAATGATCAATTTTCCATTCAATTATGACTTATGACCCCACATGAAAAATGGTTTTATTCTCTCAAGAATCACAAGTTAAAGATGTTTTTAATTTTTACTTTTAAAATTTTTATAAAAATAATTTTTTTTTTTTTTTTGTTGAAGTAAAAAATAATTAGTTTTTATTAACATAAAAATTATTGGTTCTTTTTTATTATTATTCTTTGATACAATAAAAATTATTGGTTTTAAGGCACTATCCTTTATAGCTCTTCTAAACCAGACAAAATGATTTTAATATGTAAATGTGAAATTTTGGTCAAAGTGTTGAGTCTTTAAAGGTCTTGATAATTCAACAACAATGATCAAATTATCAAGATAGTAAAACTCGTAATAAGATTACTAGACCATGATAACCTTAGTCTTCAAAAAAAATTAGGGAAAATCCTAAAAAACTATTTGACGTATGAGAATATGTTTATTTTATAACTTATTGTTTCATATTTATTCGAAATACAACTAGAGATTAACATAAATATCCAAAATCTCATCCTGGAGGCGTACACAGAATCTGTTATGTTAACAAAGTTGACCATTTGACTTTAAAGACAAAAAGAGAAAAGCAATGAAAAATTAATTTAAAAAAAATAGATAATATTAAATATAAAATTATAAAAAAAGGAGATATTTTCATTCTTTTTTTTTTTTTTTAAATGAAGCCAGACCATTCCTTCCTCCTCTCTCTTACTCTCTCTCGATCTCTCACAGTCTTACCTACCCCGCTCTCTCTTACTTCCTCTCTCTCTCCTTTTTTCCTCCAGTCACTTTCTTCTCCGATCAATGATGATGATGGTTTTGGTTGATGATTGGGTTTGACGACATCTTGGGTTTGAATTTCTAAGTCAGTCACGACAATGGTTTGCAGGTGGGTCATGGTGGCGACATGATGGGTTTAATGGTGTGAATGACTTCATCATGCCGTCACAATTCGTCGATGACAACTACTCCCTCTTATCTATGACAGCACATGACCTAGGTGGGTCTCCGATGGATCTCCCATGATGGAGATTGGAACTAGATCTCCACTACTGAAAACCGAATTCATGTCTCTAACGTGGAGACCCTCCACCGCAACTTACAATTTTTTTTTTTTTCTGTTGATTCGTTTTTTTTTTATTAATTTTCGTTGTTTTTTTTTTTTTAATGGTATTTACTGATGATTGTGGGAGATTGATGATTGTGAGAACTAAGGATGAGAAATCTGGATTGATTTTTAGAGTCATGGCAGATGAGAGGAGGTTGAAGGTGGTTGATGATGATGGAGTTCATATCCTGGATTCCAATCTAGAAGCTCATTTTTTAATATATTTTTTTATTTTTTTAATTTGTGTGTTGATCTCCACCATCCATGCATGAGATGGACAGTGGATATCGGCTTTTATTAATATATAATTTTTTTATTTTTAAATATTATTTTTTGATTATTATATTTTTTAATAAAAATGTTAGGGGTAAAAATGTCTTTTCAATTTTAATCAAACTTTGATGTTAGATTGTAACTTTTGTTGTATTTTGGATAAAAATAAAACAATGGGTAGTAAGAGGACATTGTTTCATATCTTAGTGGATTTTTGGGATTTTCCCAAAAAATTTAAATTACAACACGTGTCATTATATTCTTTTATATTCTGCAGTATGATCTTAACTAAGGAATCCTGTCAAGCCAGTCCTTTTAAGCTTGTCCTACCATTGGAACTAGTCAGTTGCCTATTATATCACTTGCCCTAGTTGGAATGACATTTCCCCATATGACACACAAGTTTGTTTACTAAAAAGGGAACTTGATACCCTTTTTGATAATCAAGTTCCCTTTGCTAATTGAATAATAGAATTTATGTAATTTTGTTACTATGTCCTCAATTAATTTTTTTTTTTTTAAATAAAAAGTCATTCTCTTTTAGGCATCGCAATAGCAACACTGACTTTTCTATGCTTATGCTCAAATTGAAATCTCTGACCTTGACAGCATCATAATTTACTCATACAAGATCATTTGTATTTGATCTAGAGGATTAAAAGCATCAACAAGAAAAAAAAAAATATAATAATAATCTGCCCAGCAGAAGAGAAACGAAGATGTTTCGCTATTGTCAAACCTTGTTTTCTCATATACAATACCACTGAGGAAGGACGGAAGATGTTACAGTTTTCATGAACTCTAATGTCGTATGTGATTTTCTAAATTGCTACTAAGTCAGAGATATATACAAAACAAAACAGCTTCATCAGGCATTTACAAAAACAGCTAGCATCCTAGACAAACTCATTACAGCACACACCTGATGATCTAGAACATTGTTTGCATGTGGTTGATGTTTTAGATCTCTACCTTGTCGTTTCATCAGCCTCGAAGTAATCGTGACATTGTTGCACCTACAAAATAAAATTTAAAAAATTGTACGAAATTTCTATCTTTTTTTTTTTTTAAGAGAAAATGTACATAATATTATAATAACCATTTTTTGATGGTCAACTTGAAAAACAACTTTTTTTCAAAATTCTTACAATATAGACCTTTAATGGACAAAAATATCCTTAATGAGACGTGGCGCCCAAGCAGAGAAAATGTTTGGTTGTGTAGTAGTCTCTTTCCTAATAGCTCTCTATTTTGTCACTTCCCACATCTCACTCTCTTCTTACTTACCACATCTCATTCTCTTCTCACTTTCCACACTCAACAAAAGATGGAGTCACTCACCTTGTTGCCAACATCTCTCGTTTTTTGGACCGTGGCTCTCTTCTTCTCACTTCCCATAGCTGGAAAGAGGGTACGACAGTGGGTTAGGATTCTTAAAGAGAGAGAATGAGAGAAAAAAATTAGATAGAGAAAGAGTAAATATAAGGACCCGCCCTGAGTCTTCCTGAAACCCGATGGGAGTCCCATAACACCTCGATGGAAGTTAGTCGAACCCTCATTCTGGCTTGAAAGGGCCTCGTGGAGGTACGGCTCCCACTTTAAATTTATTTTCTACTGAAAATAGATGGAAATTTTTTTTTTCTAGTGTATATTTGCAAAATAGAGTTATTAAAATTTTTGACAGTACAACGGCTATTTTTCTATAAATTTCACTCTACAAAAATTTACAAAAAATTTGTATACTTCTATAATAACTAAATTCTCAACTTTTGAGTCTCAAGCCCTCTTTTCCTTTTTTCACAATCATGCTTTCAATTTAAAGTACAACTTAAAAATCATTTAATTTACACAAAAAACATGATGTACAAAATATGCTTTTTAAAACATAAACTGCTAAAGTATATATATCTTTCAAAAATGATATTTACAAAATATACATAAAATATTAAGTAGTTATATACACATGATATTTTAAAAGTAAACAAGTGCGGTGGCATCGTGTCCTTAGCTCACATATATGTTCGACGGAGTGCCTTCAGTTGGATGGCCCAAACCTACACCTGAGGAGGATTTGTTTTCAAAAATATAAAAAGAGTAGTGAGTATTTAAATTCAGTGAGTGGGTAAATTTTTAAACTATAATATTTGCTTTCTAATTATATATATCCTCCCAAAATAGATTGGAAAACTAATAATTTCTTACTAATCATTATAAAACTTTAAAACTGGCATAAAACATATAAACATTACTGTTCAAAATCTAGTAATAAATTTCATAAAACATAAATTTTTCTTGTTTTCTAAACCTAACATCTAATTACGTGGTTCTTATTCTAAAGCTTGCCTTACAAGGTAACTCAGAGAAACTCATTCTTACGTGATGGTACGTATACATATCACTAGAACTACGTAATGCTACCATGTGTAGTCGCAGATGTGGGAACTCTGGGATTGCGATTCCCCCCGACATCAGACAAATCTACACTATGATATACATACAAAGGGCGAAACACTAACTCAACCCCTCAAGTTAGTGACTCTGTCTATCTCTTATCATACACACAGTTGGGTATATTAGGGATTAGGGTAGATCAAAGACATTTAAAATCCTCTTAATATATTTAAAAATCTTACATACACTAAGTATGAAAGTTTTTTGATTTGACTAAAAAAAAATATTTTTTTTTCTCTAGTATATGGTTTACAACCAAAATGCTATCTTTCTAGGGTAAAAGCCTAAAATTTTACAAACGCTCTTAACATGTCTCTTTTATGCATGTACTTCACTCGAACATACTAAATTGCTTTATTACTAAAATATATGCATTCATAATATAAATTTAAAAACTTACGTGCATTATTAGAAAGTGTTAACATGCTAAAAGTTTAATCAATTCAATCATAATAAGTTAAATACTAAAATAAACATTTGTAATTATCAATTTTCAATTGATAAAACTCATAAAAGCTTTAAAAATAATCACACTTATAACTTGCTGTCCAAATTAGCAAACCACTCATTCAAACTCCTCTTTAGCTCTTTATTCCTCCTACATTTTAATACAAGCATAATTTTTACTTAGAACTTATGCATACATCAATCTATTAAAACTCAAATGGTAACATAAACTAAGGGACCCTGTCCTTACACGATCGACAGCCCGCCAGGCAACCTCACAGTGGCCATCCAGTCAAGATCTGTTTCGGCTGAAAGATTCTCGGGAAACTAAGCCTTTTTACTTTTACTGAAAACTTTTTATAACTTTTTAGAAATTTCTTTTTTAGAAATGGAAGTAGATGGAAACCTTTTCCTTTTAGTGCATGTTTACAAAACAGAGTTATTAAAAATTTTGGCAACATAATGACTGTTTTTCTAAAAATTTCATCCTGCAAAAATTTATAGAAAATATGTATGCTTTTATGTCAACAAAATTCTCGACTCTTTAAGTCTCAGACTCTCTTTTCCTATTTCTACAATCAACCACAATTATGCTTTTAGTTTAAAATACAACTTGAAAATAAACAAATGTACATATAAGCCAGTACACAAGATTTTTAAAACTTTTGAGCTTGAGTTGAGATTAAACTCAACCGCCTACACACTTCAACTCAGTGGAGATCAAAGCTCTCGTAGTTCATCATTTTCTTTTTCTTTTAAAAAACATAAACGACAAAGGTATATACATATATATGTCTCCAAAATAGTGTTTACAAAATATATATTAAATTCTAAGTAGTTATGCATGCATATGACATTTCAAAAGTAAACAAGTGTAGTAGCATTATGTTCTCAGCCCACCTGCACGTCCGACAGAACCCCTTCCATTTGATGGTTTGAACCTGCGCCTAGGGAGGATTTTTCAAAAAACATAAAAAGAGTGGTGAGTATTTAAACTTAATGAGTGGGTAAATTTTTAAATTATAGTATTTACTTTCAAAATATATACATCTTCCCAAGATAGGTTGAAAAACTAATAATTTCTTTCTAACATTTATAGAACAGTAAAACTAGCATAAAACATAAAAATAATAGTGCTCGAAATCTAGTAATAAATTTCATAATCATAAATTTTCTAGTTTTCTAAACTTCACGTCTAAGGACATGTTTTTCCTTCTAAAAGCTTGCTTTACAAGGTAACCCAAGGAAACTCGTTCTTACGTGACGGTACATATACACATTACTAGAACTATGGAATACTACCATATGTAGTCACAGATATGGGAACTTTGGGATCATGATTCCCCTCAACATCCGACAGCTCTATACTATCATATATGTGCAAAGGGCGATACACAAACTCATCCCCCCAAAGTTAGTGACTCTTCATACCTCTTACCATAAATGTATACGATACTTCGGCTGGGTATACAAAGGATTATGGTAAACCAAATGTATTTAAAATTCTTTCAATATAGTTAAAAATCTTATATACAATAGACATGAAATTATATTGATTTAATTGGAAAATATTTCTTTCTTTAGTACATGGTTTACAACCAAAATACTATCTTTCTAAGGTAAAAACCTAAAACTTTACAAATGCTCTCAGCATGTCTCTTTTATACATGTACTTTACTCAAACATACCAAATTGCTTTATTACTAAAATATATGCATTTATCACTTAAATTTAAAAACTTACGTACATTATTATTAGAAAGTATTAACATGCTAAAGTTTAATCAATTCAATCATAATAAGTTAAATACTAAAATAAACATTTGCAATTATCAATTTTCAATTGATAAAAATCATAAAAGTTTTGAAAATAACCACACTTATAACTTACTATTCAAACTAGCAAACCACTCATTCAAACTCCTCTTTAGCTCTTCATTCCTTCTACACTTTAATACAAACATAATTTTCACTTAGAACTCATGCATACATCAATCTATTGAAACTCAAATGGTGACATAAACTGAGGGACCCCGTCCTTATACGACCGACAGCCCGTCCGGTAACGCCACGATAGCCTTCTAGTCGAGATCTATTTCGGCTGAAAGGTTCTTGTGAGTTAAGCCTTTTTACTTTTACTGAAAACTTTTTATAACTTTTTAGAAATTTCTTTTTTAAAAATTGAAGTAGATGGAAACCTTTTCTTTTTAGTGCACGTTTACAAAACAGGGTTATTAAAATACAACTTGAAAATCAACAAATGTACATATAAGCTAGATGTACACAAGATTTTTAAAACTTTTGAGCTTGAGTTGAGATTAAACTCAACCACCTACACACTTCAACTCGGTTGAGATCAAAGCTCTCGTAGTTCATCATTTTCTTTTTCTTTTAAAAAACATAAATGACAAAGGTATATACATATATATGTCTCCAAAATAGTGTTTACAAAATATATATTAAATCCTAAGTAGTTATGCAAGCATATAACATTTCAAAAGTAAACAAGTGTAGTAGCATTGTGTCCTCAGCCCACCTGCACGTCCGACGAAACCTCTTCCGTTTGATGGTTTGAACCTGCGCCTAGGGAGGATTTTTCAAAAAACATAAAAAGATTGGTGAGTATTTAAACTCAATGAGTTGGTAAATTTTTAAATTATAGTATTTGCTTTCAAAATATATACATCTTCCCAAAATAGGTTGGAAAACTAATAATTTCTTACTAACATTTATAGAACAGTAAAACTAGCATAAAACATATAAATAATAGTGCTCGAAATCTAATCATAAATTTCATAATCATAAATTTTCTAGTTTTCTAAACTTCACGTCTAAGGACGTGTTTTTCCTTCTAAAGCTTGCCTTACAAGATAACTCAGGGAAGCTCGTTCTTATGTGATGGTACATATACACATCACTAGGACTAGGGAATACTACCATGTATAGTTATAGATATGGAAACTCTAGGATCATGATTCCCCTCAACATCAGACAGCTCTATACTATCATATATATGCAAAGGGCGATATACTGACTCATCCCCCCAAAGTTAGTGACTCTCCATACCTCTTACCATATATGTATACGATACTTCGATTGGGTATACAAAAGATTAGGGTAAACTAAAGATATTTAAAATTCTTTCAATATACTTAAAAATCTTATATACACTAGACATGAAATTATATTGATTTAACTGGAAAATATTCCTTTTTCTAATACATGGTTTACAACTAAAATAATATCTTTTTAAGGCAAAAGCAAAAAACTTTACAAATACCATTATCATGTCTCTTTTATACATGTACTTTACTAAAACATACTAAATTGCTTTACTACTAAAATATATATGTTTATAACTTATATTTAAAACTTACATGCATCACAAAAAAATGCTAACATGCTAAAAGTTTAATCAATTCAACATAATAAATTGAATACTAAAATAAACATTTGCAATTATCAATAATCAATTTATAAAACTCATACAATTTAAAAATAACCACACTCACTACTTGCTATCCAAACTAGCAAACCATTCCTTCAAGCTCTTCTTTAGCTCTTCACTCAACTTACACTTTAATACAAACATAATTTTAACTTAGAACTCATACATATATCAAGCTATTAAACTCAAATTGTATCATGAGTCATAATCATCCTAATTATTTGCATATACATTTCATTCGAGTTTCTTAACATCCAAGCATGTAAAACTCCACAATTTAAGTCTAAATTTTACATAAATGCGTTAAACACATTTTTGAACCATTTTATCCTATGTTGGCCGAACCTTGACCAATTTTTACACCATCAATCTCATTCAATTTTTCTCATTATAATTACACTCAAACACATGTAATATGATGTAAAATCAAATCAAATTCATAAAACATCACACTTGTGCAAATAAACAAAGTTTGGTCGTGAAGTAGCCAATTAACATTCCAATGAATTCCTTTTTACTTTCATACTAATTTCATCATCAATATAACTCATAAAATCATTTAAAACATTCAAAAACAAATGTCCACCACCCTAGACTCCTTAGGGTCGAAACATAACATGAAAATTTAACATAGTTTTGTTTCTCATTTCAACATCAAATCTCAACATTCTAACACATTTATATGCATGAAAACCACTTAAATAAAATAAACTCAAATTGGACCATTTAAAACTCATTTTGGTCATGCACTACCTCCAACACAACACCAACATTTCTTCAAGTTTCATACTTAAATACACATCAAAATCACTTCACATCTCATGGCAAAACTACTAGTGTCTTAAATACATCAACTTAAATTTTAACTCAAAAAGTCAACTTCACTAGTATACTTACCAATGACTCTTGAATTACAAGTCTAGTTTTCCTACAACTTTAAGGTCTCAAATCTTTGAACCCAAACATAAAATCACAAATATTTCATTAGAGACCATAGACCCAACCATTTACACAACAAAATCATGGAAACTTGATTCTTATCTCTTGAAATCAACTTAAAATTGATAGATATTGCTCCTAAGTTGCATGAAACCTTAAATGGCTTGAAATTCACTCAAAAATCACCTCAAAACACCAAGTGCAGCAAGCTGTCCTCCTTCCCCCTCTTAGCTGAACCTTGCTCTCCCCTCTCTCTCAATTTTCTTTCAATTTTCCTTCTCAATTCATGCACAAATCAACTTTATATAGTCCTCTCATTAATTGACCAAAATGCCTTTGAACTATTTTTATAATGTCCAACAAGTCCTTAGTTACAAATAATGACATTTTATTGGTCCATAGGCTAACTAATCATTCAAGTAACTAAATCCTACCAATTCTAGTTACATGACAACTAAATGGTTAAGTTAGTGGATTCCATGTGTCATTCTCTCACTGGTCTATTTTGTTTGATATGGATTGTGCTTCTTTACAATATCTCATTTCATGTAATACTCACATGTAATCCATGTATGCTTGAATTTGAAAAATGTCTACTTTACCCTCTAATGAATTTAATTCACATTTTAGCATTCATAAATTCCAAAATATCCTATGGTCATTCAATCATCCAATTGATCATGTAATACTCTAATTGGACATTTTATTTCTCAATTTTATACTTTAAAAAAAAAAATTCAAATGGATGTAAAATCATCAATACCCATTATTCTCCAAAAATGGTATTTTCGTCCAATTAACTTCGAATTACTTAAAACCTATTCAAATGAACTCACTTTCAATCCATTTCAGTTTCTTTTAATACTAAAACTAATTCTGGAACTTTGATTTGCGAGGTCCGCTTTTGAAAAATCATTATTCACGCAAACGATATTCATCGAAAAAATACTATTCATTAGAAAAATAAAATAAATTAATTTTAAAAAAAAATGAAAATTTTTGGGTTTTACATAAATCATAACCATCCACCTTGGCCAAAAGTAATGAATATTTATATATGACTTTCTTTTTCATTATTCTTGATTTTAATCAACTTAAACACATATAATTAAGCATGAAACTCCTATCAAAATCATCAAACATAATTTCAATCAAAGAATATATACATGGCTAAAAATTTTGCTTGGTGGGATATCATCATTTTTCTTTCATTTTCTTGGCATATAATTGTTTTAAATCATGCGAGATTTTTCCCTAACACTTAAACATAGGTCAAATCCAATTTTAGGCATGAGATTAGTGTGCTCAGCTTGATACAAGCCACTTAAATAATTCTTTTTATTGACCTTCTTAAATCTCAAGTCCATTTATGGTACAAATAGCCTTACAAGCATGCCAATAATTCAATTAACAACTTAAATTAGAAAACCAAACAAAACTCATGAATACCCATAAAACCCTAACCTAAAAACTAACTTATTTCTTCACTTTTCCTTGCTCAAATTCATTCATTCACACTCTTGAACACTTTTAATGAAAGCAAGTGGAAGAGATGATTAAGTATCACACTTAGATCACTTAAAATGACTTATGGCAGGCTCAGTGAACTTTCCCTCATATTCCTCGACAATCATATCACCCTATACCAAGCTGTAAAACTCTTTTATTTTGGCGTCCCTATACGCCCTTAGCTAGAATTTTTTTGTTGAATTCTTCTTTAAATTTTTCCCAAGTGATAGGAGTGACTATTCTCCTCTTCACTGAATCCCACCAATTACAAGTTGTAGCTTTCAGTAGGAAGGAAGTGATGGACACTTTTTGTGGATTGGTGCACTCTATTTGCTCTAATACTCTCTCAATGTTGTCCAACCACTTTATCGCCACCTCTGGGCCTCCTTATCCATCATAATGCTCTACACCTAGTTTTTGTACCCTTTCTACGGTGGCGCTGGATGTGAGAGGCGTCCTGCTTTCAATAATCTGAGCAAATCTCTCTATAGGATCTATCTTTGGCTCAACTATAGGTGGCTCTGAAGGACTTGCTGGCTGCGGATCATTTACTGATTCATTGATTTGTTCCTCAACCTCTGGCGGAGCAGCAAAGCCTCAGTGCGGAGATGACCAACACATCGCATAACTTATTGCACATCAAAACATGCTAAATGTCATGTAATGCATATAGTTTTAAAAACACCAAAAATGCTCTGCTACCACCCTGAATTCCTGTTACTAAACCCGATAGGAGTCCCTACAGAGCACCTCGACGAAACTCAATTGAACCTTTACTTTGGCTCGAAAGGGACTCGTTGAGGTACTGATCTCACTTTAAAACTTTTTTCTAGCAAAAATACGTAAAACTTTTCTTTTAGGGTAACTTGCAAAATGGGGTTATAAAAATTTTGATAGCATAACGATTGTTTTTTAAAAATGCCACCCCACAAATTCTAAGAAAAACACATCTATGGCATGCATCTTTCTCAACTACCAAGCCTCAGGCCCTCATTCTCACAATCAAACTCAAACATACTTTCATTTTAAAATAAACTTGAAAACAAAATCATTTACGTAAACTCATAATATCCATAAAAATTTAATTTATAAAATATAATTCTCAAAAGGATTTATAAACATTCAAGAGTAATATTTACAAAAAAAAAATAATAATACAAAGAAGTATGAAATATGATGTATGCACAAACATTTGAAGGAACTAAATAAGTGCAGTAGTATCGTGTTCGCGACTCATCTACACGTCTGATGGAGCGACGTCTGACTACTGGTTTGTTCCTACACTTGTAGAAGATTTTTCAGAAAACATAAAAATAGAGTGATCAGTACATTATTCAGCTAGTGGGTAAACTTTTCAAACAATAATTTACTTTCTAAAATATAATAATATCCTCACAAAATACTTTTAGAAAATTTACAGTTTCTCACTAAACTTTATAAAACTGGAAAACTAGTATAAATAAATAATATAACTTTAGTAAAACAATAAAATACATTGCTTTCTAAAATACGTTTATTTTTCAACTTGGCGTCTACAGACACGCCGTTTTTCTTTCGAAAACTAGCCAAGAAAATCTAGGGAAACATGCTCTATCGTAATGAAATTTCTCATCGCCACTAGAGCTTGAGAATACTACCATATATTGTCACCGAGGTGAGACACTCTGGGGTCATAATCCCCTCCCAACCTTAGACAAATTTACACTACCCCACACGTGCAGAGGGTGACTCAGTGACTCAACGCTCAGTTTAGTGACTCTCCTAACCAACATGTTGTACACGTTAGGGTATTTCGATCGGGTATACTAAGTATTAGAGTAAACCTTGCATTTATAAGTTCTTTTACTTTACTAATGAATTCTTAACCTCATTAGACATAAAAATAGTTTAAATTTAACTAGGAATATATATATTTATTTATAACATAAACATAAAAACTTACTTGCATCATAAAATTTACTAATATGCGAAGATTTCAACTAATTAAATTGAATACTAAAATTCATGCTTGCAAATATAATTCATTAAACAACCAAAATTCATAAAACTTTGAAAATAACCATACTCACAACTTTATTCAAATTAGAACACTACTCCTACGAGCTCTTCTTTCGCTTTTCTTTAATCCGAACTTCTCCTACACTTAGTATAACATAATTCCCATTTAGAATTTACTCAGTTACATGCATAAACATATTAAAAACTCATCCAATCAATTCTCTTTTCAATTTCTTGATTTAAAACATATTAGAACCTTACTAAACTTCATGTAATTACCTAAAAATCTCAAAATCAACTCATGTGCACATTATTTTCATGGAATATCACCCATGTCACTCCTCCCGGATGTCGTCTCTCTAAGGCTTTCCACCAATCCTTCGCTTGATCCTCCAGGAGAAAGGATGAGAAAATGACTCTTTGCTCATCTGTGACATCCCATCATCCTGTAAATCTCTGTGACCCTGTCCAACCATGTCAGAGCACTCTCTAGGTCGCCCTTCCTATCAAATGGCTTTGCCCCCAACTTACAAGCACGTTCTATCGAGCGCTTCGGTTCTTCAAAAGCCTCCTGCGGTTGACGCATCGCTGCTATCAGTATCTAAGAGACCTGCTCTGCATTAAAATTTTCGCCGGCTGATTCTGCTGGTGCCAATGATCCCAAATGAGTCTATTCTACGAGAGCATTCATCGACCCCGTCGCATGCTTAACCTCTCGGGTGCACAGTAACTCAAGTACGGGATCCTCTAAAGTGGTGCTACAGGGACCACTACAACCTCGTCAGTGCATAATGTTGTGATTTCAACAAAAACAAGATCATGAAGCATTTGAAATCTTCAAAATCCTATGTATGACAAATAAAATAACATAAGCACATCTGGGTTGCTTTATCGATATAGTAAGATAAAATAAACGATTCAATAAATTTAAAACATAAAATCATATAATCCTATCTCAAAACCACGGTTCTGAAACCAACATGATAGGTCTCGTTTCTGCACTCCTATTTTCATATAGACAGCAACCCGTTGGCAACCCCATTGTGGCCATCCAACCGATATCTAATATGACAGCGAAGTTCCCGTGAAGTTAAACCGTTTTTCCCTATTAAAAACCTTTTTAAAAGTCCATTTTCTAGCGAAAACAAGTGAAAAATTTTTCTTTTTATTACACACCTATATAATATATTCGATAAAAATTTAGACAGCATAACGACTATTTTTCTGAGATTGTCACTCTGCAAAGTTAGTATAAACATTAAACACTTCTAAAATCAATTTGTTTCCCCAAACTTCTTGGCCTCAAACCCTCAATTCATTAATTCACAAGCAACCACAAACATGTCATTCAATTTCAAAATAATTTAAAACACAAAACAGTGAGTCATACATATATATTTATTTATACATTTTCAAAAATAAGGAAAACTTATACATTATGTCTTATACAATTATTTAAGAATTTCTCAAAATAAAATACATCTATACAATCATAGCAGTATAAAACACTCCCAACTCGATCTGTCTAATCCTGGATTGGAGTCTCTGATCCTGATGCACCTATACATGCATCTGCCCTTGGAGAGGTTTTGTTTATAAAAATGAAACAGTGTGAGCTTTATAAGCTCAGTGAGTGTTATAGAATTTCGTTTCAGTTTTATTTTCATAAAATGTCTCCCTTAAGTTTTAGAACTTTTAAAAACTCTAATATTAAAATCGATTTTTCTTGAAAACCATATTTCTTTTAATTGCATGGATAAATCATTTTCATAAATATTATTCGCTTTTATTTTAAAATTGAATAATAAATAACATTTACTGTAGGCTTTCAATTTTCTAATAAAATGTAACTAGTGATGGCGTTTACTATTTTGAAAATGTCTGAATAAATCAAGCTACTCACTAACTGTCTGTATCACATGGTATCTTAAGTATGGAGCGAAATTTGCCTCGCTCTGACCTTCCCGAAATTTTTTCCCGTTTAGGCCATCTACTCGGTATTACGTAGCGAAATTTTCCTTGCTACGGAGCAACATTTTTCTTCTCTCAGGTGAAAACTAGCTAATAATATAACATATGCGTGCATTAGGCGACACACTAAACTGAACCAATAACTCGACACAATCCTCCCTCTGCGAGTTTCCTCCCGCTGTTAGTGATAGACACTCCCAACACTACCAATGTACGCTTCGGGTACTTAACCTCAACCAGAAATAACTATAACATCTACCAAGCATACCATAGGTTCATAAATATATTTTCATCAAATAGTTTTTCACCATAAAATACTCATTTTGTATAAGCTTTTCAAATTTAGAAAATTCACATATTATATAACTGTTTATAATCCATGCAGAATATTTTTCATACAGATTCATTTATTTCAAAATTATACTATAACATATCATGACATAAATTTTAAAATATTATATCCAAAATATTTTGAATAACACTCACCAATTATTGATTCACGAAATCACACGCTGTAAGGTTCCCTCGATTTTCGTGTCACGTACATATTTTCGCATTCTACATTTAGAAAACATAGCAACTAAATTCTACTTATATACAAATACTTTCATTGGCATATAAACATACTAATAAAGATTTAACCCTTCAATGATTTTAAACTCCCATATTTAAGTCATAATGACTCCGATTATTTGTATATATTTTTCGTTTGAATTTCTTAATCCTTAAACATAAAAAACATCACAATGGAACTCAATATTCTCACTCATGCACTAAACGAACTTTTGAACCATTTTAACCTCTTTTAGTTGAATGTAACCCATCCCTCAAACCATCCATTCAATTCAATTCTCCTTACCATAATCACATTCAACAAACACACTTTATAATATATAGACAAACCAATTTCACTAAAACATCACATTTGAACACTAATGCATATTTGGCCGTAAATCACCCATTTTTCCTTCTAATTAATTTCTTTCAATTTTATACCATAAATGTCATCCAAAACAACTCAATATATTTCCACAAAGAATTAACACACTTCCAAAATCATAGAAATTTAAATAAACTTCAACTTTAACATAAAAATTTCTAAAAGATCCGAATTGAACCCCTACCTCAATATAGGCTATTAACCACTTCCGAAAATCTCAATATTCAATGTAGTTATCGTCGTTCTAAATCAAATATATAGAGTAATATAAGAGCAAATTACAATTTAGTTACCCAATTAAAATGCTTTCACAGGTGGAGCAATTGTTTTAATGTTATTACAATTTACCCCCTTACTGTTAGTAAGATCCGTTACATTTAACGGTAAACCATACCAAAACAACAAAAAGACGAAATTTTCTTTGATTAAAGTTGACCAGTTGACCAAATATAAAATCTGGTCAACTTATCAATGTCTCTCCCTCTCATCAGTCTCTCATTCTTCCAATCTCTCTCTTCCTCTCATTCTTCTTCTCTTCTTTCACTTCTTCTTCTTCTTTCCTTCTTCCGTTTCTTCTTCTTCTGCTATTCTTCTTCCTCGGAGCGAACCCGATCTGGGTTCACTTCGATCTGAATGAACCCAGAACCCAGATCTGGATTCCTAAGAAGCCAGATCTGGGTTCTCATTTGGGTTCCTGAGAACCTAGTGTCTGGGTTCCTAGGTTCTCAAGAACCCAGAAATCTGGATTCGTGAGAACCCAGAACTAGGTTCTCATGAGCCCAGACTTCTGGGTTCATCATGAAGCTAGAAATCTAAGTTCATTCTTATATTTTATATATATATATTTCAATTTTTCTTTTGATTATTTGAGTTGAATTGATGATCTAAACTTTGTTATTGAATTGTTGATTGTTTGGGTTGATAATTATGTTTAACTAGTGACTTTAGGTGATTTTTTGATAGTGAACTAGTGAAGTTGATGACTTTGGGTTGATAAATTGAAGTTGATTTTTTTTTGTTAATATTCAACCTTTAATTTTGATTTTATTTATTTTTTTTTTATTTTCCTAAATTGATCTCTACCGTCCATATTGAGATGGATGGTGGAGATCTAGTTAATTTTTTTATTTAAATGATTTGAAAATTTTTAAAATTTATCTTAAAAAATTAAAAGTAAGGTTAAAAGATAATTTTGCTTCTTACACATTTAATTTTAACCAAGAAGTGTTAACGATAGGGAGGTAAATTGCAATAATATTGAAATAGTTGCTCCGCTTATGAAAGCGTTTTAAATAGGTAGCTAAATTGTAATTTGCTCGTAATATAATATAGAAAATTTTTAATACGGTTGTCCTTTAGGGAAAATAACCCTAAAAATAGATTCTACACTTAAAAATGAGTCCGTAAACGCATCTGAAGCTAAATTTTGACTCCGATCAACCCCATTTTCGTGACAAGTGTGTTAAGGACAATAAAACCCACTTAGCCACTCCTTCCACCACCATGGTCACCGGAATCCGTCATCGAAAAGTCGCCATCGACCACCGTGTATAGCGGAAGTAAGTTTCTCTTTCCACCGCAGAAATGAAGACCCAAATGATGATAAAAATTGTTAGAATTAGTACCTATGGAATTTAAGTCGCACGAGCTTTCCAATGGTATTAAGTTTGGTCAAAATGGAGGTCGAATGTAATCGAAACAAGAGGTCAAAGTCGATAAAAATGAGTTAGCTGAAAAAACAAAATGGAGAGAGAGAAATCTGTCAGCTAGAGGAAGAAGATAAAGTTATATAATCCGCTAAAATTATAATTTGGTCCCTTAATTTTTCATAAATTACGATTTAACCCAAAATTTTAAAAATCTAATTTTAGTTCTTCCACTTTTACACAATTTTCATAAAATTTTTCAATTTCATTATTCCTTGAATATTTCTTTTAATACCATTTCCTTACCTCTAAATCGATTATTATACCACTTCTTGAGCTCGAAATCGTTTCTGATCTATCCAAAAATTTTATCGTGATTGAATTTCACATCCGTAAATTCCATCGTAATTCAATTTTGCATTTGGATACTTTGAATTATTTCTTTATTCCATAAATTAAATATGAGGGTACAATACATTTACAATACTAAAATAAGGAGGGTGTCGTGCAAAATCGCAAGTGGACGAGCCGAACAAGTAATATAATGATGAGAAGTATCGTCCCACGAAGATTGTTATTAATTGATTCCTAAAATTAAAATAACTCAATTTTTATTTGACAAACAAAATTTGATTAAATGAGCTAAAAACTACAACTAAATTTAACTACAAATGTAACTGAATTTTTACTGAAATTAATTCAATAAATGAAAACTCTAAGGTTCTAATTTCACCATAACTAATCTATTCCTTCATTTTGTTCGTTTTAACAAAAATTAATTATCCGGTTGTTAGTCGAGATTCTCTGAATTATTCACATAGCGTCTCCCAAGGTCTAAGGAAAATACCCTATAAAATTTAACTGTTGTGTTCCCATGTAAATCAAAATATTAAAGGATTCATTAAGATTTGTGGATTTCTTTTATAGACTACTAAACCCTGCAGGTATATTCATATCTTGTATATAATTTATGACATTCAATATAATGAACTAAGACACATAAATCAGCTTCCGCTATCATTATGATTAACATTTTAACTAAATAATGACAAGTTATTTAGAAGCATTAAGAACAGTATTAAATGCATTAACCAAGATATAAAATTCTTAATTGAATTGAACAAAGGGTTGGAACATCAAAGTTAGGCTACATCATAACCTTAGAAAAATAAATCTACTCCATACTTAAATTAAAATTGACAATGACTAGAAAATTAAACATAACAAAAGATAAAAAAATTTAGTGGGTTGAAGTTTCACTATAGAATTTCTTCCTCTGCTTTGTTCCTCCTCTCCAAACTCTCTCTTTCTCAAATCTACTTATTATTTTGATCTCTGATGGATGCTTGGAATGGTGATCATAAAACCTATTTATAGAGAAAGTTCACCTCCAATTACATCATCGCATACATCATCTCTAATTTTTCACCTTTCTGCATCATCGCTTACATCATGATTTATCCACCTCATGTAAGTTAAATTTTATATTACATTCTTGCTTACATCATATATCACATTACATCATTACTTACATCATAATGACATAAGTCATTACATCAACATGACATAATATTATTTCTATAATACTCAATCTTTAAACTACGATAACTTCTTTATGCAATCTCTGATTCGAGTTATTCTTGAAACGATGCTTTGAATGGCATTAATTTTACAGCGATGATCTTGTCACGAACAATAGCACTTGGTGGGGTCCTATCGTGCAAAAATTGTAAGTACACGAGCCGAATAAATAATATAATGATGAGAAGTATCGTCCCACGAGGATTGTTGTTAATTAATTCCTAAAATTAAAATAACTCAACTTTTATTTGGCAAATAAAATTTGATTAAATAAGCTAAAAACTTCAACTAAATTTAACTATAAATATAAATGAATTTTTACTGAAATTAATTTAATAAATGAAAACTCTAAGATTCTAATTTCATTATAACTAATCTGTTCCTTCCCTTTGTTCTTTTTAACAAAAATTAACTATCCAGTTGTTAGTTGAAATTCCCTGAATTATTCACATAGCCCCTCCTGAGGTCTAAGGAAAATACCCTATAAAGTTTAACTGATATGTTTCCATGCAAGTTAAAATATTAAAGGATTCATTAAGATTTATGGATCTCTTTTATAGACTACACAAACTATGCATGTATATTCCTATCCTGTATGTAATTTATAACATTCAATATAATGAACTAAACACATAAATCAGCTTCCGCTATCATTGTGATTAACAATTCAACTAAATAGTGACAAGTTATTTAGAAGCATTAAGAACAGTATTAAATGCATCAACCAAGATAGAAAATCCTTAATTAAATTGAACAAATGATTGGAACATCAAAATTAGGCTACATCATAACCTTAGAAAATTAAATATACTCTATACTTAAATTAAAATTTACAAAAACTACAAAATTAAACATAACGAAAAATAAGAAAACTTAGTAGTGGAAGTTTCGCTGTAGAATTTCTCCTCTGCTTTGCTCTTCCTCTCTAAGCTTTCTTTTTTTTTCTCTAATCAACTTGTTATTTTGATTTCTGATGGGATGTTTGGAATGGTGATCCTAAAGTCTATTTATAGGTAAAGTTTACATCCAATTACATCATCGTATGCATCATCTCTTTCTAATTTTTTACCCTTCTGCATCATCGCTTACATCATGATTCAGCCACCTCATACAAATCAAACTTTATATTACATCATTACTTACATCACAATGACATAAATCCTTACATCAGCATGACATAATATTTATTTTTAAAATATTCGATCTTTAAACTGTGATAACTTTTTTATACGATCTCCGATTCGAGTTATTCTTGAAACGATAAACCTGTCACGAACAATAGTACTTGGTGGGGTCTACATGCGATTTTTCACCAATTTTATTTTGAAAATGAAAAATGCAAAAAGATATAATAATTTACTTAATAATAATAAAAATATCAAGAACTAAGTAATAATTCAGGTTTAAAAAGATAAAATAACTTTATAAAAATAAAGTTATCAGGTCCACATGCGATTTCTCATTAATTTTATTCTGAAAATGAAAAATGCAAAAAGATGTAATAATTAAGTAAATTTACTTAATAATAATAAAAATTTCAAGAACTAAGCAAAAGTTCATGTTTAAAAAGATAAAATAATTCTATAAAAATAGAGTTATCAGAGGGTATTTTTCTGCAATATTGAACTACATTATTCGGTCAAAGCTACTGTTTCATGTTCTTTTAGTTTCTTTTTATTTGATAGGATTTCCTTCATGAAATTCATATAGTTGGACATTTGTTCCAGAGCATCTTCAAAAAGAATATTAATTTGTAATTTCCTAAAAACTTCAATAAATTTAGAAAATTATTTATCTAGTTTCTGCTTCTGGAATCTTTGAGGGAAAAATAATGATGGTTTGTATGGTGTCGGATTGTCTAGAAACAGCTTTGACTTTGACTTCTCTGCTTCTTTTTGTTCAACCATCACTTCTTCTTCTACTTTACTAGATCTTTCTTTCTCGTCTCTTCTTTTGACAATCTTTTTCAGCATTTTACCACTTCGTAATGTGACAGCTTTAACGTGCTCCCTAGGATTGGTCTCTATGTTGCTTGGTAAGGTTCCTTGAGGTTTTGCAGTCAGCAGATTTGAGATTTGACCCATTTGTACCTCTAGATTTCGAATGGAAGCAGCTTAATTCTGGAGTATGATGTCTGTTCTCGTCATAAATTGATTAGTCCTTGCGGTGAGCTGAGCAAGTACTTCTTCAAGCGATGGTTTGTTGGCCTGCTGCTGTTGAAGTGATGGTAGATATGGTTGTCTGGGTTGATCGTTGTTTTTCCATGAAAAGTTTGGATGATTCCTTCATCCTGGATTATATGTGTTAGAGTACGGGTTATTTTGTTGTCTATTGCCCACAAAAAATGCTTGACTTGTCTGGTCTTCATCGCATTACCCATTGGAATGGTCCCCTCCACAAAAATCACAAGATGCCGACTGAGTATGAAAGACATTAGCTGTTAAGTTTTTGAGTTGCTTGGCTAATGTCTCGACTTGAGCGGAAAGTTTGGTTAAAACATCATTTTCTTGTATTCCGAAAACTTTGTTCTGAACTGTTCTTTCTGATGGCCATTGATAGGAATTTGCAATCATTTCCTCTAATAAGTCCCAAAAGTGCTCCACCCGCTACAACATCTACCAATGTTCTCGTGGAACTCCCCAAACCATTATAGAATGTATGTAGTTGCAACCAGTTAGCAACTCCATGATGTGGGCACCTTCTTAGTAGATCTTTGAATCTTTCCCATGCTTCATACAATGACTCTTCATCAAGTTGTCTGAATGTGACAATCTCGGTTCGTAGTCTTGCGATCTTGTCTGATGGAAAGAATTTGACTAGAAATTTTTATGCCAAGGTATCTCATGTGGTAATACTCTCTGATGGCAAAGAGTTGAGCTAGCTTTTAGCTTTGTCTCGAAGAGAGAACGGGAACAATCTCAATCAGATAGCGTCATTAGTAACACCATTATGCTTAAAAGTATCACAGATCTCCAAAAAGTTGTCAATGTGGGTGTTCGCATCATCGTTTGGAGCTCCACCGAATTGGTTGTTTTGCACCATCTGGATAATTACTGGTTTGATCTCAAAATTGTTAGCTGCAATGGTCGGTCGTCGTATTGTTGAAGCAGTACCCACTGTGGGTAGAGCATAATCGCGTAATGCTTGAGTATTCTCAGCATTTATTGGTACAATGTTTTGTACGTTGTTTGGTTCTTCAGCCATGTCTACGAGAGCAGTACTTGCAGCCTTTCTTGTTTCTTTTCGGTTCTTGCGGTAAGTTCTTTCAATTTCTGAATCAAATGGTAAAATTTCGTCCCCAAACTTTCTCATACACAAGAAAAATCAGAAGTAATAAAGCAAATAAAATAAAAATAAATAAATAAATAAATGACCAAATTAAAATTTGAGTTACGTAATATTAGTATTAATTTAAACAAACAATCCCCGGCAACGACACAAAAAACTTATTGTACAAAATCGCAAGTAGACGAGCCGAACAAGTAATAAAGTGATGAGAAAAGTATCGTCCCACGAGAATTGTTGTTAACTGATGCACAAAATTAAAATAACTCAACTTTTATTTGACAAACAAAATTGAAAGTGAAAACTAAAACTAAATTTAAATGTAAATGTAAATAAATAAAAATTAATTTAATGAATGAAAATTCTAAGGTTCTGATTTCACCATAATTAATCTGTTCTTTCCCTTTGTTCTTTTTAACCAAAATTAATTATTCAGTTGCTAGTCGAGATTCCCTGAATTATTCACATAGTCCCTTTCGAGGTCTAAGGAAAATACCCTATAAAACTTAACTGCTATGTCCCCATGCAAATTAAAACATTAATGAATTTATTAAAATTTATGAATCTCTTTTATAGACTACACAAACCATGCATGTATATTCCTATCCTGTATGTAATTTATGATATTCAATACAATGAACTAGACACATAAATCAGCTTCCGCTTTCATTATGATTAACAATTCAACTAAATAATGATAAGTTATTTAGATGCATTAAGCACAGTATTAAATGTATCAATCAAGATAAAAAATCCTTAATTAAATTGAACAAATGATTGGAATATCAAAGTTAGGTTACATCATAACCTTAGAAAAATAAATCTACTCCATATTAAAATTTACAAAGATTAGAAAATTAAACATAATAAAATATAAGAAAACTTAATGGATTGAAACTTCGCTGTAGAATTTCTTCCTTTGCTTTGCTCCTTCTCTCCAAGCTCTCTCTCTTTCTCTAAACTATTTGTTGTTTTGGTTTTTAATGGAATGCTTGGAATGGTGATTCTAAGACCTATTTATAGGTAAAGTTCACCTCCAATTATATCATCGCATGTATCATCTTTTCCTAATTTTCCATCATTTTGCATCATCGCTTACATCATAGTTCACCTACCTCATTCAAGTCAACTTTCATATTACATCATTGCTTATATCATAATTTTTATTATATCATTTCTTATATCAGCATGACATAATATTTATTTTTACAATAGCACTTGGTGGGATCCACATGTGCTTTTTCACCAATTTTATCCTGAAAATAAAAATATAAAAAATATGAAATAATTTACTTAATAATAATAAAAATATCAAGAATTAAACAAGAAATCAAGTTTAAAAAGATAAAATAATTCTATAAAAATAGAGTTATCAAGCATATTACATGCCCTGCTCTCACTTCTTTTTTTCTTTCTCTTTTGCCATCCAAACTCATCTAGAAAGCTCATCCCATTTCACTTTATATAAGACTCCAATTATTTGACTAAACTACCCCTCATTAATTCATCAAATGACCATTAAATCCTCTAGTTATAATTACCACAATATCTTTAATTATATCTCATATTTACTTATCTATCTAATAAGCAAATTGGTAACTTGTAAATTAAAGAAATAAAAATTCACTTGGTGCATGATAACTAATATTTAAAAATCCATAATTAATTTTTGATGTGTAATTCTCCCGTTGGCTAATCTTACATGACATGAATTGTGTTTCTTACTTAAGTTCTTTCCATATAATGCTCGAACCAAATCCATATGTTATTTGAGCTTAAAATGGTTATTTTGCCCTTAATATAATTAATTATCATTCATACTCAGATAAATTCCAAAAATATTTCATGATCATCCTATCGTCAAATTGACCATTAAATACTCTAATTAGGTATGAAACCATTCAATCTCATGCTTTAAAAAAATTTGAATGGATGTTAAATCCTTAATACCTATTATTTCTCAAAAAGGGCATTTTCGTCAATTATTTTTGAATCACTTAAAATTTATTTGAATAAACTAATTTTCGATCTGTTTTAGTTTCTAATAACTCTAATTCCTATTCCAAGACTTTTGGTTTTTAGGATTCGTTTTCCAAAAAATCACTATTCATATGAATACTATTCGCCAGAAAATATTATTTATTAAAAAATTATTTTCCACGCAAATGACACCTATGGTTCTACACACCAATTCACTCACTATTAAAATAATCAAACTTAACCCTTAAAAAAGTGTATAATTGATCTTTAATATGAGTCATACTTTCACCAATTAATATTTTCATGCCAAAAGTTCATTTTACCCTTTAATGCATTAAATTCACATCCTTATCTAAATAAATTCCAAAAATATTCCATAGTTTTTAAATTTTCAAATTAACCAATGTATACTTTAATTAGATATAAAATCTCTCAATTGCATATTTGAAAAAATTTAAATGGATAAAAAATCTTTAATACCCATTATTTTTCAAAAAGGACATTTTTTCCACTAAACTTCAGATCACTTGAAATATATTCAAATGAACTCATTGTTAATCCATTTCAGTTTCTTTTAACTTTAATATTTATTTCAGAATTTTTCATTTGCAGGATCTGCTTTTCAAAAAATCACTATTCATATGAGTATTATTCATCTGAAAACGCTATTTATCGAAAAAAATTTATTTTTCATAAAAATAAAATTTTAGGTTTTACGGTGAATACGGCAATTTTGGGAGGGGTCAATGGTTATTCGATATAGCTATCAAAGGTATTCTTGTCCAAAAAAAGACAATCTTGAAAGATTTATAAAAAAAATGATTATTTTTCAATTGGAACTTCAAAAAAAGTTAATTTTCAATAAAACCCTTTCTTATAGGAAACAAAAAAATTTCATACATTTCTAAAACAACAATACATTGAAAATTAATTATACAAAAACAAAAACCATAAACATATTATAAACAAACGTATCATTATAAACACGTAGCTTCTTTAGCACATTCACCATTTTATGATTAAAAGTACAAAACAAGAAGCAATAAGCTACTCAAAACAACCCTTTAAATATTGTATTCTTAGATATCTTTTATATTTTAATATAATAATAATTACTGAAATCCAACAAAAATATATCTTTGACCATTTTCATTCTCCATTAAAAATTAAATGCAATGCTTTATGTGATCATATATATATATATATATATATATAGATATATACACATGTGTGTGTCAAGTTTCATTACCTTGTTTCTCTTTCCAACTCCTCCCATTCCGAACAAACGATCAGTTGTTAAATTTCCCACTAATTAAACACACAAAAATCTCGTAAGAAAGGACTACAAGAAAAATAAGATTCAAATAAAAGCTGATAAAAGTAAGCAATAATACCTTTTTTTCTCTTCTTCTTGTTTGTCCCCCTCTCCATATTTTTGAGAATATGAGTCGGAAAACAAAGAGTGTCTGTGCGAGTTGGACAGTGGCCGCTAGGGTTAACAACAAACAAGTTTATATAGAGGGGTAAATTTCACTAACTCCTTTAGTTTATCTATAATTGCAATGGACCCGGACTATTACCTTAATTGCATTGCCATCCCTTTGACCTCGTGGGCAGGCCGAATTGTGTGTCATTTTGGGCTCATCATGTCATGATACAGGGACTAGTACATGTCATGGGCCTTGTGGCCTATTTACATTTGGAAAAGATGATCCATATTTAGATCCCTTTAAATTTGTGTGCAAAGTTAGTTCACCTCATTAAATATTTTTTTAAAAAAAAAACATAAATTATATAAAATAATAATGTTGAATTTTTATTTATAAATATATAGTAAAATAAAATTAAGGATATTTTCTATATTAAATGAGTCATGATTAAAAATTATAACCTTTTAAACAATTTTTAATGGGGTAAATTTATAAAAGGTATACATATAAAAGGGGTCATTTTTAGAGTTTTTTTTTTTTATAGATTTGACCGTTAGTTGATTAATCGAAGTGACTAATTTAACACATTTTTAAAATGTTAGAATTGATTTTATCATTTTTTAAAATATAGTTAAAACTTTGACCATTTTCTAAAATTTAGGCACCAAAATAATTTTTACCCATTAATTTAACAACTCTTACTATTCATATTATTCAGAAAAAACTTACTAAGATGATTATAGTATATCTATTTGATCACATCACAATTAACATGATATGAATCTTAATTATAATAAATTTATTCTATTATGTTATATAAATAAATCGGGAGTATAATAATTTTTTTCCCAATGAACACAAGTGCATGAATTTTTTTATTTTTTTTGGGGGAACTAAATATTGATGTATTAAGAAAGACCCTCAAATGTCGAGGGTACCAAGAACAATATAAGAAGCATTTATCAGATGCCAACAAATTTCTCCCCATAGAGGGCAAAGTCAATGAGACTAATTTGCATGCTAGACTATTCCCATTTGTAGGAATAGTATGAAAAAAAATGCACCAACTTGCTCACACAAAACTTTAATATCATCAACAAGGATGCTAACTTCCTCGCACGAAACATTACACGAGTTTACCTCAGAAACTACACCGAAAATTGAGGTTCAATGCACCATCCTTGTTTACCGATTTTCTCATTATATTATGTACGGGTGGTAATGACAATAATTTATAAATGATATTAAATATCATTACGTGGAAATGACATGGCACGTCTGATATCTTCAATCTGTCTCCAAACCAAAATGATTTGTAATTATCATGACACGATGGGACCTTCAATTAAAGCATACATTCGCTTTCTAACTTTTGTTTGGTAATTAATTGAGAGGTCCCATCTACCAATGCTATCTGAATCCAGCCAATTGTTTTAAGTATATAAAAGAAAAAAATGGGGTAAAAAAAACAGCTCAAATCGATGTGGCAAAAGCACTTTTGCAGTTTCAGTATTATCCAGACAAAGGACCCATGAGAATAACTTGTCATCTTTCTATTTGATCATTTGCCTTGCCAAACTATTGCATTGGTTTTTCTTTCTTTGAAAAAAGTTCATGATTGCGGATTTTCTCTTCATTGGAATACTGCTCGAAAAGAATTATTGGACTGCATTTTTCTTTCTTTTCGAAAAAAAGTTCGTGATTAAGGATTTTCTCGTCATTAGAATACTGTTCAAAAAGAATTAATTTATGGACATATACCTGTGTATGAAAGTACACATAAAGGGCAAACAATGTTACTCCCAAATGTTGTAACGTGATTACCACACCACCTGCACCGATCTATTCAATTATCATAGGTTCAAATATCAAATCCACTAGTAATAGATAATTTATGTGTAAACTCCCTATAAAGAGGCAAATTATAGATAAATCTCATTAGTAAGAAAACAAGTTTTTACCACTCAATGTGGGATCATTATCTTTATACTAATTAAGGAGTAGAGTATAATAAAGTATTTTTATCCGAGCCGTTCCTTATAGTCAGTATTTAGAAGTCTCAATAGTGGTACTTGTATTTATAAGGGGAAAAATCATTTTAGTCCCTGACTTTAGGGAAAATGTCAAATTTTTAACTATATTTTCTAAAAGGACGAAATGAGCCTTAACTTTTCGAAAAAGTGTCAAATTAGTCTCTCTCATCAGTCAACTAACGGTCAAACCTAATGGAAAATATAAAAAGACTAATTTAACCCTGGACATTATTAAAACAAATAAAAATATCATTATACCCTCAAATAAAGTAAAATATTATAATAATATATAATTATCAAAATGCCCTTAATGAGTTGCATATAATTTTCATAAAATTACAGTTTTACCCTTAAAAAATTTTTGATTGGGCGTAGCTTTGTTTGTGGATCTTATGTAAATTTATTAATTATAAAATTACCATTTTACCCTTACAATTAAAAATTTTCATTAAATCGTTATTCATGGATGTGATTTTTTTATTTTTATTTTTTTAATTTCTACTTTAGCTTGTAATTTTTGCTTTTTTTTTATTTTCAAAATTTTTGCTCTAGCTTTTAATATTTTTATAGTTTCTGCTCTTGCTCTATCTGTTTAATATTTTTGCTGCATCTATTAATTTTTTTCAGTTTATAATATTATATATTTGAGATCTATATATTTATTGTATAATTGGTATATGCTTTGAGATGATATTCATATTTAACAAAATGATTTTTTTTTAAATAATTTTGTCGAATGAGATTTTTTTTTTTTTGAATTTTTTTCCTCATTTGTTTTAAATGATTTTTTCCCCTTATTTTATCTTCCTTTTACATCTTCCTCCATTATAATTGAAAATACCAAATTTACTTCCATTTAGTATACTATCAGTTAAGTTTGACTATTAGTTGACCGATAGAAGGGACTAATTTGATACTTTTTTGAAAAGTTAAGGTTCATTTCGTCTTTTTAGAAAACATAGTTAAAAAATTGATACTTTCCCAAAAGTTAGGGACTAAAATGATTTTTTCCCTATTTATAATATCTATAAAAAAAAACAAAACAAAACAAAACAAAACTTAATAAATTTAGGTTCATAATATATAATTTTAATTTTCTCAATGAATCGTACGACAATCACATGAGATCTATGTCATACAACTAATTTTTTTGAAAAAAAAAATAATTAAATGCTATCTACCTTTATTTTTGTGTTTTTTCAACTTGTAGATAGTATTTTTTTTTTCTTAGGTTACAAATACGCTTATATGTATTGAGAATTCTAGAAGATTATACTACAGAATAACCCGAAAATCAATTTTCAACTCCACTTGCTACAAGTAGGGATAGAGACCCACATTAAGTAAGGAAAACTGCCCTCTGATTGAGGGATTTATATGTAACTATCCCACAGGTAAGTGGATAGATATGAAATTTTGTCAACTATTTATGGTGGACGGTACTCGAACCCTGTATCTACAATGAGCGACAAAGTGGGTGTGCTACTTAGGCAAACCACATGTGAGTAAGCAGTATTTTCACATCTTAGTAACTTTTTTATATTAAATTTTCAAATCATTTTATTCTTTCGTGTTTGTTTAGGAGAGTTCATTTATGATTTTTTTAGTATAATTACAATGTAATATAAAACTTAATAACACTAATGTTTAGAGATATGTTAAGACCTACTAAAATTAAATTATACAAACCAAACATCTATTTTCACAATATTAAGAGAAATCTACTCTCGTAATAAAAGGAAAAAAACTATCCACACATGCAGATAAATCCATTGTATAGTATGATTGCAAGTGTATATGATCACAAATATAAAGAGAAAAAGTAATAACCATGTGAGCTATAAATGGACATGCTCTTTTAAAATTTGTCCGGAACTCAAATGTATCTTTTCTGGGTAAGTATCAAGGCTTTTCTTTTATAAATGGATTTACGAGTCTTAATTCTAATTGGATTAAGTTTTACTTTTGTACTTAAATAGAGGTCCGAAACTTTATTATTATATATCTTTGGATATTAACTGTTAATAAAATCGTTTCTTTGGAGAAGTTTTTGCTGTGGATTCATTATTTTTATCGCTTTCGTTTCATGATAATTAGTGGTCAAGAACTTAGTTGTATTGTTCATTTTAATTACAAAGTAAAAATATATATATTAATATTTAACATAAATATTGATATATTTAATTCAGTAGTTCCTGATACCATATCAAAGTTCAAAATCACGGTAACATGTTTAGCATCAATCTCAATACTCAAATAGCATTGCAGGCAACATATGAAAACATGTCTAGTCTGAGTAGTCTCATATCTTTGACTACTAGCATATGATTTTTATTTTTTTTAAATGGGTATCTAGACAATGTAAAAATTCAGAGAGACAATCTTGTCACTTGGATTCCTCATGATAAAATATTTTCTAAAATGATAAACATATTATAAGTTTCCTTATATAATTCAATTTAATTTATTTGATTGAAGAAAAGAGAAATGAAATTGACCATAAATAAATAAATTTAACATCTTCTAATGAGAAATCTAATCAATCATGACATCAAATAACAAATTAAAGGATAACACTTCTAGTCATCTTCTTACATTAGCTTT
This sequence comes from Dimocarpus longan, assembly GCA_022984855.1. Classification (NCBI taxonomy): domain Eukaryota; kingdom Viridiplantae; phylum Streptophyta; class Magnoliopsida; order Sapindales; family Sapindaceae; genus Dimocarpus; species Dimocarpus longan. Next base: position 2,727,749 of record CM041021.1, read on the forward strand.
AATAATTTGGCCCTAACTTGGAACAACCATGCTCAGATGCTCTGATTTGTTTGGTGTGTGATTCAGTGTTCATACCACATATAATATGTTTGCATAGCTCCAATAATTAATTTCTGGAACTTTGGATTCTGTCCTGATCTGAGCTAAATTACGTGAACGTTCCCCACCTACTAATTAAACAGGAGAAGGGTAGGGTTCTCATCGCTTTCTACTTCACCACTAGTTATTGGAACAGTATTATTTTCCATATTTTTAGAAGAAAACGTGACGTTGAGATCAAGATTGAAGTCATGAGAGGAGGCTGCTGATAGTCCATCACCTTCCAAACAACTTTCAGCATCCGAAACAATATCATTATTATCTCCATTAATGGGCTCTTTGGGCTTGAATACCATGTTGGTTGAAGCACAATCGCACTGCTGAGGCTCGTGATGATAATGAAGTTGAGGCATTGATTTCAATTTATGGTTATTTGGATCAACTCCCATCTTGATTAGCTTCTTCCTCAAATGAGTATTCCAATAATTCTTCACCTCATTGTCTGTTCGACCTGGTAACCTTCCGGCGATCAATGACCATCTGAGACCCCATAAATATCACAAGCATTGTTTGTAAATAAGGAAACATTCTGAAAAACTCTTTAAAGTGAAAAATAATATCACTAATGAATCTCATTTTTGAACATGAGAATGGGTTATTTCACATTACTTCCACTTTCAAGAGTATTTTGATAATATCCCTTGGAGTGATGGGACTCTAGCTACAACATTATTGTAGAGACACTTGTTTGTGATTAATCAATTAGAGAGGGCATGAGTATTTAGTGTACTAGCCTACTAGGTATATCATGTTATCTCTTATATATGTAGTAGAAATATGTCACAAATGAATTTATTTTTTATGATGATGAGTATGTCTGTCCTACTAATAATTAAGTCACCTAATTAGACAACTGAAAAAATGAAGTAAACATCAATTTGAGGTTGAGAAACCTCATTTATTATCCATATAATAATAAATGGATTTAATGACATTAACTCTATTTTATATATACAAACTTGATAACTATGCCAATGGTCTAAAAAACTATCTAAAACGGGCATCAAAAGTATGGTGTGCCCGTGATGAATATCTGTTTTTAAAGTGAGCCTCAAAGTGCCAGCTATGGGTACTCTGTTATAGATACCCTTTTTTTTTTGTAGCGCTTGATAATTATGCTAATGGTCTAAACAACTAAATTGAAATTAAAATGGGAACATTTTAACTGGAGAAATGAAATAAAATCATAAATAAGGACAGATCTGGAGCTTACCGGTTGCCAAGGAGGGCATGGAGCTTGATGATGAGATCTTCTTCATCTGGGCCGAAATTACCACGTTTGATATCTGGCCTAAGATAGTTTATCCATCTTAGTCTGCAACTCTTACCGCAACGATCCAAACCTTTTAAATGCATAAATTTAAACTTAATCGTGTCAGAACCCACCAACAATACATACATTGCATGCATGCATGGAACAAAAACATACAAACAAATAATTACACAAACTATATGTTTATAACTTATAATGTAATTAGTATTATCAACACATACAACCTGCTGCTTTGGTGAGAGAATGCCAGCAACCCTCACCATGAACTCTAATATAATCAATAAGCTTCTGGTCTTCCTGCCTGGTCCAAGCCCCCTTGTTGGTTCCTTCCTTGTCACAACAAGGCCTTCTCATTCTTATATTAAACTATATTCTAAAATTCAATGAGGGAAGAATATATAGTGGAGGAGGCGGAGGAGGAGGAGAGGCAAAGAAGAAGAGATCAGGAAGAGGAAGTGAACATGAGTTAGATCATATAGAGAGAGAAGGGGAGGGGGTTTGAAATTTGACTTGGACTGGTGGTTAAGAGAGAGATTTATTATTCTGGTTAGGTGAGTTCGTCAGTGGGTCAAAAACCAAATAGTACTTTTTTTTGTTTTGAAAGTAAAAGCCAAAAAGTACTTGAAATCGGAAAACAGCGGTGTTTTTTTTTTTTGGGAATACGAGTCTAATCTATTTTTATCTATTTATAGTATTTTTTTATTATATCACTAAAATAAATATGAATTTTTAAATTAACATCCAATTTTCAAAGTGTTTGCAACATAACACTACTTGTTTTTTTTCTTTTTTTTTTAAGTACGGGCACATTACCCAAGATATTATCGAGATAATATTCATCCTTTTGATTTACAAAATAGGAAAAAAAAAAAACCTATAGTTTGTTAAAATATCCAAAAAACTCTTTACCATTAATTTGAACATTAAAAGTCAACGATTGATCGTTAATGTAGATGGGCAAAATTATTCAAGCAAAATAAAATGTAAAAAAATATTAATATTTAATATTTAAAAAATGAATAAAAATCACTACCATTTATCTCTAAAGTAGACGATGGTGATTAAAACTATTACAAAAATTTAAAAATATTAATAATTTTTAAAAAATTATGTCCATCGTCTATCATAACATAATTCAAGAAAATAAAACTTTTAACTTATTTAATTCCAAAACACACTCTTTCTTTACTTCTCATCCTCTTTCTTCCTCTCTCTTACCCCTCTCTTTCTTCTTCTTCTCTCTCTAGTAGTGGTCCCAAACCGGTCGAAAACCCAATAGATCTATAGGTTTTCGATACTGAAAATCCAGAGATTTTTGGGTTTTCGTACCAAAAACCTATGATCTTTAGGTTTTTGGCTCCGAAAACCTAGAGATTTGTGGGTTTTGCTCCAGAAACTCATAGATCTATAGGCTTTCAATGTGAAAACCAAAAGTCTCTCCCAAAACACCTAGGGATTTCTAGGTTTTCATGCTAAACTGTGGGCTTTTGGCATGAAAACCTAAAGTCTCTGGGTTTCAGCACTGAAAATCTAGAGATTTTTGGGTTTTTGACATCGAAAACCTAAAGATTTTTAGGTTTTTGGCGCAAAAACCTAGAAATATTTGAGTTTCAAGCACCTGAAACCTATATATTTTTAGTTTCCGCATCGAAAACTCAAAAATCTTTGGGTGTCCAACGTTAGAAACCCAGAAAGTTGTGTTGTTTTTATTTTTTATTTTTTATTTTTGTTTTTTGATGTTGCTATTATATTGATGTTATTGTTACAGTATTAGGGGTTTTGATGTTTGCTGTTGATGATAGTTTGGTTGAATGGATGGTTGAATGAAGATGTTTGAGTTGATTGAATTGATGATGATGTTCTTAAGAAGATTTAGAATAAAGTAAACTGAAGATCCCATTTTTTTTTAATTTTATTACATAAAATTTTTTTAATCATTTTTAATTTTAAATCGAGGGATTGTTTAGTCTTTTCACATACTATGACGGTTAAAATCTATCTCTTACTAACAAAGTTAATAAAAGGGGTAAAATGGGATTTGTAGAAACTATAGGAGACAATTAGCTATTACTTTAAACTGTAGGGGTAGTTTGGGATTATCCCGTATAAATTTGATATATCAACAGTAGAACTGTAGCACTAATACAATAATGCACAGGTAAATGGTAACAGAAAATTCCTAATCCGTATATATAGCCATGAAATGCTCGGAGCAGATCTTTGTCTGCACTGCCTTTTGTGTCGTTAGAAATGGTACAATGACTCCATGAAATCTGCACATGTACAGAGAGGACATGTAAATGGTACTCAATCATAAATACAAGCAAAGTACTATACAAAAAAGATCAATAAAGATGTTTGTTTTAATTTTTTTTGTCTGCATTTTCATTTCAATAGGATTTTTTCATTGAACTAATTAAGTTAATCCAATTTTACATATCAACAATGTATATATAGTTTTCTTTAATCTTCACTTTCCTATTAATTACAAAAAAAAAAGAGAGTTAGGTGTGGATGGTAGCTAGTTCCATTGCTAGTCTTTTTTTTGTTTTTTGTTTTTTTTTTTAAATTATTGGCATTAGCTCAGGAGACAATCGGTATAAAACTCTAGTGATACGATCCACGAAACAGCTCTCAAGTAATGGGAGGAAGCAATCTATATCAAGTAGGGTGACAACCCACGATGGGTGAGGAAAAGACCTACAAATTATGAGAGAAATTGGTATAAAACTCATGACCTGAAAAAAGATATTAATAGCTTCCTACTATGTTAGTACCCAAACCACCCATTGCTAATCTCTTCATTATTGCGCAAAAAGTCCTAAAGTTCAAATTTCATTCACATTAAAATAAAGTTCAGATTTTATGTAGTAAACAAAATTAGTAAAAATAACAAAGGCTATAAAAATTAATAATGTGATTAGAATACAAAGTTTCTTACATAATAGTATGAGAGATTATTACTTGCTAAAGTAGCAGGTACATACCCATACTAGAAAAAATCAAATGTGTTTTGGAGTGCCATTTATTTAGAGGACATCTTAAGTAAAATCAATTGTCGGGAATCCGAGAAAAAACATTTTCTAAAATCTACAAATATTGATAAAGTTATGAATTCGAGATATGTCCATTTCCTCAAATATCAAATTGTAATAGTTAAAAGACGTCAAAAACTACTTAATAATCACAATTAATTTTCTAATCCAAAAGAATTCACATTAATTTAAAGAAAAAAAAAAAAACTACCAAGTATTGTTCAAAGAACACTTCATCTTGTGTTTTCAAAACATTATTACTAATTATTTAAAACGTTATTTTTTTCCTTAATTACTATTGTTTAAGTTTTTTTTTTAATATATTATTGTTTAAGATTTAAGGAATTAATGGGACATAAGTTGAGATCACAATCTTACTAATGGACATATAATTTGTATGTATAATATGTGCGAAATATATCATATATTAAACTAACTTTGTATCTCCTCAATTACTTAAAATACTTTTAACAAAAACAAAACCATTCACATTCTAACCACATATAAAATAAAACAACATAGTTTTTTCTACTGTCAAGCACACTTTTCTATCTTATCTTAGTCCCACAAAACTAGCAGCAAATTAAGGAGAACATGTTTTGTTGTGATCAGTTGTTAAACTTCATGTATAAAAACCTACTTACCTACCAGCCTCGAAGATATGTAGATAGAGGACCAGTAGTAGAGCCCATATATAAAAATACATACACGTAAACAAACGATAACCTAATAAAAAAAACAACCAAACTGCGTAGATGAGGAAAGAGACATCTATTTAAATTTGAGGTAAAATTATAACAGAATGATAGGCTAAATTTATTCTTAAAAATGACATTAAAGTTAATATTCAATAACACCAAATTTTAACGTGAATTTTTAAACCAGCATCAAACTTTATAACTGAGTTTTTTTTTTTTATCCATCACTTATAAACTATAATACGTAAATTATGATTTTTTTCATGGCTTTTTGTTCTTAAATTATGATATTTGTTTGCGAACTACAATTTATAAATACTAATAATGTTATGAAAAGAGAAAGGCGATATGATCGCGTGACTTTCTTGCCTCAAAGTTGTGAGTTATACTTTCACTTGCTCCGCTTTGTAGGCACTTTCTCCCTCACTTGTTGTGGATGGCTCTCCCACTTGATATGGTTTGATATGGATTGCTTCTTCCATCTCTGGAAGTAAATCCTTAAGCCACATTAAGTAAGAAAGGAATTTACTATTTCATCAAACTACAGGAGGCAGCAAATGAGATTATCCCAATTAGTGTCAATACATATAAGTTATATTTTGAATATTTTCAGAGTACATGACTAGTTATTATAAAGAAAAATAAAAAAATAAAAGAATAATTTTATCCAGTCATATTATCAATGCATTTTTTTAAAAGAATTGTATAATCAATATTGATACATTATGTATTTTTTAAATTTAGTGAGATTTTTTTTTAAAAAAATAATTATAAAATAATTCAATACTACAATTTATCACGACCTGTCAAGATTAACACTTCATGTCTTAGAAATCCAATCATAATATTAAAAGATATTAACTCCCAAATAAGTGTCTGGCATGTGTAGGTAAGTATTTTTAATGGAACTTGAACAAACAATATAAAATAGAGGTGTATTAATAACTTAAGCAGTAAATGAATGTACAGTTTTGTGAAAATTTTCATTATGAACAATCAGTAAAACAATCAAAATTTAAAATTACATTGAGTGTAAGTGAAAAAGAAAAAAAAAAAAAAACTATAAACAAAGTGAAAATTGTTAAACATATCTAAAAATAAATGAAATTTTGTTTGTGTTTCAAAAAAAGTTATTTATTTTTTACTTTAAACGAAACTTCAATTGTTTTTTTATTCTTTAAATTTTCAAAATATTACACATAAGTGATTTTTCACTTAGGCAAAATGCCTTGAAAATCTAAATAGACAAAAAACGAACAAATTTTCATTTAAGGATATAAACTAATAACTTTTTGATTTGGATCCAAAACAAATTCTCTTTTAATTAAATAAAATTTTTATTTTTATTTACATTGTAAAGAACTAATCTAATTTAGGATGCCCTTGTGCACATAATAATTTGCCACACAAATATAGAATCCTAAAACTATAAATTATCATAAACTCACCAACCATAAAATATATATGTATATATATATTTATATATTAATAGCTTACCCAATAAAATTTGCGTGCGACAAATTAAGTCCAGTCAGTCTGATGTGTCCGATGATTCCCAAGATAAATAAGTGAGTGTGACTTCACATTTTCCTACGTACCCCAAACAATAATTATTAGCGTTGAAAATGAAAGTTACCAAATATTTTATACTTCGAATAGACAGCTCATGTGCAGATGGACACAAATCAATTGCAGCAAACACATGACGGCAACATTCAATAATTGTGAGAATCACGTAACTTGGAATGTTTAGAGTGTCCATGTGTTTAGTCTTGTTTGCTTCACCAACTAGGATAGTGAATACCCACCAAGCTAAAAACCTGACAATGAATACCCACCAAGCCAAAAACCTAGCTAACACATTAACATCAAATATAACTAACCAAACTGCTTTTTCAATGCTGTTGAATCATTTTTTTTTCCGATTTTTTTCCCTGGAAACAATGCCATTGAATCATTTTGTTAAACTTTTGAACCACCCTTCAGCCTATTGTTGGTTGATTTTGTATTGACTTTCTGATACCTATTTTGGCAGTTATCTAGTTATATAAATCTAATCCTGCATGTGTTGTCACCTTTGAAATCAATGGGCTGTTTCATTTCAACTTGTGACTCCGAATCTTCCAACTTATAATCAGTGGGCTGTATCTTGTGGATATTGAGTGGTTGTTTTGCCAAACCTGACCTTTTGATTATGTCATAGGTCAAAAACAATTTCAGGATTTTTATTAGTTTTAATTTGTCTTGCTAAGAATTTAATTTTGTATAATTTGGAGCAATACTACAATTTTTGTTTGTAGATGTGTGTACACTAAAAAAGCTTTTATCAACATACAAAGAAAGAGAGCTCAGTGGGTTGATATGGTAGCACAATCCTCTTGCCCGCTTCTTGTAAGTGTGTGGTAGGTTCGAGTATGTGCGCCCTCAATATGTGGCAATTTTTCTACTTAATATTTGGGTCAACATTTCCCGGTTCTGGAAACAACAATCCGAACAGCATACTAGAGTTTTATAATAGCTAAATCCTAATAATTTTCTGATATAGTGTCAAAGATAAAAAAAGAGAGAAGGCTTTCGTTAATGAAAATAGTAAATGGTACAAAATTAATTGAAAACATGTAACATAGAGATAGATATTTCACATACAACATATTGCATGTGAAACTTTTGACTAAAAATATTTCATACAACATATTGCATGTGAAAGTTTTGACTAAAAATATTTCATGTAAGAGGAAATATGTCACATAAAATAGTTTAAGATGTTAATAAAAATGTTAAAAACGATTAAAATTTCATTTGGGGGACCAACAGTGAATTACCTTTTTTGGTTTGTTAGAAACCACTTTTCACTTTTATTTTTGCTATTTTTCAGTTTGTCCCGACTATTTAACATGCATGTTTATTGTGTATATGATGAGAAATGTTACATGTGCGTCAATTGTAATGAGAAAATTTGTGAAATAATATTTTTGATGTCTAATATAACCCGAAATGAAAACAAAAATGGTATGATATAAGAAAAAATGTGTGGTATATATACATTCTACCCAGGGGCAGACCTATCCTTGAGTCAGGAAGGGCAAGTGCCCCCTGAATTTTTTTGAAGAATAATTTTGTTTGTAATATTAGTTATTACATATTTAATTATATATAAATGATTATATGTAGATATCGAAGTAAATGAGATCATGACTAGTATTGAAATGCACTAATGGCAAGGAGACCGTAGTCGAGGTCCTAGTGCACAAGTTTGATTCCCTCCCTTGTTTGTAATAATGACTCTAACCAAGTAGGCTGAGCTACAAATTTGATACAATTCGACTTCGATAATTCTTATGCTTCTTACAAACTATGAATACTTATATAACCATCGTGAACTATTTTTCTTGTTGTAAACTATATCATGTTTACACAAATTACCGACTAATTCTTCTTTAATATTTCAATTTTTTATGTCTCTCTTATATCTCATTCAATATTTAATGAATGTTGTGGATTTATTTAAAGAAATTATCAAACATTTATATTATTTAAAAGTTATTTTTTTTATTCATATTGTTCAAATGAGTTGGGGTGTCTAACGTTTAAAAGTAGATAAAATGTTAAATAATTGTTTTTATTTTAATATTTAATTTAACATTAGATTGGAAAAATATTTTGGAACTTCATTTATTCTTTAGCAATAATTCAATTTTTAAAATAAATTTTATTTATTTATTTATGAACAAATATATTAACTTAAATCTTAAACATTATTTATGTGTCCCATGAACAAATTTTTTGGGTCCATCATTGTGTCTACCAATCATATGCAAATTAAAGAAATTTAAGCTTTAATTATTTGATGGCGATATGGAGTACCAAATGGTCCTTGCGATTTGCAAAATTCTAAGGTGAAGATTTATATATCAAGCTGTACTGCATAGCCATTTTCATACAATTAACCTCAACACACACACACACACACACACACATATATATATATATATATATCCTAATCTTCATTATACAACACATACATTAAATAAATCATAACAATTCTAATAAAATCAAATATGGAAAAACTAAACTATATAATCGTTTGCTTTAGATCTATAATCCAAATTTGTAAAGAGCATTTTAATATATGTATATATATATAGATTTTATGTTCATCGATTAATCAAACATGGAAGTTTGTTGCAACGTGTAATTGATTTTAGTGAACATTTTATTTTTATTGTAATATAGTGCTGGTAGATATCAAAGTCGGAATTTACAATAATCTAATTTTTGTAATGTAAAATACTTAGAATTTAATGGATAATTAGATTAAATTGTCTTGTTGTCTGTATTGGAAAGATGGATAAATTGTTTCCAGTAGCACTAAAATTTGTGGAACAATTGTAATTAGCACTAGATTATGAAAATGAGTATTTTTATTAAGAAATCAAAGTAGGTGAACTACCCATTATGTACTTCATTAAAGATGCAAAATGATATAAAATGCGAAGAATTAGTTCACGGCTAGAGAAATACAAAGAAAGTAGTTCATGAAAAAAAAATATTTTACAAATAAAGAAAATAGCTTCCAAGAGAAAAAAAAAAAAAAAAAAATCTTTAACAAAGGGAAGTATATTTTTTGTTGTTGTTGTATGTCCTTAATGAAAAGGCATAATTAACTGTTCACATACATCGATTTTAAATACCTCATTTTTACGAGTACAATCTAATCAAATCATTTCATATGTGTGGATTCATTCCATGTAGGTATCAATAAACTTCTTATCCATTTAATATATATTTTTTTAAAAAATATATATATAAAGAAAAGAAATTCCTATGTATTATATTTGAATCATCAAGCAAACAATTTTTAAACAATATCTTATATAAATTAGAATAAAATCAAGGAGATTAGAATGAATTTAAGAAAATTCGATTAGTTTGTTTTGGATTGTTTAGAAAAACAACTTTTTTTTTTTTTTTATTAAGCATTTCAAGTCAAAATTTAAATAATAATAATAATAATAATAAATCTTAGAATATTATAGTAATAAATTAAGTAACTGATATTTTTGGATGTGGAGACAACTTCGTTGGACTCTTAACATAATATTATACATAAGAAATGATTAATTAAATGCAGACAGGTTGTGTTATTAAAATTAATTAATCAATAAAAATATGACCAACAGTTGGTACCCAACAGTCCCATTATATAGCTCATTGTTTTCTAGGAAAATCGAATCTCTGTCCATCCTAATCTCTCGAAATGCGTTAAAAACACAAACTTAAAAAATATCCATTTCAAATGGAAAATCAATCAGTCCTCTCCTGTTTCCTGGGAAAGGAAGTTAGGTGGAGGTAGAGTGTCCCTCGGGTAGAGTGTCCCTCAGTGAGTGGTTGGAGAGGTAGGGTTTCCTTTCGTCTTCCGTTTAGAATCGCCGATCTGGTCTTCTGTCTACTGTTTGCTGTAAATATGGATGCAGAGGAAATAGCAAAGTTATGTAAAGATCTTTCACTTTCAGCTGAAGAAGGGAAGATCTGCAGATTGGAAGGTGAGGACAGGAAAGTTGGAGTAGAAGAGGTGGACCATTGCTTAGTTGGTAAGGTAATGATGGGTAAAAGAGTGAATAGAGAGGCTTTTAAGAATGTGATAGAACAACTGTGGGGGTCCCTTGGTAAGGTTGAGGTAGAAATGATTGGTCACAACATATTCATGTTCTATTTTGAGAGAAAGGAAGTCAGGAGGTTAGTGTGGAACAGAGGACCCTGGCACTTTGAACACTGCCTCATAGTGTTAGAAATCCCTAAAGGTATGGGTAACATTTCAAGATTGGGTTTTAACAGGGTCGACTTGTGGGTTCAAATACATAACATCCCCCTAATGTGTATGAATCGAAGAGTGGCTAAAGTAATGGCCTCCCAAATCGGAGAGATTGTGGAGATTCCAGATGATTCAAAGGAATGTAGAGGGAAATTCTTAAGGGTTAGAGCGACCATTGACATCAGTAAACCTTTGAGAAGGGGACTACTAGTAGATGGGGGTGGATCTGAAGGAGCTACGTGGGTATCCTTTCAATACGAGAGGTTACCAGAGTTTTGCTTTTCGTGTGGGCGCATTGGGCACAGCAGTAAAGACTGTGAGGATATTGAAGCAAAAGAGGCAGCAAAGGAAGGTGGTAAGCTAAAGTATGGTGGGTGGCTGAGAGCTGGTACTTATGAGGAGTATAAAGGGAAAGGAAGTAGTAATTATATAGAGCGGGGGACAAAAGCTTCGAGATCTGAGAAAGAGGAGTATAGAAATAGAAAACAAGGCAGTTCTAGTGAAACTTTTAATACGGATATTGAATTTGATAGAGACAAAAGGATACAGGTAGTAGTGGGGACTACATATGGGAAGGAAAAGGTCAATACTGTAGCTAGTGATGTAGGAAGGGTTGACAGTAAGCCCTTACCCCAAGTCCAAGAAAATGGGAAGATAAAAAAATTAAATTCATCCATCGAAAGTGATAGTATAATGGAAACTATTCAAAGTCGGGAGCTGAGAACGACTCCTAGTCTCTCAAGACAAATGTCGAACAGTGAACCGAAGAAAGATAAGATTGGTGAAGGGGTTGATAGGAAGGGGCCGGGATGGGATCTGTCTACAGGGGTTGGGCAAGGACCTCCAATGAACTATGAGGGAGTAGCAGGGGAAATGACAGAAATGGTATCCAGCCCCACTCGGAAATCTTCAAAAAAATGGAAGAGAGCAGCTAGAGATAAGAAGATCCTGAGTAATGTTGGGAGCCCTATGAAGAGATTGCTTCTAATTAAAAAGGAAGGGAAGAAAGGGAATAGAAGCAAGAGTTTGTCGCCGGGTAGCTTTGGAATTTCCTCTAGTAAGGTCAAGGCTAGTACTTCTCCTCTGTTGGAAAACAAAAATAGAAATGGGGTAATAATAGAAGTTGGTATGAGGAGTAACAGAAGGAAGTTGAACTTTATGGAGGAGAGTGAGAGCCAGAATAAGAGAAGTCGGGTGGAGAATGGTATGGAAGTGGACTGTAATCCAGTAACGGCGGAGCCTGGGGATCAGGCCCGCCGAGCTCAATGATCGTCTTAGCTTGGAATGTACGGGGCCTGGGGAATCCCCGTACATTCGCAGCCCTGAAAAGGGTAGTCCGAAAATACTCCCCGAGTGTGGTTTTCCTGTGTGAAATGAAACTTCAAGGTAATTCTGAGGTAAGGGTGAAGAGGAGCTTAGGATTCGATGGGGGTTTAGTGGTTGGTAGTGCTGGTAAGAGTGGTGGGGTGGGCCTTTTCTGGAAGGATAGTGTAGACGTTTCGATTTTGTCTTACTCTTTAGGGCATATTGACGCTAGGATTTGCTTAGAGGACGGGCTGAAATGGAGGTTCACAGGCTTTTATGGGAATACTGATCAGACGAAGCGGGGAAGTTCGTGGGAATTAGTTAGAAGGCTTAGGGAGGTGGATGATCTCCCTTGGATAATGAAGGGCGATTTTAATGAAATCCTTAGTAGAAGTGAGAAGCTGGAAGGTTCAGAGAGAGTGGTTTATGGAATGGTGAGGTTTAGACAGGTATTGGCGGATTGTGATCTGACTGATTTGGGGTTTGAAGGACCAAAGTTTACATGGACAAATAGAAGGGAGGGGAATGCGCATATTCAGGAGAGGCTTGATCGCTTTGTGGCTGACCCACAATGGATGGATCTGTTTTCGGATGCCAAGGTTGAAAACTTGAACTTTAACTGTTCTGATCATAGGCCGATGCTCCTCAAATTCAGGGAAGGGTCCAAACGTGAAGCTCCTTTCAAATCGGGTTTCAGGTTTGAACCTTTTTGGTTCAAAGAAGATGACTTCCAATCGGCGATTAAGAGTTGTTGGGAGGGGCTGGGTACTGTGTCCTCTGAGATTGGCTTGGTGGAGAAATTTCAGAAATGTGCTTTATTCTGTTCAAACTGGAGCAGAGAGAGGTTTGGGTCGCTTAGAATCCGTATTGAGGCTAAGCAAAAGTTGATTGAGGGCCTATATAAGCAAGCTTCGGGGATTGGAGTCATGCAGGAAATTACCTCCCAGGAAAAGGATATGGAGGAGTTATTGGCTAAAGAGGAGGTATATTGGAGCCAAAGAGCAAGAGTAGATTGGCTTATGGCAGGAGACCGTAACACTAAATTTTTTCATGCTCGTGCTACTTCGAGAAGGAAAAAGAATCTGATTTTGAAGCTGGTGGATGAGGATGGTAAGGTGGCTTCTTCCTTTGATGACATAAGTCAGATAACTTGTAAGTATTTCTGTAAGCTCTTCTCCTCCTCTAATCCATCGAAAGGTGATATTGATAAGGCTTGCGATGGAATTAGTCATAGCCTCAATGAAGATATGTGCAGGGACCTAGAGGCCCCTTTTAAGGAAGAGGAGATTAGAGCTGCTGTTTTCGACTTAGGCCCCACCCGTGCTCCAGGTCCGGATGGCTTCCATGCTCTTTTCTTTCAAAAAATGTGGGATGTTGTGGGGAAAGACGTGTCAGATGTTTGCCTTAAGATTCTGAGGGGAGAGCTGTCCATCAGAGCTTTTAACGCCACTAATGTGATCCTCATTCCAAAGAAGAAAAACCCGGAGATGTTGAAGGACTTCCGTCCAATCAGTCTCAGCTCGGTTATGTACAAGATTATCGCTAAAGTGCTGGCTCAGAGACTGAAAAAGACCCTACCGATTCTTATCTCGGAGTATCAGTCCGCCTTCGTGCCTGGTAGACAGATCTTCGATAATATATTGACAGCTTTCGAGATGCTCCACACGATAAGCAAGCATAAGAAGGGGAAATTGGGGCTGATGGCCTTAAAGTTAGACTTGAGTAAGGCATATGATCGGGTTGAATGGGTTTTTGTCGAAGCAGTAATGAATAAAATGGGGTTCCCTGTTAAATGGACTAGGCTGGTGAGAGAATGCATTTCTACAACATCGTTAGCTTTTGTGCTCAATGGAAGGATGGTGGGGAAAGTGAATCCTTCAAGGGGCATACGTCAGGGGTGTCCGTTGTCTCCGTATCTTTTTCTTTTGTGTGCCGAGGCTCTGTCTGGAGGTGTACGATCAGCAGAGTTTGAGGGGCGTGGGCTGGGATTTAAATGTGCGAAGTCAGGACCGTTGATTAGTCACCTCTTGTATGCGGACGATAGTATCCTTTTCTGTAAAGCTTCTGTTTCAAATTGCAATCTCATAAAAAAGGTACTGGCAGGGTATAGCAACGGCTCTGGACAGCTGATAAATTTTGAAAAGTCTGTGGTGTGTTTTAGTGAGAATGTGTCAGGTGTGGTAAGAGCGGAGGTGAAAGAAGCCCTTGGTTTGGAATCTTCCAGCAGGCATGATTATTACCTTGGTCTCTCTTCTTTGGTAGGAAGAAATAAAACAAAAACGTTTAATGAAATCAAAGACCGGGTTTGGGGTAGAATGAGAGGGTGGAAGAGTAACTTGTTCTCTCAAGGCGGAAAGGAGGTCCTTATCAAGGCAGTGATGCAAGCCATTCCTTTGTATACCATGAGTATTTTCAAACTGCCTAAAGGATTGTGCAAGAACCTGGGTTCTCTAGCTGCTAGATTCTGGTGGGGCATGAAAGATGGGAAGAGAAAGGTCAGCTGGATAAGATGGGAAAGGTTGTGTCAACCTAAGTCCATGGGGGGCTTAGGATTCAGGGATCTCCACTTGTTTAATCAATCATTGCTCGCTAAACAGGCGTGGAGGCTGGCTGCTAATCCCAATTCTCTGGCCGCTCGGGTAATGAAATCCAAATACTTTCCAAAAGCTGACTTCTTGCAAGCCTCAGATAACCGCAAGGCTTCTCATGTATGGAAGAGCCTCCTCTGGGGCAGGGAACTGCTTCTGAAAGGGTGGATATGGCAAGTCGGAAATGGAGAAGATATAAAGGTATATAATGATCCTTGGGTCCCTAGACCCAAGTCTTTCAAGATTATCTCCCCTGTGGCGGATCCGTCTCTGAGAGTTGCGGACCTGATAGTGAAGGAGTCCCATCAATGGAACTTTCAGAAATTAGATGAAACTCTGGTGCCTGCTAATAAGGAGCTCATCATGTCCATCCCTCTAAGTTGCCGAGATGTCAGAGATTGTAGAAGATGGTTCTTTGATAAAAAAGGGTTGTTCACTGTGAAGAGCGGGTATAGGGTTGCAGTAAACGAGGCCTTGGTTGGTGAGGAGTCGCCCAGCTCCTCCGGCCCATCTCAAAAGTGGTGGACTGCCTTGTGGAATCTGAATATCCCTCCTAAAGTAAAAGTTTTTGTGTGGAGGGCTTGCTTGGGAGCCATTCCATCTAAGGTGAATTTGTTCCGAAGGGGAATTGTGGCTAATCAGTGTTGCGAGGGGTGCTCGGAAGAAGCAGAATCGGATGTCCATGCTCTTTTTGATTGTAAATATGCAAAGCTCTCTTGGTTCGCTTATGACAGAGGAGAAGAGCTGCTCAGGATGAGAAGGGACAGTGTGCTCAATGCTCTGGTAGAGGTGCTGCAGTCTGGAGGTGTGGAATTCCTGGCTGAAGTATGTATGATCATGTGGTGCCTTTGGGGTAAGCGAAATGTTAGGCAGCACTGCTCTGGGGCCTGGCTTCATGAGGAGGTCTCAGGTAAAGCCTTGGAATTGCTAAAAGAATTTCGGAATACCAGGTTAGCTCTCTCGCCTCAGTCCCTTCCTTCTGGGTTGGATCGCTGTCAGGTTTGGTGTCCGCCTCCTGTGGGATCCTTGAAGTTGAATTCAGATGCTGCTGTCAGGCCTGGTATCTCGGTGGCTGGTTTGGGAGCTGCTGTTCGGAACAGCGCTGGTGGGGTGGTGGTGGCCTCGGCTCGGCAATGGGTGGGATGTTTCTCTCCTGAAGTGGGTGAGTTACTAGCGCTTAGGGAGGGCCTTAGATTGGTTCGTGAGGCTGGGCTGAGGGTTGAATAGGTTGAAGTGGATTCAGTTAGTGTTGCCTCTGCTGTTAATGCAAATTATGTATCTTTGGGGGCTTCTTGTTTTATTTTAGATGATATTAAGGTTCTCTGTGCGGAGCTGGGTGTTTGTAAGTGCCTCGCCGTTCCCAGAAGCGGGAATCGCTTGGCACATAGCTTAGCTTCCCTAGCCTTTTCCTCTGCGGAGGTGTTGTGTTGGCGTAATGTCAACGTTAACTGTATTTTTCCTTCGAGGGTTGTTGGGTTATAATATACTTGACTTTCAAAAAAAAAAAAATATCCATTTCTGGTTCTGGTATCGAGCAACACCTGGATAGACTCTCCTCACAATTTAAAAATTCTTTTTCCTATTTAAATAAATAATATGTAAAAGTATATGTACACCTCTTTTTCAACAAATTCAAGCAATAAATGATATATAACATCTACTTTCTTTGATAGTCCTTCAAAACATGTGCTTTCAAAGATGAGGATGAATTTGTTGACAACAACTAATTATGAGTTTGCTAATGACTAAGATGATGATGATGATGGGTGATAATTAATAAAGTACAAAATAACACAAATCTTAAAAGCTAATATATAAATAAAAATAGAGTATCCAATAAAGTTACTTAGTCCAAAACTTTAATCTGAATTGTCTGTTTCAATTTTTGTTCTTATGTCGTGTCATGTTTTGAATGAATCAAATGCATTATTCAATGTTTGGAGATGGTGCATCGGTGGCCCCGTTGTGCTTCTACTCACTTGGCACATAAAATGTCTAACATACCTTTGTGAGGTCAGCTCTTTCCCTTACCATTAAGAATGTATTTATTCATCGAGGTTGAAAATAAATAGAATGCAGTTTTATTCAAAGTAGAAATAAGAAAAAAAAAACTTGATTCCTTGAATGAGATGGTAAAAAAAAATGATTGGATTTATGGATGGGATCCATGCAATTTGATTCAAAACGGTTTTTGTAAATATTCAATCATAAATAAGTATTGCAAAGCTAAAATCAAGTGCACATATAATGCTAAAAATAAAAGAAACACAAAAATTTTTATGTGATTCATGAAATCCCTACATCTATGAAACGTAGTAGTACATTTTTTATTATACAACAATATTTACAAACACAAGCTTTCTCTCTTTCTTACTCTCTACTTTTTCAAAATCTCTCTTTGAATTTGTTATTCTCTCAGATATATTACGAAACCACAAAACTTTTAATTTAAGTAATTAAAATTCCTTTTTCTAAATAGGGTCACAGTTGCACAAGGTGTGACACAATCTGAGGTCACGGTACCAGGTTGCGCCACACATTAGTCATAGGCGCATGACTTGTAGTGCGACCTCAAGTCGTGGTGCAAGTCACACTACTTTCTATTTCTACAAGAGCGTAACTTATGGTGTGATAATAAGTTCCCGAGCCTAGTCGCACCACACACAAAGGTGTGCCTGTGGCTCAACCTCAAGTCGTACTGAATAGATCGTGCCACACATTGGTGACTTGAACAAAATTTTTCTTTTGGAATTCAGTCATCACACTCCAACAGAGTTCTAGTTTCTTTCCAAGAATTCTTAATTAAGAGGCCATTAATGGCGGGGAAGTTTTTATTTTTATTTTTTTTTTGCAAACTTTGATTTTGTCTATTATTAGACCAAACTTGAGTGAAAGTTAGTGTCATTATCCATTATTTGTAATCAATTCTAATATAGTGTGTCGTATAGAACTTTATCAACATTATTAATGCATTTTGATAGTAGAAAGTACACATTCAACTTGATAATATAATTATCACATCACAGATTAAAATACAAATGGGATGCAAAATATGAAATATTTAACATTGTTACTAGTGTTATTATATTATAATGTTTTCTAGAATGATTAATCATCTTAAAATTATGGGAAAAAAGAATATTTTTATTAATTTAATGAATGTAACCTAATTCAATTGTCAAAGTTCTCTTACAAGTTGCAATAGTATAAGATATTTTAGGTTCTAAGTCTACTAAAACAAGGATTTAGAATTGGCGTGTGGTAAAATGGAAGAAAAAACAAAACCCAGAACAATAATATTTTTTAAGAAAAGAAAATGTGATTTTCTTTTTATCAAGTGGAACATTGAAAGTGGTTTCTCTATTAAAAAATAACATTGACGATAATTTTTTGTTGAAAATATTGTAATTTTCACCTATATTATATAGGGCTTTTACTCAAAAACACACTTCATAAAACCAGTTCCGATGCTCCGGGCCACAAATTTGCTTTAATCGCTTACATTGATTCAATTTTTCATTTTCCATGAGAAAGCATAAAGCCATTTTTATGCACTCAACAGCACTAATATCAAAAGGACTGCCAAGAGACTACATCTTTTGTCATTAATTATGCCACTTATTTAAGTCATTAATGAGTCTCCTACTCACATCATATCATGTGATATGAATAATTATTTTCTTTTTGATATCATAAGAGCGAAAACTATACAAAAAGCACCATGTCCACCAAACCTCTTCTTATTCAACATTCACTACTTTTCTTTTAATGCAAAAATAGAAAACTCCAGGTAAGGAAATCGGAGTCCCATACGGACCCTAATTTGTAGGGGTGGGAACGAGGTACCTCCCCCAGACTTGAAATGACCCGGTAACTTCCCTAACTCCCAGAGAAAGATCTAAATTTCACAAACTTATGATGCCAAAAATACAACTTCACTCTTTCATGGATTGTGTTAAATGTTGCTTCTTTCTCTCACACAAACTTCTAATAAATTTCTGCCTTTCAATTAAATGTTGCTTGCATTGCATACCTTCAGCGTTACGCCTACATTGATTGCATACCTGCTGCCTTGCTAGAAAATCTATCAAGGGGTTGAAATGATAAGAGCCAACTGGACTGCACAGCATGTGTAGTCTGTTGAAGACTCGCCAAGACTAGACTTTACAGAGTTATCGTCCTCAGATTAGGCACGATCACCAACCTTACGCTGACAATAACCACATACAGCCTTATTGCGAAGGCAAGGTGGAATCATCTGATGATGCAAGAAGACCAGCAGATCGACCAATAAGATCAGATGATCAGCTCAGACTGTATTACCTGCCTGAATGTTTTAACAGTAACCAAACTCCAATATTATCAGGATAATCAGCTGTTTCCTGATATAAACACTAGTTGCAGGACTTTCCTACGAAAAATGAAATTTTTTTTGAAACACTTATACCTACAATGCAGCATGAAGATGATAACTTGTGTTCATCAGCTATAATTCTTCATTCACTATTTAGAAGTTTTCTAGTAAAGTGTTAACTCGAAGGTTCATCCCCGTAGGTCCTAAATTATTAGATTTGGGGAAGGGTGGAGGGACGGACTTTCTTTCCTTAACGACGTTTTCTCAGCAACCACAGAAGCCGAAGAGTAACTAAAGTCATGCTTCATTAATGTGCAGTACCATCAGAGAAGTCCTATCAACTGTTGGACGCAAAAGACTAATTAGACATACACCTCAAGTATGTTAGAAGGGAATGTGATTGAATGTGTGAATGATTTTTCGAACTAATATTACGAAAAACCTAGAAGTTCCAATGCCTTGATATGGTACAATCATCAACCTCTCTTATTTTATGTATAACAGCTTAGTTAACCAAGAATCTTTGAACATTATTAATTGACCGAACTAGTACAAACTCAGCATGTGACGCAAAAGTGCTGGACCTGATTGACAACTTAGAAGGTAGACAAAGATGTTATTCCAAGCAAATATCATTTTTCTGAACCAAGAACTTGAATTTAAACAATAGGCTATGACGAGCATCATATTTAACAAAGTTGCATCACAATAAGAATCAAAGATAAAAAAAAAAAAAAATCTTTCAGTTAACATCTCATTCATGTTCGCTTAACAATAAAACTTATATTGAGAAGTTTGACTTACAGTTTATGCACACCAGGAGATCAATTAGCATCAGGCCTCCCATCATTTGCAGACCTACTAAAATGATACAAATTTCCTAAAATAGATTTAAGCGGCAGACCATAAATCATTGTTCACCCACCCAAGAGTGTGACAAACAAGCCAAGCCGTTACCTCAAAGCTACACATATTATTCTGGGGCACAACTGCATTCATTTTCAATTTATATTTCGCATCCTCTATAAACCCATCCACTCATCCACATCATCCTCCTAGACCTCTGTCCCTCATTTTTCTTAAGTCAATTTCCCATTCTATTAGAACCTCCACTAGAAAACTTACCTCACAGTCTTTGCCTCTATACCGACTTTAATTCCCTCATTTTTCTCTCTCCCTTCACTCAATTACCACTTTTCTGTCCTATATTCCACCTCTTTTCCTCCCTCTGCAACAAACGTCTTCCTCCCCTCATCTGCTCCCCAAATTGTTTTCTAACCTCAATCGACTAACCCTATTCTCAGGGTGCAGCATTGAGAACAAAAGATATATCAATCTGAATAACACAACATTGGAAACAACAGAACAGAAAGCAAATGCAACGCGTGACTAATAATCTATGGACTAAATGAAGCAGGGAGGAAAATCTACAAACAAAATTGTTAGATTCACATTCACATTATACTTAAGTGTCCTAATAATGGAAATTAAAATGCTAAAACTGGTTAAAGATACTCAGCTTTCACAATTTGTCTATTCTGGATAAGAGTGGTACTGTGAGCGGTAGTACTGTTCACTATCCTAACTCAATTCAATAACCAAAACTTAAGACCTTGTGGGAGCTAAGGCCCTGTTTGAATAGAATTGGATCAGCAGAGAACATAGAGCAAGGAACAAAATAGCAACACAACTTTGATGCTCAAAAGTAGGAAATTTGCACTTACCAGTGATTACATAACAATTACAGGTCTTCAAGCAACACAAAAATTCTGAAACCAACTATAGTGGTGACGTTTCTCACCACTGTGGTAGCACAAGTTCTTAAAACATACCAAGTGTAAACTTATACACAAGAAAGTTACCATGCTTATTCAAAAAGACTCAGTTTATGATTTTTCATCATAAAAATGGAAACTACGTATAGATGTATTTCATATAAGTGTTTCAAAACTTCACAGAACAGGACCGGATTCCTACAGTGTTGGTCGATCCACGCCGGTCTAGTCTGTACCTCTGCAAATTATACAGCCAAACCGTAAATGGTGAAGTGCATTTCAAATTGCAGCTTCTAAGCATCCACCTGAATTCAAGAATGATAAATGAGTAACTGAAGCACAAAATCCGATGATAGATCAGCTAACCATTCATGAGGTGTTATAATCGTTAAGACTGCTTATTCTTCTTCTCTAGATATGAGTGGTTTCGTTGGAAGTTCAACACTGCCCATACCAGGTGCCACAAACCGATTTCTGGCCAGAGTGCAGCTGGAGAATACAACATGCAGTTGCTTGTCTGCCAGAGAAGGAAATTGCTGAGACGGGTCTCACCAGAGCTTCGTATCAAGATGTCTGGATCAGGAGCAACAGCCATGTACATGTGCTTCTCGATATCGACCAAATTTATTTTAGGATGCTCTCCCTGAATCTTCTCTTTCTGTTCAATTCCTTCCATGACACCATTGCTGATTCTACAAGCTTTCGATGCTCGTTCTTCATATTTATCATCACAGGATCCTTCGGTTCCTTCAATCACACCATCAGAGCTTGTATTTGCCTTTGGAGCTCCAGATTCATCCAATCTATCAAGCAAATTTATCACATCATTGGAAGCTTTATGTGCATTCACTGCTTCAATTTCAACCAACGTATGTTTACAGGAGTATTGAATTGCATGCACGATCTCATCAGCTGAAGTATAGGCCAGACAGACTAAAAGCACTGCCTTATTGTTGTTAGCAGTGACCATCATCACTTTCTCTGCTGCAATCCTGATAGGCTCAATCAATAGCTTCAAATTCCCTATAAAATACACTCTGATACCGTACTGGTTCACGATACTTTGTTGCTCAAGCAGCCCATTTATTTTATCTAAAAGAAGATCCATCAAGTTTTGAACCTCGCTGGGCTGTCTTTTAAAATTTTCGATGCTGAAAGCATAGATTGTCACATACTTGACTCCTAATTCATAGCAATATTTAAGCATAGCTATCAGAGATTTAAACCCATCCTTATGGCCAGCCCCCTCTTCCAGATTCTTCTTCTTATTGTATCTTCGATTTCCGTCCATGATAAATGCAAGATGATTTGGTACAGGACCAACAGAAAGCAAACGAAACAAGCATCTTCTCATAAAACTAGCTATACTCTCACACAACTGACTTGCATTACCTCCATCGCCGTATCTTCCCATTTCACAAGCCTCGACTAATCTCTCAACTGACCTGAACTGTTCAAAGGCAATGAAGATCAACGTTATACAGAAGTATAAGCATAAAATTACATTACTCTTGCAAAAAGTAACCATCACAGAAATTGATATTAAGCATGCAATAGAAACCAATGAATTGACACAAACTATTAAATTCTACTCATTTCAAAAACAAAGCTAATAATAAAAAACTAAACATAACAATCAACTTGAGGTGTTGAGAATTTCCGCAAACACAAGTGAGTTCAGAGAATTAAAGAAGTAAAAGTTTAACAAAATTTATCATCTAACAAGTGACCAACACAAACAAAGAAAAGAGAATTAACAACTCACAAAGTAATACAGGTGACTACTGCTGACTTTACAATTTAAAGCACAATTGAAACTATGATGAACATCTAAATCACCATTGATCCCTGACTTTTAAAGGAACAATTTTTATGTCCATATCAGTATAAAAGGAAAAACAGTGGCCAGTTGTTCATTGAAGTGAGAAACTGCCACTAACCAAATATATAGCCGAAATGTTAGGGCATTCCGTTTGTTTAAGTGATAGGAATTAACAGCTGCGGAGGTGGGGAAGAAACTTTTCATGCCCCACTCCGCGTGCAATGCGATCACAGACTTAGAGTAGGCCCAATAGCCTCTCCAAGCCATTAAAATTGACTCTGACTGCAACCAATGTTAAACAAAAGTTAGGAGCTACTTTGTTACATTATTGAATGATAAAATTTAACTTAGTCAAAAATGTAACACATTTCTCAACAAAGTAACAAATTTCTCATAAATCAAAAAAGAGCCTAGAGATTACAACAACCACAACAATTAGTCAAAGAAACATCCATTTTTGGGATAACAGCTGAATACTAAGAACTTGGTTCGGACTTCAACAATGAAATTGATAATTGATATCTTAAACTTCATTTTCTAGATAGTTACGCCACTATTTAATGAAGTGAATTTCACAATGCAATAAAAAGCAATAGTGACTCTTGGTCAAACCTAACTTTATTATGACAATCAAGTATCCAAAGAGATGTCAACTACTTGTATAATCAATTTTGAACCAACATTAAATTACAATCAAATGCCACCCCATCATGCATTGAAATTGCAACAACATCCAAAAACACATTTCCAAACTCAAATCAATTCAACATAGCTCCATCCAATTGTTCATAGCTCTTTATACAACCTTGAATATGCTTAAACAGCA
Organism: Dimocarpus longan; assembly: GCA_022984855.1. NCBI lineage: Eukaryota > Viridiplantae > Streptophyta > Magnoliopsida > Sapindales > Sapindaceae > Dimocarpus > Dimocarpus longan. The sequence continues at coordinate 2,751,336 of CM041021.1, forward strand.
AACAGGCAGACCACCACAACACATAAACATATCTACCAAACCACATGCAACACAACACACAAAAACTCATAAGTCAACACTCAAAGTCAATTCTTTTTCTCTCACAAAACTTCGATTTTCTCAGCAGCCAAACATAAAACTAAAACGCTACCTAAACATTGCACAACAAATGACATTAATCAAACACAAAAACTCATCAAAAATCAATCACAATCTAGCCTCTCGTTTGATTTCTGAAACCAAAAAAAAGAAAGAAGACAATGAAACAGCTAACGCTTGAAAAACTGAAAACCCTACCAGCAAGATTAACGGCGACAGTGACGGCGTCGGGCCGGTCAGGGGCTAGCTAAGGTTGAGAGGTTCGAGATAAGAGCTGACTCAGAGTCAGTGTGGTCCGGTGGATGGCTTTGGTTGAATGACTCTGAGTGAGAGTGTATGTCTAGGAGCTTCTTTTAGGCTTTATATATTTTCTTTTTTTTTGAAAAATAATGGCCGATTTTCTGTTCGGGTCGGTTTTTCGATTCAAAATTGATCCGAAACAGAAATCAGTCAGCTTTTCACCATTTAAAACTGATCCGACCCGAAGTACATGTGAAAACCGATATTTTCGGATCGGTTTGGTTATTTTGCCCACCCCTTGTTATTGCCAATCCAACTCAAAATTTTATATTTCCCACGTGGATTTCAAACTTAAACAGTTAAACTACATGGTCTATGGAGTCCTATTTAAATATTGCCAATCCAACTAGTATTTTATCAAACAAAAGAAAATATTATATCGAATTAAACTTTTTTTTTTATTATTAAAATTTATCCAAAAAATAATAGAGATCACATAAGGTACAATATTAAAAGTGCAATATTGGAAACAGTTCTCGTATAAAAAGAAATAATAACATGGAGGAACGGTCTACATAAAAATGAGAAAAACCAATCACATTTTAATGGCAAAGATGTGTCGAATCCAAGGACTAAACATGGTCTCGAGTGTATGGCTGTCATTGCCGCGTCACCACCGTGGACCAAGCAGACCTAATTCAATTTAATTTAAGTGCCGTCCAATAAAATCCAGTTGGGTCCAATCTTTATGGATACATTCGGAATTACCTATTTTGGTAGGCAAAATCCCAGGATTTCAATTTCAAACCAGCAAGCAATGCTAGTCGCCAATTCCAACTCAGTCTCTAATTTCCACCGCCCACACACACAATCCCCAAACTACCCTCCTCTCCAACCCCCACTCGAGGGCATTCTTGTCATTTCGTTACGATCCACGTCACCCTCCTATAAATACCCTCCAAAAACCAAACATCTTTGAAATGCAGCTCTGTACGCAACAGTCTCTGATTCGTAGTAGCCGTCCAGAAAATCACATTTTCCGGTTAAATCTCTCGTGAGAGAAAATTTCACGTTTCGTGATTTCGATCCATTTTTTTCTTTTTTCAACGTTTCGTTTCGTTTACAGGACGAGGAGGAGCTGGATTAAGTCGTCGGCAATGTCGCCTCCTATTCTCTCGTTAGCTCTGCCTTCGGAGACCGGTCGAGTCTTGAGTATTCAATCGCACACTGTTCAGGTACTTCAAATTATCTTTTTCTGTTTGGTTGCCGAGAAAATCGAAGCTTGTTTTGTTGTTGTGCGAGAGATTATGATTGAAGTTTCGTGAGAGAAAAGAAATGATTGTGAGTTTACTTGATGAGTTTTGTGTGTTGTGGTGTTGCATGTGGTTTGGTAGATATCTTTTGTTGTTGTTGTGGTATGTTGTTTGCTGTTTAAGCATATTCAAGGTTGTAGTTTGATTATTGTTTATCATTGGCCTCTGGTAAAAGACAGTGGTTTACCCTGTGGCGGATGTCAGCTGTTCGAGTCCACTTATCTCCAACTCGTGAACTTAGCCAATACAAAGCTATATGAATATGATAGCAGCCAATTTTTCCCATTCGGCTAGTTTAGTTCGTATTTTGACTACCCAATGTTAGTGAGTCTTTGTAGTGATGTGCTAAGTTATCTGTATTGTAGGTTGGAATAGAGAGTAGTGAATATGAGTTTCAATATTTAGACATAGTGGGAAATTAACATGGAATGAATATATTAATTTTCTCCCCCGGACTAGTGCTTTTATTGAAATCTTGTATGCATGTAAAACGTTGAAATTTTCAGTAATAGCTTTGTTATATTATATAAGTGATGTTTCTTCATGGTAATTTTTGGGTAATGAGCGCTTTGCTCATGTTGGGTCAGTCATTCTATTTGATGTGGAAGAACTTTTTAATGTTGAGTTCAAATACCCTTTCATTTTTGTGGTGTTTTTAGTGTTCTGTGATTAGATTGTGTGGTTGTTCTCATCTTATCGTTACTGCTTTTCTTTATTTCTTACTAGGGATATGTTGGAAATAAATCTGCTGTCTTTCCTCTACAACTATTGGGCTATGATGTGGATCCAATCAATTCAGTACAGTTCTCAAACCACACAGGCAAGCTGCTTTCACTACCTACTCAGACAGTCTCAGATCTCTGAGGCCTGATGTATGGTGCGATGTCATCTGTTTATCTGCATTTCAGGCGTAAAATCTTAGTCAAATTTATTTTTGGATTATTCTGTAATCAATCCAAATTTGCGCAGGATACCCGACCTTCAAGGGCCAAGTTTTAAATGGACAACAACTATGGGAATTAATAGAAGGCCTTGGAGCAAATAATTTATTGTACTACACTCATTTACTTACAGGTTTGTTAAGTTAGTTGCATGCATCCATTGTTTTATTTATTATAAATTGGTTATATGCTATTATGGCTACATGTTGCTCCTCATTGTCTATCAATTCTAAAGATAAGATACGGTGGCACCATTTGAAGTGAAGTGTAATGGCTGATACTTGGCACTCTCTCTCAGAATATATATATGTGTGTGTGTGTGTGTGTATATGTTTAGAAAGTCAAAAGGCACTACAAAAAGTTTTATTTCTTGTCCATGGACGACTAAATTCATGACACATAGAATGACTTTGGGGTTGACACTTGACGTGCACACACAAATGAATCATAAAACTATGGAATTTTTGTGTGTGTGTAAATCTCTCTCTTCTGATATTAAGCTAAACAATCTACAAAGCTAAATGAACTGCATGCTTTTGTGTGAATCCAGACTAAATAACTTGATGCATCAATATGCATTTACCTTAAAATATTGCAGCAGGTTGCATATATTAGTGGCCAATTTCATTTCCTATCCATTGGTCTGACTGTTTTTATACCTTGAGTAATAATATAAAGATAAGTTGATAATTATCTAGTAATTGTTGGAAAGTGTTGACCAAATCTGCCTAATTATCTAGTAATGAGAGTTTATAGGAATCAAGATAAGTTGATAATTATCTAGTAATGAGAGTTTATAGGAATCAATCTCTATTTTTTAGCTTATATATTCTTAGAATATAAATAGCTTGATTGTAGGAAGTATTTATGTAAATAATTGTAATTATTCCTAGAGATTAGGTAGGTATTTGACAGTATTTAAACCCTACTGTTGTAATGTTTCATATACTGCAATATACACAACTTTCTTCCTCAATACTTTATGGTATTAGAGCCTGGTTCAGATCTGAAACCTAGGCAGCCTAAAACCCTTTAGACAACAGCTTAATTTTTTAACATGTCAGACAACTCATCCACCTCCAATTCCCCTCGTCCTACTCCTACAGAAAATCAGAATATATCTCCTCCACCACTTAACTCTCCTTCTGATCATCATACTATCCGAATCACCAATATCAAACTTAATGGTGATAATTTTTTACGATGGTCACTTTTGGTCCAGATGTATATTCGTGGTAGAGGGAAAATAGGATATTTAACTGGTGAGAAGACAAAACCAGCAGCTTCAAATCTGGAGTATGCCATATGGGATGCTGAAAATTCGATGGTGATGACGTGGTTGGTAAATTCAATGGAAGAAGATATTAGTGCGAATTACTTAAGTTATTCCACCGCAAAAGACATGTGGGATAGCTTAAAGAAAATGTATTCGGACCTAGGAAATCAATCTCAAATCTATGAGATCAAATTAAAGATTGGTGAAACAAAACAAGGATCAGATTCTGTCACAAAGTATTTTTCTGCTCTCAAAAGGTTGTGGCAAGATCTTGACATGTTTTGTGATCACACGTGGAAGGATCTAGAGGATGACACTTATTTTCAAAAGGTAATCGAAAACAATAGAGTTTATAAATTTCTGGCTGGTCTGAATATTGAGTTTGATGAAGTTAGAGGCAGGATCATTGGAAGACAGCCTCTGCCTTCTCTTAATGATGTATTTGCAGAAGTTAGAAGAGAAGAAAGTAGGAGAGGTGTAATGATTGGAAAAAAACCTGAAAACAGCCCAGTTGAAGCCTCTGCCTTGGTCTCACAAGATGCTACTGCTCTTAAGGTTCAAGCCCGGAAAAATGAAGACAAACCTCGAGTGTGGTGTGATTATTGTAACAAGCCACGTCATACTCGAGAAACATGCTGGAAGATACATGGAAAGCCAGCAAACTGGAAGCCTAAAGAGAGAGGTAATAATGCTGCAGGTAATACAGCTGAATAGCCTAAAATTACTAGAGAACAAGTGGAACAACTACTGCAGTTTTTAAAGCTCAATTCTGGCTCGGATTCAATTTCTCCTAGTGGTTTAATTGCCCAAACAGGTATCTTCTCTACTGGTTTCATTAGTCAAACACAAACAGCATCTTGGATCATAGATTCAGGTGCTTCGGATCACATGACCAGTTTAGGTTCACTTTTCTCAACTTATACACTAGTTTTTGATAGTCAAAAGGTCAAAATTGCAGATGGCAGCCTATCCTCTATTGCTGGGAAAGGTTCTGTCCAGATTTCTAATAAAATTACTTTAAAAAACGTACTACATGTTCCTAATCTGTCATGCAACCTGTTATCTATCAATAAATTGTGTCAAGACTCAAATTGTGTTGCTAAGTTTGACCCATTGTGCTGTGAGTTTCAGGACAAGATCTCAGGTATGATGATTGGCAGTGCTGATATGCGGAACGGGCTCTACTATTTTGAAGAAAATTCTGCTTTGAATAAACCTGCACTTGGTCTTAATAGTAATGTGAATTCTCTACCTATGAAAGATCAAATTCTGATTTGGCATCAAAGATTAGGTCATCCTAGTTTTGCTTATCTAAAACATTTATTTCCTAGCTTATTTAATAAGATATCTCCTCAAGAATTACATTGTGATGTATGTCTCTTTTCTAAAAGTAATAAAAGTTCCTATGCTTCAAAACCTTATAGAGCAACCAAACCATTTTATCTTATTCATAGTGATGTTTGGGGACCTTGTAAAGTGCCTACTTTAACTAATAAAAGGTGGTTTGTTACATTTATTGATGATCATACGAGATTGTGTTGGATTTACTTAATGAGTAATAAAAATGAGGTTGAAAAGCTATTTAAGGATTTTTATACATTTGTTGAAAATCAATTTCAATCTAAAATTTGTATTTTACGCACTGATAATGGAACTGAATATTTCAACCAACATCTTAAGAGTTTTCTCGTTGAAAAGGGAATCCAACACCAATCTACGTGTAGATATACACCCCAACAAAATGGGGTTGCCGAGAGAAAAAACCGCCACCTCTTAGAAGTGAGTCGAGCACTAATGTTGTCAATGAATGTACTTAAATACCTATGAGGAGAAGCTGTTCTCACAGCTGCTTATCTTGTTAATAGGGTTCCTTCGAGAGTGTTAAAACATAACACTCCCTTAAATTGTTTGAAGCAACTTTATCCTAACAATAGGTTGATACCTTCTCTACCTCTAAAAGTCTTTGGATGTACTGTGTTTGTGCATATACCAGTCCAATTTAGATCAAAATTGGATGCTAGGGCTGAAAAGTGTGTTTTTATTGGTTATGCTACAGGGCAGAAGGGATACAAATGTTTTAACCCGCTTACTAGAAAAATACATGTCAGTATGGATGTGTCTTTCATTGAACATAGACCTTTCTTTGAGTCCCATCTTCAGGGGGAGAGAAACAAGGAAGATGAGGTTGGAATTTCTTGGGAAATGGATGTTGTCCTACCAAATTCTGATTTTCCAAGCTATTCTAAACCTGATCAGCCTATAGACCAACCTTTAGAAGTCCTAGAGAGTCTTACTAGGAATCTTGACCAGCCCTTAGCAATAGAAATGGAACCAAATCAGCCTTTAGCAGAAACTGAAGACACTGAAACTGCACCTATGTCTACTGGTTCTAATTTAGGGGGAGAATATAATAGAGGAGGCAATCAACCTATAACAGAACTGCAGGTTTATACAAGGCGTTTTCCAAATCAAAATAGAGAGCTGACCCGTTTAGCACAAGATCAACCATCTGTCCAAAGGTCTGATCCTAAACCAGCAGCTATTCCTCCAGGTAATGCCTCTAATCCTTCTCCTATATTTGATACAGATCTTGACATACCTATAGCCATTAGAAAGGGGGTCCGATCATGCACTACTCACCCTATAGCTAAATTTCTGTCCTACCACAGATTATCTAGCAATTTTAAAGCCTTTACCTCAAAAATTTCACATCTTTTCATTCCTAGAAACATAACAGAAGCCCTAAACCATCCTGACTGGAAACCAGCAGTTTTAGAAGAAATGAGGGCATTAAATAAAAATCAAACTTGGAGAGTTGTTGACCTGCCAAATGGGAAAAAAACTGTAGGTTGTAAATGGGTATTTACAGTTAAATGCAGGGCTGATGGTTTGGTGGAAAGAAATAAGGCTAGACTTGTGGCAAAAGGTTTTACTCAAACCTATGGGCTGGATTATATGGAAACTTTTGCTCCTGTGGCCAAAGTAAATTCTATCAGGGTATTACTGTCAGTAGCAGTATTTTTTGGGTGGTCTTTACATCAACTTGATGTGAAGAATGCCTTCTTGAATGACAATCTTGAAGAAGAAGTATTCATGGACTTACCCCCTGGTTTTGAAGATGAAATGGGCAGAAATAAAGTCTGCAAGCTAGAGAAATCTCTCTATGGACTTAAACAGTCCCCTAGGGCATGGTTTGAGAGGTTTGGGAAGGTTATGAGGAAGCTTGGATATAGACAGAGTCAGGGAGATCATACCCTATTCTACAAACATTCTAGTGAAAGGAGGAAAGCAATCTTGATCGTCTATGTTGACGATATTATTCTAACGGGAGATGATGAACTAGAATTGAGAAGACTTAAGAAATTCCTTGCTGATGAGTTTGAAATTAAGGATCTCGGAGAACTAAAGTATTTTTTAGGCATGGAGTTTGCTAGATCCAAGGCTGGTATTTTTGTTTCACAAAGAAAATATGTTCTGGACTTGTTAGGAGAGGTAGGATTAACAGGGTGCAGACCTGCTGAAACACCTCTTGAACTGAATTTGAAATTAGAAGCTGCAAGACCAGAAAAGATTGTAGATAGAGAGTTGTATCAGAAGATTGTAGGCAAATTAATTTATTTGTCCCATACTCGGCCTGACATAACTTTTGCTGTCAGCCTTGTAAGCCAATTCATGCACTCTCCTAGCCAAGAACATTATGATGCCGTGTTTAGAATTTTAAGATATTTGAAGGGAACTTCGGGTAAAGGTCTATTGTTTGGAAATAATGGTCACTTGAATGTGGAAATCTATACAGACGCAGATTGGGCAGGGAGCACAACTGATCGGAGATCAACTTCTGGTTATACAACGTTTGTTGGAGGTAATTTGGTTACTTGGAGAAGCAAGAAACAAAGAGTAGTAGCCAGAAGTAGTGCAGAAGCGAAGTAGTGCAGAAGCTGAGTATAGAGCTGCTGCCTTGGGAATTTGTGAAGTGATTTGGGTGAAGAAACTACTGGAAGATCTACAGATAAAGGTTTCAGCACCTATGAGACTTTATTGTGATAATAAGTCAGTCATTGCTATTGCTCATAATCCTGTTCTACATGATAGAACAAAACATGTGGAGATAGACAAGCATTTTATCAAGGAAAAGGTTGACAGCGGAGACATCTGCATGCCTTATCTACCTACAGCTGAGCAAGTTGCAGACCTTTTCACTAAAAGTTTACCTAAGAAGCAATTTGACAAACTTGTAGGCAAGCTGGGTATGGAAGATATATTTAGACCAGCTTGAAGGGGAGTGTTGGAAAGTGTTGACCAAATCTGCCTAATTTAGTTAATGAGAGTTTATAGGAATCAATCTCTATTTTTTAGCTTATATATTCTTAGAATATAAATAGCTTGATTGTAGAAAGTATTTATGTAAATAATTGTAATTACTCTTAGAGATTAGGTAGGTATTTGACAGTATTTAAACCCTACTGTTGTAATGTTTCATATACTGCAATATACACAACTTTCTTCCTCAATACTTTAGTAATCCTATTTTATTTCCCTCCATTATGAGATGATTGTATTTTATTTTTTAATCTCATATGTAATTTTTTATGCTATTGCCATTTATTTATTACAATGTGTTGCCTCCTCACCATCTGGATCCCTTTATTGCAATGTCTCTAATTTGTTCTTCATTCGGTAAATTTATGTTTTGTTTTAACTTCTGTGCTGCAGGTTATATAGGTTCAGTTTCTTTTTTGAACACTGTATTGGAAGTTGTAGATAAGTTGCGCTCCATAAACCCAAAGCTAACATACGGTAGGTTTCCAAATATTTTTCATCGCTTTCAAAAGTTGCTTTGAACTTTGTACCTTTTGAATCTTCATCCAACTAGACATACTTTTGATGACAATAAATCATTCTGTTTTTAGTCTTTAGATACTGAGATTAAAGTGGGTTTCATCCCTTTTTTGTTTATATCATTTCATTATATGATGTAAAATTACTAGCTTCATAACTCTCAAGTGTGGACACTTTGTAGGACAAAAATGAATATCTTGTAAGATTTTGAAAAGTGTTGAAACAACCAAAAAATGTTTCTACATCAAGGAGTTGAAAGCTTGAAATTATAAGTAGATTTGTTGCAAATCCTTAATCAAGCTTGCTTCTATTCATAGGACAACTGATAAAAATTAATTCACCAGTTTTCCAGTTTGCTGTTGTGACTTCAAGCATTTGCTAAGTCCTAAGGCTGTGATCAGTCAAGTGTTGCTGAACAGTGTAATACCTTTTCTCTCCTTGGATAAACACATAGTTGCATGTTTTCTAAGCTTGCCTTTCTTTGTCTAGTTTGTGATCCAGTGATGGGAGATGAGGGAAAACTCTATGTTCCTCCTGAGCTGGTTTCAGTATACCGTGAAAAGGTGAGTAATACAATTTTTATTTCATTATGTGCAATTGAAAAGGTGAATTTGACTCTCTGCATCCTGAAGTTTATAATAATTTAATATCAAGAACTGTGCATTTGATGTGTACATTTGAATATTTTTTTCACTTCAGTAATTATGTTTTGATGCAAATATCAATAAGTAATTCAAAACCATTATTATGATCAAAGTTGTGATGGTATTCCTTTTGATTAGGTTGTTCCAGTGGCTTCAATGTTGACTCCTAACCAGTTTGAAGCAGAACAGTTGACCGGGTTCAGGTATATGCTGATACTATAGAGTATGTTAGTAAAAATTCATATTCAGATTGTTCCCAATGTCGATTATATTGGCTATGTTAAATAGGTCTGCATTTGTTTATATCATCTTTTCCTTTGTTTGCTGATTATTGAATGATCTATGAAATTACATGGTATATTAAAGGTAATTGTGTCTATATATAATGCTGAAAATAGATCTAAAAAAAATTGGAATTCGCATGTTGACCTGCCTCTAAATGTTTATTTTTTTGGAGTTGCTACCTTAGACTTGATACGTCTTTTACCAAAATAAATGGGTATGAATAAGGAAGTGATTATCGCTTCTCATTGAAGTCCTTCTGCCTTATGAGAAAATTTACTCGAGTTTATTTTATAACTACTACAATTTCATAAGTAAGTCAAATAGTGTAATGAAGAATGAACTTTTTTTCTATATATGGGCAGGCATTCTCATTTCCTTATTATGATAATATCTACTTGTCACAGGATTGCATCTGAGACAGATGGCAGGGAGGCTTGTAAGGTTCTTCATGCTGCTGGACCCCCAAAGGTTTTACTATTATTTTTTATTTTGAATGTATTGAAAGCTTAAGATTTTAGCACTTATTTAACCATGCTTTATCCTTCTTGGTCTCAAGATTTCGCATGCTTCTTTTGTCTACACTGAAGTTGCTGTTTAACTCTTTTAAATCTAGGGAGGTGGAAATTGAAGAAAAATATCTTTCATTTATGAATTCGCTGTTTGGTGACTTTGTATCAATATAATGTACAAATCAGTAAGTCTGAATATAAAGAAAAGAACATAGCTTCCTTTGGGTGATCTCATTATCTTTTATCATTGTTAATATGTGGTACTCATCTTTCTAAGGGGAAGTTTGAGCCATATGATTAAGTCTGATTTTAAAGAAAACATATAACAGTGCTAAAATGACTAGTTGCGTATTCTTCTTTCAGTAAAATGAAAGAACGAAAACTATTCTTTAAGCATTAGCAAGAGGGTTCTCTATTGTGTTTTAGATACTCATCCAAAGACTTGTATCATTTGATAATCCTATATAGGGTTCTAATGTTCTATAGATGGCTATGACGGGCTTCCTTAGAATGATCTTGTTGTTCCTATCCTATGGAATAGCTACTAAGTAATCCCTAAAAAAATCATTGTGACCCTTCAACAGTTACTATCTCAGGCAGTTAAGAAGCTGTGCTGGTAATGTTTGTGAGAAATATTATTACATGGATGAAATAAAATTGAACGTATTTGTGCATCAGTTCCCACTGCTGATGAAGTTAACCAGGTTTTGATGGATATAATTGCAGCTTTGTGTTAGTCTCCAGTTCATGGCCTACGTTCTTCTGTTCTTCCAAGTCCGTCGAATATTTGCACAAGAATGCCTCTGCATCTTTCTTGGTTCTTAAACAAAAGCATAGTGTAGTCTTTCTTTCTCTTCTAACATCCTGTTTAAGGACAAGTTCTTCTCATTGAACTATATTGTAGTTCATCGAGATTTTCATTTGTCATATCAATTTGCAAGCAAGGATCGCAACAATATTGTTTTCCTTCTCAGGCAATAAGAAAATTTTGTCAATATTGTCTTGTAAATCATTAACTATAAACTTCGATCGTCAGTTCTGCAACTAATATATTCATGTGTTTACTTTTGTCATAAAGCTGTTTGTAAGCTGCAATTGACCCAGTTTTACCTCTCTTCTTGTTTGTTGTTGACTTAGTGTTTGAGGTTTAATCATGTCAGGTTGTGATCACAAGCATTAATATAAATGGTGATCTTCTTCTCATTGGCAGTCATCAGAAGGAAAAGGTAGGTTTGTTGTAGATTCAGTGGTCAAGATTTTATAATTCAATTTTGGGCTCAATTGGATTCCTTAAAGTCCAATAAGTTTTTGAAAATGTGCCATGATTAGCACAGTTAATGTGATCATTTGTTTTGATATGGATGTTGCATTATCACTACTTATCTGAGTTTCATTTTCTTTCTGACAGAATATGATATAATTTTTTCTTTTTTTCTTTTTTTTTTTAAATTCATCATGCTGTTGGATGTATAGTGTCTCCAAGAACATAGATTATACATACCTTCACATAAATTCCTCAGGCATTTCTAAATGCATCAAAGGTGAAAATCTCAATTGCTCCAATATGGGGCAAAGTCATCCATGGAATTGTGTTCAATATTCCTCATAATTGTATATTGTATTCTATATAATTCAAAGGGAAATGGAAAATGAAGAAAAGACTACCCTTTTTTGCTGCAATTGAATTGTGCTTGTGCTCGATATGAAGTTAGTTGAATTGCAACCACTTTCTGTTTTTCCTTCGAAGTTGAGTCCTTCCTGCTGTTCATCATCAAATTATTTACTTTCAGTGCCATATTAGTGGTCACATTTGGTTTAATGTCCTGAATTATGAGAATGAGCAAATGTTGCCTTGAAATTCAAGATGTTTCTGTGTGCGTCATAATGTCTGTCTGGATATGTGTTCACACTACTGCTTAAAAATTTAAATTAATCTCTCAGTACAGTTCAAAATACAGATGAACTTATCTACTTAACTTTTGACAGGACCAGCCTCCCGAGCAGTTTAAGATCGTGATACCAAAAATTCCTGCATATTTCACGGTATGCAGTTCTATCTCATGATTTATCTTAGAAACTTATCTCATATTTTATTGCAAAAGGTTAGAATGAGCTTATTAATGAATTTCACGAGGACTGGATAAGATTGCATTGCCTGCTTTGCAAGCACCGTTGATATGTTGATATTTTATTGTAAAATTACTTAATCAGTTGGAATAGTCATTGTCTTGACATAATTGGTAGAGTATGGCAAACATGCAATCTTTATATAATTGTCTGAATTTATTTTTGTACCATGTGTTCTTTTCATTTACTTCATTCTCTATTAACAACTTTGCCTTGATTGTGTTGTTTACATTGCTATTATATGTTTTTGCTTGTAGGGAACGGGAGATCTAATGACAGCACTTCTACTTGGATGGAGTAATGTAATACCTCTTTAGTTTTCATAAAATTTAATCAAACTCCTGGCACTTTAATGAATGATGTTGTATTTCTCATCAAATGCTCTCTTTCTGTTGTCCAGAAATATCCTGACAGCCTTGTCATAGCAGCAGAGCTTGCAGTATCAAGCTTGCAGGTATTACTTTTGTTTAATATATAGCTATGTGCATTGTTCATGATAATCTCATTTGTTCATCTTATTTACTGTTTTTGACTGATTGTCTGATTTTTACTAACAATTTCAGGCAGTTCTAGGAAGGACATTGAATGACTATCGAAGTGCCGGATATGATCCCCAGTCAAGTAGTTTGGAAATTCGATTGATTCAGAGCCAGGATGGCATTCGGAACCCTGATGTGAAATTCAAAGCTGCAAAATACAACTGAATCGGTGGCATATATACTAGTTTGCACGTGTATTTTTTAATTTCAATAGACTTAGTTAATTAAAGAAAAATGTTTTCTCAATCTCTTGTTTTCATATAGAAAAAAAGGTTTACTGTTATGTCAAAATTGCACCAAACCAAACACAAAATTTGGCTCCATCAGAAACATAAATTAATAAAACTTTAGTTGTTCTGTTCTATCCTGCGGCTTGTGATACAAAAACCATCTCTTGCTCCTGCTTTCGATGTGGGAATGTGAAATTCTTCTCCATCTTCTCTTTATTCTTTTCGATTTAATTATAGTTAGGAATTTTTGCAGCTGAACTGCAATGCCCACCTCTGTTTTGCTTGTTTATTTTCTTTGTTGAGTTCTGCTACTAATGGTTAGTTGTATATGCGTTATTGCATTTGCAGCATTGGTCTTAAGGAGGTTTCGCTCCTAAAAAAAGGTCTCAAATTTTAGAAGACCAAGGGTTCTGCTAGAGCTTTGATACAGAATTATTATTCAGGTTTTGTCTGTATCGTTGAACGTTAAATTTATGATATTATGTAACTAATTTCTGTGGATATGCAGTTAGCATTAATATCTGAATATAAATTTTATATATTTGAAGTCAAACGTATAATATAACACAATTTGCTATCATAACCTTTTTTTTTTTTTTTTTCACTCAAAAGGTGTTGTGGCATGACCGTTATGTCATCTGTACCATTTTATCCAAACATCGTAGATTCAAGTATTAAGTTTACCAATGATGAATAATTTATATGTAAACCCATCTATAAAGAGATAAATTGCATATAAATCTCTTTAATTGAAAGATAAGATTTTTTCACTCAATGTGGGTCTTTCTCTCCTTATTAATAAAGAGAGTAGAGTATAATAAAATGTTGCGATCCAAATTATTCCACTGAATCAGTATTAAGAAGTTTTGATAGTGGTATTTGTAATAGTAATATAAAATAAAAAACAAAAAATGCCTTTTTTCTAGAAGTCATTTAACTTTATTTTTTCGAAGTACGAGATTATGGACTAATTTCAAAGTTTGTGTTGAAATTAGTGAACGTTATGTATCATAATAATTGGTTTTATTGAAACGACTAACTAGTTAATAGCGAATTTAGAGAATATCTTCAGCAACATGTTATATATCCAAATAATTTAAGTAATTTTAAAAATGGTCATGGTTTATATTCAAATTTTCAAAAAGCATAGTCTAAAATGGAGTCTATCAATTTTTTTTTTTTTTTTTAATTTTCATATCAAGTATTTATAATTAGGTCTCTTATTTTATTTTTGTTATATCATACTACAACATAGATTGGTATAATTAATATTTTATTGGATTTTAATCCAAAAAACTGAAAAAAAAAAAATAATTTTTAAATAAAAAGTAAATGTATTGAAAAACTGTAGCTTCACTCGTAATATACAAAAAATTTATATTAACAAAATCCTTTTGAATTTGGATATCAATATTTCGATGGTGTTTCTTTTATCCACAACATAATCAATTGCCAATCAATTAATTAATATAACCATTTGTCAATCAATAGAAAAAACAAAAAATTATGACCTCCGCAAATTGTGCAAACCAATGGAGTTCTTCATTTTTTTATCCTTATTTTTTTCTATTTTTCTATTTTTAATAATTAATTTTATTAATAAATAACAAAGTAAATAAATGAAGGGCAAATTTAACATGTCACATTTTTAAGTTAATCAAATATTAATTACAACTCTATCAAAATATAAGTGGTGGCAGGCATATAGCCTAAACAACTTAAACTTGTTCAAACTCACCTCTTCAAATAAAACATAAAAAAGGCACACTGCCCTTTAATAGGAGCAATTGAATATTCACTTTAACCTTAATAAGTTAAAGATTAAAATCTTATCTTTATCATTTAAAACATAAGGCGTGAATTGTAAATTTTTTCTTGATAAGAATTGTCTTCTTCCTAATTGTAAAAGTAGTTATTTGGACCATAATATTAATAATCCATCTTAGTAGGTTCTGATAATCATCTAATCCGTAAGGTGTCAGTGTTCCAAAAAAAAAAAAAAAATAGAAAAAGGAAAAAACAAAAATAAAAACCTCTATCTATTGTTATTATTATTATTGGTTAAATCTATCAACAATATATTTGTGTAATTAAAGCGAAAGTTAAGAGTTGCGTGTCATACACCCCAGAAGTCAGGGGCTATTATGAAAATAGCCCTCTTCTAACAAAAGTTGTAAAGAGGGTTCTGGATTTCGCCCAACGACAACTTTAATAAATGACATTATATTTCTCATCACATGCTCCATTCGTTCATATGAGTTATTAAGATTCTATTAATTATCATATTATCTTATAATTTATAAGATCTTAATATTTCATATATCATATTATTTAAACATTAATTTAAATAAAATTTTTTAGAAACATAGCACTACTCAAAGCGTAAACAACTTAAATTTGTTAAAATTCATCTCTTCAAATAAAATAGAAAAAGGCACACCACCCCTTAGTTAGACCGATTAAGTACCTACATTTACTTAAAGAGATCGACGTTTCAAGTCATATCCTTATCCGTTAAAATATAATGTATGAGTTGTAAATCTTTTTTCAGTAGTAGTTGTCCTCTCTTCGATTGTGAAAATAATCATTCGAGTCAAAATATTAGTGATTAATCTCAATATATTTTGATAATTATCTTATTTATAAATTGTCCGTGTTAAAAAAATAATAATAATAAAACAGAAAAAGGGAAAAGAAAAAAAAAAACTCAATCTTTTTTTTTTTATTTTTCGGTTAAATCTATCAACGATATATTTGTGTAATTAAAGCGAAAGTTAAGAGCTGCTTGTAATACCACCGAAAGTTAGGAGTACTGTTGAAAATATCCCTTTTTCTAACGGGAGTTGTGAAGAGGGTTCTGGATTTCGCGGCAACAATCTGAGAGACGAAAAGCAAGTTTTTCTCACAGGTTCTTGATTTTCTCGGGAAACAAACATGGACCCAGATGCGGCATTAGAGCTGGTAAAGCAAGGAGTCACACTTCTCCTGCTGGATGTTCCTCAGTACACCTTTGTTGGCATTGACACCCAGGTATATATATGCACACACTCATTTGAACAACTCATCAAGACTTATCAAAAGATGATAGCTTGTATTGAACTTTGTATTCTAAGCAGTGGAAGTGTGTTGCTTTTGGGTGTTTTGTTGGACTTATGGTGGTTACTGAGTAGGAGTTTATAGTTTGAATGTTGTTTGGGTGAAGAAAGATGTGATTAGATGGAAGTTTAGTTGTTTTTGAGTATTTGGGTGGTTTAAAGCTTGGATTTTGAAGTGAAATGAAGAGACTTGGGAGGGAAGTGTTTCTCAATACAGCCTTGTTGGCATTGACACGGTGGTAGTCTTGTTACAACACCACCATCAACGACAACAACAGACTCTTTCTGTTTGTTTCCCGGGAAAACGCTTGTCAAAAGATATCTGTATCGAACTTTGTGTTCTAAGCATTGAACTGTGTTGCTATCGGGTGTTTTGTTGAACTTATGATGGGTGAGGGTTTATAGTTTCAGTGTTATTTGGGTGAATAAAGATGTTATTAGATGGAAGTTATTTGTTTTCGAGTATTTGAGTTGTTAAACTTTGGAGTGAAATGAAGAGACTTGGAGGCAAATCATTTAGGGCCCTCGATTTTTGTTCTTGGCTTGGTTTTAATGTCTTGTTGAAACCCAGAAAAAGTATGAGGAAGATGAGAGGGGCTGCTTTAGTTGGCCAAGCATGATGTTCACTATCAGTTGGTCTCACATTTAATTATCATTTCGAAATCCGACTGCTCCCTTTACGTTTTCCTTATCATCAAAGCTTAGATGGAAGTTCATTTATTTTGATTATTTGGGCATTTGAGGTTGATCTTTGGAGTGAAATGAAGAGACTTAGAGGGCAGAGTTTTAGGGCCCTAGATTGTTGTTCTTGGCTTGATTCTGTACTCTTTAAACTTGGAAAAAATAAGAGGGAGATGAGAGACACTACTACAATTGGTCAACCATGATGTTCATTTTTCAATTGGTTTCACACTTTATTGTTGGTTTCAATTCTGTGTGCTTCTATTTTGTTCTCTTTAAACACTGAATATTACAAGAGAAATTGAGCTTTCATAGTTGGAAATTCTATTTGAAAATGTTCAAGTCATATTGTGACTATCGAAATTGTAGAGTTAGGAATTTGATAATTGAGTTAATTTATCATTTTGCTAGTCTAATAAGTGTTCTGGGGCTGTGTTATGGTCTTTTATAAGATATGGTTTCTAGGTATATTTTGGTTTTGGACTTATATAGGTGCTTGACAGGGGTCATGGTGATCTCTTGTTTACTAATTATATGTGTTAAAGTTGCCATTTTGTATGTGTTAGATGTGCTTTGTTATGTATACTGCATGCTTTTTAAAATTGAGTTATTTGCCTGAGTTTTTCTTTTCCTATGTATTCATAGTCTTGTTGAGATGTTAATTTCCGTATATTTTAAGATTCTGTTGCTTGTTTAATGTTTTTTCTGTTTCACAGATGTTTTCCGTGGGGCCTGCTTTTAGGGGTATCAAGATGACTCCCCCAGGTGTTCATTTTGTGTTCTATAGTTCATCAAGCAGGTTAGTTTATTCCTTGTCATTGCTTCTCATGTTTTACTATGCTGCTATAAGATATTGAACTCAGATAATTGCTGTTTATTAATTCTTTAAAGATCAGTATTTATCCTTAAAATAATTCTTATGTTTTTTGGTAATAGTTGACAATAATTTTATGTCATTTTTTTCTGTATTCATCTGTTTCATTGCAGAGATGGGAAGGAATTCTCACCAATCATTGGGTTCTTTATTGATGCTGGCCCTTCCGAGGTCTGGATTCAAACTAGTCTTTTTCAATTGGATTCTTAGGATGGAATTTTTTCTTCATTCATCTTAGTATGTTTGTTCATTATTTGATTTCATCCTCCTCTTTGATTTTTGTGGTTGGAATTCAGCTTGGTTAACTATTTTTTTAATTAATTTATTATCCTATTTCTCCATATGATTGCTTAAGCTTAAAGAACCGTAGTTGATATATCTATCCGTGAAACTATTATACTGGACCTTGTGTTTGTTTTGATGGTAGTTGCATTTGGGTGAGGCTTCATATTGTTGGAAGTAGGATATATGGATGTGACTATAGAAGGGAAAATTCTCAAATTTCGATAGCTTCTGATCTATGTAGTTGAGATGAATCTTTTGAAAAACCAACATAATTTAGCAGGTGATACTCCAATTAATTTTTCTACTATAATATGTTTTCATGATCTGGGATATCATATGGTAGAATTAAACAGCTGTAAAGCATCTCTCACTTAATATTAATATGAGGGAGTGTTTGAAATTGTCGGGAGAATTGTACAAGATAAAGCGAAATACAATAATGAGTAATTAATATGTTTATGAAGTTAGGAACTAGAAATTATTAGGAACGATAGACTGTGGTACAATTGCTCGAGATGCTGGTGCATAATACTAATCATATCATCAGATACTGTTTTAAAATATGTCATTTTTATTTCAAAGCCCATTTTTCTGCCTTATACTCCACCTTGTTGTGCATTAGACTGTAATGTATCTCATGCAGCTTGAAATATTGTCTGGTAGAGTTTTAACAAGGCCTGCTATTTGTATTTTTGTGTTGTTACTGCAACAGGTGATTGTTCGTAAGTGGGATCAACAAGAGGAGCGCTTGGTCAAAGTATCTGAAGAGGAGGTTTGTATCTTCTCTTAAATGTTTTGTTGATGCATGCATGTAATAATGTGTATAGTAAATGATGCATAAGTATTTCCACCCTGTATAAACCAAATTTTTAACTTAAAAAGTCCTTGAAATATTGGAAAGCATGCTTGTGTCATACAAGATGTGTTTTTGCATAAATCTTGACTCAATCTGATTATGATGAGAGACAATGTACATTTATTCAATAATTACAAAGAAAAGGTGTGTAGGATGAAAGCTCTTCATGTGGCCTAACTTTCCTGTATACAAAATTCCTGAATTTTTTATTATTTATTTTTTAATGTTGCTAATACTTGCTACATCATTGAATTTAGGAGGTAATTAGGAGAACTTACTTCACCTAGACTAGCTTGAAAATTCATGTGTCTAGCATATGACAGTTTCATTTATTATCAAAGAAAAAATGTAAAGAAAAGAAAAGTACTAACACATTCTCATTGACATTTATAAAATTAATCTTCAGAAGAACCTTTGTTATTTATAATGTGAATATCTGATGATCTCGCTTTGTGGTAAATTTTAAATGTCATCTTTCTGTTTTGTATATTCCTTTTAACTTTAAGGAAGTGAGATATGTTCAAGCAGTTCGAAGTTTGGAGTTTGACCGACAGCTTGGTCCTTACACACTCAGCCAATATGGAGAGTGGAAGCGATTATCGAACTACATTACTAAGAGTACAATTGAACAATTGGGTATGTTGTGTCTATTAGTTCCAATGTCGATGGTTTAGTTGACAACTGCTATAAGGGTTTTCCAGTGCTGCTTATATCTGAAGACTAATTGCCTTCAAACATTTCATTAAATTTACGTAACCATCTGTTATTGTGTTAACTAGCCTCTTTTAAGATTATGAATTTTAGATTACTGAATCTGCATTAATAGGTTAATCTAGTTGACATCATTACAATTAAGTTCAAAGTTTACCCGCATAAATGTGAGTCCAAATCTCTAAGTTTTACCCTAATGTTTCTGACTTTTGTGTTGTATTCTTTTAGCTCATGGACCTGCATTCATTGGACACAGAGGTAGAGAAATTAAATTATTGAATAATTAGAAGAATGAGAATGTTCTAGCTTTCTATTCGGTTGATAGATAATCGTGTATACTGAAGTACATAGGGGATGCCGTGAGTCGATAATATTGTGACTTGGTTTTGATGTTTGACAGGACAAAGGATAGAAAATAGAGGGACATTTTAGACTTGAAGGGATAAAAATTAGACAGTAAGGGAGGAAAATTCGGAAGACTCTTTGACTTGTTATTTTGGCTTTTGTTTTTGAGACTGCTTAATGTTCAATCAATGAACCGAATCCGCTTTTTTGACAATCAAATGTGTCTCTATTTCTATTAGTGGTTGAGGAACTGTTTCTTTTGCAATGAGGATTGTCGTAAGAAACAAGAACACTCTTTCTATGGAGGACCATTAATGGGTATTTTAGTTGAATATATGTATAGGCATTTCAATTTGGATACTGAACTGGGCTCTCTTCTTTTTTTTCCTCTCTTTTTTTGACAGCAAAGCAATATATTTATATTGGTTTTTATTTGGTTTCTACGGGTGCTCTTCGCGGAAATTAATACCTTTGTATATTAATTCAAGTCCTAATGATTGGTTTCATATTTTGTCACTTTTCTTGCTCATCGACTGCTAAACAAGTTTTTGCAATTTTTATTTTTTTTCCTTCAAAATTTTGTTTTGGTTGATATGATTCATCTTTTGTAAATGACTATTGATAGCAGTTTCACATTATTATATAGAACTCTAGAGATATGACTTTATTGGATTTTAATTTATATTATGCTTCTGTTGATAGTGAATAGGAACAACATTTTCACTCGTTTGTTCCTTGTAATTTGTAGAACCTATTGGAGGAGAAATAACAGTTACATCCGAGTCTCTAATGAAACATACTCCAATGACAAAAATGGACAAAGCTCTAGATGAACAGTTGAAAACTAGCAAGTTTTCAACCACTGCTGACAATTCACAAAGGAAAGGATGTTATTACACATCAATTCCCCGAATTATTAAGCGCAAAGGGCTTCAAGGGGAAGAACTTACTTCTTTGAATCTTGACAAGGTGAGCATTTCATATGGGGTTAGAAACACTTATTTTAGCTTGACAAAAGTTTTGAAGTATGAAGCATTTCTGATTTTCGGTCATATGCATTTGATGATCTATTTAGACACAATTATTAGAGAGCCTACTCGAGAAGGATTATGGAGGTTCTGAAGACTTGCTTCTTGGGGAGCTGCAATTTGCGTTCATAGCATTTTTGGTATGCAGTAGATTAAAATGGCATTTCCATGTTTTTTATTGCCAGATCTTTATGACACTTGACATTTAATAATTATGCAGATGGGGCAATCACTTGAGGCATTCATGCAGTGGAAGTCTTTGGTTAGCCTTCTATTTGGCTGTGTTGATGCTGTAAGTAATAACTGTTGTTTTATTTGTCTATAACATGATTATTATTATCGCCTTGGACGAGAAATGAGATTTTGAGGAAGTGAAAGAGAAGGGCGTTCCATGAAAACAAATGTTTTTTCTTTTTAACTGCGTAACTGACACAAACCTCTAGGAAATTTAACTTGTCAAAATTAGACAAAGGTATCCCTCAATAATTGTCAGGTTTAAACCATTCAACCTCATGCACTCAAAATATTACATTGTTAACACATTGAGGAACAACAATACACTTTATGTTTTATTTTTCGTTTTGTTTCTATTGAGACATTTTGACTGATTAGGTGGATATCAATCGAGATAAAAGGTTAGCGTCTCCATCCGTACCAATTGAACTCCTTATATATTCAAACAAGATATTATATTTCTAAACAATAACTGAATTTAGTTAAACCCAAAACTAGACTAATCATGATTTAAGTGCCAGAAAACCCTTGCAAATGACTTTGCTCTGCTTAAGAGACTGAACTTCATGAAAATGAATAGCATGGAACTGATATTTTCTGATAACCACTGTTGCTACATTTCCTTGTCCGTAAAAAATTGCTTGATTGTGTGGAATCTAGAGGTCTTGTGTTTGACCTCCAAAAGAGAGTTGACTCCTTTCCTACCACACTGAAATTGCAGTATAAGATAAGCCTTCGGTTGAATCTTTTAAAAGTTCAGGCTTCTTCTTTCCAATTTCGCCTTTGACTTTTTTGGAGTTTGATTTGGTTTATTATAAATATTTTTCTTTTGCAGCCTTTTCAAACCAGGAGTCAGTTATTTACAAAGGTAATATTCTAAATTCTACTTTCCTGATTTTAGTGTTTCTTGTGACTTTTATTAGGCATGCAAAATCATGGTTATTTTGGATGTGAGTATGTATGGAAATCAAACAAACAACTAAAATCAACTCTATCTTCTCAAGTTCTGGTTCAATTTAGAGTCATTTTTCAAGTTTGTGGCCCTTAGCGTCCTTTCATGTGAAATTGATCCACCAAATGACATCTGGCCTAGCAGTATAGCCTTGTTGATTTGGTGAGGACCTTTGTTGTTTAAGCTTTTTGGTTATATATCTCTATACCCTTTCTTCATTTTTAACTGTTATGGACAAATTTGACTGATATGTAGTTTTGACCGATTGATCATCTTAACATGCAACTCTCATATTCAAAGTTTAGCTCTTTTTTGTTCTCTGCTTAAGATTAACTGTTAGTTAGCACATTCTCCTTTTCAATCTCTTTCATCTGTTGTTCTAATGCTTATTTAACATATGATATACTTGTCCCAGTTCATCAAGGTCATCTATTATCAACTTAAATATGGACTACAGAAAGATCGCAGTGAAGTGCAGACAGGAGCATCAGCACTATTAGATGATTCATGGTTATCTGCTGATAGTTTTCTGCACCATCTTTGCAAGGTAATGATCTATGATTATATTATTAATTATGTGGACAGCTGTATCATTATGTTGAACAACTTGTTTGCATGATTGTGTTTCTGTGCTGTTATCTTGGCTTGGTTACATTGTTGATTATTGATTTATTTCCAATTGAGCCGACCTGTTTTCCGATGAAGATAGTCAATCGATGTTACTCACCTTAAGTTTGCATCGAATGAATCTTTTGCGTATTGAATGCAATTCATTAACAGCTGATTGAACTTGCAGGATTTCTTTTCATTGGTGCAA
This sequence comes from Dimocarpus longan, assembly GCA_022984855.1. NCBI lineage: Eukaryota > Viridiplantae > Streptophyta > Magnoliopsida > Sapindales > Sapindaceae > Dimocarpus > Dimocarpus longan. The sequence goes on from CM041021.1 coordinate 2,774,256, forward strand.
GAAGCTTCTGTTGTTGATGGAGATCTTCTGTCATGGGTAAGTGTATCAGACTTGGCTTTCTATGTCAAGCTCCAATTGTTGCTTGTAATGATAGTCAATAATTGGTTCCTCTCATGTTGTTCTGTAGTAAACTGCCACAATCCATTGTCTAAGAACTTGATGTGCTGTCCAAAATATTTTACAAATGATTAAAACTGAAAAGATTATAGTTTTCATCAACATTGTGTATTTAGACTTCCCATGTGACTGTTTATTGATTTCAATTTAATTGCCAAAGTTTTGGAGATAGTCACAATGTACTAACTAAATTGTTCGAAGAGAAAAGTCCTAATTTCAGTTTTTCCACTCTTATAGACAAGGAAACTCAAGGAGCTGCTTGAGAACAGTCTAGGATGGGAGTTTCAGCATAGCAGTGCAGTCGATGGAATGTACTTCGAAGAGGGTGATGAGGTCTGTTTGTCTGTCTCTGTCTCTCTCTCATGCATACATGCAGAAATAGACATATGCACAATCTAACTTGTTTCTCAACATGTGCAGTATGCGCCTGTGGTTCAGATGTTGGATGATCTAAGTGCTAATGAAACTGCTTCAGCTTAGACATCACCATATACTCTCTCCGTGACCACTTCTTTGTCCGACAAACAGCTTACTGGAACAACCAAAATTTCACTCTCCCTTACGTTTTACGTCTGTAAATCTATCAATTAAATGCTTAGATGAAGTTCCAGAGAGTCTGATATTCTTTACCTTCACATTACCTTGTAAGGCAAATGTGCCACCATTAGTTTGAATACTTCACAAACTGTGTCATGTAATATAGTCAGGCTAGTTGGTTGTGTCACTGATGGACGTGATAGTTTCAGAATGTTTAAAGTTGCTTGTATATCGCTAATGCAATAAACTTCAGCTTAGGCGCTAGATTATTTTCGGGTTGTTGCAAAATTATATCATGCGTTATGAGCAGTGTAGTCACTAATGAACTGAATGTTATTTGAACCTGTAATATTGTTGATGTGGATGAAATTTAACCCTTAAATTTTTTACTTGTAAATTTAAGGGGAAATTTCATTTAGTTCTTGAGGTTTTGAAAAATATCATGTTTTTAAAGTTATTTTAAAAATAGTTTTTTCATTCCTAATTTTTCTAAAATTCTTTAAAATATCCAAACCATTGGTTAGCTAACACTTGAACTAAGCAGAAAAAAAAAAAAAAAATTAATTGCCCCTCATAATTTAAAATGATTGTTTCGGCTTTAATAAAATCAAAATATTACATATTATTTTATCTATAAAAACCGACACGTGTATAGTGATATGATTATATATATGTATATATATATTTAAAAAATCTGATTACTGTTTTTTGGAAATTAAACATTAATTTAAAAAAATTTAAGGAAAAAAAAATTCAACTCAGGAAAAAAATTTGATTATTGATTCCATCCATACTTCTTCCGGTCATTAAAAATATTTATTTAAAAATAAAACATATGTTTTTTTTAAAAAAAAAAAAAAAAAGTGTTGACGTGGGAAAACAGTCAACCAGATTCTTGAGCCCAATGCCGCAACAATAAGAAGACCTGCAACAGACAAACCAAATAATGACAAAAAAGAAGAGAAGAAGGAAGAACAGACAACACAGTTTTTAAAGTGGTTCGGCCCTTAGAAATAGCCTACGTTCACTATTTTTGTTATTTCCGGCAGTGTAATCTCTCTCCAAAGTGCTTCACACTCCCCTTTTATAATAAATGCTCCCTCCTATTTATAGAGAAGAGGGGGCTACAAAGAGAACAATCAGACAAAAATGTCTAAATCTATTACAATTAATGTTGCTGAATCGTATTTAATGCTTCTGACTTTCGTCAGGTCAACTCTGGCATCACGTGGGCCGGATGTCAAGCCATGCTAATTTGGTAAGATTTCCTGGAATTAGGCTGTCATTAGGTGAAGTAACCTTGCTTATCGTGTAAGATACGCTATCTTACTGTTCCGAACTGATACTGGGCGAACTGAGGTAGAAAACGAACTGGAACATTGACATGGGCGATCTTAACTTCGTATCGGCTCAGCGAACTTAACGTCGTTACGGCCATTATAGCAGGTCCGCGACCTTGACTTCGCTATTCTTCTGACGATCTCGATCTCGTTAGCCAAGTCTGCGAGCTGATATGCCGGGCTTCACACTTGGTCTTGGTGGCTTGGGCCACTATCCTTATGGGCTTCTGCCAGCCCATGTGGGGAGTTCGAAAAACACCCATAACAAAAAGTAAACAAGTTAATTTTAAAAACATAAACAAATGGATTTCATTTTTTTTCTTTGATTTGGAAGAGTCTAGAACAAAAACAAAAACCTTTTATTTTTTGCTTTGATTTGGAAGAATCCAAAATAAACACAAAATCTTTCATTTCGTTTGAATCGTCTCTTCTCCATCTCCTCTGTCTCTTTTCATTCTCCTTCATCTCCTTTGTCCCTTCTCCTTCTTTCTCAATCTTTTCTACCCACCATCTACTTCATCGACCTCCATCTTTTTTTCCTCCACCACAAATCAAACACCTCTGATGCGACAAAGGTGGCCTCTGTCGGAAATGGATCATCTAGGTTCATTGAACCCAGAGATTTTATCTAGGTTTGATGAACCCAGACGAAGCCTATTTAGTTTTGGTTCGGAACCCAGAACCAGAGAGAACCCCCATAGCATCGGTCTGAGATGAAGACCCGTTGGAATGGAGCCAATCTACTCCATCTCTAACAGGTCTCCATCTCGGACCGTTACCATTGAGGTCCTATCTGATTCTAGTTTTCGAACTTAGAACTAGAAAGGTATCAACTAGGTTCGATTTAACCCGGATCAAACCCAAATGAAGATTAAGGTTCGTCGAACCCAGAGCAGATGAAGGTCTTCAGCTTAACTATTTTGATTTTTTTTTTTATTATTATTATATAAACTGTTTTGATGCTGTTATTGTTAATGCTATTATTGATGTTGTTATTGTGGGAGAAAATGAGGTTGATGATGTTGAAGACTGTGGGAAATGATGTTGATGAAGTGGGTTGTTGATGATGTTAATGAACGGGTTTGATGATGTTGAAGATGATAGAGATTGATTAGATTGGATCTCCACCGTCCATCGATCAATCTGGTGGATCTCCACTTTTTTTCTTAATATATAAAATAATTTTATGTATATAATAAATTATTTTTTTAATTTTTTAAAATTTTTTTTATATGTTTATAATTCTAGCAATCCACACATCACAATTTTAGTCTCTTACATGAAAAGATCATCTTATACTTCCTATCTAAATAATCTGTCACCATTGACGGTTAATTGACTAACGATTTGGACTTTTTTAAGGAGTTTTGGAAAAGTTAAGTATAAAAAAGTTGTTTCTAAAAGAACTTTAAAAAATATTGTTCGTCCGAAATTTCAAGGACTAAAATAATTTTTTTTTTTTTTTCTTTTTGAGGCAACATAAACTCTTATAACTGAGGCTAGAAATTATGACTTCACCTAGAGGCCCTTTCGAAAGTCAAAAACCATTTTTAGGAGAACATCCAAACACTCCAAATAATAGCTTCTGACTTCAAGAAACCTAAAAAAAAAACTCTTCTAAGAGGATCCTAAACACATATTTATCGTTCGTTTGAAATAATTTTTATTTTTGACTTTTGATAGTAGAAAAAGAGAAATAAAAGCCTGAATTTTTCAGTTATTGTTTGGATAGTATATTTTAAAATAACTTTTATCTATAAGAGTTTTTAAGACTATTTGATTCAAATATTTCAAAATCTCTACTAGCTACGAAAATGACTTTTATGCCATTTTAAAAGAGCTTTGAACCTGTTTGATTTGAAAACTTTAGAATCTCGTCTAATTAAAATGACTCTTAAACTTTTTTTTATTTTTAGAAAATACGAATTTTATATCTTAGTAAGAGTAAATAATATTTTTAAGAGTAAATTAATAATACATTAATATAAAAATAAGTTGATATGGAATAATGTAAGAATTTTTTATTATATTTCTCATAAAAATTAGCTAAAATAATTTTATTAACAAAAATTTATTCATAAATTTCTACTCACATTGAAGATTTTCATTAATACATTAATCAATTTTTTTTTTTTTTTTATGTTAAAATCATTTTGTAGATTTGCAGGTGATGGACGCCACACATCTCTTGTCATCCTTTGTCTTCTTCGGTCACTACCACGCTATGTCGGTCTCATTCGTCACCCAACCACGCAACACCCACACCATTTCTTAATCTCTGACTTGGTCGTCTGTCTCCTTCATCACCCCAGCCATGTCGATCGTCGCATCGTCATCAGCTCTTTCATCTTCGACGCAGCTGTATCATTATCATCATTAGGAGCTTTTCAGTCTTCCTAAGTAGGAGTATGTAGATTTTTCATCATCTCAAGCAATTGAATGCAGGATCAACAGCTTTTCAAATTTAAATAGATGTAGGTTTAAGTTTGTACAATAAACTCTTCTTTTAACATATTTTGCTGCACTTGTCACATCTATAGAAATGCAAATTAGGCACAATATAGGAATTTGAATTACAACTTTTTTTTTTCTCTGTTTCAAAGTAGCATGTTTTTCGCATCTAATAAGATTTACAATACTGTTTGAAATCATGTTCTTGAATGTACACACATCAAAATATTGAGACAATCATTACATGAAATGTAATTTTGTTTTTTACTATCTATATTAAAATTTAAATGTATTAACTATCTTTAAATGGGTAGTAAACAGGTCATTCTCAGCTAAACGAGTCATTAAATATGTTAACTAAACGGGTCATTATTCGTGTCGATTAAACAAGTCACTAAACAGGTCAATAACGTATTGGTTAAACAAGTCATTAGCGGGTTGATAAACAACTTGTAAATAAACGGGTTAATCATGTCATTTTCGTGTTGACCTATTATAAATCGTGTCGTATTCGTGTTGAAGGGATTCAACCCGTTTAATTATCGTGTTGTTATATGTATTTTTGGGATACCCCAAATGGGCTGGTAAAAGCCCAAAGGCCCAGCAAACAGAGGCCCAATTTATCAGGCTCCAGCTCCTTCAGGTCGCTGAGCTCTTCAGGTCGCTGAGCTCCTCAGGTCGCTGAGATCTCCAGGTCGCTGAGCTCCTTCAGCTCGTTTTGGATGAGCTCCAGGTCGCTGAGCTCCTTCAGCTCGTTTTGGATGAGCTCCAGGTCGCAGCTCTAGCTCGTACAATAACGTGACGTGCACGGCCAACCATTTCAGATCAGTAGCAGCGTGATTTACTCAACCACTACAGCGTGGGTAGTGTCAGAAGACTCAGACTTCTTGACAGTAGGCTTTGAAAATTGTATTATGCATTTAATGCTTTCCTATTACTGTAGCACCTCCCCCCTCTCTATAAATAGGAGCAAAATCTTAGTAAATGGGGATGGGTTTTCTCTGCTCTCTCTCTCTTTGTACCCAGAAAATACAGTAATAAAAGTGACTGTCACCACCAACGGTGGAGGCGCCGTGGACGTAGGCCATTCTTAAGGGCCGAACCACGTAGATTTGTGTGCTTCTCCTTCTGCTTCTTTTCTTATTCTTCTTTGCCTATAGTCTCCTGCTTTTGTTCTGTTTTTCATTGATCTGCGACATTGGGCTCAAGAATCTCGTTGACTAGAAATCCGGATTATCTTACCAGATTTCGACGTCAACACGTGTCATGTTCGGATCGTATAAAAAATTATCGTATCGTGTTCTTATTGTGTCCAACCCGATCCGTAAACCTGGATTGCCACCCCTAACTTAGATATATATATAAATTCCCCGATAAAGGTCTGTCAGTGTCATACGTCATATTTCAATTTATACGGACTCTAATGAGCCAATGACAAATATGCATCTAATTAAAAGCATGTGAGCATGTACTTAATCAAAACAACCTTCTGTTTTTTCTTTCTTAAACAAACACGTCAATTTATACGGTGTACTTTTTCTTTCTTCGATTTTTGATTGGATTTTGTTAAAACTCAATAGGAGCTCAACAACTCATGAGTTGCGGAGGCCAACCTCTACTAAGATATATATAAATTGCCCGATAAGGTCTGTCGACTGTCAGTGTCATACGTCATATTTAAATTTATGCGGACTCTAATGTGTCGCTTCTAATTAAAAGCATGTGAGCATGTACTTAATCAAAACAACCTTCTTTTTTTCTTACTTGAAAAAATATATATTATCCACGTTGTAGGTTAAGTCAGCAAGTGTTGTGCATATATGATTTTTTTTATTTTTTTGAAAGAGCATACATGAAATTACATAATAGTCAAATGAAATTAATTACCAACTGTAGCATGAATTAAAGAAACAAATTGATGGGGAGATATACAACTCGGCGTAAACTCTTGCATACTTATTCTCTTACTGATTTCAGCGTCAAATGGTCTTTCGTCTGCACCACTACAAGTGTCAAAATCACTCATACTTTATTTGTTTATTTTATGCAGCACACAACTTGTCGGATTATAAAAAAGTTGACAAATGAGGCTCGTTTCACGTCAGCGTACAGATGTTCTGATCTGAGAATTAATTTTGACTCAGTGGACAAGGAGTGTGATTGTCGTGATTTGTCTCAGGATCTCTCACTCACCATGTAAGCCAAAAAACACACAGAGCATCAATTTGTCTTTTAGAGTGAAAATTCACTTGCCAGAATTAAGAGGTCGGGTCATGACCCGAGGTTCTGTTTAATATTTCGGGTCAGCATCAATTCGTCTTTTAGCGCGTGAACGTTCGCTTATCAGAATTAAGACCATCCCGAGAATTAATTTTGTCCCGAGCGATCTGTTTACGTCGTTAGTGCATTCCCAAAACACGTCCCTTAAGAAGACGAGAAAAACATGCAATTGTCAGAACAAATAAAGTAAAATAAAAAACGCATCGCTTTGACGTTGGGGGACAACAACACTTTGACTCTCTACCTAAAAAACTAATAATATTTTTCAAAAACAAATAATTCATCACTCTGACTTTCATCTCACTACACTCGTTATAAATAGGGTTTCGTTGAAAAATGACTTTTTTTTTATAACTCATTTGCACACTAAACTTTTTTTTTTTAAATCTCAGCCTCAAAGTAGAGAATCTCAACCTCTAGGTTCGAAATCCCAACTTCTAGGTTGAGAATCATAATATTAATTCAAATCAATCTCAACTTCAAGGTTGAGATTTTTTTTTTTATAAAAAAAAAAAGGTTAATTTTGAAATCCACCTTTCAAATGAGTTATTTTTCATAATTTCTCTTATAAATATTGGCCGCTCGCACTGCATGCTTTACCTGAACCATACAATGGCTCTTCCGCAGTTTACAGTCACTAAAACTTTAACTAGTTATGATACTACTGACAAAGTTGTCCTTCCAATTCACATTCGGAACCTTATTCCCATTCCAGAAGGACAAAATTTTCTGGATTTGCAGGTGATCGATTCAATAGGAAAAACTTGGGAACTGCGATTCTACACCCGACCCGATGGAAGCATAACAAATCCAGTCTTCTCAGCCGGATGGCGTCGATTCGTTCGAGCCAAAGGTATTCAACCTGGAGATGAACTTATCTTTTCTGGACGCCAAGTTGGAGCTGTTGGTGAAGAAATGATGATGCAATACGAGATTAAGGTGATAAGATACATGGGATTCTCTTTTGACGGTCAGCGTGTTTATGAGAATGTGGAAAATCTTCCAAGCGTTTAGCACATACTCATTCGCTTGTATAGATAAATAACGTTTGTCTTACGTACAAATATCGTCTTGTTGTAATCGGTTATATATATAATATGGTTTTGTTGTGTTGTGTCGTTTAATCCATGTATGTGCATGGCATGGAGGTGTAATGTGGTTTTGTTGATTAATGTTGTTTATTTACAAAATTGAGAAAGATATATAATAGATATATAATAGATAATCACTATTTATTATAGATGCTTGTTTCATTGATCTATTATTATTTGCTTCTTTTTAAATCTTCTTCGATCTGCATGATTATTTTTCTTAATTTGAAGCTATTAGTTATTAATTTATTGTCAAATAGTTATTACTACTTTTGTTCTTGAAACAATCCAATTCGATATTTTTTAAATTCTGAAAGCATGTGACTGATATATAAAAATAAAAAATAAAGCATAAATTAATTGAACGTGATGGATATCTATAGTATTTTCTTAAAAACAGAATACATGTCAATATAGTACTTGTTTTTTATTCACCAAAGCAGACCAACTTATTACTATATCACTTTTTGACTTAAAGATCATGACCCATGAGTTGAACTCGATAGGAGCTCAACAACCCATGAGTTGAGGAGGCCAACCTCTACTCAGAGATATTTACATTGGGCAATGAGGTTTGTCTGTGTCATTCATCAGATTTCAATTTTTGTGGACTCTAATGAGCCAACGACAAATGTGCATCTAATTCAAAGCATGAGAGCATGAACTTAACTAAATCAATACCTTCTTTTTTGTCCTTCTTAAAAGAGAAGAAAACTATCATCCAAGTTGTATGTTTGTGTACTACCCCTCTTTTACCTTTATGATATAAAGTTTAAATCTCAAATCTCCGCATTCACAATACATATGAAGAGTTTTTCCAAATGTAGTCAGAATAAATATCTTTAGATTATGCTTAAAATGTTTGATTCTGAGATCCAAATGCATAAAAAGGGAAAAAAAAAAAAAAACTATTATGTATTGGCGATCATCCATAAATTAATCTCTTTTCTAAGTTATTAATATAAGACATAGCTTACAGAATCTAAATCATGAGCAGCACTGTTTAATTTATGAATCTCAGATACACCTATGGTGAATTTAGGACACCTTGCCACTAAAACTGCTCCGGGGTCCCGACAATTTTTTGTGGATTATTTATTGGATCTAGTGGTACATAACTAACATAAAATTGAAATGAACTCGATACTTTAAAGTTACAAATGATTCACAAATGATCACATCCAAAAAAAGAAAAAAAAAAAAAGAATGATTACGTTGATATAGATTGAAAAGTTCAAACTTTTTCAGAACAGCTAATGGACCTTTTGTCTTTATTTATTTAATTTTAATTAGAATGTTACTTGATCAGAATGAAGATCAACTGATAAAATGTAAAGTATATTCGTACACCCATATGTATTCTAAGTTATTCGTGTATTTTTTTTTTCATATTTATAATAAAAGTAATAATAATTTGAGTCCGATTATGCGTATTTATCTGCAAATTCATTCCAATAATATATAATGTATTTCTTGTGAAAATTATACATATCATATTTTAGAATTTGGCTTGGAAAGGAAGTTTTTCAACAATATCATCAATACTATGAATGGCTATGATTTATAGCTATAATATGCCTCTGTGGCAACGAGCAACGGTGGAGGTTTATGATTAGTTTGGGATTGGAACGTGGACTAAGATTCCTTAACTATTAAGCTTATTTATATTTCTTTTCTTTTTCATTAATGCTTTTTGGTTTTGATTAAATAGGTACTATGACTAATCATAATGTAATGGTCCAAACATTATTGGGATTTGTTGGAAAATATGATTATGAATTCTAGGAATCATATTGGAAGATTTTTTTTTTTTTTTTTATAGGAAACATAAACTTTATTAAAGAAATGAAAGAAGATACAAAATAAACAAAAGTGAACCAGAAGTCCACCAACAAACAACAGAACCAAAAACAAAAAACAAGATTAGAAAGAACAATCAATAAACAACAGCCTTCCAATCTAATATAATGAAAAATAACGAAAGGTCTTTAAAATTTACGCAAAAAGATATCAAAAGAGAAATCAAATAATATGTTTTATCTTCTAAAAAATTCTACTTCTTTTCAACTTCATCAAAGATTATTCTGTTCTTTATTCCCAAATAACCTACAAAATGGCGAAAACTCCACAACGCTAAATAATACTAGCCTTCTTTCCCCCTCCAAGAGCTTGAAATTCTTCCATAAAGAAAGACCATAAAAACTTAGGAGTAGCCCATCTCAAACCCACCTAAGAGACCATAAAAATTCTTCCAAGGGCTTGGAAGAATTTATTCTAATCTCTAGGAATCATGTTGAAGATATGATGCTAGAATCGTATTGAAGAATTTATGCTAATTTCTAGGGATTATAGTTGAAGATATTTAGGATCCTAGATTGATTATTTCCTTTTTCTAGAAAGGAAACAATTCCTTAATTGTATCCTTAAGTGTAGCTGTCACAGTTGATTACTACTACACCTAATGTGTGTGTATATATATATGTTGTACAATTTGTAAAGTTGAAGGTGTGAATAAATAACACTCTCAAATTCACAAAATATCAACAGGACTTGAACGCACTGAAATCTAATATTCAACTTCAACCTCCTGCCCAACAATACACAGTATTAAGGACTAAAATTCTCCCATCTTGACACAGTTGGAAACTAAACACCAAAATAGTTGCTTTATAACAAAAATCACTTGAGAAGAGTTAAAACTCTTGATGGACAGACCAAGCTTAGATGCTTTGATATTAACACCGTAAAATATTTAATAGAAAAAACAAGTTTTTCTTTTTTTTAAAAAAAAAAAAAATGTATGAGCATTATAATTAATTAATTTTTATTTAAATTTAGAAGAAAATCCAGATTCTTGATGTCGGATTATACCGCTAATTAACGGCATATATGGTTGATAGGAAACATGAAGTTAGACAAATTAACAACTCGAGAAGTTGTTTCAACATGTCGGCCCAAAGCACGAATTGATGTCATTGTGTCATGCGTCTTAGCTTTCAGGCCATGCGCCTTAGCTTTCGGGCCATTTCTAACGCGTAACACTAATTTTATATTATTTTAATATCAATATTAAATTTTTTTATACCAAATTTTTTAATATTTCAATGTATTTTATACCATATTGATGTAAAAAATATCTTCAAAAAATATTTTATATATAATTATTTAACTAAAATATATTAAAAATTAAAAATTATATTAAAATATATTCAATATTACACTTATTTTGAAGATCACATTTGAAATATTTCAAATGATATATATTTTTTAATAATAGTTTAATATATATTTTTAATTAAATTAATTTATAAATTAACACCAAATTTGGTGTTATGAACAGTGCAACACCAAATTTGGTGTTGCACTCTTCATTAGCACCAAAAAATTATCTCGGAAAAGAAAAGTTGATTCATATGTTGGAGTGGAAAATTGCATCAAAATGGTGCACAACCCTCTTTTTTGGTGTATTCGTTGGAGTTGGTCTTAGAGTTTTATATATTTGGAAGATTTGGTTTAAGACTTATAAATTTCTATTAAGATTTGATATATTCACTTTAAAACCAAATGAAAAGGCAAAGATCGTAACTACTTTTTGATACACATAAGTTGATCTTATTTAGGGTCATTAGATAGATTTTGTAAGTGTAACCTCAAAAGAAATTGATCTTTCAGATTTTAATTAAATTATTCATATAAATGGAGCTTAAGGATAAACAAATACTATAATTAAATTAGATATATATAATTCTTTCTTACAATTATTCTATTGGATGTTAAATTATTATTTCTGATGAGTTATTAACAGTTGATAAGTTTCAGCCCAACTTGCAAACGGAGTACAAGATTTGAATGTGTACACTAATGCATGGATGACTTAAATAAGCGAGAGGCAGCAAAGCACCAATGTTGACATGCATCATATATTAATATCTGCTTGGATCGTGCATTTTTCCTCTAATGTTGTAGCTTCTTAAAGATTAACAAACTATGGTCTTAATTGTTGCGTTTAATCCTGTTTAATTCGCCAACTTTAATGCAAATATAGATAGTATGGTTGGAAAGCCAAACTCCAAAACGAATTGATCACTATGACTTACTTACTGCACTTGACCTTGACCACAGCACGTGACGTGATCCTTTGTTTATTACAAGTTTCTAACATAAAAAATTTTCGAAGTATCATTCATATGATTAAGAAACGTAAGACAACAACTAGCATAACCATCACATCAACTGTATAGAGACCGACTAACTTTTGAGAAGTCCATGTATGATGGCTGGCTTTTTATCTTTCATTTAATTGCTTTCTCACTTGACTGCCGTGACAATTATTATGTATTCATTGCAGCTTCCCATATGTTTGCATATATGATATGTATATATTTTGTTGAAAGAGCATACATGAAATTAGATAGCTCATAATAGTCAAACGAAATCAATTACCAACTATACCATAAATTAAAGAAACAAATGGTTATAATATAACGAGATATTACAAGGACATCAAAACAGAATCCATTAAAGAAACCAAATTATCCTCAGGAGCATTGGAGGTCGGATAAGCTTGAACTACGTTTCGAACATGACCGGGCGGTGCCCGTTTGTCATAAGCACCGGGAGCGTAGGGATAATAAACCACATGTTGAGGGACATAAGGCCAGAATTCAGCTCTTTTGCCAGTATTCTTCACTCTCTGTAACACCTTGTTTGGATCAACATTCCCACTTACCGTTACCTTGCTCATTTTTCTGTTTATTTCTACAGTTCTTACACCGGAGGTCACATTAAATGAAATGATATGTACAAAAAGCACTTTTTGATCAATAAGCATCTGCAAGGAAGTACCAACAAAGAATAATATAAAAAGTTTTAAAGCACTTTTGTTCTCTTTTTGTTTTGACATGTTTTGACATGTATGCAACAAGTTAGCATATGATAATTAACCAACTTAATACACTGATAATTAGTTGTTGAATATAGAGTAATGATTGATTAAAAAAAAAGAATATAGAGTAATGATTTGACTTTAAAAAATAAATTAAAGGAAAATTTTGATTTTTGATTACATTGGATAGGAAAAAAATCAATGAAACGTGACCTAATTTATTTATGTTTTAAACTAGACTTTATAAATGTAAAATTTATTTGTGTTTTTAACTAGACTTTATAAATGTAGAATTTAATTATGTTATTAACTAGACTTTATAAATGTTTTATTTTCATTTTTTTTAATAGAAAAGACAACAAAAGAATTTAGCCAACTTGTTTTCCTTTTTATTTGTAACCAAATGTTTTAAGAAACAAAAATTTTCGATTTGCTTACTTGGATAACATGAACACTTTAGTTTCTCATTTGAAAAGACATTGGAAAGAATATAATTAATTTACAATTATAGTCTTTAAAATTTTATTATATTATATAATTTACAATTATATTATATTACAAACTGTCTGCTAATTCTCCATTAAAAATTATCAGCCAATTATAATTGATAAATCAAGAATTTTCTTTTACGTACGTCAAAAGAAAATGATTCTAAAAGATCACAATACAAAAGATTCTTTTATTTCCGATTGGAGTACTTATGTATTTCAAAATAAAAGATGTTTCTATTTGTTTATTGTTGAAAAGTATATGATACATCGAATTAAATTTATTTGATTCGATATACTTACGATTCAAAAAGACAAAAGGAAAACGCAATGAGCAAATTAAACGAGCGAAAAAGATAGTATTTATTCACTTATTTATTTTCTTCAAATGAGAGGTTGATGAAAGAACCTCTTATGTAGGTAACAGCATTCTTGACTCTCCTTTCACAGCCATCACAGTCCATTTTTACTTTGATCTCAACTGTCTGATCGTAATCGAAACACAAAATTGATGCAACAATCGTTAGCTAATTTTACAAAAAAAAAAAAAAATCGTAAATATAAGTAATGAATTTTTTCTTAAATTATTATTTACGTGTCATTCCTTAAATATAACGATGATAATAAACATTCTGATGCATTTGTTAACAATTTTAGCTAACAAAACTCAAATTGCTAGCTAAAGCGAAAAAATATGACACCAAAAGGAGAAGGAGAAGGAGAAGTTGCAGCAGAAGCAGAAAGAAGTGCTTGTGTTGAGTAATACCTGCATTGGTTTGCGTTTTCTTCTTAGGGGGTATATTCAATCATGACTATAAAAAACTTTTATAGACTTCTTTTAGTGAATGACTTTTATAGAGTTTTATAAATTTTTAATGACTTCACAGATTTATGAAAAACTTTTAGAGACTTTTATAAATTTTTTTTAAAAAAAAACTTTCATTAACTTGTATAGATTGTTATAGACTTCTAAAAAAAACAATATCAAAAATTTTCATAGACTTCCAATAGACTTTTATAGATATTAATAAACTTTCACTAATTAATATAATATTTACTTTATAAGTTAGTAAAATTATATTTATCATGTCGATAATTGATTAAAAAATATAATACATAAAATATAAGTATAGTCTATTTCAAAATAATAATAATAAGAAAAGTATAATCACCTTAACTATATAAATAGATAACCAAAACATCAAATATTTCAAGTATTTTATTATTCAATTTATATCTTTTATGAAAAATAAAATCTTTAATGTCCGTTATTGTTAATAATCTCAACATTGTTCTACATATCAGTAGCTATAATGGTTTTTCATTCATTAACATGCTCTCTTTTTTGTTCTTAAATCTCAAAAAATGAGTTGAAATTGTCGTCTATATTAACTAGTAATGATGATTAAGATGAAGAAGATTCATAGATATTAATAAACTTTTATAGATTTTCATTTACTTCAAAAATAAAAATATATTCCTTTAATAAACTTGTGCAAATTATACACTTTATAAGTTATATTTTTCATCTCAATGAAAATATTTTTCTTTTGACATAATATAAATAAATAGGTGAAAAACAACTATCAAAACTAATGTTTTACAAAATTCAAACTGATTAATTTTATAATATTTTATAAATATTAAAATTGATTATCCTACCCCAAATATTAAATAATCAAAAGTAATATACATAAAAATTGAAAAAAAATACAAGTATCAATATAATTGAATTTAAAATTTTAATTTTCTTAATTAACCACTAGCTAAAAAATTATCAAATATTAATTTTTTTTTCCTCTTTTAATTGAAATAGAGGTTTTTCTTTTTATTTTGTAATTAAAAAATAAAGATTCCATTAATTAATTTTATCAATAAAGTAATGAGATTTTTTATTTATACATTGTGAATTCTATTTTCATCATTTATACACAAGAAATACTAAACTATTAGCTTACAATATAATTATTAATAATAGTTGTATTGTTTATTATAAGAATAATGAGATGATTTAGATCAATATTCATCTAAATATTTTTTTATTGTATTTATATAAATATAAATTATAATATATATTTTTTTAATTTATTTTGCCAAGATCTAACTCCTCAATTTTGATCCAAACTTTAAATTTTTTACAAAATAATAAATTGATGTCCTTTGAAAAAGAATGAGTTTAATAAGATTTAAAAAGTTAAAAAGCTAACAATTTGAACATAGAAAGAAAATATTGACAATTATAATTTATAATAAATAGGAGTGAAATATATGTGTGTGTGTGTGTGTGTGTATTTTTAAAATAAGTGAAATAGTTTTATTTATGAGAGATTCAAATGTAAAAGTAATGGTGAGGTTTACTTTTATAGTAAAAAACAAAAGTCTACAAAAGTTTTGAAGGGGAGTGGAGGAGAATTTGTGGAATTTGATTATTATAAATTTAACATAAAAGTCTACAAAAGTCATTAAAAATTTAAATTCTATAAAAGTCATTGGCATTTTGAATACCTCATAGCTTTTATAAACTCTTAAAAATTTTGATTGAATACATCTTAACTTTTATAGACTTTGTAAAAATCTTTAAAAATCTATATTAAATACCAGATGACTTTTTTAGAGTCTTTAAAAGTCTGTATTGAATACACACAAACTTTTAAACTCTATAAAAGTCATTAAAAGTTTAGATTGGATACACCCACCTTAGTCTTCTGGGGGTGACAGTGAAAAAGTTGGAGAGGTAGTCAAGGGCGCCCATTTTTTCGCTTCGCTTTGACACAAAGCAAAACCAAAAGAGAGATGGATGATAAATATAGATCTCTCCCTCTCTCTATATATATGCATGTTGTTGGAAGTCAGTTACAGATTACAAGATTATATTTCTGCACATACGCAGAGTAAAGAAAAAAAGAAACAAACAATATAAAAGCAAAAACTAACAACAAATTACATCAAAGATACAATAAGCTTCTGAATATAACTTGAAGTAGCCGAGGCCTGTAAGAAGTACAGTGTCCTTAAAACGAATTCGCGGTGTATTACTTGCGTTCGTCTCCCAGGATACAGCGGCTGAAACCGTCCGGCGAACCGAGTTGAATCTGATCTCTATCACACTGGAAGCCTAAACTAGAGTTGAAAGTGTAAGAAAACAAAGAAGATTATTTCTCAAAATCACTACTCTTCTTCAACTTGGATGCCAATATAAATCATTCAACTTTTGGGGAATTAAAACTCTCAATTATGGTCATTATTTTGACTGTTACAATTCTGATTTAAAATCAGAATTTAATCACCTTAAATTAGAATTATATTCTAACAATTATGATCATTACTCATGGCTGTTACAATTCTGATTTAAAATCAGAATTTAAATGCCTCCATTCAATTCCATCCATGGTTACAAAATTTATTTAAATTAATTTGCCATTAAAATTGATTTGTTAACTGAAAATCATTAAAACATGATTGTTACAATTTTAATTTAAAATCAAAATTTAAACACATCCATTAACTCATAATTCAGTTACAAAATCATTAAAATTTGATTTGTCAACTGAAAATGATTAAAATCAATTAATAACAATTTAATTTAAATTGAAACAAAGAATTTGAATGGAAAACAACCCAAATCCCCTTTCATCTTTCAATATGAGATTAATGACCATTCCTTGCATCAAAGAGTGCAATTTGAGATTCAATTTCTCATTCATTTAATCAACCATGAAAATGATTATTTATGACCATTTTCTAACACATGTATGTGTGCATATTCTATGGTACACTTAAGTATGAATACATTTAGAATTTTGACCATCCAATTTTCAAAAAGTCAGATCAAAATGTGTTAACTCATTAATTAAAAATTAAGTTTCAACCCTTAGATCTGATTCATTGAAAATTAATTAATCAATATTACAAGTGCATTCATAGTGAAGTGCATTATATACGTAAATATATATATATATATATATATATATGTAAAATGCGCCTTAAAATCATGAGAGGGAAGTTGCTTGGCTCCCCTTAATTGTTTATTTGAGTAAAGATAATGGGAAATTGTTGTAAAGTGCTTTTATGTTTGCTTTGATTTTAGTTCAATGAGTGCGGCTTTGCTTTTGGCAATTATATAATATATGCTAAAACAAATAAATAAATAATAAAAAAAACCTACAATCTTTGTTTCTGTTGCTTGGTTCTATCTTGAAATTCAAACTTCAATGACTTGAAGTAATCATTGATTGTATTATGGGGGCACCATGTTTAAGTTTATTAAGCATTTTAACTTTTCAGAAATAAAAAATGGCCTCATTAAGGTGTATTGGAAAATTAAAAATGATAATGTCATACCTGTAAAATCATAAAGTGCATGAAAACTTTTTACTTGTAGCGGGAATCGCATTCTATATAGTGTTAATAGTGGTTGAACTTACTAAATCCTGACAAACTCCTAACATAATATTACCTTTTTTCAATAAAATATATATATCTTAAATACAAATGCTCACATCTCCATAAAAATAAACCTAACTCTACGCAAAGTTACTAAAAATCAAAAATTTAAATACGTAAATATATGTTTTGTTATCAATCGTATATTAGAATTTGTCAAAAGTAAACACTACTTGTATAATATGTTAATAAATATGTATTGCGACACTTGAATAGTATCATGAATATGTAAAAAAAATGCATAATCACTTAGCTATGAGTGAATGTATAAGATATAGTATTCACTCGACATTCAGAAACTAACTTCGCTTTAATAATTATCCAATAAATATATTGCTTCAACATACTATAGTCCTTCGTCCATATGATAGCTGGAAAGTGGTAAAAAGAGAGAATTTGTTTCTGGGGATTGTAGAATTTTTTAGTATGTGTACAAGCATGTACACCTCCGCTTAACTCATATATTCTAAACTCTGTAGAAAAATATAAATTTTGATTCTTGACAATAATTGATTCCAAACTTTATTGAGAAGGTTGAATACTTTTGTAAGTCTGAAATTTTTTTGTCTCTGCAAAAGGCAAAAGAATTAGCTCTTTCTGTGATGTGTTTTTGAAAATTCTCAAATCCAAAAAAGTTAAAATTAAAAAAAAATAAATAAAGAAAAAATAAAGAAAAAAAATGGAATTTGTTAACCATCCAATTTCAAGAGATTTCTTTATATATTGACCATATATATATTCCCAACTTTTGTGGCCTGGTTGGAAGTTGATGAAGAATAACTAAAATAAATTTGAAAGTTGATGAAGAATAACTAAAATAAATTAATAATTTAAAAAAAAATAAAAAACAGAGACAGAGAGAATAGAAATTAAGTGTTATTGAAAAAGGTCGAAAATAAGAGAAAATAATCAATAATCGTACGGTTTGTACTATATAATTACTGTTTTTTTTTTTTTACATATATAATTAGTGCTTTTGTAGGTTATAATTGTGTTATTAATATGTGTGTAATTTAATAAACATTGGCTTTGATTGAGACTTGGGTTGGTGATCGATGCCTCATCATCTTTGTACGAAATATGATAAAAAGCTATTGATCATTCAGATTCTATGTGATCAGTCTAGTGTGTGAGTGTGAAAAGTGAAAGATGTCGGCTTCCTTTAAGCCTATCCAATTTTTAATTAAAACCGATTTTATCAGTTGTATTGGAACAATTTGATGACTAATTGTTGCAACGAAAAAATGAAAAATGTCTTAACAAAAACAGATATTAAATGTTGTAACAAAAAATAATAGAATATTACAACAATTTTAACATGTTTAAGTTTTCGCTTAAATTCACATAACCACGCCCACATAATTAAACTGATTAATGAAGTTCCAAAACATTCAAGCATCAATTAATTCACTCAACTGAAAATTCTCTTTTTACAATTAACGCAAAGTATTGTAATTCCTTCATGAACCCAGTTTAGCCAGATCCTCATGATTTCAATAATCTCTTGTTTTTAATACTTTCTTCAAAAACTTATGACATATCTTCTCTTGTAAACTAATCAGTTCTTTCTCTTAAAACATATCTTCTCCTGAAGATTAATCAGTTCTTTCTCTTGAAGAGCTTATGTTTCTTAAAATTCCTTGAAGAACTTAAATACTATCTCCTTCTAAAGATCTTATTTTGTTGTATTTGCTTAGAAAATCACACTCTTACTAAGACAAAAAAACCCTAGAGAAAATGACTCTATAATTCACCAAATACAGAAAACATAATTCTACAATTCACAAAATACATAAAAACTCTCTAATACAAATTTAGTGCTCTCATATTACATTTAGATACTCATCATCGGCATACGGTGCTCTCACATTACATTTGGATACTCTCTATCCACACACCAATTTCCATGAACTCGGTCATGTTTTTATAAAACCATCATGCTTTTTTTTTTTTTTTTTCAAAAAAGATATCTGCAAAATAGTAGGTCCAGGTGTAATCGTCAGGTGGTGATATAACTGGTTGGTCTAGGTGTAATAGTGTTGCTGAACTGCTTATACTTAAAGGATTTGTTTAATCTAATGACTGTTAAATGATAAATTTTAAACCATGGCGAAAATATGCTCAAAATTTTATGTGGACTAAGATGATTTGATTCTCTCTCTTCAAGTGAACATGATGAGAGATAACATCGTCTGATTTGTTTATAGTTAAAAAATGTGATCTGGTTTATTGTTTGAATACATGAATGCTTCTTTAAAAATCTTCTTTCTTTTTTATTAATTTCAGGTTTTGATTTATAAGATTATTTAAATTAAAATATTCGAAAAGAAGAAGAATACTCGAAAATTTAAAAAGAAACTCCAAAAGCTTAAATATAAAAAAGAAAAACAATGAAAAATAAATAAATTTGTCTCTTTTGAAACTAATTGAAAATGACATATTTTTTTCAATCATTCGAGACTTAATAAGTTTCACGCAAAGCACTTTTTTTTTTTTACTTCACATGAAAGTTGTTCGAAACACAACTTTACAGTACTATTTTCGCTCGACAACTATTTAAATACTAATAAAACTCAAACTATTAAATTAAAAGTTTAGTTACCTTATTGGTAGAGTAAAGATACTCATCAATAACAATTCATGGATATTCTTTAATAACTATTCTTGGATATTTTTTAATAACCATTCTTACAACCAATCTAAGGATTGTTATTAACGAATAATCTTACCCAACCAATATGGCAACCAAACTCTTTAATTGATGATAGCCTCACAAAACAAAGGCGAAAAAGTGTAAGAAATATAAAAGATTCTTAATGTGGGGTTTTGAAAGTGGCCCAAGGGCATAAGAATTTAGGCTGGACAACATAAAGATGGCTTTGAAATGGGCCAAGATATGCATCCAGAAGAAGATGGGGACGTCATTCTTATTATACTCATCAAAACAATCATTATATCATACAAACAAGTAAAGCAAGTATTATTGCTTCAATTTTATAACCAAAAGAGAATGTCTTGCTTTCTCTAAAGGTTTCACTTCTATCAAGTTGTTACATTCTGTCAAAAGGCAGCTTTTGAGATTCTGTATCAATAATTCTACAATATTTCATGTAAATATAACCAAAACAATCTGTGTTATCATGTCTTGATAGATGTTAAGGATAAACTCATACTAACAAGAATTTCATCGTTCTAATTGAATCCAGTTACATCTGATTAAAAACACTGTCCTAGCCTGAAACATACGCACGGAAGTATTTAAGTCCGAATGAACACAACTTGTTCCTATCTAAATGTAGTCATGAGTGGTTGTAAAGTAAGTTGTCATGGTCATGATTAGTCACCTAAGTAGTTGACGGTGGCCGTCAAACTAACTAGACTACTCATGACCATTCACGATTATATCCAAATACAGAAAAAGAGGACTTCTATAAACACAAAAACACATGATGGAATACAAACATATATATGAGGTAGAATTCTTGCCTTCTTGGAAGATGACTGATATGATTCTTCATTGAAAGACATAGTCGTAACAATAATTGCAGAAAAGGTTACTGATTGTGTATAAATACGTTCAAAACAATGAAGGAACAAAAGAGTAAAAGAATAATATCATAACAAAACAATAATAGAAGTTGACTGCTTCGCTCAACTTACATCTTACACTCCCGCTTAAACGAATAGCCACTTCTGTTATAAAACCTTTAGTTTTTGACCTCGCAAACCATTCCAAAAAGCAGTGGCGTTTACCACCTTTTTGCCAGGAAGCTGAACCTCCAATACCTGGTTGCAATATCAAAGCATTGTTCAACAAGTCATGAGACAAGTCGAAAATTCCCTATTCCCAAATTAATGCATTAATCAGAGAAGTACAAGCTACTTCAATGGCATATCACATACCTCAAGCGCAGTGCACCCTCCACACGGAACTATTAGTGCACCCTTTACGTACATGATGTCATCTTTCCCGTTGGCCTGAATATTGGGATTACAGCATACTTTTGTAGTTATAATTTTAAGATCTACGATATTTTGTTGACCAGTATTATCATCAATTATAGCCACTTTGGCTCGTGTTCCTGGCCATCCTGCAAATGCACGAACCTAGAAAGGTTGTGTGTCATGACTCCAAATGAGATTACAGAAAAATGGGAGAGAAATTACCTTATTATGAAGTATTGAAGCTTCTACATCAAAGGATAGCCATGACTCCTCAGGTGTTATCTATATAAATTAGAGACACACAAAATCGAAGTAGCTTCATCAAATTATAGGTCATTACATATGTTAGATAATACCAGACCCAAAAGTTTAAGCTGATAAGAAATGACCCAACTATAATATTTAAAGACTTGAGGTCGATATGTGACACATCCGCTCACATGCAACGTGAACAGGTGACAGATAACAGACACACACACTAAATGTCCCTTACCATATAACATGTGCAACGTAAAAAATTCAAGATAAAGAAGGGAGAGAGAGTTTAAACCAGAAACCTTCAAACTCTGATATCATATTAGATATCATTTGATCCAAAAGTTTAAACTAATAGGAAATTACTTAAATATAGTATTTAAAGACTCGAGGTTAACACATGGCAGCATAATTGAGAACTAAAAACATAGCTTACAAAAGCATGTTCATTTATACAATTTTCCAATCCCAATATCTTTAAGTTATAAGACCAAATACAACATTTTTTACAACCAAGTACCACATAATATGTTAAGAGTCTTGTATCACTAATTGAGCATTTTCTATCAACTTAAGCATTTGGGTTTGTTAGTTACTAGAATGGTTATCAAAGCTTTGTAATGCCAAGAGTCACTTAATTCCCCTTACGTGATTACATTTGAAATTGTTGTGTGTTTGTATTTTGGCTTGATCTACGTGCCAAGCCAATCAATTTGAACATGAGGGGGTGTTAGAGAGTCTTATATCATTAGTTGAGTCAATTTTTATCAACTTCAACTTTTAAAACTGCTGGTTACTAACAATACATATATTATATCATCTTCTACTCCTCACATATTAACTTCCAAAACACAAGCAATCATGATGCTGACTTCTATATCTAGAAGAATCGCAAACATTTCAGTGCAAATACAGAACAAGTACAAAAGGAGAACCTTTGGAGCCAATGTCGCTTTAGAATCATCTTGGGGTTGTGCTTTAGCCCTAGCTGATCCATCTAATATGGAGGGAAGCTCACTTATCAAAAGTTTAGATCCTGCATGGTTAAGAAGGATAAATAAGATTTAAGTGAAAGAAAAATGTATTAAAGCCACTCATATAATTCCATGACATAGCCCTATCATAAACTAAGTAGTCATCTGCTAACTAGAAAATATATGTTAAACAGAAGTAGATGAAGAGATTAATAATTAAAATGAGTACATATTTCAGTCCAATTAGCAAATAAACAAGCAGTTCTAATCATTTAACCTGCAAACTTATAGCTAATATGAATGCTTCCTAATCTGATACAATTTTCAAGCTAAAAGTGTAAATCAGTCAACTCAATATTCGTTAGTCATACAACATATTCAATGAGAAAAATGGATTTTCAAAAATAGAACAGAATTCCAGAGGATATACAAATCAAATGCTTCTAATTGCTTCATCTAGCAGCACAATGCTAACAATATTCTCCGACAACCCAATTAGTGAATAATATAAATAAAATGGATACATGTCATCGAGTAACGTCAACTTTTTATGTGCAAAAACATGCTTAGACAAATACATGTTTAAATTTTCATGAGTGAGATGGAGACATCTTTATGGCTATGACATGCACATAATGCCATTTTCTCTAAGCACCCCAGTCCTAATCCCCACAACAAGCCTCCTCAAACATAAATCAAAACCCGACTCTGATATAAGAAACTTTGATAGTTGAAATAAGCAGCACTTACTGTGTAAGGACAATTGATAAGCACTTTTACAGCAGCATTAGAGGAGACAGGTTATATGAACAGTAAGGATAATTCCTTGAGGTACTAATATAAGAGAGAAATAGCAAAAATGGAGAACATAAGTACCTTCAGAAAAAAGTAATGCTAGTAAATCCGGTGCCTGCATTCAAAATAGCTAATCATAAGACATAAATCAATTAGATTGCACTAAATGCATTTTTAAGATGAGTTATTGCATATATTAGATAAATAAAGTTATATCACATAATATACAGAATGAATAAGTTAAATTTGTAAGCATAACTAATTATCGTTGTATGGCTGCATGTGCACATGTGAGAGAATGTAAGAAAGGATAATTGTTGAGGACCTCGTTATAGATCCAACAACACGTCCTAGCAACCCAAACTTAATCCACAAGTTAGGTTAAAAAATAACCAACCAACCTATAGAATTAGATAGATTGATCCTCTAGAATTAGATCACAGAATTGACTTAACCCTAGCCTAAACAATTACAAGGAAAAATACATAGAAAAGTTGAATTCAACTAAAGAGAATTTTTCCTCACAAATTGCAAGATTTTATTAATATGCCAAAAAGAATAGATTCCCATACAAACCCTAAGTTTAAACTCCTATACATAGCAACAACTTCTGAACTTTCCTAGGAAACAAGATTTCCTCAGGAAATAAAAACCTAAAAGGAAATAATATCAACTAACTAAAGGAAAAAATATTAACTAATGAAAGGAAATAATATCCAACATAAAAAAAGAATTCCAGAAGATCCCACGCAGCGCACACCAGGCCCTTCTGCCGTTAGATGTACCGTTGGTTGCTGATAGCAATGTAACTTGCGATCATCTCGGGAATTTTGTCACTGGTTGCACTGTTGGTTTCTATTTGTACATAAAATTTTAGGCTATAAGTTAAATTACAAGAACTACTTGATACCTAGGATACATTGTACTATCCAAATCGAATGCATCTACCTTGCCCAGCAGAAGACATCTATTCAGTTGAGCCAGGCATCATAGAATAGTGGAAAAAATTTGAGTCCCTTTGTGCTAGTATCAGTTCAGTTATAATTCCATACAAGCATTATTCGTACCTTGATTTGATCATCGACCTCCATTTTTTCACAGGCAATGACAGGTCCAGCATCAAGTGCACGCACCGTAAAGGCTAATGATACTCCAGTTTCTTTAGCACCATCCTAATGCACAGGCTAAAAGTAATTGTAAAACGACATGCAACTGTATAAGAATCCATATTATAGCATTAACGACCAACAATGCTACCTGCAATGCTCTTTGAACAGGAGCAGCACCGCGGTATTGTGGCAACAGACTTGGGTGTATATTCACCGTCCCTGAGAATGCAACATTTCGGACTCTCAGAAGCTTTGATGGCAAATTTAGTCTTTGAACAAGAACATCAGTAATAGAAACTTAGCATCAAATCAATTTTTTAAGTTGCTGGTGATTTTTGACTTGCAACTACACATTTAAATTTTAAAATTGTAATAGAATGGTCAAACTCATGGTCTCAAACCCCTCACATTGGAAACCATTAGGCACTAACTAGTCAAACCACATTTTTGAGATTATGCAATAGGAAAAGAAACAAAGGGAAGTAGCGTCCAATTCAATCCATAGCAGAAAATTAAAAAGGAAAGGGAAAGGGGGAAAAAGAAGATCACATGGCTCACGTTCCTCAAGCAAACGAAGACCGTAGGAGAAGATAATTTGCATTATTTTCATCCCTTTTGCACATGTAAAAGCAATAATGATTCATTATTGGGGCTTATTATTAACCTTTGGTCTTAGACTAATTATGCGGAATCAATAGCTGACCGTTGATTCAAGGCTAACATTCATAATCAATAGTTTCCTCCACAAAACTCCAGTTTGTATACTCTCAAAACTCTCTTTCTTTTTCTCTTTCTCTGACTCTGATTTTACTTTCACATTTGAATTTTCCTCCTAGCTCCCTCTCTAGTTGTCACAATTCACTTTTTCAGTTGATAAAGTATCAGAGAAGAAAAATTATAAAGTCTGCCAGCAGAATTACATTTTACTAACCCAATGGCGGAATCTTGAGGAATTTGGTCGGTAAAATATTCCCATAAGCTGCTGTAATGCAAAGTTCAGGCTGTAAAGCTCTTAAGTTAGACAAGAATTCATCCTGCAACAAAATAGAAAAAAATCAGTTTCTCTTCTCTTCACAAAGTCTCCAAGCCAAATGAGAAATGTTTAAGAGAAAGTCACATAAACAAGGTATTGAATAGAGAAATATTAACTATTTCATGTTTCTAGTTCAATAGATAAACTCCGTCAGCAGACCTACTCCGTCGACAGATGCTTTCTAGACTTTTCATATGTAACTTCCCGTTACTCCGCCCAAATCATGACAAACAAAAACGATATGATAATATTTATTTGCTCCATACAGAAAGTTCAGCGTCAACAGTAAACAGACACTTCAGCAATCAATTGAAACCTAACCACGACAGCATGAATGGTTGAATGTTATGCAAGATGAAATGGAGATTCAATAATGGGAAAAAGCATGGTGGACAACTTAATATTCTCCTAATATTCTTCTGTTTTAAGATTGTGTAGAAAGGAAGCATAAGGATGAAATACTACAGAGGCAAAAACAATGAAAAAGTCAAATCTGAAAATGTGAAAGAGTAATGAAGATAGTTACATCTTACACAACAACCATATTAAGCCTCAATATGAAGTTAAATTTCAGAGCAAAAGTATAAAAACTCCATTACCTCCCCAGCTCGTTCGGGTGTGAAAATGAGGTCAGAAGGAAAGCCTCTGTTGACAGCATATTCTGCGACAGGAGAAGGAAACACCTTTCTACCTCTATCTCGTCTAGAAGGTGCCTGAGTAACAATTGCTGCAACCTAAACCATTCCAAATCAGAAATCCGTAACACAATCTCTAACTCTATATAGTAATACACCCTCCATAACACTCAAATGAACCACCAACAAAACTAAATCCTTCGACCACAATCTTTTGCCAATACTAATCGTCCCATGGCCTCTTTTCATAGCACAAAATAAAACAATACAAAATACAGAAAATCAATACCATCGTAAGTTAACAAGGAAAAAGCATTTTCAGTACAGTTTAATCATCATACATTTCCAGCTACACATGACTCCAAGTCTCCAACCATATTGGTTTGATCAAAATTTCGATTTAGACCCAAGTTTCAAAGTATAGTACAAAAAATAAAAAATGAAAAAAGAAAAAAAACTTAATTAATTGATTAAACCATTTGAATAATATTAAAAAAAAAAAAAATCCCAGAGCGTAATACTCAAACGCAGTGTTCACACAATTCATTGAAATGACAGTGTAAACTGTAAAGTAATCAAATTTTGTGCAAATTTTCAATTTAAAAAAAAAAAAAGAGTCCTTCAATGAAAACATCATACCAGTTACCTGAAAAACAACTTCTTTCAATTTCAGATAGTATGATTCACATTATACATATCAGGAAACAAAACAAACTGTTTAATTTGTGCAGTGTCCTCAAAATCGAGTAACATTGAATCAACAGAGTAAAGTAACAAACTTCCGTGCAAACTATCAATAAAATCTTAGTCTTCCAATGAAAATTTTGATAACAATTACCCAAAACGCGACTACTTTCAAGTACTATGATTCACATAAGACATATCAGGAAACAAAACACTTAGTGTAAAGTAATAAACTGTTGTGCAAATTCTCCATAAAAAAGTAATCTTGCAATGAAAATTCAATACCAATTACCCGAAAAACGCCTATTTTCAAGACCATAATTCACATTACAATAAATCAGGAAACAAAACGGATAGACTAATTTGGATTAAAGGGTGTGGAGAAAAGAGTGAGAGTACCTCAAAAGGGGAAGTGGGTGCAGAAGAAGCATTGAAGAGAGCATCAAGCACAGTAGCAGAGACCTGAAGCAGAGTCGTTTATATAAGAGGGAAGAAGAATGTATAAGTGTGTATGTCTGTATGCAAATGAATGTGATAGAGAGTAGTTTTAGTACCTGAGGAGAACCCAAGAAGACAAGAGGCTTCTTCTTGGAAGCATAAGCATATGGGGTTGTTGCATTGAAGCAGAAGAAGCGTCTAAGCATCATTGAAGAATTCATTCTTTTCTACTTCAATGGATGCTGTTGTGTTTGTTTTGGTGTCTTGAAGGGGTTTAAAGAGTTGGGTTCTGCTGTGTACTTTAACCTTTTGACTTTTACTACTATCCCAACACTTTTTTCCCTTCTTTCTGCGGTAATTTCATTTTCCCCCTTATAGTTGAATATTATTACTAATTACGCATTACAGTTTTGAAAAATCTCTATTACTTTTACCGTTATTGTCATTACTGAATAACTGAAATAATCAAGGTACTTATATAGTTTTAGTCTTCTATATTAAAGTTCAAACTTCGATTTCTAATGTCAAATTTAATGACAAAAGTTTTTTAGATATTTTCTCATATTATAGGGGTATTTAATCTATTTTATAAATTGATAAGGAAAAATTAATAATTTTTAAAAATACTTAAGGATTTTGACTTTTTATCAAATTGTAGAGAGAAAAATAGGATTATCTCCTTCTTTTACTTAGTTTGGATAGGAGATTTGTTGAAATTTATTGAGATCAACGAAAAGTATACAACTTAAAAAACAATCTTTGTTGCAAAGGAGTGTAATTTATAATTTTATAAATAAAAGTAGAACTCAGAAATGTATCTTACGAAAAAATAAATAAAAAAGATCGAGATTTGTTAAGATATGATGAAATATAAAAGTGTAGTTTGAAAACTATTATATAGGAGGGGTTTTTCATATTTTGTAATTTTATAATTAAAAATGAGACTTAGAATAAAAAAGATTGACTTACCCTAGCTAGTGAGTTAATAAATATTATAAAAATTTAATTTTCTACATTTTTACAAATGTTCTTTAAAAAAAAATAGAAAACAAGATAAAAGTTTAATTCTAAAACCATGATTGAACATGTATTTCAATTTGTTCTCATAATGTATGATTTTATTGATAAAAATAAGATTCATATCTCTATCTTAAAGAATTCGAGATTTGTTGAAATCTAATCGGATTATGTAAAAGTATAGTACATAAAGCAACTCGTACCACAAAAGTATTGTTCATAGATATGACAACAAGTATATATGTAACGGAATTCTAATAGTAATACTTATGTAAATTTAGGACGACATTTGTTTTTTTGGAAGTAAGGGGGCTTATATAAACAAAACTCTAATTTATTTGCACGTCCCCTCCTTACACCAGTTGTTTTACATTTACATCCAATTTAGCATGAGGTTTCGAGTCTCATCGAAACATTTTACAGGTTTGTATGAGTATAAAAGTATATATTTAGATCGTATAAATAATAATTGATCTTACAAAATCTTGGTAGTTAATATCAACTTTAAAAAAAGAAAATCTCAAATTTATTTTATCGTTGTAACTTAATTCGGTTCAATGTTAATCAGTTTCATTTAGATTGAATGTTCCGTCTTAGATTGAATTTACCCAATCAAATAATACGTAAGTGAACCAAATTAAGCCAATATTTTAGTTTTTATTTTTAACTGAACTAAATCTTTTTTTTTTTTTGAAAAAAGAACTAAATATATTTAATATAAACTAAATTATATAAATTAGAGTTTTAGTTTTAATTATTATTATAAACAGAACTTTTTAAATCTTAATATGAGTGAAATTTAATTATGGGTAAGTGATTGTAAACGTTTTCTTACTTTTCTGTGATGAAGTTTGAAATGCTCTTTGTTAATTAAAACCACGAGTGAGAAGATAATCTCTTTCTTCTAACAATGGCTATCTAATTACATTAATAATATTTAATTTTAGTATGTTTGGATAAATGAAGATAAAAATTAAAAAAAAAAAAAATTCAATGTGAATACATATTTTAATTTGGAAGAGAATGGGAACAAAATAAAAAATAAATAAACATAAATTTAAAATAATAATAATAATAATAATAATTCCGTAGCCGGGATTTGAACCCGGTTTCAAGTGAGTTGAAATTGCCAAATTGCTACTGCAGTTTGTGATGAGAAGACAAAAGCAAAATTATATAAGATCCATTTCCTTTTTTTTTTTTTTAAAAAAAAAAAGTTGTTAGAATTTATCAAGATTAATCATTGATAGCATAATCCGAATAACTACTTCCACCACTGAAAACAACTACTTTTACAAAAAGAAACTTACACTTACACTTTGTGTTTTAATAGAATAATGGTATGTTTACTTCACGAATTGAAGAATAGAATTGATTGATAGTGTTTACTTATTTAAATTCATTTCGTAATAAGAATAAAAGTGTGGATCTCATATTAATTTGGGGTTGTGGAATGGGAATCTCATTTCCCCCAACCAACTTGGGAATTCCATTCTCATTCCCTTTACCAAGACGAAAAGTCACTTATACCATTCTTTAAAAAATAAAGAAAAATTAATTTTATCTGATATTAAAAAAAAAAAAAAAACTGCATATTATAATAAAAGCTATATACCATTTGTTTTTCATCACCAATTTTTTAATTATTATAATGGACTATTAAAATAATTTGTAGTTTTTTTTTTTAATTGTAATGTACAGTTTTTTATTTGATATTAAAAAAAAAACACATATTATAATAAAAAACTGTATATCATTTGTTTTTCATCACCAATTTCTTAATTATTATAATGGACTATTAAAATAATATGCAATATATTTTTTTTAATTGTAACGTACAGTTTTTTATTTGATATTAAAAAAAACTGCACATTATAATAAAAAATTGCACACTATTATAATTAATCAATTTAATTAAGGTTATTTTTTTAATTTATAATTAATCTATTCCGATTTCAAAGTCAAGTAAACAACTCAATGAAAATACTATTGATTCCGATTTCGATTCCTACAATTGAAGTAAACAACTTATTCTGATTCTGATACTTCATTCCGATTCCAAGTCACTTCGATTCTCATTTCGATTCCTCTAAGTAAACTACACGCACCATAAGAGTAAAACTCGAATCTTTAGTTTTCTAGGTTTAATAGAGATACTCAACCACTCTTAATAAGGGATGATGTATACGTATAAGAGATTTTTTATATCAAGTGATTTGGTTCATAATTGATTATTTTTGCTCTTTTACATATATGAGATTTCTAATATGAATTTAACATGCCATCGATGAATATGAGGCAATGAGTTAAAGGTACCCTTTTCAGCCAGCTAATTGACATCAACATTTTCATTATTTTTCATGGTCAATGAATAGAGTCACCAGACTAACGCTGATTGATTACAATTTACATCTTCTACACCCTTGTGCATTTACAGCAGAATTATCAAGAACAACCTACACCAAATTCTGTATTATTCCATATACAAACTTCCAAGTAGAGCTCCCCAGATGAACCAAGGAAACGAAATGGGATCAGAAGAAAATCCACACGAGCAAAACCTTCCACTCGCCCGGGGAAATATTCTGTCACTGATTTTAATCTAAGAGAGCTTATTCCTCTTTCGGAAATGAGATCATAGAGGAACTTTTCCTTTGACGTGCTAGTGCTAGTAGGGCCAATACAGGTTATCATCACGGTGTGACCAATGGACACAACACCCTTGTTGAGGAGGAAGAGTACACCATCCTCCTCAGCTTGAAGAACTAGGAAATCTTCAGTTATTCCTAGAGAGACACTCAAAGGGCTATTGTACCTGAATCGCCTTCCGGAATCCCAATGTTTGCTGCTGAAGTGAAGTGACAACTGTTCGGATGAGCCAACAAAGTTACAGGCTTAGAGGGGGCACGAACATGGTGCATACATGCATGTTTCTTCATGATCATTATTCTTTGCATAATCCACTGTTTCATTGTATCCATATTCTTTGTTTCGGCAAAAAGATGTCATTGAGTCAACAACTACGTCAATGTTCCCGCAAACTACAGTCTGACCTCCAAACAAATTTGGAATATCTACCTGTTGAAACACATCAATGTAGTTCGTTGTTATAAACGGTGACACACATGATAAGGTAGACCAATGTTATAGCATATAAAAGTGAACTTAACTTGCCAAATGAGTCAAAGCTTCAACGGTTACATATTGAAACTTCTATTTCATTCTGACAAACTCAACAAACATATAAAACATAATTTTGCACGTGATAGAAATCAGGCACTTCACAACCTGTTGACATGATCCCTTTATCTAACTATTTTGTCACCAAAATGTATTATTAGAATATGGCCTGGTTTTTACATTTCTAATATTTCACTTGCATCAGCATAGCTATCAAATCAAATGTCAACCCCAGTGTCAATATTAAATAATCCAAATCACTACCAACACCACAGCCATCATAGAACAGCATAGACGTAACATACATAAGTGGGGACTCTACACGTTTCCCTCTTTGGTTGAACAGGCATTGTAAAATGAATATTGTTACCGCCTTGCCACCATCAAGAAGTCAAGGAGGAGATGGCAGAAACTAACATTAATTTAATGATATAAATTAAAAGAAAAGACTAGGGTAAAAGGTGATTTTGACATATGAAGATTAAAGAAAGATAAATTGACTACCTCATCCATTGTGATATCTTGGTTCATCTGTTCCCCATCAGCCTACAAAATAGACAAACGAAAACATTTATCATGATAATCAATCAATGCCCTTATCCTCTTGACAAGGCTTTAGGAAAAAAAAAGGAAATCAAATGGCTATTTAATATGTCCACTATTTAATACTCTTTCATCTGTTGTTCTAATGCTTATTTAACATATGATATACTTGTCCCAGTGCATCAAGGTCATCTATTATCAACTTAAATATGGACTACAGAAAGATCGCGGTGAAGTGCAGACAGGAGCATCAGCACTATTAGATGATTCATGGTTATCTGCTGATAGTTTTCTGTACCATCTTTGCAAGGTAATGATCTATGATTATATTATTAATTATGTGCACAGCTGTATCGTTATGTTGGACAACTTGTTTGCATGATTGTGTTTCTGTGCTGTTATCTTGGCTTGGTTATCAGCCAGTCAATGTTAATATGTTGATTATTGATTTATTTCCAATTGAGCCGACCTGTTTTCCTATGAAGATAGTCAATCGATGTTACTCACCTTAAGTTTGCATCGAATGAATCTTTTGCGTATTGAATGCAATTCATTAACAGCTGATTGAACTTGCAGGATTTCTTTTCATTGGTGCAAGAAGCTTCTGTTGTTGATGGAGATCTTCTGTCATGGGTAAGTGTATCAAACTTGGCTTTCTATGTCAAGCTCCAATTGTTGCTTGTAATGATAGTCAATAATTGGTTCCTCTCATGTTGTTCTGTAGTAAACTGCCACAGTCCATTGTCTAAGAACTTGATGTGCCGTCCAAAATATTTTACGAATGATTAAAACTAAAAAGATTATAGTTTTCATCAATATTGTGTGTTTAGACTTCCCATGTGACGTTTATTGATTTCAATTTAATTGCCAAAGTTTTGGAGATAGTCACAATGTACTAACTAAATTGTTCGAAGAGGAAAGTCCTAATTTCAGTTTTTCCGCTCTTATAGACAAGGAAACTCAAGGAGCTGCTTGAGAACGGTCTAGGATGGGAGTTTCAGCATAGCAGTGCAGTCGATGGAATGTACTTCGAAGAAGGTGATGAGGTCTGTTTGTCTGTCCATCTGTCTCTCAGCTCTCTCATGCATACATGCAGAAATAGCCATGTGCACAATCTAACTTGTTTCTCAACATGTGCAGTATGCGCCTGTGGTTCAGATGTTGGATGATCTAAGTGCTAATGAAACTGCTTCAGCTTAGACATCACCATATACTCTCTCTGTGACCACTTCTGTGTCCGACAAACAGCTTACTGGAACAACCAAATTTTCACTCTCCCTTACGTTTTACGTCTGTAAATCTGTCAATTAAATGCTTAGATGAAGTTCTACAGAGTCTGATACTCTTTACCTTCACATTACCTTGTAAGGCAAATGTGCCGCCATTAGTTTGGATACTTCACAAACTGTGTCATGTAATATAGTCAGGCTAGTTGGTTCTGTCACTGATGGACGTGATAGTTTCAGAATGTTTAAAGTTGCTTATATATCACTAATGCAATAAACTTCAGCTTAGGCGCTAGATTATTTTCGGGTTGTTGCAAAATTATGTCATGCGTTATGAGCAGTGTAGTCACTAATGAACTCAATGTTATTTGAACCTGTAATATTGTTGATGTGTGGATGAAATTTAACCCTTAAATTTTTTACTTGTAAATTTAAGGAGAAATTTCATTTAGTCCTTGAAGTTTCGAAAAATATCATGTTTTTAAAGTTCTTCTAAAAACATTTTATTTTTTTTCATTCTTAATTTTTTTGAAACCCTTCAAAAAATCTAAATCGTTAGTCACCTAACAGTCAAACTAAATAGAAAAAATAAAATTAAATTAATTGCCCCTCATAATTTAAAATGATTGTTTTGGTCCTAATAAAATCAGAATATTAAATATCATTTGATCTATAAAAAATCGACAAGTGCATAGTGATATGATTATATATATTTTTTTAAAAATCTGATTATTGTTTTTTTGAAATTAAACATTAATTTAAAAAAATTTAAGGAAAAAACTCAGGGAAAAAAATTTGATTATTGATTCCATCCATACTCTTTCTGCCATTAAAAATATTTATTTAAAAATAAAACAAGTGTTTTTTTTTTTTTTTTCGAAGATAAAAAGTAAACAAGTTAATTTTAAAAACATAAACAAATGGATTTCATTATTTTTTCTTTGATTTGGAATAGTCTAGAACAAAAACAAAAACCTTTTATTTTTTGCTTTGATTTGGAAGAATCCAGAACAAACACAAAATCTTTCATTTCGTTTGAATCGTCTCTTCTCCATCTCCTCTGTCTCTTTTCATTCTCCTTCATCTCCTTTGTCCTTTCTCCTTCTTCCTCAATCTCTTCTACCCATCATCTACTACATCGACCTCCATCTTCTTCGTCTCCGCCTCAAATCAAACACCTCTGATGCGACGAAGGTGTCCTCTGTCAGAAATGGATCGTCTAGGTTCATTGAACCCAGAGATTTTATCTAGGTTTGATGAACCCAGACGAAGCCTATTTGGTTTTGGTTTGGAACCCAAAACAAGAGAGGACCCCCATCGCATTGATTTGAGATGGAGACTCGTTGGAATGGAGTCGATCTGCTCCATCTCTGACGGGTCTCCATCTCAGACCGCTACGATGGAGGTCCTCTCTGATTCTAGGTTTCAAACTTAGAACCAGAGAGGTATCAACTAGCTTCGATCTAACCCGGATCGAACCCAAATGAAGATTAAGGTTCGTTGAACCTAGAGCAGGTGAAGGTCTTCAGCTTAACTGTTTTGATTTTTTTTTTTAATTATATAAACCGTTTTGATGTTGTTATTGTTAATGCTATTGATGATGTTGTTATTGTGGGAGAAGATGAGGTTGATGATGTTGAAGACTGTGGGAGATGATGTTGATGAAGTGGGTTATTGATGCTGTTAATGAACGGGCTTGATAACGTTGAAGATGGTGGAGCTAGATTAGATTGAATCTCCACCATCTATCGATCAATCCGGTGGATTTTTATTTTATTTTTTTAATAATAAAATAATTTTATGTATATAATAAATTATTTTTTTATTTTTTTAAAAGATTTTTTATATGTTTATAATTCTAGCAATCCACACATCATAATTTTAGTCTCTTACATGAAAAGATCATCTTACACTTTCTATCTAAATAATCTATCACCATCGACGGTTAATTGATTGAAGATTTGAACTTTTTTAAGGAGTTTTGGAAGAGTTAAGGATAAAAAAGTTGTTTTCAAAAAAATTTTAAAACATTGATATTTTTCATCGAAATTTCAAGGATTAAAATAATTTTTTTTTTTTTTTTAGGCAACAGGAGCTCTTATCACTGCAGCTAGAAATTATGACTTCACCTAGAAACCCTTTCGAAAGTCAAAAACCATTTTTGGGAGAACATCCAAACACTCCAAATAATGGCTTTTGACTTCAAAAAACCAAAAAAAAAAAAACTCTTCTAAGAGGATCCTAAACACACATTTATAGTTCATTTAAAATAACTTTTACTTTTGACTTTTGATAGTAGAAAAAAAGAAATAAAAGCCTGAACTTTTCAGTTGTTGTTTGGATAGTATATTTCAAAATAGTTTTTAAATCTGTAAAAGTTTTTAAAACTATTTGATTCAAATATTTCAAAACCTCTACTAACTACGAAAATGACTTTTATGCCCTTTTAAGAGAGCTTTTGAACCTGTTTGATTTGAAAACTTTAGAATCTCTTCTAATTAAAATGACTCTTAAACTTTTTTTATTTTTAGAAAATACGAGTTTTATATCTTAGTAAGAGTAAATAATATTTTTTAAGAGTAAATTAATAATATATTAATATAAAAATAAGTTGATATGGAATAATGTAAGAATTTTTTATTATATTTCTCATAAAAATTAGCTAAAATAATTTTATTAACAAAAATTTATTCATAAATTTCTACTCACATTGAAGATTTTCAATAATACATTAATCAAATTTTTTTTTTTTTTTTTTATGTTAAAATCATTTTGTAGATTTGCAGGTGATGGACGCCACACATCTCCTGCCGTCCTTGGTCACACATCAAAATATTGAGAGAATCATTATATGAAATGCAATTTTGTTTTTTACTAAATCCATATTAAAATTTAAATGTATTAACTATCGTCAAATGGGTCATAAATGGATCATTAAACGGGTCATTAGCTATGTCAACTAAACGGATCATTATTCGTGTTGGTTAAACAGGTCACTAAACGGGTCAATCACGTGTTGATTAAATAGGTCATTAGCGAGTTGATAAACAACCCGTAAATAAACGGGTTAATCGTATCATTTTCGTATCGACCAATTATAAATCGTGTCGTGTTCATATTAAAGGGATTCAACCCGTTTAGTTATCGTGTCGTATAAAAAATTATTGTATCGTGTTCGTATTGTGTCCAACCTGATCCGTCAACCCGGATTGTCACCCCTAACTTAGATGTATATAAATTGCTTGATAAGGTCTGTCAATGTCATACGTCATATTTCTATTTATACGGACTCTAATGAGCCAATGACAAATATGCATCTAATTAAAAGCATGTGAGCATGTACTTAATCGAAACAACCTTTTTTTTTTCTTTCTTAAAACAATATATATTATCCACGTTGTATGTTAAGTCAGCAAGTGTTGTGCATATATGATTTTTTTATATTTTTGAAAGAGCATATATGAAATTACATAATAGTCAAATGAAATCAATTACCAACTGTAGCATGAATTAAAGAAACAAATGGTTACAATATAAGGAGATATTAGAAGGACATTAAAATAGAATCTATTTTTTCCTTTGAGATATTTTGAAAGTTGATAACAATCGATAAGAAGTCTATCCAGACTTATTAAAATCATTTACTACTTACATGATTGAATATATACTTTTAAAAATAAAAATTAATTACTTTCATAATAAGAAAAATAAATCACTCATACGTACTTATAAAATGTGTAAAAGAAAATTTGAACTCCAAACACTTAAGTTGACGGGGAGATACACAACTCGGTGTAAACTCATGCATAGTTTTTCTCTTACTTATTTGAGGGTCAAAGACCAGCACACAAATTGTCGGATTATAAAAAAGTTGTCAAATGAGGCTCGTTTCACGTCAGCGTACAGTTGTTCTGATCTGAGAATTAATTTTGACCCCAGAGTTCTGTTTAATATTTCGGTTCAGTGGACAAGGAGTGTGATTGTCGTGATTTGTCTCAGGATCCCTCACTCACCATAGAAGCCAAAAAAAAAAAACATAGCATCAATTTGTCTTTTAGCGGGTGAAAATTCACTTGCCATAATTAAGAGGTCGGGTCATGACCCGAGAATTATTTTGACCCGAGAGTTCTGTTTAATATTTCGGGTCAGCATCAATTCTTCTTTTAGCGCGTAAAAATTCGCTTGCCAGAACTAAGACCGTCCCGAGACTTAATTTTGTCCCGAGCAATCTGTTTATGTCGTTAGTGCATTCCCAAAACACGTCCCTTAAGAAGACGAGAAAATCATGCAATTGTCAGAACAAATAAAGTAAAATAAAAAACGCATCGCTTTGTCTTTTAGGGGACAACAACACTTTGACTCCCTACCTAAAAAACTAATAATAAAAAACAAACAAATAATTCAGCACTCTGACTTCCATCTCACTGCACTCGTTATAAACAGCGATAGATCCAAAAAAATTTATTTGAAGGATACATAAATAAAATAATAAAAATATCAAAAATTAAAAATATATTAAATATATAATATTTTTATATAAAAAAAAATTGATAATACTATATAGTTTAAATAAAATAAAACATACATTATATTTAGATAAAATAAATAGTTTTATACTTAAAAATCCTAATAAAATCATTAAAATAAAAAAAAACATAAATTATATTAAATTATAATTTTCCTCTATGAAGTTTCATATCTTGAAACTGTTTCATGATAATTTCTTTGTCAATTTTATCAAAAATATCTTTCTCCACATATGCAAACAAGCTATAATTTAATCATTGATCTCTCATTCGATTACGTAATTCAGTTTTCACAATATTCATAATAGAAAATGCTCTTTTAACGGTAATAGTTACAATA
Source organism: Dimocarpus longan (assembly GCA_022984855.1). Classification (NCBI taxonomy): domain Eukaryota; kingdom Viridiplantae; phylum Streptophyta; class Magnoliopsida; order Sapindales; family Sapindaceae; genus Dimocarpus; species Dimocarpus longan. Next base: position 2,812,588 of record CM041021.1, read on the forward strand.
AGTAGTAATAATGTCAAGTCAAAAGTAAGTAAACTAATAGGAAAATTTTATCTTTTTTTTTCGTAACCATCTTTTGTGTCAAATCTGTAAGGGCATTTAATTCTGAGAATTCAATATTAGAGCGCATGAAAAGAAAGAGAAGTCAAAATAAAGAGAAACTATAAATTTAGGAGACTAACCTGGTAAGTCACAAGATGTCAAAGTAAAAATAAAGAAAAGTAAAAAACAGATGAAGAGAAAAAAAAAAATTATTTATTAAACTTGTAAATTGTCAATGAATTTTGTATAGCATATAAAAAGTAGAAATAAGTAGAAGTTATATATGACAGAATTAAAAAAATAAAATTAAAAAAGTAAACTATAAATTAATTAGGAGAATGAAAAATATTAGAAGTAGGAAAATTAAGTTTAATAAAAGTAATAAATAAGAAAGGAAATTAATTCTATTAGAAATAAAAAATAAATAAATAATTAAATAAAAATAATAATAAAAAAAAATAAAGCATGGAATTTGGATAAAAAGTTGGCATCACAGATAAATTTTGCAACATATAAATTAGTTTTTAAACAAAATAATATAAGATAAATAATAATAATAATTAAAAATTAAAAAATCAATTGACATTGACAGCTCAAGCATTAATTCTACAGTATCTATGGATAACACTCACAGCATTAATTCTACAGTATCTATGGATAACACTCGCTGTTGTACGTAGACTGCGGAATGTAACTGGAACACTAAGCTAATAATTTTTTATCAAGTTCCGGGGCAAGTGGGGTGGGGCAGGCGGGGCACGTGTCCCCCTGGCTCACGACCCACCCCTGATTATAAATATCGGCCGCTCGCACTGCATGCTTTACCTGAACCATACAATGGCTCTTCCGCAGTTTACAGTCACTAAAACTTTAACTAGTTATGATACTACTGACAAAGTTGTCCTTCCAATTCGCATTCGGAACCTTATTCCCATTCCAGAAGGACAAAATTTTCTGGATTTGCAGGTGATTGATGCAATAGGAAAAATTTGGGAACTGCGATTCTACACCCGACCCGATGGAAGCATAACAAATCCAGTCTTCTCAGCCGGGTGGCGTCGATTTGTTCGAGCCAAAGGTATTCAACCTGGAGATGAAATTATATTTTCTGGACGCCAAGTTGGACCTGTTGGTGAAGAAATGATGATGCAATACGAGATTAAGGTGATAAGATACATGGAATTCTCTTTTGACGGTCAGTGTGTTTATGAGAATGTGGAAAATCTTCCAAGCGATTAGCTCATACTCATTCGCTTGTATAAATAAATAACGTTTGTCTTACGTACAGATATCGTCTTGTTGTAATCGGTTATATATATAATATGGTTTTGTTGTGTTGTGTCGTTTAATCCATGTATGTGCATGGCATGGAGGTGTAATGTGGTTTTGTTGATTAATGTTGTTTCTTTACAAAATTGAGAAAGATATATAATAGATAATCACTATTTATTATAGATGCTTGTTTCATTGATCTATTATTATTTGCTTCTTTTTAAATTTTCTTCGATCTGCATGATTGTTTTTCTTAATTTGAAGCTATTAGTTATTAATTTATTGTCAAATAGTTATTACTATTTTTGTTCTTGAAACAATCCAATTCGATATTTTTTAAATTCTGAAAACATGTGACTGATATATAGAAATAACAAATAAAGCATAAATTAATTGAACGTGATGGATATCTATAGTATTTTCTTAAAAACAGAATACATGCCAATATAGTACTTGTTTTTTTATTCACCAAAGCAGACCAACTCATTACTATATCACTTTTTGACTTAAAGATCATGACCCATGAGTTGAACTCGATAGGAGCTCAACAACCCATGACTTGAGAAGGCCAACCTCTACTCAGAGATATTTACATTGGGCAATAAGGTTTGTCTGTGTCATACATCAGATTTCAATTTATGTGGACTCTAATGAGCCAACGACAAATGTGCATCTAATTCAAAGTATGTGAGCATGAACTTAACTAAATCAATACCTTCTTTTTTTGTCTCTTTTAAAAGAGAAGAAAACTATCATCCAAGTTGTATGTTTGTGTACTACCCCTCTTTTACGTTTATGATATAAAGTTTAAATCTCAAATCCGCATTCACCATACATATGAAGAGTTTTTCCTAATGTAGTCAGAATAAATATCTTTAGATTATGCATAAAATGTTTGATTCTGAGATACAAATGCATAAAAAGGAAAAAAAAAAAAAATATATGTATTGGCGATCATCCATAAATTAATCTCTTTTCTAAGTTATTAATATAAGACATCTTACAGAATCTAAATCATGAGCAGCACTGTTTAATTTATGAATCTCAGATACACCTATGGTGAATTTAGGACACCTTGCCACTAAAACTGCTCCGGGGTCCCGACAATTTTTTGTGGATTATTTATTGGATCTAGTGGTACATAACTAACATAAAATTGAAATGAACTCGATACTTTAAAGTTACAAATGATTCACAAATGATCACATCCAAAAAAAAAAAAAAAAAAGAATGATTACGTTGATATGTATTGAAAAGTTCAAACTTTTTCAGAACAGCGAATGGACCTTTTGTCTTTATCTATTTAATTTTAATTAGAATGTTACTTGATCAGAATGAATATCAACTGATAAAATGTAAAGTATATTCGTACACCCATATGTATTTTAAGTTATTAGTGTATTTTTTTTTCATATTTATAATAAAAATAATAATAATTTGAGTCTGATTATGCGTATTTATCTGCAAATTCATTCCAATAATATATAATGTATTTCTTGTGAAAATTGTACATATCATATTTTAGAATTTGGCTTGGAAAGGAAGTTTTTCAACAATATCATCAATACTATGAATGGCTATGATTTATTGCTATAATATGCCTCTGTGGCAACGAGCAACGGTGGAGGTTTATGATTAGTTTGGGATTGGAACGTGGACTAAGAATCCTTTTCTAAGCTATGTTTTAGTCAAGTGTTTCAATTTTTATTTTAATTTAGAAGAAAATCCAGATTCTTGATGTCGGATTATACCGCTAACGGCATGTATGGTTGATGGGAAACATGAAGTTGACAAATGAACAACTCGAGAAGTTGTTTCTGTGGGCCCAAAGCACGCCTTGAGTCTGCGTCTTAGCTTTCAGGCCTTAGCTTTCCGACCATTAAAACTCCGCCTTAGCTTCGGAGCATTAAATAGCTTTCAGGCCATGCGCCTTAGTTTCCGACCATTAAATAGCCTTTCGATCATTTTTAACGTTTAACATTAAATTTTATATCATTTTAATATCGTTATCAAATTTTTTTATATCAAATTTTTTTATACTTCAATGTATTTTATATCAAATTAATATAAAAAATATCTTCAAAAAATATTTTATATATAATTCTTTAACTAAAATATATTAAAAATTAAAAATTATATTAAAATATATTCAATATTATACTCATTTTGAAGATCACAACGAAATATTTCAAATGATATATATTCTTTAAGAATAATTTAATATATATTTTTAATTAAATTAATTTATAAATTAACACCAAATTTGGTGTTATGAACAGTGCAACACCAAATTTGGTGTTGCACTGTTCATTAGCACAAAAAAATTATCTCGAAAAATAAAAGTTGATGCATACATTGGAGTGGAAAACTATACCAAAATGGTGCACAACCCTCTTTTTTGGTGTATTCGTTGGAGTTGGTCTTAGAGTTTTATATATTTGGAAGATTTGGTTTAAGACATATAAATTTCTATTAAGATTTGATATATTCATTTTAAAACCAAATGAAACGACAAAGACCGTAACTACTTTTTGATACATATAAGTTGATCTTATTTAGGGTCATTAGATAGATTTTGTAAGTGTAACCTCAAAAGAAATTGATCTTTCAGATTTTAATTAAATGATTCATATAAATGGAGCTTAAGGATAAACAAATACTATAATTAAATTAGATATATATAATTCTTTCTTATAATTATTCTATTGGATGTTAAATTATTATTTCTGATGAGTTATTAACAGTTGATAAGTTTCAGCCCACCTTGCAAACGGAGTACAAGATTTGAATGTGTACACTAATGCATGGATGACTTAAGTAAGCGAGAGGCAGCAAAGCACCAATGTTGACATGCATCATATATTAATATCTGATTGGATCGTGCATTTTTCCTTTAATGTTGTAGCTTCTTAAAGATTAACAAACTGTGGTCTTAATTGTTGCGTTTAATCTTGTTTAATTCGCCAATTTTAATGCAAGTATAGATAGTATGGCTGGAAAGCCAAAACTCCAAAACGAATTGATCACAATGACTTACTTACTGCACTTGACCTTGACCACAGCACGTGACGTGATCCTTTATTTAGTACAAGTTTGTAACATAAAAAATTTTCGAAGTATCATTCAAATGATCAAGAAACGTAAGGCAACTAGCATAATCATCACATCAACTGTATAGAGACGGACCTAAGGCCATTGCAGCGTAGCACCAAAAGTCAAAAATAGCTGCAGTGTTGACACCGTTTTAGTCTCCAGCAGTTGCCCCGAAAAAAAAAAGAAATGGTGTGGAAGCTACAGTTGGATACCAAATTCCAGATTGTAGCTACACCAAAATGGTTTTTCATTGGCCACCTTACTTTTTTATTTTTTTAAAATTTTAATATTATTCATAATCTAATAAATACAACAAATTTAATTTCTTTTATATCCTTTAATAGATTTAATATATTTATATAATTTAATTAATAATTATAAATAAAAATTAAATTATTATAAAAAATATATACTGTTGAAAATATTTCATTAAGATCTTTAAAATGAGTATAATATTGAATATATTTTAATAAATTTTTAAGTTTTCAATATGTATTATAAGTAATATATTAAGATAATGTCATTTTAAATTATTTTTTGTATATAAAAATTTATTATTTTAATAGTTACTTGATAGAATTGATAATAATTTTAATGCAAAAACTTAATAATGTAATAAAAAGCAATAACATTAACATTACCATTACCTAAAATTAAAAATACATGATAAAAAAAATATATAAATAACAACAACAACAACATAACTTAAAAATAAAAAATAAAAACTATATAAGTATTTAATAATTGTGTAATATATTGTGAATAATTATTTGAGAATAAAATTCTATACTAAATAAATTAATTAATATTGATTAAGGAATTATGTATGGAATATTATGTGAAGATATCTTTTACACCAATTTGATGTCATGTATATTGGAGTGTCAAAAAATTTGGTGTCAAAAAATTTGATGTTAACATCAAAATTGTGTCAAATTTGATGTTGTACACTGGAGTTGGTCCAACGTTTGAGAAGTCCATGTATGATGGCTGGCTTTTTATCTTTCATTTAATTGTTTTCTCAATTATCATATATTAATTGCAGCTTCCCACATGTTTGCATAGATGATATGTATATATTTTTTTGAAAGAGCATACATGAAATTAGATAGCTCATAATAGTCAGACGAAATCAATTACGAACTATAGCATGAATTAAAGAAACAAATGGTTATAATATAACGAGATATTACAAGGACATCAAAACAGAATCCATTTTTTTTCTTTGTGATCTTTTGAAAGTTGATAAGGCTTGATAAAAAGTCTATCTAGACTTGTTAAAACCATTTAGTATTTACATGATTGAATATCTGCTTCTGAAAATAAGAATCAACTATTTTCATAATAAGATAAATAAATTACTTATAAAATATGTATAACGAAACTTGAACTTCAAATACTAAGGTTGATGGCAAGATATACAACCTGATGTGTACTCATATATATCTATTTTCTATTGATTTGAGTGTCAGAAGCTCTTTAACCTGTACCATCTTAATGTTAAGATCCATGCTTTATTTATTTAGTGTACGTAGGATACAAGTTGTCGGAATCTAAAAATGTTGACAAATTGAGATTTCCTCCACGTTAGTATATAGTAGTTCTGAAAGAGTCAACCTTTTAATTGATTTGAGTTAATACTAACTTGAACGAAAACTATAACTTCGTATGAGAACCTGATCAGAAAATTAATTTTGACCCGATAGATCTGTTTAATATTTCGGGTCAGTGACTTTCCATCCGTTAAGAAAAGAAAAATAGCATCAATTTGTGTTTTAGCGGGTGAAAATTCACTTGCCAAAATTAAAGACGTCGGGTCAAGCCGTCCCGAGAATTAGTTTTGTCCCGAGAGATCCGTATGTCTGGTTAGCTTTCCCACACGTCAAAAGAGAAAACAATTGCTATTCTCAAAAGAAATAAAAAAAAAAAAAAAAAAAAGGGGAAAGCAACGGATATTAATTAAAGCTATTCTCAAAAGAAATTAAAAAAAAGAAGAAGAAGAAGGGAAAAACATCAAATATTACTTAAATTCAATTCAAATTTATTAATTTAATTCTCTAGTCATTTGTAAACCATTTGTAACGTTACAATGAGTTCCTACCTGTTACAATCACAAGCCACGTAGTCACCAAATGGTGTCAAGAAAGCATGAATAGAAAAGAAGGGATCTGGAGGGACGGTTGTGTCAGGAAGCTGAAGGAAAAAACAATAATTATATTTTTACGAAAAATATTAATTTTACGGAGCACTGACTTTTAAAATTTTTTAAAAAATTCAAGAAACTCTAGATCCATAAAATAATGAAATAAAATAATATAAGAAAAAATAAAAAATTATATTTTTATCTTATGTATTGATATCTGTGGATTGCTCACCACCTAATCTTTCTTGATATGTCTCTACACCAAGAAACTAGTGAGGGGACACAATTATATAGAATTATGTTCACTTTCTATTGATTTCTTTTCTAAAAATAATCAACAATATATTTAAGAGATGAGTATATGATTTTGGTTATATAGAGAAGAAAGATACAGATTCTTCTTCTCTGTATTATACTGTAGAAAACTTTTTTCTTTCTGTTTCAAAGAACGTACAACAAAACCAAAAATAACTTCTGTTAGGAAAATAAAACTATTTCTTTTCTATTTATAGACAACTACTTAGGGTTTTAATTAATCAAATTAACATTAAACCTCAAATTTATTTAAATTAAACTTTTACCTCATATAACATAATTAATTCAAAATTAATTCATGTTATATTTTAAAATTAAACCTGTGACCTGTAATTAATTCATAATTAATTTATATCAGGTCACTGCTAAGAATCGAATTCAATACCTCTTATAAAATTAATTAAATAATTATTAATTCATAATTAATAATTAACTAATTAATTATTAAATAATTTGAATAATCAATATTATTCAAATATTAAGTGAACACAAATTTTTCTACTTGTGTAACAATTATAATTAGACGGTCCAATTACAATATTCTATATACAAGTTTCTTATAGTGAAATGAGCTATCAAGGGAACCCGATGGACCTACAATTTTGAGCTCCAATAATATCGAAATTATTAATTAAACTCTTTAATTAATAATTCACTATTATTAATCTTAGAGTTACTCCACTAAAAACCTAAGATTCCACTCTCAAAACTGTAGATGTTTTTATACAATCTGAAATTTTCACTGTCCATTGATTTAATCACTACATATGATTTGACCCTCCACAAATAGTTCATAATTAGAGCTAGGTCAAAATATCCGTTTTATCTCTCTAATTATTTCTTAAGTACCATTGATTCTTATTGTGGGTGTTTTTCGAGCTATTTAAATAGGTTGATAAAGGCCCATGAAGTTAGTGGCCCAAGCCCCCAAAACCAAATATATGAAGTCCAAAATAGAAGCTCGCGAGCACAGATAAAAGGACTAACGAAGTCAAGTCCGTATGAATAACGACGAAGTCAAGATCGCTGCACGTCCATCCCTTCTGACAACGTTGAGGTCGCCGAGTCCGTGCGAAATCAAGACCTCTCATTCCACAGTTTTAGTCCGTTTTCGACTCAGATCGTTCAGTGCCAGTCCAGAACGGTAAGCTGGCGTATCTTATACAATAAGCAAGGTTTTCTCATCTAATGACAGCGTAATTCCAGGATATCTCACCAAAACAGCATGGGTTAGCATCCAGCGCACGTGTTGCCAGAGTTGACTTGACGAAAATCAGAAGCATTAAATGCAGTCCAGAAGCATTAATTGTGATAGACTAAGACCTTGTTGTCTGATTGTTCTCTTTGTAGCCCCATTTTCTCTATAAATAGAGGGGAGCATTTATTGTAAAGAGGGAGCGAAACACCCTTGAGAGAAACATATAGCCGGAAATAACAAAAACAGTGGACGTAGGCAGCTTATAAGGGCCGAACCACTTTAAAAATTGTGTTGCCTTGTTCTCCTTCATCTCTTCTCTTTTGCCATTATCTGGTTTCTCTGTTGCAGGTCTTCTTATCGTTGCGGCATTGGGCTCAAGAATCTGGTTGACTGGTTTCCCACGTCAACATTTTGGCGCTAGAAGGAGGGCCCAACTGCAAGTGGAGGTCTGTAATCGCCATGGCAAAGGGGAGGACTACAAGGAATTCTGACGCAATAAACGAGAGAACTGAAGAAGCCGATCAGCGACGTCGCGCTCAAGTGACAGATACTGGTGCAGGATCTTCTAATTGGGGTAGAGACATCGTGCACGCCTTGGCCCGACGGCAGGAGATGTTAGAGACCACTATGGCGTAGATAGCTGACACGTTGAGAACGTTGACGCGAGGTCGCGATCAGAACGTCCCAAGAACGACTATAGTCCTGCCGACCAGAGTGGAAGTCGCAAGAGAAGCACCAATTCCAAAAGGATCCATCCACTCGTCTAACAGACGACCTGAAGTCCGGAGTCAGCGAGCTCGGGAAAATGGGGACACGGCTCAACCTTCGGAGTTGAGGGTGAGGATTAGCCAGAGCGGACAGAGGCGAGTTGAAGTGAGTAATGGGCATCCGCGAGCCTCAGTCCGTAGAAACAAAGACGAGCCGTGACGAGGACAGAGGGGTCTACGCAGGGAGGATGAGGATCATGAGATGGGCCAAAGACGTAGAAGGTATGATCAGCGCTCTCTCACCGGGGGAAGCCAAAGGAGCGAGGGATCCCCTGTGAGACAGCACGGAGCTCGAGATCCAAAAATTGAGCAGCTCCTAGAAAGAATGCAGCAGCTAGAAGCACGACCTGGGACTCAGGGAGCGGGGAGACGGAGTGAAGACAGGAGTCCCTTCACAGCGGAGATAGACCAGGAGCCACTCCCTGTCAGGTTCAAAATTCCAAACATCCCGTAGTACAATGGAATTCAGACCCGTACGATCACCTGGACGCCTTCAATGTTCAGATGAACCTGCAAACTACCAGCTCGTTGTGAAATGCCGCGTTTTCCCTGCGATGTTCTGAGACATTCCGCGGACCTGGCTTAGAAACCTCCCACCTCACAGCATCAACAGCTGGGAGGAGTGTCAGTAGAAGTTTCTTGATCAATACAAAGCCCTGAAAAAGCAGCTCGAACCGGCCTGTCACCTCGCTACGATTTTTCAGAGATCAGGAGAATCGCTAAAGGAATACATCGGTCAATTCAGAAGCGAGATCAACAACGTGGAGAGCCCGTCTGATGAAGGGGTCTTAATTGCAATATCTGTCGGGCTCCGGAAGGACGGCAAGCTCTATGAGAGCATCTACAAGACACCAGTGAAAAACTTGGGAGAGTTCTATGAAAGAGCTAACAGGGAGATCAGATGGGAAGAATCCTTCAGCTCGAGGAAGGTGGGTCACCCAAAAGGTGAGGTAGGTACTTCCCATCAAAGCAAGAAGAGGGACCAGGGCGGTAGTGAAGACAGAAAGAATCGATCTAACAATCAGGTAGCAAAGCGGGTTAAGAAGGAACCCAGAAGAAATCATTCTCCACCTCGAAGTCGCTACCATCACTATAGTGCTTTGTCAGATAGGCAGGACCGAGTCTTCCAGATCGAGAAGTATAGGGTGAATTTTGGAAGACTAAGCCCCACCGGCCTCCCCGGTAAGTTTAAAAATCCCCACAAATATTGCGCCTATCATCGAGAAAAATGGCACAATACTTCTGACTGTTGGGACCTCAAAGACGCCATAGAAGACTTGATCAGGAACGGTCGCCTGAAGGAGTATGTGGTGCGACCCGCCCATGACAGATCCCAAGGCCAGCGTCCTCGGCAGAACCAACAGCCAGTGCAGTAGAATCAGTAAGACTAGAAGCAGGAGACTGACCTAACGGTAAAAACCATCTTTACCATCCATGGCGGTCCTCACATCGCTGGAATCTCCAACAAATCCCATGAGCGATATGTACGGGAAGCTAATCACATCCTAATAACGGGGCGAGGTGATCAAGAGGGGCCAGCAAAGAAGGCCAAAACGACCTCGGAGGACCTCATTTTCACCAAGGAGGACGCAAGCGAGTTGCGTTGGCTTCATAATGACGCCCTCGTTATCAAGGCAAAAATCAGCAACGCTGAAGTTCTGAGGATCATTGTGGATACGGGGAGTTCGGTCAATGTCATGTACAAAAACTGTTACGATCAACTAGGGTTGGGAGTCAGCCAGTTGAGACCATCCCCAGAACCTCTCTACGGCTTTACCGGAGATGCCGTCATCCCTCTGGGTCAGGTCAGACTTCCATTTTTGATAGGGGATCCAGCTCGTCAGTTAACAACGTTGGCAGATTTTCTCATAATTGATGGCCCGTCCGCATATAACGTTGTCCTAGGAAGACTTGTGATGAACGATCTAGACATGGTCGTGTCAACTAGAGCTCTGATGATCAGATTTCCCACGCCGAGCGGAGTAGGGTTCGTGTAAGGCGAGCAGTATACGGCGAGACGCTGTTATGAAAAGGCTATAAAAATAGGGGTGACATATAAAAGAATCAACTTGGTGTCTGAGGGAAAGCCGTGCGAGGCCAGCGAAAAGGGAATCAGTCACGATCTCAATCCCACGAGGTAGACGCGGACAAAGCATCGGGGCCGGTCAACGAACTTGAGTCTATTCGAGTCAATGAAAACGACCTTGGAAGATGTTTGAGTTTGGGGCGAGGCCTAACGCCAGGGGTAAGGGATCAGCTCGTTGATTTCTTAAAAGCAAACTTAGATGTCTTCGCATGGAGTCACGAAGACATGGTCGGGATTAACCCGAAGGTTATGTCGCACAAGCTGAACATTGACCCCAGTTGTAGACCAGTTCGTCAGAAACGAAGACCCATGACGAAGGAACGATCTGAAGCCATCAAAGAAGAGGTAGATAAGCTGTTGACTAATGGCTTCATCAGAGCAGTCCAGTACCCAGTGTGGCTCGCCAATCCAGTACTCGTGAAGAAGAAAAATGGGAAGTGGAGAACGTGTATCGACTTCACAGATCTCAACAAAGCGTGCCCGAAAGATAGCTTCCCCCTTCCCAGGATTGATCAACTAGTGGATGCGACTGCAGGTCATCAGCTCCTGAGTTTCATGGATGTGTATTCAGGGTATAATCAGATCCCCATGAGCCCGCAAGACGAAGAGCACACGTCGTTCATCACGGATCGGGGACTCTATTGTTACAAGGTTATGCCATTCGGACTCAAGAACGCTGGAGCGACTTACCATAGGCTTGTCAACAAAATGTTCGAAGAACAGATCGGTAAGACAATGGAGGTATATGTGGACGACATGCTGGTTAAGTCAAGGTGAGCGAAGTCCCACGTAGATGATCTGGCAGAAATGTTTCAAGTCCTGAGAAACTATCAGATGAAGTTGAATCCGCTGAAGTGCGCATTCGGGGTGGCGTCCGAAAAATTTCTGGGCTTTATGGTGAATGACAGGGGTATTGAGGCCAACCCAGAAAAGATTCAGGCTTTGATCGGTATGAAATCGCCTAACAAGATAAAAGAAGTCCAAAGCCTCACAGGTCAGGTCACAGTATTGAATAGATTCATTTCAAAAGCAACAGACAAGTGTATCCCCTTTTTCGAAGTACTCAAGAGGGTGAAGAACTTCGAATGGACTGAACAGTGCGAGCAGGCATTCCAGCAACTGAAAGAATATATAGGTCGAGCTCCACTCTTATCTAAGCCCGTGGATGGAGAGAAGCTCATCCTGTACCTGGGGGTGTCCGAGCACGCTCTCAGCGCAGCTATAGTACGGGAAGAGGATAGAACGCAGCTCCCAGTATATTATGTAAGCAAAAGGATGTCCGACGCGGAGACGAGATACGCGCCGATAGAAAAACTTGCTGACTGCTTGGTGACGGCCTCGAGGAAGCTTCGCCCCTATTTTCAGGCTCACAGGATTGAGGTCCCAACTCAATATCCCTTAAAACAGGTTTTCCAGACATCAGACACCTCGGATCGCTTATTAAAATGGGCAGTCGAGCTGGCGCAGTTCGACATCGACTACGTTCCTAGACCGGCCATTAAAGCTCAAGCCCTAGTAGATTTTATTACAGAATTCACTGGAACCTTGGAAGAAGAAGCTAAACCATCGAAGAAGCCGATGTGGGAGTTATATGTCGATGGTTCATCAAGCGAGCTGAGAGCAGGGGCAGAGGTATACTACTTATCAACCCGGAGGGGCACAAGATCTTTTAGTCTTTGAAGTTCGGATTCAAGGCAACCAACAACGAGGCTGAGTATGAGGCACTCATAGCAGGGCTAAAGCTCGCCAGAGAAATGTGAGCGGACCAGGTGAGAATATTTAGTGACTCGCAGCTCATTGTATGCCAGGTGAAAGAGGAATATCAGACTCGAGGACCAAAGATGGCTGCGTATCTCGAGAAGGTGCAGAGGTTGCTCAAAGCATTTCAGAAGTACGAGATAACTCAAATTCCACGAGCTCAAAACACACATGCTGATGCCCTAGCTCGTTTGGCGACTATGCAAGCGGCGGAAGACTTAAAGCCTGTACCAGTTGAACTCTTACCAGTACCCAGCATCCAGTAGGGAGAACCAGTAATGGCCCTAATAGTAGCAGAAGACTCATGGATGAGACCGTTGACTGACTATCTGTAGAATGGAAAACTCCCTGAAGATAAGAATGAAGCTCGCCAGCTGAAGGCGCGATCTACACGCCACTGTATTTATGATGACATGCTGTACAAAAGAGGATTCTCTGCCCAGCTCTTGCGATGTATAGACGGGGCGGATTGCGAAAAGGTGCTAAACAACATGCACTCAGGCCATTGTGGAAACCACTCCGGAGGACTCGCTCTGGCTCAGCGAGCGTTAAGGCAAGGATTCTACTGGCCCATAATGAAGAAGGATGTCATTGCCCTGGTAAGAAAATGTAGTAAGTGCCAAAAGTTCGCAAAGATACCCCGAGCTCCTCCAGCACTCCTGCAGCAGATGGTGAGCCAGTGGCCCTTCGCGATCTGGGGGATGGATCTTATTGGGCCTCTACTAACAGCCCGAGGAAATTGCAAGCATGTTGTAGTTGCCGTGGACTACTTCACGAAGTGGGCTGAGGTGAAAGAATTGGCAGAGATCTCCACTTCGAAGATTATTAAATTTATGTGGGGTAACATTATTTTCAGGTTCGGAGTGCCACAACAGGTGATAACAGATAATGGGACTCAATTCAGCAACGATCAATTCCTCAGTTTTTGCAGCGACCTCGGGATCACAAAAAGTTTTTCAGCAGTAGACCATCCCCAGACCAATGAACAAGTCGAAGCAGTGAACAAGATTATAAAGAAAATCCTGAAGGCAAAACTAGAGGCCAGAAAAGGGGCATAGGTGGACGAGCTCCTAAAAGTATTGTGGGCTTACCGAACTACAGCTCGCAGCACGACGCAGGAAACGCCTTTCTCAATGGTTTACAGTTACGAAGCTATGATCCCGGTCGAATTCGAAGTAACAACACATCGGAGAGCTATCTTTAACACCGAAGATAATCATCTGCTCCTCGCCTCAAAACCTTGACCTCATCGACGAAGTACGAGATGAAGCTCAACTGAAGTTGGCAGTCTACCAACGATGAGTTGCCAGGTATTATAACAAGAAAGTCCATGCCCATCATTACAATGTCAGGGATCTAGTGCTAAGGCTCATTCTGCCGGCAGCGCGAAATCCGAATGAGGGCACTTTAGGGCCAAATTGGGAAGGACCTTACATCGTTCAAAAGGATCTGGGGAACGGGGCCTACCACTTAAGCAGCATGGATGGAACCGATGTGCCAAGGGCATGGGAAGCTCAAAAGCTCCGACCATACTTCATGTAATTTATCCAGATCGAATTATCTGTCTCAAATGTATTTTGTCATTTCGCCCATATATATGAATATATTCAAGCAGATTTGCTCCACTTCTCAAAAAATATTTATCTCCGCTTTTATCTCGCTTGTATTGGTCGTCATCAACCAAGTCCTGGAAAGAACCATCGCGTCCTGTGAGCTCCCAACGCTCTGGACGGAGCGATGGTCTCCTGTGGACTCCTCGATCAAGTCCTGGGAGGAACCATCGCGTCCTGTGAGCTCGCAACGCTCTGGACGGAGCGATGGTCTCCTGTGGACTCCTCGACCAAGTCCTGGAAGGAACCATCGCGTCCTGTGAGCTCGCGACGCTCTGGACGGAGCGATGGTCTCCTGTGGACTCCTCGACCAAGTCCTGGAAGGAACCATCGCGTCCTGTGAGGTCGCAACACTCTGGATGGAGCGATGGTCTCCTGTGGACTCCTCCATCAAGTCCTGGAAGGAACCATCGCGTCCTGTGAGTTCGCAACGCTCTGGACGGAGTGATGGTCTCCTGTGGACTCCTCGACCAAGTCCTGGAAGGAACCATCGCGTCCTGTGAGCTCGTGACGCTCTGGACGGAGCGATGGTCTCCTGTGGACTCCTCGACTAAGTCCTGGAAGGAACCATCGCGTCATGTAAGCTCGCAACGCTCTGGATGGAGCGATGATCTCCTGTGGACTCCATCAAGTCCTGGAAGGAACCATCGCGTCCTGTGAGCTCGCAACGCTCTGGACGGAGCGATGGTCTCCTGTGGACTCTTCAACCAAGTCCTGAAAGGAACCATCGCATCCTGTGAGCTCGCAACGCTCTGGACGGAGCGATGGTCTCCTGTGGACTCCTCGACCATGTCCTGGAAGGAATCATCGCGTCCTGTGAGCTCGCAACGCTCTGGACGGGTCGATGCTCTCCTGTGGACTGATCCGCCAATCCTGGAATGAACCATCGCGTCCAGTGAGCTCGCAACGCTCTGAACGAAGCGATGGCCTCCTGTGGATAAACAGCGTGACGTAACAATCTTGGGATCGTAATATCAATCATTATCATGAGCCATTCAACATAATCCTAAAGATCACATAAGTCAAATAGAAAAAAAAAAGCATGCATTGAATTAAAAATCAGAAGATAATGAATTAACCATCCAAGTTAGAATGTTACAGATAAAGACCTCAGAAAGAGTTAAATTAACAAAAGTTTACAAAAAGCTAAAGCAAACGGCCTATGCTCCCTAGCCTTGAGGGTCTTGAGGGTCCTGGGGGGTTAAGCTTGTAGGCGCTTAATCACCAACGACCTCTTGGGGGATGTTCTCCGCAAACATTGGCGAAGCTTCCTGAGGCTGGCCTTGTTCCGCTGAGGCCCGAGCTTCCTCGGCGTAGAACTCAACGTCCTTCACCGCCTCCTCTCCAAAGATAGAATAATCTATCTCAGGATGATGCACCCACATGGTGTACATGATGTTCTGCTCTGTGTCCGCCCTTATCTACTCAGCACGTGCTTCAGCGGCAGCCAGCACCTTCTTGAGTTTGGCGATCTCCTGATTAGCCTCGACGGACTCCCACTCACGCTGCTTCACTACGGCCTTCAGCTCCCTGTCCCGGTCATCCAAAAGGGTCTTGGTCCTCGCGAGCTGAGAATAGAGGCTTGCCGAGACGGTTTCATGTCAGCTCTTTTCTTGGGTCATGACGGTCTCGACCTCGAACCGAGCAGCCACAGCTACGTCCAATTTTCTTTGAAGGACCTCAGCCTCGCTTTTCGCCACTGCAAGCTAGACGTCGCGCTCCGCCAAAGTCTCCTCGAGCTTTTCCTTGGCGGCCTTAAGCTCGTCCTCCCGTTCTTCCTTCACCAACTCCTCGTCCAGTGCCTTTGCCATTGCCATTGAAGCATGCATAGCGAGAACAATAAAGAAAAGACCAAAAAAAGTAAAAGATCAAAATGAAGAGAAGATTCGACCTTAAGCGATTCGCGAGCCGCCCAAGAAAATAGATTCACCCAGCGGCAAGCCTTGTTATCCAGAAACTTAGCTGATTTGCCCAAAATACCAGGAGCCTGTTCGATCAAGAGATCGAAGTACGACAGCCCAGGAATGTCCCCAGCAGGTTCCTCTGTTGTTTCCTCGCGAGGAGACTCCAGAGCTGTGGAAACAACTTGCTTCCCCTTCTCCTTCAAAGTCTTCTTGACAGGAGGAAGCTCGCTAGGGACATCGTGATCTTTCCTCTTCGTCCCCTGCTGAACCGCGACCTGTTTACCCTTCCCCGCGGTGGCGACCTCCTTACCCGCAAGAACCTTCTGAGATACGGGCTGAGCGACCTTAGGAGCTGGAGATTCAGCCGTACTCACGGCCTGATGCCCTTCTTTCGTCGTCACCTGAGACAAATCCGGAGCGACCGACGATGTCGTGATCGGACCCCTGGTTTGGCGAACCCTTCTCTTTGGAGGCGAAATTACCTTTAAAGGCGCCATCTTAACAGCTTCCCCCTGCATGACCTCAACGTCAGCATCGCTAGGTGGAGATGGCTCTTCCGAACTTGAACTCGATTCGACGTCAACTTCGTCGAGAGCAGATCTTACAGGTCGAGTACGCCGCGATCCGATATGCCTGAAACGGATCAGTCTCTCCTCGGGAACGGGGGCAAGCAGATAGTGACGAAGCAGCTCGTTTGTTAGCTTGACGTCGTCCTCGTAAGACTTCTGAGCCCTAAGAACCTCGAGGTCTGTTGTCTCGCCTGGGGATAAATCAAGCAACGGTGCGCTAAGATCTGCAAAAGAAAGTTAGTTCGTTCAGAACGAGATTATCAGTCGTGGGTAAGTCAAGAAGCAGTTCACAGAGTTTCCTACCTGGCTCAGCCCGGAAACTAAAGTTCTGAAGGTCTAACAAGGAAAGGCAGGACGCATAGAACCAATTAGTTTTATAATTGCCTACGTTGGATTTGCCCTTAGCCTCGCCCTTTGGCAAAATCAACCTATACAGAGACGATGTGCGGGGGGAGGTGTAATAAAAACCATCTCGAGGACGCCCCTTATTAGTGGCTTTGAAGGCATACAAGTGTCTTATGATTCCGGGAGAAGGAAGAGGGAGACCGTATTTCTTAAAGAAGATAGCTAAAGAAGACAGTTGGGTATATGAGTTCGGGGTCAACTAAAAAGAAGCGAGCTTCAAGTCGTTAAGGAGCTTGACCAGGTATGAAGGGACCGGGAATCGCAACCCGACCTCCAAATGTTGAACGCTAATGGCCACAAAACCTTTGGGAGGAATAGCCGCGTGGTCTAGGGGAGAGGGCTCCATGAGACGACAACCCTGAGGAAAGTGGTACTCTAACCCCAGACCAACGAGGTCCTGATGTGACAACCGCGAGGGATAATGCTTAAACATTTCGCGACCTCGCCTGACTTCTACGGGGTCAAGATCCCTAGCCTTTGAAGGCTGGTCCCCTCAAGGACTCATCCGAGCTGAGAACCCCTCAGCGGTCTCCCCGCTCTGAAAGGACGCTTGAGGAACTTCTCTCACTTGATCCTCAGAGCTGGAGGAATCATCCTCTCCTATTTTGTGCAATGGACGTGTGCGACCTGAAGACATCTACAAACAAAAAGGAGCAATCAGGCCGCTATACGCAGACCATTCCTACCAAAACTAAAGCTTCAAGTTTGTTACTCAGCTATTTCCTAAAAAACAACAAGTCACATACGCCACGCAAGGCCGCCAGCGACCTCAAGAACGTGCTTTCTATTTCCTATGGGTGATCTCCAGGTCGCTTAGACACAAACAATCAATCAAGTTATTCTATGGCAACCTAACGAATCAAACCAATGAAATATGAAAGGACGCGGACATCCAAACACACAAGCAGAAGAATGAGAGCACCAGAAAATCATCGCCAGAAAAAAAGCAACAAATGCTAAAGAAAGAAGAGTGACGAAGATAAACTCACCGTCGATCGAAGTAGGAAGGGGTGCCTGAGTGACGCGCGCTGAAAAGCCAAAGACCAAAACTCTATAGCAGACGAGAGAAAAATAAAAGAAGAAGAAGACTGAAGCGTGAAAATGACAAGCAGGAAGTGAAAAGGCGAGATTTTCACCTTATATTCATGGTCCCAAAGCCGCGTCCCTTCCGTTGGATTTGGTGGCTTACCAACCGCCTCAGATCTAACGATGCAGCGCGATTCTCGGGACGTGGCCAACAGATGCAATCAGTCGAAGAGACACGCAATAAATGCCCACTACAGACGCTGAACCGTCATCGAGGGAATCGCCACGTGTCCAAGAAAGAGAGGGAAATTGCTTCCCATTATAATTCAAAGTTCTCAAGCCGTTAAAACGACCTAAGAACTGGGGGGTTGATGTTGTGGGTGTTTTTCGAACTATTTAAATGGGCTGATAAAGGCCCATGAAGTTAGTGGCCCAAGCCCCCAAAACCAAATATATGAAGTCCAATATAGAAGCTCGCGAGCACAGATAAAAGGACTAACGAAGTCAAGTCCGTATGAATAACAACGAAGTCAAGATCGCTGCACGTCCATCCTTTCTGACGACGTTGAGGTCGCCGAGTCCATGCAAAGTCAAGACCGCTCATTCCACAGTTTCAGTCCGTTTTCGACTTAGATCGTTCAGTGCCAGTCCAGAACGGTAAGCTGGCGTATCTTATACGATAAGCAAGGTTTTCTCACCTAATGACAGCGTAATTTCGAGAGATCTCACCAAAATAGAATGGGTTAGCATCCGGCCCACGTGTTGCCAGAGTTGACCTGACGAAAGTCAGAAGCATTAAATGCAGTCCAGAAGCATTAATTGTGATAGACTAAGACCTTTTTGTCTGATTGTTCTCTTTGTAGCCCCCTCTTCTCTATAAATATAGGGGAGCATTTATTGTAAAGGGGGAGCGAAACACCCTTGAGAGAAACATATAGCCGGAAATAACAAAAACAGTGGACGTAGGCAGCTTATAAGGGCCGAACCACTTTAAAAATTGTGTTGCTTTGTTCTCCTTCATCTCTTCTCTTTTGTCATTATCTGGTTTCTCTGTTGCAGGTCTTCTTATTGTTGCAGCATTGGGCTCAAGAATCTGGTTGACTGGTTTCCCACGTCAACAATTCTCTAATGAACAATATATCCATAACAACTTATGAATTTATCTTTCCATTTTCATATGAATGGAAAGTTGAGCGCTCATATTATTCAAGACCTGAATCAACCCTTAAGGGAACTACTTCTCTACTTCTCGCAAGAAGGAATGGATTCCACTATCGTGTAGAATGTTCACAACTACTTACTAAATCATATCCCCAAAGTACGAAGTTATTGATCGGACATTTAAACCGATCTCACCCATGTAAATTAAAAGATATAACTCAATAAGCAGGAATCCATAATACACTCAGGATTAAAATCAATTCATATATGATCATCTGGTTGATAAATACAAATCTCTAAGTTTAACGGATATTGATAAGAGACTTATATTTATCGTGGTCCAGTCCTATGTAATTTATATTATATAAAGTGCCTCCATTTCCATATCACCACATGAATAGTATCGGATAAGACTATCGTATCGAATACAAAATGGACCGTAACTGTAGATTTACCACAAATAAAGTATCTAGTTTTATTTGCTTTCTACGGACTCTTTAGATTAGTTATTTCAAACTAAATCCGCCTGCATATAACACTTATATACTTAGTTTGAAATTACATTAGTAATCAAGGATGTTACTTATGATATATATAATTTTTATAATATATATAAATTGAATAAAATGAATACATTATTATTTATAAAACTGTTTATATTATTACAAACTCTCGGGGTACAAAAACCCAACAGAGGCTTCTTGCATTATGTAGAGCTTCGTGAGGGTTGGCATCCTTGTTTCTCTCTCGCGTCTCCCTGCCCCCTCTTTTGTCTGATTTTTATCACCCAGCCTCACTTTTTAACCTAACCTTATTCATGCCATCTCTCCACCCCTTTTTTGCCTTCTTTCTCTTGTCTCTTTTTTTTTTTTTTTAATTCAATAATTGGTCTTTCTCTGTTATTTTCGTAACAGCCTTGTCCAAGTCAAATCGGGTACACAATTTGAAGTGAAGAGAGACGTGTCATTCTTTTTTTCCTTTTTTTTTTTTTCTTGTAAGTAATTATTATTATTTGGCAAGAAAGAGTTTTATCGATCTTGTAAACTTGTTAGTATATCTATACATTAGTAAGGATCAGTTGGAGTATATCTATATATTAGTGAGGATCAGTTGGAGGATTATGTACCTTTCCGACATCGCATTGTCATACCGTTCATGCCCAAAATTGAAGTTTGATCTTTCTTTCAACAAAAAAATGAAGATTGATCTAGAGACCCATTTAAGATAATAACTAGCGATTTTCTACGATTTCAAAGCGAAATCTAATGGACCTTTTGTCTTTATTTATTTAATTTTAATTAGAATGTTACTTGATCAGAATGAAGATCAACTGATAAAATGTAAAGTATATTCGTACACCCATATGTATTTTAAGTTATTAGTGTATTTTTTTTTCACATTTATAATAAAAGTAATAATAATTTGAGTCTGATTATACGTATTTATCTGCAAATTCATTCCAATAATATATAATGTATTTCTTGTGAAAATTGTACATATCATATTTTAGAATTTGGCTTGGAAAGGAAGTTTTTCAACAATATCATCAATACTATGAATGGCTATGATTTATAGCTATAATATGCCTCTGTGGCAACGAGCAACGGTGGAGGTTTATGATTAGTTTGGGATTGGAACGTGGACTAAGAATCCTTTTCTAAGCTATGTTTTAGTTAAGTTTCTCTTTTTTTTAAAAAAAAAAAAAAAAATGTATGAGCATTATAATTAATTAATTTTTATTTTAATTTAGAAGAAAATCCAGATTCTTGATGTCGGATTATACCGCTAACGGCGTATATGGTTGATGGGAAACATGAAGCTGACAAATTAACAACTCGAGAAGTTGTTTCTGTGGGCCCAAAGCACGAATTGATGTCTCTTAGCTTTCAGGCCTTAGCTTTCCAACCATTAAAAATGCGCCTTAGCTTCCGAGCATTAAATAGCTTTCAGGCCATGCGCCGAAGCTTCCGACCATTAAATAGTCTTCCGATCATTTTTAACGTAAAACATTAAATTTTAATATCGTTATCAAATTTTTTTATATCAATTTTTCTTATACTTCAATATATTTTATATATAATTTTTTAACTAAAATATATTAAAAATTAAAAATTATATTAAAATATATTCAATATTATACTCATTTTGAAGATCATAACGAAATATTTAAAATGATATATATTCTTTAAGAATAATTTAATATATATTTTTAATTAAATTAATTTATAAATTAACACCAAATTTGGTGTTATGAACAGTATAACACCAAATTTGGTGTTGCATTGTTCATTAGCACCAAAAAATTATCTGGAAAAATAAAAGTTAATGCATATGTTGGAGTGGAAAACTGCACCAAAATGGTGCACAACCCTCTTTTTTGGTGTATTCGTCGGAGTTGGTCTTAGAGTTTTATGTATTTGGAAGATTTGGTTTAAGACTTATAAATTTCTATTAAGATTTGATATATTCACTTTAAAACCAAATGAAAAGGCGAATACCGTAACTACTTTTTGATACATATAAGTTGATCTTATTTAGGGTCATTAGATAGATTTTGTAAGTGTAACCTCAAAAGAAATTGATCTTTCAGATTTTAATTAAATGATTCATGTAAATGGAGCTTAAGGATAAACAAATACTATAATTAAATTAGATATATATAATTCTTTCTTATAATTATTCTATTGGATGTTAAATTATTATTTCTGATGAGTTATTAACAGTTGATAAGTTTCAGCCCACCTTGCAAACGGAGTACAAGATTTGAATGTGTACACTAATGCATGGATGACTTAAGTAAGCAAGAGGCAGCAAAGCACCAATGTTGACATGCATCATATATTAATATCTGCTTGGATCGTCCATTTTTCCTTTAATGTTGTAGCTTCTTAAAGATTAACAAACTGTGGTCTCAATTGTTGCGTTTAATCTTGTTTAATTCGCCAATTTTAATGCAAGTATAGATAGTATGGCTGGAAAGCCAAAACTCCAAAACGAATTGATCACAATGACTTACTTACTGCACTTGACCTTGACCACAGCACGTGACGTGATCCTTTATTTAGTACAAGTTTCTAACGTAAAAAAATTTCGAAGTATCATTCAAATGATCAAGAAACGTAAGGCAACTAGCATAATCATCACATCAACTGTATAGAGACGGGACCTAAGGCCATTGCAGCGTAGCACCAAAAGTCAAAAATAGCTGCAGTGTTGACACCGTTTTAGTCTCCAGCAGTTGCCCCGAAAAAAAAAAGAAATGGTGTGGAAGCTACAGTTGGATACCAAATTCCAGATTGTAGCTACACCAAAATGGTTTTTCATTGGCCACCTTACTTTTTTATTTTTTTAAAATTTTAATATTATTCATAATCTAATAAATACAACAAATTTAATTTCTTTTATATCCTTTAATAGATTTAATATATTTATATAATTTAATTAATAATTATAAATAAAAATTAAATTATTATAAAAAATATATACTGTTGAAAATATTTCATTAAGATCTTTAAAATGAGTATAATATTGAATATATTTTAATAAATTTTTAAGTTTTCAATATGTATTATAAGTAATATATTAAGATAATGTCATTTTAAATTATTTTTTGTATATAAAAATTTATTATTTTAATAGTTACTTGATAGAATTGATAATAATTTTAATGCAAAAACTTAATAATGTAATAAAAAGCAATAACATTAACATTACCATTACCTAAAATTAAAAATACATGATAAAAAAAATATATAAATAACAACAACAACAACATAACTTAAAAATAAAAAATAAAAACTATATAAGTATTTAATAATTGTGTAATATATTGTGAATAATTATTTGAGAATAAAATTCTATACTAAATAAATTAATTAATATTGATTGAGGAATTATGTATGGAATATTATGTGAAGATATCTTTTACACCAATTTGATGTCATGTATATTGGAGTGTCAAAAAATTTGGTATCAAAAAATTTGATGTTAACACCAAAATTGTGTCAAATTTGGTGTTTACTTATTGCAGTTGGTCTAACGTTTGAGAAGTCCATGTATGATAGCTGGCTTTTTATCTGTCATTTAATTGTTTTCTCACTTGACTGGCATGACAATTATTATATATTAATTGCAGCTTCCCACATGTTTGCATATATGATATGTATATATTATTTTGAAAGAGCATACATGAAATTAGATAGCTCATAATAGTCAAACGAGATCAATTACCAACTATAGCATGAATTAAAGAAACAAATGGTTATAATATAACGAGATATTACAAGGACATCAAAACAGAATCCTTTATTTTTTTTTTTTGTGATCTTTTGAAAGTTGATAAGGCTTGATAAAAAGTCTATCTAGACTTGTTAAAACCATTTAGTATTTACATGATTGAATATCTGCTTCTAAAAACAAGAATCAACTATTTTCATAATAAGATAACTCATAGATACTTATAAAATGTGTATAACGAAACTTGAACTTCAAATACTAAAGTTGATGGCAAGATATACAACTTGATGTGTACTCATATATACCTATTTTCTATTAATTTGAGTGTCAGAAGGTCTTTAATCCTTATCATCTTGATGTTAAGGCCTATGCTTTATTTGTTTAGTATATGTAGAACACAAGTTGTTGGAATCTAAAAAAAGTTTGACAAATGAGACTTCCTCCACATTAGTATACAGTAGTTTCGAAAGAGTCAACCTTTTAATTGATTCGAGTTAATACTAAGTTGAACGAAAATTATAACTTCATATGAGAACCTGATCCAAAAATTAATTTTGACCCGATAGATCTGTTTAATATTTTGGGTCAGCGACTTTCCATCCGTTAGAAAAAAAAAAAAAATTAGCATCAATTTGTCTTTTAGCGGGTGAAAATTCACTTGCCAAAGTTAAAGACGTCGGGTCAAGCCGTCCCGAGAATTAATTTTTGTCCCGAGAGATCCGTAAGTCTGGTTACTGCTTTTCCACACGTCAAAAGAGAAAAAAATTGCTATTCTCAAAAGAAATAAAAAAAAAAAAAAGGGAAAAGCAACGGATATTAATTAAAGTTGATGGGGACATGTACGCCAGGCACTTGAGCTATTCTCAAAAGAAATTAAAAAAAAAAAGGAAAAAACATCAAATATTACTTAAATTCAATTCAAATTTATTAATTTAATTCTCTGGTCATTTGTGAACCATTTGTAACGTTACAATGAGTTCCTACCGGTTACAATCACAAGCCACGTAATCACCATGTTGAAAAGACTTTTAATTTATTTTGACTAAGTCCAAGTCTGAATAAGTCCATTAATTTAGTTTGTTTGGATTGTTTTATTTGTTTTTTTATTGTGTTATCAGTAACGTGTTACTATTTTCTTTCTTTTTAGTTGTAAGTCACTTGTTTAAAGTGAGGAATCAATTAATAAAATTTTTATCGAAGAATTTATCACAACTCTACCGAGTGTTAAACGGAAGTTCTGGGTTCCTCGAATTACTTAAAATTATCTTTTATTATTTTATGAGAGATCAATTAAAAAATAAGTAAAACCAAGGGATTTATATCAAAGTGATATCAGAGTCTACATCACACACGTCAACACGATACATGGATGGGGCAATCTGGGGAGGACTGCTACTCAAAAAAGGTGGGATCCGTGAAGTCACCCAGTTAAAAATGATGGACCGTCGTGGACGTCGACTGCGAAAGTATGATGAAATGTTATGATCTTATATCAATTAAATATGAAATTGATTGAAGGTATATAACCTATTAAACACCTTCTACTCCGTAATCGATTTTTGAGGATGGGTTTTACTTGGTGCATTAGTACCACTGCTAACTGCAAACGTGGCTATGACGGATGGACAAAACCATCTGCTGCTCATGCGACAAGATAATTATCTGACTGATACGGTGTACTTTTTCTTTCTTCGATTTTTGATTGGATTTTGTTAAAACTCAATAGGAGCTCAACAACTCATGAGTTGCGGAGGCCAACCTCTAATATATAAATTGCTCGATAAGGTCTGTCGACTGTCAGTGTCATACGTCATATTTAAATTTTTGCGGACTCTAATGTGTCGCTTCTAATTAAAAGCATGTGAGCATGTACTTAATCAAAACAACCTTCTTTTTTTCTTACTTAAAAAAAATATATATAATCCACGTTGTATGTTAAGTCAGCAAGTGTTGTGCATATATGATTTTTTTTTATTATTTTGAAAGAGCATATATGAAATTACATAATAGTCAAATGAAATCAATTAGCAACTGTAGCATGAATTTAAGAAACAAATGGTTACAATATAAGGAGATATCAGAAGGATATCAAAATAGAATCTATTTTTTCCTTTGTGATCTTTTGAAAGTTGATAATACTTGATAAAAAGTCTATCTAGACTTATTAAAATCATTTACTACTTACATGATTGAATATCTATTTTTAAAAATAAGAATTAACTACTTTCATAATAAGAAAAATAAATCACTCATGCATACTTATAAAATGTGTACGAGGAAATTTGAACTCTAAGCACTGAAGTTGATGAGGAGATATATAATCCGGTGTAAACTCATACTTATTCTCTTACTGATTTTGATACATATAAGTTAATCTTATTTAGGGTCATTAGATAGATTTTGTAAGTGTAACCTCAAAGTAAATTGATCTTTCAAATTTTAATTAAATGATTCATATAAATAAAGCTTAAGGATAAAAAGTACAAATTCTAGAATTAAATTACATAGATAATTCTTTCTTATAATTATCCTATTGAAAGTTAAATTATTATTCCTGATGAATTATTAACAATTAATAAGTTTTAGTCCACCTTGCAAACGGAGTGCAAGATTTGAATGTGTATACTAATGCATGGATGACTTAAATAAGCGAGAGGCAGCAAATTAAGCACCAATGTAAACATGCATCATATATTAATAGCTGCTTGGACTGTACATTTTTCCTTTTATGTTGTAGCTTCTTAAAGATTAACAAACTATGGTCTTAATTGTTGTGTTTAATCTTGTTTAATTCGCCATTTATAATGCATATATAGATTGGTATGATTAGAAAGCCAAAACTCCAAAACGAATTAATCACCATGACTTACTTACTGCACTTGACCACAGCAGGTGATCCTTTATTTATTATAGGTTTCTAAGGTCAACTTCAACGTGACATCAAATCAGTATAAAACACAGATTGGTATCAGAAAAGCCTCCAACATTATCACTAATTTGCCCAATGAAAATTTTGGTGTTTTTTTTTAAAAAAAAATACGGTTGGACACCAAATTTAGCAAACACCAAATTTATTTTTGGTGGGCCAATGCTTACCTGTTTCTTCCAAAATTCCAACATTACCTCTCCACTAATAAACAAAACAAATTTTATTCCTTTTATATCCTTTAACATATTTAATATATTTATATAATTTAATTAATAATTATAAATAAAAATTAAATTATTATAAAAAATATATACCGTTATAAATATTTCATTAATATTTTTAAAATGAGCATAATATTGAATATGTTTTAATATGTTTTTAAGTTTTTAATATGTATTATAAGTAATATATTAATATAATGTTATTTAAATTATTTAATGTATATAAAAAATTATTATTGTAATAATTACTTGATAGAACTGGTAATATTTTTAATGCAAAAACTCGATAGTGTAATAAAAAACAAAAACATTAACATTACCATTACCTTAAATTAAAAATACATGATAAAAAAATAATAATAATAACAAAAACAACAACAACAACATAACTTAAAAATAAAATACTTGACATAAATACTTCTAAATAACCATTTAGAAATTTGGAAGGTCATCTCCACTTTCTCCAATACCATCAAAATACTTGTCAAATGCATTGGATGATCCGCTTCCTCCTTCAAATTGTTGCTCATGGACCATTTTTTCATAAATTCTTTTTTATTCATTGCGAAGAATATCACGTAGAATTGTATTTTTTATGAAATCCACATTCTTTAGTAAAATTTTATTCTCTTCGCGTCGTGCTCGCAACTCTAATTTTTTTGCCTCATTTTAAGCTTGTAACAGTTAGAGTTCATAACTCTTTTGGAGTAAAGACTGAGTTTCAGTAAATTTACCTATTATTTGCTCACTATCTTTTTTTATAGATTTAAAATATTGTAGCATCTCCCACCTTATTTCTTTTTCATTTTTTCTTTGTTCCTCTCAATAGGCCGCTCAGTTGAATCATTATTGTCACTGAAATTATTAACTTGCTTTTCAATTTCAAAGTTTGTATTTAAATCAATACAAAATGACGAACCTCCTGCACACTTTGACGTGGTAGAGTCTGATTGTGATGCTACGTTGCAATTATATCTCTTTCGACAGCCCGAAGTTTATATGCTATTAATATAAGAATATTTTTTTGTATATTTGAGGAGGGACTACACACGATCAAATTTGAATCCTTTATGATAATTTGGATCTTGTGCTAGTAAGGCTTTGACTTGATTTAACTGCACAATGCGACCAAAAATTAAAGCTATAAAAAATGGAATGAAAATAAGAATACTATGAATTTCATAAAATCCATATAACTCAAATTTAGAAAATACTTACAATATCTTATTTAGAAGTATCATTTGGATTCAAATTTTCAATTTGTCGAACGCATCCTCTTAACTTGCTAATTGCTGCATTGATTACTTGTATTCAAGCTGTCAGAGATCTTCTAGGTTGAACTTGAGTGATATGCACTGGTAATACCATATGATATTCAGTCTCTATGCAAGACCAAAATTGAAGACTAGATTGGTTTATGTCTATAATTGGATTTTGAGAAACATTAAGATATACACGAAAGATAAGTTGGTCATCCTCATTCGAATATAAAACACTGTGTAGAGTATTTTTAGACTTATCACCTAAATTCTTACTTGATGACATTTTTGTAGAAATATATGTTTAATGGTTGGAACTAAAAGAGAAAGATGTTTTAATTTTTAGAAAGAGTCATTATTTATAGATCAATTGTGAAAGAGATAAAAATATTGTTTAACGGTTAGGATCAAACAACTTTTCATCCAACGGTGGAGATCATATATTGTTAGATTTTTGTATCATACCTTGAACAGAGTGTGGAAGAGATAAGAATACCGTTTAACGATTAGGATTAAACCACTTTTCATCCAACGGTGGAGATCATATATTGTTAGATTTTTGTGTTATACACCTTAGACAGAGTGTGGAAGAGATAAGAATATCGTTTAACGGTTAGGATCAAATAATTTTTCATCTATATTGTTAGATTTTTGTGTCATACCTTGGACAGAGTGTGGAAGAAATAAGAATACTGTTTAACGGTTAGGATCAAATTACTTTTCATCCAACGGTAGAGATCATATATTATTAGATTTTTGTGTCATTCATTGGATAAAAAATTAGTTGAAAAAATAAGATTGATAAAAAATTAGGTGGATAAAAATGAATTAAAAAATATTAATTGACAAAAAATTAGGTGAAAATATAATGAAAATAATATTTTATAAAAAATACAAAAAAAAATTATGTAAATATTTAATAATTTTGTAATATATTGTGAGTAATTATTTAAGAATAAAATTATATACCAAATAAATTAATTAATATTGATTAAAGAATTATGTATGAAATATTCTGTTAAGATACCTTTTATACCAAATTGGTATCATGTATATTGGAGTTAAAAAAAAATTGGTATAAAAAAATTTGATATTGACATCAAAATGATGTCAAATATGGAAGTTGATCTAATATAAAATTAAAAAAAAAACAAAATGAAACATAAAACAATTGGCATAGCCATCATGTCAATTGTATGTGACCGGACAGCTGGAGAGACCGACCATGCTTTTGAGAAGAAATTAACGTTCCTGCACGATGGTTCGCTTTTTTATTGTCATTTAATTGCTTTCTCACTTGACTGACGTGACAATTACTGTATATTAATTGCAGTTTCCTATATGTTTTACATAAAATGTTGATCAAGAGTCAGCAAGTGTTATGCATATATATATATATTTTCCCTTTTTTTGAAAGAGCATATATGAAATTAGATAGCTCATAATAGTCAAATGAAATCAATTACCAAATATAGCATGAATTAAAGAAACAAATGGTTATAATATAACGAGATATTACAAGGACATCAAAACAGAATCCATTTTTTTTCTTTGTGATCTTTTGAAAGTTGATAAGGCTTGATAAAAAGTTAATAGTTAAAATCATTTACTATTTGCATGATTGAATATCTGCTTCTAAAAAGAAGAATCAACTATTTTCATAATAAGAGAAATAAATTACTCATAAATACTTATAAAATGTGTATAATGAAACTTGAATTCCAAGTACTAAAGTTGATGGGGAGTTATTCAACCCAATGTATACTCATACATACTTATTTCTACTTATTTGAGTGTCAGAAGGTCTTTGACCTGCATCGCTTTAGTGTCAAGATCATCCATGTTCTATTTATTTAGTATGCGTGTATCAGATTCTAAGAAAGTTGACAGATGAGGCTCGCTCCATATTAGTATATAGTCGTTCGATCCCAGTACAATCTTTCGAATCAACCTTTTAATTGATTCAAGTTAATACTAACTCGAAGGAAAATTATAACTTCGGATGAGAATCTAACCTGAAAATTAATTTTGACCCGATAGATCTTTTTAATATCTGGGGTCAGTGACTTCCCACCTCGTCAAAAAAAAAAAAGAAAGAATCAATTTGTTTTTCAGCGGGTAAAAATTCACTTGCAGAATTAGAGACGTCGGGACAAGATCGACCCGAGAATTAATTTTGTCCCGAGAGATCCGTATGTCTGGTTACTGCTTTCCCACACAAGAAAAGAGAAAAAAAATTGCTTTTCTCAAAAGAAACTAAAAAAGGCATCGTTTTTGACTTTTAGGGGAAAGCAACAAATATTAATTGACGTTGATGGGGACATATACAACCATGCACTTGAGCTATGCACCAAATATTAATTCTCTCGTCATTTGCGAACCGTTTGAAACGTTACAATGAGTTCCTACTAAGTACAAACGTGGCTAAGACGGATTGACGAAACCATCTGCTGCTCATGCGATAAGATTTTCCTTTGATTGATACGGTGTACTTTTTCTTTCTTCGATTTTTGATTGGATTTTGTTAAACTGATTCTATGCAGCAAAAGCAAGAGATTACATTTTTGACTTTAATTCTATCCAATTGCTACTTTGGATTCCTTTCAATAAAAAGAACCACCTGCAAAAGCTCACCGTCACTTAACCGTAATTCAATAATCATTTGGAAGAAAAGTACATTAATGTTCAAAGTTTTCATGGTTTCGTCTTTCGAATCATGATTAACGTTTCCGTAAGTGTGTAGTTTATATGATGAGAGACTTTGAATAAAGTACCATGAAAACTTTAAACATTAACTTAAAACTGACTGCCCGGACAAGCAATAACAAGAAGTTCTTATACCAAATTAGCGATAAAAATTAAATCAAACATCTTCCAAAGTTCCAGTGCTACAATAATATTTAGATTACTCATCCAAAGGTTGCTAACAAAACCTAGATGGGTGTTTGCATATTCCAGCAGCTACTCACAAAGCTGTAAAAAGCCTTATAAAATGAAGGGTGGCGATACTTCCCTCCCTCAAAAATTGCATATACATCTCAAATTAGCAATTTTTAAGTATACAATATTATCTTTGAGTAAAATTACACTTACTAATTATTAATTAAAATATCATTTATATTTTAAACCATTTTTACTCTTTCAATCCTTAATTTTTCCCTTTGTTATTCATTCAAACCCTAACTTTCCTCCATAAAAAATTGAAAAATCTCCAATAATTTATAGAATCCTAATTTAATCATCAAAAATATTATCAGACATTCAATCATAGCATTAGTATTTTCCATTCTCTTGTCAAATTTTCTCACAAACCAAATAAAAATATAACTCATTTCTTCCCATTTCTTCGTCATATCAACAAATTAACAAGTAAAAAGACCGTACTAAATCATCCAAAATCTAAAAATCTAAATCAATATTCTCAATTTATCAAAAAAATCAAAGTGTTACTTAGGGTTCTATAAAATAGTTGGTAATCATTTATGCAAGTTTTATGATATAAATAAAAAATTAGGGCTTGAGAGGATAAAAAAAATTTATGACTTTAATCATAAAAATTAAAAGGGTTCATCATCAACCTAACATTAATAATTCATGTAAGTCTCTAATAATTCATGCAATCCTAATTTAATTAAAAATTAGTTAGTAATTATTCATGCAAATCTTAAGATATAAATGAAAATTTAGGATATGAGAGAGTAAAATAATAAAATAGATATTATTTTATACACAAATATGTAATTAACAAAAATATATTAATGGGTTGAATGAATTTTTATTAAATTATTTGCTTAGTATAGGCTTCGTTTTATGTACAATGAAGGTGTTTGAAAAAAAATAATAAATGGTAAGATAAAAATTTTCTAATAAGTGATAACAAAATAATTTACACTAGATTTACTTTTAACATATATTATAGTTTGTTTGTGGTTGATTTAAGATGTGTATTTACAAAAATATATACAATTAAATTAAGAGAAAATGATCGTCATGATATTAAGTGGGGTTTAAAAACATATTAAAAAATTTTAAATTTTTTATTAGATACACAAATAAAAGGTGTGTACATACCATTTTTATGGGGTGGAAACATCGTCACTCTCAAATGAAACACAAGAATCGGTCCAATATAATAAAGAAGACCAGAATGCCCAATAAAAGCCTAATAAGCTGTCAAGGCCCACTTTACTCTTGAAAAAATGAAAAAGAAAAAAAGAAACCGACTATTCATATTGTAAAAGCAAAACAAAGGCTAGGCTACATCAAAAATAATAATAACAATAATAAATCTTAAAAAAAGGGGTACCTTCTTTTTTGTCTATTCATCATCTTTTTAAAAATCTTATCCTCTCTAAACAAATTGAAGAATTGTTTAGTAGTGGATAGAATGTTTTAATTATATCTTTTCTCATTGATTTACTTTATTTTAATTTTATGCCGTAATTTTATGGTAGATAGGTATTTTGTTGTTGTGAGGACTATTGGGATTGTGTGTATTGGGTTGTCGTGTTTTGGATATGTTGCTTGCTTTCTGCATTTTAACTTGTGTGCAATTTGGTTGGATTTAGTTGCTTGTTTTGGGTGGAAATGGGTTTGTTGGCTTGCATATCTTGAGAGAATCATTGGATCGGGGTGTTGTTGTGCCCAGCCTTAGCAGGTATATCTTTCATTATCCGTGGCAGAAAATGCCCTTTTGCAGTGTTTTCTAATGAAAGAATTGATTTTCGGTCTCACTCTCTCGATCATCAAGATTTATCTGGTTAGATTTTGTTTACATGATATGGTGTCATCATGCTATAAACTATTACATGTCTGTGACGTTCATTTATGGTTTCTAAGACCGCTGGAATTAGCAAAAATTTTAACTTGAGCATATTTGATAAAAATAACTCTGATAAATATTTGATTTATAAAGTTGTATAGTCTCAAGAATTGATTCCATCCAACCTGCTGCCTGGAAATTCTCGAGGCAACAACCTGCTGCCTGGATGGAATTTGCAGGGAAAATTCCAGACAGCAACTTGCTGCTGGTAGGGGCAACAATTTAAGTTTCGACCGGACATATCAACATGAAACAAATGCAAATATTACAGGTTATGGTGGAGCATAAATGATTTGTGTTATTAATTATGTCAATTCGTCTAATCCGTTTAAGAATTATGTTGTGTTTATGTTTCATTAATAGAGTCATGAGTTGATTCGTTAAATAAGGGTAAAAAAGTTATTTTCTTTTTAAATTAAAACGTGATTTTATTGTTAAAGGGTATTTATGTAATTTTATTCTTTAAGGATAAATATAGTGCAAAACCACCCTAACCTATCTGGCAGTGTCTAGTTCCCAGCAACCATTTTGTTCACACCGCACTCATCTCCTTGTCCAAGTGAGTGCCCGCTGACCGCTTCATTCTGACGACCACCAAAAAATCTTCGGCGACCACCAGAACATCTCCGGCCATCTCTTGTTTCCTTCTCTCAATTCTCAACTGTCAGGTTTCTTTGCAACTTTCAGCTTGTTTCTCTTTGTAACTTTCAACTGTCATCTTTGCCTAATGGGTGTTTGTGTTTGTGTTGTTCCGCGCTTATTGGATTTTGTAACGGTGTCTGTGTTTGAAATTGCAAGCTTGTTTTGTGGTATTTTCTGGGTGTTTTATGGGTTTTCTGGTAGTTTGTTTGTCTATTGCTCGCTGTGATAGTAATTTGAGATTGCAAGTTTGTTTCATACCACTTGTATTCTATAATATGAAATATTAAATGAAAAATTTATAAACGATAGTAGTACCTTGAAAATATGTTAATTATAACTCAAAAATATGCTAACACATAACTTAGTTTGTAAGTATTTAAACATAATAGACCTTGCTTTTTGGCTCTTGATCCTTGCAAATTTGCACTCATTATTCAACCATGTAAGAGCTGTCTAAGCTTTCATCACAGAACAATCATTCCCAAAGTAAACAAACCCAAATCTGGCGTAGTAAATGCCAATGTCTTTTTGCTTACTAAAAAAGCAAAATACAAAAAACTAAAGAGAAACAACCCAACGTATCTCACTAGTTAGTGTTTTTTTATGAGGATAATTGAAAGATAGTATAATCATAGTTTGATAGAAATAAAAGATATAAAAATTCCAAAAAAAAAAAGGAAACAGAACATTGAAAGTTATTTATGTGAACAACAACAATGACAAATGACAAGAAGGATAAGGATGTTTTGGATTTTTCGACATATATATTGGTAAGGACGGATATAGATGGAGGATTATATTTGGGTTATGGTGATTCATGATGATTTTGGCTCACTGTGTGAAGTTGTCTTCTATATAAATAGTTTATGTTTGGACTATTTGATCAATGAATGTGTTTGTTGTGCTATCAAGTGTTTGTTTATTATTGATTGTTTTCATGTAGAGCTTTAATCTATGGATTTCAATGATGTCAATGTCGATGATTGGGTAAAACAAAGTATGGAAGAGGAATACAATGAAATGGAAGAAGATGAATGTTTGTATTTTTATGTTTTGGATTGTATTTGTGGATTTAAGTGGTAAAACTAGATTAGAGTATTTATATTTTAATTTTGTTTTTTATTAGATCTATGTTTTATTATTTATGTTTTGTTATTAATTTATTAAGTTAGCTTTTGTGATAAATGTATTAAGTCTGGTTAAATGAGTTATAAACGAGTTATTAAATGAGTCATCTAAACGTGTCAATTAATGAGTCATTTAAATAGTTTATAATGTGTCATTAAATAGGTCATCCAAATGTGTTAATTAATGGGTCATCTAAATGGGTTTCATAAATGTGTCATTAAATGGGTTAAAAGGGTCATTTAAATGGGTTGGTTCGTGTTTGAATACGACCTGTAAATAAATTGGTTAAGCGTATCATGTTCATGTTGACCCAACTATAATCGTGTCGTGTTCATGTTTAAAAGGTCTAACCTGTTTATTAATTATATTGTGTTCATGTTTAGTAAAAAGTAATTATATCATGTTCGTGTTGACCCAAACTTGACCCCATCCCTCTATTGTCCAGTATATTTTCAGACAGAAAGGTTGGTGCCTGGAATTTTCGGTTGTGTGAAATAAATTCTACTTGGAAATAATCCAAGTTGTTTGGACACCTTTGAAAATGTAATACTTAGAAGTTTTTTTCTTGTTTACAAGTTCAATGAAATGAAATATTTGTTTTTGTAGGTATAAATGGTTGAAACTAAGTTTGACAAATTAGAAAAAGTAAGGAAAACAGCTCGAGCGCAAAAGCGAGTTAGTGGCTACAATAATTGGGAAAGCATAATCTTGATACATCGTGTTCTTACTGATGAACAACTTAATCTTTTTAGGGGCACTTGTTTTGGTTATTTTCTTGATGTTAATATTAATACTATGATATTGTCTGGGCATTTTTGTCACCATATTCTTTTGAGGGAGTGTCACAGCCAAAATGAAAACGAGTCAACGTATACTATGTGGTTTCATGTTGGAAATGATTTGATAAGGTTTAGCCCAGTGGAGTTTTGTTTGGTAACTGGACTTCAATTTGGAGATAAGTTTGAGAAGAAAGAATATCATTTGAATACTCAAAGACTACGACAAACGTACTTTGGTATGGATAAAGTAACAATTCAAAGTTTTTGTGAACGGTTTGCATCTCTGCCATTGGATAAAAATATCAGCGACATGGATATGGTGAAGTTAGCTTTAATACTTTTTTTTGAAATGACTTTATGTGGAAGAGATTGTCGTAATACCATTCATTACTGGGCTTTGGATTTGGTGGATGATTTAGATGCTTTTAATAGGTTTCCTTGGGGGTCATTCATATACGATAGGACGTATACATCTCTTTCTAGTTGTGTGAATGTTTGTGATAAGGTGGTCATTGATGCACTTGATTCTTCCGTGAAACGAAAAGGCAAAGTGAACAAACTAAATCTATATGGCTTTGTGATGGCTTTTCAGGTTAATGTAATATAATAATTTTTTTTAAGTATAATAAATTCTTTTATGAACCTTATATATTTTTCTAAAGCAAAATGCACAAAACCCCCCTAAGATAAAGAATTAAACACATAAAAATGAAGTTTGGTCTTAATTACAAGAAAGCTCCAACTTAATGATCAAACGGCGTGAAGTGTAACAGTTGACCATATTTTGTCCTACAAAGACGAAAATGCTTATAAATAAGGACAAGAAATCTATATTAAAAAATTTAAAATGAAAAACAAAATTTTTTTTTTAAAAAGTAAAATATAAATTTGAAAAAAAAAAAAACAAAAACAAAAACAATCAACATTTTCATCATCATAAACTAGCTTCCTTTCTTTTTCGATTTCATCGTCATCCTTCGTCGTCCTTTTCTTCGATCAAACCTCCTCCCTCAAACAAGCAAACCTAATCTCCTTGCAAACAAGCTCTCCATCTCCTCTCTATCGAACCCCAAGCCCACCCCGTTTACTTACGAGCTTTTCCTTCTTTCCTACACCCACCACCACTCCCTTTCTGACTCCTACATTGTCTATAACCAGCTCCTCCGTACAGGGTTCGACTATATCTCTTCTTGGCCACCAAACTCATACCTGGAATCCCTCGACCTTGCACTCCAAATGTTCGATAAAACGCACAAGAGAATTAACAAATTCATTACCAAATGTTGTTAATGAAGAAGAGGTGGATTGATTGAGGAAGAAGAAGAAGAAGAAGAAGTTGTTTTTATTGATCATGTTGTTGAGGTAGAGATGGATCGAACGTTGTTGAGCGGTGGTGACAACCCAAATGTTGCTGTGGTTTGAAGATGATGTTCATTTTTGATGTTGTGATGATGGGTTGATGTTGGGTTGCAAAATGAAGAAGAACAAGATCTGTGATGATGGTCAGTTGGTCTATTATGATGGTAGGTTGGTTGATGTTCATTGAAGATGTTGTTGTTGGTCTGATAATTGATGATGGTTTGGGGATTGATGATGGATTTTGTGGGAGATTGATGTTGGTGTAAGGCGACTGGAAATCGGGGTTACTAGTGGAAACCCAATCGACTAGAAACCTAGAGATTTGGGCTTCCATTGGAATGAAAACTTGGATTTCTAAGTTTTCAATTGAATGAAAACCTAGAAATTTGGGCAGAGAGAGAGAGAGAAAAAAAAAAGGGAGAAGAGAAAGAAAGATGAGGAAGATCGAGAATAGAACCCATATGTGACGATGAAGAATAAAGAACACTGTTCTTCATTAAAGAAGAATAGATGACGATGAACACTGTTCTTTACAATATATTTTTTTTGGTTTTTTTCCTTAAATCTAATTTTTGCAAAGATTTTTAATAAATATTATTTTTTTTTAATTAATTTTTATTAGTTTTATGAGTCAGCTCAAATAAAATGACGTAAATACCCTTCATCAAACTAACAACCACTAATGGTTGGGGGTTAACTTGTTATAAAACTTAAACATTGACTCCGTCTGTTTAAAGGCTTACCTTAAGAGGGGTTTTGTGTATTTTGCTCCGTTTTTCTATATATTAATATATGTTATCTGATTCTTTCTTAAGGTGTGGGCAATTGAAGCAATACCAATGTGGTCGAAGCTTGGCCATGCAATAAAGGTCAAAAATGTTGCCCCTCGAATCCTTAATTGGAAATGCATAGGGAGGCCGACCTATGATTCTTTACAAAAAAATTTATTTGACCTTGAGAACGTAAGTATTAACTACTTGAGGCATTTAATTTTGTTATTGTCAAATTCTCAAGTTTTGCACATGCATATTTTTTCGTTTTATTTTACAGCTCACCACTTGCAAAGTTCTAAGCCCATCTGATGATGAATTGAAGAAACCATATTGGAAGAGTTTGAATTCTTGGGTTGTTTTGAACAATGTGAAGTTTGGGAGATATAGTGGTAGTTTTGATGATGATGTTCAGGTTAATGAATACATAAA
Source organism: Dimocarpus longan (assembly GCA_022984855.1). Taxonomy (NCBI): domain Eukaryota; kingdom Viridiplantae; phylum Streptophyta; class Magnoliopsida; order Sapindales; family Sapindaceae; genus Dimocarpus; species Dimocarpus longan. The sequence goes on from CM041021.1 coordinate 2,850,511, forward strand.
TGATGGTGGATGGTATCGTCGTGGTGATGATGATGATGATGATGATGTTCAAGAAGATATAGATATTGTCCATGGAGATGATGATGTTCATTTAGAGGGTGGTTATGAGATAAAAGAAGGTGACTTTTGTAACAAGAGAAAAAAAGATAATAGTCAAGAGAAGATAAAGGGTTTAAATGATAGGTTGGATAATTTAGAAGTTCAATTTAAAGCTTTCAGTACACGACATGATAAACATTTCAAGAACATTAAGGATGAAATGGTAGCTCTCAATGCACGATTAGATGAACATTTCAAAAATGCAAAGGATGAAATGGTAGCTCTCAATGCACGACTAGATGAGCATTTCAAGAAAGTAAATGTTGAAACAGTATCTATACTAAGTTCGTTCATGAATGAGATACGTAAGGAGTTTTATCAAGTTACGAAGCTTATTATGGTATCTAATACTTTCAATATTTCTAATAAGGTAAAATCTATAATGTTTCATCCTTTAATTAATTTTGATATTTATTATTTTACATGTGTATATATTAATTGCTTAAATTTGAGTGTAGACATGTCAACAAACTCCCTTACATGCAAATGATAAATCTGATAGTGTGACCACAAATGATGTGATGGTTGTGAATTCAAGTAACAATAATATCTATGATTTAGTTACATCAGTAGTAGGTGATGTATCGTCTCCCTCTACGCATGTTGGGTCACCAGATGTAGTACAATTGTCAAGACCACCAGAGCTTACTATCAAGTTGAATCGAAATCGTAAACGATCGGCCTTCATGATGAGTCCATTTGTTGATCCCACGACTAAAATGCCGAAAAAGCCCAAAATGTCAGAATTTGGACTTGAAAGCCAAGTAGATAATGATTCTTCACGTTCACTTAATAAATGGATATCTGACAGTCATAGTAAAAGGTGTGAATATGCATAGCTACTGTACTTATTGTCAATAATTTTCACATACACGCATATATATGTATAGCCACTATGCTTGTCAACAATATTCTCACACACACATATATAATTAATATATATATGATTAAATTTGTGCTAATACAGCTTGGACACGGGGTTAGTTATGGCTGATCCTGCATGGTTTCAGAAAATATTGTCTCCATTTGAGTGGTTAGAAGATGATGTAAGTGATTAACTATAATTGTTCTAACACATTTTTGCTTAGACTTCCAATTGAAAAATTAGTATATTAATATTGTATGTAACATGCAGCATGTGGAGACATATTGTCGTCTGATGCGTTGTCGTGCGTTTCATTATCCCCACATATACAGTCATGATAAAGTTTTATTGGACTACAGTTTCATGGTAATAACTACTTTTTATCATGGGCAAACTTGTTATGTTAACTTTTAATGCAAATCTCATTTTGATAATTATGCAGATGAAAATTCAAGGGAGGTGGCCATCGTATGTGTGTAAGCATGGTTTATATGATTGGGATAGTGGAATGGTAGAATATGTACACGGAAAGACTCCGGTTCATGCATGGAATGATTGGAGTAAAGTCAAAGTTGTGAGTAAACTTTCATAGTTCCATCTTTGGTTACTTTTTCTCTTTTGGTTTTTGTATGTTTTGTTAATAAGTTGTATTTATATTGGTGTTTAGCTACTGTTTCCTGCAAACATCAACAATGTGCATTGGGTTGCCATTGAAGTAAACTTGACGAAGCGTATGATTAACATATATGATTCAAAGCCGGATATCACGACCATCAATGATCTTGTTACGTGGGCAGCATGTCTTAGAGTGATGTTACCTTCCTTATTGGTGCAGACAATGCCAGACACTTATTATAATACTACTCCATTTGACATAGATCGACCCATGGTCAATGTTCCAATACAAGATGGAGGGTACAAATAAATCTTATTTCTTAATATTTTTACATTTACATTATTGATGTTATGAATCGTGACATTCTATTTTTATCGTATGTTATTATATAGGTCAGATTGTGGGATTTTTACACTTAAATACTTGGAATGTCTATGGGCCGGACAACCATTTCAATTTGGGGCAAAAGATAGTTTACGGTTTAGAAAACAAATCTCTACAGAAATATTCCAAAATTGTAAAAGATATGATTGATATTGAATTATTGATGAACAAAAAATTGATGATGTATCAAAAGTAGATTAAACAAAAAAAAAAAAAAAGTGCATTTTGGTTTTAATTTGTGGTGCAATCTTACTTGTTTGTAGAATTTTATTTTGATAGATGAAAAGTAAATGTGAATATTTGGAACAATTAAGGTAAGTGTGTTGTGTTGAATGGAAACGTTGAATGTATAAACGAAATTATGTCAATTTTATATTTTGAATCTTAGGGGTCTCAAGTGCTTGGAATATAATAACATATTATATGGAATGCTTTCAAGCTACAGATTGTTATCTAGAAACTTTCAAGATAACAAGTTACTGCATGGAAGTTTTTAAGACAGCATTTTGTTGTCTACAAATTCCTTATACAATATACTACTGTTCAGAAAACTTATGTCTTTTGGATAGTACTGTTTTGTCTAAAATGATGTCAAAGAGTGTAGTATTGTCTAAGAAATTATGAAATAGTTTACCTTCTTAAAACACTTCAAAAAGTGTTGTTTTGAAAAATTCATATAATTAAACATGAAAATTTCAAATTCATAAGGCAACTGTTGAAAAAGTACAAATATCCAAACAACATTAGTTTATATATAACAATTCAATATTCAATCATTTTGCAAAACTGTTATTGCCATTTGACTGTCTCACACTTTTGGTATTTCTTATAGTCTTATAGGGTTCGGATAGGTGCATGTGTGACTGCTGTGACCATAACGTGAACAATTAGTGCATCTTCTTTGATTCATTTCTTCCCTAATTGATGGAATGTGATATGATTCAATCTGCAACATTGTTATTGTCATTTGACTGTTTCATACTCTCGATGTTTCTTGATACTCTTGTAAACTTCGGATAGATGCATGTGTGACTGTTGTGACCATGACGTGAACAATTAGTGCATTTTCTTTTATTCATTTCTTCCCTAACTGATCGAATATGATTCTTTTTTGGTCATCCTAAACGATGTTGATCTATTATAGGGAGAACAACTTTAACCCCAATATTTTCTGGAACCAACTAGTCGGATGATTGTCTGTGTGGGTTTATTTCCCTATTATATGTTGCTATAAGAGAACTAAAAGAGTAATAGAGGAAACAACAATTTGAATATGAAAATCCTATAAGCCTAATGCAAGCTATAACATGCACACATGGAAATTGGTTTAGGTCAAATTCTCAACAATTATAACTCTTTGTTTCTAAATCAACATATCCATCCAACTTTCAATGAAATTGGTTTAGGTCGAATTCTCAACAAGTACAACTCTTTGTTGCTAAATCAATAGTTCTATCCAACTTTTCATCTTTAACAAAAAATGTATAAAAGCTAATCGGGTAACCTGTGTATGTGTGAGCCAAGTCATCATTGAGGCCAATTGCAACATCTGTTGCGGTTGTTAACTGAGTTGTCACTTTAAGTGCTTCTGCCCGACGACCATGGAACTAACGTTGGAGAAGAGCTCTAATATATTCAACAACTTTAGTGATCGACAACTCTTGACAATCATTAATTGCATTATTCTTTGACTTTGTAATGTTTGTTGACTTTATCTTGTACTTTTTTCTTGGTTAGTGCACACGTCACCAACAATGAACATCAATTGTAATGATAAATGTAGCGGATTTTAGATTCAAGTTTGTTAATTATTCTTTGCAGCAAGTAAATTGATTCACTTAATACACTTTAACTGTATTCTAGTAGACATTTTTAAATGTCTTTTTTTTTTTTTTTTTTTTTTTTAACATTATGCAACTATATTCTGTTCTAAATGCACTGCATATAAGGAATTGGGGAACACTTTTTCCACACTATTGTTGATGCTAGATTTTCTATCAAAAACTATAACCGAATCATCAACTTCTCTAGTGGTATGATGTAACCTTGTGTTGGTCATTTATTACCATTATTTTATGTCTATTTTACCTATTATTTATGTTATATTTTTGAGTAGAACCGATACTTTTAATATGTTTTGTGTTTTAGTGTTAAAATTTAGGTTTTGAAAAGAAAAGAGATATAATTGGAGGATTTTTGAAGATTAATGCAGTTTAAGGAAATTGGAGAATTCAAGGGATGATTCAACAACTTGCCATTTGAATTCGAATAGAATTAGGAAACAAATCCGATTTTATTCAAAATTTCTTTTAGATAAAGATCGAATTTGGAATTGAGAAGATAAAGATGAAAATTGAGTGGATAATGAAGAAATTAGGAAGAAATCGGATTTGGAAAGGTTCTAGAATAAAATTATAGATTTTTTGGATAGAATGTGACATTACTTGCTGGAGCTCATACAAAGTGTACAATTCGAGTTACATGAATCATAACCTATCAAATTAAAGTTCTGAATGTCTAGTTTCTATAGCCATTGACGGTTCATTAATCGAAATTTTTTAGAGAAATTATGATTGATTTAGTGTTTAAAGGTCATGTTATCGCGAGACCTAATAGCTCGAGACAATCTTAATTCAACCGAAACTCTTGATTTTTTAATCCTAATCGACTTCCTATGCATTGTAACGTCCCAACTCAAATAGTCAAGCATATTTAGCTGAATCCTTAGATATCATGCAATTTGTATAGTAACTAAGCAAGAATTGATACAATGTGTAGTTAATCATACTTTGTCTTGAATACTTCATCATTCATTAATATGAATTTCCTTTATTAATTTTTTAACAAATTGAGGGATTGTTTGGTGGTATATAGGATGTCTTAATTAAGTCTTTTCTCATTGATTTTCTTTATTTTAATTTTAGGTTGTAATTTAATTTAATCTTAATTCAATTCCAAACCCTTCTTTTTAATTTAATTATTTTTAGTTTAGAATTTAAATAAACTTGAAATTAAAATAGGTTAACAACTTTTTGTGAGATCGATCTTTGCTTGTTGTAATACTCAATAAAATGATTTGTGTACTTGCAATGTTTTTACAAGTTAGTTTTTTAAAATTACAACCAACACATTGTAAGAAACTACTCTCATGCATCATTAGTATCAGAATCACCCACATTGAAGGCTAAAGAGAAAATTTGAGCATTATCATCCTTACACAACCAAAAATAAAATCTCATTCTTGGGATCTTTTAAAAATGCATCATCATCATTGGTCTAATTGAAGATAAAAACTCATATATGCAAGCTTTCAAGCAAAAGAACATATGCATGAACTTATTATTAAAATCAGTATGAAGTACGATAATATTTCCAAGATTGAGTAGTTTATTATTTAGATAAGTTTTTTACGGTCGATATTGATTGGAAATGGCAATGCCATCTCCATTTTTTTTTTAAAAAAAAATTTGCATAAACTTTTTTTTTTTTTTGGGAAGATGTTTGGTTTGATGTTGATGTTTAATTTGAGTGATATTAGTTTGATAAAAATGATGGATATGATGATTTTGATGAATATAGAATATGAAATTGGAAATGAGGAAGATAATGAGAGGTAGAAGATGAAGGAGATTTATATATTTTTAAATTTTAAATATTATGTTATTATTTTAGTAATTAAAAATATTATTTTTTAATTAAAATATTTATTAACTGTAAATTGACCATTTTACCATTCATAATTTTGATTTAATAGTCGTTGATCAATGGTTGACTGACGACAGGAGATGTATGTACTGAGTTTTTGGAACTTTAGGGGAGATCAGTATGGGTTACCCAAATATTATCATTTTTATGCAATTTCATTAAACCTCAGGATAGGTTTATGCAATTTGCCCTTGTATATTATATGATTGAAAAATCAAGAACCTAGATAGCTATTTGTACACAAAACACAACCACTTATACTTACCTAAGATGAAACCGCATAATCTTTTCATTTCTTTTAATATCAGTGAGAAGATTAAGAGAGAAGAAGCTGATGCATATTTCATAAAAAAAACACTACCCTAAACATATAAACAACCAACCTAAACTACAATCCTAAACACTCAAAATTCATATGTCAAACAAACTCAACCAAGATCTAATACAGAGAAAATAATCAAATAAAAAACCCTAACAAATTGAAACAAAAGAAGACAAATATGAGGACAATCAAGAGCAGCTTACTACTCGGGATTCACGGTATCGAGCGAAGATATAAAGCTAGAAGGAGATCGATTCAAGCGACCTCCATGATTTCTTCTGCGAGATTGAGCAGGAAAGAAGAAGAATAAGGTAAGGCAAAAAAGAAGAAGAACAAAACGTACGAAAGGATAAGAGTGAAAATCTAATTTTGGTATTTATAGTTTAAAGGGCAAAATTGACATTATGAAAGATTTATTAAACAAAATGGCTTCACGTGTTTTTTCTTTGGAAGCTCTGTTCACCAAGCTAGAAAATTGTGACTCCACTTGAAAACCTTTCCTCGAAGTAAAAGCTATTTTTGGATGAACATCCAAATACTACATTAAACCACTTTTGAGCTCAAGTGGAGCTCAACAGAATTTAAGTCATGGAAACATGGACGGTTGTTAATGAGCAAATTACAATTTAGCTACCCAGTTAAAACGCTTTCATAGACGGAGCAATTGTTTTAATGTTATTGTAATTTACCCCCCCCACCGTTAATAAGATTCGTTACATTTAACAGTAAATAATATCAAAACAGTAAAAAGACGAAATTACCCTTTGACTGAAGTTGACCAAATATAAAACTTGATCAACTCATCAGTCTCTCTCTTATTTTGCTAGTTTCCCTCTTCCTTTCATTCTTCTTCTCTTCTTCCGCTTCTTCTTCTTCCCTTCTTCCGCTTCATTCTTCTTCTTCTTTCCTTCTTCTGCTTCATTCTTCTTCTTTCGCTTCTTCTTCTTCGCGCAGATCGGAGGACATGAACATAGATTGGGGCTCCTCAAAGGAACCCAAATCTGGGTTCCTCAAGAATCAGATCTGGGTTTCTGACGAACCCAGATCTGGGTTCCTCTGAGAAGCCTCGATCTGAGTTCGTGTCAGGAACCCAGAATTCTGGGTTCCTTTGAACCCAGAATTCTGGGTTCTTGGGTTCTGAATCAGATTTTATTTTTTATTTTATTTTTTAAATTTTCTTCTGATTATTTGAGTTGAATTTGTGATCTAAATTTTGTTATTGAATTGGTAATTGTCTGGGTTGATGAGTATGTTTAACCGGTGACTTTGGGTGATTTGGTGACTTTTTGATGCTGTAAATTGGGTTGATGGATTGAAGTTGAACTTGTGAAATTGATGACTTTGGGTTGATGGATTGAAGCAGAACCGGTGAAGTTGATGACTTTGGGGATTTTTTTGGATAATATTCAACCTTTAATTTCGATTTTATTTTATTTTTAAAATTTATCTTAAAAAATTAAAAGTAAAGTTAAAAGATAATTTTGTCCTTTATACAGTTAATTTTAACGGGAGATGTTAACGGTGGGGAGGTAAATTGTAATAATATTGAAACAATTGCTTCGTCTGTGAAAGCGTTTTAACTGAGTAACTAAATTGTAATTTGCTCGTTGTTGTCAATAAAGACAGTGTCATGTCACAAGTAAAGCAAACCAAAGTGTACATTAACCCAAATGGAAAGTTCATGAACAATTAACCAATTTGACCCTCCATTTTTGTTCACATTTTATAGAAAACTATTGTTTAATTAATAGACTGCTTCACATGAAAGTTGTCCTTAATAATAAACTTTTCTTACTTTGACTGATCATTTACTTAAAAATAGTTAGGATGAATTTAAAAAGATGATAGGGACTGCTAAACTTTTTGTTTCGAATAATTTCACATGAATTTTTTTTTTTTTTTTTAAATAATGTAATTTCTTGGAAAGTTTTACATGTAATTAATCACTAATTAAAAATCTATGACGAATATCTCCAAAAAAAAAAAAAAATCTATAACGAAAATAATCTAAAAAATTAGTACGTAGTTCTTCATTGTTTTTTTAATTGTTGATTGCATTTGATTTAAGTTAATTACATTTCAACAAAAAGAGATGCAATTACAAGGAAAAAAATATCAAAAAGTATAGAGACAAAATCATAAAAGCATAGATATTTACATATTAAACAAGCGGTTGTGTACTGACCAATTTATTAAGGTAATGAGGATCTAATTTTTACCAAACATATTTTATAGCTTCAAACCATATAAATATTAATTGATTTAAATAAATCTTTACATAGCTTTAGTGTTAGCTCAAAAAAAATATATCTATTAAATATACATAAAAAGTGGGAAGAGAATGGTGAACAGTAGCTGATTTCAACACCCCTAAATTTATTGGAAAGTAAAATTACACTTTTATCCTCATGCATTGCACGTGGCCTTTGTTTGAAAAGTAAATGAAAAAAAGAAAGGTAAATTCTAAATTACCTTTGAACTTTTGCTTAAAAAAAAAAGAAAAGAAATCATCCTGACCTTTTGAAAATCTCCATTTTCCACCTTGTTGTCATACTTTTCGTTTGAAATTTAACTATGATCATTAAATGACTTTTTTGCCCTTGATTTAAACTTAATTAAAATTAAATAAAAAAATTATTTGTTAGATCTTCGTCATCCATCTTAAGATGGATTGTGGAAATGGATTTAGTAAAAAAAATCAAAAATAGAGTTTTTAGAAAACATTAAAACAATGCGGAAAAAAATTAAAAAACATTTTGTTGATTCAAAACCATTACCTAATTCTCTCTCATTTCCATTCCCATTCATGTTCATACCATTTTCTCTCTTTCCTTTATCCGACTCTATTATTGCATTTGCTTTCTTACAGTTGGATTATCTCTTTCTTCACCTAACGGTTCGGCTCTCTTTTTTTCTCTAATCCGTATGATACGAACGCTTTTTCATAGCCCATGTCCCAACAAAAGTTGGTGTGAAAGAAATTCAATGTTTCAACACTTGTTAATAGTCATTTCCATTAGTAGAGATGCCGTATAGCCGTTTTGACTTTGTAATTTCTATAATTTGTATGATTATGGTCGTGTCCATATAGAAGATAAAGAGAGAGACTTGAAAAATGTCATGAAAACTGATAAAACAAGTCTGGCAATCACGCAATCTAATTAATGATAATCATAGTGTACTAGACTTCAATATTTACAAATGACAAATAAGGAAGGTGCAAATTTTTTAATGTAGTGGTTAAGATGAAGAGCATCAAAGCAAACGGCGTGCTCCCAAGTGTTAAACGCGGGGAATTAGTAGTTGGGAGTGTTGTGCATTTACAAATTACTTGCCATTATAGTGGGTGAATTCTACAGTATGTTGACTTTGATCGGGCCTCGTTCGTTAACTTTCTTGAAACCTAGCAACCTATGTCCAGTACAATTCAAACAAAGCAAATGCAGGTAATCTTGACATCGGTTGGGTGCCGGTCTAAGACACTTCGATGCTTAAGTCAGTAAATTGATTGTAATGTAAAAATATACGGTAATTGTAAAGCATCGTCAGACTGGAGGGAGTGTGCAGGGAAGAAGAATAATGGAAGACTATTGGAGTCTTAACTGTCTTGATCTGAAACTGGATGAAGTAAGAACATTGAGATATTTAGTGTCAATGGACAAAACCTTGTATAATAGATAGTGCAAGTAGACTGTGGATAGTATATTAGATAAGTTTTTAGGAAAAATAAGTTAGTCATAATGAACACAGTTAAATACCAAATCTTTTCTAGCCAGAACCTTCCATAAATATGCACTTCCATGTCATTACACCAAATATATTACAGAGGAATTCTAAATCTAGAGTAGAAAAATGAGAACATAAGAGAGAATAAGGAAAAACCTCAAATGACTTGCAAGAGAGGTGGGATGCATCTTCCTCTTGATGAAACCTTTATTTATAGATGAAAAAGATGCTATGGAAACTTATTGTAGAGTAAATGTCATAATTAATGACATGTCAGTTACAGAGTTTAATGTATCTTCCGTTATAATTTATTTAAACCTCATACATTAAGAGCAATCAATCCTCATTTAAAAAAAATATACCTTATTTGGGTTGAATCAACTAAGTTTTTGAACATATTAGTTACAAAGTTTAATGCATCTTCCGTTACAATTTATTTAAACCTCATGCATTAAGAGCAATCAATACTCACTTAAAAAAATAAACCTTATTTGGGCTGGATCAACCAAGTTTTTGGGCTATCATCTTATAACATGTATTTGATTATTAGCTTGGGTCAATCGATATGTTGAGCCAATTTATCACAACAAGCTTTGAGCGTTCATTTTGGGTCTAAGAATTTTTTACCACTATAGCCATTCAATTATCAACATTCAACCCACCACCAACCAACCAATCAACCATCTAATATTTTTCCCTATGAAGATAAACCCAACAAATTAAACTATATGAATAATCAATCTAAAAAAAAGAAAACAATTATAATTTCCTAGAAAGAGATGTGATGTTTAAGATTTCAAGTGATGAAAAGAGCAAAATACACAAAGCCCCCCTCAGGTAAGACATAAATACAGTTATAATCAAAGATTAAATTTAATAACACAATAACCCCAGTTTAACGGTCAAAATGTGTTAAAGTTAACGGTCAACTTTAATTTAAAGTGTAAAGACATAAATACCCTTCATTTTTTAAATTAATTTATTTTTCTTCTAAAATTTAAAACATTCGATCTCAACTTTCATCTTCATTCAACTTTCATCATCTTCATTCAACTTTCATCTTCATTCAACTTTCATCTTCATCAGGAGATCATGAAGGTTTCTACTCATCCAGAAACCTTCATCTCCCAAATATCAATCTGCATCCAGATATAAATGATCACTCCCTGCAAAAACTCACATCAATATGTAAAAATCCAAACATATCATTAATCATCTGCAAAAATCCAAACACATCCAGATATCATTTTCAAACACATCCAGTCCAGACATCATCTTCAAACAGATCTGGGTTCGAACTCAGACGAACCCAGATCTGGGTTCGTCGAACCACGTCTGGGTTCGTCCAACCATGACGAACCCAGATCTGGGTTCAGGGAACCACGCCGAACCCAGGTGTCGCGAACCCAGATCAGATCTGGGTTCGCGACGACGAACCCAGATGATCTGGGTTCGCGACGACACGAACCCAGATCCGTCGCGAACCCAGATCATCTGGGTTCGCGACGACGAACCCAGATCTGATCTGGGTGCGCGGCGACGCGAACCCAGATCAGATCTGGGTTCGAACGACGCGAACCCAGATCTGATCTGGGTTCGTCGTCACCGCGCACCCAGATCAGATCTGGGTTCGTCGTCGCGAACCCAGATGATCTGGGTTCGCGGCGGACGCGAACCCAGATCCGCCGCAAACCCAGATCATCTGGGTTCACGACGACGAACCCAGATCTGATCTGGGTGCGCGGCGACGCGAACCCAGATCAGATCTGGGTGCGCGGCGACGAACCCAGATCAGATCTGGGTTCGCGTCGTTCGAACCCAGATCTGATCTGGGTTCCACGAACCCAAATCAGGGAGAAAATAAGAAAAAGAGGAGAAGAAGAAGAAGAAGAAGAAGAAGGTAATGGAGATCGGGAGAAAAAAAGAAAAAGAGGAGAAGAAGAAGATAGTGGAGATCGGGAGAAAAAAAGAAAAAGAGGAGAAGAAGAAGGTAGTGGCAGAGAAGAAAAAGAAGAGGAGGAGAAGAAGAAGAAGAAGAAGAAGAAGAAGAAGTGGTGGGAGATCAGGTTTTGGAAAAATGGTTTTAATAATTTTTGTTATGTAAATGACGAAATTACCCTTGATCAACTGACAATTGGTTAACGGATACTGTTGATTCGGGGGTATTGTGTTATTAAACACAATCTTTATTTATAACTGATTTAGGCCTTACCTGAAGGGGGCTTTGTGTATTTTGCTCTGATGAAAAAGATACCTGACACATGCAAATAGAAAATTTCACAAATCTCCCCCGAAGTTTGGCGAAGTTACACAAAAATGACGATGTTTAGGTAACTCGCACTCTTAATATCCGAGGTTCTAAAAATTTAGCACAAACTTTCCCTTCTATTAGTCAACCATTAGTCAACCTTTGTTAAGTCAACAATATCAAAGGTAAAATGGTTAATACATAACTTATAAATATTTTAATTTAATAGATATTTTTTACTTTAATTAAAAAAATAAATAAAAATGGTCTCCTTAGGAGACCTGAGGGAGACTAGAATATCGGTCTCCATCGTCGAAGACCAACTAGTCTTTAACTCCACTTGGACATGTGATCTTTGGTGATGGAGACCGTGTCTCTAGTGATGTAGATAAACTCATGGAGACTAGTTGGCCTTTATCACTGGTGATCGTCTCCAGCGATGAAGACCTACGGGTCTCCAACGTCGAAGAGTCTTCGGTAATAGAGACGAAACGTCTCCATCACTAGATACTGTCTCCGTCATTTTCTTTAATTTTTTAATTAAATTAGAAAAATATATTATGTTAATTTTAAATTTATAAAAAATAAAATAGTGACTTTACATCAGATTTGAAGGGCATTTTACACATTTTTTTTTTTTTATTTTTGACCGTTAACCGTGAGAATTTAATCGTGGTTGACTAACAGTAGGGGAGGTTGATGCTGAGTTTTTGGAACCTCAGGGGAGATCTATGCGAGTTACCCACACATCAAGCAATTTTGTCAAACCTTAGGGAGTTTGTGCAATTTGCTCAATAATAAAAGTAACTAACCCCCGCATATGCCTTTGACTAACTCCCTTTTCCATTTGCAAATAGAATAAAAGACACTTTGATTTTGTAATTTCTTTTATTCGTATGATCATGGTTGTGTCCATATTGAAGATGACAATGATGATGGTGACAAGCCACTAATAAAGAACAGAAAGACTTGAAAACCGTAATGAAAACTCATAAAACAAATATGCCAACCATGTAAGCTTATCAATTCATTTTGACTTTCTTTAGTTATAAATTGTGTAGTTATGCAATCCCTTAGTATCAAAACAATAGAAAACCAATCTATCAAAACCTTTCCATCAATTTTCTTGAAAATTTTCAATAAATCCTGTTTTCAAACTCACACCATGAACATTTTACAAAATTTTAATGTCCGAATCACTAGTACAAGAAAGAAATTTCTTATATTTGGTCATAGCTTAAATGCCGATCATTCTGCATGGATAAATTTTCTTCCCTATATAGATCCTAATAGATTCACTTCTATATCATGATATAATAATTAGATAGAATATGCATTGCATTATGGTGAAACTAGAAAATAATTTCACCTCATGCTCTATAAAAATAAAACCCTTCCAAGTGATTCTTGATGAATGGTTTTCTCCTTAACAATAGGATGAAATTGTTAAGATGACTGACACAAATTATTCAATGGTAGAGTACTCAAGAACATAAATATTTATGTAAAATTTATGCATAAATAATTGCTTAAACTTATATTGGTTGATGCCATGAATTTTGAATAATAACGGTAGCAAGAAACAAGTAAATTTTGCAAGAAAATGATGAGCACATTCTGTCTTTATTGATCATCAGTTGATTAACAATTTGAATTTTTTTTTGTTTTTTTGTTTTTTGTTTTTTAAGAGTTTTGGAAAATTTAGAGATGAAAATAGCTATTTTCAAAAGAACTTTTAAAATCTGATAATTTTTGATATCTTAGGGACTAAAATGAAAATTTTCAATTTTTTGTTTTCTTAAATAAAAATTACAGATTAAAATGTATCTTATTAACGTCGGAAAATGGTTTCCTTAGTCAACGATGTTGTTTTCGGGCCCAAGCTACAGTTTTGAACGGTCAATGGGAAGCATGCAAAGCAATGAGGATGAGATGGAGAGGTTAGAGGCGAGGAGAAGAAGACACAGAAGGTTTTTAGAGTGGTTCAGCCTAAAAAGATGCCTCCGTCCACTGTTCACTCTCTCACTATTTTAGCAGAGTAACGACGCTCAGAAATTGGATCATTTTTACAGTGAAAATAGTCCCCTATTTATAGAGAAAGGGGACATGCTACAATGAATCAGAATAAGACAAAAGCAAGCAGTTAACTACAGTTACAATGACAGACAGCATTTAATGCGCCAGAATCCCAATTAATGCGGTTGTCAGGGCATTAAATGCGGTCGAAAACATATTAAATATGGCCGAATCCGTCGCATCTGAGGTCTGCCTAAGGGAGATTTCTGATGACTGGGTTGGATACGCCATGATGGGTTGTCGAGGCCAAGAGTCGAGGAGGCTGATTATGAGTCAGTATGCTCGCAGTTGGTCATGGTAGTGAGGCGGACGATATCATGAGTGAAGGAGTCGGTATGCGACCACGCTCAGAGATTAACGATCAACTCAATCAGATCATCTTGGATGAGAAGGGCTTGTCGGACATCTCTGACGGACGGCTCCTCTTGGGGAATCTCTCGATCGGGTAGGATCGACGAAGAGGCAGACGACCGATCATGGCGGATAATCTGGTGAGCAAGCTTAGTATGTTATGGATGGCGGCCAGCGGTAAGTCTGAAAGATGTAAGCCAACGGCCAGCGATAAGGACCAATCGGTCAGACCGAGCAAATAAAGCTGACGAAGAACACGGCGGTCTGAATGGCGGAGAAGATAGCGGTCACAGCTAGTTTTCGGAATAGGGCATCTGCGGTCAGCCTGAGCGATAGTGATCAGCGGTCACGGTAAGCGCCCACTAATGGGTCCCTTCTCTAGGAGAATGGATTGGAAGGATGACGGATAATTGGGCTTCTGGGCCACTGGGCCTGTACTGTAGATTCGTTTGGGCCAGATTATTATGATCGCTATTTTATCCATAACATAAAGCCCCCTGACTCTTAGTGCTTTAAAGAGGACCAGGAGACATATATTCCAGAACGAGTAGAATAGGCGGGAACATTTATATAAAAGAGGGCGGTTACAGTACCTTTTGAATTCCACTTTATTTCCAAGCCACGTGGAGCTTCCCCAGACAGCGGTTACGGGTCACACCGCACGCTGTACGCATTTAATGCACGTCACTCAACTGACACGCTGCGTGATGACAAAATCCCGGGAATCACGCCACGTTGTCAGATTGGAGGCGGTTACACAGCTGTCTTGATCTAACGGTTGGGGTTAAATTATTTTAAAAAGAAAAAAGACCCCCTCATATTCTTCTTCTTCTGGCATTTCATCAAGATTCACAGGCATCTTCATCGTCTTCTCACTCTGCTCCGATTTTTCATCTCAGTTTAACAGTCTTCGTCTGCAACTGTCGGTCACTACCATACTTAAGGTAAGGTTCTTCTTCCATGCTCACATTGTTTCCATCGTCGTCGTTTTTCATTTCAATTCTTTCTTCAATCCTGGGGGGGAATATTACAGAATGAGGCCCCTATCCCCCCCTTCATGGCTTCCTAGGCGCACGGCTTGACGCTTAGGCTTAGTAAACTTAGGTTTCTCTTGTTTTTCGAGCCTCGTTGGCTGTCAGCGGCCTAACTGACTGTTTCTTTTGTAGATGTCAAGCCGTGGACTCCGATACCGTCGAGTCATGTTTAGTGAAGAAAGCTCCGGAGGGAGGTCTCCTCAACACGATGGGGGCTCTTCGAGTGCGACCACTCAAGGCAGCGAGGATACGCCGAGTTCCTCTAGGCGAGGGGAGACCTTTGCCTATAAGAACTTTTACCAACATGACTCCTAAATGACCCTTGGAGAACTTAAAACCGTGACCGATGCATACCATTTCCCTTCCATTTGCCGCGTCATGGTTCCTACTCACCTCGACCACGCAGCTGATCCACCGGAAGGGTTCACAGCGATCAGCCGCCAACATGTGAAGTCGGGGTTTAGGTTCCCAGTCCCTCTATATTTAATAAATCTGTTGAATGACTTGAAGATAGCCCCCTTCCAGCTCACACCGAATTCTTACGCACAGATTACCACCCTGGCCTACATCTTTCTTAAGAACGGCCTTCCGCCACCAACTTCAAATATAATTCAGAGCCTCTATTTCAACAAGTCCACTACCAATCCTCTCGACACCAAACGGGACAGTATTTATTACATAATCACTCGTAACTCCCCTTACAAGGCACTTCTGCCACTGAAGGCTGGCAAATCAAACGTGGGGGATTATAAGTCTCGGTGGTTCTACGCCTCATGCTTATCTCTACAGAGACTTATCCATTTCGATTTCAGCAATGGTCTTGGTAGGCGTATCTCAGCTCGCTACTGGAGCGTGCATACATTTGTTTTCGTGTCCCATTATCACTAACATTCTTTGTTCTTATATGCAGCTTTCATCAAAGGAGCGATCAATCTCTCAGACGAGGAGACAGAGGTGCTGAATAGATTTACCGAGGTGAAGAAACCCGAGGACGACTATCTTCTAGACAACTTCTTCCTGAGACAATACGGGCTCGCACCTGGGATTGAAACCCCGCCTCTGAAATTGGCTTTTGACGTTGGCGTGCGAAAGAGCAAGGAGCTTCAATCTGTTTTTTCAAGACCCAGAGAAGGCGCTTTTGCCCCAGCCTCCAAGAAACCCAAAACAATGGTGGATCTTGACATGGTCTCTCCCCCTTCCTCGCCAGCAGCTGAGACAAGGGGGCCTAAGGTGGAGATAACGGGTTCGAAAGAGCCCCCAGTACAGGTTGCGAATCCCTCAGACGAAGCGGTCGACCCTTCCGCCAAATAGCCCGGAGTGAGATTCAAGAGCATGGCGAAGAAGACCGTGAAACAGGTACTTTCCTCAAGGGATGCCGTTGGGAGGGGAGTTCCAACTTCAGAGGTCGAGAAGGAGGACGAGGAGGCGTTAGAGCCCCCTGTTAAGCGCCTGAGATCCAAAGGCAAAGGCAAGGAGAAGGTGGCCATGACCGGAGGAGCTGACGGAGGACCAACCCCTGAGGCCAATGCAGGAGAGTACTTAGACGACCTGCTGGATCGGCTGCCAGCATTATTGGGTCCTCACAAGCCGAATGTCTACCAGAGGCACGTTCGCGGCGACCAGCTAATGGACTACACTGCGCGCTGTACCGTGCTTGTAAGTTCTTTTTATCGCTTTGTAATCGCATTCCATACCCATATGCGCTATTAATATGCTATCTCTTCAGGCTTCGTTGGCCGTGATGAAGATACGTCGGGACTTCCCCGACCTAGCTGGGGAAAAGGCTGCTCTTGAGGAGGCGAACATGGAGTTGGAGATGGAGGTTCAGAGTATCAAAGAGGGGGCCGCGACTGTTGAGAAGACTATCTCTGAGCTGGAGCAGAAACTTAAAGGAGAAGAAGCTTCAGCTCGCTGCCTCTGACTCACTCGCGAAAGCCACCGAGGATGTAGACAAGATCACTGAGGAGGCGGTTCTTCAAAAGAAACGGGCTGACGACGCATAGAGGGATCTGACCGCGGTGAGGGACCAGCTTGCTCAGGCTCAGGAGGCGTATCGCAAGGCGGACCTCCAGGCCAAACAAGCTTGGAAGGAGGCTGCTAAAAAGACAAGCAGCAAGTTCCTGTACACTTCTTGGCTACATCATCCTAAGCTGGATTACTCGTACCTCGGGAAGGAAGCGGTGGAGGAAGTGAAAAAATACGAGGCTCGTGCTGCCAGAGATGCCCAGATGAAGGCCGTACAAGCTACTCAGACGGGTACAATTCCTCCAGCTCCACAAAAGGCTTCTGACCCGTCGCTTGCTCAGACTGGTGCCCCATCGGCCCAGGCCGGCTCCTCCTCAGCTCCTCAAGGATTGGCAAAGGGTGGGGGACAAAGCTCATCTTCTCAGGGAGCCTCCAGCAGCAAAGATCCCAACGACATCCTCTCCAGCTCTTCGAAGGTCCCTGCAGACACTCCTGCCAGCTCCACCAAAGCCCCTTCAGACAAATAATCTTAATATTTTCCTTTGCTATCACCGAGACTCATTTTTGAACGTTAAAATGGTTGTAGTTATCATTTTTGTCCTGTTTTTGGAACATTATGTAGTTGTTGTTTGATCGTTATCTCAGTAGATTTCTTTCAATTTGCTCTGTCGTTTTCTTACTTTCATATGCATGTAGTCACAGTAGATTGTGAATTAGCATTACTCTACAAGATAAACAGCAAATAAAAATAATAAAGGGGGTGACCACCCCTATATATACCTTTGGAGAGGCATAATAAGGAAAATAATCCTTTGGGTTGTGGACGATATCCAGCGGATGACCCTCAACACACGTAATAATCCGAGGGGCAGAAAAGAATCCTCGAAGATGGATGAATAATTTTGATCTCACAATATGTGGTCATATCACTTCCAATGCATATATTCATGCATGATAAAAGGAAAGACGAATAATAATGAGTGTGTTGAAGAAGAGAAGAAACCAGATGGAGAACAAGTGGGTCGACGCGGCGTCTTTAGTGATCGCTGTCGAAGTTGATGAAGGGTTGCGTCCAGGAAGTAGGAGCTTGAATCATGCGGCATGATAATCCTCTCCAGCTACGCTCACAAGGTTATACCTGAACATTTACAGTGAGAGTTATGGAGGCTGAGACCTCGGCTGCGCTCACAAGGCCTTAGCCTGAGCATCTACAGCATAATGGAGTGAACCTCTCCAGCTGCGCTCACAAGGTTACACATGAGCATTTACAGTGAGAGTTGTGGAGGTTGAGACCTCGGCTGCGCTCACAAGGCCTTAGCTTGAGCATCTACAGCATAATGGAGTGAACGGGCCGAGTGTCACTTCGATCGGGCCCTTTATTTTTGTTCGCGCCCGAAGGTGGAGGGGTAGGCCGATTAGCGAGCAGCGATTAGGTGCGCGGGCTCGTGGCTGTTTTAACCCCTCCTGCCCCTTAGGGCCATGAGATGTTGAAGCTTTAAGCTGACGTTTTACCGTTTGGTGGTGTACCTTACATAAGAACACACGTAGGCATTTGATGTTAGCAATATTTTATCACAATTGATAGACGATTCTCATTATATCTGTACATGGCTTGTTTTACATATGTGACAAAATAACGATAGTAAATGAAAATACAACATTCAGGTATAATATGTTCTCAGGTGGATGGCGTTCCAAGCCGTTGGTAGGATTGCCCCATCCATGTCCGCCAAGTGATAGGCTCTGTTGTTCAGGCTCTCGTGGATCATGTAGGGTCCCTCCCAGTTCGGTACCAACACTCATTCACTTACTTTGCGAGCACCGGGTAGAATCTCTCGTAGGACAAGATCACCTAGTTTGAATTGACGTACCCCGGACCTTTTTGTCGTAATGCCTGGCCATTCTCTGTTGGTAGACGACCATCCTGAGGCGAGCTGCTCCCCTTGACTCCTCGAGTAAGTCTGAGCTGGCGGCCAAGAGCTGGTTATTGTCATCAAGGTTGAAGCTTGTCCTGCGGTGACTGTAAACTTCGAATTCTACTGGAATCATGGCCTCAGACCCGTAAACCATTGAGAAGGGAGTCTCTCCAATAGTGTTACGGGCGGTAGTATGGTAGGCCCACAACACCTTTTGTAACTCATCAACCCATGCTCCCTTTCTAACCTCAAGCTTAGTCTTCAGGATCTGCTTGATGATTTTGTTGACCGCTTCCACCTGACTATTGGCTTGCGGGTGGTCGACTACGGAGAAGCTTTTGAAGATGCTAAGACTGCTGCAAAACTCCTGAAATTGTTCGCTAGTGAACTGGGTCCCGTTGTCCGTCATCAGCTGCTGGGGGATGCCGAACCTGCAGATTATGTTATCCTATACGAACTTCTCGATCTTTGTTGTGGAGATCTCGGCCAGCTCCTTTGCCTCTGCCCATTTGGTGAAGTAATCGACGGCCACGACAGCGTATTTGCACCTCCCACGACCCACCGGGAGAAATCCAATTAAGTCCATGCCCCAGATGGCGAAGGGCCATGGACTGATCATCTGACGGAGATAGGCTGGGGGTGCCCGGGGAATTTTTGAGAATCTCTGGCACTTGTCACATTTCCTTACCAGGTTAAGGGCGTCCTGCTTCATTGTCGGCCAGTAAAAACCCTGTCTGAGCGCTTTCTAGACCAAAGAGAGCCCTCCAGCATGGTTACCGCAATGTCCTTCATGAATGTTCCTCATCAAAACGGTGCACTCCGGCTCATCAATACACCTGAGCAGGGGGGCGGAAAGGCCCCTCTTATAGAGAACGTCACCGTATATACAATACCTGGCCGCTCTTATAAGCAGACGGCGTACCTCCATCTTTCCTTCCGGGAGTTTTCCTTCTTGCAGGTAGTCGACCAGCGGGCTCATCCATGACCCAACCGCTACTGTCAGAGCCATTACTTCCACGCCGGATTTGGTACTTGGTTTAGGTAGGAACTCTATAGGTATGCTTTCGGTGCAGTCCGTATCTTGAGCGGTTGCCAGACGAGCCAGAGCGTCTGCGTGGGAGCTCTAGGCTAGCGGGATCTAGTTCAACTCGAATGCCTCGAAAGCCCTCAGCAGTTTCTGAACCTCCTGTAGATAGGCCGCCATCTTTGACCCCTTAGCCTGATATTCACCTTTTATCTGGCAGATCACCAATTGGGAATCGCTGAAGATCCTTAGTTGCTATACCTGCATCCTTCTGGCTAGACGGAGCCCTACCAGCAGCGCTTCGTACTCCGCCTCATTATTAGTCGCCCTAAAGCCAAATCTAAGGGCACAGAGAAACTTACCCCCATCAGGATTGATCAACAGGATTCCGGCTCTAGCACTCCTTTCGCAGGAGGATCCGTCCACGAAAAGTTCCCAATATGGCCCTTCAGAAGTTTCAGCCTGATCATCTACTGGTCTGGTAAACTCGGCTATAAAGTCCGCCAGTGCTTGCCCCTTAATCGCCGGCCTTGGCTTGAATTCGATGGCATACTGGGCGAGTTCGATGGCCCATTTGACTAGTCGGCCGGAGGTATCTGGCTTCTGAAGGATTTGTTTCCGAGGGTACCTAGTTAAGACTTCGATCTTGTGTGCCTGGAAGTATGGACGTAACTTTCTGGACGCCATCACCAGACAATAGGCGAGCAGCTCCATTGGGGTATATCTGGTTTCTGCCTCGACCAGCTTCTTACTCATATAATACACCGGCACCTGTGCTCTATTTCCTTCTTGCCTGATCAACGTTGCACTCAGGGCGTGCTGGGAAACCCCCAGGTAGATGGTCAGAGTTTCCCCTTATTTTGGTTTAGTCAGCAGCGGGGCGCGCTCTATATACTCCTTTAGTTGCATAAAGGCAGCTTCACACTCATCAGTCCACTTGAAGTTCCTGGCCTTCTTCAGTACTTCAAAGAATGGGACACACCTGTCGGAGGCCTTGGACACAAACCGGCTTAAGGCCGCAATCTGGCCGTTCAGACTCTGAATCTCCTTCACACAGCGACCTCATGTCCATCAGGGCTTGGATATTCTCTGGGTTAGCTTCTATTCCCCTGTTGTTCACAATGAAACCCAGAAATTTACCTGAGGAAACCCCGAAAGCGCACTTGAGAGGATTGAGCTTCATCCGATAATTCCTCAAAATCCGGAACATCCTTTCAAGATCCTGGACGTGATCAGTGGCTTTCTCAGATTTAACGAGCATGTCATCCACATAGACCTCCATGCTCTCTCCAATCAGCTCTTCAAACATTCTGTTCATCGGCCTCTGATAGGTAGCTCATGCATTTTTCAGACTGAAGGGCATCACCTTGTAGCAATACAACCCTCTGTCAGTGGTGAACGATGTACACTCCTCGTCCTTGGGGTCCAAGGGGATTTGGTTGTAGCCGGAGTAAGCATCCATGAAGCTAAGGAGTTCATGCCCCGCTGTCGCATCCACCAGCCGATCGATTCTTGGCAAGGGGAAGCTGTCCTTCGGGCAAGCTTTGTTCAGGTCCGTGAAGTCTATGCATGTTCTTCACTTCCCGTTTTTCTTCTTCACTAGCACGGGATTAGCCACCCACTCTGGATATTGGACTTCGCGGATGAATTTGTTGGCCAGGAGCTTGTCCACTTCCTCCTTCAAAGCCTCACTGCATTCTTGGTTCATTTGTCTCCTCTTCTGGCAGACTGGCCAATGGCGGGGGTCGACATTCAGACTATGAGTCATTACATTCGGGTCAATCCCCACCATATCCCTATGGTTCCAGGCGAATACGTCCGCATTCCTCTTAAGGCGGTTAATCAGCTGGGATCTTACCTCTGAGACCAAACTTCCACCCAGCTTGAGACATCTTGACGTGTCCGCTTCAGTGACCTGGACATCCTCAAGCTCTTCTACTGGACCAGTATTTTGATGTGTGTCGAACTCCCTGAGGTCTAAGTTATGGCTGATCCCTGATGAAGTGATCACCTGCAATTCCCGCTCTGGTACTACTTCTGCCTTCTTTCCTTGGGTCCCCTTTCTGATCGCGTCAACGTAACAACGACGAGCCGTGGATTGTTCGCCCTGCACACATCCTACCACGTTGGGAGTTGGGAATTTCACTGCGAGGGCCTTGGTGAAGATAACCATATCGAGATCGTTCATCGCTGGTCTCCCCATTACCACATTGTACACTGAAGGAGAGTTGATGATGAGGAAGTCTGCCAGTATCGTGGATTGGCGCGCAGCGTCACCGAGGGTCAAAGGTAATCTGATCTGTCCAGCAGGGATGACTGAATCTCCAGTGAAGCCGTAAAGGGGTTCAAGGGATGGTTTTAGCTGATCATCGCCAATCCCCATCTGATCGTAGCAGTCCTTGTACATAACGTTCACGGAACTGCCAGTGTCAATCATGATCCTCTTCACCATTGAGTTACCAATACGCGCTCTGATTACCAATTTATCATTATAGGGGAGGCGGACATCCCTTGTGTCTTCGTCAGTGAATACGATGTCCTCCGATACCTTCCTGGCTTTCTTGGCAAGTCCCCCCGACTCTCCCTGTCTTGCCGGTTGGACGCGTCTAGCTTCACGCATAAATCGCTCCTGTGCTCTATTAGATTCTCCGGCTCTCGAAGGTCCCCCATGGATTGTATGGATAGTTCTGACGGAAGGCCCTTGAGTAGGATTCGGCTCTGGCTGATTTTGAGCTGGAGGATCTTCTGAACGTTGACGGGGCCGCTGCTGCTGCTGGGATGGTCGTCTCGGGGTCCTCATAACATAATCCGTCAGACGACCATTTCTGATCATCTCCTCAATAGCATCCTTGAGCGCCCAGCAGTCCGAGGTATTGTGCTCAATGTCGTTATGGTAAGCGTAGAATTTATTCCTGTCTCTTCGCCCTTTAGAACCTTGAAGGGGAGCCGACCGCCCGAAATTTTTCCTGTTCTTCTTAGTCGCGTATATTCGGTCTTGGGTATCCGACAGGGCGTTGTATATGTTGTAGCGACCTTGATACCATGGTCGCTCCGGTCCTTGGTTACTTCCCGGTCTTCGCCAATCCCTGGCCTTCTTAGCAACCTGCTGATTTTCTCTTCGCCCTCTAGGGTTGCTTCCCCTGTTGCTCCTTTTCCTTCCATGACTGGAAGTATCAGCTCCGTCCCTTTGAGCACTGGTCTTCCTAGGATTGGTCACTTCTTCCCATCAGATTTCCTTCTCAGCTCGCTCATAGAATTCTCCCAGGTCTTTCACGGGGGATCTGTATATGCTCTTGTACAGTTTGCCATCTTTCCTTAGACCAGATGAGATGGCTGACAAAACCCCTTCATCTGTAGGGCTTTCTACGTTTGTCACCTCGCGCCTGAACCTGTTAATGTATTCTGTCAGAGGCTCACCTGGGCGTTGGCAGATGATGGAAAGGTGACATGGTGGTGCAAGTCGCCTCTTTAACGCCTTGTACTGGTTCAGGAACTTCTGCTAGCATTCCTTCCAGTTGTTGATGCTATGCGGGGGGAGGTTTCTAAACCATGTCCGCGGGATGTCCCCAAGAGTAGCCGGGAATACACTATATTTCATAAGCGGACTCGTCGTTTGGAGATCCATCTGGATATTGAAGGCGTCCAGATGATCGTAGGGGTCGGAGTTTCCTCTATATTGGGGGATGTTGAGGACTTTAAACCTTGGAGGGAGTGGCTCCAGCTCAATCTCGGAAGCGAATGGGGTCCTCTCCCCGACCTGGCCCCTTTGTTCCTGCACCATGGGCAGCGCTTCCAGCTGGCGGACTCTCTGGAGGAGTTCTGCAACCAATGTACCTCGCGTCTCCATTCCTCCAACAGCGGAATGCCTATCCCTCCTGCTCAAGGATCGGTCGTTCCTGGCCCCCTGCCCTCCAGCATTGCGTCTTGGCCCCACTCCTTCTACACAGACTAGGATTTGATCATGATTGCGTCCAGCCTGCTCCGGTAGGTGTTCGTCGCGGGCTCGTGGAAGTCGAGCACTAGAATGGACGCTGGAGGAATGGACAGACCCTTTTCGTTCAAACTCTTTGGCACCCCCTCTGTTCGCAACAGGGTCTTCTACATGTCTCATACGGGGGATATCTCTTCTTGGAACGGCCTGAGGGTTAATTTGAGGAGGCTAGGCTTAATTCCGGAACAAAGTCCTGACTTCACCGATAAACTCCATGACAGTATTCTCCAGCCTTTCCTGTCTTCACTGTAACGCCTGCATTGCCTCTACTCCTACATTATTAAGCGTAGGCTGACGAGTTGGAAGAGGTGGTATACCTTGAGCGTCTCCCGTCCTCGGCACATTAGACGTCCCTGCACCAGTATTGGATACTCCTCCGGTGGACATAGCTTGTTGATGGTGTGAAACTTCCTGGCGATTTTCTGTCGCATTAAAATCTCTAGGAATCCTCCCTCTAACCATGGCGAATGAAGAAATAGCTATGAATGCTAGCGGGTAAAAAGGTGAGCCCCTCCTTCTAGCGCCAAAAATGTTAACGTCGAAAATGGTTTCCTTAGTCAACGAGGTTGTTTTCGAGCCCAAGCTACAGTTTCGAACGGTCAATGGGAAGCATGTAAAGCAATGAGGATGAGATGGAGAGGTTAGAGGCGAGGAGAAGAAGACACAGAAAGTTTTTAGAGTGGTTCGGCCCAAAAAGATGTCTACGTCCACTGTACATTCTCTCACTATTTTAGCAGAGTAACGACCCTCAGAAATTGGATCCTTTTTACAGTGAAAATAGTCCCCTATTTATAGAGAAAGGGGACATGCTACAGTGAATCAGAATAAGACAAAAGCAAGCAGTTAACTACAGTTACAATGACAGACAGCATTTAATGCTCCAGAACCCCAATTAATGCGGCTGTCAGGGCATTAAATACTGTCGAAAACACATTAAATATGACCGAATCCATCGCATTCGAGGTCTGCCCAAGAGAGATTTCTGATGATTGGGTTGGATACGCCATGATGGGCTGTCGAGGCCAAGATCACAGCTTCTGGTGGATGGCGTGCATGGCACGTCTCGGAATTACAATCTGCATGGCGCTGTTGACTTCCGCTGACTCGAGACTTTCAGAAACGAGGCGGAGACGGATCTTCTGGCAGATTGAGCATTGAGTTGGGATGGAAAATAAGAAGATCTCTGAACAGTCTGTCTATCTGGAGAGTCGAGGAGGCGGATTATGAGTCAGTATGCCCACAGCTGGTCATGGTAGTGAGGCGGATGATATCATGAGTGAAGGAGTCGGTACGCGGCCACGCTCAGAGATTAGCGATCAACTCAGTCAGATCATCTTGGACGAGAAGGGCTTGTCGGACATCTCTGACGGACGACTCCTCTTGGGGACATCTCTGACGGACGGCTCCTCTTGGGGAATCTCTCGGTCGGGTAGGACCGACGAAGAGGCAGACGGCCGATCATGGCGGATAATCTGGCGAGCAGGTTTAGCATGTTATGGATGGCGGCCAGCGGTAAATCTGAAAGATGAAAGCTAACGGCCAGCGATAAGGACCCATTAGTCAGACCGAGCAAATAAAGTTGACGGAGAACACGGTGGTCTGAATGGCGGAGAAGATAGTGGTCACAGCCAGTTTTCAGAATAGGGCATCTGTGGTCAGAATCGGCGGTCAACCTGAGCGATAGCGATCAGCGGTCACGGCAAGCGCCCACTAATGGGCCCCTTCTCTAGGAGAATGGACTGGAGGGATGACGGATAATTGGGCTTCTGGGCCACTGGATCTGTACTGTAGATCCGTTTGGGTCAGATTATTCTGATCGCTATTTTATCCATAACATATCTAATTCTTGAAAAAAAGTTAGTGGGAGAGAACTTATATTGATTTATCTAGGATTGAAAATGTTACAGATACATGAATGACGAAAATTATAGTGGGGGATGGGACCTTGCTGAAGCAAATTAACAAATATAATAGAACAATGACAGAAACCATTGTTCGCAATTTTACGCAGCATATTCTTTCCGGGTTGGCGTACTGACATAGCAAGAATATAGTTCATAGGTATTGGAACATGTTTATTTGATAAGTTTGCATTTGTTTCTGCATGCACCTAGTGTGACAATTTAATTTAATTTTAATTTTTGAGAAGCTTAGTGGGACAATTTTAAATATAGCTACCATCGTTCTGTAACTGTTGGATGGTTTGTTTAGTTCGAAACTTAGTGTTCTACTTTTCTGGAAAACATGGGGACATCAAAGGAGTTAATTTGCGGGGTTGTTAAGCTTGCCGACCTTGGAATGGCTATACTTGTGAGTTTTGATTTCTTAAAAAGATATTTGCATGCGAAATACATGCTTGCTGTCTTTTATGCCTTGTTCGTGTTCAACTAGGGACAGAGCCAACAATGTTGATTTGTGGGTGCATAAGATAATGGGAAAGTAATTAGGTTTTGAAAATAGAAAAGGCAATTGTTTTAGGGACAAATATGTAAAAATATCCAACTTTTTCTTTTGCAAGCCACAGTGCTGGCCCGAATGTGGCTCCTCTACTGTGTGCAGTGTCTACTTACCAACATTTCTTTTTTACAAAAGAAATTGCTTACTTTTCTAATAGCTATTTTCATAATGCTTTGGCATTTGCTATCAGGGGAACTGAAAACTGGATGGCTCCAGAGTTACTTGCTTCCTGGTACATGAATATGTGAATTGTGATATCCTATCGCTTCGCCATGCTGATAGTATTGTCTTTGTTTCGGCTCATCAAGGGGAAAGCTAGCCCCGAGTTTGCACTTGCTGTTGATATCTGGAGTTTGGGTTGTACAGTAATTGAAATGTATACCGGGAAACCTCCTTGGAATGATCTTGAAAAAGTGATGATCTATTTCCTTAATGTTGCTTTGTTCATTTTGGGCAATCTGAAGTTGAGGCTACCCTGAAATCGATCCACCAAATGACATCTGACCTAGCAATATAGCCTGGTTGATTTGGTGAGAACCTTAATTGTTTAAGCTTCTTGTTATATATGTCTATACCCTTTCTTCATTTTTAACTGGTACGGACAAATTTGACTGATATGTAGTTTTGACCGATTGATCATCTTTACATGCAACTCTCATATTCAAAGTTTAGCTCTTTTTCGTTCTCTGCTTAACTGATAGTTAGCACATTCTCCTTTTCAAACTCTTTCATCTGTTGTCCTCATGCTTATGTAAAATATGATATTCTTGTCCCAGTTCATCAAGGTCATCTATTATCAACTTATATATGAACTACAGAAAGATTGCAGTGACGCGCAGTCAGGAGCATCCGCACTATTAGATGATTCATGGTTATCTGCTGATAGTTTTCTGCACCATCTTTGCAAGGCAATGATCTACGATTATATTATTATTTTTGTACATTTCTGTATTATTATGCTGAACAACTTGTTTGCAAGATTCTGTTTCCCTGCTGTTATCGATGTTACTCACCTTAAGTTTGCATTAAACGAATCTTTTCCATATTGAATGGCAATTCATTAACAGCGGATTGAACTTGCAGGATTTCTTTTCATTGGTGCAAGAAGCTCCTGTTGTTGATGGAGATCTTCTGTCATGGGTAAGTGAATCAAACTTGGCTTTCTATGTCAAGCTCCAATTGTTGCTTGTAATGATAGTCAATAATCGGTTCCTCTCATGTTGTTCTGTAGTAAACTGCCACAATCTGTTGTCTAGGAACTTGATGTGCCGTCCAAAATATTTCACAAATGATTAAACTAAAAAGATTATAGTGTGATGAGGTCTGTCTGTCTCTCCCTCTCTCTCATGCATACATGCAGAATTGGGCACGGACACAATCTAATTTGTTTCTCAACGTGAGCAGTATGCGCCTGTGGTCGAGATGTTGGATGATCCAAGTACTAATGAAGCTGCTTCAGCTTAGACATCACCACATAGTCTTCCCTGTGACCACTTCTGTGTCGGACAAACAGCTTACCGAAACAGCCAAATTTTCGCTTTCCCTTACGTTTTACGTCTGTAAATCTATTAGTTAAATGCGTACATGAAGTTCTACATAGTCTGATACGGCTTTACCTTCCACATTATCGTGTAAGGCAAATGTGCCACCACTAGTTTCGATACTTCACAAACTGTCATGTAATAGAGTCAGGCTAGTTGGCTGTGTCGCTGATGGAGGTGATAGTTTCAGAATTTCTGAGCAGTGTAGTCACTAATGACTGAATGTGATTTGAAGTTGTAATATTGGTAACGTGGATGAAATTTAACCCTTCAAACTTTTACTTATAAATTTAAAACATCATTTTTTAGAGTATCTCTTACTATGATCACTGTTAACTATCTTTAACTACAATAGTTAATGATACGACTTTTTATGGATTCTATATACTATTAATTATTTTATAAAAATTGAATCTCTCTCTCTAAATATAAAGAGCAATACAATGCTAAACAAATTCTTTATCTTATTATTTTAATATTTAATTTAAAATAAAATAATTTAAAAATCCGAACGAAAGTGTGTCTCTTATCGTTTTAATACTGATGCTTAGATAAAATATAGATAATCTCTAGAATTTTAGTATATTTGTAGATTTTCAGATTATATTATTTATAATATAAAAAAGTTGAAAACAATATATCTACCCATAAATCTTAATACTGATTTTTTCAAGCTTTTTCAACTGTGTTCCTTTATCATATCTTTTTTATTATGGAATTAAAAAAATAAAATAAAATAAAAAATCATTTTCATGTCTTAAGTTTGAAAAAAGTATTATATTTTTAATTATATTTAAAAAATACATCAAATTATCTCTAACGGACAAAAAATTATCAAATTAGTTTATTCTTTTTATCAATTAATGGTTAAATTTAATAAAAAAATATGAAAAGCCTAATTTATTCTTGGGTTCAGTTTAAACGGACAAAAAAAAACCGTTATCCGCCGTTTAAAACAATAACAAATGAAACATAATCACTTGAATGTCTTAAATACCTGGAGAAAAAAAAAAGTGCCAAAAAACTGATGGCCTGGAGGCGCTGTTCCCGCCTTACCCAGTATTTGATTCCACCACTTGTTACCACTTCCAGACGCCAGATTGTTGGTGGGGTTTCCTCAAATTTCCAAGGTGAGTTGCTTTTCTTTATTTTTCATTTTCACGTACTCTATGTGTTTGTCAAAAGACCTCACTGAATCTGTCAATGTGTTTTTTTTTTTTTTTCTATATATTGGGGCTCTGTTTTCGTGTTTTCTGCTTGTTTTGGATAAATGTAGCAATGGGTAGTTTAGAAAAACGTTGAAGATGAGAATGATTGATAGTTTCAACACGATTGGTTTGATTCATTTTTGTAGGATATTTGGTCGTCTAGTAGACATAGGAATAGTAAGTTTTGGATTATGTGTTAAGTGAGGTTTTCGTTGTTTTTTGTAGTTTTTGATATTGGTGGTTGAAAGATGGGAGTTTGATTGCAAATGGGTTGGTTTTGTAGTGTCAAGAAGGTGGTATGCTCGTGGTGGGGGGCACAAAGGTTATGATCTCTTTGGTGGTGGAAAACCGGGGGGTGAGGAGTTTAGAAAAGCTTGGAAGAAAGAGATGGATGAGGATGAATGTTTGTGGACGGGGAGTGAAGATGAGAGCGATTCTGAGAAGCGGGAGAGTTGTCTCAAGAGGGAGATTAGGAAAGTGAGGCAGCAGGCGAAGGAGCATTCGGATTTGATTGATGCTGATGACAGTGATGAGTTACGTAGTGTGTGGTCGGGAAGTGATGAGGAGAAGACTCTGTGGACTGGTAGTGAAGGTGATGACGATGATGATATACCGACAGAACCATACCCAAATGAAGCTAGTGATAAGTATATTGATAAGTTGTTTGAGTTTGAGGAGAAGCCTAAGTATCGAACGATGGCTGAGGTTTTTAAAGATGAGAATGAACCTGAGGAGTTGTCCCCCGGAAAGCAAGCTAGGAAGCTTGCGGTTGAGAATGCCTTGAAGAAGCTCAAGAAAGGGCCCGATGGGCGTTACATTAATGTGTGGGAAGTCATGAGTGATATAGACATTCTAATAGGAGCATTTGAAAATATTGTCTCAGGACCAGAGTATGAGGAACTTAGACAGGGCGGGCCCAAGAGATTGAATATGCAGTTTTTCAAGGACATACAAGCACGTATGAGAGATCCGAATTATAAGTTCTCACCTGAATTGAAGTTGAAACCGAAGAGTAGTTTGGTTCCACGAAAGAAATGGCAGAAAGCCGAATCCAGACGAAGGAAAGCACGAAAGCGATAAGTTGTTAGTCCTGTATTACATCTAAATTCTTCTATTATATCTTTTTTATATAAACTAAAACCAAGTTACCTGTGTATTCCATTTCATTCTTCTCCGTTTGATGTATGTCTAAGTTCATATATGTCATTTTTGTTCAAAATATTAACATTCAACGATATTCTTATACAAGCTAGACGTAAATGAGTCAAGACTGTTGAGCCCTGTTGAATTTCTTGTATACATATTTCCTAGAGCTTCTTATTTTGATAGGGATCAAATGCAAATTAACTGAAAGCATAATCTTATAGAAACATTTGACTTCTTAAACTAAACAAATAAATCATGTCCTACTAAGATTTCTATCATTAGCTTGTAGTCCTCTTCGTTGCTCTTCATGGCTCGACTGCACAACTATTTCTTCCTGCTCAATAGAAAGCATATGGTGCAGAACCAAAGCTGACATCTTTATAGGTAGGAGTTAGGGGTTGATGAGTGTAATTGTGATTAACCATCATATTGTACATGGGTTGTGTCATCTTTGTTGATGGATGGTTGTAGATCATCATGGGTGGTGAGTGTTCATATATAGGAGTTGGTTTTCCAGCATAAATATCTTGAAACCCACCATATCCACGGCCTCCTAAACCAGCAAAATCTGTACCATTGCCAGGAAAACCTGCATGAACCCTTGTGGCTCTCTTATCATATTCTTCCATGGAAAGTCTGTGTTCATGTTCTCCATCATATGCATTTCCCATCAAAGCCTCATCAATCTCACCTCTCATAGTTTCCATTCCCATATTTTGGTTCAGATAGTTTTCGAGATGCCAATGATCCTGTTGTACATCATTGCCCTGGAAGAAAGGTAACATCTGCTGAGTTTTGAAACGATCGATCCCGTCGATTCTGTTCTGGTCATCTCTGATGAAACTAGCTTGTCCTCCTTGGGTAAGTCTCTCATCGGAACTTGGAGACCAAACCTCTGCATGTTTACCTGATTTGGCCAACCTTTTTATCAGTATTGCAGAGTCTACACTGCCTGAAACCACCACCATTTGCTCTTCTGCATTTATGTTGACTGAGTAAACACCTGAATTCGAAATTAAAAAAAAAAACGAGTTGATTTGCATAGAATTTGATACCAAACTTACTACTGTACAATCGTTGTAGATAATCTCATTTTTGTTACTTGTATTTAATAGTTGTTTAATGTGTTCATATAAAAACTCACATGCTGATACATTTAAAAAATGTTGAGTCTTGAGACAAAAAGAAAATTAAGAATACAAGAGGTGATAGTGCCTTCAATTTTCTGGAGAAGTTTCTTCACTTTCTTCTGGCATCCTTGACAGTGCATGTGAACTTTGAGAACACAAGTCTGTAAGAGAAAAATGTTCCACAAAATCAATCACATATAAGAAGCAAATTTCATGGCAATCAAAGCACTTTTTAAGAGTGAAAAACAATAACCATAAAACACTGGCACTGCAGAAAAAATGCTAAAAGCAAATGATTACTTGAATGTTGAGGAACCCAATTCCATTTCTTGACATTTTTTGAAGTTTAAACTCTGTTGTGGTTATCGTTGTTGTCTGAAACGCGCTATTTTGATTACTTATAAGAGCCAACTTGTGAAGTGAAAAAAGTGCTTCAACTAATACAGATTTCTGACACAGATTCTGTGTACAGAAACCAAACAAATTCTGTGATTTGACGTGCAGATTTCAGATTGTTTTAGCATCCAAGTCGCATGTGGGTAACAGAAAAATGTCCTTACAATGCTCAAAGTCACAAAGAAATGGTGCACTCTCTGGCTTTAACATGAAAATTTTAGTGTGAAAATCTTATATGAATAGTCGATTAATAAGATATATGCTTAATTGAATATCTGCAATCTCGTTGCGTGTCATTTTCTGAGTAGTAATTTCATGTGAAAAGAAAGACAGGGGTTGTAGCATTTGCTTGTGACTTCAGTCAGTGCAGGTACTATTTCTGTTGCACACACATGCTACTGGGATGCAGTGAAAATGAGAGATTAAAATTTGGTTGTTTCTCTATCATCTATAATCTTATATTTATGGGACAATAAAAGGGACTGAAATAGTATCAAGAAATAAGAAACTACTTCATTCATTATTTGAAAAGTAAAAATTTTAATGCAATGATCGAATTTAAAGTTGGAGAAAATATAATGGTTTGGGGCCAGTTCTAAATTTTGAAGGCCCGACCTTTTTCTTTAACATGCAAATGTTAGCATAAATTGCAATAAAAAGCTGACACCCCACCAACTTTCTATTTAACTCAAATATTCTCTCATCATTAAGTCTACACTGTGACACTGCTTCTTCCTTTGTATCGTTTTTTGAAACCGTGACACTGCTTCTTCCGCGCAATTACCAACAGCATGGAGAAGGCCAATGGCTAATTATTTAATTGATTTCATTATTTTTTGTTTTTTCCAAAAGACAAAAAAAAAAACAAATATAATCTCTCTCTCTTTCCTCTTCTTTATCCCTACTTGACATAAAACCTTCTATGACATGTTTAGTTGGTATATTATGCTAATGATTGTGTGACATTCCAATAATAATAACACGATACAAGATATATATATTTTTTCATAAATATTTTTCTTTATTTATAAGAAAATTTTCATTAAAAAAATTACGTTATATGTCATGTTATTATTAGAATGTCATATTAATATTAATTTTTTATTGTAAGAGAACTAACACATATCACGTTATTATTGAAAGGTTATATCGATATCAGCATGATACGCTAATTAAGCGTCTTATACAAGATTTTGTCGTGTTTGTCCATCCATTTACAAACCATGATAATGCGAAAGCATCCATTATTGATCCATGTGAAAGGCGCAGGCCAATGGCTGGTCCAACAAAGTTGAAAATGCTAATTTGGATGGTAATGCCATTAGTAGAACTCTTTTTAGGCTAAAGTAATTAGGTTGGTTTTGATAGGTTCCATATACAGAATTTTTAACTTTTACCATGCACACAGAAATATTCACGAGATAATGCTACCCTGTAGGCCTGTACAATCAGTAAGGAGAGCCTATAATCCAGCACTCCAGTTAAAAGAGGATTCATCACAAGTCTCTCTCACTTTTTGCGCAAAAACATGCTTATTAAACCTGTAGATTATATCAAGACCACAGTTACATTATTATTGTCATGCTAGAGACTTGAAAACTTTGAAGTGCTCCAATTACCTAGGCTTCCTTTGACCATTTCAAAAAAGTGAGATAAAGGAAGAGAGAGAAAGTGAGAGCTAGACCTTTTTTTTCATGGAGAAGAAAGATGAGGCCTTTTCAACTGATGATGATGAGCCTAAACTCAACTACAGAGGATGGAAAGCCATGCCTTATGTTATTGGTACATGCAACAGTACACTCATGTTTGTAGACATCGTTCATGCATGTCTTTTTTTGTTTTTTTGGTTCAAGTGCTTGAATACATGTCAAAAATGCAGGAAACGAAACTTTTGAGAGGCTGGGGACAACTGGTGCCGGATCAAACCTGTTGGTGTATTTCACTACTGTCTTCAACATGAAAAGCATCACAGCCACAACTTTTGTTAACGTCTTCAATGGCACCACCAACTTTGCTGCTTTGCCAGGAGCATTCTGCTCTGATACTTACTTTGGCCGATATAAGACGTTGGGATTCACTTCTGTCGCCACTTTTCTGGTACTAAAATAACTGACAACCCTTGATGTGCATTAGCATATACAGGGTTACAAATCTTTACTATCAACTTTCTTTTTGTTTTGTTAATTAAAATTTCTTGTACAGGGACTGCTTGTGCTTACTCTGACAGCAGGAGTATCAAAACTGCATCCACCCCATTGTGCATCACAAGACACTGAGACCTGTCCAGGACCAACACCATGGCAAATGACGTTCCTGTTAAGTGGACTAGGATTGCTTGTAATAGGGGCTGCAGGCATTAGATCATGTAACTTGGCATTTGGTGCTGACCAGTTCAATTCTAAAACTGAATCTGGCAAGACAGGAATCAACAGCTTCTTCAACTTCACGTTTGCCATGATGGTATCTTTAACCATCATCGTGTACGTTCAATCAAATGTCAGCTGGACTTGGGGGCTGGCAATTCCTGCTATCATGATGTTCTTTTCATGTGCAACCTTCTTCTGGGGAACAAAACTTTATGTGATTGTGAAACCAAATGGTAGTCCTTTTACTAGTATGATTCAGGTTGTAGCTGCTGCAATCAAGAAAAGGAAACTAGGATTACCTGAGCAACCTTGGCTCTCTCTCTATAACCATATTCCAAAAGGTTCCATCAACTCCAAGCTATCATATACAGACCAGTTCAGGTAACTAGTCACTTCTTGACTACTTCTCAGTTCTCATCTAGCTTCCATTTAATGTAGGGTTATTATTATTTTACCCCCTGAAATTGAAACTAATATCAAACCATCACTGGTTTTGAAAATAATAGCTAAAATGATCCAACAGTTAATTAATACAGTGAATTTATCGATCAACTAACAGATCTGTCAATTTAGAGGGCAAAAAGGTAAATGTAGGTTGACATTATCAATGGATTCCAACTGTTTTCCAATATATAATTTGTTAATTAAAAGAAAAAATAAAAATAAATTAAGAACCATCCCAAATATGCCACGTGTGTGGTGGTTCCCATCTATCCCTGGTCCTCTCTGCCATTACGCTCTCTACCCTGCCTCTCCATCATCCCTGTCTCTTCCGTCCATTCCTCTTTGCCATTACGCTCTCTACAAACCAAAATCCTCCCGACCGACTCTCTACAAACCAAAACTCATCTCAATTTTTTCTTCTCAGTTGTCAGTCTCTCACACCATGCTGCTGTTGCTCTCGGTTTCTACAACTCAATTTCTTCTACTCAACCGTCAATCTCAGTGGTGTTCTCCTGCTGCTCAGCTGTTTATCTTGGTGCTGTTCTGCGGCGGTGTTCTACTTCAATCCTCAGCCGTCAATCTTTTACATTGGCGGTGTTCTGATGTTGCTTTCGATGGCGGGTAGCGGTGTTCTTCATCATGGGCTCTCGATGGCATCTTCATCATGTGCTCTCGGTGGCGACGGAGGCAATGTTCTACTGCTACTCCTCTTCAGATCTGCGAGCTCTATACTCCGACGCCGTCTCTATCTCCAAATCTTCATATTGTTTTTTTTTATCATTTGCTTTCGATGGCGACGGAGGCAGTAGAAGGCAGTGTTCTACTGCTGCTCCTCTCCAGATCTTCAAGCTCCATAAGCCGACGCTGTTTCTATCTCCAGAGGCGGTGTTCCTTCGGTGGCGACGGAGGCAGTGTTCTACTGCTGCTCCTCTCCAGATCTTCAAGCTTCATATGTCGATGCCGTTTCTATCTCCAGAGGCAGTGTTTTTACTGTTTTTTTTGTTAATTTTTTCGATTATTTGTTTTTTTTTTTCCATTGTTTTTGATTCATGTAGTAATATTTGAGATTTATTTTGATAACATGATGAAGTAGATTATTATGAGTTTTGGTTGGTTTAATTGAGGTGAGTTTTGGATTAAAAGGTTTGCTGGTTTGAACTGGTTGTGGTTGAAGAAAAAATTTTGTTGGTTTTACTTATTTTAATTTCATTATGATTGAATTTAAATAAGAATTCAAATCAGATTTATGTTGGTGAAGAATATGGGTTTGGTTTGAATAAAAGAAAACGAATCATTTTATTTTTTATTTTTAATAATTTGATTTTTTTAATTATTAATTAATTAATTATTTTAATTTTAATGTATTATTTTTTAATTTTTTTCAAATATATATCCACCATCCATCCTGGGGTGGATGGTAGAGATCTAATGAAAGTTTTTTTATTTTTAATTTTTAAAATTAATATATTTAATTTTTAAAATTATTTTCAAATGAGATCTATTATAAATTTTTTTATTTAATTTTTAGTTAATAATAAATATTATTTCAATTATTTAAAATTATAATTTATTTTTATAATTTTATATAAATTTAATTTTTTTCTAATTTTTTATATTTTTTTTTGTTATGAAAGGGTAGTTAGTTGATTGATTAATTTATTTTATTTTTTTATTTTTTTATATAATATGAGTATTTTGGTCTTTTAATGTTTTTGTCACAAAACCACTATAAATTTGGATGGAAACAGCTTTTGGTGGACGGTAGGGGATTTTTTGGCTAATATTTTAAAAGGTTAGGGTAAAATGATATTATTTTTCGTTTCAGGAGGTTTTTTAGATTTTTCCCTTTAATGTAAAAAGTTGTTCATAAGCTACTTTTCTTTTTGTCTTTCTTTTTTTAAAGTGTAATATCATAATCCAATTTGCTGACTAGAATATAGAAAAGTTTATCACTCAAATCAACCTTTTAGCGTGTTTAGTTTGAAAATAATCTACGTAATCATCAAATAAAGGAAGATATATATATATAATATTAGAGCTTCTGATTTTTCTTTTTGAGCTGTTTATTTTGTTTCAGATGAACAATAATGACCTGTAGAAAGTAGACAGCGTAAAAACGGTAGATTTGTGCATTGAGAAGTGAGAAATTTAATAATAAACTATAATTATGTAATGAAACTAATAATACCTTTATAGGGAGAGATACTGAATTATTATTGAATCACCTTTTTTTTTTTTTTTTTTTTTTTTATCAAAACAAATAATTATAACATGTCAATGATGTTGTCAGGTTTCTTAGCAAAGCTTCAATCATAGCCCCAGAAGACCAAATGAACTCGGATGGATCACCTGTAGATCCATGGAGACTTTGTAGTATGCAGAAAGTGGAGGAATTAAAATGCTTGATAAGAGTGATGCCTGTATGGATAGCACTAGTTGTTTTCTTTATTACAATAATCCAACAGCAGACCTATGTGGTATTCCAAGCCCTCCAATCTGATAGACGCTTAGGCAATACCAGTTTTAAAATCCCAGCTGCTTCTTATACCGTCTTCATCATGGTTGCCATCATTATTTGGATACCCGTCTATGATAGGATCCTTGTTCCTTGGCTCCAAAAGCTGACAAAAAAGGAAGGTGGGATCACAATCCTTCAAAGGTTGGGTGTGGGGTTGGTACTTTCTGTGATCACTATGCTTCTATCTGCTATAGTTGAACGGAAGAGAAGAGCCTTGGCAATCACCAATCCAATAGGTGTAGATGACAAAAGAGGTGATATATCTTCTCTGTCAGGATTCTGGCTAATACCTCAGCTTACACTAATGGGACTTGCTGATGGATTTACTGTTCTTGGCCAAATTGAATTTTACTACCAGCAATTTCCTGAGAACCTGAGAAGTCTAGCTGGATCTTTGACATATGTTGGTATTGCATCATCAAATTACTTGAGCAGTTTGTTGATATCAATTGTTCATAAAGTGACAGAAGGGGCTGGTGCAAAACAGTGGTTGCCTGAAGATCTTAACAAGGGGAGATTGGACTACTTCTATTACTTAGTTGCTGCTTTGGGGATCATCAATTTTGGTTATTTTCTGTTGTGTGCAAAGTGGTACAAGTACAAAGGAACTGGCGGTAATGCCCCTGAAGTTGGCATGGAGAATCTGCAGTGTGGACAAGCTAGTGGAGGGTAAAATAATTAATCCCTTTTCAGCTGTTTTACGATTCTAATAACTTATGCATCTAATAATTTATGTTCTCTCTATTAACAGCTTTGCCTTGATCTAGTTGTTTACATTGCTATTATATGTTTTTGCTTGCAGGGAACGGGAGATCATATGACAGCATTTCTACTCGGATGAAGTAATGTAATACCTCTTTCGTTTTCGTAAAATTTAATCAAACTCCTGGCTAACTTCAATGAATGATGTTGTATTTCTCATCACATGCATGCTCTCTTTCTGTTGTCCAGAAATATCCTGACAGACTTGATATGGCAGCAGAGCTTGCGATATCAACATTGCAAGTATTACTTTTGTATAATATATAAATATGTGCATATATATGTTCATGATAATCTCATTTGTTCATCTTTTTTGTCCCGTATCAACTTTAAGTTTTAAATACTATATCTGAATCATTTTCTATTAGATTAAGGTTTTAGGTCTAATTGTGACTAACCATTTTTACTGTTTTTGATGATTGTCTGATTTTTACAAACAATTTCAGGCAGTTCTACAGAGGACATTGAATGACTACCGAAGTGCCGGATTTGATCCCCCAGTCAAGTAGTTTGGAAA
Source organism: Dimocarpus longan (assembly GCA_022984855.1). Lineage (NCBI taxonomy): Eukaryota > Viridiplantae > Streptophyta > Magnoliopsida > Sapindales > Sapindaceae > Dimocarpus > Dimocarpus longan. The sequence goes on from CM041021.1 coordinate 2,889,318, forward strand.
TTCGATTGATATAGAGCTTCGGAAATGTGAAATTCAAAGCTGAAAAATACAACTGAATGGGTGACATATTTAATAGTATTTGCATGTAATTATTAATTTCCATAGACTTAGTTAATTAAAAGAAATGTTATCTCATTCTCTTGTTTTCATGTAGTGAAAACAAAAAAAGGGTTTACCACTGAATGTGTTGATTATCGGTACCAACCACACCAATCAACGTATGCACAAGAGTTTTGCATTATCCAACCACCAGTCTTGATGATGACTTCAATTTGCAACAAGAGTTTATGCACCTAACGGTGTGGTTCACCACTGAATGCGTGTTGATTATTGGTACATCAAAACCTACCATTGTAGATGAGTAGGGCAAAATGACAGACACATCAAATTAATTAAATAATTCCACGAAAAATCTCATTTTCTAGGTATTTTAATGTCTTATAGAACGGGACAAATATATTACATTTAGACAAGACCTCACAACAACAAATAATCCTAATTTAGAAATGTTCTGAATTAATTTTAAATATTTTGGATTACATTTAATCTCTACATTTATATTTTGACACATTCTTGGTACTAAAGTAAATATCTTACTGTACTATAAATGAATTTTCGACTTGCACTTGGTCTTTAATATCGATCGATCTTAACAAACCTCTATATAATCGATATAAATTGATTTTAGATTATTTTGTAGTTGTACGTAAAAGCAATTATAATGATTTTTTTTTTTTTTCAGTAAATGCTCCATATCATTGATGGTGGTATGTAACCAAATCTGAAGATAGTGTATTGTATTGATTGAATTTGATGGTCCACTGCCTATTGCTTGATCTATGGTCCAATGCCTAGAGGTATTAGACTGCAGGGTACTTGTATGATATGAGTATAATGTGTTATGTTGTACGGTAAAAAAGGTTGATGGAAAGCTAAAGTAAACTAGTGATACATTTTCTACATTACTGAAGCTATAAGTCATTTTCTAATTTTTAAATTTATAATATTTTAATATATAAATATATATATATATATATTAAAGATCAAAGTGTCATTGTATCAATAGCTAGTTTTGCTTTTGACATTTGGCATGACTTATATATTACTACCCTTTCATTTTTAATTATGTTCGTGTATTTTATTATTTACTTTTGACCATGTATAATTGATATGTATAATCACATTTAAAATGAAATATAACATTTTTATTTAGTATCTTTTTTCAATACTTATCAAGATTACTACTCTAAATTGAAAATCACAATGCTATATCTAGTTTTTTATGAGTTATAACTTTAGATTTCGTAAAAGTTATAAATTTGTGCCTTTTAAAACTAAAATTATTAATTTCAACATTACAAACGGAATTTTCAACTTTAGAAGAAGCATATACAAATTATAGTAATTTCTTAATTAAAAACAACTGACATGGAGTATGAGTACCATTGTTGTGCAAAATTGCAAGTGGACGAGCCGAACAAGTAATAAAGTGATGAGAAAAGTATCGTCCCACGAAAATTGTTGTTAATTAATGCCCAAAATTAAAATAACTCAACTTTTATTTGGTAGATGAAATTTGAGTAAATGAGTTGCAAACTATGAGTAAATTTAATTGCAATTGTAAATAAATGAAAATTAATTCAATGAATAAAAACTCTAAGATTATGATTTCACCATAACTAATCTGTTCCTCCCATTTGTTCTTTTTGACAAAAATTAACTATTTAGTTGCTAGTTGAGATTCCCTGAATTATTCACATAGCCCCTTCCGAGGTATAAAGAAAATACCCTATAAAGATTAACTGCTATGTTCCCATGCAAATCAAAACATTAAAGGATTCATTAAGATTATTGGATCTCTTTTATAGACTACACAAACCATGCAGGTATATTCCTATCCTACATGTAATTTATGACATTAAATACGATGAATTAGACACATAAATCAGCTTCCGCTATCATTATGATTAACAATTCAACTAAATAGTGGCCAATTATTTAGAAGCATTAAGAACAATATTAAATGCATCAACCAAGATAGAAAATCATTAATTGAATTGAACAAAGGTTTGGAGCATCAAAGTTAGGCTACATCATAACCTTAGAAAACAAATTTACTCCATAATAGAATTTACAAAAACTAGAAGATTAAACATAATAAGAGATAGGAAAACTTAGTGGATTGAAGCTTCACCGTAGAATTTCTTCCTCTGCTTTGCTCCTCCTCTCCAAGCTCTCTCTCTCTTTCTCTAAACTACTTATTGTTTTGGTTTGTGATGGAATGCTTGGAATGGTGATTCTAAGGTCTATTTATAGGCCAAGTTCACCTCCAATTACATCATCGATTGCATCATCGTTTCCTAATTTTCCACCATTTTGCATCATCGCTTGCATCATCATTCACCTACCTTATTCAAAGTCAACTTTCATATTGCATCATTGCTTGCATCATCATTCACCTACCTCAGTCAAAGTCAACTTCTATTACATCATTCCTTACATCATAATTTTGATTACATCATTTCTTACATCAACATGACATAATATTTATTTCTAGAATACTCTATTTTTAAACCGCGATAATTTCTTTATGCGATCTTCGAATCGAGTAATTCTTGAGTCGATTATCGGCTATTATCGGCCTATCGAATATGAGTCGATCATAAAAATGAATAGTTTAATTAGATTGAAAATATTCATCTTGAGAACTAATTACAAATTCCAAAAATGTTAACTAGCTGTCGGAAAGCTATTTACAAAGAATAAGCCGAAGAAACAAACCGCATTGGAGGAGGAGTTAATATTATTATAATATGTAATTAAAGAATAAAAAATGTAGATTACTTAAGCAAAGAATGTATAGTGAGAACCAAAAATCGGGACTAGCAGGAATAATGATGATACACATAACAATGGCATGATGTCTCCGTTCCAAGAAACAAATAGTTTGAGTGGGGGTAGCAGCAGAGGTTGGAGAAAATCTTCTATTTGACGTTGAATTGATATTAGTGTATTTTTTAATAGTAACACGTAAGATGATAATTTTCTTTCATAAAAATTTAAAGGCGGTGTCACTCATTCAAAACTTGTTATTATAAAAAAGGGCACTCAATCAAAACTTTGATCTCTACAAATTGGGTATGACTAATGAGTAACAGCGGCAGAAATGAATTCAAAAACTTGTAAGCTGGTGTATAAATGAATGAAAAAGTCAAGTAAGCAGTGAAGACTGAAGTCTCGAGGAAGTGAGAAAAGCAAAAATAGGTTTCGTCTGAATGGACGTGTAGCGACTTGCGAGGAAGGAGAGTCAAAGTCAAACCCATCAGACCTTTTCCAACAAGTTAAGTTTCACCTTCTCTATTTTCTACGCGTCACACTCAAACTCTCTATAAACATTTTACTCTATTTTTTATTTTCTTTGGGTCTTAATTCTTAGCAAATTAATAAATAATTATAATTTTTAATTCATTTTCAATTTTTAACGTGCATTGTTGATTAAAATGTCAACTGATATAGTTGATTAAAGCGTCAGTTATCCTTCGTTTCAAAGGTAGGGTTCGACGCTAATTTTTTATCAATTTCATCCTTCCTCCTTCACCTTAAAACCTAAATAATAATAATAATAATAATGTACATTATAGAAGTGTACGTTCATATTTTTATTTCCTTATATGCCCTCCCGCCCACCATGTGTATGTTGTTGATGCTTGTTAAGTAGATGACATTTAAATTTTGCCGTTCACCATGCAGAAAATGCGCAAATTTAATACTAATTCTTTTTGTTGTATCGTTTGGAGGTGCAGGGTAGCTCAATAAACTCTACGGTTCTGCACTCATCACAAATGAGATACATCATAAAGTGAAATTAGGCCGTGAACAGAGTGTATCTACCTTCAAATGATGCCTGAGCATAATAGTACACTTGAACTAGGGAGTGTGATTTAAATGTAATTAATGTTCCTTTGACCAAAGGTAAATGTTGAGCGTACCGAGGCACATCATCATACTAAAGCATATGTTTCATATGCCATTGTGAGTCTCCACAATCATAAAAAATTCAAAATGATGGAGTTGAATTCCCATAAAAAACGTTTTATAAGTTTTAGTGGATAATTTTTCTCTCATTGTGTGAGTAGTTGTTTCCCAATTATAGGATTGGATATCTAAACTAGGAGTGGGATGATTTTTCTTTCACTTGGATATTTTCTGACAACTTTCTCTCACTTAGATGTTGCAAATAATCAAAAAATTATTATAAACATGAAACATCTAATATTAACATAAATTAATTGCAATAAAAAGCTATGACACTGATGAGAACCTTTGTAGATCGGTGAGGGTCAAAAATGAGTCAATGGTGGATTAATTTAAGAATTGGTCTAATCTAGGAATTAGTTTAATTAAGAACTATTTTAGATTATTTTTTATTTTATTTCTTTTAATTAAATTAGAATTATTTCTATTTAGGATTTGATATTCTTTCCTTTTGGATTTGAGATTATTTCCTTTTAGGATTTAATATTTTCATTTTAGGATTTGATATTATTTTCTTTTGGATTTATATATTATTTCCATTAGATTTTCTTTAATTATTCGATCCTTTTACATTTAGATATTATTTCCATTTAGATTTTCTTTAATTATTTGATACTATTTCCTATATTGTATTAATTTTATTTAGGAAAGCTTTAATCCTTAAGAAATGATAAGATTATAAATAGACACGAGACTTTAGAGTTTATTTTATGTCTTTGGCTCTAGAGAATTAATAAAACCCTATAGATTTATTAGTAATTTATTTTTGTTTTTCGGCTTTTCTTAGGGTTGTCTTCAATCATGACTTGAAAGACCTCCCATAGATTTTTTTAGTGAATGACTTTCGTATAATTTTATGGACTTTTACTTACTTTACAAATTCATGAAAAACTCTTATAGATTTTTATGAACTCTTTTTAAAATACTTTTATTAACTTTGATAGATTTTTATAAGAAATTATAAAAATTTTCATAAACTTTCATAGATTTTTATAGACTTCCATATATTTTTATAGACTAAACTTTCACTAATTTATAATGTAATATACACTTTACAAGTTAATAAAACTATATATATCATCTCAATAATGATGAGAAAGCATGACACATAAAATAAAAGTAAAGTCACCTCAATTACATAAATTGATAACCAAAACATAAGTATTTTAAGCATTTTATTATTCATTTTATGTCGTTTATGAAAAATAAAATCTCTAATATTTATTATTATCAATAATCTCAATATTCCTCCACATATCAGTAGCTATAATAGCCTCTCATTCATTAGAATACTCTCTTCGTTATTCTTAGGTCTCAATATATGAGTTAAAATCGTCTATTTTATTAACTAATAATGATGAAAATGATGAAGATTCATAAATATTGATAGATTTTTATTTATTTTTAAAATAAAAATATATTCCTTTGACAATCTCGTACAAATTATACACTTTATAAATTATATTTCTCATCACATTGAAAAAATATTTTTTTGACATAGTATAAATAAACCGGTGAAAAACAACTATTAAAATTAATATTTTACAAAATTCAAGCTGATTGATTTTGTTATATTTTACAAATATAAAAATTGATTATCATACTAATCAAATTAACTAATCAAAAATAAAAGTTCAAGAAATTCTCCAACAAGTATGTAATTAGAATAAAAGTTGAAAAAAAAATATCACATATACAGATGTAATTAAACAATCAAATTTAAAAATTTAATTTGTTTTAATAAACCACTAGCTAAAAATCTCCAAATATTGATTTTTTTCCTTTTTATTTGAAATAGTAGTTTTTCCTCTTACTTTTGAGTATAATAAAAAAAAAAATTCTATTAATTAATATCATATTTATGAGTTCTATTTTCATTATTTGTACACAAGAAATGCTAAATCATTAGCATGCGATACAATCCTTAATAATAGTTGTACTATTTATCATAAAAATAATGAAATGATTTTAATAAATATCCATCTAAACTTTTTTTTTTTTTTGTGGCATTGTGTATACATAAGTATAAATTATAAGAAGTTTCCCCTTCTTTAATTTATTTTGCCGAGATCTAACTTCTCAATTTTGATTCAAACTTGAAATTTTCTACAAAATAGTAAATTGATGTCATTTGAAAAAAAAAAAATGAGGGGGATGGGGGTGCTAATAAGATTCAAAAACTAACAATTTGAACATAGAAAAAAATGTATTGACCATTATATTCACAATTAAATAGGAGTGAAAAAATATATATAGTAATTCTACCATCAGTGCTTTATAATTTTAAAAGATTAGGATGAATCAATCAAATTCATCAATTGTATTTGAATTAAATATGAGAGAAAATTTATTTTATGAAGGATAATATAATAGGTGAATTTTATTGGTGTTGGTCTTTATTTTTTAAAGTTAGGACATCCTAATTATAAAAGCCTTATATATATATACATATAGTGATTCTATCATTAGTATCTCATAACATTTAAAAGTTAAGACGAACCAATCAAATCCATCTATTATATTGAAATTAAATAGGAGAGAGAATTTGTTTTAAGAGCGAGAATATAATAAATGAGTTTGATTGGTTCGTCATAACTATTAAAATTATGAGATACTGATGATAGAATGACTCTACATATATATATATACACAATGCTTTTAAAATGAGAACTCTTTTACTTTAAAAAATAAACACCAATCAATTAAATTTAACTATTGCATTTAAATTAAATAGGAGAGAAAATTTATTTTAAAAAAGAGAATATAATGAATAAATTTAATTTATTAGTTCTTACTTTTTAAACTAAAGAAATTCTCATTTTAAAAGCATTATATATATATATATATATGTATACACATATGTGTGTGTGAGTGTGTTTTTTTTAAAATCAGCGAAATGTTATTGTTTATAGCTATCACTGAGTTTAGAGAGATTATTATAAATGAAATAAATGTAAAAAAGATTTTGAGGTTTGTTTTTTATAACCAACAACAAAAAAGTTTGCAAAAGTCTACAAAAGTATTTAAAGGGAGTGTAAGAGAATTTATAGAGTTCGATTATTATAAATTTAACATAAAAGTCTACCAAAGTTATTAAAATTTTAAATTTCATAAAAATCATTGATATTTTAAATACCTCATAACTTTTATAAACTCTTAAAAAATCTTAGTTAAATACTTCATAACTATTATAAACTTTTTAAAAATTGTTAAAAGTCTATAATGAATATCACATAACTAAAGACTATGTTTGAAACATAAGATTTGAGGTGGATTTAATATTCAAAATATCATAAACTTTCAAATTTTATGTTTGAAGGGCTATGCGTGGGATCCCAAACCCAATCTCAAACTTTCTCAAATTGTCATCTCATGAGAATGCTTATTCCCAACCAAAATGATAGGATTTTATCAGTTTAAGAATGAGCATTCTATCTTCAATTTTTTTTTTTTTTTCCAAAATTTTTAAAGTATTATTTAAAAATAAATTTTAAGTATATTATAAAATATTTAAATTAATATTATTTTAACCCAATCCTAACCTACACTAAACATCTCCACTTTTTTGTTTTAATAAAATCTTTTAAAGAAATTTTTAAAAATAAATTTTAAGCATAAATCATTTTCTACAGTAATGAAGCTATAAGTCATTTTCTAATTTTTAAATTTATAATATTTTAATATAAATAAATATATATATATATATATATATATATTAAAGATCAAAGTGTCAATGTATTAATAGCTAGTTTTGCTTTTGACATTTGACATGACTTATATATTACTACCCTTTCATTTTAATTATGTTCGTGTGTTTTATTATTTACTTTTGACCATATATAATTAATATGTATAATCACATTTAAAATGAAATATAACATTTTTATTGTTAGAAAAAATAATGTTTGAATGGAAATAAGTCTCACATTGGAAAAATAGAATGAGAATTGTTTATTTATAAAGTGGTAGCTTTGAAGACTTAAAGAATTAACAAAATAAATGATAAAACTTAGACTTAAATTGGATGTAGCTTTGATTCATAAATAAATCAAAGAGGGGCATTGGTCTTTTATTTAAAGAGTCATCTTATATCACAATTAATTTTTTAATTTGATTCACTATCATTTGAATTTTATGTTTGAATTTGAAAAAAATAAAATTTGAATTTTAACGGAACAAAAACCTGTTAAAGACAACAGTTATGTCCATTGATACAGATGTGTTCTTTTGAATAGACACAATTTCTTTTATAAATATCAATCCCGAATTTAGTTAAAAATACATTTTAATTTTTCCTTTCTTCTTCTTCTGTTCCTAGATATTATAAATTCAAGTTTGTTAGAATCTGTTTCAAGTGCTGCGAATTCAGATTATTGACAGTCGAATCCTGGGAAGACAAATACCAACAGACCTTCAAAGCACAGAGAAGGGGTACCAAATTTCTGTCTTAAGACATTGCATTGAATTTGCAAACTTCTGTCATCCGGTTCTTTTCAAATTCTTTATTTATTTGTTTTTTGTGATTTCATTTAATTATTAAGTATTTGATACAGATTACTTAATTGACTAACATTTATTTAGTATCTTTTTTCAATACTTATCAAGATTACTACTCTAAATTGAAAATCACAATGCTATATCTAGTTTATTATGAGCTATAACTTTAGATTTTGTAAAAGTTATAAATTTGTGCCTTTTAAAACTAAAATTATTAATTTCAACATTAACAACGGAATTTTCAACCTTAGAAGAAGCATATACAAATTATAGTAATTTCTTAATTAAAAACAATTGACATGGAGTATGAGTACCATCATCGACCTATTGAATATGAGTCGATCATGAAGACGAATAGCTTAATTAGATTGAAAATATTCACCTTGAGAACTAATTACAAATTCCAAAAATGCTAACTAGCTGTCGGAAAGCTATTTACAAAGAATAAGCCGAAGAAACAAAGGAATTAATATTATTATAATATGTAATTAAAGAATAAAAAATGTAGATTACTTAAGCAAAGAATGTATAGTGAGAACCAAAAATCGGGACTAGCAGGAATAATGATGATACACATAACAATGGCATGATGTCTCCGTTCCAAGAAACAAATAGTTTGAGTGGGGGTAGCAGCAGAGGTTGGAGAAAATCTTCTATTTGACGTTGAATTAATATGTAATATTGATATTAGTGTATTTTTTAATAGTAACACGTAAGATGATAATTTTCTTTCATAAAAATTTAAAGGCGGTGTCACTCATTCAAAACTTGTTATTATAAAAAAGGGCACTCAATCAAAACTTGGATCTCTACAAATTGGGTATGACTAATGAGTAGCAGCGGCAGAAATGAATTCAAAAACTTGTAAGCTGGTGTATAAATGAATGAAAATGTCAAGTATGCAGTGAAGACTGAAGTCTCGAGGAAGTGAGAAAAGCAAAAATAGGTTTCGTCTGAATGGACGTCGTGTAGTGACTTGCGAGGAAGGAGAGTCAAAGTCAAGCCCATCAGACCTTTTCCAACAAGTTAAGTTTCACCTTCTCTATTTTTTACGCGTCACACTCAAAACTCTCTTTAAACATTTTCTCTATTTTTTAGTAAATTAATAAATAATTATAATTTTTAATTCATTTTCAGTTTTTAATGTGCATGGTGGATTAAAACGCCAATTGACATCGTTGATTAAAATGTCAACTATCCCTGTTTTAGTGGCAGGGTTCGACACTAATTTTTTACTAATTTTATCTTTCCTCCCTCACCTTAAAAACAAAAAAAAAAAAAAACAAAATTGTACATTATAGAAGTGTACGTTCACATTTTTATTTCTTTAGATGCCCTCCCGCCCACCATGTGCATGTTGTCGATGCTTGTTAAGTAGATAACATTTAAATTTTGCTGTTCACCATGCCGAACGTGCACAAACTAAATACCACTTCTTTTTGTTGCATTGTTTGGAGGTGCAGGGTAGCTCAATATACTCTACGGTTCTGCATTCATCACAAATGAGATACGTCATAAAGTGAAATTAGGCCATGAACAGAGTGTGTCTACCTTCAAATGGTGCCTGAGCAAAATAGTACACTTGAACTAGGGATGTAATTAGTGTTCCTTTGACCAAAGGTAATTGTTGAGCGTATTGAGGCACATCATCATACTAAAGCATATGTGTCATATCTCAGCGTGAGTCTCCACAATCATCAAAATGATGGAGTTGCATTCCATCAAAAGCATTTTGTAAGTTTTAGTGGATAATTTTTCTACTCATTGTGTGAGTAGTTGTCGCTCGATTACATAATTGGATATCTAAACTAGGAGTGGAATAATTTTTCTCACTTGGATGTTCTAGTGACAACTTTCTCTCACTTTGATGTTGCAAATAATCAAAAAATTATTATAAACATGAAACATCTAATTATTAACATAAATTAATTGCAATAAAAAGCTATGACACCGGTGAGAACCTTCGTAGATTAGTACAAGTCAAAAATGAGTCAACGGTGGATTAATTTAGAAATTGGTCTAATTTAGAAATTAGTTTGATTAGGATCTATTTTAGATTATTTTCTATTTTATTTCTTTTAATTAAATTAGAATTATTTCCATTTAGGATTTTGATATTTTTTCCTTTTGGATTTGAGATTATTTCATTTTAGGATTTAATATTATTTCATTTTAGGAATTGATATTATTTTCTTTTAGATTTAGATATTATTTTCATTTAGATTTTCTTTAATTATTCAATACTATTTCCTATATTGTATTAATTTTATTTAGGAAAATCTTAATCATTAAGAAATTATAAGATTATAAATAGGCATGAGACTTTAGATTTTATGTTATGTCTTTGGCTTTGGAGAATTAATAAAACCTTGCAGATTTATCAGTAATTTATTTTTGTTTTTCGGCTTTTCTTAGGGTTGTCTTCAATCATGACTTGAAAAGCCATGGTAGATTTTTTTTTTAGTGAATCATTTTTATAGAATTTGATGGACTTTTAATTATTTTACAGATTCATAAAAAACTCTCATAGATTTTTATAAACTTTTTTTCAAAAAGACTTTCATTAACTTTGATAGATTTTTAAAAGAAATTATAAAAGACTTTTATAAACTTTTATAGATTTTTATAGACTTCCACATATTTTTATGAACTAAACTTTCATTAATTTATAATGTAATATACACTTTATAAGTTAATAAAAGTATATTTATCATGTTAATAATGATGAAAAAGCATGACACATAAAATAAAAGTAAAGTTACTTCAATTACATAAATTAATCAAAACACAAAGTATATTAATCGTTTCATTATTCATTTTATGTCATTTATGAAAAATAAAATATCTAATATCTATTATTATCAATAATCTCAATATTGCTCCACATATCAATAGTTATAGCAATCTTCCATTCATTAGTATGCTTTTTTCGTTGTTTTTTTTTTTTTTTTTTTTTTGATAAAAGAAATAGTTCATAAACCAGAAGAAACAACATCTAAGTGAAGGCGAGCCTGAAGAAAAGAAGGAGGCACACTCCACACCATAGGACTCCTACAAACACAAGAATCTCTAGCTAGCAAATGAGCAGCCTCATTGGCTTGCCTTTTAACAAAACAAACTGAAACCAGCTGACATTGATTAAAAAAAGACCAACACTCTTCTAGAATAGAGCCAAATTCTGTGAGATCCGTTCATCGAGCATAAAAGGCATCCACTACAACCTTTGCATCCATTTCAACAACTACATTTTGCACCTATAAATGCATTATCCATGCAAGAGCCTCTCGTAACGCCATCGCCTCTGCTTCCTTCGGAAGGAAAACACTTGCAAACAGCTTGGTCATTCCATGCACAAAACATCTAGCATCATTCCTCAAGATCAGACCAACTCCAATCTCTCTTCGATCATAAAAGATAGCAGCATCTATGTTACATTTTAGCCCACCTAAAATTGGCTTATGCCAACAGACAGGCCCCAAAACTACTCTATTACCCCCTTGAAATCTTTGCCTTACATGAGCTTCAGTCCATGCTACAATGAATTCCATACTACCATAAATCAATTGCTCAACTGGTTGTCGAACACCATACCACAACACCTTATTTCTTTGGTTCCATATTGACCACAACACTGCACTAATTTTGATTAAAGTGTCCCCCGAAGTCGTAACAACATGCTGAAAAAACCAAGCACTAAAATCAAGAGCACTTGACCCATCCATATGCAAGCCAACTTGTCTTCAAAAAAGAAGAGCATGCGGACATTGAAGGACCACATGAGCAATGCACTCCCCTGCTGGACCATACAGCACACAACAGTTGTCAACTTGAATACCATGCCTTTGAAGATTGCTTCGAGTAGGAAGACAATCACGATACATTCTCCACATCAAATTCTTTATTTTTGGAGGGAGATCTAACTTCCAAAGTCTATCCTATATGCCTGGCACCCGTTCATTATTAGGACCTCTTAGCAGATCCATAGCAACTCTGTAGCTCGACTTAACTGAATATACTCCATTCTTACTAAAATGCCAAATTCTATGGTCCATAGAATGAATATTAGAAAGAACCAATACAGAGATAGCTGTCACAACGCGAGGAAGAAACAACTCTTTTATCAATTCGAAGTCCCACCTACGAGATCCTGGAGCTAACAGGTCAGCCACTTTCAAGTCTTTTAGACCTTGAATCATAGGAGTCTCAACCCTCCTATTCTCGTCTTCTTTCAACCACGGATCACGCCAAACATTTATGCTTTTCCCGTCACCGACCTTCCACTCAATATATGAGTTAAAATCGTCCCTTTGATTAACTAGTAATGATAAAGATGATGAAGATTCATAGATATTGATAGACTCTTATAAATTTTGATTTACTTCTAAAATAAAAATATATTCATTTAACATGCTCGTGTAAATTATACACTTTATAAGTTATATTTATCATATCACTGAAAATATATTCTTTTGACATAGTATAAATAAACTGGTGAAAAATAACTATCAAAATTAATGTTTTACAAAATTCAATCTGGTTTATTTTGTTATATTTTACAAATATCAAAACTGATTACTATACTAATTAAATTAACTAATCAAAAGTAAAAGTTTAAAAAATTATCCTACAAGTATGTAATAGGAATAAAAGTTGAAAAAAATATCAGACATATAGATGTAATTAAACAATCAAATTTAAAAATTTAATTTGTTTTAATAAACCACTAGCTAAAATCTCCAAATATTAATTCTTTTCCTTTTTATTTGGAATAGTGGTAAAAAAAAAATTATTGATTAATTTCATATTTGTGAGTTTTATTCTCATTATTTGTATACATGAAATGCTAAATCATAAGCTTACAATACAATTATTAATAGTAGCTGCACTTTTTATCATAAAAATAATGAAATGATTTTGATAAATATCTATCTAAACCTTTTTTTTTTCGCGGTATTGTGTATACATAAATATAAATTATAAGAAGTTTTCCCTTTTTTAATTTGTTTTGCCGAGATCTAACTCTTTAATTTGATTAAAACTTGAAATTTTCTACAAAAATATAAATTGATATTCTTTGGAAACAAAAAAGAGGGCCTAATAAGATTCAAAAACTAAAAGCTAACAATTTGAACAAAGTAAAAAGAAAAAATGTTGACCATTATATTTATAATTAAATAGGATTGAAATATATATGGTAATTCTACCATCAGTATCTTATAATTTTAAAAGGTTAAAACGAATTAATTAAATTCATTCATTGCATTTGAATTAAATAAGAGAGATAATACAATGAGTGAATTTATTTGGTTGGTCTTTACTTTTTAAAGTTAGGACATCCTAATTATAAAAGTCATATATATATATATATATATATATATGAAGCAGGATCGAGGGACACAAGTTTTGACACAATTTGTTGACCATTGGATTATGAAGATTTCAATGGTTTAGATTTACTCACACATTTATACACAACTTAATTTTACACTCTTCATAAATGTGTTTTCTCATCTTTCTCTTCATCATTAATTACATTATGACTTTTTTTTCCTCTCTTTTATTAATTACAACTATATATTAATGTATTCATCTTCTCTTTCTTTATTATTATATTATCTCTTTCATCTATCTAATTAATATTATTTATATATTTTTAAAACTTCTCCAACTAATATTAAAAACCAATCAATTAATATTATTCTCACTCATTGAAATTCTTTGCATCTTTATTTTTTTATTTACATTTAAATTATTTTATTTTCAAACATATATACATTTAATAGTATCTCAAAAAAGACTGACATATATATATATATTTGAAAATAACATAATTTAAATGTAAATAAAAAAATAAAGATGTAAAAAATTTCAATGATTGAGAATAATATTAATTGATTGATTTTTAATATTAGTTGGAGAAATTTTAAAAATATATATAAATAATTTTAATTAGACAGATGAGAGAGATAATACAATAATGAAGAGAGAGAAAAGGAATATATAAATGAGTGAATTACTGTAAACCCTCTGGACATTAGTCTTATTACAATCGGAAACTACTTTTACATTTTATAACAATCACCTCCCTTTGACAACGTTTGACCGTTTAATATAACTGGGAAATAACAAAATAAGTTAAAAAGACGGAAATGCCCTTGATTTTTAAAATCTATTACTCTCACCCCTCTCTCTCTCTCTCTCTCTCTCTCTCTTCTTTTTCTCTCCCTCTTCTCTTCTATGTCTCTGTTTTCTTCTCTCGCTCTTTCATCTCTCTCTCTCTCTCTCTCTCTTCTCCTTCTTCTATTTGTTTTTGGTTTTCTTCACTGGCTGATCTGGGTTCCAAACCCAGATTGGCTTTTGGGTTTCCATCTGGGTTTCGGAACCCGGAAGCCGATCTGGGTTCCGGAACCCAGATCGGCTTCTGGGTTCCGAAACCTAGATGGAAACCCAGACGTCGATCTGGGTTCCGGAACCCAGATCGGCGTCTGGGTTTCCATCTGGAAACCCCGACGCCCGTCCGGCATCTGGGTTGGCTTCTAGATTTCCAGGTGGAAACCCAGACGCCGATCTGGAAACCCAGACGCCCGTCCGGCATCTGGGTTTCCATCTGGAAACTCAGATCGGTTTTCAGATCGAAAACCGATTTGGGTCTGTTTGTTGTTGATGATGATTGTATTTGTGATGGTGTTGATGATTGTGTTTATTGTAATGGTGTTGATGATGATATTTTGGGTTTGTTTGATGATGATGGTAGTGGTTTTGCTTGTGATGATGCTGGATTAATGTCCTGCATGTGAAACTGAAATCAAAACCCTGCATGTGAAATTGAAATCAAAATTCTGCATGTGAACCAGAAACTTAAAACGGTTTCACCATCAATTTTTTTTTAATTTTTTTAAATATTATTTTTTTCTAAATGGATCTAGACCGTCCATCTCAAAGATGGATGGTCTAGATCAATTTGAAAAAATTTTAAATTATTTTTTGATAGTTTAAATTTAATTTTTTAAATTATTTTATTTTTAAATATATTTAAATTTTAAAATTTTAAATTATTTTTTAATTAAAATAATTTTTTAAAAATAATTAAAATCAAGTAAATGACCAAAATACCCTTAAAACAGTTAACTTTGACGGTCAACCATGGTCAAACCGTTAGTCGAGGGGTGGTCATTGTTACAAAAGATAAAAGTGGTTTCCGATTGTAATAAACTAAATGTACAGAGGGTTTGTAGTAATTCCCTCATATATAAATATAAAGTTGTAATTAATAAAAGAGAGGAGAGAGAAGATATTATGTAATTAATGATGAAGAGAAAAATGAAAAAACACATTTATAAAGACTATAAAATTAAGTTGTGTATAAATGTGTGAGTAAATCTAAGCCATTGAAATCTTCATAATCCAATGGTCAACAAATTGTGTCAAAATTTATGTCAAAACTTGTGTCCCTCGATCCTGCCTCTATGTATATATATATATATATATATAGCGATTCTATCATCAGTGTCTTCTAATTTTAAAAAGTTATAACGAACTAATCAAATTCATCCATTGCATTTGAATTAAATAGGAGAGAGAATTTGTTTTAGGATAGATAATGTAATAGATAAATTTGTTTGGTTCGTTCTGACTTTTAGGAGATACTAATAGTAGAAAGACTATATATATATTTATATATTATACAGTGCTTTTAAAATGAGAAATTTCTTACTTTAAAAAATAAGGACCAACCAATTAAATTTATCCATTGCATTTGAATTAAATAGAAGAGAAAATTTATTTTGAAAAAGAGAATGTAATGAATGAATTTGACTGGTTGGTCTTTACTTTTTAAAGTAAAGGAGTCCTCATTTTAAAATCACTGTATATGTATATGTATATATATACATATGTATATGTGTGTGTTTTTTTAAAAATTTTGTTTCAATACAATCCTAACATACACCAAACATCTCCACTTTTTTTTTTTTTTTTTCCAATCACATTTTTTAAAGAATTTTTAAAACTAAATTTTAAGCATATTATAAAAATATTTAAATTAATTTAATTTCAATTCAATTCTAACCTACACCAAATATAATATGGTACAATTATATTCCCATCTAGAGTTCTACCAAGCAGGTGACAGTAATTTTTCAATTAAATCCAATCCAATCCAATCCATTTCATTCCAATTCATTCCAATTCATTTTATTCCAATCTCATGTATCAAACGTAGTCTTATAGTGTCTTTAAAAGTTTATATTGAATAAACTCATGATATGTTTACTTTATGGATTAGGAAATGAGAATGAAAAATATGATTGATCGATAGTGTTTATTTATTTAAAATTTATTTTGTAATAGAAATGAAAATTTGAGCTCCACATCAATTTGGGGTTATTGAATGAAAATCTCATTCCCCCCATCCCACTTAGAAATTTTATTCTCATTCCTAAATTCAATGTAAAAAGTCTTTTATATTACTTTTTAAAATATATATATATATATATTTACAAATGAATGAATCAAAGATATGTTACTACCACTTTCATGGTTACTTGACTACTACATTTATAAAACCAAAGAAAATTTAGGTAACATTATATATATATATATATATATAAATCACGACTTAGATAAATAACATAGATACACAATATGTTATTTAAAATATATATATACATAATATGCTTATAATAAATTATTAATTATTTTTTTTAGTCTACTATGACGAGTTATATGACAAAAATATAACACTACATCTTAAATGCTATTTTCTATATTGTAATTAATCCATAATTTTAATCAACGATATTTTTGTAAATTATAATTAATCAATTCCGATTTTAAGGTAAAGTAAATAGCTTAATAAGAATATCGTTGATTTCGATTTCGATTCCTATAGTTGAATAAACAACTTATATAGATTTTGATACATCATTCCGATTTCAAACTATTTCGATTTCAGATAATTCTGAATCATTTTTCGATTCCTTCAAGTGAAGTAAATGCACCATCAAACTTTTAAATTCTATAAAAATCATTAAAAGTTAAGATTAAATTAGTAGGGATACTAGGATTGCTTAGGCTAGATTCAAGTTATTTCGGTAATTTAAGTTTATATATTTCAACGTGTTCTAGCATTCTTGCTTAGATTTGTTTGGACTAGAGTTGGGTCAATTTATTGACTTGATTCTAAATGATCAATTTGCTCACTTTGATAGAACAATTAATGCAAAATCTATTCAATTTGTGGCATGTTATTAGGTGGGAATAGGTTTGAGGTTGGATCTAGATTTAGGTTCTCAACAAACACCTCACCAACTTTTTATTTAAATCATGGGAAAAATCTAAAATCACCCTGAAATAATAAATAATGTTAATTTATCATAATTTTTCAAAATAGTAGCCAAAAAACCCACCTACCATCACCCAAATGCGATTTATATCCAAATTTTTAGGATTTTATGACAAAAACAATAAATGACCAAAATACCCTTATTATATGAAAAAATTAAAAATTAAAAAATAAAATAAATTAATCAATTACCAAACTACACTCTCATAACCAAAATAAAAAATAAATAAAAATAAAAATGTTTGGATTTTACAATTAAATTTATATAAAAATAAATAAATAAATAAATTACAATTTTTAATAATTGAAATAATAATTATTATTAAATAAAAATTAAATAAATTAAATCAAAAATTTCCATCGTTTCATTGATTTGAAAAAAAATTAAAAAATTAACAAATAATCAAAAAAAGGAAAAATTAAATAAATTAAATAAAAAATCTTCCACAATCAAACATGTGATTCCTAAACCAAAATCATCGTCCAGAATTAAAATCCAAAAAAAAAAAAAAAAATGACAAATTAGAAAAAAAAAATTAAAATTCATAATCTTCAACAAATAAGTCATAACCACTTTTTTTCCCCTCTCATAGACAATTCCTCAAACATATAATATTCAACAAAAACAATACCAATCATCAACACCATCAACATCTGGTTCAATGTAAAAGAATACAAAAAAAATTACATTTTTTTCACCATATAGGGAAATAGAATTTAGCCACCACCAACAACCAACCCAGATCCCACCACCAAAGGTGGCAAAGAAAAGTCGTCTTGCGATGGTGGAGGAAGACGAACCAGTGATGATAAAGGAAGAGGAACCAGATGCGGCGGCAAACAAAGAAAGTGACGAAGAAGAGTCTTCTTATGATAACGGTGGAGGAAGAAGAACCAAGAACTAGAGGCCGTGGTAGCTGAGGTTAGTTGCTTGTTTTTTTTAGGAACCAAGAACAGAGGTTAACCAAGGAAGAGGAACTAGAAACCACTCGGTCTATCATTTGTGGTAACTGAGGTTAGTCGAGAAGAAGATGAGGGCTTCGTTTGATACAATTTCTTCAAATAGATTTTTTGAAAATAGATTTTTTTATTAGTAAAGCTTTTAAAAAAAAAAATTATTGATTGTTTGGTTGTTAATTAAAAAATATCTTTTAAATTATAAATTTGCTAAAGAAGATTAATGGTTTTAAGTGTATAATGATATTAATAAGGTTATATTAGACATTTCAATTTTTCAAAAGCTCAAAAAGATCTATTTGAAAAAGCTAAAAATTTGAGCTTATCCAATTAGACTTTTTTTTTTTTTTTTTTTTTTTAATTGTTTAAAAGTTTTACTAAGATAACAACCAAACGATATAAAAAAAAAAAAATCAAGTAGAGTTTTAGACATTAAAAAAGTACTTGTAATAAGTAAATAAGTTGTACCAAATGTACACGAAGAGGAAGTGGAGGAAGAGAAGAAAACGAGTTGGGGGTTAGTAGGGTTTGTTGATTGTTACATGTGTCTTTTTTTATTTGTTCAATTATTTATTTTATTTTATTTAATATTTGAAAATATGATTAAATTGGATCCAACTGTCCCAATTTATTTTTTCAAATGCAATTATATAAATACCCTTGCACTCTAACCGTTCTGTTATTTTTGAGTGGAAATCACTAACCTACCGACGGTTGGATCATTTTAGCTATTATTTTCAGTATCAGGCGTAGTTTGATATTATTTTTAATTCCATGGGTAAAATAATAATAATAACCCTTAAATCAAATATTCTCTCTTTATTAAGTGTACACTGTGACACTGCTTCTTCCTAACGCAAACAGTAACAGCAGCAGCATGGAGAATGCCACTACCCTCTTTTGTGTTCTTGTTCTCATTATCATCTACACAACAAATGCAGCTATAAACAACTTGGACCAGCATGAGAAAGAATTTCCTGATGTAGTTAGAATTGACACCGGTGGACTCAGCAGAAAAAGCTTCCCAAACAGTTTTGTATTTGGTACTTCCCTCTCAGCTTATCAACCGGAAGGCATGACTGATAAGGATGGAAGAGGTCCTAGCATTTGGGATGTTTTTATCAAAGTTCCTGGTAATATACATATATATATATATATATATATATATTATATGTAAAAGTCCTTTTGGTTTTATCTGAATTATATTTTTTATTATATGTCATTCCCTGTGTTACTGTAAAAGTATTGAACAAAAATTAAATTTAAAGGGTTAGAATGTGAGTTCTGATATGATCAATTAAGTACGTTGTGTCTCATACTAGGCGAACGTATCATGTTAACATGCAAGGATTGCCATCGTTGTTTGTCGTAGTATAGATTTTTTTTTTTTTTTTTATCTATTTATTTTTCTCTTAAATTGAAGCTTATATCTTTATTGTTATGGTTTAATGGAACAGGAGAAATAGCCAACAACGATACTGCAGATGTTACTGTTGATCAATATCACCGATACAAGTTACAAGGTATAGTTCTGTTTTCTACACGAAAATTTTATCATATATCTTGGTCTTGATTTGATGTATGATGTGTTTGAGAGTGTTTATGTAGTAAGAGTACTGGTGAAAACACTAAATGGTGATTTCTCATAGAGCACTTCATGTATATTTTACAAAAGCACTTTTGACAGTGCATTATTACTTCAAAACGCAGGGGTTTTGTCACGCCCCGAATTGAGTTTGGGAATGTTGACCTTTTGAATTGTGAAAGTCTACGGGATTCATTCAAGGAATAAAGAGGTAGATCTTATGCAGTGAAATTCTTGGTGTTTAGTTAATTTTTGTATTTAATGAATATGATAAGACAAGACAGAGTTGTTATATATATCTATATACTTAGAGCATCTCCAATGCTCTTACAAATTATGTTAAAAAAAAAAAAATACTATTTCATCAATGTTAAGGGATTTGCTTCTTATATGGTACAAATATCATCTCATATACAATTAAATTAAAAATTATTCTTAAATGTTTTAATACATTTCCATTTAAGACTTTCATGTTTTTTTTTTTTTTAATCTTTAATTAGATTTGAAAAATTAAAATTAAATAATTATTGAGTTGCTGAGATGACTGTCTAAAACACTTTTTGAAAATAGATGGTTATATTGATAATGTCTATTTTTTTTTCTCATATTAACTTGACATCGAAGAGTGATAATTACATTAGAGAAATTTATTTTAATTCAATATCTATTTACCTTATGTGATATGTAATTTTTTTATAATCTATGAGAGCATCGAAAATCCTCTTAATCTCCTACTTTTGAATGTAGATGCAATTTAAGCATTCAAGTCATTCCTTATAAAAGTTCTGAAGGTTAAATATTATTCTTCGTATAATATTTTGCCTTTAAGTTTTAATTGTGAATATATTTATAAAAATAAGGTATTTTAAAAATATTTATAACTTGAAGTTTTTGGATAATTGCAATTACAAAGTTCCAAATTAATTCCAAAAGATATAGAATATATAATTATTTTGTGATACTTGTTTACAGAGCCACGACTTGATAATTAAAAGACACTTAAATAAGGGTAATTGATAAGTGTCTTGATTTTGATGAGTGCTTAATACATGCTTGGCATTGATTTGGATTGGCGTGGAAATGAATATGCACATATATGCTTGATGTGGATACTTTGGATTATGTTACCTATTGCGATTGTACATGGATGCTTTATCATATATGCATTAGATTTATATAAAAGTTATTGTGCATGACTGAACATTTAAATATTTATGTTGTTTATGTTTGTATATGAAATTCATGTATATCAACAAAAAATTTTGGAATATTGATATTATCTAAAATTAGAATACTTCCTATTGGGCTTTGTAAGCTTACCCTGTGTTTTTCGCCCCTAGTTACAGTGGCAATAATATCGATATTCTAAAATTAAAGTGATCTCTAAAATAGTACTACCAATTAAAGTGTTTTTAGACACATTCCTTACAAATTTTAACAATGTGAATCTGCCTCTTCTTGTTCTTATAGGAAGATGTGAATAACATGCAAGAATTTAACTTGGATGCATTTCGGTTCTCAACTTCATGGTCCAGGATCTTCCCAAGTACAGAATCTTATTTTAATTTCATGCTATTATTATTATTATTATTATTATTTTATAGATATCACCTACGATGGAAACCCTTGAACCTAGAACATTTTCAACTGAATAAGTGTTTTCTGATATCAAGCCATATTACGCATTATGACCCAATTCAATTTGGTATTTCTTATTGGATGGAATAAAAAGCATAAATTGGAAAGGAGTTTATTATTACAATGGATTGATTGACTTTTTACTTGAAAAAGGTAAAGAAATAAAGCTTGTGATACAACATATGAGCTGATAGTAGCCAATCTACCATTTGATTTGCATCAGATAATGATTGAACTAGTATTGATGTTTATGTTGAAATTATAGGTATTACCCCATACGCAAATTTATTTCATTTCGATCTTCCACAAGCTCTTGAGGATAGATATAACGGGTTTCTAAGTCGCAGAGTTGTGTAAGTAAAATGATATATATATATATATATATGTATATGTGTATATATATATGTCCGTGTGTATGTATGCTACAACTGCAGATGACTTCATTTGGTCATTCTTTTGCTTAATGATATATATAGAAATGTTCTTAAAAGTGATAATAACAATAAAAAAATAAATTATATATAGAACAAACTGATTTGTCTCTGAATGCCCTCTGAGTATAGAGTCGTTCAACTGGCCCAACCAAAATCATCAAAAATGGAATCCTATGTCCTTTCCACAATATAAGAATCCTTTTGCTAACTAAGACTGATTGCCTCGGGGGAGGTAGGCCCACATTGGCAATCCTTGAGTGCTGTGTTCAAATGCTCACTAAAACCACTTAATGTAGTGACAGTTTTTCCTCCCACTATATGTCAGTTGCTCTCTCACTCTCTATAGGTTAGCTTTCTTATTCCTATGAGCTAATCATTTGATTGCGTCACAATATTTATTGTTGTTGGTTTCAATTGTATCTTAGGCCGGTCTCAATAAAATATATATATGTGTGTGTCTGTATATATATAATATATGTTGATTTTTGGCTTAATTAGCTATGCTTAGAAATCCCACATCTGAAGAATATAATGTGGTGGAAGCTTTGAGAATCCCACATCTGAAGAATGTAATATGGTGAGAGCTTTAGTGGGCTATAAATAAGTCCTTTAGCTAATTGATTTAGTATCTCAAACAAGAATTGTAAAAGATACATACATTTGTATTATTTTTGTTTTCTCCCCATATGTTTCTGGGTTTTTGGATCTTGCCCAGATTTTGCAATATTTTGCTTTGGAGATTAGTGGAAGTTTTTAGCAGCGCCTGTGGACGTAGGTTTTATACCGAACCACGTAAATTCTGGTGTGTTCTTTCCTTTTTCGCTTTGCATTTATTTTTCTGCTTTTCTGCTTTATTAGTATTTGTTATTTATATTTAATAGCTAGCATTAGTAGTTGTGTATTTGTTTAATTTTCGCTGCGCACAATAAGTGGTATCAGAGCTCTAGGTTTCGATTGATCTGAGAAATAGTCTATGGCATTAGCTGGCTATTAAATTTTAGTTGTAGAGCTTGGATGTTATTTTGGAATAGTTACAATTTAGGGAAGCTCTGTCAAAAAGACTATAATTGTCTAAGGAGACTGAATTTTAAGTGGGACCATTTGTGACCCCTCTAGCCTTTCCTGGGAGCTTACCTTTTGAGTACTATTCATTTGATCACCAAGCTATTGGCATAAAAATTTTTGGTGTAAAGCAGAAATGGTAGCATCTTCATCTTCACATGTAAAAATTGAAGTAGAGAAATTTGATGGTAGAAATAATTTTGGCCTATGGCAAAGCGAAGTTACGAACGTCTTGTATCAACAAGATTTGGATATTGTTCTGAAAGAAACAAGACCAGAGAATATTGAGGAAAGAGATTGAGGCAAAATGCAAAAGCATGTGGTTTAATTCGCTCATGTCTCTGTAGAGAGCAGAAGTATCCGTTCATGAAGGAAACCTCTGCTAGTAAATTGTGGAAGGCGTTAGAGAACAAATATATGAAGAAAAGCAATGAGAATCGGCTATATTTGTTGAAGAAGCTTTACCGTCTTCAATTGAAATCATGTTTGAATATTAGTGATAATATTGATAATTTCAACCATTTGTTAGCTAATTTGTTGAATTTGGATGAAACCTTCAAAGATGAGTAGAAGGCCATGCTGTTAATAGGATCTATTCCTGATGAGTTAGATCATTTGTGCATTACACTTATTCATGGGAAAGAAAAATTGTCTTTTGAAGAAATGTGTGCAGCTTTGCTTAATTATGAAATTCATAAGAAAGATCAAAAAGAGAATAGGGATGAATCAGCAGAGGCGCTTACAATTAGGGGAAGAAGTAAGAGTCGAAAACAAGAAAGAAAGGGCAGATCACAGTCAAGAAAAAGACTTGATAAAGATGAATGTGCCTTTTGTCATGAGAAAGGGCATTGGAAGAAAGATTGTCCGAAGCTACAGAAGAAAGATAAGGGCAAGGGTAAAGTTACTTCCGATGCATATGTAGCCGAACATGAGGAAGAAGATTTTGTGTTGGTTAGTCTATCATCAACATCTGAATCTGGTGAGTGGATTTTAGATTCGGGTTGTACTTATCATGTGTGTCCACATAAGGAATGGTTCTTCAACTTCAAAGAGCTAAATGGTGGAATTGTGCTCATGGGTAATGATAACTCATGCAAAACTAAGGGGATAGGTTCAATTCGATTGAAGAATCATGATAGATCGACCAGAGTTTTGACAAAGGTTCGGTGTGTTCCAGATTTGAAAAAGAATCTCATATCATTGGGAGCCTTGGAATCTAAAGGCTACACGGTATCTATCAGAGATGGAGTTATGAGAGTTATATCTGGGGTTTTGGTGGTAATGAAAGGTACAAGGAAGAACAACTTGTACTATTACGATGGTAGTACAGTTACTGAATCAGCAGCAGTAGTATCAGAGAAGGATATTGATTAAGATATGATCAGGTTATGGCATATGCGTCTGGGACATGCAGGTGAGAAAGCTTTAAGCAGTTTGGTGAATCAAAGCTTGTTGAAAGGAGTAAAAACCTGCAAGTTAGATTTTTGTGAACATTATGTTTTGGGAAAGCAGACGAGAGTGAAGTTTGCAATTACAGTTCATGATACTAAAGGTATTTTGGATTATGTTTACTCTGATGTGTGGGGACCCACTAGGACAGCCTCCTTGGGTGGTAAACACTATTTTGTTACATTTGTTGATGACTTTTCCAGAAGAGTTTGGGTATACACAATGAAGAAAAAAGATGATGTACTTGGGATTTTCCTTAATTGAAAAAAGATGATTGAGACTCAAACTGGAAGAAAGATTAAGTATCTCAGAACAGATAATGGAGGTGAATCTTGTAGTAAATATTTTAGAGAAGTCTGTCAAGATGCGGGTATTGTACGTCATTTTACAGTTAGACACACACCACAACAGAATGGGGTGGCAGAACGCATGAACCGAACGTTGCTGGAGAAAGTTCGGTGTATGTTGTCCAATGCTGGGTTGGGCAAGGAGTTTTGGGCTGAGACAGTGACTTATGCATGTCATCTCATTAATCGCTTACCGTCAACAGCGATCGGTGGTAGAATTTCATTGGAGGTATGGTCTGGGAAACCTGTTACTGATTATGATTCTTTACATGTCTTTGGTTGTTTTGCTTATTATCATGTAAAGGAATCTAAATTGGATCCGAGAGTAAAGAAAGCTATATTTGTGGGGATGTCTTCAGGGATGAAAGGGTATCGTCTTTTATATCCAAATTCGAAGAAGATAATCTTCAGCAGGGATGTTACTTTTGATGAGTCTTTGATGCTGAAAAAGAAAATAGAAGATATTGTTGAGGGTAGTTCGCAACAGGTGGAGTCTACTCGGAAGCAGGTGAAGTTTTTTCAAAAACAGACAGAGTCAACAAATAATCCAGCTAGAATTGTTGATGCAGATGTTGACACTCCTATGACAGAAGAGGTTACTGAAGAAGAAATAGAAGAAGAGATTCCTACCCAAGAATCTTCACAGCAACAAGAATCAATTGCAATAAATAAGCCAAGACGTGAGATTCGCAGACCTGCTCGTTTTGCTGATATGGTGGCCTATGCACTTCCAATTATAGATGATGATGTTCCTTCCACTTATAAAAAAACAGTCCAATGTTCTGAAGTTGATAAGTAGAAGAAAGCTATGGATGAAGAAATGCAGTCTCTTCGGAAGAATGAAACTTGGGAGCTAGCTCAACTACCGAAGAATAAGAAGGCAATTGGGTGCAAATGGGTGTTTGCTAAGAAAGAGAGATTTCCTAACAAAGAAGATGTCCGCTACAAGGCAAGATTGGTGGCGAAAGGCTACGCTCAGAAGGAAGGGATTGACTATAATGAGGTATTTTCTCCAGTTGTGAAACACTATTCCATTAGAATTTTATTGGCCCTTGTAGCTCAATTGGATTTGGAACTAGTTCAAATGGATGTAAAAATTGTATTTTTACATGGTGATTTAGAAGAGGAAATCTATATGACTCAGCCAGATGGATTCAAGGTTGCTGGTAAAGAAAATTGGGCTTGCAAATTGAAGAAATCGCTTTATGGTTTGAAACAGTCTCCGAAACAATGGTACAAGCGATTTGATCAATTTATGATAGGACAAGAGTACACCAGAAGCAAATTTGATAATTGCGTATACTTTAAAAGGCTACAAGATGGTTCTTTCATCTACTTGCTCTTATATATTGATGATATGTTGATAGCTTCTAAGAGTAGAGTGGAGATTGAGAAGCTGAAGACTCAGTTAAGTTCAGAGTTTGAAATGAAGGATTTGGGTGAAGCTAAGAAGATTCTCGGTATGGAGATTAGTAGAGATAGAGGAAAAGGCAAAGTTTGTTTGACTCAGAAGCAATATCTGATGAAGGTATTACAACGTTTTGGTGTATCTGAACAGTCAAAACCTGTAAGTACGCCACTTGCTCCTCATTTCAAGTTGAGTGCATCATTATCTCCGAGTACTGATGAAGAACGAGAGTATATGTCTCGTGTTCCATATTCCAATGCAGTTGGTAGCTTGATGTATGCTATGGTGTGTACAAGACCTGACATTTCGCAAGCAGTTGGAGTTGTGAGTAGGTATATGCATGATCCTGGTAAAGGACATTGGCAAGCTGTGAAATGGATTCTACGATACTTGTTAAAAACCGTAGATTTTGGTTTGATATTTCAGAGGGAAGATTCACTTGGTCAGTTTGCAATCGGATATGTAGATTCAGATTATGCTGGTGATTTGGATAAACGACGGTCAACTATTGGATATGTATTCACTCTTGCGAGAGCTCCTGTAAGTTGGAAGTCAACTTTACAGTCAACAGTTGCTTTGTCTACGACAGAAGCAGAATATATAGCAATGACAGAGGCTGTGAAGGAAGCAATTTGGTTACAAGGATTACTGGTAGAATTGGGAGTGGGACAGAAGAATATTACTGTTTACTCGGATAGTCAAAGTGTCATTCATTTAGCAAAGAACCCAGTATTCCATGTTCGTACCAAGCATATTGATGTTCGATATCACTTTGTGCGAAAAATTTTGAGTGAAGGGTCGATTCTCTTACAGAAAATTGGGACTGTTGATAATCTTGCAGATATGATGACCAAAGTGGTAACAGTAATCAAGTTCAACCATTGTTTGGACTTGATCAATATTTTGAAAGTCTAAAAAGACATATATGAAGGCATTGCTGAAGGCTAATACGCCAAGGTGAATATTTGTTGATTTTTGGCTTAATTAGCTATGCTTAGAAATCCCACATCTGAAGAATATGATGGGATTTTTGAGAATCCTACATCTGA
Organism: Dimocarpus longan; assembly: GCA_022984855.1. NCBI lineage: Eukaryota > Viridiplantae > Streptophyta > Magnoliopsida > Sapindales > Sapindaceae > Dimocarpus > Dimocarpus longan. Next base: position 2,917,122 of record CM041021.1, read on the forward strand.
AGAATATAATGTGGTGGAAACTTTGAGAATCCCACATCTGAAGAATGTAATATGGTGGGAGCTTTAGTGGGCTATAAATAAGTCCTTTAGCTAATTGATTTAGTATCCCAAACAAGAATTGTAAAAGATCCATACATTTGTATTATTCTTGTTTTCTCCCCATATGTTTCTGGGTTTTTGGATCTTGTCCAGATTTTGTAATATTTTGCTTTGGAGATTAGTGGAAGTTTTCAGCAGCGCCCGTGGACGTAGGTTTTATACCGAACCACGTAAATTCTGGTGTGTTCTTTCCTTTTTCGCTTTGCATTTATTTTTCTACTTTTCTGCTTGATTAGTATTTGTTATTTATATTTAATAGCTAGCATTAGTAGTTGTGTATTTGTTTAATTTCCGCTGCGCACAACAATATATATATCATTTTGCTTTCTCTTGTTTCTCTAATCAAGCCTAATAGAGTAACTGATCACAACTGTTAAGGTAGATATGTAATCAAATCCAAATATTGGATTTGGATAGAGTGATGGGTTTGGGTCAATTTGAGTAGACTCGACTCATAACCTAAGAGCCCTACCATTCTAAAATCTAATGTAACTTCTATTAGTCATATTATAGCTTGAATGTTTCAGAAAGGATTATGCAAGTTATGCGGAACTCTGCTTGAAGACGCATGAAGATAAGAGTCAAGAACTGGATGAGGTTTAACGAAACAAGAGCCACAGCTCTTCTAGGATAAACCAATGGCATATTTCCTCCTTTGAGGTGTTCTAAACCGTTTGGAAATTGCACCACTGCAAACTCTTCAACGGAGCTCATAATTTATTTCTATCACATGCAGCAGCTGTGAAAATTTATCGTGAAATGTACCAAGTAAGGATTTTGTCTTTTAATTTTTCATGCTAAAAATTTATCAAGCTAATGGGGGTATATATATATATATATGCGCGCGCGTGCGCATTTCAGGACAAGCAGAAGGCGAGAATTGGAATTGTCCTCGACTTTTCCTGGTATGAACCTCTTACAGGATCAAAACTTGACAATTATGAAGCTGAAAGAGCAAAAGATTTTAACCTTGGATAGTAAATCCATTTTCAAAATATACATAGGTATTCATAATGCGACGTTAACCCCACTAAAATAATTTTAACTCTTGATTTTTCAGGTTTTCGCATCCAATTATATATGGTGAGTATCCAAAAACAACGCAGGAAAATGTAGGAGAAAGGTTGCCAAAATTCATTCTAGAAGAAGTTGAGATGGTGAAAGGGTCGATTGATTTTTTAGGGATCAACCACTGCACTAGTAGCTACATTTATGACCCTCAGCAGCCGAAGCCTAATGTCACCAATTATCACATGGATTTGAATGCTGCTTTTGCTTGTAAGCCCTTTTATAATTTAGAAACATGGGACAATAATAGGGGTTGAAAAATTATTAACAAATAAGAAAATGCTTCATTCATTATTTGGAAAAGTAAAAATTTTAATGTTTTCAATAATAATAATAATAATGTTAACTTATGATAGAATTTGAAGTTGGAGAAAATATAATGGTTTTGGGCCAGTTCTAACTTTTAAGGCCCAACCTGGATCAAGGATCCAGCCTTAAATATTTTATGAGGCCTAATTGGGCCTAATTTCCCATTAGCCTTCTCTAGAGCGGGCCAGGACAGCCTGTCTAGCTTTAACTTATTTTTCATGTATTACTTTTTTTTTTTTTTTTCAAGTGTATGATTTTTTATTTTTTACTTTTTTATTTATACAAGCCAACAAATTATTAAAAAATAAAAAATATTCAGAGAAAGACGAGACAAAAAGGCAAAACAAAACTAAAGTATTTTCAATGCTCTCATAGATTGTGAAAAAATTACATATCATATAGGATGAATAGACATTGAGTTAAAATAAATTTCTTTAATATAATTATCACTTATCAATGTTAAATTGAGGTGAACAAAATATATAAATGAACATTATTAATATGATTATCTATTTTGAGAATGTGTGTTAAATTATCAAATCAGAAAATTAATAATTATTTAATTCTAATTTTCAAATTTAGTTAAAAATCAATGGAAACATGGAAGCAATAAATGGAAGATATGAAAACATTAAATAGAAATTTATGAGGCATTAAATGGAAATACATGGAAGCATCAGAAAATAATTTTTCAATTTAATTGTCTATCAAATATTATCTATGTTATGTAGGAAGTAAATCTCTTGACATTGATAACATAACATTTTTTTTTTTTTTTCAAAACAAAATCTATAAGAGCATTAAAGCTACCCTAAGAACAATCTCTACAAGATTACAACAAGACTATAGGAAGGAAAAGACAACAGAAAATTTAACCAAAACCAAACCTTTATAAATTTAACCCTACAGCAAACATCAAATTCTACTATAGGGACATTTAGAGTCCTTCAAATTTGCACACCTACTTCATTATATATATATATATACATTTAAAAAATTCTAACTTGCGTAAAAAAGGATAGTGTTGACAATTTTTATTTATAAATATATAAAACAGTAAAATTAAAGAAAAAATATTTCTCATATTAAGTGAATCATAATAGTAGTATAATTTTTTAAAAATATTCTTAATGGATTGTATTTACAAAAAGGATAATTTTAGTGGGGTGCCCAATTATATTGTATGCCATTCAATTGCGTATATTTATTGAACCTTGACAAAATATTAAGGTCGTGTTTGAATTATTGTTCAAAAGCAATATTTTATTTTAAAAAATAAAATAAAAAATAGCTATAAAGTTTATTGTTCATGGTTTTCAAAAAGTTGTTTTTGCAAACGTTTTTATATTTGTAATAAAAAGTTGAAAAGAATAATTCATTATTTTTCATTGTTTTTAGAATACATTATAACTTTTTCCTCAAAATAATTATATTGCTCATTTTGAAAAATCAATATCGAACGTATTTATACTGTTTGTAATTTTTAAATTATTTTAAACATGCTCTACCTAACCCGTAGCATTTTAAAAAGAAATTATAAAAAAATTATTTTAAAAAATATGTCAAACGCGTTAAACAATTTCTATTAGGATACAATTTTTACACACTCATAGGACTAGAGGAGCTCTTTTTTCTTATTATTTTCATTTTTTAACCATTTATTTACTATTTTGAGTTATATTTGTCTGCTTGAACTTGATGGAGTCAACTTGTTGTTTCAACTTCATTTATTATTTTTTTTAAGATGTTTTATAAATAATGTTATTTTTAACATATATATATATCGTTACTTTATTTAATTTAATAGCATACAAAGCATAAAATTTTCTTTTCAGAAAATTAATATTAACATTTATATTAATTTACTTTAGTACCTAGAAGTCTAAATTACTATTGATATTAATTTATGTAGACTTCTTGGTACTAAAGTAAATATCATATTATAGGATAAATGAATTTTCGACTTGCATTTAGTCTTTAGGATTGATCGATCTTAACAAACCTCTATATAATGGGTATAAATTGATTTTTGATTATTTTGTAATTGTATGTATAAACAATTATAATGAATTGACCCTCCACACTTTTTTTTTTTTTTTTTGAGAGTAAATGCTACATAACATTGATGGTGGTATATAATCAAATCTGAAGATAATATATTGTGTTGATTGAATTTGATGGTCCACTGGCTACTGCTTGATCTGTGGTCCAATGCCTAGAGGAGTTAGACTGCAAGGAACTTGTATGGTATGAGTATAATGCATGTGTTACGTTGTGCACTAAAAAAGGTTTGATCGAAAGATAAAGTAAATTAGTGGTATGTTTTCTACATTCATATCAATAAAATTATTGAAGTTATAACTCATTCTCTAATTTTTAAATTTATAATTTTAAAAAAAAAAGTATATTAAAGATCAAAGCGAGATTGTATCAATGGTTAGTTTTGCTTTTGACATTGGACATGACTTATATATTACTACCCTTTCATTTTAATTATGTTCGTATATTTTATTATTTACTTTTGAACATAATTGTTATATATATAATCACATTTAAAATAAAATATAAGCTTTTTATTTAGTTTTTTTTTTTTTTTCAATCCTTATCAAGATTACTGCTCTAAATTGAAAATTACAATGCTATATCTAGTTATTTATGCGTTATAAGTTTAGATTTCGCAAAAATCATAAATTTGTGCCTTTTGAAACTAAAATTATTAATTTCAACATTACAAAAAGAATTTTCAACCCTAGAAGCATATACAAATTATAGTAATTTCTTAATTAAAAATAATTAATATGGAGTATGAGTACCATTATCAACCTATCGAATGTGACTTGATCATAAAGATGAATAGTTTAATTAGATTGAAAATATTCACCTTGAGAACTAATTACAAATTCCAAAATTGTTAACTAGCTTTAAGAATGCTACTTTCTCCCACTTAGAGTTTTTCTTTTTTGGACAACTTTCTATCACTTAGATGTTCCAAATAATCACTTAGAAGTGAAAAATCATTATAAACGTGAAACATCCAATTGTTAACATAAATTAATTGAAATAAAAAGCTATGACACCGATGAGAACCTTCATAGATCAGTACGCGTCAAAGAGGAGTTAACAACGTGTTAATTTAGAAATTGGCCTAATTTAGGAATTAGTTTAATGTGGATATATTTTAGATAATTTTCTATTTTATTTCTTTTCATTGAATTAGAATTATTCCCATTTAGGATTTGATATTCTTTCCTTCTTGGATTTGATATTATTTTCTTTTAGGAATTGACATTATTTTCTTTGTGAAAACAATTCAAGCAGTATTTAATTCATCAAAATCAATAAAAAGGGAACCGAAAACGTACCTATTTTAGGTAGTAGAAATCGTCTGGATTCTAAATTGTTTAACTAGTTGTAGTTGGGCCACCAATTATAAAACCAAACTCTATGATTAATTTTGCCTTGCCAAATATTTTCTCTGTTTTTCTTTATACTGTGTTTACTTTGATTTCTACATACTATGTGTTTGTATCTGAACCAACGTCAACCAAATAACAAGGACCATTTGTCCTTTTATAACACAAACTAGGTAGTTATCCATTGATAACTACCAATAATTGTCAAGTAGTTATTTATTCCAATCCAAATGATTTGGATTGGATCAGATCACGGTTTTAGATCATCTTGTGGACCCAACCTGTAACTTAATAACCCAACATCTCCACTCAACAAAATGAGCTAAACAAAACTCACAGAGAAAATACTTGTAGCTTCTTATGATAAGGGGTTAAGACATTCATATAGGCAAATACACTGTATGATTTATGAATAATAATATATACGATGTGGTTTGTCTTTCAAATCTCAATTGTACTATTATAGAAAAGATTGTAAATTTGTCTATTATTATGTCCGTAAATTTATCTATTATTATGTCATAGATTTATTAGAATTTTATTTATTTGAGCATATTTAATCCTTTAACAAAGCATGTTTGATCCTCTAATATTCCATATAATCACAATTGTAATTCCAAATTGCAACTAGTTGCGACTTGTAACTATATGAACAAAATAAAATTTGTTAAATTTTCTTATCTCACTTTAATCTGTCGATCAACAAAAATGACTAACACCATAGTTATGTTCTATAGACCACATTATCATAGTCATAAAAGATACACTAATAATATAAATATCACTTCGTTACTTTGAGACAAAGTGAATAGTTATTGAGGACATAGGTAGAAGCTTTACACAAACTTCAATAAAACTTACACAATGACAAATCAGGGATAAATTCACTTATTTCCCATGTCGATCACAAAAAGCACATGTGGTATGAAACACATGTTACAGTAAATCTTATCCTTCAATAATATGCATATATCCACAAATCTTAGTTCAAATGTTATCCTAACGCCTAATTTGAGTTTTAAAGCTCGCGTTCCTGACGCCTATTATCAAGAGACTCACATCTTACTTAATCAGGTTCTCATGATGGTGAAGATACATCATGAGCGGTTCATTCAGTAAGTAATTTTAGATGGAACCTCATTTTAACCACCGTCAAGGCGACATTTTATGTATTTTAAGTTCTTAGGAGAATAATCTCATCTTTATTTTCTAAAAAATATATGTCTCATCTTAACTTACTATCCTAGTAACCAAGACGACTATACATGTAAGAATACCAGTTTCAAACCTGATCACATATTTTCATATATAACTATGTAAAATGAATATGTGCTAGTTTATATAACTAAAACGACATATTTGTTCATAAAGTAGATATAGATTAACATAACAATTACAATATCATAATGTACGCAAACCTAAAGATCTAATATGTGATATAAATATATCTCTTGTCACAACTTTCGTGAGTAGATTCGTAACTATCTCATGCATAGATATATACTTAACTTGTTACATTCTTTTTCTTCACTACACACCTGATGAAATTATACTTAGTCTCTAAGTATCGATTTATTGTGATATTTCACATATTTGATATAGGCAATTGTTGTCTAACTATCACACTATATAATAATTAGTTTTTTCGCATCAGCTTCAAATTTAGATCCTTTAAAAACCTTATGAGCCAGATTGCTTTCTGGACACTACAACTAAATATGCTATATAAGGTCCAAATTCTATTGGATTTATAAAATTAATTGAAATCTCAATTTTAGGTAGGGCGAAATTAATTCAAGAGACTGCAATAACGGACTGACATGAATCAAACGAAAGCAAACCCAATTAATAGGTGGTCAAAAATTATAAGGCAAAAGCAATATTTGATATTGCAGTAAACAAGGTGGGTGCCTAACCGTAAGAAAGAGAAAAATGTGATGGTGGTATTTTTTTAAATAAGAAATGATCAATTTATTATTTTACCACTTGGAGATGAATATGATTACGTGATGTGAAAGGTCAAGAAAAGCCAGGTCAAACAATTTAAGTTGAGGTGGGCCCAGAGTTTGGAGAGAGTTATTGTTAGTGAATTGATTTTTTTAAGAGAACAAAAAGTGGGACAGATGTTGCATGAATGATCATGCAATGGCATGATAAGGCAGGAAACAAGGACACATGTCTTGTCCTTAGGATGGTAACATGGCAGAAGAGTGTGAGGCCGCCAACCAAAATTTGCATGTCACAAGAGTGTGAGGCCGGCGGTTAAATACAAATAAACCGTGAGAGAGGGAGAAAAAAACATTTACAGCAGGTGAGTGCAAATAAACCAGAGAACTCGAGAGAGAGGGAAAAACCAAAAAAAAAAAAAAAAAAGAGAATATATATATATAGATATAGATATATAGAACATTTCAGATGGTCAAATAAAATATTTGGGTGTAGGAGATATTCGGATAAGTTGATTTTATTTCAATAGAATTTGAATTCCAAAAAATTAGTTAATTTTTTTATAAGTTCTAAATTAAGTTTAATATGATTTTATGATGAATCCAGAATTATAAAAAATTAAATAGAAACCCGTATTACACCCTTATATGAGCATAGGAGTTCTGTAAGTGAATCATTTTTATTTTAAATTAATTTATTTAATTATACTTATATATGTTTCACTATTTATTATTTATTGAAAATAAATTATTATATGAAATATTTTTACGATTGAAATGAGAATTTACGTATATACATTAGAAATTCCAATCAAAATTTTATGATTTCAGTTTTAGTTTATTATAAGAAATGTTTAGAATATTTTAGTAATATTATATTATGTTTAGAGAAAGAATATTTGTTTATATTTTTTATAAAAGTATTTATTCAAAATTATATATATATTCAGAAAGAGAATTATATATATTTGCATATGAAAATTGTTTAAGAATTGAGAATAAAAATAAAGATGTTTTCAAAATATCAAAGTCATACTCTCCATTTTAACGGTCAGACATGTTTCAAGTGAGTAAGCCCTAGAGAGTCACTCTGCACATATATGACTAGACGTTATCTTTTGGTGTGTGTGTGTGTGTTGAGTATCTTCATCACGTATGACCAGGTTTCCTTAGGTACTGGTTAGTATAGATTTTCATATTATATATATATATATATTATATATTGAGTTTGATCAATACAAAAAGAGATTTACAAGATACCATATTTACAGAAATAGATTCTAGAAAAGTTTTACAGCTTATAAATTTTCAGATTATATATTATTAAAGTTATAAAGATAATTTATATAAAAGTTTCCAATTTTACTACGAATGAGATTTAAATTCAATTTTATTTTTCAGATATGATTGTATATTATTACCAGTTATATGTTATGGTTTATTTAGAAATATTTTTATAAAAGTTATATCCACTCACTGAGCGTTAGTGTTCACTCTTTTATAAAACTTATTCTTCCATGTATCTATTGCAAGTTTGTGCAGATTATTGCATATTGTGAGAAGGGACACATGATGATAAACATTTTGTATTTGTGTATATTATTTTTTTTATTAACCAGATTTTTTAAATGTATTTCAAGAATAGTTTTACTAATGAAATGTCTTTTCCATGTATTTTACAAATATTTTATATATTCCATCCAAGGATCCAACTAGAAAAACATACAGATTTTCGATTTATTCAATTTATATTTAGAAAGTGACTATGAGATTTACGATAACTTTTTTAAAAATGTTTTTGTTAACCCCATATTTCATTAAGAAAGATCCCCAATTTGCACGGTATTCTCCTGGACTCGAGAGAGGAGTCGGGATGGATCCCGTCATACTATAAATTAACTTTCATAGTGGACAACACAATACATGATAGTTTCTTACTACTCCAAATCACTTCCACAATCAGCGTTTGTAAAACCCAACCAAACGCATGTTGTTACCTTGGTAACATAGGGATTAATCAACAGCCTTTTTCTAAAATTTTTTTCACAACAATCCAATATTTCTATCCAGGATTGGATTAATATTTACTTAACAGTCTAACTGCATAATAACTATCAGGTCTCGTACACATCATAACGTACATGAGACTTGCGATAACACTGGAGTAAAGAACTTTATGCATTATTTCACGCTCTTATGAAGTCTTGGTATACATTCAAGACTAAGAGTTTTGATCCTTCGAGATGGAAGTATCCATAGATTTGCAATTAGTCATATAGAATCGTTTGATAATCTTTTGGATATGACTCTTATGATAAAGTTAAAATTCTCCTTAAAAGATATATATTAACTTTAACTCCTAAAATATAGATGCTTTTTTTCATGTCATTCATTTCGAAAGTTGAAAATAACTATTCCTTTATGATTATCATGAACGTTTTGTCATTTCTAGCCAACAGAATATCATCCATATATAAAAATAGTTTTATGAACTTGTCTTTTATCTATTTAACATACATACAATGTTCTTCCATAATCTAAAATCTATAAGACATAATTGCCTTATGGAAATGGAGGTACCATTGTCTGGAGAATTTTTTCAGGCCATAAAATGTTCTTGTGAGCTTATATACTTTTAGCTCTTAACCTTTTGAAATGAAATTTATTGGCTACTTCATGTAAATTTCTTCCTCATATTCTCCATTGAAGAATGTTGTCTATTTTCCATTGAGAAATGTTGTCTTTTTATCCATTTGATACAATTCTAGATTCATGTGTGTGATGATAGCTAACATAAGGTAGATGGAAGTGAACCTTACTATAATAAAAAAGGTTTCTTCGTAGTCTATATCCTCCTGTTAAGTATATTATTTTGTTATTAATCTCGCCTTATAGCTCTATATTAAATCATCTGCCTTATGCTTGGTATGGAGAACCTTCTTGATTCCAATGGCTTTCCAACCAAGTAGTAAGTCAACCAAGTCTTAGAAATGGTCACTCTTTATTGACTCTATCTTTTATTGCATGACTTTAATCTAAAAAATCTCTAGCAAATAAGTTAATAGCTTTATTTACATTATTTGGCTCATTACTATCATGCGAAGCAAGCATAAAGCTTCCTCTTCAATCTTTAAATCGACAACGAGAAACATTTTTACAGTTGCTTTTACGAGTTGATTGTTTTGAGGGCATTAACTCGTTAGTTCCTTTGATCCTACTGGGAACAAATGAAAGAACTATTCTAATAACTGTGTCACTCCGACTAGGGATAAAGTGTTCAGACAACTCTCTATCTTCCTTTAGTTGAGTGTTCAAATATAGAATATCATTCGAATCGTTCAACTTGTAATATTGAAATTTTTTTTCAACCTTACCTCTACTAGGAAATTCATTCTCTATAAAGTTCACATCTCGTGACTCTAATTTAGTAATGCTTCTATTAGAATTTTCTTCTATAAGTACATATCATTTTGAGTACTCGAAGTATCTGACAAAAATATACTTATTTCCTTTAACACCTAAGGTTGCATCTAAATAAGGTCAAGTATCCTGTTTATCTATAATTTAGAGTGTGAAAAATACTGACTTGATAGAGACCTTGTTCAAAATACAAGCAGTTGTTAACAATGCATCTTTCCAATAAGTTATTGGGAGATTCACTTATGCAATTATAGATTTTACCATCTTTAGTTCAATTCCACATTTTCGCTACACTATTTTGTTTCAAAGTTCTAGAAATGATCAAGTCTATCGATACATTTCTCATGACATTATGACTTAAATTGGTCAAAAAGATATTCTTGTCATCGGTTAGTCTGTAAGACCTTAACAGATCTATCTAACTAATTCTCCACCAAATTATATATATTTAAAACAATCTAATGCCTCAAATTTATGAGAAATCAGATAGACATGATTGAAATGAGTGTAATCATCTAAGAATGTTATAAAATATGAGACATTATTTCTTGCTCTCATATTCTTTGGTTCATAGATGTCAGAATAAATTAATTGTAATGAATTCTCAACCTTTATTCATTTTCCAAATGGTTTTTGGTTGTTTTTCCTACTAGACAACTTTTATATGTAGATAAATCTATCTTACTGAGAGAACCTAAAAATCTCTCTTTGACCAATCTATTCATTTGATTCTACCTTATATGTCTTAGTCTAACATGCTAAGTATTAATATCAATATTGGCAACATCAGTGAAAGTAGTTAATGAAAAACAATTAATATTACTGTCAAAGTTGATATTTAATACGATAAAACCATTCATTAGATATCTAATATCTAAATATAATTAATCCAAACAAATCCTTAAACAATTACCATAAAAAGTTAAACTATATTCTAAACCTAGAAGAACAATTACAGAAATAAGATTTTGTCGAATCTTTGGAGCATACAAAACATCATGGAGATACAACATTTGGCTACCTCGTAGAATCCCTTTGCATGTACCAATTTTTCTCACTTCAATCAAGTTATTCCCCATATAGATCTATTTTGTTCTTCAGCTGATCCAATGGTACTCTACAATTGCTCATTTGTCCCTAGTTATGTGGTTTATGACTTCTAAGTCGTTTTCTTATACTTAATGCATTCACGAGTGAATTGACCTATCTTACTATAGTTGAAACATTTGAACTTGCTTTTGTCATTCTTTGCGCCAACATACTTACCCTTCTTTGGTTTTTCGATCTCACTTTTATTGGAATTAGGATTCTTTTTCCTTTATTCCAATTCTTGTTCTTTCCTCCCCTCTTGCGCTTAGAGCTTGAACCCTCACACATATTGACTCAATCAAATAAAGTTGACTTGAAGCATTGGCCACCTCTAGACGTTCATCTTCGAGTTCAATATGACATGAGATATCATCGAATGTCTTGAAGTTATCATTATGGGTAGTGTTGATTTTCTTGTTTTCTCAATTATTTAGAACGGATCGGATCATCGCCTATACTTGTTATTCATCAATTAAAGCATGACCAATTGATTTCAAATCACGAATCGTATTTGATATCTCACTCAAATTGCTACCTCATTTTACCCTAATGTTTTTGATAAGTGTCAAACTTGATTGTGATTCTTCTTAGTTTAATGGTTAATGTAGCACCATATTTGTTTTTTAAGGCCAACCAAATATCATGTGCTGTCTCTTATCCTTCATACTCACTCATAAGATCATCAGCTATACTAGACAACATCGTTATATAAGCAATGCTATTCTTTCTCTTTCAAGCCTAATAAGCCTCAACATCTCGTCTATATTGAGCAGAAGTACTATGTTAGGGTTCAACCTTGATGTTGGTTAGGGTTTTGAGAGTCTTTTGCTCCTTTAGAATATATTGAATTTTGCAGTACTATGTTAGGGTTCAACCTTGATGTTGGTTAGGGTTTTGAGAGTCTTTTGCTCCTTTAGAATATATTGAATTCTGCAGTGTCAAATATCATAGTTATCACCATTCAATTTGTCACCCTTATTCAGTTCAACAACTATGTTTCTGAAGTACATGCTACTTTCCTAAATGACATTTATTCTACTTAAAGACTTATGATCTATATCTTTCTACATCTATATTAGCACATCCATTATTATTTCACTAAAATATTACAACAATTGTACACTCATAAGTATGATAAAAGAATTTTTGGATAGGAATCGAAAAAGTAGTCAAGCTATCAATTATCATCCAATTTTCAAATATTCATTAAACCATATATGTAAGTGTTTCATGCAAAATAGTCTTAATATCATTTTCTAAAGGGAAAAAATCATTTTACTCCCTAACTTTTGAAAAAGTGTCAATTTTTTAACTATTTTTTTTAAAAAGACGAAATGAACCTTAACTTTTCATAAAAGTGTCAAATTAGTCCTTTCCATCGGTAAACTAACGGTCAAACTTAACTGATAGCATACTAAATGAGGGTAAATTTGGTATTTCCAATTATAATGGAGGAAGATGTAAAAGGAAGATAAAATAAGGGAAAAAAAATCATTTAAAACAAATGAGGAAAAAAATTCAAAAAAAAAAAAAAATCTCGTTTGACAAAATTATTTTAAAAAATATATATATTTTGTTAAATATGAATATCATCTCAAAGCATATACCAATTATACCATAAATATGTGGATCTCAAATATATAATATTATAGACTGAAAAAAATTAATAGATGCAACAAAAATATTAAACAGATAGAGCAAGAGCAGAAACTGTAAAAATATTAAAAGCTAGAGCAGAAATTTTGAAAAAAAAAAAAGCAAAAATTACAAGCTAAAGTAGAAATTAAAAAAATAAAAATAAAAAAATCACACCCATGAATAAAGATTTAATGAAAATTTTTAATTGTAAAGGTAAAATGGTAATTTTAAGATTAATAAATATATATAAGATCCTCAAACAAAGCTACGCCCAGTCAAAAATTTTCTAAGGGTAAAACTGTAACTTTATAAAAATTATATGCAACTCATTAAAGGTATTTTAATAATTATATATTATTGTAATATTTTACTTTATTTGAAGTTATAATGATGTTTTTATCTGTTTTAATAGTGTCTAGGGTTAAATTAGTCTTTTCATGTATTTCATTAGGTTTGACCGTTAGTTGACTGATAAAAGGGATTAATTTGACACTTTTTCGAATAGTTAAGGTTCATTTCGTCCTTTTAGAAAACATAGTTAAAAATTTGACACTTTCCCAAAAGTTAAGGACTAAAATGATTTTTCCCCTTTTCTAAAAGATTATAGGATACCCAAAATTTGAATAGCATCATTTGAGATTTTTATGACGTCGGACATCTTATCATTGGAATTCCTATGACCTCCAACATTTTATCATCCGAGATTTCTATGATCTGAAGATCCTACTTGCCATTTAAGATTTTTATAATTAAAAGGTTCAAGTCGAAATTTAAAATCTCAATAATCTCATTGTCAACTAATAGGACAATGATCTCAATCACATCATCTATGATTCGTCGTCAGAATGAGTTGATCTAGTCCTATAGAAATGCATACCATAACATGAAATATAAATATACACATGCATGATTAATTTTGGGTCAAATAAAATTTAATATAAAAATCATGGCATTTTAATTTAACTCGCTATAGAATAAAATAAATAAAATAATACAATTCAACTCACCCATTAGAGCAAATAAATAATTGGAATGAAAAGGGGAGAAAAAATAACCAAAAAAAAATCTTGTTGGAAAATTCACAGAAAACAATCGATAACGACGGTGTGTGGTAGTCATGAGCCGATAGAGCTGGCCACGCTCCAGTGGCGCCAACCACATGCCACACCATAGCTAGAGGTGCCTCCCAAGCATGTGCTGATATAAGCGACCACATGTTGAGCTTTGTGTGCAACAAGCATTTTCTTTCAAGGTACACATGTAGCTTTTCGAAGTGGCCATGTGTCGAGCTTAGATTGGATAAGGTGTCATCATTGTGATGACCCATTTAGCAAATGGTCTCCCACATGTCTTCACCTACGTGATCCACGTGTTGACCACTTGATGCTTGTTTGTTGTCGATGTGGTGCTTACATGTCACCCATGTATCACCAATGTGTTGCATGTGTGGCGCTTGTGTGGGCAAGGCTATGTAGCTTAGTGTTTCAGTTCCTTTCCAATTGCTTTTGATGACCAGACCACCTCTAGATTCATCAAAATTTCATCTTGGTTCTATTTATGCCCTTATTTGTCAATTTTAATATGGCATGTAATGCAATTCTCTAACATGAGAGTGGGATTTGTTTTGAAAACCTAAATCAAAATAGGTTTCAATAATGCAAATAGATTTCAACCTTAAACTTCATTTGATTCAAAATCACTCGTTTTTCAATTAAATTTTTTGATTCAAAGTTCTGCAGATTCATCTCGATGTCTAATTTCATACAAAATTTGAATCACATAAAACAGGGGTCAAACAAATGAGATATCATTCATATAAATTTCAAGACTCATTGTTATATTTCTTAGGTTTTTGATCAAAAATTAAGTTTCATGACATCTTTAATCATATAATCATAATTTTTAATCAGCAGACAATTCTTACCTTGCTCTGACACCAGTGAAAACAATTCAAGTACTATTTAAATTCATCAAAAATGGTAAAAATGAAATTGAAAAACGTACCTATTTTGCACAGCAAAAATCGCCTGATTCTAAATTGTTTAATTGGTTGGAGTTTCGCCATCAATTATGGAACCAAACCATCAAATCACAGTGTGATTTTGTGTAGCCAAATATTTTCTATGTTTTTCTTTATACTGTGTTTGCTTTGATTTCTACGTGCTGTGTGTTTGTGTTTGAACCAACATCAATCAAATAACGAGGATCATTTGTCCTTTTATAACACAAACTAAATAGTTATCCTATGATAACTACCAATAACTACTAAGCAGTTATTCATTCCAATCCAAATCATTTGGATTGGATCAGATCACAGGTTTAAGTCATTTTAGGTAGATCCGATTTGTAACCCAATAACCCAACACTTTGAATAATGCTAGACTTTTTAAAACTTTACCCAAATAGTGTTACAAGTTAAGTTGTAGTTAATACATTAATTTTGGGAAGATGTATTGATGATGTGGTATTTACATATAAACTTATCACATCATTTGGACAATAAATTTGAGTAAATTTTTGGTAATGTAGCATTACTTATTTTCTTTTAGATTTAGATATTATTTTTATGGGATATTATGAAAAATCTCCTGGAAAGTAAATTAATTGTGATTAACCCCCATTTTTTTATTAGATGAACCATCTCCTTAAATCCATGAAATGACTAAAATACTCTCGCTAAGATTTTAGAAAATTTCTATTATACACTTTAAACTTATATAATGGACTAAAATGCCCTTCACATTATTTAAAAAAGTTTTTTTAATTTTTCATAAACAATAAAAAACTAAATAAAAAAAAAATCATCATCATTCACATCACCATTCTCTCTCTCTCTCTCTCTCTCTCTCTCTCCATTTTTCTCTTTTCTTCTTCTTCTTCAAAATCCAGGTTTGTCACTCTCTCTTTCTTTTCTTCTTTTTCTTCTTCTCTTCTTATTTTTTGGGTTCAAATATATATTCCTTTGGGTTCGATGAACCTTGATTTGTCTGGGTTCAATGAACCAAGATATATTCCTCTAGGTTAGACGAACCCAGATGTTTGATTTTATTTTTTATTTTTTATTTGTTCTTAAGATGAGTTGTTGATGCTAGATTGATGGTTTGTGATGATAATGGTGGGTTAATGTTGTTGATGGTGGGTTGATGTTGATGATGGTAGATTAAGGGTGATGGTTTTTTTAATGTTTGTGTCATATTAATTAAAGGTTGAGATATGGGTATTTTTTTTTTTTTTTAATGAAAATGAGTGGGTTGATGTGATCACTGGTTCATGTTGTTGATGTAAAAAGATCCAAATTGGATTTCCACTACCTATTAAAAATAATGGATGATGGAAATCATTTTAATTTTTTAAAAAAATTATTTTTTTGAAATAAATTATTATTATTATTTTTTTTGTTTTTGATTTTTGATTTTTTAAAGTATTTTAATTTTATTTCTTTAAAAATTTTACAATTTTTTTTTTAATCTATTTTCCTCATTTTAAAATTTTAATTGCTTTATTAGATTACCATTTTACTCTCCAATTTTAACGCTGGTTAGGTTTCTTAGATGGTAGCGAGCGATTTACATAATTAAAAAAAAAAAAAAGGGGGAGGCTAATCACGATTAGTTTACTTTCTAAAGAGGTTTTTCACAATATCCTTTATTTTCATTTAGATTTTGCTTTAATTATTTGATACTATTTCCTTAATAGTTTGATATTATTTTCTCTATTATATTAATTCTATTTAGGAAAGTATTACTCATTGAGAAATGGTAAGGTTATAAATAGCCCTGAGATTTTAGAATTTATGTTATGTCTTTGGTTTTGGAGAATTAATAAAACTCTGTAGATTTGTCAAGTAATTTATCTTTGTTTTTTGGCTTTTCTTAGTAGAGATATTAGGATTGCTTAGGTTAGATTCAAATTATTTTGGTAATTTGAGGCTTGTTCAAACATTCTTACTTGGATTTGCTTGGATTAGAGTCGGGTCAATTCATTGGCTTATTTATAGAGGATCAATTTGCTCATTTCAAATAGGACAATTGATTCAAAATCTATCCTATTTGTGGTATGTTATTGGGTGGGATTGTTTGAATAGGCTTGTTTTTGGATCTAGGTTTAGGTCCTCAACAGACATCTCACCAATTTTCTATTTAAATAAAATATTTTCTCTTCATTAAGTGTACACTGTGACACTGCTTCTTCCTATTGCAATCAGGCAGCAGCATGAAGAAGGCCACTTCTCTCTTTTGTGTTCTTGTTCTCATGATCATCATCTACATAGAAAATGCAGCTGTAAACAACTTGAACCAGCATGAGAAAGAATTTTTTGATATAGTTAGAATTGACACTGGTGGACTCAGCAGAAAAAGCTTCCCAAACGGTTTTGTATTTGGTACTTCCACCTCAGCTTATCAAGTTGAAGGCATGACTGATAAGGATGGAAGAGGTCCTAGCATTTGGGATGTTTTTGTCAAAATCCCAGGTAGTGTGTGTGTGTGTGTGTGTGTATGAGTTCTTTTGATTTTAACTGTGAAAGTATTGAACAAAAATTAAATTTAAAGGGTTAGAATGTGAGTTCTGATATGATAAATTAAATACGTTGTGTTTAATACTAGATGAACTTATCATGTTAACATACATCTATTGCTATCCTTGTCATAGTAAAGATTTTTTTTTTTTTTAATCTTTTGATTTTTCTGTTAAATTGAAGCTTATATCTTTTTGTTATGGTTTGATGGAACAGGAAAAATAGCCAACCATGATACTGCAGATGTTACTGTTGATCAATATCACCTATACAAGGTTTATATAGTTCTATTTTCGACACAAAAATTTTATCGTATATCTTAGTCTTGAATTGATGTATGATGTGTTTGAGAGTGTTTATGTTTGTAGTAAGAGTACTAGTGAAAGCACTAAATGTGATTGCTCATAAACCACTTCATGTGTATTTTACAAAAGCACTTTTGACAATGCATAAAAGCACTTCAAAGTGCAAGGGTTTTGTCACGCCCCGAATTGAGTTTGGGAATGTTAGACCCTTTGACTTGTAAAAGTTAATGGGATTCATTCAAGGGATAATTCATAAGTGAGGTAGATCTTTTGCAGTGAAAATCTTGGTGTTTAGTTATAATAATTATTATTATTTCTTTTTTGAAATGTGTTTAGTTAATTTTTGTAGAGTTGTTATATATGCATTTAAAGCATTTCCAATAGTTTTATGGATTGTGTTTTAAAAAAATAAGTGTCATGTCATCAATGTTAAGGATTTACTTCCTATATGACATAAATATCATTTGATAAACAATTAAATTAAAAATTATTCTTCAATACTTCTATATATTTTCATTTAATGCTTCAATTTTTTTTTTTAATTAGGTTTGCAAAATTATAATTAAATAATTATTGATTTATTGAGATAATCCTCTAAAACTAGATGGTCATATTGATGATATATATTTTTTTTCTTGTCACCGTAGTTTGACATTGATGAATGATAATTGCACTAAAGAAACTTACTTTAATTCAATATCTATTTATCCTATATTGCATATAAATTTTTTTTCATAATATATGAGAGTATTGGAGATGCTCTTAATCTCCTACTTTTGAATGTAGATGAAATTTAAGCATTTAAGTCATTCCTTATAAAGGTTTTAAAGGTTAAATATTATTCTTCATATAATAGTTTGCCTTTAAGTTTTAATTATGTGAATATATTTATGAAACTAAGGTATTTTATAGATTCTTGTGAGATTATGACCTAGATGTAATTTTGATGGACTTTAATAAACTTTAGTAGTTAAAAATTTTGGCTAGAAGCATTTATTTTTATTAGTAAGGAATTAGATATAAATCTTCATTTTTACTTGTGTTGGCACATTGATTATAATTATTGAATATTTGTTGCTTCAAGTTTATTGTGGTTTGATTTAATTTGGTATATATTTTCAGTTGGGTGGATTGAGAGATAAGATTCCAAGATATGTTTATATAAGATTTTATTTTACTCATATTAAAAGGCGATAATGTGAATTATTATTAGTATTCTATTGTGAATTGGGATTGAAATAACTTTAGATATGGATTGTTTTCATTTGAATTGGAACTGATTACTTGTGGATATTTATAACTTATAATTGTGGATGATAATAGTATATTTAATGTCCTTAAATATTTATTACATGGAGTTTTTGAATAACTAAAATTCTTGAGTATTGAATAAAGTTCGAAATTGATTCCAAAAGATATATAAGATATAATTATTTTGCGGTACTTGTTTATAGAACCACGACTTGATAATTAAAAGACAACTAATAAAGGGAAGTTGATAAATGTCTTGATTTTGATGGGTGCATAATATATGCTTGGCATTGATTTGGATTGGCATGGAAATGAATATTCACATATATGCCTGATGTGGATACTTGGATTATGTTACCTATTGCGATTGTACATGGATGTTTTATCATATATGCACTAGATTTATATAAAAGTTGCTGTGCATGATAGAACATTTAAATATTTATGTTGTTTATTTTTGTACATGAGATTCATGTATATCAACAAAGAATTTTAGAATATTGATATTATCTAAAATTAGAATACTTCCTACTGGGTTTATAAGTTCACCCTATATTTTTTCCCCCAAGTTGCAGTGGCAGTAATATTGATCGATATTCTAAAATTAAAATGATTTCTAAAATAGTACTACCAATCAAAGTGTTTTGGACACATTCCTTACAAATTTTAACAACGTGAATCTGCCTCCTCTTGTTCTTATAGGAAGATGTGAATATCATGCAAGAATTTAACTTTGATGCATATCGGTTCTCAATTTCATGGTCCAGGATCTTCCCAAGTACAGTATCTTATTTTAATTTCAAGTTGTTATTATTATTAATAATTTTATAGATATCACCTATGATGGGAACCATTGAACCTAGAACATTTTTAAACTGAATGAGTGTTTTCTACCATCAAGTCACATTGTGCACTATGACCCAATTCATTTTGGTATTTTTTATCAGATGGAACAGGAAGCATAAATTGGAAAGGAGTTGATTATTACAATGGATTGATCGACTTTTTAATTGAAAAAGGTAAAGAAAAGAAAGCTTGTGATACAACATATGAGACAATAGAAGCCAATCTACCGCTTGATTTGCATCAGATAATGATTGAACTAGTATTGATGTTTATGTGGAAATTGTAGATATCACCCCATATGCAAATTTATATCATTGGGATCTTCCACAAGCTCTTGAGGATAGATACAACGGGTTTCTAAGTCGCAGAGTTGTGTAAGTGCAAATATATATATATATATATATATTTATAACAAACCGATTTATCTCTAAATGTCCCCTTTGTATAGAGTTGTTCAACTGGTCTGACCAAAATCATCAAAAATGGAATCCTGAGTTCTTTCCACAGTGTAAGAATCCTTTTGCAGAGTAAGGCTGATTGCCTCAATGAAGGCAAACCCACATTGGTATCCTTCAATGTCAGGTTCGAACGCTCACTAAGGCCACTAATTATAGTGAGGGTCTGTTTTTCTCTCCCACTATACGTGGATCACTCGCCCACTCTTTGTGAGTCAGTCCTCTTATTCCAAGGAGCTGATCCCCAGGCCATGCCACAATGTCTATTGCTGTTAATTTCGGTTGACCCTAAGCTGGTCTCAATTAAAAAAAAAAAAAAATTATTTTGCCTTTCTTGTTTTCTCTAACCAAGCCCATTTAAAAGAATGTACGTAACTGTCAATACATTTTTTTTTTGAAAAGAGCCAATATAGTTATTATTTGATAACTAATCACAACTGCCGAGGCAGATATTTAATCAAATCCAAACATTAGATTTGGATGGGGTGATGGGTTTGTGTCATTTTGTGTGAACCCGACCCATAACCTAAGAACCTAACAGCTCTAATATCCAATCTAAGTTCTATTAGTCAAATGGGTTGAATGTTTCAGGAAGGATTTTGCAAATTATGCGGAATTCTGCTTCAAGACGTATGGAGATAGAGTCAAGAACTGGATAACGTTTAACGAACCAAGGGTCACAGCGGCTATAGGATATACCGATGGCTTATTTCCTCCTTCGAGGTGTTCTAAACCGTTTGGAAATTGCGCCGCTGGAAACTCTTCAACGGAGCCATATATCGTAGCTCATAATTTACTTCTATCACATGCAGCAGCTGTGAAAATTTATCGTGAAATGTACCAAGTAAGAATTTTGTCTTTCAATTTTTCATGCTAAGAAATAGTTCTCACGCTAATGGGGGCATATATATGTGCATTTCAGGACAAACAGAATGGCAGGATTGGAATTGTCCTCGACTTTTCCTGGTTCGAACCTCTTACAGGTTCGAAACTTGATGATTATGCAGCTGAAAGAGCAAGAGATTTTAGCCTTGGATGGTAAATCCATATTCAAAATATACATAGGTCTTCATAACGCGACGTTAACCCCACTAAAATAATTAAACTCTTGATTTTTCAGGTTTTTGCATCCAATTATGTATGGTGAGTATCCAAAAACAATGCAAGAAAATGTAGGGGAAAGGTTGCCAAAATTCATTCCAGAAGAAGTTGAGATGGTGAAAGGATCGATAGATTTTTTAGGGATCAACCACTACAGTAGTAGCTACGTTTATGATCCTCAGCAGTCGAAGCCTAATGTCACCAACTATCAGATGGATTGGAATGCTGCTTTTGCTAGTAAAGCCCTTTTATAATTTACGAACGTATTTCGAAAATCTATCCGTTTATGCGAAAAGGGTATTGCCTAATTTTGTGTTTGACACTTGCAGATGAACGTAGAGGGGTGCCGATTGGTGCAAAGGTAATTAAGTGTGACATGAACATTTTATGTAATTAAAATTACAATTTGGCATTGCATCATGGTATTTGACATGCTAAAAATGACACAATCAAAATTATTAAAATATATCTTAGATTAGATGTAATTGGAAAGCAACTTCTAATATTTCAAAACATTTACAGGCACATTCTTTTTGGCTTAACAATGTACCTTGGGGAATGTACAAGTGTATGACATATATAAAAGAGCGATACGGTAACCTAACCGTATTCATTGCAGAAAATGGTAACGATTTCAATTCTGCTTTGTTCTATATCAAAGTTTTGATACCGTTTACTCAATAAATTTGTTGACGAATTATATATTCATTGTCATGGATTACAACAGGAATGGATGATCCGGGCAATGTCACACTTCCAGAAGCGTTAAATGACACCATGAGAATAAACTATTACAAGGATTACTTGACACAGTTGAAAAAGGCAATTGATGAGGGTGCAAACGTAGTTGGCTACTTTGCTTGGTCATTGCTTGACAGTTTTGAATGGATATTCGGATATACTTCTAGGTTCGGTATAGTCTATGTCGATTACAAAGATCTTAAAAGGTATCCAAAAATGTCTGCTTACTGGTTTAAGCAAATGCTGAAGAGAGAGCATGAGTAAGAAGTGAGGTCTTCATGTTTATGCACTCTGTTGCCTTCAGCTAATAAATTAAATAAATATTTCTCGATGAAATCCTTAAATACTTCTATATTTTTCTCTTCATTGATAACTTCTAAATATTTTTGAATTTAGACCATGTACGCTTTTGTTGATTTTCTTCCCGGGTAGAAATGGGTTGAAATTTGTAGAGAAACCTGGAGAATTAAAGTAGGACGGCCTCATTGCGACTGTACAATAAAAACATGTCATAAGATTGTTTTTAAAATTTTACTTTTCTTTCTTCAAAACATAATTTTCTTTTTAGCGTTTTGATTAGTTGGAATCACAAACCGATGGTGAAGTTATTCCATTGAAAATTGTTTTGAAGAAAAAAATACTTGATTGAAATTAAAAATTTTTGTCAGTTTATTATATATTTACAAAATTATAAAAGTTTTATAATTTGAATTAACTAATTCTCCAATAGCTTTCATGGACTTAATGAACAAAATTTTTTCAACCGTACTTAGATCATTTTGTCATAGTGTTTATTGACGACATTCTTGCATGCTCAAATAGTGAAGAGGAACATGAACTGCATTTAAAAATTTGAGAGAGAAAATTCTATGTGAAGTTCAAGAAATGTGAGTTCATGATTCACAACCTTAGTTAAGGTTGTAAGTTCTACTCTTACTTGCTCCATTTGTGGCCAATTTTCTCTCCACCTACTGTATATTGCTCCCTCATTCAATATGATTGCTCTTTCCCATTTTGAGAGCAGATTCTTAGATCGTGCATTATAGTCAGATCGTAGTTGGTTTCAGTGGCACCCTTCGCATAGTACCAATAACAAAAAAGAAAAAAAGAAAAGAATTTTTGCTAACCGTGCTAAGATTGAAATAATTTTGAACTAGAGTAGACATAAAAAGGTCATAAAGATTTGGAATTTTTTTGAGTTTAGCATGATATTATCAATGTTTCGTGAAGAATTTTTCTTGCCTCGTAGCCCCATTAACTCATTTTCATTAGGATTCGAAGAATCATGGCGAGGAAGGATAGGACATGAAACTCTCACTACCATGGACCACAACAGATAGATGGTCTATTGAGGTTGTGTTACTCGGTTAAACTGTTGATGCACAACTTAGTGTGCGTAAGTGTTGACATCTTATTGGTGTTAAGACAGTTTATTCTGAGTAGCAAAATTCATAGATTACTATTATGTCATGACATTAAAATTGGATGCATGTTGCAACATCAGAACACAACTGATGTTACAACACTCTTTGTTTGACAATACTTAAATCAGAAACACCAGATTGGTTTTCAGATAATTTTTCTTTAATAGTTTTATCTTTTATCATTAACCTCTTTTACGAGATATCTCGTGAGATTATCTGTTTGCTTTTTAAATTTACTATCAAGGGAATTAAGTTTTTAAAAAGATAAATGTGGTTATCTTTGATTTTTATTCTTTAATCTCTTTGGAAACTTATTATGATTATCTTTGAGTTTTTATCAAAATTAATCAATTGTTTTGCAAGGAAAGGATGCTTCTAGACAGATAAAGTTTCATGGTTTAATTAAAGAAAAGTTGGATGATAATTATATTGCTAAAAAATAGGATTTTATCTCTTTTTTTTTAATATAATTATTTTCTCACTTCTTTTGGTATTTATCTTTGAATTAATTTCTAATTTATTTGGTTGATTTAATCTTGTTTTATTGCACAGTTCTTGATGAGTATAAAGATACTATAAATACATGATTAAATCAAGTTGAAGAGTAGCAAGCAAGCGACTCATTTGACAATTTATGTGCAATATTGAGAGTTTGTTTGTAAACCTTAGAAAGTTTATTCTTTAAGTTGTTTTTATTTCTAGACTTAAAAAGTGAGTCGACTAAGTCTAGGTTTGTGTTAAGATACTTGTTGGGATACCAAGTCATTAGGTCTTCAGGAGAAAATTGGTTTACAATCCTTGAAGGGATTTCAAGTAGCATAAGTTCTTCTGGAGGACGAACGTTTTCATCCTCGAGAGAAGGTGGCTTACAAGTCTTGAAGGGTGTTCAAGCAACAAGTGTATGACAGATGTTATATGAGTGGATTATTTATTTAAAACCAATTAATTATTTATAGTTATATATAACAAATTTTATTTATTTAATTGTTATTAGGAAAAATTATTTAATTAGTTTATTGGTTTATTGATTATGTATTATGATTTATAATTTGATTATAGAATATTTATTTTTGATAATTATATTTATATTTAGAAATCGAGTTATACAATTTGCATATGAAAATTATTTAAGATTTGGAAACGAATAAAATGGGATTTTTAGAATGCCAAGGTTGTACCCTCCCTTTTAACGGTTAAATAGACTATATATATGTGAGTAGATTAGCCCACCACATGTATGATAGATGTCAGAAAAGTCATTGAGTTATCGAGAGAATCATTAAGTCTCCTAGCATGTGTACTCACTCTATGTGTATGTTGAATATCTCTACTACATATGACAGATTTCTTTAGGTACTAATTGGTGTAGATTTTCGATTACAGTTATTGTATACTGAGATTGATCAATACAAAAGAAATTTACAAAACATCAAATTTATAGAAAGATTCCAAAAAAGTTTTACAGATTATAGATTTATATATTTTATATTATTAATGTTATAAACATAATTTATATAGAAGTTTACAATTTTATTGCGATATGAGATTTAAAATTAGTTTTATTTTCCAGATACGATTGCGTATGAATCATTGAGAATTATTTATTATTGCCAAAAATATGTTACGTTTTATTTAAAAATATTTTTATGAAAAGTTATATCTATTTATTGGGTGTTAGCACTCACTCTTTTATAAAACCGACAGATTTTTCAGGTATCCACCTCAAATTTATGCAGATTATTGTATATCGTAAGAAGAGTCACCATTTTGAATTTGGGTAGATTATTTTAATTAACCAAATTTCTTAAATAAGATGGAATACCGATTTTTTCACTTCATATGGGTTGTTTCTTCAGCTTTTGGGAGCCTTCGTTTCAAGCTGTGTCTTAGTGTCCTAATAAGAAAAACCCGGTTAGTAATGAATATACTTGTAATATGTAATATGTCAAAAAAAAAAAAAAAATCAACTATCACCAAAATTAAATGATATTCTCAATAAATTATACATACAATTGGTCTAATTATTCATTCAATTCAAAGAATTTTATATACAAACATTATATTATTGTAAATTATATAAACATCTTAATCCAACTTTTTATTTATTAGCAAAAGTTGCAATAAAATTAACATTTACAATAAACTTTGAATTTGGATAGCGAATGGTTGTAAAAATTTATTTTCTCTCACATAGATGTTTTTCTGACAACTCTCTCTCACTTAGATGTTACAAATAATCAAAAAATTATTAACATCCAATTTTTAACATAAATTAATTTCAATAAAAAGCTATGACATTGATGAGAAACTCCGTAGATCGGTACGGGTCAAGAGGGAGTCAACGGAGGATTAATTTAAGAATTTATCTAATTTAGGAATTAATTTAACTAGGATATATTGTCGATATTTTTGAGGCTGCATAAATGAGCTAGTAAAAGCTTAAGACTGATCTAGTAAATTGACCCAATAGATGAAAGCCTAGCTCACTAAAAGCCCAATGTACCAAACGTCTAGCTCATCAAATACATAGCTTACAGATACGAGCTCTAAACTCTCAGGACATTCGGCTCGCATAAACAAACTTTCAGTTTGCTGACCTCAGGGTCGTCCAGCTAGTAGAAAAGAGCACTCCATTTGTCGCCACAATTCTTAGGTCGCTGGTCGACCATGATCAAAGCTGCTTAATATCTAACCTCAAGTTATTCAAATCGAGATCCAGCCCATAGCTTGACGTGCACGTAAAACAGATTTTTTCAAAAATGTAGCAACCTAATTTAAGGGAAAACTAAACTACCTAGTATGAAGATAAAGTCAAGATCCTACTTTTACGGAATTTGACCCTACACTGATTGGCGCTAGTCTTGAAAATGTAATCAGTGTAGATTTCTTTCTTGTTTCAATTGTAATAATACTGTAGCCTCACACTTTATAAATAGAAGCTAAAAGTTCATTGTAAAACAAGCAAATAAATAATATACCGTCTCTCTACCAAAATAATCAGAGAACAGTCGTGGATATAGGTATATTTTTGGGTCGAATCACGTAAAAACCACTTTGCAACAATGTTTTTCCTTTTCCTACTCTTTTTTTTTTCTCTTCTATTTTACCTTATTTGCAGGTATTAGGTGAAGAATTTGGGTTGACTGAATTCATACGTCAATAGAATTATTTCATATTTTATTTCTTTTAATTATATCCGAATTATTTCCATTTAGGATTTAATATTCTTTCCTTTTTGGATTTGATATTATTTCCTTTTAGGATTTAATATTATTTCCTTTTAGATTTAGATATTATTTCTATTTAGATTTTCTTTAATTATTTGATACTGTTTCCTATTATATATTAACTTTATTTATGAAAGTCTTATTAAGAAATTGTAAGATTACAAATAGGTATGAGACTTTAGATTTTATGTTATGTCTTTGGCTATGGAGAATTAATAAAACCCTATAGATTTATCAGGTAATTTATCTTTATTTTTTGGCTTCTTTTAGGGATGTCTTTATTCATGACTTTTATTAACTTTTATAGATTTTTTTTAGTGAATGATTTTTGTAGAATTTCATATACTTTTAATTATTTTACAGATCCATAAAAAACTTTCATAGACTTTTATAAACTTTTTTTTCAAAGACTTTCATTAATTTTGATAGATTTAAAAAAACAATTATAAAAAACTTTCATAAATTTTTATAAACTTCCACAGATTTTCATAGACTAAACTTTTACTAATTTATAATGTAATAAACACTTATAAGTTAATAAAACTATATTTATCGTGTCAATAATGATGAAAGAGTAAGACACATAAAATAAAAGTAAAATCACCTCAATTACATAAATTGATAATTAAAATATCAAGTATTTTAAGTGTCTCATTATTCATTTTATATCATCTATAAAAAATAAAACCTCTAATATCTATTATTATTAATAATCCCAATATTGCTTCATATATTAGCAGCTATAACAGTATTTCATTCATTAGCATGCTCTCTTCATTGTTCTTAAGTCTTAAGATATGAGTTAAAATCGTCCCCTTCATTTACTAGTAATGATGAAGATGATGATGATTCAAGATATCGATAGGTTTTTATAGATTTTCATTTACTTCTAAAACAAAAATATATTCTTTTGACAAGTTTGTGTAAATTATATATTTTGTAAGTTATATTTCTTATCTCAATAAAAATATAGTCTTTTGACATAGTCTAAATAAACTGATGAAAAACAACTATCAAAACCAATGTAATAAAAATTCAAGCTAGTTGATTTTATTATATTTTACAAATATCAAAATTGTTTACTATACAAATCAAATTAACTAATCAAAGGTAAAAATTCAAAAAATTTCCCAACAAGTATATAATAGGAATAAAAGTTGAAAAAAAAAATCACATGTATAGATATAATTAAACAGTCAAGTTTAAAATTTTAATTTTTTTTTTTTTTTTTTTATAAACCACTAGTTAAAAAATCTACAAATATTAAATTTTTTTCCATATTTTTTGAAACAGAAGCTTTTCCTCCTATTTTTTAGTATAAAAAACAAAGATTCTATTGATTAATTTCATATTTGTGAGTTCTATTTTAATTATTTGTACAAAAGAAATGTTATACGATTAGCTTACAACATAATCATTAATAATAGTTGCACTATTTATCATAAAAATAATGAGATTATTTATATCAATATCCATCTAAACGTTATTTTTTTTTTTGGGTATTGTGTATATATAAATATAAATTATTAGCTATTTCTTTTTCTTTAATTTATTTTGCTGAGATCTAACTCTTCAATTTTGATTCAAATTTGAAATCTTCTACAAAATAATAATGGATGTCCTTTAGAAAAAAAAAAAAAAAAAAGGTCTAATAAGATTCAAAAACTAAAAAGTTAACAATTTGAACATAAGAAAAAAATATATATATTGACTACTATATTCACAATAAAATAGACGGGCATTTACATGTTCGATTTGGTTTCAACCAAAACTGAATATGAGCCGAATTTTTGTCAGTTCTCAAAATCATAATAGAACATGAACTGATAGGGGGTAAAACTGAATTGAACCAAACACTATCAGTTCAGTTTGGTTCGAGTCGTTGTAGTCTATTTCCAAAATATCCAAGTAGACATCCACTCTAAAAACTACCACCTACAAAACTCAAACATCACTCAAATACCAATATACAATCACTCCACAGTCCACAATCCACCCATCAATCACAACACCAAGCCAACAACAATCACTCCACAGTCCACAATCCACCCATCAATCACAACACCAAGCCAACAACAATCACTCAAACATCACCAAACCAGAGAACGAAAAAGAGAGAGAGAAACCCCAAATCGACATCATCCCTAAATCGAAAGCAAAATCCACAAATCAAAAGCAAAATCCACAATCCAAAGAAACTAGAGAACGGAAAAGAAAGGGAAAAACCAAAGAAGAGAGAAAAATATGAGAAGAGAGAGATACTGGAGACGAGGAAGAAAGACCAAAGAAGAGAACATCATTTTCATTAGATGGTATCGGTGACAACGAAGAAGAAGAAACAACAACTTGCAATCAAAGGCATGATATGTGGCTTGCAAAATTGGGATTTAGACAAGAAGAAGAAGAAGGGAGAATGGCGTGAAAGAAAAGACGAAATTGTGAAAGAATGTTTCTTGCCTCGTAGCCGGATTAACTCATTTTCATTAGGATTCCGAGTATTATGGCGAGGAAGGATCAGACATGAAACTCTCACTACCATGGACCACAATAGATAGATGGTCCATTGAGGTTATGTTACTCAGTTAAACTATTGATGCACAACTTAGTGTGCATAAGTGTTGGTATCTTATTGGTGTTAAGATAGTTTATTCTGAGTAGCAAATTCATAGATTATTGTTATGTCATAACATTAAGATTGGATGCATGTTGCAACATCATAACACAACTGATGTTACAACACTCTTTGTTTAACAATACTCAAACTAGAAACACGATTGGTTTTCAGATAATTTTTTTTTGATAGTTTTATCTCTTGTATTTATCATTAACCTCTTTTACGAGATATCTCATGATATTATCTATTTGTTTTTTAAATTTATTATCAAGGGAATTAAGTTTTTAAAAAGATAAATGTGGTTATCTTTGATTTTTATTCTTTAATCTCTTAGGAAACTTATTATGGTTATTTTTGAGTTTTTATCAAAGTTAATCAATTGTTTTGCAAGGAAAGAATGCTACTCAACAAATAAAGTTTCATGGTTTTCTCACTTCTTTTGGCATTTATCTTTGAATTGACTTTTGATTTATTTGGTTGATTTCATCTTGTTTTATTGCACAGTTCTTGATGAGTATAAAGTCACTATAAATACATGATTTAATCAAGCTGAAGAGTAGCAAGCAAGCGACTCATTGAGAGTTAATGTGCAATATTGAGAGTTTGCTTGTAAACCCTAGAAAATTTGTTCTTTAGGTTGTTTTTATTTCTAGACTTAAAAAAGTGAGCCAACTAAGTCTAGATTTGTGTTAAGATATTTGTTGAGCTAACAAGTCAGTAGGTCTTTGAGAGAAAATTGGTTCACAATCCTTGAAGGGATTTCAAGGAGCATAAGTTCTTATGGAGGACTAACGTTTTCATCCTCGAGAGAAGGCGGCTTACAAGTCTTGAAGGGTGTTCAAGCAACAAGTGTATGGCAAATGTTATGTGAATGGATTATTTATTTAAATCGAATTAATTATTTATAGTTATATATAACAAATTTTATTTATTTAATTGTTATTAAGAAAAATTATTTAATTAGTTTATTGATTTGTTGATTATGAATTATGATTTATGATTTGATTATAGAATATTTATTTTTGATAATTATATTTATATGTTAAAATCGAGTTATACAATTTGCATATGAAAATGATTTAAGAATTGGAAACGAATAAAATGGGATTTTTAGAATACCAATGTTGCACTCTCCCTTTTAACGGTCAAACAGACTACATATATGTGAGTAGATTAGCCCACCACATGTATGACAAATGTTAGAAAAGTTATTAAGTTGTCAAGAAAATCATTGAGTCGTCTAGCATGTATATGACAGATATTATCCCTTACTCTACGTGTATGTTGAGTATCTCTACTATATATGATAGATTTCTCTAGGTACTAATTGGCATAGATTTTCGATTACAGATGTTGTATATTGAGATTGATCAATACAAAAGAGATTTACAGAACATCAAATTTATAGAAAGATTCCAAAAAAGTTTTACAGATTATAGATTTCTATATTTTATATTATTAATGTTATAAACATAATTTACATAGAAGTTTACAATTTTACTACGATATGAGATTTAAAATCAATTTTATTTTCCAGATACGATTGCGTATGAATAATTGAAAATTATTTATTATTACCAAAAATATGCTACGTTTTATTTAAAAATATTTTTATGAAAAATTATATCTATTCATTGGACGTTAGCGCTTACTCTTTTATAAAACTGATAGTTTTTTTAGGTATCCACCTCAAATTTATACAGATTATTGTATATCGTGAGAAGGGTCACAATTTTGAATTTGGGTAGATTATTTTAATTAACCAAATTTCTTAAATAAGATGGAATACCTGTTTCAGATGTTTTATGAATATTTTATAGATGAGTTCAACACGAGAAATGTACAAATTTTCAGCTTGTTCATATTGAATTTATGAGGCAATCATCTTATTTATGAGAATTTTCTATTTTTTTTTTTTTTTGAAAAATCCAAATTTCAATCAGAAATATCCCAATTTTAACGAAATTTTTCCAGACTCAAAAGAAGAGTCAAGATAAGTGCTAACAGTTGTTGTAGATGAAAACCTACCATCAAATGAGGTGTCCTCCATTATTTCTAGAGAAGACTATTAATGAGGTTTATATTTTTTAAGAACATGAGATCCTCTGTTAATAAGTTAAACTACATTATACTTTATGTTGATCTTAAAATATGTGGTAATTAACATCTGTTCAGAGATAAAATCTTAACTTTCTATAAGGCTAGAGTAAAATGTTTTTTTATAGAAATATATAACATGGTACAAATAAATTGTATTCATACCAAAATTATGTTTTCTAATGTCTTAAAGAACAAATATCAACTATCGCACAGTTGGCTGTGCGGTGCAATGATACTCACCCTCTTGATGTGGCTTCTCTTAAGCCCTTGTTCAAAGTTCAAACTGCAATAATGCCCTCTTGATTTATAAAGCGATTTTTCCACTTCATATGGGTTGTTTCTCCCGCTTTTGGGAGCCTTCGTTTCAAACTGTGTCTTAGTGTCCGAATTAGAAAAACCCGACTAGTAATGAATATACTTGTAATATGTAATATGTCAAAAAAAAAAATTAACTATCAGCAAAATTAAATAATATTCTCAATAAATTATACATACAAATGGTCTAATTATTCATTCAATTCAATGAATTTTATATACAAGCTTTATATTATTGTAAATTATATAAACATCTTAATCCAACTTTTTATTTATTAGCAAATGTAGCAATAAAAATAACATTTATAATAAACTTTGAATTTGGATAGCAAATGGTTGTAAAAATTTATTTTCTCTCACTTAGATGTTTTTCTGACAACTCTCTCTCACTTAGATGTTACAAATAATCAAAAAATTATTATAAACATGAAACATCCAATTGTTAACATAAATTAATTGCAATAAAAGGCTATGACATTGATGAGAAACTCCGTAGATCGGTACGGGTCAAAAGGGAGTCAATGAATGATTAATTTAAGAATTTATCTAATTTAGAAATTAATTTAATCAGGATATGTTGTGGTATTTTTGGGGCTACATAAATGAGATGATAAAAGTCCAAGGCTGATCTAGCAAATTGACCTAATAGATAAAGGTCCAACTAGCTAAAGGCCCAGCGTGCCAAACGTTTAGCTCATCAAACACGTAACACGTAGATATGAGCTCTCAGCTCTCAAGATATTCGACTCACATAAACAAGCTCCAAGTTCGCTAACCTTGGGTCGTCCAGCTTATAGAAACGAGCTCTCCGTTTGTCGCTACAGTTCTCAAATCGCTGGTCAACCATGGTCAGAATTGCTTAATATCTAGCCCCAGGTTATTCAAAGCGACATATAGTTCATGGCTTAACGTGCACGTAAAACAGATTTTTTCAGAAAGGTAGTAGCCTAATTTAAGGAAAAACTCAACTATCCAGTATGGAGATAAAGTCAAGATTCTACTTTTACGGGTTTGACGCTATACTAATGGGCACCAATCTTGAAAATGTAATTAGTGTAGATTCCTTTCTTATTTCAATTGTAATAATACTGTAGTCTCTCACTCTATAAATAGAGACTGAAAATTCATTGTGAAACAAGCAAATAAATAATATACTCTCTTTCTGTCAAAATAACCAGAGAATAGTTGTGGACATAGACATCTTCTTGAGTTGAACCACGAAAAAACTACTTTGCAATAGTGTTTTTCCTCTTTGTACTCTTATTTTCTCTTCTGTTTTGCTTTATTTGTAGGTATTACGTGAAGAATTTGGGTTAACTGAATTCATACGTCGACAGGATCTATTTCAGATTATTTCATATTTTATTTCTTTTAATTATATTAGAATTATTTCCATTTAGGATTTGATATTCTTTCCTTTTTGGATTTAGATATTATTTCTATTTAGATTTTCCTTAATTATTTGATACTATTTCCTATAATGTACTTTATTAATGAAAGTCTTACTTATTAAGAAATTGTAAGATTATAAATAGGTATGAAACTTTAAAGTTTATGTTATGTCTTTGGCTATGGAGAATTAATAAAACCCTGTAAATTTATCAAGTAATTTATCTTTATTTTTCGGCTTTTCTTAGGGATGTCTTCAATTATGACTTTTATTAACCTCTATAGATTTTTTTAGTGAATGACTTTTGTAGAATTTCATATACTTTTAATTACTGTACAGATTTATAAAAAACTCTTGTAGACTTTTATAAATTTTTTTTTCAAAGACTTTCATTAACTTTGATAGATTTTTTAAAAAACAAAAAATTATAAAAAACTTTCATAAATTTTTATAGACTTCCATAGACTTTCATATACTAAACTTTCACTAATTTATAATACAATATACACTTTATAAGTTAATAAAACTATATTTATTGTGTCAATAATGATGAAAGACCAAGACGCATAAAATAAAAGTAAAACCACCTCAATTACATAAATTGATAATTAAAATATCAAGTATTTTGAGCGTCTCATTATTCATTTTATATCATCTACAAAAAATAAAATCTTTAATATCTATTATTATCAATAATCCCAATATTGGTCCATATATTAGTAGTTATAGTAGTATTTCATTCATTAGCATGCTCTCTTCATTGTTCTTAAGTCTCAAGATATGAGTTAAAATCATTCCCTTCATTAATTAGTAATGATGAAGATGATGATGATTCAAGATATCGATAGGTTTTTATAGATTTTCATTTACTTCTAAAAAAAAAATGTATTCTTTTGACAAGCTTTTGTAAATTATATACTTTGTAAGTTATATTTATTATCTCAATAAAAATATAGTTTTTTGACATAGTGTAAATAAACTGACGAAAAATAACTATCAAAACTAATATTTTAAAAATTCAAGCTAGTTGATTTTATTATATTTTACAAATATCAAAATTGATTACTATACAAATCAAATTAAATAATCAAAAGTAAAAGTTCAAAAAATTTCCCAACAAGTATATAATAAGAATAAAAATTGAAAAAAAAAAATCACATGTATAGATATAATTAAATAGTCAAATTTAAATTTTTTTTTTTTTAATAAACCACTAGTTAAAATATCTCCAAATATTAAATTTTTTTCCTTATTATTTGAAATAGAGGCTTTTCCTCTTATTTTTTAGTATAAAAAACAAAAATTCTATTGATTAATTTCATATTTGTGAGTTCTATTTTCATTATTTGTACAAAAGAAATGTTATACAATTAGTTTACAACATAATCGTTAATAATAGTTGCACTATTTATCATAAAAATAATGAGATAATTTAGATCAATATCCATCTAAACATTTTTTTTTTTTTTGGGTATTGTATATTTATAAATATAAATTATAAACTATTTCCCATTCTTTAATTTATTTTGTCGATATCTAACTCTTCAATTTTGATTCAAACTTGAAATATTCTACAAAATAATAAATTGATGTCTTTTAGAAAAGAAAATGTCTAATAAGATTCAAAAACTAAAAAGCTAACAATTTGAATATAAGAAAAAAAAAGTGACCATTTTATTCACAATAAAATATGTGGGCACTTACATATTCGGTTCAATTCCAACTAGAACCGAATATGAGCAGAATTTTTGTCAGTTCTCAAAATCAGAATAGAACATGAACTAGGGGGGGTGGGGGTTGGGGTAAAACCGAATTGAACCAAACACTGTCAGTTCAGTTCGGTTCGAGTCGCTGTAGTCTGTTACCAAAATATTCAAGTAGACATCCACTCTAAAAACTACCACCTACAAAACTCAAACATCACTCAAATACCAATATACAATCACTCCACAGTCCACAATCCACCCATCAATCACAACACCAAGCCAACAATAATCACTCAAACATCACCAAACTAGAGAACAAAGAAGAGAGAGAGAAACCCCAAATCGACATCACCCCTAAATTGAAAGCAAAATCCCCAAATCAAAAGAAAAATCCACAATCCAAAGAAACTAGAGAACGGAAAAGAGAGGGAAACACCAAAGAAGAGAGAAAAATATGAGAAGAGAGAGATACTAAAGACTAGAAAGAAAGACCAAAAAAGAGAAATTCATTTTTGTTAGATGGTATCAGCGACAACGAAGAAGAAGAAATGACAACTTGCAATCAAAGACATGATATGTGGCGTGCAAAATTGGCATTTAGACAAGAAGAAGAAGAATGGAGAACGACGTGAAAGAAACAATGAAATTGTGAAAGTGGTGTTTGGAGAAATCTAGAAGGAAGGCTCTAGTTTATATAGAGGCATACAAAATTAGGCATGTGTCGCTCCTAAATTACAAAATTACACATATATCTCTCATTGAGTGTTTCTCGAGTTGGTTCGATTTTGGATACCCAAACCGAGAAACATCGTATTTTTCTAAGTGCTGACTCAAACATCCTTGAATTAAACATGAAAACTAAACGAAACACTCTCGAATTTGTCCGAATCAAGTTGTTTGAGTCAGTTCTATGTTTTCATGCCCATCCTTAGAAGTGAAATATATATATATAATGTGTGTAAATGCACATTTAAAAATAAGCAAAATATTTTTGTTTATGACAATCACTGAGTTTGGAGAGATTATTATAAATGAAATAAATGTACAAGAGATTTTGAGATTTGTTTTTTATAATCAACAACAAAAGTGTGCAAAAATCTACAAAAGCCTTGAAGGGGAGTGAGAGAGAATTTAAGCAGTTTGATTATTATAAATTTAACATAAAAGTCTACCAAAATTACTAAAATTTTAAATTTCACAAAACTTGTTGATATTTTGGATACTTCATAATTTTTATAAACTTTCAAAAAGTCTTGATTGAATAGCTCATAGTTTTTATAAACTTTTTAGAAGTCATTAAAAGTCTATATTGAATACCATATGATTTTTAGGCTATGTTTGGAACATAGGATTTAATGTGGATTTAGGATTCAAAATATCTAAGATTCTCAAATTTCATGTTTGGAAAACTATGGGTGAGATTCCAAACTCCCTCAAATCCTTATCTCATGAGAATGATCATTCCCAACCAAAATGATGAGATTTGATGGGTTTAAAAATAAGCATTTTATCTCTACATTTAAAAAATAAATAAATAAAGAATAGTTTTAAAATAAATTTTAAGTATATTGTAAAATATTTAAATTAAATTTATTCCAATTCAATTCTAATCTACACTAATCCTCACTTTTTTTTACAATTTTTTTAAAGAATTTTTAAGAATAAATTTTAAGCATATTGTAAAATATTTAAATTAATTTTATTTCAATCCAATCTCAACATACACCAAATATAATATAATATAATTTTATTCAAATCACAAGTTTTATCAAACATGAGACAGTAATTTTTTAATCTAATCCATTTCATTTCAATCTCGCGTGTCAAAAGTAGCTTATAGTGTCTTTAAAAGTCTATATTCAATACACTCATGGTGTGTTTACTTCATGGATTAGAGAATAGGAATGAGAAATGAGATTGATTGATGGTGCATGTGTTTACTTGTTTATAATTTATTTTGTTATAGGAATGAAAATATGGGTCCTACATCAACTTGGGGTTGTCAAATGGGAATCTCATTCCCTCCACTCCACCGGAGAATCTTATTTATATTCTTAAATTCAATGTAAAATGTTTTTTATACCATTCTTTAATATATATATATATATTTACAAAAGAATGTTACATATTGATGATAGTTGTTAGTACTACTTCCATGGTTATTAAGCTACTACATTTACAAAAACAAAGCAAATTTCAGTAACACTGTATATCAAATAAAAAAAAAACACAACTTGATATATAATATAGATACATAATATGTTTACAATAATATTATTAAGAAATTTTTTTTTTTTAAGTCCATTATGATGAATTATATGATAAAATTATATCACTACATTTTAAATACTATTTTTCATATTGTAATTAATCCATAATTTTAATCAAAAGCATTTTTTTAACTTGTAATTAATCCATTCTGATTTCAAATTAAAGTAAATAGTTTAATAAGAATACCATTAATTTTAATTTCGATTCTTATAGTTGAAGTAAACAACTTTGTAGATTTCGATATATCATTCTGATTTCAAATCATTCAAATTCTAGATTATTTTAATTCTCATTTCGATTCTTTCAAATGAAGGAAACACACC
The DNA here is from genome assembly GCA_022984855.1 of Dimocarpus longan. Taxonomy (NCBI): domain Eukaryota; kingdom Viridiplantae; phylum Streptophyta; class Magnoliopsida; order Sapindales; family Sapindaceae; genus Dimocarpus; species Dimocarpus longan. The sequence goes on from CM041021.1 coordinate 2,954,689, forward strand.
ATTAAAATTTTAATTCTATGAAAGTTATTAAAATTTTAGATTAAATTAGTAGAGATACTAGAATTGCTTAAGCTAAATTCAAGTTATTTTAGTAATTTGAGTTTATATATTTCAACTTGTTCAAGCATTCCTGCTTAGATTTGCTTGGGCTAAAGTTGAGTTAATTCGTTGGCTTGATTCTAGAGGATCAATTTGCTCATTTTGGTGGGACAAGTAATTCAAAATCTATCCTATTTGTGGTGTGTTATTGGGTGAGAATAAGCTTATTGTTGGATCTAGATTTAGGTCTTCAATAGATACCCTACCAACTTTTTATTTAAATCAAAGGAAAAATCTCAAACTCCCTTGAAATGATAAATAATATCAGTTTATCCTAACTTATCAAAATACTAACAAAAAAAACCCCTATAGTCAGCCAAAATCGGTTTATACCCAAATTTTTAATGATTTTGTGACAAAAACAGTAAATGATCAAAATACCCTTATTATATTGAAAAATTTAAAAAAATAAATAAATTAGTCAATTACCAAACTACCATTTCATAACCAAAATAAAAAAATAAAAATGTTCAGACTTTACAATTAAATTTATATAAAAATAAATAAATAAAATACAATTTTCAATAATTGAAATTATAATTATTATTAAATAAAAACTAAATAAAAAAATTCCATCATGTCAGTAATTTGAAAAAAAAATTAAAAAATTAACAAATAAAAAAAAACAATTATATAAATTAAATAAAAAAATTTCCACAAGCAAACACATAATCTCCAACCAAAACCGTCATCTAGAATCAAAATCCAAAAAATTAAAAATTAAAAAATAACAAATTAAAAAATAAAATTAAAACACATAGTCTTCAACATAAACAATACCAACCATAAACACCATCAACATCTGGTTGTAATGTAAAAAAACAAAAAATTTACATTTCTTTCACCATATATATAGAGAAACAGAATTTAGGCACCACCAACAACCAACCCAGAAAAAAAAAAAACCCATCTCACCACCAGAGGCGACGAAGAAAAGTCTCCTTGTGGCGAAAAAGGAAGAGGAATCAGAGGCAACAGAGGAAGATAAATTATATAAGAGGAATCGCTCGTTCTGTAGTCAATGGTAACCGAGGTTATCCGAGAAGAAAACGAAGAGGAAGAGGAGGAAGAGAAGAAAACGAGCGATGGGTTAGGGAGGTCTGTTGAGTGGTGTGATGGGAATTGGTTTTGGTAGTGCGTGAGTGGTGATGACAGAGAGAGATGGTGGGGAGAGAGAAATGGTGATGGGATGAGTTACACGTGTCTTTTTTATTTGTTCAAATATTCTCTCTTTATTAAGTGTACCCTGTGACACTGCTTCGTCCTAACGCAATCAGTAACAGCAGCAGCATGGAGAAGGCCACTACCCTCTTTTGTGTTCTTGCTCACATCATCATCTACACAGTAAATGCAACTGTAAACAACTTGGACCGGCATGAGAAAGAATTTTCTGATGTAGTTATGATGTAGGACAAGTAGCTTTGGATTTTGAAGAAAAGATGGATAGAAAATTGGCTAGAAGAGCTGGTTCAAAGAAATGGACATAACTTTGTGCTCGGTTGTCGGATTGTCTATTATAATATGTTTTCGAAATGAGATTTTCGTGTTCTATAGCGTGACAACAGGGGTTCCCCAGTTGATTTCGTTTACATCCTGAAATTTGTTGTTTTAGGCAGGCTGTAGGGTGGTTGAAGTTTATTGATTTTTTTTAATTAGTTGTCATTCAATTAGGAGATGTCTATTTTAGTCTTTTTATTTAATTAGGGTTTTTAGAGAGTATTTAAACCTTTTGATGTTTGTTTTGGAGGAGAATATTATTATTATTATTTTGGTTGCTATTATAATTTTCTGGTGAATTTCAATAAACGTGTTTTTTAAGGTTTGCATTTGCAATCTTAATTTTTCTTCCGTTCTACGTCAAGTGGTATTAGAGCACTGGATTTTGCCTTGTTCGATGGCCAACAACGAAGCCAGAAGAGAAAACCCTGCGACAAGTTAAGATGGTAGCGTACAAGTTGCGAAGCGGGGCTACTGTTTAGTGGGAGAAGTTGCAGATGGAAAGACGACGACAAGGCAAAGCTCCCATACGAACCTGGAGGCAACTGAAACAACTTATGAAAAGCAGGTTTTTACCTCCAGATTATGAGCAATTTATTTTTTAGAGTTATCAGAATTGTGTGCAGGGTAATAGGACTGTTGCATATTATACTGAGGAATGGTTCAGGCTGTCAGTTCGTAACAACCTGAATGAAACTGAAGGGCAGCAGGTTTCTAGATATTTAGCGGGATTGAAGCCTACCATTCGAGACAAAAGTGGATTGCAAGTCGTTTGGACAGTGGATGAGACGCATAATATGGCCTTAAAGGTAGACTTACTGGAGAAAACATCCAATCGTTCTTCTTACTACAAGAAAGACATAGCTGAAACCTCCAATGCAGTGGCGAATAAGAACAGATTTGCATCAGGTGAGGGTCAGAATCAATCCAAAACTACTGGAGACCAGACTCAAAAAGTAACGTTTCCTAGCAATAATACCGCTGGGGTGCGTCCTACAGCAGCAGCTATGAAGGAAGCACGAGGGGCGCCAAACCTGTATGCTAGACCCGGTGGTTTGAAGTGTTATAGGTGTGGGCAACCAGGACATCGTTCGAATGAGTGCCCAACTAGAAAACCAGTGAATTTTGTGGATGTGGAAGATAATGATGAGTACGAACAAAATGTTGAAGGAGGTGTAGACATGGACGAACTCTTGAAGGGTGCGAAAATTACAGAGGAACGGGGAGATCATGTCAACTGTGTGATTCAGTGAGTCATGTGCTCAACGAAGTTAGACGATTTCTCACAAAAGAGCAATATTTTTAAGTCTTGCTGTAGTGTTCAGGGAAAGGTATGTGACTTAATTGTTGACAGCAGAAGTTGTGAGAATTTTGTGTCCAAGAAATTGGTGGGACATCTGAAGTTGTGAGTAGAAAAACATCCGAAGCCTTATGCGATTGGTTGGATTCAGAATGGGCCTAAGGTGAACGTAACAGAGATTTGCAGAGTTCCTATTTCGATCGGACAACATTATAGAGATGAGGTGGTCTGCGATGTAGTCGACATGGATGCTAGTCATGTGTTATTGGGACGTCCTTGGCAGTTTGATGTGGATGTCACTTATCAGGGGCGCGACAATGTTTATGTTTTTAATTGGAATGGTAGGAAGATTGCAATGGTTTTGAAACGAAGTTCAGGTGGCTCAAATAGTTCCAAAACAGCAGAACAGTCCTTACTTTCTTTCGTCACTTCAATAACAGATTTGGAAACTGTAGTTACAGAAGTACAGAAGGTGCATGTTGTGGTTGTGTGGGCTTTAGTGATAGAAGACAAAGAAGAGCAGAGAGTGGTAGTACCTGAAAAGGTGCAGTCTCTTTTGGCTAAGTTTAGTGAGTTGGTGTCAGAAGATTTACCGAACGACCTTCCGCCATCGAGAGATGTACAGCACCATATTGATTTGGTTCCAGGTGCAAGTTTACCCAATTTACCCACTATCGGATGAGTCCCAAAAAGAATCAGATTTTGCAAAAGAAAGTGGAAGAGTTAATGAAGAAGGGATTTATTCAAGAGAGCATGAGTCCTTGCGCTGTTTCCGTATTATTGGTTCCAAAGAAATATGGCAGTTGGAGGATGTGCGCGATTAACAAAAAAATTGTCAGATACAGTTTTTCGATTCCAAGGTTAGATGACATGCTAGATATGCTAGAGGGTTCAAAATTGTTCTCCAAAATAAATCTGCGAAATGGATACCACCAAATTCAGATCAAACCTGGGGATGAATGGAAGACAGCTTTCAAGACAAAGGATGGGTTCTATAAGTGGTTGGTTATGCCGTTCGGATTGTCCAATGCACCTAGTACTTTCATACGACTGATGAACCAGGTATTGCGGCCTTTCATTGGGAAATATGTTGTTGTTTATTTTGATGACATATTGATGTACAGTCGAAGTGAGGAGGATCATATGGAGCACCTTAAGGCAGTGTTAGAAATGTTATCAGCAAATAAACTTTTTATTAATTTTAAGAAGTGCAGTTGGATGACAGAACGATTATTGTTCCTTGGGTATGTGGTCAGTTCAGAGGGCATTTTGGTTGATGAAGAAAAGGTGAGAGCCATTTGAGATTGGCCTACACCAAAAATGGTAGGAGAGGTAAGGAGTTTTCATGGGTTGACGACGTTTTATCATCGATTTATTAGAGATTTCAGTAGTATTGTGGCACCCATTACAGAATGTCTAAAGAAGGGCAAATTTTCATAGGGTGAAGCAGCGGATACAGTCTTTGCAGTCATTAAAGAAAAATTATGTACTACTCATGTTCTTGCCTTACCCAGTTTTGACAAACTATTCGAGGTGGAGTGTGATGCTAGTGGGATTGGAATTAGAGCAGTTTTGTCATAAGAAAGGAGATCAATTACGTTTTTTAGTGAAAAACTTTGTGACGCACGGCGAAAATTGAGTACTTATGACCAAGAATTTTATGCCATTGTTCGTGCTTTGAAACATTGGGAGCACTATCTAATTCAATGCGAATTTATTCTTTACACGGATCATCTATCTGAACAGTCAGAGGGGTTTAAGTAATATGCATGCTCGGTAGTCAACTTATTTGCAAAAATTTCATTTTTTTCTAAAGCACAAATCAGGTGTTCTGAATAAAGTGGCAAATGCATTGAGTCGGCGTGCACAGTTACTGATCACTTTACAGCAAGAGATTATTGGGTTTGAGTTTCTGAAAGAGTTGTATTCGGATGATGAAGATTTCGCTGCAATATGGGAAAAATGTGTTCTTAAACAAACAGAGGGAGAATTTCATATGGTCGATGGCTACCTGTTCCATGGCAATCAATTATGTATTTCGCAAAGCTCTTTGAGGGAGAACCTGATTCATGAAATACATGGTGGAGGTTTGAGTGGACATTTGGGACATGACAAGACTATCAGTGGGGTAGCCGAGCGATATTTTTGGCCTCAATTGAAATGCGATGTGGGTAACTTTGTTTGCAAGTGTTATGTTTGTCAGACTTCTAAGGGGCAAGCTCAGAATACCGGACTCTACATGCCCCTACCTGTATCTAATGGCATCTGGGAGGACCTGTCGATGGATTTTGTTTTGGGTCTTCCGAGGACTCAACGTGGAGTTGATTCTGTTTTTGTTGTGGTTGATAGGTTCTCAAAGATAGGGCATTTTATTCTTTGTCAGAAAACATCTGATGCGTCCTATATTGCTCAACTGTTCTTCCGTGAGGTGGTCCATTTACATGGTGTTCCTCAATCTATTACTTCTGATAGGGATTTGAAATTTCTTAGCCACTTTTGGATTACATTGTGGCGACGGATGGATACTACTCTAAAGTTTAGTAGCACTGCGCACCCGCAAACTAACGGATAGATCGAGAATCTAAATCGAACGTTGGGAAATTTAATTCGGAGCATTTGTGGTGATAAGCCTAAACAATGGGACGTGGCATTAGCATAAGCTGAATTCGCATATAACAATGCAGTTCATTCTGCCACTGGTAAGTCTCCTTTTGCTTTGGTGTATAGGCAGCCGCCTAAGCATGCATTGGACCTGGCACGTCTTCCCAAGGTTACCGAAGCAAGTACTGTTGCTGAGAACATGGCTGAACAGGTTCACGATGTCCAGGCTGAAGTGAAAGCTCGGTTGGAGGAGAAGAATGCAAAGTATAAAGCTGCAACAGATGTCAAAAGGCGTGAGAAATTGTTTACTGAGGGAGATCAAGTTATGGTGTTTCTGCGTAAGGAAAGATTCCCGGTTGGTTCTTACAACAAGTTGAAGCCAAGGAAGTATGGGCCATACAAAGTGATTCAGAAGATCAATGATAACGCCTATGTGATTGACTTGCCTACTGATATGAACATCTCTTGCACTTTCAATGTAGCTGATCTTTATAAGTTTTGTGATGTTCCGCTTTATCCAGATTATAACTCGAGGTCGAGTTCTTCACAGGTGGGAAGGACTGATGTAGGACAAGTAGTTTTGGATTTTGAAGAAGAGATGGATAGAAAATTGGTTAGAAGAGCTAATTCGAAGAAACGGGGCATAACTTTGTGCTTGGTTATCGGATTGCCTTTTATAATATGTTTTCGGAATGAGATTTTCGTGCTCTATAGCGTGGCAACTAGGGGTTTCCCGGTTGATGCCGTTTACATCTTGAAATTTGTTGTTTTAGGCAGGCTGTCGAGTGGTTGAAGTTTATTGGTTTTTTTTTTTAATTAGTTGTCATTCAATTAGTAGATGTCTATTTTAGTCTTTTTACTTAATTAGAGTTTTTAGAGAGTATTTAAACCTTTAGATGTTTGTTTTGGAGAAGAACATTATTATTATTATTTTGGTTCCTATTATAATTTTTCGGTGGATTCCAGTGAACGTGTTTTTTAAGGTTTGCGTTTGCAATCTTAATTTTTTTAGTGTCAAGTTAGAATTGACACTGGTGTACTCAGCAGAAAAAGCTTCCAAACTGTTTTGTATTTGGTACTTCCACCTCAGCGTATCAAGTTGAAGGCATGACTGATAAGGATGGAAGAGGTCCTAGCATTTGGGATGTTTTTGTCAAAATTCCAGGTATATAATATATATATATATGTGTGTGTGTGTGTGTGAGAGTTCTTTTGATTTTATCTGAATTTTAATTTATATTTATATTTATTTATTATTAAAAAAAATATCACCATATGACACTTCTAAATATGTCATTTCATGTGTTACTGTGAAAGTATTGAACAAAAATTCAATTTATAGGGTTAGACTGTGAGTTCTGATATGAAAAATTAAATATGTTGTGTTTCATACTAGGCGAACTTATCATGTTAACATTCATGTATTGCCATCGTTGTTTGTCATAGTATAGATTTTTTTAATCTATTTATTTTTCTCTTAAATTGAAGCTTATATCTTTATTATTATGGTTTGATGGAACAGGAAGAATAGCCAACAATGATACTGCAGATGTTACTGTTGATTAATATCACCGATACAAGGTATAGTTCTATTTTCTACGCAAAAATTTTATCATATATCTTGGTCTTGATTTGATGTATGATGTGTTTGAGAGTGTTTATTTAGTAAGAGTACTAGTGAACACACTAAAATGTGATTTTTTATAAAGCACTTCATGTATATTTTACAAAAGCACTTTTGACATTGCATAAAAGCACTTCAATTAAAATGCAGGGGGTTTTTCACGCTCCAAATTGTAAAATTTTATGGGATATAATCGACGAATAATTCATAAGTGAGGTAGATCTTATGCTGTGAAATTCTTAATGTTTAGTTAATTTTTGTATTTAATGGATATAATAAGACGAGATAGGATTGTTATATATGTACTTAGAGCATTGGACTGTATCTTTTTTTTTAAAAAAAATGTCATGTCATCGATGTCAAGAAATTTCCTTCTTATATGATATAAATATAATATGATAAATAATCAAATTAAAAATGGTTTTGCTAATATTTTGATGTTTTTCTTATTTTTAATTAGATTTAAAAAATTTGAATTAAATAATTACTGACTTATTGAGATGACTGTTTAACAGACCGTTTGAAAATAGATGATCATAATGGCAATGTCTATTTTTTTTCTTGCCACCTCAGCTTGATATTAATGACTAATAATTGCATTGGAGAAGTTTATTTTAGCTTAATTAGTTTCTATTTATCCTATATGATATGTAATTTTTTTACAATTCATGAAAGTATCGAAGATGCTCTTAATCTCCTACTTTTGAATATAGATGCAATTAAGAATTTAAGTCTCTTTTTATAAAGGTTTTGAAGGTTAAATATCATTCTTCGAATAATATTTTGCCTTTAAGTTGTAATTGTGAATATATTTATGAAAATAAGTTTTTTTTATAGATTCATGTGAGATTATGACCTTTATGTAATTTTGATGGACTTTAATCAACTTTTGTTGTTAAAAATTTTGGCTGGAAGCATTTACTTTTATTAGTAAGGAATTAGATATAGATCTTCATTTGTACTTGTGTTAGTACATTAATTATAATTATTGAATATTCATTGCTTCAAGTTTATTGTGGTTTAATTTAATTGGGTTTTTATTTTCAGTTGGGTGAATTGAGTGACAAGACTCCAAGAAATGTTTAGATAAGATTTTATTTTACTACAAATATTTATCATATCAAAAGGCGGTAATGTGAATTACTATTAATGTCCTATAGTGAATTGAAACTGAAATAGCTTAGGATAAGGATTGTTTTTCAAACATTTGAATTGGAAACGATTACTTGTGGATATTTATGACTTATAATTTTGGATGATAATAGTATATTTAATGTCCTTAAATATTTATGATTTTGAGTTTAGATGATTGAAATTATAAAGTTTCAAATTGATTCCAAAAAATATATAAGATATAATTATTTTATGTTACTTGTTTACGGAACCACGACATGATAATTAAAAGACACTTAAATGAGGGTGGTTGACAAGTGTCTTGATTTTGATGAGTGCATAATATATGCTTGGCATTGATTTGGATTGGCATGGAAATGAATATGCACATATATGCTTGATGTGGATACTTGGATTATGTTACCTATCGCGATTGTACATGGATGCTTTATCATATATGCATTAGATTTATATAAACGTTATTGTGAATGATTAAACATTTAAATATTTATGTTGTTTATGTTTGTATATGAGATTCATGCATATCAACAAAGAATTTTAGAATATTGATATTATCTAAAATTAGAATACTTCCTACTAGGCTTGTAAGCTCACCTCGTATTTTTCCCCCCAAGTTGTAGTGGCGGTAATATCAATTGATATTCTAAAATTAAAGTGATTTCTAAAATAGTACTACCAATTAAAGTGTTTTTAGACACAATCCTAATAAGTTTTAACAATGTGAATCTGCCTCCTCTTGTTCTTATAGGAAGATGTGAATATCAAGCAAGAATTTAACTTCGATGCATATCGGTTCTCAATTTCATGGTCCAGGATCTTCCCAAGTACAGTATCTTATATGTTTTAATTTCATGCTATTATTATTATTATTATTATTATTTTATAGATATCACCTACGATAGAAACCCTTGAATTTAGAACATTTTCAAACTGAATCAGTGCCTTCTTCCATTAAACCATATTGCATACTATGACCCAATTCATTTTGGTATTTTTTATCAGATGGAACAGGAACAGTAAATTGGAAAGGAGTTGATTATTACAATAGATTGATCGACTTTTTACTTGAAAAAGGTAATGATTGAAGCCGATCTTTGATTTGCATAAGAAAATGATTGAACTAGTATTGATGTTTATGTGGAAATTGTAGGTATCATCCCATATGCAAATTTATTTCATTGGGATCTTCCACAAGCTCTTGAGGATCGATACAATTGGTTTCTAAGTCGCAGAGTTGTGTAAGTAAAACGAGATATATATATATATATATATATATATATATATTTATGCTACAACTGCAGATGACTTCATGTGGTTATTGTTCTGCTTAATGATATATAAAAATGTTCTTAAAAGCAATATATAACAACTTGCTGGAAAATAAAATATATATATATATATATAAATAGAACAAATTGGTTTGTCTCTAAATATCCCCTGAGTATGGAGTTGCTCAACTGACCTAACCAAAATCATCAAAAATGGAATCATGAGTTCTTTCCACAGTGTATGAATCTTTTTGCTGAGCAATGCTGATTGCTTCAGTCGAGGCAAACCCATACTAGCATCCTTGAGTGTTGGGCTTAAACGCTCACTAAGACCACTCAATGTAGTGACAGTTTTTTCCCTTATTATATGTGAGATACTCTTCTACTCTTTGTAGCTTAGGTCTCTTATTCCCAAGAGCTGATCCCTAGACTGTCCCACAACATTTATCGTTATCGGTCCTAATTGTACATTAGGTTGGTCTTAATAAAAAAAAAAAAAAAAAATCATTTTGCCTTCACTTATTTTCTCTAACCAAACCTATTTAAAAGAATGTACATAACTGCCAATACAATATATATATATATATTTGAAAAGAGCCAATATTTGATAACTACCGAAGCAGGTAAATCAATTCCAAACATTGGATTTGGATCGGGTGATGGGTGTGGGTTATTTTGGGTGGACCCAACCCATAACCCAAAAACCCAATAGTTCTAGTATCCATTCTAACTTCTGTTAGTCATATTATGGCTTAAATGTTTCAGGATGGATTATGAAAAGTATGCGAAATTCTGCTTCAAGACGTATGGAGATAGAGTCAAGAACTGGATGACGTTTAACGAACCAAGGGTCACAGCTGTTATAGGATATACTGATGACACATTTCCTCCTTCGAGGTGTTCTAAACCGTTTGGAAATTGCACTGCTGGAAACTCTTCAACGGAGCCATATATTGTAGCTCATAATTTACTTCTATCACATTCAGCAGCTGTGAAAATTTATCGTGAAATGTACCAAGTAAGAATTTTGTCTTTTAATTTTTCATGCTAAGAAATTGTCACGTTAATGGGGGTATATATATGTGCATTTCAGGACAAACAGAATGGGAGGATTGGAATTGTCCTCGACTTTTCCTGGTATGAACCTCTCACAGGATCAAAACTTGACAAGTATGCAGCTGAAAGAGGAAGAGATTTTAGCCTTGGATGGTAAATCCACATTCAAAATCTACATAGGTCTTCATAACGTGACGTTAACACCACTAAAATAATTTAACTCTTGATTTTTCAGGTTTTTGCATCCAATTATGTATGGTGAGTATCCAAAAACGATGCAAGAAAATGTAGGGGAAAGGTTGCCAAAATTCATTCCGGAAGAAGTTGAGATGGTGAAAGGATCAATAGATTTTTTAGGGATCAACCACTACACTAGTAGCTACATTTATGACCCTCAGCAGCCGAAGCCTAATGTCACCAACTATCAGATCGATTGGAATGCTGCTTTTGCTAGTAAGCCCTTTTATAATTTACGAATGTGTTTCGAAAATCTATCCATTTATACGAAAAGGGTATTGCCTAATTTTGTGTTTGACACTTGCAGATGAACGTAGAGGGGTACCGATTGGTGTAAAGGTAATTACGTGTAACATGAACATTTTATGTAATTAAAATTACAATTTGGCATTGCATCATGGTATTTGACATGCTAAAAATGACACAGTCAAAATTATTGAAATATGTCTTAGATTAGACGTAATTGGAAAGCAATTTCTTATTGACTCAAAACATTTGCAGGCACATTCTTATTGGCTTTACATTGTACCTTGGGGTATCTACAAGTGCATGACATAAATAAAAGAGCAATATGGTAACCTAACCATATTCATTACAGAAAATGGTAACAATTTCGATTCTTCTTTGTTCAATATCAAAGTTTCAATACCGTTTACTCAATAAATTTGTTGATGAATTATTCCCTGTCATGGATTACGACAGGAATGGATGATCCGGGCAATGTCACACTTCCAGAAGCGTTAAATGACACCATGACAGGGAATAATTACAAGGATTACTTGACACAGTTGAAAAAGGCCATTGATGAGGGTGCAAATGTAGTTGGCTACTTTGCTTGGTCATTGCTTGACAGTTTTGAATGGATATTTGGATATACTCCTAGGTTCGGTATAGTCTATGTCGACTACAAAGATCTTAAAAGGTATCCAAAAATGTCTGCTTACTGGCTTAAGCAAATGCTGAAGAGAGAGCATGCATGATTAGGAAGTGAGGTCTTCATGTTTATGTACTCTGTTATTGCCTTCAGCTAATAAATAAGATGAACTTAAATATATATTTCTCGACGAAATCCGTAAACAGTTCTTTATTTTTCTCTTCATTGATTACTTCTAAATACTTTTGAATTTAGACCATGTACGCTTTTGTTGATTTTCCCGAAATGGCTTGACATTAGTCGAAAAACCTGGAGAGAAGTAGGACGGTCTGATTGCGACTGTACAATAAAAATACGTCATAAGATAGTTATTTAAGATTTTACTTTTTGTACTTTCAAATCATAAACTTTTTTTAGCGTTTTCATCAGGTTGAAACACCAACAGATGGTGAGGTTATTACAGTCAGAATTGTTTTGAAGAAAAATATAATTGACTAAAATTAAAAAATTTAGTCAGTTTACATCAATTTACAAAATTATAAAATTTATAATGCAAATTACAATTTAACTACCCAATTAAAACTATAATATAAATGGAGCAATATTTTCAATTTTATTGTAATGTATCATCTTACCGTTAGTAAATTATATTTGATAGTGAACGGTATCAAAGTGGCAAAAAGATAAAAATGACCTTAATGGTTGAAATTGACCAAATTGACATAGTAAAAAATAGAAAAAAATTAAAAATAATTTAAAATTTAAATAATTATATAAAAAATTTTCATCAGATATATATTATCCATCTTAAAATAGATAATAGAGATTAATTAAAAAAATTAAATAATTCAATAAAAAACAATTGTTAGATCTCCACCGTCCATCTTAATATGAACTATGAAAATTAATTTAAAGATTAAAATTAAAAATAAATTAAAAAAAACTAAATGAACTCGAAAAATCAACACATTCATAATCTAATATTAAATAATTTTTTTATATAAAAACTAAAAATCCCCTAAATCATCTTCAAACCTATCAATCTCCTATCCTCTCTCAAATCCAAATCAAAATCGGGTCCTTAGGCAAAATTGTGTCTAATTATTTTTTACTCATCCATCATTGTCAATTCCTCTTCTTCCCCATCCAAAAAATCATCAACAAACACCATCAACAATAACTCAATGAAAATGAAGATCCAATATCAAACACCACCACACATCAAACACCACATCAACCACTGCAAACTCATCCATTGCATCCACTGGAAACCCAGCTACAATCATCAAACATCAAACACCTATCGCACCCACCTACAATCATCAAACACCCACATGCAAACATCTTCAAACACATCCATGGATGGCGACCAACATCAAACTCCCACTCACTTCCCCCATCAAACACATCCATCAAACATCAAAAACATCCATGGACGACCACCAACATAAAACACCCACCACAACCATCTAGAGTCACCCAGAAATCACTCAATTATCACCATCATAAATCACTCAAAACAACCAATATACTTGGGTTCGACAAACCTAAATGATGGAAGATGAAGGAAGAGGGAAGCATTGTTAGTTTTGGAATCGTCTGCATTGCGTCAACATTGAAGAGAGATGAGAGATGAAGAAAAAAAAGAAGATGAATGACGACGGAGAGAGGAAGAAAATGAAAGACGACGAAGAGATGAAGAAGATAATGTTTGTGTTGATGTTTTCGAACGACGATAGATAAGGAAGAAGAACAGGAGTATGTCGGCAATAGGGAAAAAGATGAAAAAGTGGATGGGGAAGAATAAGATGAATCAGCAATGGTGGAGTAAAAGAAGAAAAAGTAAAAAGATGTGATGAAAATAATATCTAAATAAAAAAAATATTTAATTTATTTTAAAGCTTTTAAAATTTATTTCAAAAGAAAAATAAAAAATAAGAGTGAATTGCACAACACTCCCCCGAGGTTTGTCAAAAAACAGATGGAAATATATTTATCCATTAATTACACAAAACCCCCATGCTTAACAGTAGTTTTTGTCACCGTTAACTAAACCAAGGACATTTTGGTCCTTTCACCGTGTCTCTCTCACTGTCAACCCTCTCAGTCTCTCTGTCTCTTCTTTGTTCCCTCTCCTCCTTCTCTTTCTTCAGTTTTTTCCTCTGCACAGCTCCGTCCGTCTCCATCGTCGCACAGCTCCACTGTCGTTTCTCCAGTCCGTCCGTCCGTCTCCATCGTCGCACAGCCCCATCGTCGCACAACCCCACCGTCGTTCCTCCAGTCCGTCCATCTCCATCGTCGTACAGCCCCACCGTTGTTCCTCCAGTCCATCCGTCCGTCTCCATCGTCGTTCCTCCAGTCCGTCTGTCTCCATCGTCGCACACTTCCAGTTCGTTCCTCCAGTCCGTCCTCTTCCATGTCCACCGTCGCACGAATTTGGCTTCTGGTTCCTTCAGTTCGTCCTTCTCTTCCATCTCCAGCGATTGGAATTTGTGGTGTTTGTCTGTTGTTATTATTTGTTGATTTGTTCATATTGTTGTGTTGATGATATTGTTGTGTTGCTGACATTGATTCAGATGCGTTGATGATATTTTTTTTTGTAAGATCTGGGCAAATCTTAAAGATCTGGACCTAGATTATTGTAAACTTGAAGTTGAAGTTGGATTTAAATGCATTTGATTAAGAATAACTGTCGAAGGTTGTTAATTTTTTTTTTTTTTAATTTTAAGTTTTTCTTTGTTTTTTTAAGATCCTGAGGGTATTATAGACATTAACTTAAAAATTTGGTCAAACCGTTAAAGTTGACGAATGAGATAGGGGTTTGATGTAATAAAAAGATAAGTATGTTTTTATCTGTTTTTTGACAAACCTTAGGGGGGTTTCGTGCAATTACTTCAAAATATAAAGTAAAAAGATTATTTTATCTCTCAGTCAGTTAACTTTAACAAAAATCCATTAATGATTAGATGTCAATTGTAATAAATGTGAAACAGTTGCTCCACTTGAATAAGAGTTTTAACTGAGTATGATAGGACGCGACCCGGATTTCTATTAATGAATCCAGCGATCCTGCCGGACATCCCACGAAACTCGTCTGAAACTCAACTAATAAGGATCAAAAGGGTATCATAAAGCGAATCTGTAACTACTCTCAAATTCTAAACATATTATTTAAAATATTATCATAAAAATGGAACTATCTAAAACATTACATGCGATTAATAAAATACAACATCTGTTCATAAATCTGAAAACATACATATTACATAATTAAATTTAAAATGCAAACTTAACACAAAAAGACTTTGCACCGTCGTCGGTCGGAACCCACCTAGTCTGCACGTGGATCTCTGGTACCTGGATCATCTGCACCTGCATCTAAGGAAAGTTTTGAAATAAAAATATTGTGAGCTATAAAACCCAGTGAGTGTGAATATGTTTATTCTAAAAATTATCTCTTAAAAATGTTTCAAAAACATTTTTCTTTGAATTAATTTTATTTCAAACAAATTTGGGTTTCATAAAATTTGTATTTCATTTCAAAAGCTTATTTAAAATGTTTAAATTTTTTCTAAAAAAATATTTTATTTCTAAAATTTGCTTTAATGGTATATTAGTTATTCTAAAAGCTCTAATAGCAATCTAAAAAAGCTAAAATCATAAAGGCGGTCAGACCAACTCTGCTTAATGGGAGGGGTCACATGGCATAAAGGTTAGCATCATTTACAGTGACAAAACTACTAAGACGTCTCGTATACTCATGTGGCGAAACCATCATTGCTCACCGTGCGTAGAGAAATACTCCACGGATGTAGAGGGCGACAGACTCAATTCCCCCAATGTTAGCTGGACTAATCCTTCCAATACTATGTCATACACCGTGAAGTATACCAGTCGAGTCTAAAGTTAGAAGGTCACACTTTAAATACTCGGGCCGTCCACTAGATTTGAAAACCTTTTCACTTTTCTATAATTGAAAGTTATTACTAAATCATGCTATAAAAATAAGAGTAAATTACAATTTAGCTATATGATTGAAACACTTTTACAGGCGAAGCAATATTTTCATCTTTATTACAACTAACCCCCAAACCGTTAATGAATATAGTTACACTTAACTGAGGCAGGGATAAAATTATCTTTTGATATTAATTTTATTTTTCTTTTAAAATTTTAAAATAAATTAAATAAAAATATATATATTAAATAAAGATTGATTTAAAAATATATATTAAAAAATAAAATAAAAATTAAACATTTTAATTTCAACCAGCTCAAAATCATGAATTTTCTCAAGTTCAAAATCATCAATCATCAATTATCAATCTTCTCCCACATGAATCTTCTTCCAATTCAAAATCATTAGTCTTCCTCCACATCCACTTCTCTTCATCTTCTCCCTCTTTCTTTCTCTTCTTGCCTCTTATTTATCTCCCCTTCTATTCTCAAATTCTGGGTTTTCAGAATGAGTTTCCAGTGGATACGCAGATTTGGGTTTCCAGATGATTGAAAACCCAAAAAATAGTTCCAAACATCAACCATCATCAATCAACTGGCCAACATCATAATCCATTCCTGGAAACCCAAAAAATGATCTCAAACATCATCGATCAAACCCAACATTATCAATCTCCCACAAAGCCATCAAACCCAACATCATTATTAAAATCAAAATTATCAATCAAATTGAATATATATATATATATATCTGAGTTCACGATAAACCCAAAATATGGGTTCACGAAAACCCAGATTTAAATCCGGGTTCATTTCGTGAACCTAGATCTAGGTTCACGAATAAACCCAGACTTCTAGGTTCTTTCGTGAACCCAGACTGGTTCACTCTGATGATGAACCCAGATCTGGGTTCATCTACCCATAATTTCTGGGTTCGTCATGAACTCAGATTCTGAGTTCTCAAGAACCCAAATAGGAAGAATAATAGCAGAAGAAGAAGAAGCGGAAGAAGGGAAGAAGAAAAAGAAACGGAAAAAGAGAAGAAAAAGAAGAAAAATGAGAGGAAGAGAGAGAATAGTAGAATGAGAGACTGATGAGTTGACCAGTCTTTATATTTGGTCAATTGGTCAACTTCAGTCAAAGGATAATTTCGTCTTTTTACTGTTTTGATACTGTTTACCATTTAATATAACGAATCTTACTAACAATAGGAGGATAAATTGTAATAACATTGAAACAGTTGCTCCGTCTGTGAAAGTGTTTTAATTATGTAGCTAAATTGTAATTTGCTCTAAAAATAAATACTATATAATGCATACCATATAAATAAATAAGTCAATTATTTTCATACTAGGATATATAACAATTTAAATGAAAAGAATATTTTTACTAAATAAATTAAAGATATTTAAAATAATTTCACACTCACTATTTACTTCCTATATCACTTTACTTCTGCCTTCAACAACCTTCTTCTCTAGCTTGCTGCTCCACCTACACTTAGTCAAAAGAGAAACCTTAATTTAGCTCGCAGGTTACTTAGATCAGCTTTCTCACCTACTTTACTCGGGCTGCATTGACCCACTCAGTTCGAACTACGAGCTCCAGCTCACTTACGTGAGCTCCTTAAATCAGCTCAGTTTAGATCGAGGGCACTTCCTCTCTCAGCGAGCTCGCTTAACTCACCCTCTTCAGCGAGCTGTTGCTCTCTTACCTAGCTTGCACACTACAACTTCTACCTCCAATTAGCTCATCCTAATGAGCTTCTGCCTTAGTCTAACTCGGACAGGCAGTAAGATGAGTTGGGACCTTACTCAGCTCACTCCTTGTGAGCTCGCACTCTAGGCCAGCTTGACCAACGTTGAATGGCTATGGGTATTTACCTGGTTCGCGTCTCACGAGCTCCCCCCCTAGCTCACATACTCAGACACTAACACCATTTCGACCTCAATAATTCCTCAACACAAATTTACCTACACAACACCAACATTTGCACATCTAGACCTCAAACACAACAAATATATATTCAACAACTTAGCACCATTTTTCACTCCACCAGGTTGAGACCTCACAGGTCTCACGACCAAACTCAACCATTCTAAACCACAAACATCACAAATTAATTTATTCTTTATCTACTTCACTTACTTAGCTCGCTTCGGTCTTCCACCTTGTTCTCCAACTAGCTTGTTGCTTAACTTTTCCAAATCTACATACAAACTCTCGCCAATTTCAGCTAAAACTCAAAAATTTATCTCAACGGGTCATTCACCCAAATAGCACCATAAACAACTTATTCTTACCAAATTTGGTTCTCAAATCAACTCCTCACCTTCTAGCAGCCAGGTCACCTCTCACTACGGCAGAAATCTAGTCTGAACAGCAGCGACAACTTCCTCTCTTCTATTCCGCCCATAACACTCTCTCCTTTTCTCTTCTCCTCACTCGATCTTTCCCTTCCACCGACTCAACCTTACACACCTATTTATAGGCATGGGTCAAGCACGTCCTTCACCCTTAAGCTTCTTGAAAATTACAAAATTGCTACATTCTAGAAAATTCTCTCAAAAATATCTGACAATTTTTCTTTTATGTCCCTCAACTTTAATAATTTACACTTATTTTCAAATTTTACAAAAATTGCACAAACCTTAAATTTTACTATTAAATACTTAAAATCCATTTTATTCATTCTCCAAAGGGTATATTTGTACATCTCTTTATTCCATATATATATAGTAATCTCCTCGGGAGAGGGGACAAGTAAATTGTAATTTGTTCAAATTTATAATCTAAGTTAACTAATACTCCAACAGCTTTTATGGACTTAATGAATAAAGTTTTTCAACCATACTTGGGTCATTTTGTTATAGTATTTATTGATGACATTCATGTATGCTGAAATAGTAAAGAGGAACATGAAAAAGCATTTAAAACTTTGAGAGAGAAAACTCTACGTGAAGTTCAAGAAATGCGAGTTCATGATATGGTGTTAGAAAAAGAAATTTTCATTGACCCTGCTAAGATTGAAATAGTTTTGAACTGAAGTAGGCATACAAAGGTTACAATGATTAGGAATTTTTTGAGCTTAGCATGAACCTATGTATCTTTTTAAGTTTAGCATGATATTATCCATGTTCCGTGAAGAATTTTTCAAGCCTCGCAGCCCCATTAACTCATTTTCATTAGGATTCGGAGAATCATGGCGAGGAAGGATAGGACACGAAATTCTTACTACCATGGACCACCATAGATTGATAATGGTCCATTGATAGGTCGTGTTACTCAATTAAACTCCTAGTAGATTGATGGTCCAGTGCCTACAGCGTATGTGAAGTCATTTTCTTATGGGATAGAATTATAATGCTATTGAAATTTTTTTCTGACAATAGTAGTCCGAGGTCTCTCTGCCATACATGTTGCTAAATACTCATAGTAGTGATTAGGGTATTTGGGGAAAAACTTCTTATGCATACGATAAATGCATATAATGGTAATTAGGGTGTTGGTAAATATGCAAGGCGAAATTTTAATCCTGATTACAAATTTGAAGAAAAATGTTATAATTTCTTAATCAATGAATGTTGTGAAATTAAGAGTTGATAATTATTATTTGAAGATATTTT
The DNA here is from genome assembly GCA_022984855.1 of Dimocarpus longan. Classification (NCBI taxonomy): domain Eukaryota; kingdom Viridiplantae; phylum Streptophyta; class Magnoliopsida; order Sapindales; family Sapindaceae; genus Dimocarpus; species Dimocarpus longan. The sequence continues at coordinate 2,973,962 of CM041021.1, forward strand.
TAAAGGTATAGTACTATTTATAACCTTTTTCTTTTTTTTTTTTAATTAGATATGCCATTTAAAGGTTAAAAAATATATTTTTTATTTTGTTAATGCATCAAACTAAAACAATGATTTGCTAAGATTTGTGAAGGATCTGACACCCACTTTAACTTAGTAAAGTTATATACTAACTTTATGATATGTGGCCAGTCGGAGAACGAAGATTCAACATGACTTGTTACAAATAAATTAATATATTTATATTTTTAATAATATGTATGTTTTTTTCCATAATTTTTAGGTTATATTTACTTTTTTAAAATATTAAATAAAGGTGAAAATATATATTGTGATGGGATTACTTTTGAATTTTAAGTCAATTGGGGTTGGGGTTTTTTCTCTCTAGACAAGACTTGCCTCACTTTTAAACCTATTAACAGTAGGTTCACGCCTACATGCTATGTAGTTTTGTATAACAAACTGGGTTAGTTAATTTTCATTAAATTTCAATTCAAATAGTTATAAAAATTATTAAGATGTATTAAATGTCAATTAAATTATGTTAAGATTAATCACTACTTGTACTGTTTAAATATCTATTTTTATAATAATAAAAATAAATTATCCACATAAAACTCGTATATATTTTTGTGCAACTCAAACCCCACTACACAACCATTAGTACTACACCAAAACGTATGTATATTGATGTAATAGTTAAAAATTTTAATTACGTAAAGTTTATTATCACCAAAACATCTATAAATTATAATAAGAGAAAAACTTTAGCAAAGAGGGGCATATAAGTCCACACAAACAATATATCATATAGTATATTGACTATATTCTTTTAAGGTGATTGATTATCAGTTTATCACCAAAACGTATTTTCCCAATGATAAACACAATTATCGTAGATTGTTAATTGTTTAAAAGCATCAAAGCTATTATTTAAATAAAGGCACATGAACAGTAAACACACACGTGATAGGCAAATCATAGCATCAAATCCATACAAATCTGCCTCTTTTATAGAAGAAAACAAATCATGTGATCCATATCCATATAATATCATTAGATCCAGATCACAATCACCCATCTGTAGTACATATTTTATATAATTAATTAAAAAACTGCTTTGATATTTAATTTATTTAATTAAAAGACATATATTATTCTATAAGTAGGCATAATGTTGGCAACAGTACCCTATCTAATGGTGAGAATTTAATTAGCACACTCATTTTTTGTCTAAGGTCATGGGTCTAATCTCATATTGTCCTATTGTGGGCAAATTTTTCACATATCGTACGTAGCTCCCCACTTCTGGGAGATGATATCAGGGTTGCACTTTAAAGTCATACCACGATTGATCCCCGATTGCTATCTAGATATATAATAGTATTTCAATATATGTATATATATACATATAATGGTTTCAATATATGTATATATATACTAGTAAATAATTGATTTTGTTTAAATACCAAATAATAATATAAGAAAAATTAAAAACAATTAAGTGAAAATTGTGTGAGAAAAAAATTATTTTAAAATTTTAATGACCAACTATAAGTGTGAAGTTTTTGTCGAAATATTTTATATATAATACTATAGTATGAATCTTTGGATATTTATAAACCAAAGTTTTTAATAACTTCTATTTTTTGGCCCACACCAAAAAAAAAAATAATAATAAAATTATTGGAGATGTCTTTCTTTTAGGTCTTGTTTGTTACGCGGGATAGAATTGGATTATTTACATAGGATTGAATTGGATTAGGTTGAATGAGATTAAATTAGATTAATTTAATTATTATCTCATGTTTGATGACACTAGAATAGGATAGGATTTAAATGAAATTTATCAATGACTAAAATGAAAATTTTTAGATATTTAAAAATATTTTTTCATTTCCTCCACCATTTTCAAGTGCACACTGCCACCCTCCTCCCTCTCTCATCACTCCCCACCCTAAACCCATCCACAACCTACGCTATTTCCAGTGGTGGGAAAGACGATAGAGACAATGGAGGCGTCGATGCACTGGAATGGCTGCGAAGATGACCCGGAACTCAGTTGCAAATCGATCGGATCTTGATCTTGTAGACCAATTCTTGCTTGGAGAATCGCCAGTGGTGGAAGAAAGGGAGAAGAAAGAGACTACTGGAGAAGAAAGCAACAACCGAAGAAGAACGAGAAGAACGACGATTCGATCGGAGAAGAAAAAGAACGATCGATTGAAGCAAACGACAGCAGCGACGATAGAGTTGAAGGAGAGAGAGCAGACAGGGAAGATAGGACAAAATTAACCCACTTGTTGAATGGGTTTCAATTAACCAATTAAAGTAGGTTAAAATCATTGTTAGAAAAACTTTGGATAATTTAGTGAAGGGAGTTTGGTTACGCCAAACATGGGTTAAAATCAACATGTTTGGACAAAATTTTTATCCAAACCCAGTCCCATCCTAATCAATAAACAGGACCTTAATGACTACTTTACTGATTGAGTAAATTTACCCATTAATTATATTTATTAGATTGGTTATAACAGTAGTTATTGATATCAATCTAATAGTTGTAATAGTTAGATAAAGTTATTCAATCAGTGAGTTAGTCAAATCATTTTAAAATTAGTGTATTATTTATAGTTATTTTAAATCAACACAAAAATTAGAACAACTAAAGATCTAAATCCCTTTTCAGATGGAAGAGAGTAATCTCAAATTGGCTTTTAATTTAAAAAGAAAAAAAAAAAATTAGCAAAAACATACTACACCGTTATTTGCTTATACTGCCGCATGAAAAGAAATTGCAAAAATATCTTAAACTTTCCAAACACCCCTAATTAATATAAATCATCACATGTAATACAATTCAATAATTCCTCGCCAAATAAGATTTAAATTATAATAAAACTACTAATCATTCTAACTACATTAACCCAATACAATCTCCTTCTTATCACAATTTTACCATTATTAAATACAATATTTTCGTCACATTTACATTTGGGTGTGCATAAAAAATTGAATAAATTTTGTGAAAAGTGTTAAAAAGGTCAGTGTTTAAATTAATTAAAAGTTTATTCCTTTTTCGAAAAAATCATCATAAAAGTTGTTTGTTAGGGAAAATCAATTTGAAAAATAAATGAAGCTTGAAGTCAATCTAGTCCTAATATTGGGTTATGCCCAACCAGAATGCACGTACGGTATTAACCTCAACCAAAGAACAATTTTTGTTCTTTGGCCTTAGGCCATGACCCAACATTGGGCAAGAACGTAACCCATTGTCAAGTCAAGTCTTAACTTGAACAAGATATCAAAAAGAACTTTCTTGCTTGGGTTAATTCGTGACCTAATATCGGGTCACGAATACAAACAATAAACTCAAAATTTATACTTCAGACCATGTAATGACTAAAGATCAAATTGCAAACTGATCTCAAAAGATGATTTATCTATTCGGATTAGTCTCTAACCCAATATTCGATCAAGACTTGACCTCATGAATAATTGTATGTGTTGGGTCAAGTAGTGACTTGATATCGAATCACAATTTGGCCCGATTAAATATATCTTTTCTCAGTCAAGTAATTACTCAACATCGAATCAGGGACTTACTCTAAAAGATATTCATGTCACAATTTGACCTAAAGAACAATATCTTTTCCAAATCAAGTACTAACCCAACATTGGGTCACAAACTGACCTTATTAGATCACTTATCTCTTCAAATCAGTTTTTAATCTGCATATGTGATCTGATCTCGGGTCACGATCTAATTCGATGAAATATATCTTTTTTAAGTCAGGTAGTGATTCAACCTTAGGTTCCAATTGACTCAGAAGAAATAATCTCTTCAAGTCAAATTGTGACTCAATATCAAGTCATAATTTAACCCAAGAAAATAAATATTATGTGAGTTAGATTGTGACCTAAAAGAACATTTTTCTTTGCAAGCTAGGTTACAACTTGATATTGGGTAACCAATTGGCCTCAAAAGAATTGGGTTGGTGGGTAGAGAAAGGGTTGATTGTTAGGTGTGATGTGAAGGTGCAATGAGATTGATAATGTTGAAATAAAATTTAAGTAATTTGGGGATAAGTTTGCAACTTTTTTATCCAAAAGTGTGCTTATGCAATTCCTTTTCATGGATGATCTACTTTTGCTAAAAGCCCTTAAAAAACACAATTTCAACATAACATCTTTTAAAACTACTTATTTTAATAAGACTTCTATATAAAAATATAAAATAAGTTATTTTTTCTGTTTATTTTAATTAATCTATATGTTTAAACAAAATTAAAAAATTGAATAAATTTAATTAAAAATTATAATTTATTGTTATAAATTACTTATTTATTAACTTTAAAACTACGTGTTTCTTTATATCTTAATATGACACAGAGACATCCTTACACTTTATTTTTTATTTGGAATCTTTATCACCCATACAAACTTATGTGTACACACAATTAATAAACCAATTATTGATGTTATACTACTTTCCTAACTAGCTAAAATTTAAGAAACAAACAAAACACAACAAAACAAAACAATCTCCAACCAACCAACCAACCAAAGTGTTACATGTCCAAACATTAATGCATAATTTGCGTTTTCATTTTCATTTCTCTCCTGTATGTAAGCAAACTAAGTCCTCTCAGTTTCTTGCACACCAACAACATGAAGAAGGTCGCTCCATTAATGTTTTCAACTCTCCTCTGCATAGTACTTATTTGTGCAGTAGTTATTTGTGTAGCAAATGCCGATCATATTATCAATAATGAGAAAGAATTCCCAGATAGGATTAGACTTGACACAGGTGGACTTAGCAGAAAAAGCTTTCCAAAGGGTTTTGTGTTTGGTACTGCAACTTCTGCTTATCAAGTTGAAGGCATGGCTGATAAGGATGGAAGAGGTCCCAGCATTTGGGATGTTTTTGTCAAAATCCCTGGTATCTGTACCTACAAATTTACTGTATACACATATATGCGGATTTTTTATTTTTATTTTATTATTGTTATTATTAATTTGTTGTTGTTGTTGTTGTTGTTGTTTTGTGGTTTGATTGGATAGGAAACATTGCCAACAATGATACTGCTGATGTTACTGTTGATCAATATCACCATTACAAGGTATGCACTTCTTTCTAGATGTGATTTTAGTTCTATTAAATTAGTTCATCTAGAAAGCTGGCACTTCTTATATGTGTGATATGTAGAAGCATTGCTACTTTAAAATGCAAATGTAAAGAATGAATGTATCTTCTATTGTTCTTACAGCAGTTAAAGTAATTTATTTGCAAGAGCACCAGTTTATTATTTGAATGTTTCATCTCTGTTATTCTAGGAAGATGTGGATATCATGAAAAAATTAAACTTTGATGCATACCGGTTCTCGATTTCGTGGTCCAGGATCTTCCCAAGTATAGTGTACTTTTATCTCATGTTATTATATCTTTTATGAGGAATGATGACCATGAACCCAATTGATTTGTGTAATTTTTTCTTTGTTCTATAGATGGAACAGGGAGTGTTAATTGGAAAGGGGTTGCTTATTACAATAGATTGATTGACTACTTGCTTGAAAAAGGTAAAGAAGTTACAAATTTTGATCTAAGTGAAACGATATGATGAACTAAAATTGATGTTTGTGTACTGGAAATTGTAGGTGTCACTCCATATGCAAATTTATATCACTATGATCTTCCACTAGCTCTCCAGGAACAATACAACGGGTTTCTAAGTCGTAAAATTGTGTAAGCAAGACTATATATGTATCTCCATCCTCAATGAATACATGATTTTATCTATCTTGGAAACTGATTAATTCAATGTTGGATTGGTATTTTTTCTGTTTCATTTGTTCTTTGCTCTGCTTATTGATGTGGGCGAAAATGTTCTTGTATCAAATTGGCTTCCTTTTGTCAACATTGTGATGTTTGGCTCTGATGTTTATAATACAATATTTTGTCATGATGATCTAATAAACGCGAACAAAATTTAAGGCGGAGTTTGACTTACGAACCTACATGTTTCAGGAAAGATTATACAGATTATGCGGAATTTTGCTTCAAGACATATGGAGATCGAGTTAAGAACTGGATGACATTTAACGAACCAAGAATTGTAGCTGCTCTTGGATTTGACAATGGCATTAACCCGCCTTCGCGTTGTTCCAAACCTTTTGGAAATTGTACTGCTGGAAACTCCTCAACCGAGCCATATATTGTTGGTCATAATTTACTTCTGTGTCATGCAGCAGCAGTGAAAAGATATCGCGAAAAATATCAGGTTAAGATATCATCTATCGTATCTTTCATGCTAAGATATATATTGTCTCATTGCATAGATATATGTATTTCAGGATGAACAAAAGGGAAGGATTGGAATTCTCCTCGACTTCAACTGGTATGAACCTCTTACCACATCAAAAGCTGACAATGATGCAGCTCAAAGAGCAAGAGATTTTCACCTTGGATGGTAAATCCGTGTAATGCTCATTTATGTAATGCGTATCGAAACGTTTTAGAGGGATTTAGAAGATTAATTTGTTGCCATTATTATAACAAATTTGCAGGTTTTTGCATCCAATTACATATGGTGAGTATCCAAAAACAATGCAGGAAATTGTTGGTGAAAGGTTGCCAAAATTTACTCAAGAAGAAGTTGAGATGGTGAAAGGATCCATGGATTATTATGGGATCAACCAATACACTAGTAACTACATTTATGACCCTCATATGCCGAAGCCTAATGTGACCGGCTATCAGGTGGACTGGAACGCTGGTTTTGCTAGTAAGCATTTCGTCATATGTCAAGAACATAATTTGCTTAATGTTTCATCTGTTTACAACAGGGTATTCTCTGATTTTGTGTCTAAAACTCTGCAGATAAACGTAGAGGGGTGTCAATTGGTCCCAAGGTAAATTAAGTTGGACTTGAACATATTTTGTAATTAGAAAAAATTTGGCATTGTCTATCATGATGCAGTACTAAAATTGGCAACATGAAAGTTTGTACTAAATGTGTTTTAAAAAGATTTGGAAAGCAACTTCTGATACTTGATAACTTTTGCAGGCAAATTCTTGGTGGCTTTACATTGTACCTTGGGGAATGTACAAGTCAGTGACATATGTGAAAGAGCGATATGGAAACCAAAACATGTTCATCTCAGAAAACGGTAAATTCTAATTTTACGTACAATCTGTTTAATTTCACATGTTCAAAACCTTTTTCTAAGTAAATTTGATGGATGCATATATCCTTTTGTTGTTTTGAATATAAACAGGTATGGATGATCCGGGCAATCTCACACTCCCAAAAGCGTTACTTGACACCACGAGGATAAAATTTTATAAAGATTACTTGACACAATTGAAGAAGGCTATTGATGAGGGGGCAAATGTACTCGGCTACTTTGCTTGGTCATTGCTTGACAATTTTGAATGGTTATCCGGGTATACTTCTAGGTTCGGTATAGTCTACGTTGATTACAAAACGCTTCAAAGGCATCCGAAAATGTCTGCTTACTGGTTTGAGCAATTGTTGAAGAGAGAGCAGTAAAAGTTTGTTCTAAGTCTTGAGTATTTGTGTTGTTTTCAGTGAATAAATGCATTTGCAGCCTGGCCTTATTGAGTTTCCTGATGAAATCCTTTTAAGTCTTTTTATATTTTCTTACTCCTAAAGACCTCTTCAAGGAATTGATCAAAATCGAAAAACGACTTAATGAATTTAAGTTCTGCTAAGGGGTTTCATTCAAATACAAAAAGAGAAATTCAATTGATGAGAAACTCGATAGGTAATAGTTCCGTACAATAAGTATGATATTGTCAGTTTTGGATCTACGTTACTGTGGTTTTACTCTTAATTAATTTGTGCCTAAAAATTTTTATCGAAAGAGTCTATGCTCACTTCTATTTTTATTTTGAAACATTATAATTAATTTGTAGTTAAAAGAAACTATTTAGTAACCTCATTGTGTAAGTATAAGAAGTATATTATTAAACCAATCTCATCTTGAATAAGAAGTATATTATTAAACCAATCTCATCTTGATTTTATACTCACCCTTACAAAATTAATGAATATTACTTAATGTTTTCAATCTTAAATATGTGCTTTTCATGATAAAGAAACTACTCATATGTATTAACTAGATATGATATATCAAACCCCTTGTAGCATAACTTTCTTAAAAAGAATTAAAATTTGACAAAAAAAAAATTGTTTATCTAGTTGGAAATTCAATGTTTAAGAAAGTGCTAGTCGTTAGACAATTGGTTACCTAACTACTAGCGACTAGTTGGCTAATCGGTGAGTATTAAGCGACTAATCGGTTTAACCGCTGGTCAACAGTCAATCCGTTAACCAAAAGTCAAACTTTTAAAAAAATATATAAAAATAATTCGACATTATACTTATATCAAAGTTAAAAAAGAGTAAATAACATAAGAGATATGTTGCGACCTATGTTTATAAAGTTTTGAGTAATAATATCAAGTGGGCTCTCATTTGTGGCCCAAGCCCAATATAAAGACACAAACAAACGCAAGTTCAATTTCAAACTTTTGTTGACTCTTGACGCTCAGCACAAAAGACTCACACAAAATACACACCACAAAGAAAATTCAAAACTAGCATAGGGTCTCTCTCTCTCTCTCTCTTTTTGATCTTGCCACTTTTTAGTTTCACTCTTATTTTTTTCTATCTCTTTTACACATAAAAGCAAAAACAATCATAGAATGTTTTAGAATTCTGGCAACAGCAATTAGCAACAGCGACGGTAAGATGGCAACAATGGTGAATGTAAGGGGATTAGGATTTGAAAAGAAAGGTGAGTCAGGTATGCTTCACAAATTGTGAAGCTTATGTTTTTTCACACAAAGACACTAAAACGATGCCCTATTGGGTAAGTTTTAAAAATTTTAAAACTAACCCAAAATAGTGTCGTTTTGGATAAAACAAGTCCTTTTTTTTTAGTTAAAAAAATAAATAAATAAAAGACTTCGTGCATCCAACCGTAGAGCCCTAAGTCATTGAGTTGGGCCTCATAATCGACCGAACTCGATGACTAGTCATCGGGGCTGACTAAAACCCCTGATTTGGGGTTCTTGGCTTGGCGGCAATCTACTAACTAATTTTTCAATGAATAATTGATCTTGCTTGTTAAGTTTTAAAACACTGGGTTGGATACAATATGAGATTAATGTATAAGAACAAATTTAATTTTTAAAATAAAATAAAATAATTTTAAATCAATTCCAACACATTATTTTAAAATATTTTAAATAACATTTGAAAGTTGGTAATTATCAGTAAAGAATAACCTTGTGGGGGTGAATTGATCTTTATCCAATATTTTGCAAAATAAATAATAATAATAATCGCATTTTAATTATCATAACAAAAAATAATAAAGTTAAAAGAAACAAGAAAAACTGATGCAATACTTTTACATGAAAAAGTCAAATAGTTAAAAATCACAGGATCAGACACCTTTAACTATTTTGTTGCAAAATCCACTAAATGATAAGTAATATATCCAGAAGTTGATGAACAAGCATTCACTTCTCTTAAACTACATATTTTATCTAGCCAGCCACAGACCTTTTTCCTAACGATCTTGTTAGGTCCATTGGGTGACTAAGTACATATTCATAAGCTATTCTTGAATTCACACTTTTCTTGACGTGATCCACATCTGTCTACCCACAGGCCATTCACTAGTGATCTTCAACTTTCCTAGATCATCACGTCGTTTGCATATACATTAAGTTTCGAATCTTGGAGGTTTTTGTGCATCTCTTTCAAACATGGCTTTCAAACTTTATACCCTTTGAATCCTTATCCATCTAAATATACTTTTTGGTATATTGTGCCTCTACCTTTCAAATTATGAATTTTTTATCGATACTACTTGTGGTGTAGACAACTCGTACACGTAACATTATCAAGCTCAATGAAGTGATGTTTATCATCAAGCTCTATTAGACGGTGGTGAGTTATATGTTTTATCCTTATTAAACTAGTAATATTATAAAAGGTAATGAGCTAATAAGATCTAACTAAACTAGTTAATATTAATCTTAATCTTAGATGTTGCAAGAAGCTAGGTCGTCGTTACTAATTTTGAATTTTAATTGGTGTACACAGTAGGAGTCTTTCCAAATTGAAGATGTCGGTTTTAAAAGAGGTGTTGGGACAAAGGAAGAGCACAAGCTCTGTAGCTAGGAATTATGTTAAAGTCCATGTATATAATATTATACATTTTACTTCATTAAAATTTCGTATATTGTTGTTATATAAGATAATCACCTTATTAAATCAATTGTTTTTAATTTAAAATAAATTATGGTTAGTATTCTTCAAAGTAAATCGCTTCTAAAACTCGCAGATATTTTTTTATTTTGTCTTATTTGTTTTACGTAAGGATTTTAGTGTTTGATTCTTTAGAGAATTAAGAACCATAAGCACGAAGTATGAACAGTACTGAACCATTTTGTTGTGTTGCTTTTTAGTTTAGACCTTTTGTTGGAGTGTACATAGTTTATAATATGGACTGCTTGTACTTAATTTGTTGTGAATATATATATATATATATATGTGTGTGTGTGTGTGTGTGTGTGTAAATTTTAACTTGGATAATTGACATTTAATAATTGTCACGAAGTTTTGACTGTTAAAAGCTGTCAATACTTCTTGACATTATTAAATTTCAATGTCTTTCTTGACAATTTAAAATTTATCAAAAAGAATGCATAAAGAGGTTTTTCTTTACGGGCAACGTTGTGAAAATTGGCCTAGGCGGTCGCTTAGGTTAGGTGGCCACCGAATAATCCGAAAAAACCATAATCGAGGGTTTTAGATGGTGGACTGCCTAAGCAGACTTTTAATATATATATGCCAAAATGGTGTTGTTTTGGAATGATAGCACCGTTTTGATTATTTCTTACATTTTTAAAATTAATTCAAAATAGCATCATTTTAAAGAATCCAAAACAGCGTGTTGAAAACTTTAAAAAATAAATAAATAAATAACAATATAAGAGAAGCAAATAGTTGCTTCAACTTCAACATAACAGGCCATTCATCACACCACACCCTAACCCTAAGTCTACACTAGTCAAAGACACCACATCAATCACCACCGCCAAACCCTAACCCTAACCCCACACCAGTCAAACGCACTACATCAATCACCACCGTCAAAATCTAACATCGACCGTTCATCGTCGTTGACTTTATATTTGCTGGTCAAACGCAGTCATTCCTCCCCGTCACTCCTCTCGTCATAGTCGTCTTACCTGCTCCTCGGACTAGTAGAAGGTTTGGATTGTTTGTTCTGTAACTTGTGTTTGTGCAACCATCCTCACAAAACTTAAAGCATGATGAGATAAACTGAGTTCTTGGGTAAGAAATGACCAGCCTTCATTTTGCAGACCATAAAATTATGATTTTATTTTAACTTGTTCCAAAATTATCTAGGTTTGTCAAAAGTTTGACCGGTGGTCTGCTGACTACCATCGGTCAAACCGTCTGGACGGCCTCGGCACCAGGCTGCCAACCTCTTGGCACCTAGCGATGTTTAAAGCATTGTTTATAGGTGAATAAATACTTTTTGGTGAAAGAGGCTTACATGAATCCTACCATATATCCGAAGTAAATTCATGAGGGGATGTTGTATTGAAATTTAGTTTGGTTTATCATATCAAATGGTATAAGGTGGAGTTTGGATAAAGTTAAGATAAAAATAGTGGCAAAAAAGTCTTACTTTTCTTGTTTTGAAAACAAAAGGTCATACTATTCTAATTATGCTCAATAAACACCTTTAATTTTTAATGGAGTTTAATGAAAAATTAATGCTGTGAAGATTTTGTATATTCTTAGAAACATCAAGGGCTTTTTCTATATTACTATTAAGATGGAAATGAATTTAGTATCAAACCTTTCCAATAGGGTTTTTGGTATTTGATTGAAATATAATTATTTAAACTGTTTTTTGGTCAATAAAATTCCCCAATTGGAGCGGTTGGACGGTGATGGTTCCTTGGGTCACTACAATTCTCTGCCATTAAGTTGGTGGGCAATAAATAATTTAAATATCTTTCTTTTTTTAATTAAAATTAATAATTTAATATATATTCAATTGTTAAGATAATGCCTATCAATATTAAATACTGAAAACAATTGGATGTTTGATTAGTGGGTGCATTTTTTAATTCATACAAAGTGTCAACAAGGCTCCTCTTGCATAGAAACTTCTTTTTTATCACTAAAATTTATTCCAATTCATGGTTTGTGCTCCCATAATCATTCTTCTTTGCTTTTAGATATAATTTAAAATTTCAATTATTTTAATGATTAGATTATGATATTTAACGGCGCCATACATAAAAGTTTAAGCAAATCGAAAACGATGTGGTATTAATTTGATAATCAATGTGTGTTTGTCACATCGATGTTATTATTAAAATATGCATTAAAAATGATTATTATCAGTAAAAGTTTAATTAATATAATGAATTATTTTTTCAGTACTGTCTAATGATATGAGTTTACTTCAACTTTGATAAATATGTTGTGCGCAGCGGAAATTAAACAAATATACAACTACTAATACTAGTTATTAAATATAAATAACAAATACTAATAAAGCAGAAAAAAAATAAATACAAAGCGAAAAACGAAAAAAGAAAGAATACACCAGAATTTACGTGGTTCGATATAAAACCTACGTCAATGGGCGCTGCTGAAAACTTTCACTAACTTCAACGCAAAATATTACAAAATCTGGGTAAGATCCCAAAACCCAAAAACAAATGGGGAGAAAACAAGAATAATACAAATATATGAATCTTTTACAATTATTGTTTGGGATACAAAACTAATTAGCTAAATAGCTTATTTATAGCCCACTAAAACTCCCACCATATTATATTCTTCAAATGTGGGATTTCCAAGCATAGCTAATTAAGCCAAAAATCAACAAATCTCCACCTTGACGTATTAGCTTTCAACAATGCCTTCATATATGTCTTTTTAAACTTTCAAAATATTGATCAAGTCCAAACAATGGTTGAACTTGATTGCCGTCACCACTTTGGTCATCATATCTGTAGGATTATGAGCAGTCCCAATTTTCTGTAAGAGAATCGACCCTTCACTCAGAATTTCCTGCACAAAGTGATATCGGACATCAATATATTTGGTACGAACATGAAATACTGGGTTCTTTGCTAAATGAATGGTACTTTGACTATCTGAGTGAATAGTAATATTTTTCTATCCCAATCCCAACCCTACCAGTAATCCTTGTAACCAAATTGCTTCACTCACAGCTTCTATCATTGCCATATACTCTGCTTCTGTCGTAGACAAAGCAACTGTTGATTGTAAAGTAGACTTCCAACTTACTGGAGCTCTCGCAAGAGTGAATACATATCCAGTAGTTGACCGTCGTTTATCCAAATCACCAGCATAATCTGAATCTACATATCTGATTGCAAACTGACCAAGTGAATTTTCCTTCTGAAATACCAAACCAAAATCTACGGTTTTTAACAAGTACCGTAGAATCCATTTCACAACTTGCCAATGTCTTTTACCACGATCATGCATATACCTGCTCACAACTCCAACTGCTTACGAAATGTCAGGTCTTGTACATACCATAGCATACATCAGGCTACCAACTGCATTGGAATATGGAACACGAGACATGTACTCTCGCTCTTCATCAGTACTCGGAGATAATGATGCACTCAACTTGAAATGAGGAGCAAGTAGCGTACTTACAGGTTTTGACTGTTTAGATACACCAAAACGCTGTAATACCTTCATCAGATATTGCTTCTGAGTCAAACAAACCTTGCCTTTTCCTATATCTCTACTAATCTCCATACCGAGAATCTTTTTAGCTTCACCCAAATCCTTCATTTCAAACTCTGAACTTGTTAACGTCAGGAAAGGTTCCCTTAGCCAACGAGGTTGTTTTAGGGCCCAAGCTCACAGTTTCGTACGGTCAATGGGTTGCATGAAGAGCAATGAGAATGAGATGGAGAGGTTAGAGGCGAGGAGGAGAAGACACGGAAGATTTTTAGAGTGGTTCGACCCAAAAAGATGTCTACATCCACTGTTCACTCTCTCACTATTTTGATAGAATAACGACACTCAGAAGTTGGATCCTTTTTACAGTGAAAACCGTCCCCTTTTATAGAGGAAGGGGACGTGCTACAGTAAACAGAATAAGACGAAAGCAAACAGTTAACTACAGTTACACTGACAGACAGCATTTAATACGCCGGAATCCCAATCAAAACGACTGACAGTGCATTAAATGCGGCCGAAAACTCATTAAATGCGGTCGAATCCGTCGCATCGGAGGTCTGCCCAAAGGGGATTTCTGCTGACCGGGTCGGATACGCAATGATAGGTTGTCGAGGTTGAGATCATAGCTTCTGGTGGAGGTAGCGTGCATGGCAAGCCTTGGAACTGTTCTTTGCATGGCGCTGTTGACTTCTGTTGACTGAAGACCTTCAGAAGCGAGGTGGAGACGGATCTTCCAACAGATAAAACACCGAATCAGGCGGGGGAACAAGAGGGTCTTTGGCACTTGTCTTCCATGAGGATCGAGGAGGCGGGTTATGAGTCTGTATGTCCGTAGCTGGATATGGTGGTAAGACGAGTGATGCCATGAATGAGGGAGTTGGTGCGCGGCCACATTCAGAGATTAACAACCAGCTCAATCGGATCATCTCGAACGAGATGGACCTGCCGGGTACTTCTGACGGGTAGCTCTTCTCTGAGGAGTACCTCGATTGGGCGGAGTGGCGGAGAAGAAATCGGTCAATCGTGGCGGATAATCTGGCGAGCCGACTTGGCTGTCCCGGATGGCGGATAGCGACAAGTCTGAAAGATGAAAGCCAGCGGCCAGCGACAAGGACCATTGGTCAAACTTCAGCAAATAAAGCTGATGGAAAATCAAGGCGATCTGAGCGACGGAGAAGATAGCGGCCACGGCCTGAATTCAGAATAGGGCGTCTGCGATCAGAGTCAACGGTCAGACCGAGCGACAACGATCAGTGGTCACAATAAACGTCCACTAGTGGGCCCCCGCTTCAGGAGAATGGGCTGGAAGGATGACGGGTAATCGGGCTTCTGGGCCATTCAGCCTGCACTGTAGATCCGTCTGGGTCAGGTTATTCTGACCGCTATTTTATCCATAGCAGAACTCAACTAAGTTTTCAGCTTCTTAATCTCCACTTTGCTCTTAGAAGCTATCAGTATATCATCAACATATAAGAGCAAGTAGATAAAAGAACCATCTTGTAGACTTCAAAAATATACACAATTATCAAATTTGCTTCTGGTGTACTCTTGTTCTATCATAAATTGATCAAATCGCTTGTATCATTGTCTCGGAGACTGTTTCAAACCATAAAACGATTTCTTCAATTTGCAAGCTCAATTTTCTTTACCAGCAACCTTGAATCTATCTGGCTGAGTCATATAGATTTTCTCTTCTAAATCACAATGTAAAAATGCAGTTTTTACATCCATTTGAACTAGTTCCAAATCCAATTGAGCTACAAGGGCCAATAGAATTCAAATGGAAGAGTATTTCACAACTGGAGAAAATAACTCATTATAGTCAATCCCTTCCTTCTGAGCGTAGCCTTTCGCCACCAACCTTGCCTTGTAGCGGACATTTTCTTTGTTAGGAAATCTCTCTTTCTTAGTAAACACCCATTTACACCCAATTGTCTTCTTATTCTTCGATAGTTAAGCTAGCTCCCAAGTTTCATTCTTCCGAAGAGACTGCATTTCTTCATCCATAGCTTTCTTCCACTTATCAACTTCAGAACATTGGACTGCTTCTCTATAAGTGGAAGGAATATCATCATCTACAATTGGAAGTGCATAGGCCACCATATCAGCAAAACGAGCAGGTCTGCGAATCTCACGTCTTGGCCTATTTATTGCAATTAATTCTTGTTGCTGTGAAGGTTATTGGGTAGGAACCTCTTCTTCTACTTCTTCTTCAGTAACCTCATCTGTCATAAGAGTGTCATCATCTGCATCAACAATTCTAGCTGGAATATTTGTTGACTCTATCTGTTTCTGGAAAAACTCCACCTGCTTCCGAGTAGACTCCACCTGTTGCGGACTACTCTTAATAATATCTTTTATTTTCTTTTTCAGCATCAAAGACTCATCAAAAGTAACATCCCTACTGAAGATTATCTTCTTCGAATTTGGATATAAAAGATGATACCTTTTCACCCCTGAAGACATCCCCACAAATATAGTTTTCTTTGTTCTTGGATCCAATTTAGATTCCTTTACATGATAATAAGCAGAACAACCAAAGACATGTAAAGAATCATAATCAGTAACAGGCTTTCCAGACCATACCTCTAATGGAATTCTACCACCGATCGTTGTTGACGATAAGCGATTAATGAGATGACATGCATAAGTCACTACTTCAGCCCAAAACTCCTTGCGCAACCCAGCATTGGACAACATATACCAAACTTTCTCCAGCAACATTCGGTTCATGCGTTCTGCCACCCCATTCTGTTGTGGTGTATGTCTAACTGTAAAATGACGTACAATACTCGCATCTTGACAGACTTCTCTAAAAGATTTACTACAATATTCACCTCCATTATCTGTTCTGAGGTACTTAATCTTTTTCCCAGTCTGAGTCTCAATCATCTTTTTTCAATTAAGGAAAATCTTAAGTACATCATCATTTTTCTTCATTGTGTGTACCTAAACTCTTATGAAAAAGTCATCAACAAATGTAACAAAATAGTGTTTACCACCCAAGGAGGCTGTCCTAGTGGGTCCCCACACATCAGAGTGAACATAATCCAAAATATCTTTAGTATCATAAACTGCAGTTGCAAACTTTACTCTCGTCTGCTTTCCTAGAACACAATGTTCACAAAAATTTAACTTACAGGTTTTTACTCCTTTCAACAAGCTTTGATTCACCAAACTGCTTAAAGCTTTTTCATCTGCATGTCCCAGACGCATATGTCATAACCTGATCATATCTGAATCAGCATCCTGCTCTGATACCACTTGTTGTGCACAGCGAAAATTAAATAAATACACAACTACTAATGTTAACTATTAAATATAAATAACAAATACTAATAAAGCAGAAAAAAATAAATGCAAAACGAAAAGCAAAAAAAGAAAGAACACACCAGAATTTATGTGGTTCAGTATAAAATCTACGTCCACGAGTAGACATGACCACGGTTCGGTTCGGTTCGGTTCCGGTTTCTGTTCTGAACCTACGGTTCCGGTTCTAAAAAAGCTAGAACCGGAACCTTAACCGAAATAAAACGGTTCCGGTTCGGTTCTGGAACCGCCGGTTCTATAACGGTTTAGGTTCCGGTTCCGGTTCTATAACGGTTTCAGTTCCGGTTCTGGAACCTTTTTTTAAAATAATAATTTAAAATTTAAAAAATTAATATTAAAATATATTTTAAAATTAAAAAAATAAATCGAAACCGGTCCCGGATACACAAACGAAATAAAAAATTTAATTATTCACGATTACGGATTACAAGTTAGTGAAGTCATAAGTCATAAGACTCATAAGTCATAACTAACTTTAATTTATAAAATCTATTACGGATTACCATTTACTGAATTACCCTTGGTCCTCACCGTGTCACTGACAGACTGACTCATCTCATCACTCATCATTCACGTGACTCACGTTCCTCACTGTCACTGACTGTGTCACGTGACTCACTCACGTCACTCACTTTTCTATTTCTCTGTTACTGTTTTTCTTCTCTCAGACTCTCAGTCTCTCTCCTCCTTCTTCTCCTTCTTCTCTTCTTCTCTTTGATTTTTTTTTTTTGTTTCCGGGTTCTGGTGGGTACGTGGGTACGTCCAGATCGGCGTCTGGAAACCCAGATCTGGGTGGAAACCCAGATCGGCGACGCAGATCTGGGTGGTCGCCGATCTGGGTTTCCACCCAGATCTGGGTTGATGTGGGTGGATCTGGGTTTCCACCCAGATCTGGGTGGATGGATCTGGGTGGAAACCCAGATCTGGGTGGAAACCGGAACTGGGTGGTCGCCGATCCACCCACATCAACCCAGATCTGGGTGGTCACCGATCTGGGTTTCCACCCAGATCTGGGTTGATGTGGGTGGATCTGGGTTTCCACCCAGATCTGGGTGGATGGATCTGGGTGGAAACCCAGATCTGGGTGGAAACCGGAACTGGGTTTCCACCCAGATCTGGGTTTCCAGATCTGGAAAACATCGGTTTGGAAACCCAGACAAACCCAGACGGGGTCTGGGTTTCCAGGGGAGGGGAAACCCAGACGCCGATCTGGGTTTCCAGATCCGGATCTGGAAACCCAGATCACCGATCTGGGTTCCACTGGGTTCTGGGTTTCCAGATCTGGAAACCCAGAACCCAGTGGAACCCAGATCGGTGATCTGGGTTTCCAGATCGCGACGTCTGGGTTTCGGGTTTCCAGAACCCAGATCACGACGTCTTGCGGTCTGGGTTTCGGGTTTCATCTGGGTTGTTTCCAGTCGCGTTTGGTCCATGATGACATGATGTCGATCTGGGATCTGGGTAACCCAGATTGTCCAGACGCGAACTGGCGTCCAATCTGCTGGGTTTTCCAGAACCCAGATCCAAACTGGCGTCTGGGTTTCGGAAACCCAGATGGAAATTCCATTTGGGTTTCCGAAACCCAGATCTGGGCAAATATTCTGGGATTCCGTTTGGATCAGGATTGCTTTATACTGTTTATTGTTGATGTCTTGATGATGATTGTGTCTATGATGGTGTTGAACCGTTGATGATTGATCATTGATGATTGTGTTTATTGTAGATGGAATCATCAATCATGGAATTGATGTTTTGCCGTTTTGGGTCTGTTTGATGCTAATATCTGTTGAGTGTTGAATTGTAGATATCCTTCCACGGTTCCACCTTCATGAACAATGAACTGAAATCATAGATTCGTATTTCATAGTCAATTTTTTATTTTTAATTTTTTAAATATTATTTAATCAGTAAAATATAAATTGATCTAGACCGTTCATTTTGGGATGGACGATCTAGAGCAATTTAAAAAAATTTTAAATTAATTTTTTAAATTATTCAATTTTTAAATATATTAAGTTTTATAATTTTAAATTAAGTAATTATTTATTATTTATTTATATAATTAAAAAAAATAAAAATTAAATAAGTTGATCAAAATATCCATATAAGTTTATAACTTTGACCATTTGAGGGTGAATTATAATTAAACATTAATAGAGAGGAGATAATTGTTACAAAAAGTAAAAGTTATTTTCGATTGTAATAAAGTAAATATGGAGGAGAGGGTTTACATTTTATAATAATTTATTTATTATTTAAACTTTGATTGAATAAAAAAATAAAATAAAATTATTGGGCTTGTACTTAATTTATTACCATAATTAAGTTGCCTACGTATCCTCTCAAATTTTAGAGGAATCAAAGCCCACGTAGTTCTCTTACCTTTTATTACATGGAGATAGAGTTTATGAAAATTTGTGACTCACTTAATCGTCACTTGTGTTTCCAGTGCCCCCGGTGGTGGTTTGATCAGTATCTTCAAAGAAATCATAACTTTCACCTTGAGCTTTCACTTCATCCATCTTTTGCTGTCTCAATTGTGCCTTCGTCCAATCGTGAACACAAACTTCAACTTGTGCAGACTCTGGACTCATTAAGGACCGTTTGAGGTCTAGAATATTACCGCCAGAGCTAAATTCTTGTTCCACTGCCACAGTTGAGACGGGGGTTCCAAGAATTTGTTTGGCTATTATAGACAAAATTGGAAAATGTTTCTCATGTTCCTTCCACCACTCTAAGATATTAAATTCAATGTTATCATTGTCCATAAACTCGAACTGCGTCTTTAAGTAGACGTCAACCTCGGTTATGGAGGATGAAGATGAAGTTCGACCTTTTTTCGTTTGTTTGGACATCAACATAGAACCTAACTTCATAAATGATGAAGAGGATTCTCGACTTTTAGAACCAGAAGCATTTTCAGATGTCTGAATGTCGGTAATGTTCATTGATGGACCGTATATTGTAAGGTACTCATCATACAATTCATAAAATAAAGTTTTAATATTATTAGCTAGAACAACTGGATCTACATTAGTTATCCCTAAACATTGATAATAATTGCTATAAAAAATAAATAAATTTTCAAATTTACATCGTGGGTCAAAACATAATGCAATTGCATAAATTAAAGGAATTTCTCTATAATAATTTAACCATTTTTGCTTCATAGCTGCTACAACATTACCTAATAATTCATCATTTTCACATGCAGAAAATGCACCTACAATATTAAGAGCTTCTACAAAAAATAAATGGGTGGTAGGATAATAAATGCCAGATAAATTATGCGTACTATCATTAAAAACTTTTAATAATTCACAAATTTTTGTGCAAACATCCCAATGTTGAGGAAATAAATCAATTTCTGAACAATTATATTGCATAAAAGTAACTAATAAATCTCTATATTCATAACTTTCAGAAAGCAATTTATAGGTTGAGTTCCAACGATGTGGAACATCACGAGAAAATCTAATAGGATGCATTCTATTAGATTTACAAAATTTAGCCCATTGTTTCATGATATTTGGATGTTTCCATAAATAATAAAGTGCATTTCTAATTGGGGTAATACTTTCTTTAAGTAAAGTTAAACCGGTTTGTACACATAAATTTAAAACATGACAAACACATCTTTGGTGAAAAAATCTACCGCCAAAATAAGGGTTACATAAATTAATTAAATGAGGAATAGCAGCAGTATTATTTGCAGCATTATCAAAACCAATTGCAAAAATTTTATTTTCAATAGAATATTCTTCAAAAATAATTTTCATAAGTTTATAAATATTTTGTGCAGAATGAGAATCATCAAAAACTCGAAACGCAAGAACTCTTTTTTGCATAATCCATGAATTATCTATAAAATGACAAGTAACACCTAAATATGAATGTTGTTGTAAATTATCACTCCAAATATCAGCACAAATTGTAATACGACCTTCATATTTTTTAAAAAATCTAATTAAACTTTTTTTCTCTCTTTTGTAAATATCATATAATGTGCGTGTGAGAGTTGTTCTAGGTACCCTACATGCAGCAGGATTTAAGGCTTTACGACAATAATTAAGAAAACTTGTTTTTTCACCAAAACTAAAAGATAAACTTTCTGTGGCTACAAATCTAGCTAATTCTTCCCTATTTTGTGCATCACTATAATTAAATAATTGATTAGTAGGACTTGCAAACCTGGAAATTTGTTGTTGTCCGCGTGAACGATTCGCTTCGACCAGATGTTGAGATCTTATATGTTTCCAATATGAGCCATATCCTCCAGATTTGATCCATTTGAATTCTGCTCCACAATAATTGCATACAGCCTTGATCATACCTGGTTCTTTTTCGACCTTCTTCATGTGTACCTTAAAAAGATCGGATCTGTATTTCTTCTCGTCATCAACATCAGCTGGCCCTGCATCACAATTTCCAAGCCCAATGCTAGACATATTAGCTGAATTACTTCCAAAATTCGACTGACGAGATGTCTGCGTCTCAGGTTGGTCCTCCTGGGGTTGGGGGTTTTGAGGAGTAGCATGAGGAGGATTAAGATTAGGAGGATTTTGGGAACCAAACATTTCTAAAAAATCTGCTTGTCGTTGTATAAAATCATGATAATTTTCTTCATTAAAAAGACCAAGATTTAAAAGATCTGCATTTGGTTGTGGATCTTGTGGTGTTTCTTCGATATTAATAGGATCTTTACCCTTATTCCTAGAAAATGATTTTCTTGAATTAGAACTAGACATTGAAATAATTTAATAATAATAAATTAAAAATTTAATATTTAAAAATAATAACTAATAAATTAAAAATTTAGATTTAAAAATATAAATTGAAATCAAAATTTAAGTTAAAAAATATTATAAATTAAAATTTTGAAATTTATAAATATTATATAGATTGATAATTTGAAATTTAAAAATAATAAATTAAGAATTTAAAATTGATAACAATAAATTAAAAATTATAATTTATGTAAGTAAAAAAAATAAAGAAAATTAAAATTGAGAATTAAGAGAATATAAGAGAATATTTTGAAATTGAGAGAGAGTTGAGAACTTGAGATTAATGGAGAGAAAGAGAGTTGAGATTGAGAGTGAGAAAAAATTGAGAATGGGAGAGAAATTTATAGGCAAAAAAAATGTGACCGTTTTTAGCCTAAACGGCTAAATTTTACATTATTACTAAACCAACCGTTGGGGCCAACGTTCGGGCCGCGTGGCCCCAACGGTCAACTGCAGTCAGTGGTCTGACTGCAGTCAGACCACTGACTGCATGTTTTTTTTTTTATTTTTTTATTTTTTTTTTAATTTACTTGCAGTCAGTGGCAGTCAGACCACTGACTGCAGTGTGCAGTTGCCGTTGGGGCCACGCGGGCCACGCGGCCCGAACGTTGGGCCCAACGGTTTTTTTTTTTTTTTTTTTTAAATATTTAATTTAATTTAATTAATTAATTAATTAATTAATTTAAGAACCGGAACCGAACCGGAACCGTCGGTTCACGACGGTTCCGGTTTCGCCGGTTCTAGAACCGACGGTTTCGGTTCTAATTTTAAAAGAACCGGAACCGGAACCGCTACAGTAACGGTTCCGGTTCGGTTCCGAACCGGAACCAGAACCTTATGTTCTGGTTCCGGTTCTACAGTTACGGTTCGGTTCGAACCGAACCGTGGTCATGTCTATCCACGAGCGCTGTTAAAAATTTCTACTAACTCCAAAATAAAATATTACAAAATTTGGGCAAGATCCCAAAACCCAGAAACAAATGGGGAGAAAACAAGAATAATACAAATATATTGATCTTTTACAATTATTGTTTGGGATACAAAACTAATTAGTTAAAAAACTTATTTATAGTCCATTAAAGCTCCCACCATATTATATTCTTCAGATGTGGGATTTCCAAGCATAGCTAATTAAGTTAAAAATCAACAAAATCCTATTGTGTCACTTTATGATCATAAGTTACTTTTTTATCCTGAGTTAAATATCCAATAAATTGCATCAAGTATTTACAACTTTTATTAGGTAAAATTTTCTAAGAGTATAAAATAAATATTTTTTTTTTCTTAATCAAGGACAGCCCTTGGGTAAGGGCACTAGGGCATTTGCCTAGGGCCCCATATTTATCCAAAATTTGAGGGGTAATAATTTATATTTTTTTATGTAGAAGGAGTAAACCTTTATATAAATTATTATTATAATAAATCAGTTTTTAATGTTTTAGACATAAATGATCATATTTATCCTAAAGTTAGATGGCAAAAATATAAGCATCAAGATTATTTGAAAAAATTAAAGTCTATAGACGATAATTGTTTAAAAACATATTGTCCTAATCTTGAAAGTTCTTTGAAAAAAGGCACATCGTTTGATCTTGATGATTTGGATCAATTTTTTGAGTTAACGGTTTTAAATGAAGTTTTCCTGGATGAAACAAAAACACCACTAAAAGTTCCTAATTTTATACAAAAATTGAACTCATTTCCAAATGTTTGGATTGTTTATACAATATTGTTAACCATACCTGTTACAGTTGCTTCAGCATAGAGAAGCTTTTTAAAATTGAAATTAATAAAATCATTTTTCCGGTCAACAATGTCACTAGTTGGCCATCATTTCTATTGAGAAAGATTTGGTGTCAAAACTTGAAGATAAAAATTTAATAAATAATTTTGCATCTCAAAAGGCAAGAAAAGTAAATTTTAATTGAGTATTTGAATATATATACAGGTATGTTAATTGTTAACAAAAAGATGGATTGAAGAAGAATCTCGAACCCAAGTCTCGATGTGATACAACATTTCATATCAAGATTTTTCTTTTGAAAAGTATAATAGTTTGATTCTTGCAATATTTTAAGATCTATTTTACTTTATTTTTTAGTTTCTTTTTTTTTTTAATTTACATTGTATAATTTTGTTATTTGGATGAAAATAATTTATTTAGAAAGAATTGTATCACATTGTAACTTCGGACCTCACTTTAAATAAGGTCGGTCTGTCCTTAATGATTAATTAGACCAATCAATATTTTGGTTAGTTATGATAATTTGTCTTTTTCGGTGCTTATAAGTACTGTTATCAAAAGGAAGATGTTGGAATAAGATCACATAAATCCGAACTAGTCATATGCTAATTTTAATAATAAAATTAATTAAAGTAATGATAACATGAAGGTCACTCTAATCATAAATCCACGTCATTCCATTAATGTTAAAGCCAGAATTTAGGGAGGAGTCGTTGAAAATCACAATTTGTTTTAACATGATTTATTTTATTTTTGTTTTCTCTCTATATGAAAATAATTAACCAATTAATAGAGATTATTATTATTCCGGAACATACGGGGTCAAATTTTTGACATTTATGAATAACGACATCAATTAATGGACGATATCTGGACGTTTTATACTTGTTAGTTGTTAGAAAAAGAAAAGCTAGTTCAAAAAAAATTGCAAAAAGGTATTTATTTAAGACGAAATTTTATATGTTTTATTGAGCTCATTTTTTATCCAAATATAAATGAATGAGAAGCTCAAAAGTTTTTGATAACTTCTTTTCAAGTTTCAACAAATTTTGTTTTATGAAACATTTTATATAAATATATATATGATCATACACACGTACATACACATTAATATTATTAATGATGAATAAATAAACTTTATTTTCGTTCATTAAAATATGATTTATTTTCTTCATCGATGCTCAATCATTATTTTTTAAAATTTGATATATAACTCGTTAGAAGTCTATCAAAACCTAATAAGATCAAATATTACTTCCAAGATCCGAATATATGTTCTTATAAATATACAGGATCAATAACTGTTTATGTAGTTTGAATATCTATTTCTATAAATAAATTGAAATCAAACACTATTTGTATATATTATTTCATTGTCTGAATATTTACTTTAATAAATAAAAGACAACTAGTTAATTGATCGGAGGTCTAATGAGAATTATCGAAATCAAATACTATTTATACAATTCAAATATCTACTCTTATAAATAAACGACAATTACACTCGATCCCAATTACACTCTTATAAATATTTACTTTTATGCAAGAGATACAATTATTCTATTAGATCTGTTGAGATCAAATATTATTTACAGGGTCTGAATATTTATTTTTATAAATAAAATATAACTACTTTTTATTCAAATATATATTCTCATTTATGGGAAGTAACTATTTTTATAATAATAATAAAAATTATCTATATAAATTTTAGAGCAAATTACTATTTGGCTACCCAGATAAAACATTATTACAAACGAAATTAAATTTTTACTTTAATTACAATAAACCCACCCGCTGTTACTTCATTCTGGTCAGAGATAACGACTTAAAAGGTAAAATCGTCTTTTTAATATTATTTTATATTTTCTTTTCAAATTAATTGGTTTAATAATCTCCCCCTCATTTTTCTAACCCACACCGGCCGGTCACCGTCTCTCTTGTGCTTCATCTTTCTTCTCCTTCTTCTTCATCACTTCTCATTTTCTTCTTCTCTTCTTCTCCTTCGAATTCCAGATTCATCAACACATCAAAATCATCAACAATGAATTCAGATTCATCAACATGTCAAAATCATCAACACAAATAACACAAACAAAGGTTCAACATCATCAATAATCAACACAAACCAAAACCACTGCCATTTTCAAACAAAAACCATTACCATCATCATCAAACACACTGATGCAGTCTGGGCTCCGATCTGGAAACCCACACACTGATGCGAATCTAGGTTGGAAACTCAGATCCACGTCGGGTCACGGTCTGGTTCTAAACCTACATCATCTGGAAACCCAGATCCAGACGTCTGGATCTGGGTTTCTAACCCAGGCACCGATCTGGGTTTCCAAACCCAGATCGACTGGTGAAGAAGACGAACAGAAGAAGGAGAAGAGAGAGAGAGGAGAAGAAGGAGATGGGTTCGACTGGTGAAAAAGATGAACAGAAGAAGGAGAAGACAGAGAGAGGAGAAGAATGAGACCCAGATCTAGACGTCTGGGTTAGCCAGACGCCGATCTGGGTTTCCAAACCCAGATCGACTGGTGAAGCAGATGAACAGAAGAAGGAGAAAAAGGAGAAGAGAGAGAGAGGTGAGAGACCGGGCGTCTGGGTTTCAGACGTCGATCGGGTTCCGGTGAAGAAGAGGAAGGAAAAGGAGAGAAGAAGGAGAAGAAAAAAAAGAGAGAGGGAGGTGTTTTTGCTGATGACTGTTAAATTTTTATTATGGGGACATTTTAGTCTTTTCGTAATATTCATATGGTTGACTGTTAAATTTGACAGAAACTCTCTAACGGAAGGGGGTTGATTGTAATAAAACTAAAAATATTGATCCGTCTGTAATAATATTTTATTTGGGTAGCTAAATTATAATTTACTTTAAATTTTAATACGCGATCGGTGAAATTTTGAACTCCAGATATTTTAATAACTGCAAAGGTGCCCAGCCGTCTGCACTAGCTCTAAGAGGTGACGTGTGAATGTTCTATCGATTGATGGATGCAACACAGTTTGATTTGTAAGCTATCAATTACTTTTTCATATTCTTTTTTGTTTGTGGTGGGTAAGTAAGAATCTTATTCGTTTCTTCAAGGCTAAATCCTTGTCTCCCACTTGAATATTTCCCTCACCAAGTCAACAATGACAGACACTCCCTATTCTCCCCCCATTTGCAAATAAAATAGGGGGAAAAAAAAACAAGAGCAAAATCCAATTCTGTATAATGAAATAGTAATTGAAGATAGGAATTGAAATAGTAATTGAAGATCCTGAAGTATATATGTTGAAAATAGACGATGTTGTGGTCAAAAGTATACAGTTAAGTATAATTAAGGTTTGATATGTCCCCTCTAATAATATGGTGTCTTGATACAAAAGCGTGTGTCTGATAGTCAAACCTCATATAATTTAACTAGATACAGTATATACTCCATCTCAATACAAATACATCTAAATATCAATAAATTTTTAATTTATAAAAATAAGAAATTATAGTAACTTTTTATTGTTTGTATTAAGACAGACAAATTTTCCTTTTTATCATACAAGTATCTGTTATGTTAGTGGATGTTAGTGAAACAGTTAGTTTAGCCACATTCTACTAATTAATTGGAAATACCAAAATAATACTAAACTTATTAAAATTTCTAAGTAGTAATAAAATTAATAAAACAAAGTGTAATTAGATATTAAAATATAAGATTTGAAAAATAAATAAATAAACTTCAATCAATAGTGGACGTTCCTCTGCTCGATTGGGATTTTCTCATGAAAGAAATTATCAGAGATTTTTTACAAGTGTGCAAAATCATTTAAAATGAAATTGTTTAAAGTAAAGAAGTAAATATTTTAATGCAACACATCATGCACTGCTTTACATAGCACTGAGAACAAGTTTTTATGCGAGTGTTCATCATGAAAATTGTTTTTTTCAACTTTGTTTACTTGCTTGCCAAACAAGAAAGTGTATGGAATCAATTCACTTCTCTTTATTTCTTCTCTATTATTTGACAATGACCTACTGATTTTGACTTCAAATTACAACTTAAACAAAATAAAAATATGTTAAATTTTTTTTACTAATCAGAAATACTTATAGCAAAAATAAAATTTATTTCCTAATTTATAATTTCAGTATTTATTTAAAACCAATCGAAATAAAATTATTTGTGCTCATGCATACATCAATAATTAAGTTATTGCTGAAAAGAAAAAAAATTAACCTAAATTGTTTTTCATTGATGAAACTCGATTATTTTCTTTCTTCATTTTTTATAAGTAAATGCATAATTGACTATAGACTAACGAGAGTATAGATCAATTGATTCTTATTAATAAAAAAAAAAAAAAAATTTACACTCGCAGAAAGAGTCACAACATTATTATTATGGACTTTTTTGCCTTGTAAATTAAAACCCCACTTCACCATCCTCAACATCATCATTCTAACAAATTCATGATCATGAATTTTCAATCTGAATCACATAATGGAACAAGCATTGACATTGTCATCACTGAAGATTGAAACCAAATTATCCTCAGGAGCATTGGAGGTCGGATAAGCTTGAACTACGTTTCGGACATGACCTGCCGGTGCCCGTTTGTCATAAGCACCGGGAGCGTAGGGATAATAAACCACATGTTGAGGGATATAAGGCCAGAATTCAGCTCTTTTGCCAGTATTCTTCACTCTCTGTAACACCTTGTTTGGATCAACATTCCCACTTACCGTTACCTTGCTCATTTTTCTGTTTATTTCTACAGTTCTTACACCTGAGGTCACATTAAATGAAATGATATGTACAAGAAGCACTTTTTGATCAATAAGCATCTGCAAGGAAGTACCAACAAAGAATAATATAAAAAGTTTTAAAGCACTTTTGCTCTCTTTTTGTTTTGACATGTTTTGACATGTATGCAACAAGTTAGCATATGATAATTAACCAACTTAATACACTGATAATTAGTTGTTGAATATAGAGTAATGATTGATTAAAAAAAAAGAATATAGAGTAATGATTTTACTTTAAAAAATAAATTAAAGGAAAATTTTGATTTTTGATTACATTGGATAGGAAAAAATCAATGAAACGTGACCTAATTTATTTATGTTTAAACTAGACTTTATAAATGTAGAATTTAATTATGTTATTAACTAGACTTTATAAATGTTTTATTTTCATTTTTTTAATAGAAAAAGACAACAAAAGAATTTAGCCAACTTGTTTTCCTTTTTATTTGTAACCAAATGTTTTAAGAAACAAAAATTTTCGATTTGCTTACTTGGATAACATGAACACTTTAGTTTCTCATTTGAAAAGAAATTCCAAAGAATATAATTAATTTACAATTATAATCTTTAAAATTTTATTATATTATATAATTCACAATTATATTATATTACAAGCTGTCTGCTAATTCTCCATTAAAAATTGTCAGCCAATTATAATTGATAAATCAAGAATTTTCTTTTACGTCAAAAGAAAATGATTCTAAAAGATCACAATACAAAAGATTCTTTTATTTCCGATTGGAGTACTTATGTATTTCAAAATAAAAGATGTTTCTATTTGTTTATTGTAGCAAAGTATATGATATATCGAATTAAATTTATTTGATTCGATATACTTACGATTCAAAAAGACAAAAGGAAAACGCAATGAGCAAATTAAACGAGCGAAAAAGATAGTATTTATTCACTTATTTATTTTCTTCAAATGAGAGGTTGATGAAAGAACCTCTTATGTAGGTAACAGCATTCTTGACTCTCCTTTCACAGCCATCACAGTCCATTTTTACTTTGATCTCAACTGTCTGATCATAATCGAAACACAAAATTGATGCAACAATCGTTAGCTAATTTTACAAACAAAAAAAAAAAAATCGTAAATATAAGTAATGAATTTTTCTTAAATTATTATTTACGTGTCATTCATTAAATATAACGATGATAATAAACATTCTGATGCATTTGTTAACAATTTTAGCTAACAAAGCTCAAATAGCTAGCTAAAGCGAAAAAATATGACACCAAAAGGAGAAGGAGAAGTTGCAGCAGAAGCAGAAAGAAGTACTTGTGTTGAGTAATACCTGCATTGGTTTGCGTTTTCTTCTTAGTCTTCTGGGGGTGACAGTGAAAAAGTTGGAGAGGTAGTCAAGGGCGCCCATTTTTTCGCTTCGCTTTGACACAAAGCAAAACCAAAAGAGAGATGGATGATATATATAGATCTCTCCCTCTCTCTCTCTCTCTCTATATACGCATGTATGTGCATATTCTATGGTACACTTAAGTATGAATATATTTGGAATTTTGATCATCCAATTTTTAATAAATCATATCAAAATGTGTTAACTCATTAGTTGAAAATTAAGTTTCAACCCTTAGATCTTATTCATTGAAAATTAATTAATCAATGTTATAAGTACATTCATATTCAAGTGCATTAGACACATACATATATATATATATATGTAAAATGCACCTTAAAATCATGAGAGGGAAGTTGCTTTTGGCTCCCCTTAATTGTTTATTTGAGTAAAGATAATGGGAAATTGTTGTAAAGTGCTTTTATGTTTGCTTTGATTTTAGTTCAATGAGTGTGGCTTTGCTTTTGGCAATTATATAATATATGTTAAAATAAATAAATAAATAATAAAAAAGCCCTACAATCTTTGTTTCTGTTGCTTGGTTCTATCTTGAAATTCAAACTTCAATGACTTGAAGTAATCATTGATTGTATTATGGGGGCACCATATTTAAGTTTACTAAGCATTTTAACTTTTCAGAAATAAAAAATGGCCTCATTAAGGTGTATTGGAAAATTAAAAATGATAATGTACGTCATACGTGTAAAATCATAAAGTGCATGAAAACTTTTTACTTGTAGCGGGAATTGCATTCTATATAGTGTTAATAGTGGTAGAACTTACTAAATCCTGACAAACTCCTAACATAATATTACCTTTTTTTAATAAAATATATATATATCTTAAACACAAATGCTCACATCTCCATAAAAATAAACCTAACTCTACGCAAAGTTGCTAAAAATCAAAATTTTAAATACGCAGATGTATGTTTTGTTATCAATAGTATATTAGGACTTGTCAAAAGTAAACACTACTTGTGTAATATGTTAATAAATATGTATTACGACACTTCAATAGTATCATGAATATGGAAAAAAAAAATGCATAATCACTTAGCTATGAGTGAATGTATAAGATATAGTATTCGCTCGGCATTCATAAACTAACTTCGCTTTAATAATTATCCAATAAATATATTGCTTCAACATACTATAGTCCTTCGTCCATATGATAGCTGGAAAGTGGTAAAAAGAGAGAATTTGTTTCTGGGGATTGTAGAATTTTTTAGTATGTGTACAAGCATGTACACCTCCGCCTAACTCATATATTCTAAACTCTGTAGAAAAATATAAATTTTGATTCTTGACAATAATTGATTCCAAACTTTATTGAGAAGGTTGAATACTTTTGTATGTCTGAAATTTTTTTGTCTCTACAAAAGGCAAAAGAATTAGCTCTTTCTGTGATGTGTTTTTGAAAATTCTCAAAGCCAAAAAAGTTAAAATTAAAAAAAAAAAAAAAAAAGAAAAAACGAAGAAAAAAATTGGAATTTGTTAACCATCCAATTTCAAGAGAGTTCTTTATATATTGACCATATATATATTCGCAACTTTTGTGGGCTGGTCCAATCATGCTTGCATATAAATTTGAAAGTTGATGAAGAATAACTAACTAAAATAAATTAATAATTAAAAAAAAAAAAAAAAAAAAAAAGAAAGGGAGAGAATAGAAATTAAGTGTTATTGAAAAAGGTAGAAGAAAATAAGAGAAAATAATCAATAATCGTACGGTTTGTACTATATAATTACTGCTTCTTTTTATTTTACATATATAATTAGTGCTTTTGTAGGTTATAATTGTGTTATTAATATGTGTGTAATTTAATAACCATTGGCTTTGATTGAGACTTGGGTTGGTGATCGATGCCTCATCATCTTTGTACGAAATATGATAAAAAGCTATTGATCATTCAGATTCTATGTGATCAGTCTAGTGTGTGAGTGTGAAAAGTGAAAGATGTCGGTTTCCTTTAAGCCTATCCAATTTTTAATTAAAACCGATTTTATCAGTTGTATTGGAACAATTTTATGACTAATTGTTGCAACAAAAAAATGAAAGATGTCTTAACAAAAACAGATATTAAATGTCGTAACAAAAAATAATAGAATATTGCAACAATTTTAACATGTTTAAGTTTTCACTTAAATTCACGGAGCCACGCCCACAGAATTAAACTGATTAATGAAGTTCCCAAATATTCAAGCATCAATTAACTCACTCAACTAAAAAATCTCTCTTTACAATTAATGCAAAGTATTATACTTCCTTCATGAACCCAGTTTAGTGAGATCCTCACGATTTCAATGATCTCTTACTTTTAAAATTTTCTTCAAAAGTTTAAGACATATTTTCTCTTGTAGACTAATCAGTTCTTTCTCTTAAAACATGTCTTTTCTTGAAGACTAATCGGTTCTTTCTCTTGAAGAACTTATGTTTCTTAAAATTCTTTCAAGAACTTAAAAAGTGTCTCCTTCTAAAGATCTTATGTTGTTGTATTTACTTAGAAAATCACACTCTTACTAAGACAAAAAAGCCCTAGAGAAAATGACTCTATATTTCACCAAATACAGAAAACATAATTCTATAATTCACAAAATACATAAAAACTCTCTAATACAAATTTAGTGCTCTCATATTACATTTAGATACTCATCATCGGCATACGGTGCTCTCACATTACATTTGGATACTCTCTATCCACACACCAATTTCCATGAACTCGGTCATGTTCTTATAAAACCATCATACCTTTTTTTTGTTTTTTTTCTCTAAAGATATCTGCAAAATAGTAGGTCTAGGTGTAATCGTCAGGTGGTGATATAACTGGTTGGTCTAGGTGTAATAGTGTTGCTGAACAGCTTATACTTAAAGGATTTTTTTAATCTAATGACTGTTAAATGATAAATTTTAAACCATGGCGAAAATATGCTCAAAATTTTATGTGGACTAGGATGATTTGATTCTTTCTCATCAAGTGAACATGATGAGAGATAACATCGTCTGATTTGTTTATAGTTAAAAAATGTGATCTGGTTTATTGTTTGAATACATGAATGCTTCTTTAAAAATCTTCCTTCCTTTTTATTAATTTCAGGTTTTGATTTATAAGATTATTTAAATTAAAATATTCGAAAAGAAGAAGAATACTCGAAAATTAAAAAAGAAACTCCAAAAGCTTAAATATGAAAAAGAAAAACAGTGAAAAATAAATAAATTTGTCTCTTTTGAAACTAATTGAAAAGGACACCTTTTTTTCAATCATTTGAGACTTAATAAGCTTCACGCAAAGCACTTTTTTATTTTTTTTACTTCACATGAAAGTTGTTCGAAACACAACTTTACAATACTATTTTCGTTCGGCAACTATTTAAATACTAATAAAACTCAAACTATTGAATTAAAAGTTTAGTTACCTTATTGGTAGAATAAAGATACTCATCAATAACAATTCATGGATATTCTTTAATAACTATTTTTGGATATTTTTTAATAACCACCCTTACAACCAATCTAAGGGTTGTTATTAACGAATAACCTTACCCAATCAATATAATAGTCAAACCCTTTAATTGATGATAGCCTCACAAAACAAAAGCGAAAAAGTGTAAGAAATATAAGAGATTCTTAATGTGGGGTTTTCAAAGTGGCCCAAGGGCATAAGAATTTAGAATGGACAACATAAAGATGGCTTTGAAATGGGCCAAGATATGCATCCAGGAGAAGATGGGGACATCATTCCAATTATACTCATCAAAACAATCATTATATCATACAAACAAGTAAAGCAAGTATTATTGCTTCAATTTTATAACCAAAAGAGAATGTCTTGCTTTCTCTAAAGGTTTAACTTCTAGCAAGTTGTTACATTCTTTCAAAAGGCAGCTTTTGAGATTCTGTATCAATAATTCTACAATATTTCATGTAAATATAACCAAAACAATCTGTGTTATCATGTCTTGATAGATGTTACGGATAAACTCATACTAACAAGAATTTCATCGTTCTAATTGAATCCAATTACATCTGATTAAAACACTGTCCTAGCCGCAAACATACGCACGGAAGTATTTAACTCCGAATGAGCACAACTTATTCCTATCTAAATTTAGTCATGAGTGGTCGTAAAGTAAGTTGTCATGGTCATGATTAGTCACCTGAGTAGTTGACGGTGGTCGTCAAACTAACTAGACTACTCATGACCATTCACGATTATATCCAAATAGTGAAAAAGAGGACTTCTATAAACACAAAAACACATGATGGAATACAAACATATATATGAGGTAGAATTCTTGCCTTCTTGGAAGATGACTGATATGATTCTTCATTGAAAGACATAGTCGTAACAATAATTGCAGAAAAGGTTACTGATTGTGTATAAATACGTTCAAAACAATGAAGGAACAAAAGAGTAAAAGAATAATATCATAACAAAACAATGATAGAAGTTGACTGCTTTGCTCAACTTACATCTTACACTCCCGCTTAAACGAATAGCTACTTCTGTTATAAAACCTTTAGTTTTTGACCTCGCAAACCATTCCAAAAAGCAGTGGCGTTTACCACCTTTTTCCCAGGAAGCTGAACCTCCAATACCTGGTTGCAATATCAAAGCATTGTTCAACAAGTCATGAGACAAGTCGAAAATTCCCTATTCCTAAATTAATGCATTAATCAGAGAAGTACAAGTTACTTCAATGGCATATCACACACCTCAAGCGCAGTGCACCCTCCACACGGAACTATTAGTGCACCCTTTACGTACATGATGTCATCTTTCCCGTTGGCCTGAATATTGGGATTACAGCATACTTTTGTAGTTATAATTTTAAGATCTACGATATTTTGTTGACCAGTATTATCATCAATTATAGCCACTTTGGCTCGTGTTCCTGGCCATCCTGCAAATGCACGAACCTAGAAAGGTTGTGTGTCATGACTCCAAATGAGATTACGGAAAAATGGGAGAGAAATTACCTTATTATGAAGTATTGAAGCTTCTACATCAAAGGATAGCCATGACTCCTCAGGTGTTATCTATATAAATTAGAGACACACAAAATCTAAGTAGCTTCATCAAATTATAGGTTATTACATTTGTTAGATAATACCAGACCCAAAAGCTTAAGTTGATAAGAAATTACCCAACTATAATATTTAAAGACTTGAGGTTGACACGTGACACGCCCCTTCACATGCAATGTGAATAAGTGATAGATAACGGACACACACTAAATACCCCTTACCATATAACATATGCAACGTAAAGAATTCAAAATAAAGAGGGGAGAGAGAGTTTAAACCAGAGATCTTCAAGCTCTGATATCATGTTAGATATCATCAGACCCAAAAGTTTAAACTAATGAAAAATTACTTAACTATAATATTTATAAATTTGAGGTTAACACATGACAGTATAATTGAGAACTAAAAATATAGTTTACAAAAATCTGTTCATTTATACAATTTTCCAATCCCAATATCTTTAAGTTGTAAGACCAAATACAA
Organism: Dimocarpus longan; assembly: GCA_022984855.1. NCBI lineage: Eukaryota > Viridiplantae > Streptophyta > Magnoliopsida > Sapindales > Sapindaceae > Dimocarpus > Dimocarpus longan. The sequence goes on from CM041021.1 coordinate 3,009,295, forward strand.
CATTTTTTACGACCAAGTACCACATGATATGTTAGTCTTATATCACTAGTTCAGCATTTTCTATCAACTTAATTATCTAGGCCTATTAGTTACTAGCATGGTTATCAAAGCTTTGCAATTCCCCTTACATGATTATATTTGAAATTGTTGTGTGTTTGTATTTTGGCTTGATCTATGTGCCAAGCCAATCAATTTGAACATGAGGGGGTGTTAGAGAGTCTTATATCATTAGTTGAGTCAATTTTTATCAACTTAAACTTTTAAAACTGCTGGTTACTAACAATACATATATTATATCATCTTCTACTCCTCACATATTAACTTCCAAAACACAAGCAATCATGATGCTTTGACTTCTATATCTAGAAGAATCGCAAACATTTCAGTGCAAATACAGAACAAGTACAAAAGGAGAACCTTTGGAGCCAATGTCGCTTTAGAATCATCTTGGGGTTGTGCTTTAACCCTAGCTGATCCATCTAATATGGAGGGAAGCTCACTTATCAAAAGTTTAGATCCTGCATGGTTAAGAAGGATAAATAAGATTTAAGTGAAAGAAAAATGTATTAAAGCCACTCATATAATTCCATGACATAGCCCTTTCATAAACTTGGTCATCTGCTAACTAGAAAATATATGTTAAACAGAAGTAGATGAAGAGATTATTAATTAAAATGAGTACATATTTCAGTCCAATTAGCAAATAAACAAGCAGTTCTAATCATTTAACCTGCAAGCTTATAGCTAATATGAATGCTTCCTAATCTGATACAATTTTCAAGCTAAAAGTGTAAATCAGTCAACTCAATATTCGTTAGTCATACAACATATTCAATGAGAAAAATGGATTTTCAAAAACAGAACAGAATTCCAGAGGATATACAAATCAAATGCTTCTAATTGCTTCATCTAGCAGCACAATGCTAACAATATTCTCCGACAACCCAATTAGTGAATAATATAAATAAAATTGATACATGTCATCGAGTAACGTCAACTTTTTATGTGCAAAAACATGCTCGTAGACAAATACATGTTTAAATTTTCATGAGTGAGATGGAGACATCTTTATGGCTATGACATGCACATAATGCCATTTTCTCTAAGCACCCCAGTCCTAATCCCCACAACAAGCCTCCTCAAACACAACTCTGATATAAGAAACTTTGATAGTTGAAATAAGCATCACTTACTGTATAATGACAATTGATAACACTATTACAGCAGCATTAGAGGAGACAGGTTATATGAACAGTAAGGATAATTCCTTGAGGTACTAATATAAGAGAGAAATAGCAAAAATAGAGAACATAAGTACCTTCAGAAAAAAGTAATGCTAGTAAATCCGGTGCCTGCATTCAAAATAGCTAATCATAAGACATAAATCAATTAGATTGCACTAAATGCATTTTTAAGATGAGTTATTGCATATATTAGATAAATAAAGTTATATCACATAATATACAGAATGAATAAGTTAAATTTGTAAGCATAACTAATTATCACTGTATGGCTGCATGTGCACATGTGAGAGAATGTAAGAAAGGATACTTGTTGAGGACCTCGTTATAGATCCAACAACACGTCCTAGCAACCCAAACTTAATCCACAAGTTAGGTTAAAAAATAACCAACCAACCAACCTATAGAATTAGGTAGATTGATCCTCTAGAATTAGATCACAGAATTAACTTAACCCTAGTCTAAACAATTACAAGGAAAAATACATAGAAAAGTTGAATTCAACTAAAGAGAATTTTGCCTCACAAATTGCAAGATTTTATTAATATGCCAAAAAGAATAGATTCCTATACAAACCCTAAGTTTAAACTCCTATACATAGCAACAACTTCCGAACTTTCCTAGGAAACAAGATTTCCTCAGGAAATAAAAGGAAATAATATCAAATAACTAAAGGAAAAAATATTAACTAATGAAAGGAAATAATATCCAACATAAAAAAAGAATTCCAGAAGATCCCGCGCAGCGCACACCAGGCCCTTCTGCCGTTAGATGTACTGTTGGTTGCTGATAGCAATGTAACTTGCAGTCATCTCGGGAATTTTGTCACTGGTTGCACTGTTGGTTTCTATTTGTACATAAAATTTTAGGCTATAAGTTAAATTACAAGAACTACTTGATACCTAGGATACATCGTACTATCCAAATCGAATGCATCTACCTTGCCCAGCAGAAGACGTCTATTCAGTTGAGCCAGGCATCATAGAATAGTGGAAAAAATTTGAGTCCCTTTGTGCTAGTATCAGTTCAGTTATAATTCCATACAAGCATTATCCGTACCTTGATTTGATCATCGACCTCCATTTTTTCACAGGCAATGACAGGTCCAGCATCAAGTGCACGCACCGTAAAGGCTAATGATACTCCAGTTTCTTTAGCACCATCCTAATGCACAGGCTAAAAGTAATTGTAAAACGACATGCAACTGTATAAGAATCCATATTATAGCATTAACGACCAACAATGCTACCTGCAATGCTCTTTGAACAGGAGCAGCACCGCGGTATTGTGGCAACAGACTTGGGTGTATATTCACCGTCCCTAAGAATGCAACATTCGGACTCTCAGAAGCTTTGATGGCAAATTTAGTCTTTGAACGAGAACATCAGTAATAGAAACTTAGCATCAAATCAATTTTTTAAGTTGCTGGTGATTTTTGACTTGCAACTACACATTTAAATTTTAAAATTGTAATAGAATGGTCAAACTCATGGTCTCAAACCCCTCACATTGGAAACCATTAGGCACTAACTAGTCAAACCACATTTTTGAGATTATGCAATAGGAAAAGAAACAAAGGGAAGTAGCGTCCAATTCAATCCATAACAGAAAATTAAAAAGGAAAGGGAAAGGGGGAAAAAGAAGATCACATGGCTCACGTTCCTCAAGCAAACAAAGACCGTAGGAGAAGATAATTTGCATTATTTTCATCCCTTTTGCACATGTAAAAGCAATAATGATTCATTATTGGGGCTTATTATTAACCTTTGGTCTTAGACTAATTATGCGGAATCAATAGCTGACTGTTGATTCAAGGCTAACATTCATAATCAATAGTTTCCTCCATAAAACTCCAGTTTGTATACTCTCAAAACTCTCTTTCTCTTTCTCTTTCTCTGACTCTGATTTTACTTTCACATTTGAATTTTCCTCCTAGCTCCCTCTCTAGTTGTCACAATTCACTTTTTCAGTTGATAAAGTTTCAGAGAAGAAAAATTATAAAGTCTGCCAGCAGAATTACATTTTACTAACCCAATGGCGGAATCTTGAGGAACTTGGTCGGTAAAATATTCCCGTAAGCTGCTGTAATGCAAAGTTCAGGCTGTAAAGCTCTTAAGTTAGACAAGAATTCATCCTGCAACAAATTAGAAAAAAATCAGTTTCTCTTCTCTTCACAAAGTTTCCAAGCCAAATGAGAAATGTTTCGGAGAAAGTCACATAAACAAGGTATTGCATAGAGAAATATTAACTATTTCATGTTTCTAGTTCAATAGATAAACTCTGTCAGCAGACCTACTCCGTCGACAGATGCTTTCTAGATTTTTCATATCTAACTTCCCGTTACTCCACCCAAATCATGACAAACAAAAACGATATGATAATATTTATTTGCTCCATACAGAAAGTTCAGAGTCAACAGTAAACAGACACTTCAGCAATCAATTGAAACCTAACTACGACAGCATGAATGGTTGAATGTTATGCAAGATGAAATGGAGATTCAATAATGGGAAAAAGCATGGTGGACAACTTAATATTCTCCTGTTTTAAGATCATGTAGAAAGGAAGCATAAGGATGAAATATTACAGAGGCATAAACAATGAAAAAGTCAAATCTGAAAATGTGAAAGAGTAATGAAGATAGTTACATCTTACACAACAACCATATTAAGCCTCAATATGAAGTTAAATTTCAGAGCAAAAGTATAAAAACTCCATTACCTCTCCAGCTCGTTCGGGTGTGAAAATGAGGTCAGAAGGAAAGCCTCTGTTGAGAGCATATTCTGCGACAGGAGAAGGAAACACCTTTCTACCTCTATCTCGTCTAGAAGGTGCCTGAGTAACAATTGCTGCAACCTAAACCATTCCAGATCAGAAATCCGTAACACAATCTCTAACTCTATATAGTAATACACCCTCCATAACACTCAAATGAACTACCAACAAAACTAAATCCTTCGACCACAATCTTTAGCCAATACTAATCCTCCCATGCCTCTTTTCATAGCACAAAATAAAACAATACAAAAATACAGAAAATCAATACCATCGTAAGTTAACAAGGAAAAAGCATTATCACTACAGTTTAATCATCATACATTTCCAGCTAAACATAACTCCAAGTCTCCAACCATATTGGTTTGATCAAAATTTCGATTTAGACCCAAGTTTCAAAGCATAGTACAAAAAAAAAAAATGAAAAAAAAAAAAAAAAAAAAAAAAAACTTAATTAATTGATTAAACCATTTGAATAATATTAAAAAAAAAAAAAAAAAATCCCAGAGTGTAATACTCAAACGCAGTGTTCACACAATTCATTGAAATGACAGTGTAAACTGTAAAGTAATCAAATTTTGTGCAAATTTTCAATTTAAAAAAAAAAAAAAAAAAAGGAGTCTTTCAATGAAAACACCATACCAGTTACCTGAAAAACAACTTCTTTCAATTTCAGGTACTATGATTCACATTATACATATCAGTAAACAAAACAAACTGTTTAATTTGTGCAGTGTCCTCAAAATTGAGTAACATTGAATCAACAGAGTAAAGTAACAAACTTCCGTGCAAACTATCAATAAAATCTTAGTCTTCCAATGAAAATTTTGATAACAATTACCCGAAACGCGACTACTTTCAAGTACTGTGATTCACATTAGACATATCAGGAAACAAAACAGTTAGTGTAAAGTAATAAACTGTTGTGCAAATTCTCAATAAAAAACTAATCTTGCAATGAAAACTCAATACCAATTACCCCAAAAACGCCTATTTTCAAGACCATAATTCACATTACAATAAATCAGGAAACATAACGGATATACTAATTTGGATTAAAGGGTGTGGAGAAAAGAGTGAGAGTACCTCAAAAGGGGAAGTGGGTGCAGAAGAAGCATTGAAGAGAGCATCAAGCACAGTAGCAGAGACCTGAAGCGGAGTCGTTTATATAAGATGGAAGAAGAATGTATAAGTGTGTATGTATGTATGCAAATGAATGTGATAGAGAGTAGTTTTAGTACCTGAGGAGAACCCAAGAAGACAAGAGGCTTCTTCTTGGAAGCAGAAGCAGATGGGGTTGTTGCATTGAAGCAGAAGAAGCGTCTAAGCATCATTGAAGAATTCATTCTTTTCTACTTCAATGGATGCTGTTGTGTTTGTTTTGGTGTCTTTGAGGAGTTTAAAGAGTTGGGTTCTGCTCTGTACTTTAACCTTTTGACATTTACTACTATCCCAACACTTTTTTACCTTCTTTCTGCGGTAATTTCATTTTCCCCCTTATAGTTGAATATAATTACTAATTACGCGTTATAATTTTGAAAAATCTCTATTACTTTTACCGTTATTGTCATTACTGAAATGACTGAAATAACTAAAATACTAATGTAGTTTTAGTCTTCCATATTAAAGTTCAAACTTCGATTTCTAATGTCAAATTTAATAACAAAAGTTTGTTTAGATATTTTATTATATTATAGAGGTATTTAATCTATTTCATAAATTGATAAGAAAAAATTAATAATTTTTAAAAATGCTGAAGGATTTTAACTTTTTATCAAATTACAGAGAGAAAAATAGGATTATCTCCTTCTTTTTATTTAGTTTAGATAGGAGATTTGTTGAAATTTATTGACATCAACGAAAAGTATATAACTTAGAAAGCAATCATTGTTGCAAAAGAGAGTGTACTTTATAATTTTATAAACAAAAGTGGAACTCAGAATTCTATCTTATGAAAAAATAAATCAAAAAGATCGAGATTTGTTAAGATATGATGAAATATAAAAGTGTAGTTTGAAAACTCTTATATAGGTGGGGTTTTCCATAGTTTGTAATTTTATAGATAAAAATTAGACTTAGAATAAAAAAGATTGACTTACCCTAGCTAGTGAGTTAATAAATGTTATAAAAATTTAATTTTCTACATTTTTACAAATGTTTGTAAAAAAAAAAAAAATAGAAAACAAGATAAAAGTTTAATTCTAAAGCCAAGATTTAACATATATTTTAATTTGTTCTCATAATGTATGATTTTATTGATAACAGTAAGACTCAGATCTCTATCTTAAATGATTCGAGATTTGTTGAAATCTAACCAGATTATATAAAAGTATAGTACATAAAGCAACTCGTACTACAAAAGTATTGTTCATAGATATGACAACAAATATATATGTAACGGAATTATAATAGTAATACTTATGTAAATTTAGGGGCTTATATAAACAAAACTCTAATTTATTTGCACGTCCCCTCTTTACACCAGTTGTTTTACATTTACATCCATTTTAGCATGAGGTTCGAGTCTCATCGAAGCATTTTACAAGTTTGTATAAGTATAGAAGTATATATTCAGATCGTACAAATAGTAATTGATCTCATAAAATTTTGATAGTTGATGTCAACTTTAAAAAATAAAAAAAAAATAATAAAAAAAAAAACCTCAAATTTATTTTATCGTCGTAATTTAATTTGGTTAAGTGTTAATCGATTCCATTTAGATTGAATGTTCCATCTTGGATTGAATTTACCCAATCAAATAATATGTAAGTGAACCAAATTAAGCCAATATTTTAGTTTTTATTTTTAACTGAACTAAATCTTTTTTTTTTTTTTTTTGAAAAAGAACTAAATATATTTAGTATAAACTAAATTATATATATTAGAGTTTAAGTTTTAATTATTATTATAAAAGGAACTTTTTAAATCTTAATATGAGTGAAATTTAATTATGGGTAAGTGATTGTAAACGTTTTCTTACTTTTCTGTGATGAAGTTTGAAATGCTCTTTGTTAATTAAAACCACGAGTGAGAAGATAATCTCTTTCTTCTAACAATAGCTATCTAATTACATTAATAATATTTAATTTTAGTATGTTTGGATAAATGAAGATAAAAATTAAAAAAAAAAAAAAAAAATCAATGTGAATACATATTTTAATTTGGAAGAGAATGGGAACAAAATAAAAAATAAATAAACATAAATTTAAAATAATAATAATAATTCCCCAGCAGGAATTTGAATCCGGTTTCAAGTGGAGTTGAAATTGCCAAATTGCTACTGCAGTTTGTGATTAGAAGACAAAAGCAAAATTATATAAAATCGATTTCTTTTTTTTTTTTTTTAAAAAAATGTTATCAGAATTTACCAAAATTAATCATTGATAGCATAATCTGAATAACTACTTTCACAACCGAAAAACAACTACTTTTACAAGAAGAAACTCGTACTTACACCTTATGTTTTAATAGAATAAAAATAAAACTCAAATCTTTAATTTTCTAGGTTCAATAGAGATACTCAACCACTCTTAATAAGGGATGATGTATACATATAAAAGATTTTTGATATCAAGTGATTTGGTTTATAATTGATTATTTTTGCTCTTGTACATATATGAGATTTCTAATATGAATTTAACATGCCATCAATGAAGATGAGGCAATGAGTTAAAGGTACCCTTTTCAGCCAGCTAATTGATATCAACATTTTCATTATTTTTCATGGTCAATGAATAGAGTCACCAGACTAACACTGATTGATTACAATTTACATCTTCTACACCCTTGTGCATTTACAGCAGAATTATCAAGAACAACCTACACCAAATTCTGTATTATTCCATATACAAACTTCCAAGTTGAGCTCCCCAGATGAACCAAGGAAACGAAATGGGATCAGAAGAAAATCCACACGAGCAAAACCTTCCACTCGCCCGGGGAAATATTCTGTCACTGATTTTAATCTAAGAGAGCTTATTCCTCTTTCGGAAATGAGATCATAGAGGAACTTTTCCTTTGACGTGCTAGTGGTAGTAGGGCCAATACAGGTTATCATCACGATGTGACCAATGGACACAACACCCTTGTTGAGGAGGAAGAGTACACCATCCTCCTCAGCTTGAAGAACTATGAAATCTTCAGTTATCCCTAGAGAGACACTCAAAGGGCTATTGTACCTGAATCGCCTTCCGGAATCCCAATGTTTGCTGCTGAAGTGAAGTGCCAACTGTTCGGATGAGCCAACAAAGTTACAGGCCAAGAGGGGGCATGAACACGGCGCATACATGCATGTTTCTTCATGATCATTATTCTTTGCATAATCCACTGTTTCATTGCATCCATATTCTTTGTTTCGGCAAAAAGATGTCATTGAGTCAACAACTACGTCAATGTTCCCGCAAACTACAGTCTGACCTCCAAACAAATTTGGAATATCTACCTGTTGAAACCCATCAATGTAGTTCATTGTTATAAACGGTGAGACACATGATAAGGTAGACCAATGTTATAGCATATAAAAGTGAACTTAACTTGCCAAATGAGTCAAAGCTTCAACAGTTACATATTGAAATTTCTATTTCATTCTGACAAACTCAACAAACATATAAAACATAATTTTGCACGTGATAGAAATCAGGCACTTCACAACCTGTTGACATGATCCCTTTATCTAACTATTTTGTCACCAAAATGTATTATTAGAATATGGCCTGGTTTTTACATTTCTAATATTTCACTTGCATCAGCATAGCTATCAAATCAAATGTCAACCCCAGTGTCAATATTAAATAATCCAAATCACTACAAACACCACAGCCATCATAGAACAGCATAGACGTAACATACATAAGTGGGGACTCTAAACGTTTCCCTCTTTGGTTGAACAGGCTTTGTAAAATGAATATTGTTACCACCTTGCCACCATCAACAAGTCAAGGAGGAGATGGCAGAAACTAACATTAATTTAATGATATAAATTAAAAGAAAAGACTAGGGTAAAAGGTGATTTTGACATATGAAGATTAAAGAAAGTCATAAAAGAAAGATAAATTGACTACCTCATCCATTGTGATATCTTGGTTCATCTGTTCCTCATCAGCCTACAAAATAGACAAACGAAAACATTTATCATGATAATCAATCAATGCCCTTATCCTCTTGACAAGGCTTTAGGAAAAAAAAAAAGGAAATCAAATGGCTATTTAATATGTCCACTACTTAAGCCTATGGATCCATTTTCTGAAAGTTCATAATTACAGATAATTCCTACAAAAAATAGGACTGATGACTGTACGACCTTTGAATTCTCAATGTAGATGCTACAAGTTGATTTTCATCATTCAGAGACAATGAGTGTAAAAAGCATCAGTTGACAAAAGGATCAGCTTAAGATGATCATCCGACGGCTATCGAGAATGAAAAAAATTGAAGTTGTCACCTTTGAAAAAATTAAAGTTGGTTTTCTCAATCTGTCTGATTGCTCCTATGAAACCAAGGTCAAAAAGATTGAGAAATATCAGCCATTCACCAATATTGTTGAGGAATTCCTTGGAAGTTCAAGTTCGCAAATCAGTTGTCACCTTAGTAGTTAAGCCATCAAAATGGTATAGGTAAAAGGAAAAACAGAAGATGCAGTATGTATGCTACACTTCTTTTTTTTTTCACTTAGTCCAACTGTTAACTCAAACCACCTATGGTGACATTGCCCCAAGAAAAGTAGAGATGCTGCATATTGCACCAATTGAGACCCCTCATCAATAAGGATATTATATGCAACTTCCACTAGAGGTCTACATGTCTGTATCAATAATACTACGTCTGCCTAAAATACTTGAGTTTGGTATTTAATCCATAGCAGACTCTATGAAAGCTATCATATTTATTCTATTCTAAACCATTTGCCCAGGAGTTCGATCAGTTGCCAACTCATGATACAGGATACTGCTGGGCAAATTTTCTGCTGTTTGGAATAAGAAAAATATTTTTAAGCAATATATTATAATTAAATGTGGCAATTAGCAGATATTTAAGTAATTTTTCTGATCAACTATTAATGCACTCCAGGTGAGCTCTTGTGAGAATAGAAGTGATACATATAAAAGCAGAGGTTGAGGAAAAAATAAGGAACAGAACAAGTAGTGTTTCTAGGGGTCCACCAATGAGGAAATGGCAAACAGCAAATTCACCATATCTTAATTCAATTCTATGAACATTGCATCAATGTAATGAATATCACTGTAACTCAGACATGGAAAATGTAAACAATACCTGACTCCTCTCCTGTTCAAACTGAGGACCATGTTCCACACCAGTGCTTAGTGTCCTCGTTGGTGGGCCACCTAATTGACCTCTGAACTCTGATGGCTCCATACCAAGGCACCTTTCCTTACAAATTACCTGCACATGAACAGCTAAGTCAGCATTTCAAACCAATTTCCCACCATCATAAATTGTAAATTTTAATGTACCTCTCCAGATCCATAACCACCAAGCTCTCGTTCTCGTTTTTCTCTCTCAGTAATCTCTTCTTCACCCCATGAAGATAAGCATGGGACAACGGTGGGATCCACAGCACCAGATCCCTCAATGGAGATAGACTCATAATAAAAGAGCTGAGGAGAAATAAAATTTAGCTATAATTATGATGCATACAAAGTAAATGATATTCAAGCAATCAAGCCAGTTTTAAAAGATCTAGTTTACCTGGAGAAACAAAAGACATCCACCAACAGCACGTTGCTTCCCTTGATGATAACGAGAAACCTCACGAACTAGCCGGTCAAGTAAAAATTTTCCCCAGTTGTATTGATGGATTACATCCATGTTTGTCAAAAAGTGAAGGAATGATGGGCTCACGTCCAGCCTTGCAGTCGGGGACAAAAGAGTGCCCAATGCATATAGGACAAATGATCTTTTAAAGTCATCTCCTGCTTCTGGAACTGCCAACCGTTCTTCCAGAAGCCGCACTGATATCCCATGATTTGAAGCATTATAGCTATGACGTAAGTCTGCAATTAAATCATCAGGCCCTGAGTTTACCACATCCTTCCCACTAGCTGATAATCCCATCACAAGCTCCACATCTTTTGGGTACAAAGGAATGAGCTCATCACAAATCTCCAAGCTATGACGTGTAGTGTTAAATCTCTCCAATAGCCAAAGGCACAAACTGCGACGGAGGGTCCGGCATCTAAGGCCAAGGAGGCTTCCAAATCCCATACTCTTCACTGCATCTTTTTGTTCAGGTGTTAACCGCTGTAGCACATTGAATAAGCGGCCGGGAGAGCATCTTGTGACTAGTTTTGTCTGCAACATCTTAGCTATAAGATTCCTTTGCCATATAGCATTAACCATAGTAACCCAAGCATAAAGGTTACCTGCTTTCTTGGCTTGGGAGCACGTGCGGGAGCTGTGCTCAAGTAATTATCCCACACTTCACGAGCACGCTTGGTATATGTTGCTTTCTCCTCATGGCCCATCGACTTCCAAGCATCAGAAGCTGCCTTTGTGGCCTGGAATACAAAGGGTCATTATGTCAAATTATTGCCTTTCCGATATTATTAGAATGAAGGTGGATCAAGAAACTCACGGCTTTCAGGCCCGAGGACTCAGGATGGGAAGCACTATACTCCTTTATAAACTCACGGCTTCAACATTTCAATTGAGAATTTGAGATGTAAGTACATTGACAACAATAACCCAAAGCAGAACATACTTGCACAGACAATATTTAACTTTGAAAAATCCATGTTTTACCTAAAATACACCCATGAGCATGCAGGACGAGGAGTGTCAACTTGCTTCTTCTTTTTCTTCTTTTTCCTCTTCCCTTCTGATTCATGCTCCTCATCCTTTCTCTTTATCATTGAAGCATCTTCTTCACTTGGTACCTAAGATACGGATCAAAAGAGCTGTCGTAATCACAAAGAGAAAACTCTTTTCTATTACAATTTTTTTACTACTTTAAAAACCAGAGAAGATTTTTCTTCTAAAGAGCCTACAGAGTAGTATACAAGTTATGTTATTCATCTTAAAAATCAAACTTTAAATGCCCCTTAAACTTAATTATACAAAGCCTCATTTTAGCAGACCAGGAATTTGAACAAAATATCAAGTTCAAAACCTCATAATCTACGCTAAAAGTCAGGAATTAGTTTGTATGAACTAATGCTACAAAATGGTGTACTTTGTTTGTATGTGTGTGTTTTTTATATTATTGAAGTAATATAATCTCAAACTTCAATTCAACTGATTCAAACTAATAATTTAGCACACAAATCAATATAGAAAATAAAAATAAAATCACTTAAAAACATAATACAACTATACAAGTTAATAACTATGGGTCCCCTTGACGTATCCCTAAAGCGAGACTCTATACGTTTGAAAGTCCAAGTAGAACAAAACCTTTACTGTTTTTAGAACATTGAAGTGTGCAAAAAATTTGTATTTATTAATTCAAACATTTGGAGTCTCTAGTTAAAGCACACATTAACATTATTCAATAACTAATTGCTATTCAACGAGTTCATAAATGAAGTTGTATCCAATGACGTGTGCCCTAAAGCAAGACTCCAAACATTAGAAAAACAAAAAAGATGGCAAGACTCCAAACATTAGAAAAACAAAAAATTTACCTTTTTAGAAAATTGGAGCATGCAAAAAGTAGGATTTAGAGCAAACATTAACATAAACCAATAGCTAAATGCCATCAATGAGTTCACAATGAAGCTGTATCCAACATCATGTACCCTAAAGCGAGCCTATAAACATTTGACAAACAAAAAAATTACCTTTTCAGAACATCTGAGTGTGCGAAAAAGTTTTGTCTGTGTTAACTTCAAACTTCTGGAGTCTCTTGTTAGAACAAACATTAACATAATCCCAGAACTCATTGTTATGCAATGAGTTCCCTAAATAAAGCCGTATCCAACAATATGTGCTCTAAAGCAAGACTCCATATATTTGAAAAACAAAAGCTATACTTTCTAAAACATCAGTTTTTGTAAGAAGTCTATCTTGAACAACTTCAAACATTTGGGGTCTCTCATTATAGCAAATGTTAACATAATCCCATAACTAATTGCTCAATGAGTTCATAAATGAAAACGTATCCAATATCATTGCCCTAAAGCAGAGACTCCAAACATCTGAAAAACAAAATAATTACTATATAACAAAATCAAAGTGTGCAAAAAATTTATCTTTATTAACTTCAAACATTTGCTAGCTCTCCTTAGAGCACACTTCAACACAACCCCATAACTAATTTTTACTCAACAAGTTCATAAATGAAACTGTATCCAACTACGCATGTCCTAAACGAGACATTGGAGTGAATAGAGTGTTTTTCATCTTAAATTTTAAACAATTGGAATCTCCCCTTAGAACACATTAACACAATCCAACAACTAATTACCATTCAATGAGTTCATAAACGAAGCTAACAATAATACAAAGCTCAAGAACACACCAAACCAAGCACTAAAAGATAGCACCTTTCACCTATGCTGCACAACATTGTACCATAACTTTCACAACAAATTCAAAATCCAATCTTTCAAAACTCAACCATCAAACAAACTTCAAAAAACCATCACATCAACACAAACACAACACAAAATTCAAAACTCAAAAACCACAACTTGAAACACAAACCCACAACCACCCTCCAAAATGCTCATCTGGGCAAACCTATATCTACCACACAAACCACAAAAACAACAATCCACGGATAAACATAAACAAAAGGAGTGAGTTTGAAGAAGCAAAACCATTTCTGTCAAAACGAGAGAGGCCACCAGGAAGCGAAATTTTCGGTTTTGCAGATGTGGGGTCACTCAGAATCAGGAGAATGCCAGTGGGCATCGATCGAAAGAAAGAGACAACATAATTCGATTATTGGGCTCTGTGAAGTTTCCATTACACAATTCGATTATTGGGCTCCATCAAGTTTCCACCTCTCTTCTTCGCAGACTCGCGGCTTTGTTACTTCTCCTAATTTTATTTATTTTTAATTTCTAATAAATTATATATATAGACTTATTGTAATTAATATTTTGTAATTTTAAAATATCCGAACAAACAAATCAAATTCATTAATTATATTTGAATTAAATATAAGAGAATTTATTTTAAGAGAGAGAATGCATGAATTCGATTGGTTAGTCCTAAAAGTTAGAAATTACTTATGATAAAATTATTATATATACTTGACAACTTAAATAATTGATTATATTTTAAAATTATTGATTATATTTTATAAAATAATGCTATACTTCATAAAATTTTGTTTAAAAATTTTGTTAAGATAATGTGACAAATTGATTTATAACTATCATATTAATTTTGAGATAACGTATTAATGATGTAGTAATGATACATAAGTTTGTCACATCATTTGAACAATAAATTTAGATAAATTTTTAAGTTATGTAGCATTATTCTATTTTATATGATTGATTGTATCCTAAAATTATAATCAACCATTTGTAATTGTCAGGTGTATTGTTATCTAGGATCACAGTAGAATGTGTCTATATGAGTGTGTATAGATGTATAATAAGTGTTTTTGTTTTTTTTTTAAAAAAAACAAGACACCTTATTAAACAACGACCCCGAAAAGACAATACAATCAATGTTGACATTATTCCAACACAATGCCTCTGAAGAGGATAAGACTAGGGAAACTAGAATGTGAGTCAAGCAATTCCCATTTCTAGAGACGGCTAAGCACCTACAAACATCCAGCTCCAAAAATAAAGTCTTAATGTCATCTACAATGAAACTAAAAACCCCCTAAAAAACATCAATTGAGTTAACAATAGGGGCTACATTAATAGAGTTCACCTCAACCCGATCTACCCTCAATTCTGCTGAACGAGCCAGCCTAAGACCCTCTTTGAGAGCCAACAACTCACCCACCTCTGGAGAGAAACACCTTTACCATTGCAAAGCCGAAGCCAAAACCACTCCATCTGCATTATTCCTAACAGCAACTCCCAAACCAACCACAAATTTGTCTGGCCTAATAGCAGCATCCGAATTTAATTTCAAGGAACCAGCAGGGGGAGGACACCAAACCTGACAGCGTGCCGACCCACTGAGAAGAGAAGGGGAAGAGAGAGCTGACCTGGTATTTCGAAACTCTCTTAGCAAATCCAAAGCTTTACCAGAGACCTCCACCTGATTCCAGACCTCTAAGCACTGATGTCTAAAATTTCGGTTACCCCATATGCACCATATTATCATGCACACTTCTGTCAAAAACTCCACGCCTCCAAAATAAAGCACCCCTGCCAGCATATTAAGGACATTATCCCTCTTCAACCTAAACAGCTCCTCTCCTCTTTTATAAGCAAACCAAGAGAGCTTAGCAACTTTGCAATAAAAAAGAGCATGGACATCAGATTCTACAGTATTATTACATCTCTTACTGCAACAATCAAGCAAAATTTTCCTTCGAAACAAGTTCGCATTTGATAGAAGGGCTTCCAAACAAGCCTTCCACACAAAAACTTTAACCTTAGGAGGAATATTTAGATTCCACAAAACTGTCCACCAATTTTGAGAGGAACGAAAAGAGCTGGAAGCTTCCTCACTCGACAGGAGATCATTTAAAGCCACTCTATAACCACTCTTAATAGAAAACAAACCTCTCTTATAAAAAAAACCATCTTCTACAATCCCTAACGTCCCTATAGCTAAGAGGAATGGAAAAGACAAGTTCTCTATCAACTAGCAATAGAACTTCATTTAGTTTCTGATGGTTCCATTTATGGGACTCCTACCCAATTAGATCAACGACTTTCAAAGAAGAATCAGTCGGAGGAGAAATCACCTTGAAAGACTTAGGTCTAGGTAGCCAAGGATCTGTAAACACATTAATATCTTTACCATTTCCTATTTGCCAAATCCATCTTTAAGCAGTAGCTCTCTTCCCCAGAGGAGGCTTTTCCATACATAAGAAGCCTTACGCTTGACCGATGCCTGCAAAAAGTCACACTTAGGAAAATATTTCGCTTTAATCACCCGAGCTGCCAAAGAGTTGGGGTTAACGACCAATCTTCATGCTTGTTTAGCGAGTAAAGATTGGTTGAACAGATGAAGATCCTTGAAACCTAAGCTACCCATAAACTTTGGTCTGCATAATCTTTCCCAACTAATCCAGCTAACCTTTCTTCTCCCATCTTTCATGCCCACCAAAATCTAGCTATTAAGGACCCCAGATTTTTACACAAGCTTTTGGGTAATTTGAAAATGCTCATTGTATACATGGGTATGGCTTGCATAACTGCCTTGATGAGAACCTTTTTTCCGCCCTG
The DNA here is from genome assembly GCA_022984855.1 of Dimocarpus longan. Lineage (NCBI taxonomy): Eukaryota > Viridiplantae > Streptophyta > Magnoliopsida > Sapindales > Sapindaceae > Dimocarpus > Dimocarpus longan. Next base: position 3,025,637 of record CM041021.1, read on the forward strand.
AGAGAATAAGTGAGTCTTCCACCATTTCAATCTATTCCAGACCCGCTTCTTTATTTCGTTAAATGTTTTTATTTTATTCCTCCCTACCAAAGAAGGAAGCCCTAGATAACAACCATGCATGTTGGAATTTTTCAATCCTAACGCATTCTGCACCTCTGCCTTCACCGAAGCCATCACGTTAGCGCTAAAGCACACAACAAATTTTTTTAGATTTATCAGTTGTCCAGAGCCACTACTATAGCCCGCCAAAACCTTTTTAATCATATTACAATTCGAAACAAAGGCCTTACAAAAAAGGATACTGTCATCTGTGAAGAAGAGCTGACTGATCAACGGACCCGAATTCCCATACTTGAACCCTAAACCTCTTCCCCTTTTTTCTGCTAGTTGCACTCCCTTAGAGAGAGCTTCGATGCATATCAAAAAGAGATACGAGGATAGAGAGCACCCCTGCCTTAAACCTCTTAAAGGATGCACTTTCCCCACAATCCGTCCATTGAGCAAGAAAGCTAAAGACGTTGTGAAAATACAATCGCCCACCATCCTAATCCAGTGAGAAGGGAAGCCCATTTTCTTCATAACCACTTCAACAAAATCTCATTCAACTCGATCGTAGGCCATACTCAAGTCTAACTTCAGAGCTATCAGTCCCGTTTTCCCCTTCTTACACTTGTTAATAGTGTGAAACATCTCAAAAGCTGTCAGAATATTATCAAAAAATCTGTCTATCGGGAACAAAAGCTGACTGGTTCTCCGAGATAATACTTGGAAGAGCCTTCTTCAATCTCTGAGCAAAAACCTTTGTAATAATCTTGTACACGACCGAATTGAGATTGGTAGGGCAAAAGTCTTTCAGCATCTCAGGATTTTTCTTCTTTGGAATAAGAATCACGTTCGTGGCATTAAACATTTTGATGAATATCTCGCCCCTCAGAATCCTTAAACAGACTCCTGTCATTTCTTTACTTACTACATCTCATAACTTTTGAAAGAACAGAGTATGGAAACCATTCGATCCTGGTGCACGGGTGGGACTTAAATCAAACACGACAACTCTAATCTCATCTTCCTTAAAGGGAGCCTCTAAACCTCTACACATATCTTTATTGAGTTTATGTTTAATTCCCAAACAAGCCTTATCAATATCACTAATCGATGGAGAGGAAAAAGCAAATAGCTTTCGAAAATACCTACACGTTACCTGACTGATATCCTCTAAAGAAAAGGCCACCTTACCATCCTCATCCACCAGTTTCGATATCATATTCTTCTTCCTTCCTGAAGTTGCACGAGCATGAAAGAACTTTATATTACAATCTCCTACCATAAGCCAATATGCTCTGGCTCTCTACCTCTAGTACATCTCCTCTCTAGATAATAATTCCTCCAACTCCTTTTCCTAGGATTTGATTTCCTGCATGACTCCATTCATCGAGGCTTGTTTATAGAGACCTTCGATCACTTTTTGCTTAGCACTAATACTTATTCTCAAAGATCCAAATCTCTCTCTACTCCAATTCGAATAGAAAGACGTACATCTCTGTAGTTTCTCCGCAGACCAGCATCAGACGTCACACTACCTAACCCCTCCTAACAGCTCTTGATAGTAGAATGGAAATCATCTTCTTTAAACCAAAAAGGTTCGAACTTGAAGCTAAACTGAATTGGAGCTTTACGTTTGAACCCTTCTCTAAACTTGAGAAGCACCGACCTATGGTCAGAGTAATTGAAATTCAAGTTCTCTACTTTTGCATCTAAAAACAAGTCACTCCACTGCAAATCAGCCACAAAACGATCAAGTCTCTCCTGAACATTTACTTCACCCTCTCGTCTATTCGTCCATGTGAATTTAGGTCCATCAAAACCTAAATCTATTAAGCCACACTCTACCAATACTTGTCTAAAGCTCGCCATACCGTACACTACTTTCTTCGAACCTCTCTGCTTCTCATTTCTACTCACGATTTTATTAAAATCACCCCCCAGAATCCATGAGAGGTCGTCCACATCCCTAAGTCTCCTAATTAACTCTCACAAACTCCCTCTTTTTAAATGATCGAGATTGCTGTAAAAGCCAGTAAACCTCCATTTCAATCCATCCTCTAAACAAACTCTAGCATCAATATGCCCTGAAAAGAAAGATAAAATTGACACATCTATATTATCTTTCCAGAAGAGGCCTACTTCACCACTCTTCCCAGAACTACCAACCACCAAACCCCCTTCAAAACCAATACTATTCTTTACCCTCACCTCTGAACTACCTTAGAGTTTGATTTCACGTAGAAACACCAAGCTCGAGGAATACTTTCGAACTACCCTCTTCAGGGCTGCGAATGTATGGGGATTCCCCAAGCCCCGTACATTCCAAACTAAGGTGATCATTGGGCTAGGCGAGCCTGGTCACTAGGCTCCGCCGTTACTAGAGTAGTATTCACTTTCATGTCATTCTCAAACCTACCTTCCTTTTTTTGACTCTCATAATCCTCTATAAAGGTCAATTTCCTTCTAGTTTATCTCAACCCAACTTTCAGGTTTGCTTCATTTCTATGTTTGTCTTCTAACAAAGGGGATATTCTTATCTTAGCACTTCTAGGAGATTTTTCAGAAGTACTTGGAGAGAGACTCTTACTTCTATTTCCTTTCTTCCTTCCCTGTTTAGCTAGAAGCAATTTTCTCATAAGGCTCTCGACGCTAACCAACATCTTCTTTTCTCTAGCTGTCCTTTTCCATTTCTTTGAAGATTTCCGAGTGGGGCTAGTAATCATCTCAATCATTCCCTCTGCTAATTTTTCTGTACTCATCAGTAATACCTACTTATCAACTGTGGGCATCTCCAAGGTTGGTCTTTTTCCATCAACCGCTTCTCCATATTTTATTTTACATAACCCATTGCTAAGAGCCTGCTTTGAAATACTAGGAAGCATTACCTGCACGAGGCTTTGGGGGTTCTCCACTATACTACTTTGCCCACTAGATGAGTTTGACTTCTCATTACTCCCATTCTTTTGGACTTGGGAGATACTCTTACTTGTAGTCCATTTTTCATATGTTATTATTGTAATGTCCCTTTCTTTCTTATTAAAAGTCTCCATTCCTGTCTGTACCCTTTTGTCTTTACTATTGTTGTTACCATTACTTAATGTTCCCACAAGATTGTCTTTTTGTTTATTCCTATACTCCTCCCTCTCAAATCTCGAAGCTTTTGTCCCCTGCTCTATATAAGTACTATTTCCTTTCGTTTTATACTCCTCATATAGACCCGCTCTAAGCCATATACCATACTTCAACTTTCCACCCTCCTTCACTTCCTCTTTTGCTACTACATCATCACAGTCTTTACTTCCATGCCCAATACGTCCACACGAAAAAACAGAACTCCGGTAACCTCTTGTATTGAAGAGAGACCCACGTAGCTCCCTCAGATCCACCATCATATACTAATAAACCCTTTTTCAACGGTTTGTTAATGTTAATCGTCACTCGAACCCTTAGGAAATTTCCTCTACAATGCTTTGGGTCATCTGGAATCTCCACAATCTCTCCTATTTGTAAAGCAAAGACTTTAGCCACTCTCATATTCATACACATTAACGGAATGTTATAGATCTGTACCCACAAGTCAATCCTATTAAAACCCAGGCTTGAGATGTTCCCCATTCCTTTAGGGATTTCTAGTATTATGAGACAATGTTCAAAATGTCATGGTCTTCTGTTCCACACTAATCTCCGAACTTCCTTCCTCTCAAAATAGAACATGAATATATTATGACTAATCGCTTCCACTTCAACCTTGCTAAAGGACCCCCACAGCTACTCAATCACAGTCTTAAAAGCCTCTCTATTCACTTTTTTACCCATTAATACCTTACCAACTAAACAATGGTCAACCTCCTTAACCCCTACTCTCCTATTTTCACCTTCTAGTCTACAAATCTTCCCTTCTTCTTCTGAAAGAGATAGTTCTTTACATAACCTTGCAATTTCCTCTGCGTCTATGGTTACATAATAGGTAAGCGACAGACCAGACAAACCATACCGAAAAGAAAACAAAAGAAAACCCTAACTCCACCCCCCATCTCTTCCCCTCCTCCCCTTTCCATACACTGAAAGACATTATGCCTTAGGGATGCTCTACCTCTACAATATTTCTTTTCTCAAGATATATAATAAGTGTTGCTCTATTGTCACCCAATCAGTTTACTCATCGCATCAAATATTAAGATTTAAAATTTATGTATTTATTTTTTATCCACTTTTTAAACCATTCATAATAACCATAGACTAATTTATAAATGTAAGTGATTAAATTTATATTTATAAATATTTTTCTCCTTCTTTGCTTTCTTTCTTTATTCCCTTTTTAATTTCAATTTTTTTCTTTCATTCTTATCCAATCCATTACGTTCTACTATTCTTTTTTTTTTTCCCTTCCTTTTTATTTTTAGTTTAATCTCCTCTTTTATTATTTTTCTTTCTTCTCGTTAATGACTTTGAAATATGCTAACCAAAAGAAAAAAGAAAATATACATATATATATACATATATATATATATATATTGTTCTATTCACATGCTTGCACATGTACATAGAAAATATTTTGTGTAAGAATGATTTGTAAAACTTAGATTTGATTTTTTCTTTTTATTGGATCAAAAATGTTTATTTATATATGATCAAGATGTGTTTCTTCCAAAAATCTATTTTATCTAGTCCAACATCAAACACAAAACAAAACAAGAAAAAATAAAGAAAAAGAACATACAAATTTTTACTATGTTGATTTATTTATATTACATATATTTGGATTTTTAATTAATACATCACAAATTTAGATTGATATAAAAATATTTAATTATCTACGACGGTAGTTAAATACAAAATAAACTACTTTATTACTAAAAAAATTTGTAAAACTAAAAAGTAATTTAGTTTTTATTTCCTTATATTATCATGTCTTTATATGTAATTTTAAATAAATATATATTTATAATTAAAAATGATTTTAAAATTAGGTGTGAAAAGCATTTTTTTGGGGCAATAGAAAAATTATTTTAAAATTAGGCGTGAGAAGCTTTTTTTTTTTTTTTTTTTTTTTCCAGCAATAGCCTCACCCCAAACATTAATGGTCCATAAATAATTTTGAATTTTTAACATTTGTATATGTTTTCTACATAACAAATATAGGTTTCTTTTTAAATTATAAAAGTATAAGACACCAAGTCAACTATATCCTAATTATTTTAGTTAATTAAAAGAGAGATAATAGATTTAGTAAAAAAAAAAGGGAAAAAAAGTTGAAAAGAGAAAAAGAAAAAAATGGTGTTAAGAGAAGAAAAAAAAATAAAAAAGATATGAAATGTTGCAAAATAATCAATATTTATTAGTTTATTTTATAGAAAAAAGAATTATAGGAATAGGGATGTTTTATCAGTTTGGAGTAGCATGATGGCCAGGTTATGTGTCCACTTTTGCACTGAAATATTCCATTAAAGCTAGATTAAGGTTGCTATATTTTGTTCATATTTGTACAAAATAAAATTGTTAGGTTACGGAAGGTTATAAGAGACAAAATACATTCATACATGGTAATTCTCTAGCATAAGGTCCCTCTTAGAGATAAAATTTTGAAGAATGATAATTTGATTTTTAATCTCATTATGAGAGAGAGAGAGTCATATTATATACATGATTGTTACAAAAGAAAACATTACAAAATAAGTAAAAATAAATTGTACAATACCATAATTATAGAATACAACACAAAGAAAATCAATTGCAATCAATCATGATTGACAACAACTTATCCTTGAAATGAACCTTGGATTTTTATTTTGACTTCCTTTGATTAAGGCTGCATTCAAAAACAATTAATTATAATCAATCATGATTGATAGCAAATTACTCTTGCAATGAGCCTTGGATTTTTCTTTTGACTTCCTTTGATTGAGGCTACATTGTTATTATTCTAATACACTTGCCATTAGTAGTACTTGGATTGATATGTCCTGCTTTATGCATTTGACTTCTCTTAACACTTAGGATATTGGCTTGGTTGGGGGAATATGTAACAATTCCCACTCCGTATTTTTCTCTTAAAAGGTGTACATGCTATAACTGCAATAAAAGATATGCTAAAACTATACATCATCTATTTAATGATTTTCACGTTACATAATTTGTTCACATCTACATTATTAAATCGATTCAACTCTCGTTTGCTAATTAAAAATGAAAAAGAAAAAGAACAAATTTTCATTAGAAAATGAACTTATTCTTAAGATGAGAGGGGAAATCAAGTTTCTTTCCCGACAAAAATTTGTTCTCGATTTTGATGTGAACTCCGTGTAATTTGATTTCCAATATTTCTTAATACGCATAGTAATGATAAAGGAATTAAGTTTTATTTCACTCATTTTATTATTTATTGTTGCATATTTGTACATTGTTTTGAATTAAGTACAATATTTGTTCATTAGGTCCATTGTCTTACTCTGTTTTGAAGTCTCTATCGACTTCTAGAAAGGGAAAACTTCGTAGGAGTGGTCCTCTCGGTTAGATCTGGTTCTTTACAGCGTTTCTTTGCCACTTTCTCCTGTCCTCCTTTTCCTCCCTTTCTTTTGCTCTTATCAGTTGTTTCTCTAATTTGGTATTTTTATGATTGAATCCAGATGACATCTAGATTCATTTACAAAAATTCGATATGATCGGTACTTTTTGGTTGTTAATATTTTAGGTTTTGGGTGAAGATCAATAGCTTCATGCCTCCTTTATGGCCAGCAATAGGGATGAATCTTGGATTGTCTCTTATGGGTTATGGCATAACAATTAGAGATCTCAAGGCTCTATTAGGGTGAATTTATTGAAGTCTATGAAAGGAGATCTATTGTTGTATGGGAAGGAACTCTTCTGGAGTGTCGTTTTTTGTTCTAGGTCGTCGTTGTCCTCTGGGTTCAAGAAGGAAGATTTGTATAGGTTATTTTGTGTTGATTATGTTTTATTGCTCTATGTGTTAAGTTATGTTTTGGATATCACGTGGATTGGTTGGATATAAGAGATGTCATGTCATTTTCATATTTGAAAATAATTTGACATTCCATCTAGCCATCTTTGTTAGATCTTCTTTTAATGATGTGATCTGAATGTACATAAGCATGTTTTAGTTATCCCAAATTTGGCTAGGTATTGGTGCTTGTAAGCTTATGGTTTTCAAATTTGGTAGAGTGATAACAAATTTCTACAATTTCAAAAATACAAAATAAAAAAAGAGTCTTATTCTATTTTTACATTTACTATCAATATTCAAAGATTGTTATCACCAGCAAGACTTGGAGTTAGTTCTCCATGTCCATTAATAGGTCGCATTCTGCCTCAAATATTCTAGAGTTCCATTTGGTTTCCATTAAATTGTTTTGTTTATTAGCACATCACAACCTACTTCAAATATAACAATCTTTCCCTTCGATTTCGAGCAAGTCATCAAGACAAGTTCAACCTCTTTCTTCGAAACATGATGGAGTAGAAACACGCGAGAGGATTGTAATATTTGAAGAATGCAATAAACGTAAATGACGAAAAATTTAGGTCTACCATACAAAATATGCTTTGTTCCATGCATGTTAACATTGCACGCTCGTATGAAAAATATCCTCCATACATTGAGATATTGGTAATATTTTCGATATTTTCATAAATTTGGACCCAACATATTCAACGAAACCAATATCTAGCTTCCTGTATAATCCACGTGACAAGATAACTGGAAAGAAATAATAATAATAGCTAAAATATACGTCTATGCATAAAAAGAGAAACAGAAATTTAAGCATCCATTTTTGTTCAAGGTGATGTACCATCCACCTAAATTCCAGATGGCCTGCTACAAATGCATTAGACAACAATCCTTAGAATAAAGTTCAGGAGGTACAACATACCAACATCCATTTGATACATTTCCTGAAGTCATACCATATCTACAATTTCTGCATCAGACAATAATTTTTTGAATGAGCTTTGGTGACATACCATAACGCCATATGCAAAGATCCAGCTTGAGCTGCAATTGAGAGTTGAAGAAACTAGATGGAACTAGAAGGGATCCTTGCACAGGAGGAGAAGGGCAATTAGCCTTGCCCTCTAAGCTGTTTGTGTAAGACTGGAGTCTAACCGTGCTTCCGTCATTTCTTGCAAGTATATCGTAGAAGCATCCGCCCTTAAATGAGGGTGCAATGCAACTAAGCGAAATTACATGCCCAACAGTTTCGGTATGGTTGTGGAGGATAAATAGGACATTATCTATCTCTTCTTGAAGAACAAGGAATTGCTCGTTGATATTGACAGTAATATGTGAGACTTTGCTGTACTGGAACTGGACAGCTGAGCTCTTATGTTTACCGATGAAGTGATGGTATAACTGGTTGGAAGAACCAACAAAGCTGCAATCAGAGAGCGGGCATGAACACGGTGCATGCAAACAAGTCTTCTCATGATCAAGCCTCTGACTGTAGCTCATTGTTTCTTTGCACCCGAACTTGTAGTTTTTGCACTGTACTTTAATAGATTCCAAAACTTTCTCCATGGCCCTGCAACGATTATATCCAATTGGAGAACAGCAGGAAGGACATCTATTCCCAAGTTTGGAGCAGCAAGAAGAGCATGCTACATGCCCATTTTCACACTGAATTGTAATTAAAAACATGCCAAAGGTTATTGAATCGCATCAATATTAGGACAATAAGAATTGCTAGTACATAAACATTTTTGAACATGCATCATAAGTGCGTGAACCTCAGGTGACATAGATTCTTACACCAGTGGATATGATTGGAAATATGATTGATTTCCTTTAAACCAATAACCCCAGGTAAGTGAAGAGCCCATGTAAGAGAGCAAACCCGCAACCAAACCCTTGCACATCATATCCATACACAAGACAAGATATAAGAATGCATCTAATTATGTATGTGGGTATGTGTGTCATCAAATAAACTCTAAAACATGCATATATCTCTGCAGATTCCTTTGAAAGATTACCCATGTACTCAACGGGATGTAACTATTAGAGAAACATAGAAAACTGAGATGCTTACGGATGATTCGTTTAAAAGTTGTTTTGTTCACTCTTGCCAAAGAAGTGAACTGGTACTGTTGTTGAGAATGTTACGGGGTGTTTCAATGCAGAGTGTCTTATCTAAAGAGACAAGTAGAAGGAACTCCCTCGACTCTTGGACCAGAACTTGTCATTACTTCTCCAGTTTTGGAAACGATGTCAGTGGCCTTGAGGGAAAATTCTACCTCTTCCCGTCACTTTTATTTTATTTTATTATTATTATTTTTTTATAATTCAAAAATTTCCCAAAACCGCTTAACAAATTCAAATTTAAAATTGGAGTTCCCTTTGAACCCTATAATCATTGGGAAACAGTAAACTATAGCCTTTTGCTATTTAGGTGTCCATGAGAATCTACACCTTAGACCTCAAAGGAGTAAACCCCAAGACCCAACCATTCTAACTAACCACTCATGGTTTTATTTTATTGAATAATAGAACATATCTTTCTCTCTCCCTCTCACCAACTGAATATAGTTTAAATTTCCTATACCATTATGATGCACCACAAGTAAAAAGAGTGGTTTTCATTATAAATAACTCTTTTTTTAGGTCCAAGTTGAAGACTAACATGTTTTCAAAATTTTGGAAGAATAACCATTTCGAACAAAAATACACTTGGTAAAAATATGGAATCTCAAGAAAGGGTTACTTTTTAACTTCAACCTTAAAAAAGAGTTAGTTTTGCAATTTTTCTTAAAAAAAAAATGAAGAATTATTCTCAGATAATGTGTGCCGAAAATTGGGACAACCAGGTGTAATCATAGCAATAAATGAGAAAAGAACAAAAGGGAAAGAAAGGGGTTAAAAACTTAAAAGCTTCAGACCATTCAAATTCTCAACCACAGCAAAGCCCTCCCATCAAATACGTAATTAGTGCACATAAACTCATCTCAAGATTTTAGTATAATATGGTCAAAAAGTATAATAGATTAGAATGTTCTTAATTAGGAAATGTCTCCATACAGGAAAATGAATCCCATCAACAGATGATGCAGTGATAGAGAAAAGAGGACGCCAACATTCTATATCAAGTATCATTCACTCAATAGCACTTATAAAAATTTTCATGTCTCTATTGAAAATGATCAAGTGTCAGACTTTGAAGCCGATAAACATATCTTGGTCATAGTTCTTGACATAACATAAAAACCACTTCACCTTTTAGAATAAAAAGCATCCATTCACTCATCCATTTTCAGTCGATGTGATACCACCGACAAGGTTCAGCAACATAACACATAGGAACCCAAAACGGAAAATGTTAATATGAAAAAAGTTTAAAAAAATGACTTTTTAGGGTGCATACATCCAAGAAACTCTGTTTCTAGTGTACTCAACGATATATACATGGCCATAATAAAGTGTTTAAGCCACCAGGGCACACCAGATCATTTAGATCTCAAAGCCAGTGCCATTGTCTGTAAGGACAGACTAGCTATTGTTTTTCACTTATTACATTTCAGATTTTATGCAACTTTTTATTCAGTATCAAGAAGCTTAGCTAGCTGCAACGTAATTCAGAAGTTAAAAGTATAGATGCAAATTGAAAAAAGGGGGACCCTCTATATCTTGTCAACTTATACTTTATTCCATAATCATTCATCACCTATCGATGTGATATTACACCATGCCAATTACACCACAAATCCACTTAATCTGTGTGTTGTAAGAAGACCATATTAAGTTGAAACCTAGTACAGATTTCTCACCTTATTATTGACTGAGATTTATTATCTACTTGGCAAGTATTTGTTTCTCATCTAACCAATGAAGAAGGGATATACAAATTCTAAGTGAAAGATGGATGAACAAAGTCAGCTTCAACCATAACCTTTAAGCTCAAAATGCAACAGACCACGCATTTGACAAGCACAGGTAATTGTAATTTCGAATAGTGGCATGAAATAGACAAGACACGGGGCAAAAATGGTGACCAATTTAGAGATATCGACACATAATAGGTCAAGGCATGCCTGGTGTGCCTCAATAAGTTCTGTGTCTTGGATGTCTTTGGTTCACTAATCTAGAAAGCATGAAAAACCAACACCGAGAAACACAGGAATTTCCCTCACCAATTTATAGCTAAGAAAAGCCATAAACTCATACGGAGAAACATCCACATTTCCCTCAGTAATCGATAAAAAAATATTTGCAAGCAAATCTATAAAGTCTAACCAGTCCAAGAAACCTTCTCAGCTATCCACAAGCAAGAAAAGCCCTAAACTTTCGACACCCCAATCATTATATTATATCTTTCCAAAACCCCACAAGCAAAAAGCTCTCAACTTTACACAAAAGCAATCTCAACACAATACACACAAACAACAACAACAACATTACCAAGCAAATTTGTAAAGTCCTCCACAACCTTTCCAACTACAAACCACAGGTCTCCACTGCATAAAGCTCAAAACTTTACCTCTCACCAAGCAAGAAAGACCTAAACTTCCATTCTCCACACTCATCAAACTCTCCAAAACCCCACAACCCAAAGGCTCCCGACTTTACACAAAAACAACCTCAGCACCACCACCAACAACAACAAACCCAGATACATTTTCACGCATACAAACCCAAATCACACACAAACAAAACGAAAGGGAAGCAAAAACAAACCTGAAAGACAGGAATTGTCAAAGGGTCAAAGCAAATGAAGCAATCAAGAACATCCGGGTCAGTCAAGGTGACGGAAACGGACCCATTTCGTCCAATCCCATCAGTCATCTCTACATGTTCCTCAGATTCTTGGCTGCTCTCTCCATCATCATCATCATCATCTTCATGTTGTTGTTGAAAGTATTGGAGGACTTCCAACTCTTCATCGCCAACTTCTTCAATGACGGCGTTCTGCGAATCCGCCGCCTCTCTCAGTATCCTCTTGCGGGGCCTCTTCTTGAATAAGGGTCTCCTCCTGCTTGATCCTCCTTCTTCTTCTAGTCTTCCTGCAGAGAATTTCGCCATCCCTCTCTTGTCTTCTGATGTTTTTGTTATTTAGGTGCTGTTATGTTTGGTAATCATGTCTACCGATGTTTTTGTTATTGAGGAGTTGGTATGCTTGTAATCAAAAGTGCTTTTATTATACCCAAATCAAGTGAGCAAAGTGAGACGCCCTATTGGTAACGACATCCTCATTCCTCACCCATCGTATACATATAATATTGCACTCATGACTTGCATTTATGTGGTGGGTTAGAGATAGTCTTACACTATATCATCTCACGTTTTTTCCAAGGCTAAAAGTACTTATTTATTAATCTATATCATAAATTTCAATTTTATCTCTTAACTTTTCGGCACTTCAATTTTTTTAAACATAAATTAGTTTATGATTATATCATTTCTAAATTACATCGAAACTCATCAATTTAGTGTCTTTGATCAAATGTTTAACTGTCCAAAAATGAAAATGAGCTAATTTACCCTTTATAGCATAAAATGACTATTATATCCTTTAACAAAATAATTTAATTTTAATTAATCCATCTATAGAAAAGCAACACATGTCACATAAATAAAATATCAATTTCTTAAAGAATAAGAAAATCAAATAAAAAAGGAAATAATGAAGAATGTTATGAAATTATTAATAGTTTATTGTTGCGGTAAAAAAAATTAAAAATTATATAAAAATATGAAAATAAAATAAAATTCGGAGCGAACCCACAAATATAATAAAAATATAAAAATAAAATAAAATCCAGATTATCGATGATGATGATCTGAGTTTCAAACGTAAATCATCGAATGAATCCATTGGATTTGCTGATGAAGCTAAATGGATTCGTTCGATAATTTGAAATAAACCCACCTGGGTTTATTCAACGACAAACCTAGGTGAATTTATACCAGATAGTCAAACGAATCTTGGGTTTGTCAGGGTTCATTTGACGACGAACCCAAATAGGTTTATATTAGATCGGTTTCTCTTGGCTTCATCAGACGATGATTTAAGTTTCAAACTCAGATCGTCAAACTCACTTTCTTTCTTTCTTTCTTTCTGTTTTGGATTTCTTTTTGGTTGTTTTCTTTATAAATGTCATTAAATGGTTGTTGATAAACGTTAAGTGGTTGTTAGGTTGAAGATGAATGGTTTTAAGGTGAAAGGTTTGAAGATGAAGGTAGATGTGTGTGTGTGTTTGTTTGTTTGGTTTTTTTTTTTTTTTTTAATTTAAATTATTTACTTTTTTAAAAAATAATTTTTATTTATTTAATATTCTTATTTTTAATCAGATAGTTGAGTTTCTCAAAAATATTTTATGCTTGACATACGGTGTTTATAAGCCTAAAGATGAAAAGTACCCTGGTCTCCGTTAGGGTTTGATCGATGATTAATTAACATTGGAGACTAAATTGATGAGTTTCGAGATAGTTGATGACTAGCGTACCAAACAAGTACTACCCCATTCCTCCAAAACGCCATAGTATAACACATCTCAAAACGACACCGTTTAATCAAAGACAACAAACACAAACAAAATCTGTTTTTACAGTCGAAGTTTCCACTTGCATTCACTTTCAGAGATCTTTTATTTTTCCAAGGAGGAAGAAGAAGAGATGGACATGAGTTTAACATGCACGGCAGTGTCTTCTGCTTCTAACCCACTTTGCTTGTCCCCAGAAGCGCTTTCAAAGAAGCGCTTTTGGGCCCCAAACACCACCTGCAGTCCAACTGCTTGTAGAAATGCTAAAACGAGCACAAGTAGCGGTAGAAGGAGACCTATCTGCGTGAAAGCGACGTTGTCTACCAACTGGGATGTCTCCAACTTTTCGGTTAACACTAGTGCTCCATGGATGCCCAGATTCGAGGAGCTTGACACCACCAACATGCTGCTTCGCCAGAGAATCATCTTCCTTGGAGCACAGGTTGTTTGGTTGTTTTGTATGTGTTTGACTGGTTTTATAGCTTATTTGTTGGTTTTTGTGAAGTGGGGTCTTGTTCGTTTGGTGAGTTATAGGTGGGGAAAGCAAAAAGTTTGGTTCTTGATAGGTGTTTTTGTGGCCTTTTTTGGGGGATTGACATGGAGAAAATTTGGATTTTGTGTGTTTTGTTTTGAGGGGTTTTGGTGTAGAGTGGTGTGTGTGTTATATGTTGATGTTAACTGGTTTGGTTGTTGTTGGGCAGGTTGATGACTTGACAGCTGATTTCATTATAAGTCAGTTGTTACTTCTTGATGCAGAAGACTCTACGAAGGATATTAAGTTGTTTATCAATTCGCCTGGTGGATCGGTTACTGCTGGTAAATAATTATATGAGTTTGTCTGGTATGCTTGATTTTAGATTTATTTGATTATTGTCTCATATGTTTTTCTAATTGTAGATGGTATAAGATTTTATGTAAAGCTGGGATTTGGTTATATAAACTCGGTAGGCTTCTCATAGGACAATAGCTTAAGTAGTTGTTTCTGTTGCTTATGTCTAGATAAAGCTTGAATAAGAATTATAAGAAATGTTGAATGGAAAAGTTTAGCAAAACAATACGGGTGAAGTTTAATGAAAATTGGGTAATGTATGAGAATACATTCTACTTGTGCCATGGTTAATGAACATAATTTGGAAAGTGTAGATTTGTAAATGGACTTGGTTTGCTTGGAAACTTGTCTTCTTTTGATTAAAGTTGCTGCTGTCAGAGGTCTAACGGACAAGAAATTTTTAAGAAGAGGGTTGCATTGGATTTTGTTTCTTTCCTGTAGAGGCCTTTCATGTGGCAATAGCAGCAAGTCTTTCACCTACTTCATGTATTTGATTTTTGGTTTTTGTTATCACATTCATAATGGCACTCAATAACTATACATCAGTAATTCGAGGGCTAGCTGGAATAGTTCCTGGTTCTGATGAAGTGATAATATTGCACGTGTACTGGTGAATTTTCATATGGTGAGGCATTGAGGCTTTTTGTTGAAGAAAGCAAGAAATTATTTCAGTTTTACATTGGTTTTACTAAGGCGTACTGCGTACGACTCTTTTGAAGTTGTCAATCAGTTATAGTTACTATGTTAATTTTGGATATTTCACATTTGCTTATATGAGTTGAATATTTGATTATAGTCAATTATTGTTCAGGTCTTTTTGATGATTTGGATGGGTATGTTATGCATATGGTAGCTCTTTTGTATTTTGCTTCTCAGGAATTAATTTAATGCACCTGAGAATTTGCTCTTTCTTTCTCTCTTAAACCCTCTTGACATATCCACAAAATTTTCAGGAAGTTGTATGAATGCTGGTTTATCAAAGGTTGGAATAATATGCTTTTTCACTAAATAGCTGTTGTGGTCTGCATGAATGCTTATGATTTTAAGAAAAAACAGCCAGGATCTAGTCGGGTTAATCAAGAACGAAAGGAAAATAAACTTATCAGGTTTTTTAACAGAAGGGGTTACACTATGAGTTGCTTATGGCGGGATCTAAAATTAAAAGTTGGATAATGGACTCTCTCTCTCTCTCTCTCTCTAGAAAGTAATATGAGTGCTAATATAGCAAATGGATGGATTTCTATCAAACATTTAAAGTTCTAAACAAAATGCTTTACTGTTAAATGGCTGCTTTGTTTTTGCATGAATGTTTATGCTATTATAAATAACAGTCATGCACCCATTTGTGTTAATCAAGGATGAAAGGAAAACGAAGTTAGCATATTTTGCTTTGTAATATGAGTTTCTTGTGATGGAATCTAAACTGGATAAATTCATTAAAATTTTGAAGGTTTTTTTAACATATTTTATTAATGCATTTGAAGAAATTTAAGCTTATATTGTGTAGTCTTTAAACCTAAATTATACAGAATCAGTTAACTACTCATGTACTCCAGATATGAAAAGGAAGGTTGTGTTAGAGAGAGTGAATGATAATTTATTAAGTTGCAATCTTATTTGCTTAGATGGGCAGAGATGGATTTGATTGGCTAAAAAATCCACTCTAGTCATATTAATTGCACTATAAAAGCTGTTGTGTTGATGAAATTGAAAAAACATCTTGGTTCAAAATTTTATAATCACTGCTATTGAAAAGTTGCTGTTTCTGCTTTTGTGTAGGAATGGGAATATATGATGCTATGAAGTTGTGCAAGGCTGATGTTTCAACTGTTTGCTTGGGTCTTGCTGCGTCAATGGGTGCGTTTCTGCTAGCAGCTGGCTCAAAAGGGAAGAGGTTTTGCATGCCCAATGCGAGGGTGATGATCCATCAACCACTAGGAACTGCTGGAGGCAAAGTAAGCAATCGTTATCTTATTTTTTATGTGGACATTTATCTTGAAATCCTTAACTATAAGTTGCAGTTGCACAGAAATCTCTAGATGTGGTAGTTTACTCACTCAACTTGAAGCTCAAAGCAACTAATATTTCTAATTCTCTCGTTCTTAAACAAGAACTGTTATCTAGCTGACCTGTGAAAGGATGAAAGCTGATTCAACAATCATCTTAGGACATCCCTTAGACTGTGCAGGGATCTCCTTTAGCATATGCAAGTCCTTACTATGTTTAAATAATTAAAATTGCCCTATTATTTTGTTCTGTTTGAATTTTGATGTGTTCTAGCTACTTTTGCAAGGTATCTGCAATAAACTAAATGTTGATGAGTAATTAGTCAAAACAAACAGTTGAGTCTATAGACATTAATCTATAATGATATATGACTCTTGATGTAGTACCCCAGTAATATTTTATCTATCATTGATTTATGCTATGCATAATTTTTACAATATTGTGATATACTTGCTTAGGTCTTTGTGTATATATATAAATACATTGTTTATGTAAAATTGGGTAATATATTTATACACAAGAGTCTTATGGTCCTTCCCTTGATCCTAAGAGGTCAAGGGTTCAAGTTCCACCCTTATCCTAAAACACAAGGTGTGGATAGCTACTGCTTTATGTTTTTTTTTTTTTTTTTTTTTTTTTTTTTTTTTTATAATTATTTATTTTATTTTTTAGAAGTTGGTGCCTCATGGCATTGCCCCTAAGTTGGAGCTTTGGTAGAACATTCCCTTAACAAGCCAAATGAGTTTTACCTGAATTTAGTGTTGTTTATTTATTCTTGGTACAATGAAAACTTGTAGTGTGTTTGAACTTATGTCTTGATCTCACAAGACATCTCTTTTGCTGGAAATTTGAATACTAGGGGTTTTATGTTGTTGTTGAAGGATTCTAAGTAATATTTGAGTTTGATTGTTATGCTGGTGGTTTTGAACTCTTGTCACTGAACAGTTTAATGTGATTTCAGGTAACAGATATGGGTATACGATTAAAAGAGATTTCATACCACAAGCTTAAGCTGAACAAGATACTGTCAAGAGCTACTGGGAAGCCTCTACAGCAGGTTAGTTGATTAACAGCTACAACTTCATTTGTTAATGATGAGAATTTCCCTTTTTGTTTCTCACTCTTTCCTTTTCTTTCGAGTATTTGCAGGTTGAATTGGATACTGACCGTGATAATTTTATGAATGCGTGGGAAGCTAAGGAATACGGGTTAGTAGATGCAGTGATTGATGATGGCAAGCCAGGATTAGTTGCACCTAATTCAGATCCAATACCTCCACCCAAATCCCACATATGGGATTGGTGGAAAATCGAAGGGAGCAAGAAAGCAAAGAGGAACTTGCAGTCAGAGCATAAATTTCTGCAGAATGGCTATGCAGGAGGTCAAGGAAATGATGAGGAGAAAGGCACTGGACAATAAAAGGAAGCACCTCCTTCTGTATGAGATTGTGAGCCATCTTTTACCTTTCCTTCCCCGTCATTGTCGTTGGCTTATACATAGCATTTACCTTAAGCAAAGTCGAACAATGTAAGATTCACAATGTATCAAAATCTTTCACATAAATTTAACAAGAATCGTTAGGGTACAATTTCTTTGTATTAGATTCAGAAGGGTGCTCAATGTGTGTTTGCAAAATTGGTTTGAAGAGTCACACACAAAGGAATATCCATAACAATTGGAGAGTGTGACTGAATATCCTGTGCATTGAACTCTTTTGTTATCGCCTTTCCATTTTTTATGTCTAATAATTATAATTCCCTTTTCGAACCATTAGCTTTTAATTAATAGATATTAGTTGATAAGGTATCATTGTTGAACCTATATGCTAGCATGACTGTAACTTGTAAAAACCTCCTCATCCAAACTTTTCAACCTAAACAGGCATAATGGGTACATAACAAATGCATTAGGGTACAAGACTTCTGATAAGAGTTATTTTCAATTTTTTCCCAAATGATTGATAAAATATCCTGTTACCAGTTGTTTTAACTTGAGTGAACACTAATTTAGAGGTTTTTCCTTCTTTTTTTTTTTTTTTTTTTTTTTTTATCTTTTTTAAATCATTAAGATGAAAAATAATGATTTATTACTTGTTAGGGGGAAAAATGAAAATAACTCATTCTGATAATTTATTTCGTGCTGAAAACATATTAGAGATGCCACTATGATTCTTTAAATTCTTAGTAGGGATGGCAATGATTCATACTTATGCCTGCAACCCATTTTGATATCGATAAACATACATGAACTCATGAAATTATCTGGATGTTTACTGGCTGAATGCCCATATCCATACCTTAAAAAGTATGATCAAACCTATATAATAAATATATATAATCGATATCTGTCGATCACAGACTAGTTTTCCTGGACATTTATACCTGCGGACTGCATGTAGAGGACTGCATGTAGAATACAGTCCGCAGTTAGAATACAACCATGCATACTTATTATGAATAGAGGGTGAAATAAAGAAGTGCATTAAAAATACACCTAATTCATTATTCCTGCTACACACATTTGACTCTACAATACTCCTAATTCATTATTCCTACCATCAGGGCTTTACAAAGTACATATGACAGTCAACCAGAATTGTATCAACTTCTGGGAATCAAACTAAATTACCTAGAGTTCCTGACTTTACAAAGTACACAGCCTCTGTATTTCTACAACGGTTAATGCATCAGGAACAAAGCTTTTCCCAAAATCAGCAGTAGATGGCAAACTTTCGTAAGTTTGTTCGTTTTTAATAAGCTGCATGCGTCCTTCACATACCATGTCTGCTAGACACTAATATAGTTAGTAGCTTAATGGCTTAATGAGTATGAAACCTCAGATGGAGTTCACTGAGCCACCGTAGCTGCTTTCACTATTACTGCTAGAACTCACGCTCCCACTTCCGCTCCCACTGGCACTCCCGCTTTCTGTGTCACTGCTTTCACTCTCACTGCTGCTGCTTGAACTTGAACTCGGTCGGTTTCTCCCCTCTGCCTCTGCATTTACCTGAGCTCTAAGAGCTTCTGCAGCATTAGGGCCCTTATCGGGTTCATCATCACTAACATCTACATCAGCAATCTCATCATCTATGTCAACTGGATGTGGTAAGTTGATATCAATGTCAAGACCAGTACGGAATTCCTTTTCAGAAGCATCTCGTCTCTTTGGTTTTTCCAAACTATCATTGTTGACGTTAACTATATCCACAAGTTCCTCGGATTCTAAATTTTTTGCGTCTGATGGCGACATGGACAGATCAGGGAGAAGAGACGAAGGCTCCGCATCTTTCTTGTTTTCAGGTTCTGCAAGTCAAGTCACCATGACGAATCTAAGTAAACTAGGTACATGTTTTGAAGAAAATGAGATTTAACGCAATAAAAGATGCTGAGGCTACAAGATTCTGTTTAGAAAAGGGAGCAGTGTGAACCGACAACCGAAACTGACAGTACATAATGTGATTTAAACACTAATTTCTATCTGCTTTTTAAATATCACCTAAATGCATGAAATTTTGAATAAAACATGGTGATTGAAGTAAATCAACATTAAGATATTTTCTTAACATTGGAGTTGCTCACATCTATGACTTAAAGAGAACGCAAACATCAATGCCTCACTACCTCAACCATCAAAATTCAGAAGAAAGATCGAAGAACATATGAAATACTTTCTCAAGGTTCTCACTTAAGTGAATTGGCATATAAAGATTAATACTGCTTTAATTTTCATTCACTCTTGTGTGGGTACAAATCATTCATTCTGTTGCTGATGCACAAAGCAGAACAGAAAAAGAAACACAATGTCCCAACAAAACCCAAATGCACAGATCAAAGGGGCTGAATGCAGTGTTCAATAACTGTAAACAGACTAGGTATGAAACAAGTAACGAAAATTACTAATACCAACTGTCTCTCTATATTGGCTATAGTCTATAGACCACTTTCCACATAAGTTCAAACATGCAAATTTTGAGCCATTCAAAATGACTCTACATTCTGATAATGATAACTACAAACATCTGAAACTCTACTGGCATTTTATGAAATTAATAAAGAAAAAGGGAACCATACCTAAGCTTGTTGAGTTTCCAATGTTGATCTGTTCCACCTGGACCTGTATAATTTTAAGAGGAAACGGCATAAATTAGAGAATCATTATAGATTGTCAAATAGTTCACTCTTAAAACTACATTACAACTTATTGGCATTTCAAATAGTTCACTCTTTGTTTGCATTGCATGGAACAAGCATTTAGTAAAATAGCCACGTGAATGCTGTAAGCGTAGCAACATTTTCAACCGTTACATGAGATGGTTCAAAACCCGTTATAGTGTTTTTCTTTCTAAAGTAAATGACACATACACGTATAAGAGAAAGACAGGACCCAGATCTTATACGAAGACAAATGTTTAATCTGACCAGGAGCTGGGAAATGGTGCAGAAAAAAGACCTCTAACTTATAATAACAACCACATCAAGTGGATTTGACATGGCATGCTTCGACTAAAAGAAAACCAGCCCTAAAATTCACCTATCAATGCAGAACTAACACCAAGCAAAAGAAAGTGTCGATTTGAGTATTGTGAAGCCAGAAAAAAAATGGTTGTCCTAAGGATGTTTCAGTTGAACATAAAAACTCAACGTTCACTCCTTCGTAATTGCATTCTTGCAGAAGATATAATGACTAATAAAACTCACCGTCTCATGAACTATGCCAGTATTTGGAGGTTGAATTTTCAATCCTTTACCAACAGGTGGTGAATGAGATTCCACTGCTGGTACAACCAGAGTAGACATGGTTGATGCAGCACCAGCCACGGGCTCCCCTGGCAGCCTAACATGCCTCAACCGCTTCGCTCGATGCAATCGCTCCAACCGAAACGTCTCACCGTCAAAGAACAAAACTGCATCGTTGTCTTTATAATCTTCACTAACACCTTCAAAAATCACCTTGGGCTTTCCATGTTGATTATTTTGAAATTCTAAAGTAACCCTGTTATCCTTGCTCTTGTGGAGAGTTCCTGGTTGGCTGCTGTCAATAGAAGCAGGTTTAAACTCATCTGGGGAAAAAAGACATATAAACACAATTAGTTGAAGAAAAGGAAAAGGAAATCTTCAAAGTAAGAGATAGAAGCAGCATATCCGATGCCTTTATTGGCCTTTTGGTTCCAGACAACAAAATGACTAAAACACAAATGAACACAATCAAATTGTCAAATCACTATTTGAGCTCATATTTGTTGATTCATTGCCTTCGTACACGTTGCAGCAATCAAAACAATCTAAACATATTTTCTTTTCCCTTTTTACATGTGATCTCGACAACTAAACAAAAGAAAATTCCAACAGGTAAAAATATCAGCTATCGTAATATCCAAATTTCTTTCTCTAATCCTAATAAACTCAGATAAACCAAAATTATAAGTAAATTTCAGTATCTCCAACTGAAACCCAAAAAAAAGGCCACCTAATTGCTCATTTCAAATCAATCCCTAAAATCAAAGGAGCTCCTTGCTAACTTAAAATTCAAATGTGATCTTTTTTAGATTCTATAAAAAAATATAAGCTTAAAATATAAAATTCAACATATCATATCATTCTGTGTACAAAAAAGAAAAAATTCAACATATCATCTGTTATATCACTCATCTGATTTCACTATTGACAATTCTAGAGACCAAAACAAAAATCCA
Organism: Dimocarpus longan; assembly: GCA_022984855.1. Taxonomy (NCBI): domain Eukaryota; kingdom Viridiplantae; phylum Streptophyta; class Magnoliopsida; order Sapindales; family Sapindaceae; genus Dimocarpus; species Dimocarpus longan. Next base: position 3,047,698 of record CM041021.1, read on the forward strand.
CATGCAAAATTTAAACTTTATACTTTTTCTCATGATGTATTCCATCTTCCCAGAAAATATTTAAGGCATTTCTTAACAAACCAGAAGCGCTCATATTGCTCACTTCCATTCACCCACTGATAATTCCAGACACCAACACAACCACCCACAATACAAAATTCAAAATTTTTCTCATGCTATACTCAATTTTCTCATAAAACAAACACAACCCAGATAATATTTACTTAACAAAACAGAAGTACTCATATTGCTCACTTGAGTTCACCATTAACAATTCTAGACTACAAGACAACAACCCACATACAAAATTCAAACTTATTCCTCTTTCCCATGTTGTAATACTCACTTTTCTCAGAAACCAAACACAATTCAGAAAATATTATTACTCACTAGAGTTCACTAACGAAAATTCTGGACACCTACACAACAACCCACATACAAAATTCAAACTTTTCACTTTTCCTCATTTTGTACTCAATTTTCTCACAAACCAAGCAAACCCCAGAAAACATTTAACTCATTCCTAAGAAAAAAAAAAAAAAAGAGAAAGCACTACTTATATTGCTCACCAGAGTTACACTTCCAAATACTAACACAACAAACCACATACAAAATTCAATCTTTTTACTTTTCCTCATGTTGTACTCAATTTTCTCACGAACCAAACACACCCCAGAAAACATTTAATTCATTCCTCAACAAAAAAAGCAAAGTGCTACTTATATTGCTCACTTGAGTCAGACTACCACAAACCAAACTCAACCCCACATGCATAATTCAATCTTTTTACTTTTTTTCTCAATTTTCTCACAAACCAAACACACCCCACATAATAATTTACCCTTTTCTCAACAAAAAAGAAGCACTCACAGCGAAAAGTGCAGAACTTGGGAGAGTGGTCAGTGTGGTGGTTGTCTTTAAAGGAGGAGCCTAGAGTAATGTTGTACCAGCGACCCGGCTCCGGTGCACTGCTTGGATCTTCATTGTTGCTTGACATTCTTCAAGTGCTTGATGTTTCATTAGATGGGTTTGAAGTAGCAGAATTGATGCCCTGCAAGTTTAGGGTTTTGGTTGGCAGTTGCAGACAGAAACAGAGGACTTTGTCGATAGAGGGTAGTTTGGTCTTTTTGACACAGGGAAATGGAGTTCGTTATTTCGTTGGTTTATATAATTAAGAAGTTGAAAAGTAATGATTTTTTTTGAAAAAATTTTAATTTAGTCCCTAACGTTTCATAAAATATTACTTTTTGTTAATATTTATATTTCAAATTCTCGTAATCCCTAACGATTCGGAAATATATCAATTTATATTTAACAAGGCTTAATTTAGTCATTTTAATTTGAATATATTTATATAATTTTAATATATATATATTTAATATAATATATATTTTTATATTTTTAATTTAATATATAAAAAAAATTTTAAGTTACAAAAAAAAAAGAGGTCTCTATGTTAGTCTCCCATGGAGACCTCCTTCCGATGATGGATTGGTCTCCATCGTCGGACCAAAGACTAGGTCTTTGTGAGACCTGATCCCCAACTCGCTGGAGATCAACTAGTTCTAGTCTCCGGCAATGAAAACAAGAGGGTCTCCCTTTTGTTTTTTGTTTTTTTTTTTAATTTACATAATTTTTTTTTAATTAGGATTTTTTTTTTTAATTTTTTTTTTATTTTTAAGATTTGGAAGATGTTTGGTTTGAATGATGTTGATTTGATGAAAATAATGGGGATGATGATTTTGATGAATGTAGAAGATGAAATTGAAGATGAAGATGATGATGAGAGGTAGAAGATGAGATGAAGAATATTTTTTTTATTATTATTTTATATTAAAAATATTATTTTTTAATTAAAATATTTATTAACAATAAATTAAATTAAAAAAATTGAATTAATGATGTGTCACAATTTAATTGTAAGGTGGTCAATGACAATTTTGTAATAATAGAGATGATTAATTTGTAATTATCAGTTTTTAAAATGGTAATTATGTTATTTTAACTATTTTAAATTTTATCAAGGGTAAATTCATCTTTTTATCCCGTCTGTCATGTTTGACTGTTATCTTTTTTGTTAGAAATACTTAAATTGATGTATTTTCGAAACGTTAGGGATGAAGAGAATTTGAAATGTAAACGTTAGTAAAAAAGTAATATCTTATCAAACGTTAGAGGTTAAATTAAAATTTTTTATTTTTTTATTAAATAATAATTAATTAATGATTTTAAAAAAAATTTAATAATTATAAGATGATATATAGATAAATATATATATTTTTAAATACGATCTCCTAACACTAGGTCAATGTCTATCGAAACTTACAGATATAATCAGCTTAATATATAGTCTGAAAATTTATTCTCAGAATAGGAGAAGACGATCCATAATTAATGAGAAAATTGTAACATTAAAGGTGACCATAGAGATTAGAACCATGCACTTGCCTAGAAGCAAAGCAAGGAAGGCAAATGCCACTGTTTCAACTTACCAATCTCATATAAATTTTCCTTTAATTTTTAAATTTTAATTTTTGTTGAGATTTGGGTTTGATTTTAAAACATCTCATTCTCATTTTAATAATTTTATTGATTGTGGATATAATCCTATGAACAAGAGTCATACTAGACTTCTCAAATTTTGACACAAATACATATTTATATGAATTATTAAAATCTTATAATTCATGAGATATTTTATAATTAATATGATATTGATAACTCACATATTATATCATTTGAGTATGAATTTAAATAAAATAAAATTAAAAAATCTAACATTACTCTGTAAACAAAAGTCGTTATGATTGCTCGTATTGATAGATCTCTCTACTTAGTTGAGATCTTCACATGGAATTGACAAGTGATATTATTAATATTTAAGGTGTATAGTGAACCTTTCCTTTGACATTTTATTTTCATTAATTCAACGGAATATAATAAATAAGAGTCAGAATCTATAATCACATGGTAAATATATGATGGATACAATATTAAACCAATTTCATATTTATTAGGAACAGCGTTAATAACAAACATTCTCTCTCTTTTTTTTGTTTAGAAAATTTACATTGAAAATAAGTTGTAAAATTTATCAAATTATTTCGAAATTAGATACTACTAATACTTTTCAAATAACTACTCTTATAATATAGAGAAGATTTTTTCATAATTACATGTAATACAACCATATGATATTTAAATCTCATAGTAAAAAGAAACACAATTGCTCAATAAAAATGAACTGTTAGATTCTTTAATTTTAAAAACTAAAATATAAACTAAAATACTAAAATTGTGAATTTGTGATAAAATTATAGCATACTGTTTTAACTTTTTTTCAACTGATAAAACATCAACAATTGAACGTTAATACAGTGCAGAGAACTCTCACCTACGCGGCTACTTAAAAAACATTAATATAAAATTGATGATTGAAAAAAATTAAACAGAAACCTAACAAATTACAAAAATGACAAAAACCATCATAAAATCTCAAAACTCTTCAATTTGCCATTTTTCAATCCATGGCTCTTGCCGCTCTTCATTGCTTGTCTCCACTCTCCTGGTGGAGGAACCCGCCAACCATTTTCCAACACCATCTGAGACAACCACCACGATCAATAACAACAACAACCAGTCTCTCGTTTTCACCAAAACTGGGTTCAATTCAATGCTCAGTGAACCCAGATAGCAGAACCCTCAAAACTTGCAAGAACTGCAAAACCCAGTTCGACCCTCTCCTCAACGGCCCCCGGGCTTGCAGATTCCACTCTGCTCATTTTGGAGGTAACCCCACTTCATCATTTCTCATCTTCTATGTGGTTTTGATGTCAAGTTGTTTCCTTTTTAGAGTTTTGTATTAGTTTTTTGAATGTTGAGAATTTGGATGGATATATGAGGGAGTTCTTGTTCAATTTGTTGTTATTTTGAGTGTTGGTTTGTGGTTTTAATGTCAAGTTGTGATGAAGAGAAAAGGGTTTGGAAAAGATGGTGTCTTTGGTGTTGTTTGATATGAAGTTGTTTCATTTTTAGTGTTTTTTTTAATGTTGTAAATTTGATGCATAAATGTGGGAATTCTTATTGAATTTGTTGTGATTTTGAGTGTTGGATGTGATTTTAGTGTCAAGTTTTGATAAGGAGAAAAGGGTTTGACAAAGATGGTCTCTTTGTGTTGTTTAGAGATCAGCTTCTTTTGGAGAGGTAGTTCAGCTTCTTTATTTATTTATTTTTTTTAGTTATGATATTAAGTTGTTTCGTTTTCAGTGTCTTATAGATTTTTATTTTTATTTTTTTAAATGTTGAGAATTGGATGGATATATGGGAATTCTCGTTTGTATTTGTTGTGTTTTTGAGTGTTGATTGTGATTTTAATGTCAAGTTTTAATGAAGAGAAAGGGTTCGGAAAAGATGATGTCTTTGTGTTGTATAGAGTTCAGTTTATTTTGGAGAGGTAGGTTCAGCTTTTTTTATAGTTATGATATCAAATTGTTTCCTTTTTAGTGTTTTGTAGTAGTTTATTTTAAGTATTGATTGTATTCGAATGTCATGTTTCAATGGAGAGGAAGGGTTTGGAAAAGTGGTCTCTTTGTGTTGTTTAGGGTTGAGCTTCTTGTGAAGAGGTAGTTCTGCGTGAGCAAATTTATGTGTTGTGTGTTATACTAAAAGCTAAGTTAGCTGGAATACAGAGTATATCGGTTTGAATGAGAATTTTGTTGGTCTTGTTTTGTTTGTAAATATTGGATAGATATTTGAGATTATTTCGCAAAGTAGTGACTGATTGGTTGACTTTTACTTTTCCCCAACTTGGTATGTGCAATTTGTCCAACTTAGGAAGTGAAAATCTGAATTTTGGGAACTGAATGAATTGTTTTCTTATGTTTAATGATTTTACAACATTTATACATGAAGAAGGTTAAGTTATAGGGCATCCTTCTGTAGTTTATTAAAAGCATGACGCACTCCTAGTATCTTTCTCTTCTTTTTAGTTCTATCTTACATAGAGATGAAGGAGAGAGAAGATGAAGGAGATGGGAGGACCTAGAAGTTTCAGACGATGTAACTACAATGAAAACACACGTGGCCATGTGGGACAATTTCACTTTTTTTCATTTAAGGTAGCCCAAAGCAATTTTTTGTGGCAGAGGGGGCTCATTGTATGTTTGATTAACTAGAATGGTGCATTGTAATTTGTCCTAGAATCATATGCATGATTTGAATACACGGGTGACCTCAGATGACAGATCCTTTTTATAAGAAGTGTATCTCTAGCCCATGACATTATCTACGGATTTTATGTGAGTTAGAATGATAGTTCCTTTTTCTATATGTTACTCAAATGGTAGGTATAGATTTCTATTTCTCATCTTTTTAATTGCTAATATGATTTTGAGCCTATTTTGAGCCATCCTAAGTTGTTGAGCTCAAAAGCTAGAGTTTTGGCATAATTTGCAGTCATAGTCTATAAATTGTAGCATGATAAAATTTGATCTGAACAAATATTAATCTATGCAGAAGTGCTTCTGAACTAGTTAAAATAGGAATTTTTGTGGCCATCTTCTGCAAAGCCAAAGAAATATTGACCTCTCATTTTCATATTACAGACATTTGAAAGATGCAAAAACCTTTTAGCAAGTCATGGCTCATATGTTCTGGACTTCCAAACTGATGTCATGAGAATCTCACTGTACATAAAATTGTAAGATTTATCACACTTATTTACCAAACATGAATGTATCAGTGGCCAAAGCTTTTATATGAATCATTTGTGAGAAGGAATCCGTTTAGCAGCAACATTATGGTCTGCGGTTACAAATGAGTTTAAAAATACTTCACTGTTTCCTGTCCATCTCAACTGGGAATAGTATTTGGTTAATTTTTTACATCTTTACAAAAGACTGTAAATTGAAAAATAATATTTGGCCGAGATTTTGGCAGTTTTTTATAGTTTTAGGAGCTCCTTTGGATTGGCTGTTTGGTCTCCATTACAAACTGTTGGCACGCTTCTGTGATATCTTTCCTTCTCTATAAATTCAACAATTGTTAGCTTAAATATGTATAATAGATCTTGCAAGGCTCGTATGTTATAAAGTTGCCTACTTTTATAATAGCTTCCTTTATTTGTACATCTTGATGCCGTTTTGTTCAATTTGATATCTTTTCACATTACTCAACAAAACCGAGTCTCGGATATGAGTTGTCTAACCATATCAAGTCCACCTCTATCAGGAGAAACAAAGAGGAAGTTTGAGAGTGTCTACTCCGGAGGCACCATGAACACTCCTGACTCTGGCCAAGTATTCCAGTACTGGCATTGCTGTGGCTCCGAAGACCCTTTTGATCCTGGCTGCACTGCTGCTCCTCATGCCTCCTATGATGACTGATGCTATTCTAAACGGTGCAAAATTGAATACCTGGTTCACTTCCTTCACTTCAAGTTTCTTGATTGTCTGCTTACATTTTTATGTATATATTGTTGAAAAAAATTATCAATAATTCATTTTAATTGCCTTTTTGAATTTTCTACTGAAGAAATATATGGAGCTACCAGTAAATTCATTGGCATATTATATTTGTGGTGTCTTGCCTATGCAACCTTTATTTGGTTTCATTTTGTGTTGTGTTCCTAATCAGGAATGAAAATAACAGGGAATCAAGTTTTATGGGAAAGAAAATCAGAAAAAGGAAATTGATTCCTTGGGTGGGAGAGAATTTAATTCCTGATTTAAGTGTGAAGTACAGGTAATTTGATTCCCTATAAATTTAGTAAGCAGTGAAATCAGAAACCAAGAATTAGGTTCGATAGGATTGTCACATTTATTAATTAGGAATGTCTCGATTCCCTTTCTTATAGAACTCAATTTCAGATATGAGTGTGAAAGTCCTCGTAATCTAATTTGATTATCGATAGATTTAGTAAATAATGAAATTACAAATTGGAAATTAAATTCTATTTCTTCTTAAGAATTCACAATTAGTAGTCATTGAAGTTTTTGTTATTGTCTTTGAAATCATGTAGCGTAAAAGAATACTGTGTAATGTCATGTATACATATATATCATGAAGGTAACTTTATGGTAGATAGTTTTCTTCCACTTGGTTGTTTTTAAAATTATAACTAATTTTAGGGTGTGTTTGAGGAATGAGAATGAGGAATGAGATTGATTGATAGTGTTTACTTGTTTAAAATTCAGTCCGTAATGGGAATGAAAATGTGGGTCCCGCATCAATTTGGGGTTGTGAATGGAAATCTCATTCCCCTCAACTTACTTGGGAATCTCATTCTCATTCCCTTTGTCAAGACGAAAAGTCATTTATATCATTCTTTAAAAAATAAAGAAAAATCAATTTTATTTGATATAAAAAAAAAAAAAAACTGCATATTATAATAAAAAACTGTAAATCATTTGTTTTTTTATTACCAATTTTTTAATTCTCATAGTGGACAATTAAAATAATATACAGTTTCTTTTTTTAATTGTAATGTATAGTTTTTTATTTTATGTTACAAAAAAAAAAAAAAAACTGCATATTATAATAAAAATTATACACAATTTGTTTTTCATCACCAATTTCTTAATCATCATAATGAACTATTAAAATAATATGTAATTTTTTTTAATTATAATGTATAGTTTTTTATTTGATATTAAAAAAAAAATTATATGTTATAATAAAAAACTACACACTATTATAATTAATTCATTTAATTAAGGTTATTTTTGTAATTTATAATTAATTATTCCGGTTCCAAAATAAAATAAACAACTCAATGCGAATACTGTTGATTTAGATTTCGATTCTTACAGTTGGAGTAAACAACTTATTTTGATTCCGATACTTCATTCCGATTCCAAGTCATTCCGATTCCCGATTATTTTGATTTCCATTCCGATTCTTCTAAGTGAAATAAACACACTATTATTGTTTTTATGGAAGTGAAACAAATTTACATAATTTAAAATATAATATTTATAAACAATATCTTATGAAAAGGTTTGAGTTGAAGTCCCTCTCCCCTCCAAAGGGGTCCACTGTTAGTCCACATGCCATATTAACAATTCATACTAAAATTTTTTAATTCTCATAGTGGACAATTAAAATAATATACAGTTTTTTTTTTATAATTGTAATGTACAGTTTTTTATTTGATGTTACAAAAAAAAAGAAAAAAAAGTGCATATTATAATAAAAAATTGTACATAATTTGTTTTTCATCACCAATTTCTTAATTATCATAGTGAACTATTAAAATAATATGTATTATTTTATTTAATTATAATATACATTTTTTTATTTGATATTAAACAAAATTATATATTATAATAAAAAACTACACACTATTATAATTAATCCATTTAATTAATGTTATTTTTGTAATTTATAATTAATCATTCCGATTTCAAAGTAAAATAAACAACTCAATACGAATATTGTTGATTCCGATTTCGATTCCTACAGTTGAAGTAAATAATTTATTTTGATTCCGATATTTCATTCCGATTCCAAGTTATTCCGATTTTCGATTATTCCGATTCACATTCTGATTCTTCTAAGTGAAATAAACGCACCATTATTGTTTTTATGGAAGTGAAACAAATTTACATAATTTAAAATATAATATTTATAAACAATATCTTATGAAAAGGTTTGAGCCGAAGTCCCTCTCCCCTCCAAAGGGGTCCACTGTTAGTCCACATGTCATATTAACAATTTATACTAAAAGTTATTATTATTTTCTTCTCTGACGATTGATAAATTATCATTTTTACCCTTACTGATTTTAAAAAAGTAAAATAAAAAAAACCCAAAATAATATTAATTCAAATAAAAAAAAAAGGGTAAAATAATGTTTCTTAAATTAAAAGGAGAGAAAATAACGATTCATTAATCTTAAGGGGGGAAAATGATGATAACTCTTAATGCTAGTTAGATATCATTTTCCTTTTTGTGCATTAATTTTCATAAAATTTGAGTTTTTTTTTTAAGTTTATATAATTTTTTTTTGAAGCAAAGTCTAAATAAACTAGCTTTTGTCATATTAAAGAGGTTCTTTTCAAAGCGATGTCAAATATAGACTAATTCAAAAGAATTTTTTATAAAGCTATAAACAAGTCATATCAAACATTCTCTATGGCCACTTGGGAATGATTTTGTTATTGCTATAACCAAGTCATACCAAACATATATACTTGCGAAAGAGATTTTGTTGCTTTTCATGCTTATGCTTTTAAATAGGAATGATTCTATTGTTTTTCAAATGTCTTGACGTTTTCATAAGAACAATGAATCAACACTATTTATGTCTGTATGAGTTCAAAAAAAAAAAAAAGTTTTTGACATGTAGGTAAAAAGTTTTACACTATTTATTTTAGAATGATTCTACTGGTTGCATAAAAATACTTTTCAATAATAATCTTTGGATTGATTATAAGGGTCTTACAACTAATTTAAAGATTATTATTGATGAATAATCTTTACTCAACTAATAAGTAAAGGTAACACTTTCTCATAAAGTCAAGATAATAATTAATGGTATTTTAATAAATAATAATAATAACGATAGATGAAGTTAACATAAAGTCTCTCAATGTGTATCCACGAGAGTTTGGATTCAAATTAGATATCTTTTATTCAACTATCTAATTTATTAATTTCAATAAATAATAATAATAATAATGATAGATGAAGTTAACATAAAGTCTCTCCATGTGTATCCACGAGAGTTTAGATTCAAATTAGATATCTTTTATTCAACTATCTAATTTATAACAATTCAATTAAATAATAATAACTATGGGTAAGTTTATTAATTTTTCATGTGAATATAAGAAAATCTAACTATTGAATTTTATCTCTTTTGAAATGATAATAATTAATTTTAAAATATTTTTGGATAAAACGATCTCATTGTGTAAGTATGAGAGATAAAAACCTAAGATTCCTAATAATAAACCAAAATCCCCTACACGATTAGTTACAAATGCTTTTTGACAAGCACTTGCCGCATTAGGTCGTGTGAACCAAAACCCTATTAATAGATACGAACACATTCCAACCAATTCCCAAAAAATATAAATTTGTATGAAATTCGAACTTGTAACTAATCCCAACATTGACGTATTGAAAAAACTCATATAAGCAAAAAATCTCAAATATCCTTGATCATGAGACATATAATTGTCACTATAAAAAAGAACCAGAATCAATGGACCAACTTTATCTTATTGTCATGATAATAATTTAAATGTAGAAAGATATAATTAGTGTTCTTTATCTTATTTATTGAAATCTTATCACTAACACATTTTCCAAAAAGCACAAAGCTTTAGGAGTCACTTTCATTAGGTCTTTAAATTTATGAGTGACCTAAACACTGATTTTTTATTTTTTATTTTTTTTAAGTGTGGACATCCTAAGAAAAATACAATTTTCATTCGGCACTTGATTTTGTTAAGTGGTGTGTATATATATATATATATATTATTGGATCTTTTATGTAAACAATAATAATGTTTTTAATAAGTTAAATCGTGCGAGTGAAGATAATACTTAGGGATAAATCTAATTTTCCCTGTAATTTGATATAATACCCAAAAGCCATTCTGAATTCAAAAAATCACAAAGAACCCACTATATTTTATAATAATAACCAAAAAAAAACCCCTACTATTTATGAAAATAGTCGAAAAAACCATTCTCATCAATTGGACGTTAAAAGTTAATATTGACCATTAATTAGGAAGGGCAAAACAATCCATTCATTATAAAATAAGTTTAAAAAAATTTCGAACAAATAGATGAGTGCCACGTCTCCACTCATGTGGACCATCAACAAATTATTTTTTTAAATAATTAATAATTAAAATAATTAAAAATTGAAATAAAAATATTAATAGTTTTTTTTTTTTAAATTATGTCTACCGTCCATCATCCTGTGTCCACCATTCATCAATATGATGGACAGTGGACATAATTCAAAAATTAATAATAATAAACTTTAAAAAATTATTTCTCGATTTTTTTTAAAAAATTATGTCCATAATTCAAAAAAAAATGAAAAATCAAAATCAAAATCTATAAACACTTTTCTCTCTTTGTCTCTCTGTCTCTCTGTCTCTCTCTCTCTTTCTTTGGTCTCTTTTTCTTTTTCTTCAGCTTCTTTTCGCTTGTCTTTTCTTCTTCTTCTCTTTCTGTTTTCTCTTCACCATCAAGATCCGCTACCCTACCACCACTCCATCTACCTCTTCTACCACCCTTGTCACCACCAATCCCACTGTCATAAGATTGATGTCATCATCAATCTATCAAATAAGTCCACCTTTATTATCAGTTAGGTTGTGAACTAGTACCTCTATCTCAGTAATGACGTTGTCCTACCTCCATCCTCTCTGGCATCGATTGGGGCTCATTCATGATCTTCAATGGTGTTCAGGTCTATAATGGTGTTCGTGCTTGGGAATGTGTTAGTGATCTCTAATGGCGTTCGGGTCTTTAATGGTGTTTGTGCAAGGAAGAGAAGGTAGGGACTAGGGTCCCATCATTGTCGATCTCCAACATTTAGAAGGGGAGGGGAAGGGTTGGAGTATAGAAGAAAAAGTAGAGGGGCAGCAGAAAAAGGATGAGGTTTGTGTTGACAACGATGAGGAATTGAAAGAAGAAGAGTTTTTTTTTTTTTTCATTTATGTGTTCAATTTTTGTATAGATGAGCTTTTGATTTGGTGAAGGTTTTTGGGTTTGATTTTTGTGTGGTTGAGTTTTTTATTTAGTGATGGTTTTTGGGTTTGATTTCTGTATGGCTGAGTTTTTGATTTGGTGATGGTTTATGAGTTTGATTTTTGTGTGGTTGAGTGTTTTTTTTTATGATGGTTTTTGGGCTTGTGTGGTTGAGTGTTTTTTTTTATGATGGTTTTTGGGCTTGTGTGGTTGAGTTTTTGATTTAATGGTGGTTTTTGAGTTTGATTTTTATATAGTTGAGTTTTTAATTTGGTGATGATTTCTGGTGATGGTTTGAAGTTAAGACTTAGGTTGAGCCCATATATTTAAAATTTGAAAATTTAGGTTCAACCCAGGTCTTCATATGTATTTTTTTTAATTTTTGTCTTTTTAATTTTGATGAAGATTAAAATAAATTGTTAATTAATAAGTCACCCCTTATGACCCTTCTGTTGTAGTAGCAAGCTACCTTCTATTAATGAATGGCCATTCCTAGCTAGGTAGCTTTCCTCCTTTCCTTTAGCAGTCAAGGTCTCTCATTAGGAGTTCCTCATTTTGTTCTCTTTCATTAGCTATTCTTTTGAAAGTGCTGACATCAGCCTCCCTTGGGAACATAACTTCACAGCCATAAGCCAAAGAGAAAGGAGTTTCTCCTGTACTGGTTTTACTGGTGGTTCTGTAGGATCACAGAACTTTCAGTAGTTCATCCGTCTATGCCATTTTCTTCGCTTCTAACTTGGTCTTTAGTGTGTGCTTTATAATTTTATTCATAGCTTCCAGAAATGATCCATAGGGGAAAAACCCTTTCTAATAGTTAAATCCTGGCACATCATCTTAAACCTTCTGCTTTCAAACTAAGATCCATTGTTTGAGACAATTTGTTGTGGGACACCAAAATTAACAACAAATGATGTTGTTTTAGACGAACTTCTTTTTCTTTTCAGTTGTGGTATGGCTTAAAGCTTTCGCCTCAACTAATTGAGTGAATATACCTGCATTTTCCGCAAGCTACAGTTAATGGTCCAATCAAATCAATACCTCAAATTGCAAAGAGCCAGGTTGGTCATGGACTGAAGTAGGGATGGAGGAATTTGTAGGACGATCGCAAATCTTTGGCACTTGTCACACTTTTTTTATCATAATTTTCATAATTTTGCTTAGCTTTAACATAATTTTCGTGAAGATTAATAAGAGTTTTGTAATGTTTGTTGAATATTTTGTGTTAAAAAATGCGAATGAATATGTCAAAGAAGAATGAACTCTCTCTATATATAAATTAAACTCATTAATAAGAACCATCCAATTTTAAATATCTAATACAATAATCCTATATTACCATATTTTTTTTGTCCAAATGCAAATTCCCTCCTAGCATAGGTAATTGTACAGAGTTCTCCATGCACCTTAGTGTGATAGTGATTCAAGTATCACTATATTGTACGAGCTTTGTATAAGTAATTTATCCACTTATTGTGTAATAATCATCTCTCATTATAAGAGTAAATATTTAAACCACATAATTAATCATTGATTTTTTTTAAAAAAATGAAAATTTGCTCACGTCATATAGTAAGATGAAATTGTAATTGTGATGTATGTATATCATATGATGGATCGATTGATTATTCTCTATCTACTCCTAGAACTTACCTATAACAGCCAAAAAAGAATAATGATATAAAACCTATTATCTTCACTATATAAGAGAGGCCACATTCACCAACCAAACCATCCATTGAAACTAAAAAGAAACAAATATCAATAATTACAAATGAAACTTGCTTGTATCTTTTCATTTTTCTTGCTTCTTTCTAGCTTAAGTATTTGTGCATCTCAACCAAATCAGTTCATCCACTCTTGATTTGCCTTTACATGGCCACCTTCCTTTTGCCAACTAGAAAATTGCACCAAGAAGCCAATAGCAGCCTTTATAATTCATGGCCTCTGGCCAACGAAGGGGGCTGGAGTCATCCTAAAGGAAACAGTGCAAAAGAACGCCAGTATTGAATGGGTACTTTAATCTCCTCTATTCTTCCCCTTTTTTTTTAATCAATAGTAGGGTTGATTGATTGCAAAAATACCAAAATATAATGCTAAAAAAAGAGAGTTTTCTAACAAGAACCAAAGTGTTCAGAAATAAAAGATCATGGTTTAAGTCTTTTATTCTAGTTCAAGAACAATAATGGTATTAAAGAACTTATTTTAATTTTTCGGTGCTAGTTTCGAACCTTGCATTAATTTTTTTTTTTGGTTTTGTAGTTACGTAATAAGAGTTTGCCTCTTGTTAATTTAGCCATATGGTGGCCAAGTTTCACTTCTTTCAACGTAAAATTTTGGAAATATGAGTGGAATAAATACGGTTCCACTCAAGATGTATTAAAACCGAAAGAGTATTTCCAAAGAGCTCTAAGAGCATATTCAATGTAAATGTAGATTATATTTTGAAAACAAAAATGAATATATCATCAATATCAATGAAATGTGCATCATACGTGGTATAAACATGAATTAATAGACACTAAAATTTAAAAAGACTCTCAAATACAATTCTATTCATTTGAATGATAAATAGTCAAATAAGAATATATTATTAAAGAAAATTATTATAAAATATTATTTGATAAAAATCTCAATAATTTATTATTAATATAACTGTTTAGGAGACTATCTAGAAATAAATATTAAGATTAACAGTTTTTATTTTATTTTTTACCATATCAGCTTGATAATGGTTTGGAAAGTTTGCATTTGAGCGGTTAATTTTAACTCTTTATCAGTTTATTCTATGTGATACTCTATTTTTTTACAATTCATACTTATATTTGAGATGCTCTAACACTGGGGATCAAATCTGGATTAATCCTAACAGTTTTAAATTCATTAGGTGTCGTACCTACTAAGAAAAAAGTTACTGGATATCTGAATTCGTTAGTGCAATAAAAAATGTAATTGGTACGAACAAAGTAATGCTTGTTTGCGTTAGGCTTCTAGTGTCAGGAGTGAGAGTATGTGTCAACCGTAATGCCACAGAGTTCATTCCATGTATTCCCAAGGAAATGAAGAAAACATGTCAAACCAATGTTCATAAATACAGTCGTATCAAGTCGTATATACATTATATACGGTCGTATTGGTTATGGGACGAACAGATACGGGTGTATCTCGCCCGTATATGATTTTTCTTGTATATTGCACATCGGTGCGGTCGTATACGGCCATACTATACGAATACGACTGTATATGACAATATATGGTCGTATTTGAAGTTAGGGGCAAAACTGTCGAGAAAAAAGGGGTATAAAAGGTTGTCTACCCTAAAATCCTCCCATTTCTTCTTAATTGACTCCCTCTCTCTTAACCCCTCTCTTCACCGGCGATTCTAGGTTGCATTTCCGATGACTTCTCTCACGGGTATAAGCTTTCCGACGACTTTCCGATGACTTTGCTCACATGGGATCAGAGGGAAATGGAAAGCAGATGAGAGGAGAAGAAGAAGAGAAAATGGTTGAGAGAGAAGTAATTGAAGAGGAGGAAAACTAATCAGAAAAGAAGAGAAATGAGTGATAAGTGATAACTTTTTTGTTTTTTGAACACTGACGAACTGATAAAGAAAGGGGTAAGACAGCTAGCATAAGGGAAATGGATGAGTGAGAGTTGAGACATCTCGGTTTTTGTGTTTTAATATATTAAATTTTTTATAACATTTTTTTAATATTATATTTTATGAATTTCTTGTATTGTCCTAGAAAAATTCAAAATTAACTTTTTACTTATTTAATATAATTAAGTAAATATTAAAATTAAAAAAAAATAAGTAAAATAAAAAATAAATATTTATTTAATACAAAATAAATATTAAAAATTTTTAAAAATGTAAACAAATATTAAAAAGTTAGTTTTTTTTTTTTAATTATTTACCGTATATACATGTTGTATAATACGTATCAAGCGTACCATACCGTACTATAACGGGATGCTCGTATCGTACCTTATCACGTATTCACGAATCTTGTGTCAAACCAAGTTCCTCTTACCTGCTTAAATATATGTTAGAGAAGCATATATGTACGAATTGACCTATCAAAGCATTTTTTTTTTTTTTGGAGTACATAAACTGAAATTGAGATGGACTCAGAGGATTACTGGGACCAATCGAGATAGGATACTAGTGGCATGACTCGGATAATGACTCTCAATTGGAAGGGATCAACCCACACGGAGGAGGTGAGAAATCCACACGGAGGAGGTGGGAAACTCACACGAAGGTGGAAGATCAACCCATACATAATGGTGAGAAACCTAATATTAGTATATTAATTATAAGTATTATTATATTATATATTATACTATATATATTTTGGATTTTAGGAATAGGTGTCGAACCCATGTCTCTTACAAAGGGAAGCATGGGGGTTGCTGGGCCAACCAACGGCGTCAGCAACCAAAGACTATTATATTATATATTATATTATAATATAATAGTATATTATATATTATTTTATTTTATTTTATTAATAAATATTATATTATATATTAAAGCTTTGAATAAAGCATGACCGAAAAATATGTACGGGCATTTGAGATTCAATTAGAGCCCAATGTATTACAAAGCTGCTTTGTATTTGTATAATTATATATCGAGATCGTGTGATAGTTTACAACACAGACTATCATTAGTTGTTGTCCATCGTTGTTGTAACTATTCAGATGTGTCATGACTGATGTAGGTGGTTGTGGGTTTTTTTTATAGGAAACTCCATAAAAAATCCATTGACTTTGAGTGAATTATTCATTTACTCTTATATAGTTTTATTTTTATCTAAAATCTCTCTTCTGTTATAAAGTTAATAGAAAAGTTAAAAAATTAATAAAAAAATAATTTAACCCTTCAAATTTTTATTTTAAAAATAAAATAATTATAAAAAGATATTTTAAAATAAAAAATTATAAACTAATAAAAAATAAAAAAATTGATAAAAAATAGAAAAAATTAAATAATATTTTAAAATTAAAAATTATATACTAATTAAAATTATCTCTATCATCCATCTAATCACCTCATCAAATTTAAAAAAAAAAAAATTAACAAAATGTTTTTTAAAAGAAATGGAGATCCAGATTGGATCTCTACTATCCATCCAATTTGGACGGACCATGGAGATCCAATCTCCACCAGCCATTACTCCAACATCACCAACCTTCAACATCTATTAACCCAGATTTTCTATCATCAATCTCCTACAATCACCTCCCACGATATTCAATCATCAACACACTCCATCAGCAAAAAAAACTCAATCAACAGCAATCAATAATCCAAAAATAATAATAAAAAAAAAAATAGACCACAACAGTCAATAACGTAAAAAAGACAATCAAACAACAAAAAAAACATCAGACAATGAACAACGACAACATTAGTGGAGAGGAACTGGGTCTCCATCAGTTCGGGCCTCCATTGTGGAGACCTAACATGGGATATGTTCTTTCATGGTGGAGACCCTATCTGGGCCTCCACGATGAATAATTGAACTAGGTCTTCAACGCTTGAGACTTAGAACCTAGGTCCCATTATTTTGCCACCGTTGAATTCACCATGCCGCCGTTGTTCATCCACCTGCAAATTCGATCAAAGATAGAGAGAAGAGGAAAGGAGAAAAGAGAGCAGAGAAAGCAAGAATGAGTGAGCACAAAGCAAGAGAGATGAGTTAAGAGGAATTTTTTTTTTATTTTTATATATATATATTATTTTTAAATAAATATATTTTTTTATAATTTTATATTTAATATTATTTATTTTGATTTTTTATTTTTTAATTAATATTTTCATTGAATTTCCCTTTTTGTCCCTGGAGTCAAACGGTAAATTATGTCAACCTAATGAATGTGACCATCAGGGGCATTATCATTTTTTCATACACTTTTAGAGGATATTTTGGGTGTTTATTCAAAAGTGATATGATATTTTAAATTAAAACGAAACTACATTGATGAAAATGGATAATCTATCAAATTCAAGATTTTTTGGGATTTTCCTTTTTTTCTTTTTTTATTGTAACATGGTACATTTTGCAAATGCATTTAAATTGTATAGAGATTTGACGAACAACATATATATATATATACATATATTTATATACATACATATACATAACTTCTACGGTCCATTCATCATAACTATTAAATTATTCATTTATTATATATGAATTAAACAAGTGATAGTTAAGATGAACTGATTGTGAAAGTTATGTATTAATATATATATATATATAAGAATTTTTATGGTCAATATCTCTTAACTTTAAAAAGTTACGACGAATCGATCAATTCATCAATTATATTTAAATTAACTATAAGATAGAATTTATTTTAAAAGAGAAAAAATAATTGATGAATTTGATCGGTTCATCCTAATATTTTAAAGTTAGAAGGTACTAATCATAAAAGTGTGTATATATATATATATATATATATATATATATATATATATATCATTTTTTGGTCCTCTTCTTTTTCAAGTTCTTGACCCAGACCTATTTTTGTGATTGAAGCCCAATGAAAGGGGTTATAGCTCAACCCAATTGTAAAACCTGTTTCACTTAAGCCCAAAAACCAAGTCGAAAACCATAGATGATAATGACATCATCATCTCTTCATAGATCAAATTAAAATAAGAGTAATGGTATACATATCTCACATTGCATTTCAACTTCGATCAGAATTCATGATGTATTAATTAATGAATTGATACTTATTAATGATTGCAAGTATTTCACTTGAAAAATGTATTACTTCCTCAATTGACATATTATGAGGAGGAATAAAACTATAATACCAAACATGGGATGTCTAACATTATTGTTAATATAATATACAAATTTAGTAGGTGGTTGGTAATAAGCAATTAATTATGTTCATGTTAATGAGATTATGAGTTTGAGACGTGGTGTCTCGTTCCTTCAATTTCAAATTTTCATTAAAAAAGAGAAATGTCCTGCTTTATACAAATGAAGGCGTGATGGATATTCTCAAGGCCTGGTTCAAATGGATCAAGTGAGAGTCGTATTACTCTGTAGGTTGCAGCTCAGAAGTATGTTGATCATCAATCTTCTAGTAATCATCAGTTTGACACTCAACAGCTGAGATCAGACTCTTCAATAACTGACAATGTAAAGCTAACGATTAGGAGACGATTAGCAAAATAATGATGTGGCAATTAATTAGAAAACTACTTAGAAAAGTCAAGATTCCTGAACACGTGTAAGCTGTGATCAAGGTCCAAGAATCCAAGTATATATTGTGTGTTCTTCATGTGAATATCGGTTGAAGAAAAGATAGAAAAGACTCTTTATTAATGGAGTCTCTAACCTTCCATTTTTCTTTGTTCAAGGTAGCAGTCAGGTTCTAATCAAACACTTAACATTTTCAACCAAACACTTCTTTTTTCTTGTTAGAATTTTTCTTTCATAGAAGAAAATAAATTAGATTGAATTTTTCAAGATAGGTCTATTCAAAATTTTGACTAATTTTTATTTATTTACTTTTTGACTGAACTGGTAGGTCGATTGGAACTGCTTTCAGTTTAGCAAAGTCAATCACTATTTCAGTGCTTACAAGTTTCCAACACTTGGGGAATTGTATGCTATGCCAAGCCAAGACAATCCAAATGCATTTGCAAAATGTATTATGCTTTAATTAAAAATTCGTGTCTAATTTTTTCTACAATTCTCGAAACACAAAAGTTCCAAAGACGAAGATACTCATCTTGTTTACAGTAGTGCTTATAATTATTCTTTTAGATCCATTACACGCCCGTTTAAAACTTTCAAAAGTGATTATTTAATTATCTGAGTAGATTTGATAGTAGTTTTAATAAGCATGTGAAGTATTATTTTTGTATAGTTATTATGAAATAATTTGTTGTGAGATTTAAGAAGTCTTTTGAATGGCCAAATCATACCCATTGACTTTATGAAAAGTCATATATATATGTGTGTATATATATATATATATATATAATCCTTCAATAAATACTTATTGAAATTTTTATTTCAGGTCTACAAATTATAATAACTCTTTTAATGGATCCTACCACAGTTATAGGGCTTGCTGAAAATAAATGATAGCAATTAGTGGTCATCTTGAAATAAAAATTTCAAAATGTCATTACCATTTATATATGAACCACCAAGTTGTTGGAACCATATAAAAATATTGAAAAATAAGTAAATGGTGTGACTTATGTTAAACTATATTCATATATTTTTTGTTTTTTCAGTAGAAGATTGATGCGTGTGACAAAGATCTTCAAAATTTGACATATCTCGTATCAATTAAGAACCCAACCTTTTTTTTTGTCTTACATTTCAAATGTGCATCTAATATTCTAATTCGACCATTGTATGTGTCATGCCATCTCTCATAAAAGGGAATAATGTGGCTAATAAATTGGCCGTCTTGGCTATATCCAAGCAAGGAGATTTGCAATGGGAGGATGTTAGTCTCCATTGTATCTTTCTTGGTTTGGTAATGAATTTTTGTTTATTTTTTTAAAAATTATACAGCTCTAAAATTATGTGAATGTAGACAATACTTATTGCATAAATGGGAATGATTCTATTGTTTTCATGCTTCTGAAAGAGATTTTGTTGCTGTTCATGCTCACGCTTAGAAATAGGAATGATTATATTGTTTTACACACATCTAGACATTTTGTTCATAAGAACAATGAATCAATACTGTTTGCGTGAGTATGAGTTCAGGAAATAAAAAAAAGCTTTCACATATAGGCTATCTTTTCGAGTAAAGATAACACTTTCTCGTAAAGTCAAGATAATAATTAATGATATTTCAATAAATAATAATAATAATGATTAAAAATCTACGAATTTGAGGGTCCAATCTTACCATTGACTTAAAACATTTTTCTGATTTAATCTCACTCTCCACCATAAAAAAATAATAATAATGATGATGCTTCAATAAATAATAATAATAATGATAGATGAAGCTAACATGAAGTCTCTCCAGTGCATATCAATGAGAGTTTGGATTCAAACTAAGTCTCTTTTGTTCAACTATCTAATTTATAATAATTCAATCAGATAATAATAACTATGGGTGAGTTTCTTAATTTTCCGTGTGAATGCGAGACAATTTAATTGTGGAATTTTATGTCTTCTTGTGAAATGATAATTATTGATTTTGAAATATTATGACAAATTCTAGTTTTTGACAACACAATCTCATTATGTAAGTATGAAAGATAAATCAATGGACCAACTTTATTTTGTTGACTTGATAATAGTTTAAAAATTTATGTAAAGATCTAAATAGTTTTAATAATAGAAAGATCTAAATAGTATTCTTTATCTTATTTGGAGAAATCTCATCACTAACACATTTTCAAGGAAGTGCAAAGGCAAAGCTTTAGGAGTCAACTTTCATTACGTCAATTAATTAATGAGTGTCCTAAACACTATATATATATATATATATATATATATATATATATATATATATATATATTGTTAAGTATGGACATCCTAAGAAAAATACAATTTTCATTCCGCACTTGATTTTGTTAAGTTACATATACATTTTTTCTTTTAGTTTTTTAATTCTTCTTTTATATAAATAGTAATAAATTTTAAATATGTTAAATCGAGCGAGTGGAGGTTTATACTTATTACTTAAATAGGAATGATTAACTGTTTTATTGTTTATGAAAAGACGTTTTGTTCATGAAAACAATGAATCAACACTATTTATGTCAATCAAATCAATTAAAACTATCTCATCCCATAACTTCCAAGATTATACAAATTTTAAAAGAAAATTAATTACAGTTGAATTTCTTAATTTTTGTATGAATACAAGAAAATCGTAACAGTCAAGTTTTAAGGATGATGATATCAAAGAAATCAGAAATCTATCAGACCTATCAATTAAAAAAAAAAAAAAGTTATGATCCAGATATATATTCTTATAAATTAGAAATAGTTGCTCGTACAGTAAGATGGTATCATTTATATATACTTGTAAAACATGTACGGTGGACCTTGAAACCCTTTCATTAAAGTGGATGATGAGGTGTCCACTAAGAAGAGGATGCGAAAGTCCACATAAATGATATCATAGTTTGTAAAACCCAGAACCGCGTTCGTCGAAGAGCGAAATATTTTTCCGATCGATCGCGTCCGATCGGAAAAATATAATTATCGAGTCCGGATATTTTTGGAATAATTATTTTCGATTAAGAAAAATAAATTTGTGTTCGTGAATTGGATTTTAAATTTTAAAATAATTCCGAGAATACGAACCCGAGATTTAATCAAAGCAAATTCCAAGACGGACGGACGGAAACCGGGCTTGGAAATATAAAAGTGAGAATGCATGAGAAATAAAATAATAAAGACATGCATGTTTGTGACAAGTTTCACACATGCAATGGAAGGATGGTACAAGTGTCCAAATGAGAGCAATTATATATTAATATATGTAATTGAAAAAGAAGAAAGCAATATATATATATATATATATATATATCAAGCTCGGCCAACACTTTCATTTCAAAACAGAAACCAAAAACAAGATGTGTTGCTCGTGAGTGAAGAGAGAGACCGAGAGTGATAACGAAAACAAGAGAAGGAAGAGAGCTCGTGGAAGGAAGCCATCAGACCGAGAGAGAGAACTTGATGGAGCAAGCTGCTGGCCGTGAAGAGTAAGAAGAGGCAGTCGCGAGCTGGTGAAGAAGATGGAGCTCCCATGGATGCATGTGCTTTCCAAGCCCCAAAATGACCAGATCTGAGAGTAATCTTCAATCCAGTAGCTGCTTGTAGCATCTGAGCGAGCTAGGATCAAGCTGGAGCAAACAGATCTTGCATGCAAGCTAGGAGGAGTTGCTGCCGAGTTGAAGCTGCTGCCATTGCCGTGCACCAGCTGCTGTGGCCGTAGTGGAGTGCTGTCTTGCTGCATTGAATTGAAGAGATGCTGTCAGCGTGAGGTACTGTCGTCATCGTGAGCTACTGCCGGCGAAGGGAAGTGCTGTCGTGAGTTGCTGCCATCGTGAGTGTGCTGTCACCGTTGCAAGCTTGCTGTTCAAGGGGTGTCGCTGCTGTGGACTGATGGATGGTGTGGTGCAGCTCGTGCATGCAAGCAAATGTGGACTGAAGAGCTGAGCTGCCGTGAGCTGAAGATAGCTGCTGTCAGCGTGAGTTCCACCTTGCTGCCGTGAGCTGTCCAAGCTGCCGTTGTCCAAGCTGTTGAGCAATTGTTAAGTCAGACCATTCAGTATTCAGACCTGAAAGGAAACAAAGCAAGCGAAGTCAGTGGTCTGGCCAAGAATCCATTTCAGATCTGAAGCGAAGCATCATCAAAGGGGTCAGTTTGCTGCCGAGAGATTCGTCGTCGTTTAGAAGCCGTTTCGAAGCGGAGAATAGCTCGTTTTTTTTAGGTAAGTGCTGCCTCATTTCCATTTTGAAAGTGTTTTGAGTAATTAACAATGTGAATATGTGAATTGAGTTGAGATAATTGATGATTCTATGTTTGGGACTAGGATTGGAAACCTCGTTAGTGCGGAGGTTCGCTCGTTGATGTTGCGATTGTGTTTTTATCATCGATCGTATTCGTTGAATGTTGTTTATGGGCTGTTATGAGATATTTAGGGGCTGTTGAAATATGTTTTTGGTTTCGCGTTTGTGGTCATGGAAAATGGATTGTATTAAAGTGTTTTAAAGTATTGGATAGTCGTTCGGATATTTAGAAATCGTTTCCGAGCGATTCGGTTGATTTTTCCGCGAATGCGAGCATTGTTAGTTTGTGATTTTCGTTGTCGAATATAAAAGGAATGTGAATATTATCTCGCTGCCCCGAGTTATTTTTAAGCCCATTAAAGTGTTGAAGTTGAAGTTGAGATAGTTTGAGTTTTAATAAAGTTAATCGGATAGTTTTTGGTTCGCGCGAAATCGTTAATTGTCGAAATTTCGGAAGTTGAAATTGGAAATGAATATGTTAAGCTTGCTGCCATATTTTCTTCTTTGTGTTTAATCATGTTTGAATATTCATTTTCCGTGTTTTAAGTAAAGTCTCGAGTTGAAATTGACAATAAGTTAAAGCGGAAACAAAGGAATCGCGCGAAACGCTTAAAACGAGATAACGCGATAATTAGTTGAAATCGCGTAAGCTTTAAGTTTGTCGTTTGGTTTCGAATAATTGGTTTAGTGAATTCATTGGAATCTGATTCTGATAATGTTACATTAGATTCGAATGGCATAGTTGTCGGTTTTGTAACCGTAGAGTTTTGAGTAGTTTAAGTCTCGATAACGAATCGGTTTGAAATAGTTTTCGCGTGCAAATATGAGTTTTCCGTTATGTTATCGTGTGAGGATGGTCGCTTGAATTATTGTGTTTATAAATCCTAGTATGGCTTAAAGTTTGGTTGCGAACGAGTTATGTTTTAACGGCATCTCGATCGAAATCAATTGTAGGTGAATCGGAAATAGAACGAGAGCCGTATCGGGAAGCGGTGATAAGTATTTTGGAAGCAAGTTGTGAGTGTGGATTTTTAAAAGTTTTCATACATTTTATTTTATAAATGTGAATCATTTAGCAAGTGAATTGTTTTGATATTCGAGTAAGCTTTTATGATATCATTACATTTCCTATGAATGCATGTATATTTTTAAATGAGTTATGCTATGAGTATATGCATATATATATATATATATATTTTTAGGTAAATGAATGAGTTGAGATCATATACATGCATCAAGATATTGTTTGTGAAAGTTATTTTGCGATATTATAGCTTATTGCCGAGATTTCAATTTTATATATGCCTATGGTTTACCCTAGCCCCTAAGATTACACCCGGCCGAAAGTATTCCATACGTGTACGGTAGTTGGGGGGAGTTACTAACTTTGGGGGGATCGAGTCTGTCAGTCACCCTCTGCACGTATAGGATAGTGTAGATCTGCCTGATGTTGGAGGGAATCGCGATCTCAGAGTTGTATCCACATCTGCGACTACACATGGTGAGAGTTCCCCTATCCTAGTGGCGTGTCTTCGCACCGTCACGAAGGACAAGATTTCCCTGGGTTGCCAGATAGGCTAGTAAGAAAATAAGAAAAGTTTTAAGAAAAGTTTGATAAATAACTTTTGCACATTTTAAATCAAGTTTATAGTTTTCAGAAATAATAAGTAAGTAATAGTTTTCCAATCTATTTTCGGGAGAAATAGTATTTTAAGCAAAAGCATAGTTTATGTAAACTTACCCACTCACTGAGTTATTCTCATCACTGTTTTTCCTGTCTTTCTTGAAAATCCTCCCTCAGGTGCAGGTACGAGTAGCACGGCAGGCGTATCTCCTTCGGCCGTACAGGCCAGTTAGACATGCGATCAGACTGCACTATTTTCTAGTCATAGCATCATGTATTGTATTTATTATCATTTTCCAGATTTTCTAGTTTTGTAAATATTACTTTGAATTAAGGATTTCATTGTAAATATCATGCATGTCGTTTTAAGATTTTACTCAAGTTGCTTCCGTATTATTGCATGATTATGAGTTTGAAAAGGGCCTGAGGCCTATTGATTATTGAAATGTTTGTGAATACAATTATACAGGTTTTGTAAAGCATTTCACAGGGTGGAATTTTAGAAAAATAGCCGTCGTGCTGCCGGATTTTCATAAAAATCCTGTTTTTATAAAGTTATTTTCAACGAAAAAAATTCCCACCTATTTTCAAAACTAAAAGGATTTCAAGTATTTTAGAACAGAAATGAGGCTTAGCTCCTCGGGAACTTTCCAGCCGGAGCAGATCTCGACTGGGGAGTCACCGTGGGGTTGCCGGGCAGGTCGCCTAGCTAGTAGTTAGAAAGGGGCCTGTCATAGTTTGTGTTATGAAAATTTTAAAATATATTTACATAAAAAAAATTTGATAACTTTCCAAATCATAACAAATAAGAGGAGGTTGACATAATTAATAGGTAGTGTCAACACGTGCTCTAAGGATATATAATAGCAATTGAAAACTTAATTAAGTAATTAATATTTATTCTTTTAATATATCACTACAAAAAATTTTATGTTTTAAAAAAGTAATTATAACCTTCTCATATATTGCTTTTTCTGTATTTTTCATCATTTACTTTTATAAAAAATCTCATGTCTAATTATCAATTGTTAGAGCATCAATAATCAATATAATGACAATTATAGAAGGACACAAGTATTGGAACAGAATATATTTATAATACAAATTGTTTATTATAACAATACAATCACAATAAATCAAAATCAAACAGTGCAATAACTGTTTTGAAAAAATCAAAGGCAAAGAAATAAAGTACCAGAAATAAGAAATAAAAAAACTTGAAGATAGAGTCATGCAATATTGCAACAGCTTTAAGATAGTAATTGCCTTCTATTTGGTGTTGATCAAACTTTGAGCAACTGTCTCTCAAGATCATTTTTTGATATTCAGATATCAAACACTACATATTTCTGAATTCAATCAAAATTTTGGTGTATTTCTTGCTTTTATATTAAATGCAAAAAGTAGAAAATAAAAAATTAAAATCTATATAACAGAATGAAGTTGTTTTGTTATATAAGATATCATCATCACATACATATATACATACATATATACATATACGTATATATATACATATACATTGACCGAAAGTTTTCATCTTCTATTTGGTAAAAACAACACGGCCTCTCCACCTTCAATCCATGTTTTAGTTTTTTTTTTTTCAATGTGAAAAGGAATTTGAATTTAAAACTTCAATTTTATCAAAAGATGTAATTATGAATCAAACTATGTAACGTGATCACTACCTCCACATTGTCAAGTGGAAACACACAACACGGGTCTCCACATTGTCAAGTGGAAACACACAACACGGGTTCATACTCAAGTTCTCTCTATGTACATGATCATAAATTTATATTATAATAATTTACAAGCAAGTTTTCTCTATATCTAATCATAAATCTATCTATCAATCTCATCATATACTACTATCTTCAAGAGTTCATGCATTACAAGAAATTCTGCCTACAACAACGTTTGAAAGACAATGTGCATCAAGTTGACAATGTCGTAGGTTACTTACGACAACATGCAAAGGCTGCACGTTTTGGAAGCAGTCTACGACGATGTTTAGTCGCATGTTGCCAAAAATAAATGATATATAGCAACATGCAAAACCGTGCATGTGCCAAAAATCTACCTTTTAGCAACGTTCAAAGCTGTACATTGCCAAAAACTTAACTTTTGGCAACGTGCACGACTGAAAGTTGCTTAAAACTAATATTTGGCAATGTGCATAGTCGCAGGTTGCCAAAAACCAATATTGCAGTATGGGTTGCTAAAAACTAATATTTTGACAACGTGCACTGCCGCACGTTACCAAAAGTCCATATTTTGGCAACTTGCAATGTTGAAAGTTGCCAAAAAACCAACTTTTGGCAACATGTACAATTGCATGTTGTCGAAAACCTATATTATGGCAACGTGCAAAACTGTACGTTGCCAAAAACCCACTTTTTGACAATGTGTAGGATTGTGCGTTGCTAAAAATCTCTATTTTAAATTGATATAAATGAATTTAATTTTTAATTTTATTTTATTTAATATCATAATGACTAATCACATCTCATCTCAAACATAAAAAGATAATTATTCTTTGATTTAAATACAAATTATTTACCTAAGGTGTAACATAATTAAATTGATAGAAATAAATTCAATTTTGAAATTAATTTTATTTAATATCATAATTAAAATATAGTGATTATATATTAGTAAGTTATCCGAAATAACAAGTATAATGGTATTTTTACTTTACTTAGAAGAATCGAAATGAGAATCGAATTCGGAATAGGAATAATTTGAAATCGAAATTATATGTATGTATTGGAATCAGAATAAGTTGTTTATTTCAACTATAGGAATCAGAATCGAAATCAGTAGTATTCCCATTGAGCTGTTTACTTTGTTTTTGAATCAAAAAGAAATAATTACAAGTTACAAAAATGTCGTTGATTAAAATAATGAATTAATTACAATATATATAATAATATTTAAGATGGAGTGTCATATTTTTGTCATTTAACTTGTCATAATAGGCTAAAAAATGATTTTTTTTTTTAATTATATTATTGTAAGCATAAGCTAAAATTATGAGTTAATTACAATATGTATGTTGTCGGTTGGGTTAATCGGGTTAGATCAGGGCAAGCTTTCTTTATTGACCACTTGAAAAATGAATAAAAATAATTTAATCAATCCCATTAGTTTCCAAATTCAATTGATTCTTAAATCATGTTATATATTCTACATGCCAATACCCTTTTTTTTTTGTATCTTATAATTGTGTCTTTGATTCTTTATCTCATTGTTTACATAATTAGAAATTCTTTTATTAATAATTTATCTAAATAAAATATTTGTAAATATGTTACTTAGAGATTATTTTGAGATAATTCAAATCAATTATTTTGGATCAAGGAGAATATAATTTAATTCATATTTTGTGAAACACAAGGTAAAGTATCCACATTAAAGTATAATTATGACCAAAATATAAATATATATATATATAAAGATATTAAAATAAATTCTAAAGAGTAATCATTCAATTTTTTTCCTTATATTTTGTTATTTAAATTGATTTTCGAAAAATGTTGTAGACATCTAACCCATTCTGTTTTTATAATAAATCAAGGTGTCTCCCATTGTCAAAGTTTAAATTACCCACTAATTATGGCAAATGGGATTGGTGAAGTGATATAGTCATTCTTACCCATGCACCAAGTCATGGGTTCAATCTATATCATTCCATTAATTATGGGTAATTTTTAACCCTATTTTTTATTATTTCTCATTTAAAATAAATTTTAAAAATTTCAAAATAAATTAAATAAAAAAATTTTAATCAGATGGATAATGAAGATCAATTTAAAAAATTAAATAAAATTATAAAAATTAAATATAAAGTGAATAATTAAATAAAAAAAATTATTTATTAGATATGGACAAGGGTGATTATTATAAAAAAATTGTTTTGAAAAAATGTTAAAAATTAACCCAAAAAAAAAAAAACATCTTCCCCAATCTACTCCTCCAGCTGCTTCACCTACTCTGGGTGATGGTTTGATGATTGATGATGTTGCCTAGTTTCCAGCTTTTTGGGTTTTAGTCACTTGAAATTTTTGGGTTTCCAATTAAAAACTGAGATTTTTGACTTTTTTTTTTTCAATTTTTTTGTTGATTTTTTTTTTCTGGGTTATTATTGTTAATGAAGACGATTTGAGGTGTGCAAAGTTTTGGTTGAAAATTTTTTATTTAATTTTTAAAATTTTTTGAATTAATCTCCAAGATGGACGATAAAGATCTTATGAAAATTTTATTTATTTATTGTTATTTAATTTTTTTAATTATTTTAATTTTATTTTGTTTTCTTTATTTGTGTCACTATTGTCTATGGTTCATAACCTTATATCCAAAAAAATTAGATATTCATTCAAGAAATAAAGAATATATTAATATTGTTTTTTTAAACCTATAAATGAAAAATTATTGATCTTTCAAATGAAAAAAGAAAAATTATAAAAATATTATTGGAAGCTGTTTTTTTTTTTTTTTTTTTTAATATTGAATCTTATTATTGGAAGCTCTTGGAAGATGCAGTGCTAAGATTGTTTTGCTTGGTGGGAGTGTGACTTTTTAAATCATTTCCAAAGCTTGAAAGGCGGGTCCAAACAGTTAAAAAATTATATATATATATATATAAATATATATATATATATATCTAAGTGATTAGCCCACAACCACTCATTTCTCTCTCACAACCATTCTTTTTCTCCAAAGACTGCATTTGGATGTACTCTTCGCCCTGCTGTGCCTATCGTTATTGTGCTTCTTAAATGAGTTTTATTTGTGGTACTTCTCAAAATAAGTAAGAACTATGATTTCCATCTAGGCTTGATATCTTTAGTTTACCTCTCAAATGGGTTTTATTTGTAAGCTTTTGAGCTTTTGGTTTGTCAAATGGAATTTTTGAGGATGTGAAATGACTTAATTTATGTTGCATATCATCGTCAACTCTCTGTCTCTCTGTAGGAGTGGTCCCTAAAAATTTTTGGCTAAATGTTATTGTTATGTTGTTTTATTTACCTATAAGAATATCTTTAGGGATATTTGATTTGTGTTGTTTTATTTGGATACAATCGTACAAGTAAAAGGTTATATTGTTTAGTACAAGAAAAGCAAATGGGTTTATTCGGATACAATTATAAAAGTAAAAAGAATATCTTTAGGTCTGTTAAATGGGTTTTATTTATATTATTTTCACTGTGTTATTGCTATTTGATATTGTTTAGTACAAGAAAAGCAAAAAGTTATTATAACAAAACATAGTAGGCTTGATGATATTGAAAACCAAAACTAAAACTAAAAAAAGAAAAAAAAAATTGAATAGAGCTTTTGAGTATTGATATTGAATATTAAGGTGGATCGTTGCAGTTGCATTGTATTCATTTAATTATTATCAACTTTTTGCTTAATCTAATTTAATTTTTTGCCATTTAAGGAGATGATTAAATTCTCGGTATTTACTTTAGTTAAAGTTTCATGCATCTATCGGTTATCGAGTAATTACACAATGTTTTAGTTACCTAAAACAAATAAAAATTATTATAAATGATTACTCTTGCAAGTATATTTATAGATAGGGATAGAGAAGCTATTCAAATGCCAAATAGTTTCCTTTATATATATATATATATCTATATATATAATATTATATATACTATTTTTTTTTGTTTTTAAGATATGTTTTAATTTCTTTCAATCTTTAACCAAAACATAGAATCGGATACAAAAATAGATAAATAAAAATAGAAAGAAAATTGGAGGAGTTGGAAAAAAGTAGAGGAGCATTGTATTTTGTGAGAGATACAAAGATAGAAGAAGAGCAGGGGCATTGGGATGAGAGTGGACATGTAAAAAACATGTGGAAGGAAGAAGAGTTTATATGAACATAAATATAAACGAGTGAGAGATAGAGACCATGCAAAGAACGTGGTCACATGCAAAGAAGAAAATGAAAAATGATTCATGGGTCCTACATATATTGGTCAATAATTTTTTCTTTTTTTTTGTTTTGTTTGGCTTTGAGCCAATGTTTGATTCAAAGTCTGATACTAGTAGGTCATATCAAGGTTTTTAAACTGAGTCCTACTCGGTGAGTCATCACATTTCTTTTACTATTCTTTCTCTTTCCATGTCACTTTTTATTCTAATATATATATATATATATTTAGATAGATAGTAAATTATATTAATGGACTGTACCATTTAAGCAAAAGAATTCACTAGGATTCATAATTTGTCAAGGCATGTGATCTGTCTGGCTATAAGAAAAAAGTAGACAGCTTTGAGTTTAGATAGATAATTTTAATGTGTTATTATTAAATATTTAGTGTTCTAATGGAGAATTACCAAATATAATTATATTTGCACACCATTGAAAGCAAGTGATAGAATATGGTCCTCTTGTATTAATGGACACATCTAATTATATATTATCGAGGAGATTGTAGAGTTACTAATCTTATTTATGTTTTGATTGTGTGTAGCTCACTATGGATAAAAGATTGGTGCACCTATAAAGGTTTATATTAATACTTTAAAAACTGTTTTTTTTTTTTTTTTAAAAAAAAAAAATTAATTAGTATTTCTATTTAGAATAGGATGATAAGTTTTAAATTTCCTCTTTACAGACTCTCAATTGAGTATTAAGAATGGGCCTGAGACATTGTTGACTATGCTCATGCTAGTGTTGGGAACTTGGATCTAATAGTTTGTTTATGCATGCATTGCAAAAACTTGCAACGTCATTACTACAATATTATATATGAACACTTAGTAATTAATGGAATGAATACTTCTTATCATACTTGGGTCTTTCATGGAGAATGTGCTCTTAGTACATCTATAGGATGTGGAGGCATAAATATAATGTATAGAGATCACATAATGTTTCAAAATGAACAATTCATAGGGGATATGAATGAAAAGCTTCCTCATGAAGAACTCCTAAATATAGTTAGTGTTACTAAGACTCCTTTATATTCTGGTTGCATAAAGCACACCAAGATGTCTGTAACAGTGGCTTTATTCAAGCATAAAGTCACACATGGATTATCTGATAATGGTTTGACGACTTGCTTCAGATAATTCGTGACAAGCTTCCACAAAAAAAATACACTTCCTGATTCTTTTTATTCCTTAAAGAAATTCTTGAAAACATTTGATCTTGAGTATGAAAAGATTCATGCTTGCATTAATGATTGTTGTATTTTTCAAAAAGAATACGGGAATGACTAAGAATGCTTTAAGTGTCATGCATATAGATGGAATGTTAATGATCAGACTAAGAAGATTCAACATGACATTCATGTTAAAGTCTTGCGTTATTTCCCGATAAAACCAAGACTCAGTAGGATGTATCAAACAACTAAGATGGCCAAAGATTTAAGGTGACACAATTCTCATAATAGTGAAGATGGGAAAATGAGACATCCAGTTGATTTTGTAGCATAGAAAACAATCAATCATAAATGGTATTCTTTTGCTTCAGATCCCCAAAATATTAGATTTGATATGTCTACCGATGAATTTAATCATTTTTAAGATCTTAGCTCCAAGTATAGTTGTTGGTTGGTCATTTTAGGTACATATAACTTTCCTCCATTATCATGCATGTCTAAGCAGAATTTAATGTTGACATTACTTATTCCAGGGCCAAAACAACTAGGTAATGATATTGATATTTATTTGGCTCCACTTATAGAGGACTTAAAGGAAATGTGGACTATTGGAATTGATGTATGTGATGCATATAGTGAGTCAACATTTAAATTAAAAGCAATTTTGATGTGGACAATTAATGATTTTCCAGCATATAGAAACTTGTCTAGCTGGCCTATAAAAGGAAGATGTGCTTGTCCAATTTGTGGTGAAATGCTTGTTCGAAATGGTTAAAACACAGTAAAATTTTTTCATACATGGGTTATAGTCGGTTTCCTGCTATGAGTTATCAATTTCGATTAAAACGAGCATGGTTCAGTGGAGAACATGAACAAGGTTGCAAGCCGAGGATATCAAGCAGAGAAGAGATTTATAAAGAAGTTAATGAAGTTGTTAATAATTGGGAAAAAAGTAAGGGTACACAAAAAAGAAAGCGAACTCAAAATGCAAAATTATGGAAGAAAAAGTCTATATTCTTTCAATTATCATATTGAAAGGTATATACCATATTTTATTTTACACTTTTTTCTTCATGGTTAAACAACAAGTTTTTTTTATTATTAATTTTGATAATAAAATTGTGTAGAATATGCTTGTTCGGCATAATTTAGATGTGATGCATGTTGAAATAAACATTTGTGATAGCATTGTCGGTATGCTTTTAGATATTAAAGGAAAATCAAATGATTGACTTAATTCTCATCTAGACTTAGAGAGCATGCAAATTAGAAAGGAACATACTATTTATTATGCTCTTAATGGTTATAATGATTAATGAGAATGTTTTTCAAGCAATAGGGCTTTTGCAGAATTGTTTGACTTAGTGACTTTGGTGTGTTTATGAACGACACTTAATGCTCAAATTGGAATGACTCATTGTTTTTCATGTTTAGGAAAGGACATTTCATTCGTGAAACAATAAATCAATACTATTTATGTCTATCAAATCAAGTCATAATGATTAATGAGAATGGTTTTTGAAGCAATAGGGCTTTTGCAGAATTGTTTGACCTAATGAATTTGGTGTTTTTATGAGCAGTATTTAATGCTTTGTTTTTCATGTTTATGAAAGGACATTTCGTTCATGAAACAATGAATCGATACTATTTACATCTATCGAATCAAATTAGAGAGGGAAAATACTATTTATGCATTAACAATAGATGTATTTAATGTCGCTTTAGATATAAGATAAGATCCTCAAATGCATATGACTCAAGTCAAATTTTCATCTCATAACTTTCAAATGTACAACAATTTTAGAAAATGACCAACTAAAAGTCAGATTTTCTTAATTTTTATCCAAGTATACTGGAAAATTTTGTAGTCAAATTTTTACTTCTTTTTAGAGCATCTTCAAAGTAACTCTTTAAATATAATATTGACTAAATTTTAATGAAAATAATTAGAAAACTGTTTTAACTAATAATTTGTAAGTAAATTGCTCCAAATATTTTCTCTATTTTTACTAAACAAGTATGAAATTCATATCATAGTTCTTTTTGAAAATAAAATTATTTGTTTTACCTCAAATTAAATATTAAAATAATAAAAGAAAAAATTTGACTAGGACTTTTGTGTTTTCTATATTTGGTTTGAGTGATTCTGCTTTTTTAAAATAGCTAAGATTAGGGTGATTCGATTTTTTTCAAAATAGGTAAGATTAGAGTGATTCAACATTTTCAAGATAGTTAACAATACGAAAAGTAGTTAGAATCAATGAAATATCACATCATTAGTCATTTTGGCTAAGAACAATGTATAATTAGTGTTGTTGTAGATGCTCTTACAAAATAATAATGATTTTAAATGTTACCGTGATGATCTAATTATATTCCTCAGTCATTTTTATTTTTAAGAAAACACAAAACCTCGTCGGGATTCTATTTTGTTAAGACAATTTTAAGTATGCCTAAACGCTATTCTTTTCACACTAGCTTACAGTTATCCTCATGATTCTAGTAAGTTACATGTAAAAAGTATTTTGAATAAGTTTTAAATCAGATTTTCTTGAAAACACGGCTGATGAGGATTCAATTTGGTAAAGTCAATTTTATCTGTGCCTAAACACTAATCTTTTCATAATCATTAAATTGGTTGTAATTAGATGAGGATCCGCATAATTATGTGAAGTTACATACTTTTTGTGTTTTAATAATTCTTAATCGTATAGGAAAACTTTGATAAAATAATATTCTAAGGGATGAAAAATATATATATATTATTTAAGAGAACTTATTAATTTAATGACAAATGAATAATCTATTAAGGTATTAATAAATAGATAATTTATTAATTTTTTTAAAAAGGTATAGTTTTACTACTTATACATTAACTATTATTTTCCCATGATAGATATATTAATTGAAAATAATAATAATAGTAATGTATGTGGTCAAAAGTTAAAAGTTAAAAGTTAACATGTGCGTATGGAATCCCAAAAATTAATATTTATATACACAAAAATTCAATAAGTACATGTCTAGAATATCAAAGATTAATATGCAGCATAAAAGTTACATACGTACAAGTACAAAATTCCAAAAATTAATGTACACCCATAAAAATTAATATGTACATATGTACATAGAAAAGTTAATAAGTACATCCATAAAAGTTAAAAAATACATATATACATACAATGAATGTAACTTCAAAATTTAATTCACTAGAAAAATGAAGTGAGATATTTTCATATACATAGAGCATATATAGTCTCTATAAAGACACCAAAAAAAAATGAATAAGTTTAAACAAGATTGGTGTTCTTTAAACTAACTAAACTTTAAATAAGATACTATTTTTCAAAGCTAGGCTACCTTACTAGTTTGGTAAAATTATTTATCAATAATAACATTTAAATTGGTTGTAAAAATAATTATCAATAATAATTTTTAATAATTCAAAAATTATTATTGATGGATAACTTTACCCAATCAATAAGATAATCAAACCCAATTATATATATAACATATAACTACTCCCACAGTATAAAAAAAAAAAAAACTATCATAAATACCTGCAAATATGCATAGCGTGATTTGAACTTCCATCATTGAATAAGAGAGAAGGTGCATAACTACATAAGCTATAGTAATATTATTTTAACAAATTTTGGTAAAAGTTTCATTTTAAAAATTCTTGAATTTATTTACATAAAAAAACGGTTTGATAATTTTGCAAACCAGAATACATAAGAGGTGGTTAATATCATTAATAATAATGGGTAAGTGTACATATTAAGTAACAACCCAAAACTCAATGGAGAAATGCTAATTTATTTATTTTTTATGTAACACTGATTTTTTTTTTCTTTTAATGCATCAATATATATTATTCTTATATTTCATGATAAGAAATAGATATTTTTATTTGATTTTAATATTTATTTATACCCTAAAACACCTACTAACATTTCAAACCATTTATATTTCAATTAAAAT
Source organism: Dimocarpus longan (assembly GCA_022984855.1). Classification (NCBI taxonomy): domain Eukaryota; kingdom Viridiplantae; phylum Streptophyta; class Magnoliopsida; order Sapindales; family Sapindaceae; genus Dimocarpus; species Dimocarpus longan. The sequence continues at coordinate 3,083,682 of CM041021.1, forward strand.
AAACAAAACAAAAAGACTTCATTATCGTGTCTTGTCATCAATCTCTATCAATCTATATATAAAGGCACGTGGTCTTGTCATCGTGTAATATTATCTATTATTTCTTTTGCTTTTTGTTGAAGTTGGGGCGTTGGATAAATTATTTATTGAGAAATTTCATTTTTTTATTTCGCCTCCACCTCCACGGGACGCAACACACTCGGTCTCACAATCAATCCTTCTTTAAGAAATTTTTATATGTATTATAATATTTTGTCACGCAACACTTCTCTCGCTGTATATAATGACTAATCTAAGTGCATATTTCACTATCACAACCAATGTTTGTGTACTATCTTCAACAAGTCATGGAAGCAACCGATTTCTTCTCTTCCAAACTTCTTCTTCACCATGCCAATACCCCCTTTGAGACATCCCTTTATCACATTTGCTACTTGCAGTTGGAGAGGATCAAAATCGAAAATTTTATAAAGTAAATAGTTATGGCCAAGTTTCTATTTTCTATGTGAATACTAGAGAAGTTGATAGTCAAATTTTACCCCCTCTTATAATTACAAAATAATAGTGATTTTAGATATTATCATAAAATTCTAATTAGTGCTCATTATCATATTTTGTTGAAATTAACTCTTCACCGTTGCATTTCTAACAAACACAAAACTTTTTGAGATTTAATTTTCGTTATGGCAACTTAACTTAACGTATGTGACATATCTAGACATTGAGTTTTTTATATTTGCTATCAATCCGTAATTTTATAGAATTACATCATTTCCATCTTTTAATAATTTTTTAATTAAAAAATAATTTGAAAAAATCTCAATACGATTGTGTTTTTTTTCCAACTAAAGTGAAAATAAGATTTGAAACTTTTAGTTTCAAATTGTTTTTACCTAAACATTTTTTATATATATTTCTAAACCAAAACAAGTAAGGGGTCGTTGATATAAATAATTTATAATTAAAAAAAAAAAAGAATTCAATTTCATGTCTTGTCATCTATCTCTATCAATCTATAGAAGAACACGTGGTCTTATCATGTAATAAGTAACATTTTCTGTCAATTCGTTGGTTTTGCGTCGACGTTGGGGCCTGGCCTTGGAAGATAATAGTGATTGAGAAATTCCACTGGTCATTTGGTTTAAACAGCACGGTGGGCCCTCTTCCACGTTTTCAAGCGGATACAAACTACACGGTTTCACAATAAATCCTTCTAAAAGTTTTTGTATTGTAACAGTCGGTCACGCAACTTCTCTATATATACATAATCATTAATCCAACTATCTAATATTCTTATATACTTCCGCCTATCACGTTTCAAAGTTACATCTTTATTAGTCCTCGTTACTCCCGGGCCAAATAACGATAATAATAATTAAAAAAAAAAAAAAAATCTCAATATATACTTCACTACACCACAACTAGTATTTGTGCTCTATCTTCTAGGATTTATGGAAGCAACCACCTTCTTCTCTTCCAACCTTAATCTTCGGCATCCTAATTCCCCTTTGACACGTTCAAAAAATCCCGGAAAACCCTTGATCAAATTGGCGGCTTATTCAAGGAGAGATGGTGGAGACTACCACGGGAGGATGGTGGATGAGAACATGATCGTGCTGAGAATGCGAATTCGGGAGACGAAAATGTTGGAGACGAGGGATGAACCGCCTTCGAATTGGATGGAGTGGGAGAAGAAATATTATGCTCATAATGGTTACAATGAGGATGTTTTTGAAGCAATACGGTTTTTGCAGTGTTGTTTGATGGATATGAGGCCTGGTTTGGCTTTTGGATTGATTGCACTTGTTACATTGAGTTTGGTCATGTCGACTGGGTTGGTCTTGTTTCATGCTATTGAGGTAACTCAGATTGTTGTGTCACTTTTGTTTCATAGGAACTGAAAAATTATACTACAAATTGTAGTTGATTAGTAACATAAAAATCAATTTTCTCTGTAATTGATTATTCAACATTTTTTTCTTGTTCTTTTGACCTTTAATCTATTTTAGTTTTATTCGTATATAAATTATTAATGTTTGAGAAATTAAAAACACAATATTTTTGAGGCTTTGGGCTTGTCATTTTATACGTAATCATCTATGTCCTTAATCTAACATCATGGATTTTTTATTCTTTTTTTTAAAGTGCTTGCATACACATACGCATGCGAATAATATCATTTTGCCTCAATAATAGCTCTTTCTCTCTTTTGAACGTGCTTCAATTCCATAAAAAGAAAGTGTCACATTAGCAACTTCGGGCAGAATAATAATTTTCATTTTTGTCAAAACTGAATCGATATTAGTACTACAGATTTGTGCTCCATGTTAAAAGTACTAGTGATTCGTACTCCGTATTAAACATACCGGTGCATCAATGAGTCTTGAAGAGAGAATTTACCCACATACACAAGGGATTTATTCTTCTAAGTAATTAGGTTATGATAAGAGAAAGACTTTAACGCACTTTCGTAACTTTATAGAAATTAAAAAGGTCTATAAATTGAAAAGGTACTATATATATAATATTTAAAATTTAAACTTTTCGTGATATATGTACACAAAGTTTTGAATTATGTAGTATTACTTTTTTTTTTTTTTCCTAAAACGTGTTTCTAAACAATAAAATATTTTATTTTCAAACTTTTAATGATATATATAGACAAAATTTTGAATTATATAGCATTACTTTTTCTTTAAAACATGTTTTTATGTATAATTAATTATGAACACGTTCTATGTACTCTAAAACTTTATTTATTAAATGTACAATTTTGTAAAGTGAAAAAGAAATTTGTATATGCTGACTATTAATTTGCCACAGACAAGTCATTAACTGAAACACTTTTTTTTTTTATTCTTTACATGATAAAACATTAGGCACTTTTGTTTTCTTTTTTTTTTTTTCCCCTCTAAACTCCAATTAATAAGTAAAAACCAGCAAACATTTTAAGTTGAATTTGACTTATTTGGACAAATATTTGAGAAGAAAACTAATGGGTTATTTGTTTTTTTTTATTTGAAGATTGAACAGTGCTGTTGAAGACTAAAGACTGAATAGAGATTGAAATCTGAAATTTAAATAACATGTTTTTTTTTTCCTTATCTCTGAATATATTGTAAACTTGTTTATTTTCTAAGTTTAAAATTATTTGAAATTAGTAAGTTGACATTTATACTCTTTCTACTATTTGTTATTATGTAATTTTAATTAATTTAATATAAATATTTAAAAATAAATAATTTAATAAATTTTAAAACATTTTTATGTATATATTAATAATGTTTTATTAATAATTAAAATATGATTAAAAAAATAGTAGTATTATTCATATTTATGTTTAAATATATTAATGTATTAAAGAAAATAACTAAAAAAATAAATGTTTAAATTATAAATTAAAATATATTAGTTCAATTCTAAGACAATTTGGGATGAGATGTATTTAGGTTTTATTTGTTAAATATATTTTTTATAAGTATCGAGGAAAAAAAATGAAAATTTGAGTAATATAAAGTTATGATTTGGAGGTGATAGATTTGGAATAAAAACTTTTAAATGTCATTAAGTGATTTACAATTAAGTGAAAAGTCAAAAATTCTTACTTAATTTTTTCAGTTGTTTTTTGGTAGTTTTAAGTGGTTTGATCACTTAAAAAAACAAATAAAAATATCTTAATAAGTGTAATTTAGTACCATGAAGTGTTAAGTAGAAAAAACAAACGGCCCCTAAGGGTTAAAATGATATTATTGTAACTTTTAAAATAATCAAGAAGCCACGTTACAATACTATAATCAGAATAATTTTCATGTTCTCTTCTATTGTAGAGATACTTGATATGTTAGTAGATGATTGATCGAATCAGGAGCAAAAATATGAATCAAAGTTTTTATTGGATGCAATAGAAACATTTGATTTTATTTTTAATCTTCATTTGATGAGAACAATATTGAGAGTTATACATGAGTTGTCACTTACATTACAGAAAAAATATCAAGATATTGTCAATGCCATGACCTTAGTAAAAGCATGTAAAGAATGACTTCAGACAATGAAAGAAAATGGATGAGATTCTTTCTTGAAGCAGGTTTTCACTTTTTGTGAAAAACATAAAATCCAAGTTGTTAACATGGATGATTTGTTTATGTCTCGAGGGTAATCAAGGCGTAAAGCTCAGAAGATAAACAATATACATCATTATCGAGTAAACTTATTTTATGCTATGTTAGATTTACAACTTCAAAAACTAAATAATCGGTTTCCGGAGATAAATACTGAGTTGCTTCTGTGTTGCATGTCTTAGTCCAAGAGATCAATTTCATGCATTTGACAAACAAAAACTTATTCAACTTGCTCTATTTTATCCAAAAGACTTCTCCTCTATTGAACTTTTGGCACTTGAAGATCAACTTGAGAATTATATTGCAGTCATACGCTCTAATATTGAATTTTCAGAATTAAATGGCCTTACAGATTTGACACAAAAGATGGTTGAGAAAAAACAAGATAAGGTTTTTCCATTAATTTATTTACTCTTGACATTGACATTTTACTACCTGTTGCAACTGCTACCGTTGAAAGAACATTTTCTACTATGAATATTGTGAAAACTAAATTACGTAATCAAATGGAAGATCAATGGTTAAATAATAGCTTGCTTGCGTATATGGAGAAAGATATTTTTGACAAAATTGATAAAGAAATTATCATGAAATGATTTCAAGATATGAAGCCTCGTCGAGGAAGATTATAATTTTATATAATTTATTTTTTTATTTTTTATTTATTTTAATGATTTCATTATGATTTTTAAGTATATGACTATTTGTTTTGTCTAAATATAATGTATGTTTTATTTTATTTAAACTATATAGCGTTATTGAACATTATTTACATAAAAACATTACACATTTAGTATATTATTAATTTTTGATTTTTTATTATTTTATTTATGTGGCCCCCTTGAACAAATTTTCTGAGTCCGCCACTGTCTTCAGATCATGCGCTCTCGACTAACTTTTATGTTTTGGGCTGATTTTTGTGTGTGTTTTTGTGTATATGCAGTGGCTGAGACATATGTGTTTTTTGGCTGATTTTTTTGTATATATATATGGTGGGTTTTCATCAACATAAACCTAGAAAACATATATGTGTATGTATGTAGTGGGTTTTCCATGGAAGAATACATACATGAGTTTATGTATTCTGGGTTTTGGGTGCTGATTTTTGGATTTGTGTTTGGGTTAGAAACTTGTATTTCATCTTCTCTTTTAAGCTTTCTTCTTGTTTTTTTTTTTTTTTTTCTTTGGAATTTTTTTTTCTTTTCATTGTTTTTGAGTTCATGTATATTAATTTGAGATTAATTTGGGTAACATGATGAAGATGAAGATTATGGATTTTTATTTTTAATAAGAAAAAGAAGATTATGGGTTTTTGTTGGTGAGTTCATGTAGGGTAATTTTTAATTTATTATATTTATTTTTATGGTTTTTATTAATAATAATAATTATATTTTAATTATTTAAAATTTTAATTAATTAATTTATTTTTATACAAATTTAATTTGTCCTTTCACATCATTTTATAACTTGGAGATATTTTTTATTTATTTCATATCAGTCCAACAACAATAGTATTTTGATTTTTTAGTGTTTTTATTATAAAATCACTAAAAATTTGGATGAAAACCACTTTTATCGGTAGTAAAAAGTTTTTTAACTAATATTTTGAAAAGGGAGGCTACGTTGAGATTATTTTTCATTTTCGGGGTCTTTGGATATTTCTCTAAATTCTATAGGTAAAATTATTAAAATCAGTTTATATATGTTTTATAAAATTTCTTTTCATTGCTATAAATTTATAAAATACAAAAAAATAGATATAAAATAAAATGTTTTAATTTATATTTAGTATAACTATAATTCGATACATTTAATTAAATTTGGAATATAAATGTTGTTTTATTAAAATTATTAGGTATGATTTATAGGTAGTTTGTTTTTTTCCACTTAAAATTTAATAATACTGAATTGCGTTTATTAAGTTATTTTAATTTGTTCTTTTAAGTGGTCAAACCACTTAAAACTATTCAAAAATAATTGAAAAAATTAATAAGTAAGAATTTTTTAACTTTTCACTTAAATACAAATTATTTACTAATATTTAAAAGTTTTTATTTCAAATTGATCCTCCCTAATAAAATAACATAATTTTAAATTTATTTTAATTTTATATTACTCAATTTTTTTTTTTCTTTTTTTCTCCTTGATATTTACAAACAATATATTTGAAAAACATATCTAAATACATCTCATCTCACATTGACTTAGAATTAAAGCAGTATATTTTAATTTATAATTTAAACATTCATTTTTTAGTTGTTTTATTAAGTATATTAATATGTGTAAATATATAAATATGGTTAATACTATTATATTTTTTAATCATATTTTAATTATGAATAAAATATTATTAATATGTACATAAAAAATATTTTGGAATTCATTAAATTATTTATTTTCAAATGTTTCTATTGAATTAATTAAAATTACATAACAATAAATACTTTAAAGGTTATAAATCTCAAATTACTAGTTTTATGATAATTTTAACTTTAAAAAACAAACAAATTTACAATATATTTAGAGATAAGAAAAAAAAAAAATATTGTTTGAATTTTAGGTTTTATTCATTATTCAGCTTTTAGGCTTCAACAATACTGTTCAATCTTCAGACAAAAAAACAAACGATCCCTTATTCACTTAAGAAAAACTCAACATTTTAGAGGTTTTGGGCTTGTTATTTTATACATAATCATCTACTTCGTTAATTTAAGATCATGGATTGTTTTTAAAGTGCTAACATATATATACACATGCCAATAATATCGTTTTGCCTTTTTGATTTAATTTGTAAGTTAATCAATAATAGCTCTTTCTCTCTATTATATATAATAATTAATATTTTTTTTGTCAAAACTTGATTGATATACACTAGTACTACTTATTTGTATCTGTGTTAAACGTATTAACACTGATGTATCAATGAGCCTCGAAGAGAGAACTACCATACACACACGAGGGATTTATTATTCTACGTAATTAGGTTTTGATAAGAGAAAACCATTCTATTGTTCACTAAATACATTAAATAGATAGATGTGATCATATTTAATTATAATAAAAATCTAATTTTCTTCCCAACTTATGAAGTATTTATTTAATTTAACTTGATTATATGTGGTAACTAACCTATGTACTAATTAATATGTATGCATATATGATTAATTGAATTAAATTGAGTCTTCATAAGTTAAAGTACAAGTTGAGAAACCTAACATAACTTAATATACATTGTTAATATTTGTATTATTTTTTAAAAATTTAATATACATTGTTAAATGCTTTTTCGATGATTACTTGTCAATATACTTTCTCATTTTAAGATTTGTTTTTCCAAAACATCTTTTTAATACGATTCCGTAACTTTATAGATATTAATAAGTTTGTAAATTGAAAAAGTCCGTTACATATTTATAAAATATTAGATTTTCAAACTTTTTGTGATATACATAGACAAAGTTTTGAGTTATGTAACGTTACTTTTTCTTTAAAACATGATTTTATAACCGAATTAATTGTGAACACATGCTATGTAAAACCTCAAATTTTATCCAGGGATGAAATTGAAAATATTATAAAATTTGTGTAAAAGTGTAAGGGTTAAAGAGTTATATTTTGAAAGTTTGACATTAAAATTGTAATTTTTAAATAGTTGACCAAATTGTAATTTGGCCGGATTATATAGTCTTCTTCAACCTTTAGCCGGTCACTTTCTCTCTCTCTTCTCAGTTTCTCTCCAGCCGCTCTATTTCCACGAGATCGACTTTGACTCGTCGTTCTGATCTCATCCGACCTCCGTTTTGGCCAAATTTGGTACCGTTGGAAAGCTCGTGCGACGTAGATTCTATAGGTATCAATTTTGTCAAGTTTTATCATCGTTTGGGTGTTCATTTTAGTAGAGGAAGTTCTGCCATTAACCAACTTTTATTTCTTTAGATCCCGACGAAACTAGACGATTTTGACTCTGACCAACCCCATTTTCGTGACCAGCGTTTCGAGGACAACAAAGCCCTCCTAGCCGCACATCCCGCCACCGTGGTCGCCGCCGATCACCACGTACGGCGAAGGTGAGTTTTTCGACCTCCCAAACTCGAAATTTAGTTCCGGACGCGTCTACAGACTCGTTTTTAAAGGTATAATCCATTTTTAGGGATATTTTACCTATCGAACAGCCGTGTTAAAAATTATTTATATTGTATTACTTTGTAGATTCGATCCGGAACGGCGATAATTACTTTAGGAATCGAGGTTTTTGGAGTGATTAATAATTTGTATTGAGGTAGGAGTTCTATCCTAATCTTTTAGTAATTTTGATGTTAAAGTAGAATTTATTTAAAATATATATGTATAATTTTGAAAGTATGTTGATGATATGCGGATATATATTGTGGATTGCTTTTGGAAGTATTTATGGTTTGTTTGTTGAAAATTTGTGACTTTATGACAGGTTTATAAATTTTGGCTTATTGAATTAACAGCCGTTATACTGTCGAAATTTTATAAACAAAAAGGAAAGCTGTCAAAATATCGAATTATATATATATTGTATTGATTGCATGTAGGGGTGACAAAAAGGGTTAGCGTGTTGGGTTGAGCTGGATTCGATTCGATTCGTTTATGAATTCGTTCAATTCGACACAAATTCGTTTAAGAAACAGGTTGACATTTTTGGATTCGACACGAATTCGTTTATACACGACAGACACAACACGAATTCGTTTAACCCGTTTAATCATTTAAACCGTTAAATTTGTTTAACTCGTTGAACCCGTTTAATTCGTTTAACTCATTCAACCCGTTTAATTCGTTTAACCTGTATAATTTGTTTAATTCGTTTAACCCATATAATTCGTTTCACCAAAACATAATAAATAATATTTCAACTAAATATTAAATTAACCATAAAACCTAAACAATAAACCAACTATAAAATTTCATATCATCTACATTTAAAAACCACAAAAAAATCAAACTTAATCTCAATTTAAACACAAATATAACAAATAATTCACAATCAAACATTTAACATCTAATTTAACACATAAAAACCTACACATTAAATCAACTATACAAATAATTCACATCATCTATATTTAAAAATCACAACAAAATCAATTTTAATACAAACACAAATATAACAAATAATTCACATTCAAATTTTTAAAACACCTAATTCAACACATAAAACCTACACATTAAGTGAATTACACCATATCATCCACATAGATTTTAATGGCAAAATCACAACAAAATCAAAGTCAATGCAAATCCATATAAATTAAAATGACATAATATTATCATTTGCCAACATCAAATTTTTATCACTTAAAAATTCTATCCTCATTGATTCCAAACTCCAAAGGGATCTTCAAGCTACACAAAAAACACAAAAACACAAAATTTGATATCTACATTCACAATCTTAAAACCAAATAACCAACTTCAAGCTCATCTTCCAAATCAATGGTATCGTCTTCGAAGTCAACACTTAAATTCATATCTGAAAACCAAATAACCATAAAATAACAAAATAAATAATGAGAACCAAATAACCAAATAACATTACACTAGAGATATATATATAATAACATTAATAAACCAGATTCATCACCCCGAGAAGAATTAAATTGACACTTCAGCTTAAAAAGAGCACTATCTGACTTCTTGATTCCAATGTGTTCTTTCAGGTCATAATTGCTTACCATAGTTTTCAATACTTGGGGAGTATTTAACGAATGGTGCTTTTGGAATTAGTACTTAAGAAGTGGGTTTTCAATAAACTTTTCAAATAGTATGTTTTCAGATATCGGCACTTTGTTAAAACCTTATGGGTTTTTAGAAACCTCTACTTTTAAGTCATTAACAGAAGTCACAAACTTCATAATTTACTTATATTTATATCAATTAAATTTATCTATAATTTCTAATCTAAAACTAGTCCATTTGGTATCAATGCAGGGCCTGCCAGAGGGTGTGGATGGAAAAATCTCTGTGCAGTTATAAACCTTGGGGCTTATTATGTTGTGGCAATTCTTTGTGGAGTGCTTTTAGCTTTTTACTTCCACATAGGAGGAAGGAATGGGGCTTTGGTTGGGAATCATTTGTGGGCTTTGTGTAATTGCACTTGTTACAGTAAATGCCCACACTAATTGGGATCAAGAGGCAACAAAAGCCATGGATAAAGCTCAAAGGTTACGTGTAGATGCCATTTTGTCAGAAGCCGAAGAATAAGAAAATAAGAGAAAAAATTGCACATTTGGTGTATAGACAATATAGGAATTTTGTGGATAAAGTCATATTGAATGAGCTACAAACTCAAACCACCTCAATTAGATTTATATGGAATGTAAAATTATATTAGATAACAAGTCAAACATTTTAGAAAACAACACAATAATTTTATGGTGAAACTGAATGTGAAAACGAGAACAATCAAAGCTTTTCAATTAAGAAGATTAGCTAGCAGATCACCATTCATGCCAAACCAAAGAAATGATGAGTTGGACATGAATACAAATACTGGTATGGACATGTAAAAATACATAAATGAAAATGAAAGAGAATGAACCTGAAGGCTGAAGCTGGTCAAGGTGGTGATCGGACTGGATGGTTACCAACAGTGTACCGAAGCTGGTGACTGGACGGCTACCAAGAGGGAGATGCTGGTCGTCGACTCATCGTAGATGTTGGTGTCGGGTCGTGTTGTCGGGTAGGATGATGAGTTGGACGACTACCCAAACTGGTCAAGCCGAAGCTGGTGACTGTCTGACGTTGGTCAATTGGTCAACTGCTCCGTCTGCCGTGCTACTATAGCTTGAGCGGAAGTTGGTGACCGTCTGTTGTGCTGCTCGTCCGGTGGTCAACTGGTCTGTCTATTGTGCTGCTCGTGGTGTCTGGTCCGTCTACCGTGCTGCTCGTGGAGTCTGGTTGAGTGGCGGTGCAGCTCGTGGCGTCTGGTTGAGTGGTGGTGCTGCACTGCTACTCGTGGCGTCGGTCTGATCGAGTGGCCGTGCAAGGTGAAATGCAAAAAGAAAGGGGCTGCCGACTTTAGGTTAAGGTTTTGCTGAAGACTGAAGTGCATGTATATATATATATATATATATAAATGTATAATTACATTATAAACCCTATAATATATTAAATTATAATTTGACCCTGATTTTAATCGTGTCAACCCGCGATTCGTTTAACTAAATCCGATTCGATTCGTTTAATAAACGGGTTAGACGAATTGACACGATTACGACACGAATTCTTTAACTCCAACCCATACCCATTTATTTTTAACGAATTCGTGTCGACTCGTCGTGTCGTAACCCATATTGCCACCCCTAATTGCATGGTAAACCACCTGAATTGTTTTATTAACTTAAATAAGGTGAAAATCCACCGTCCTAGTCATTGTGTGATGCTATCAATAGCTATTCATATAATATGACTTTATGTCGGGGTTACTGCGCAGGGTATTTTCTGGTATGACTACCAGGTCACTGTATTTTCTGCTATTCATATGATACGACTTTATGTCGGGATTACTGCGAGGGTTATTGCGTATAGTATTTTCTGATATTGCTACCAGGGTCACGGTGTGCCAAATGTTGTTTTTCTTATTCAAAATAATTTACTGAAAACTGTAGGCCACCGAGTATATGACTAGGGGACGAGATTTACCTTGTTTTGAAAATGACATGACTTTATATAAACACTTAAATGTTGTATGACTATTCTAGTAGCCTATATATTTCATGAAATGATTTATTGAATTTGTTAAACGATTAAGCATGTAGAGTTTTAATAATGATTTTAGAAAACGGTTTCCAAAACCTTATCGAGAATGAAATCCTACTAAGCACTAGTTCACCCCTCTTTTATTTTTTGCCTTCCAGGAAATGTGCAGGGTGATTTAGGTGGCCATCAAACAGATTAGGTAGATGACCAAGGAAATTAGAGATTATGCATGTGATATGGATATTTAGTTTATTTCATTTCAAGTTTGGCATTTGGAATTGAACGTCCTTACAACTCATTTAAGGGACTTGTATTCAATGTATTTAAGACATTGTATTAAGAACACCAAAGTGTTGGAATTCCATTTGAGATTCTAAATGAATGTGAATGCTTAATTATGATAAGTTGATTGCACGACTAAATTTTTATGATTTTATTATTTACTCTGAATCTATGATTTCTAGCAGGTGTTTACATATCTGTGGGAATGGTCCCCACCGGGATTAAATTAGAGTGTTTTTGAATATTTTCGTTTAATCGTTCACAATGTTTTATTTTGGTACTCCGGAGTATCCAAAACAGAAAAATTTTCTTTATATTTTTAAAAATTGAAAATTTCTATTTATTAATATTTACGATTCTGCCACGGTCCAGGGCTCGGGTCGTGACATGCTATGTACCCTAACTTTATTATAAGTAAAATTTTGTAAAGTGAAAAGGAAATTTCTAAATGCTGACTGTTAATTTGCCATTGACAAGTTACTAATTATAACAATGAATTAATCAACCCACCAAAAATAAGTAAATGTAATATGTATCTATATGTCTTTTCCATTTTCAGTCAAAGATAACTATAAGTACTGGTTTCGAAATTGTGGCTGCAATTCTTTACTTCTTAAAATATCAGACACCCTGTTTTTTCCCCCTCCAAACTCTAATTAATAATTAAAAAAGCTAGCAAACATTTTAAGTCAAATTTGAATCATTTAGACAAAAATTTAAAAAGAAAACTAAGTGTCAGTCGGTATTGACTTTTAAAATAATCACTGTTAATTTTATTGAAGAAATAATCTTGCTACAAAATTAATTAGGCTAGTGTTTGATTATTTTGGTTGTTAAAATTATTAAAAGCAAGTTATATACGTTTGGTAAATTTTATGTTAATTGCTATGAGTTTATAAAATATCTAAAATGGATATAAAAATAAAATATTTTAATTTATATTTTGTATAATGATAATTCAATATAATTAAAATTGGGTATGAATATATTTTTATTAAAATTAGTGGATACGCTTTAATCACTTAAAAAATTCATTAAATCTCACGTTAGATTATTTCGTAGCCACTTTACCAAAGTTACTCCCCAAAACACATTTTTTATGCCAAAATTATTAAATAATAAGATTTTAAGAAAAAAAAAAAAGTGTATTATCATATCTATTCACTATTTGTATGTGTATCTTTCTTGTATATCTAATGTGTCCTATTATAGTAGAGAAACCTTTTTTTTTTTTTTTTTCCCTTTTTAGGTTAATTATCGTGTGTGCTAAAGACAAGGTTCTTATCTTAGAAGGTTTTTATTAGCAAAAATCATATGATTAAAAAGTGATTTTTAATTAAAAAAAAGGTGATTTTTAATGTAGTCATGACTAGAATAATTTGGTTAATAAAAACTTGGTTGGTAATTTTACATCTAAGGAAAGTTGAGATCTCAAGTTCTAATTTTTCCTCTCTCAAAAAAAAGAAAAAAAAAGAAAAAAAAAAGACTTTTAATATCGAAAGGATGTCTTTTAAATAGTTTTTTCTAATTCTTATTTAAACTTTTAGATTATTCTATATCTAAAATTATAATTTTTACGCAATTAAAAAATAAGTAATTTCAAACCTTTTCATGTCGTTTCATAATTGTAAATTTAGTCCGCTTTATTTATATTACATAAAAAGGTCATTATCATTTTTTTTTTTTCAAACTTTAAAAACTTCTCATCATTTCAAATTTGATTTTTTATTAAGTTCTGTTTTAAGAGTTAATTAGAGTATTTCAATACTTTAAAATTAAAACAAATTTTGTTGAGTTTTTATTGCAAGCACAAAGGCATTTTCTAATTTCGGTATATTTTTTATTTAATTTTATAATATTTATAATATTTTTATGAAAATTTTCCTCTAATTTTTAGAGGGAAATTTTCTAATATTTTAATGTCTTTCTTATAATTTTTATACATAATTTGGTAAATTAATTTTTAAGTATTATATATAAGGTTATAGTAGTAGTTTTTTTATTAAAGTTGACAAAAATCTTAACATTATAAAGGAACTAGTTATATTTATTTATTTGTTTCGTTTTTAACATTGACACGTTATGAGTCGAAAGATTATTAGGACATGGTGAAATGGATTACTAATAAGACAATCCAAATTACCATTCTCACAATTAGGAGATTATAATTTTTACAAAGAGGACATTTCCCACACCTTATGCTTTAACAAAACAACAGTAGAATTAGAATCCTTAACCTCTTAAAATGAATGAATGTGTTTATTTACTTTTACTTAAGGTTGGTGTGTAGTTTTGAAAATAGTGAAATTATTAAATATACTCATAGTTAAAATAGTTAATGCACTTTATTCTCACGCATGTAAAAAATATTTAAGTCTTACTACACATATTTATTAGCATGTTAGGTGCGATAATTTTTTATCCACATTACAGGAGAAGCTTTTATTGCTGCACGTGTAACAGTTAACTTGGTACATAGATCCAACCAACCCCTACTATTATTCAAAATTTGTCCAAATACACTTTAAATTTTTTGTTTTAAAAAACAAAAACTAGAATTTTTTTTTTTTTGACAAACAAAAACTAGAAATTAAAGATAGATTGCACATAAACTTTTATAAATCTACATTTTCTTAAACGTGTCTCCAAACTTATGTAACTGTTCTTGTGCTGTCAATGTCATCATTAATCATATCATATATTATTATCCTTAATTTCTGTTTCTTTTCGTTGAAGTTTTGTGCATTGTTGTATTAATATTAATATATATTTTTTATTTTAAAAATATAAAACCACACAACCGTCCACGTTTTCAAAACCCACACAAAAGTAAGCCTATACACTCATGCCACATGTCATTTTAGACACGGTTCGAATTATTTAATTAAAACCCCGTTTTGCTGAGATTTTACAACACTATCACGCAGCTTGTCTCTCTCCTCTCTATATATGAACAATTGCATGAAAGCTACCTCGATCCAATCTAATTATCCAAACCAAAACCATCTTCGAGAATCAATGGAAGCAACCAAATTCCTATCTTCTTCTACTGCTCTTCCTCCTCTTAGCAACCATCAAGTTTCTTCCTTGTCGATGCGTCGAAAAATACCTAGGAAACACTTGAATGTTTTCATGGATGCCAGTAGATCATCAAGAGGATCCTCCAAGAGTTATGGAGGAGATCAATACGGAGGGAGGGTGGTCGATGAGAACATGATTGTGTTGAGAATGCGAATTCGGGAGACAAAAATGGCGGAGACAAAGAGTGAGCCGCCTTCTGAATGGATGGAGTGGGAGAAGAAATATTATGCATATAATGGTTATGATGAGGATGTTTGTGAAGCAATTGGGTTTTTGCAGAATTGTTTGATGAATATGAGGCCTGCTTTGGCTTTAGGGTTGATTGCACTTGTTGCTTTGAGTTTGGTTATCTCTGCTGGAGTAGTCTTGTTTCATGCATTTCAACTTGCTAATTTGATTTTTTCTGGGTTTTGTATAGTCTTGTTTCATGCATTTCAACTTGCTAAGTTGCTTTTTTCTGGGTTTGGTATATATTAAAAAAATTAAATGATTGTATAGTTATAACTAATGTTATATATTTCATTTTTCAATTATGTATACAGTTTTTAATTTACTTGAGGATCTATAATGTCATATCCATCGTCTAAATAGATAGATCTTTTATATAATTGTTAATTATATACAACTATGAGGTGATTAAATTCAAAACTAATAGTTAATTAAATTCGATGGGATGAGATTGATCCATTGATATATACCCTTTATACTTATACCATGGAGGTAGTAAATTTGAATCATCTCTTTATCCTCAAATCTTGAATTAATTTACTATAACAGTTAAAAAAATTATATATAGTTAATGAAATCTTATATATTTTAATTGATATTAAACTTTCTCTACGAATTTGCATTAATATGGACAAGTACTTTTAATTTGCGTATAAAGTTTGTTATAAAATTATATTTCTTTTGTTGATTAAACTAAGGTATTTAATAAGTCTTCCAATAATCTAGGTGAAATGTGCGGCTTAATTAAATAACTTTAACCTTCTATTTAAATATTCATATTTGGTTTGGGAGTATGACACAGCACGAGGCAAGTCATGTGGCCACAGTTTTCACATGTAAAATGTGACAAAAATTTGTTGTGTGCTTGTGTTATGCATGTATTAAGTGGAGACTTGAAAGTGACAAAATTTTTTTATAAAAATCTCATGTGGCCTCAAAGTTTTGTTTGTAAAATGTGTACTTGTGTTATGCTTGTTTAAATGGGATGTGGAAGTGATAATAAATTCTTCATAAATATTTTAATTGAAATCGAATAAGTTAAAAGGTTATTAGAGATATTGAGATCCATTTTACAATCTACTTTTTCAAAAAAATAAAAATTAGCTCTAAATTAAACAAAAGAAGAAACCTTCCCATTTATATCTCATATATTATTTGTAATGTGTATGGAGTGAGTTAAACCCCATCACTATACCGAATAAAGAGATACATAACTATTTAAATTAAAGTGTTTTGTTTTGTTTTGGAGTTAAACCCCATTACCATACCAAATAAAGAGATACATAACAATTTGAATTAAGAGATGAGGTGTTTATAGTGTTTTGTTTTGTTTTTTTTTTTTCCATTACGCTAAACAAGCTTTTTTTTCTTTTTTCTTTTTTTCTTTTTATAATTTTTATGTGAGTACAACTAGGCTTGGACCAAAAAAAGAAAATAAAAAGACCCAAGATCCAATTCAACCCAAAGTTTGAGTGTTTGGTTCAGGTCATGTGATCTGTGAGTGTTTAGTTCTGCATGTGTAGATTTGAATTATTTTCGATTTGGTTCGGTTCTAATTATCTAGAATCGAACTGAAACCAAAAACCAATCCTAAACTTTATATATATATATATATATATCAATCCTAAATTAATATATATATATATATTTACATAACACATTTACACATGTGCCTTTCAAAGTAATTCAAATTTTCCTTTTTTTTTAAAAAAAAGGTACATACTTAAATTTACATGTCCTTGTAACCCCTAAACAACCCTCATCGACTGTCCAAAGCACCCATTATTTTTTTCTTCTTCCTACTTTCCTAGGGCCAGTTGCCGCTGACACCCCTGAAGTTCACCTGTGTTCATCATTGTTCGCCGATCTTCAAAACCACAACCACAATCCAACTCCACCACAACGTCCACAACCTTTTTTTTTCTTTTCTTTTTTTAACTCTCCTCTACAACTAACACCCACCATTTGTACCTCCACTGTTTTCAACAATCTGTCGAGCTCTGTTCATTTAATCAATTCTCTCCTTTTAATCAATCCTATTTTTTTCAAATTGGGTCCAAGCATGCAATCTTGGATGAGGGTGTTTTATTGTATGCACAAATTCATTTCTATTTTTGTTTTTATGGGCTTTTGGAAGAGCAAATTGCAATTTGGCTACCCAATTAAAACATATTTACAGACGAAATAACTGTTTCACTTTTATTACAATTGACCCCCCTGCCGTTAATAATTTTTCGTTAAATCTAACATCAAACAGTAAAAAATAACGAAAAGACCAAAATACCCTTAAATTAATTAATTAAATAAAAATTAAATAGAACAAAATTTTAAAGATATATATTAAAAAATAATAAAATAAATAAAAATTAAACATTCATTCATTCAACCATCAATCTTCTTTCCCCTTCAAAATCATCAATCATCAATCATCAATCATCAATCTTATTCCGATTCAAAATCATTAGTCTTCTTCCTATCCCTTATCTCTCTCCCTTTTTATTTTCAAGTTCTAGAAATCAGTTTTGGAAACCAGTTTCCAGACTAAAAAGACAAGTCTGGTTTCCAGTCTTGGGTTTCCAGTTGCATTGGGTTTCCAGACAATTGGAAACCTAAAAAATGGTGTCAAACATCCAAAAAATGGTACCAAACATCATCAACCAACCACTCAACATCATCAATTCACTCTTGGAAACCCAAAAAATGACCTCAAATATCATCAACCATCATTTAATCTCCCACAAAACCATCAAACCCAAATCTCCCACAAAACTATCAATAACCAACATAATTAATCACTTTTGGGTTCGTCAGAACCCAGTCTGGGTTTGTTAGAACCTAGAAATCTGGGTTCGTTAGAACCCAGATTTGGGCTCACGACGAACCCAGGTTTTTAGGTTCGTGAGGAACCCAGACTGGGTTCGTCACGAACCCAGAAACCTGGGTTCGTCAGAACCCAGATTTTTGGGTTCGACGTGAGCCCAGATTTCTGGGTTCCTGAGAACCCAGAGATCTGGTAGATCTCTCGGTTCCCAGGAACCCAAAAATCTGGTGGGTTCCTGAGAACCCAGATGAACCTTCATCTGGGTTCGAATCGATGAACCCAGATGGAGGTTCATCCGGGTTCGACAATGAACCCAGATGATGAAGGAGACGAGAACGGATAAGAAGAAAGGAGAGGAAAGACCAGAAAAAAAAAAGGAAGAGAGCAGCGACGGAAAGGAGAGAGGCAGTAGAGAGGGGAGAGGAGAGCAGATGAGCATGGCGGACGGAGGAGGGGCGAGGAAATGAGAGCGGCGGAGAGAGGCAATGAATTGAGAAGAAGAAGGAAAAAGGAGAGATAGGGACGGCAATGGCGGAGGGCAAAGAAAGAGAGAAGGCAGAGGGATGAAAGAGAGAAAGAGAAAACCTGATTTATTTTAATTTTTTTAAAATTTAATTTTAAAAAAAATAAAATATAACTCAAATGACACTTTTACCCCTAAGCCAGTTAAAATTAACGGTGACTCATTAACGGCAGGTGGGTCAATCGTAATAAAAGTGAAACTGTCATTCCATCTGTAAATATGTTTTAATTGGGTAGCCAAATTACAATTTGCTCGCTTTTGGAATTACGGTAATATATATAGTAATATATATATATATATATATATATATATATATATATATGGTCACGTGTTTGATGAGAAAAAGAATCACAAATGTCACAATTTTGTTTAGAATGGGTGGCTGTGGAATCATGTTAAGTTCCACTATTTATTATCATTATTATTATTTTTTAGCACCCATATAAGTGTTCTTTTTTTTTCACCTACAAAACAGATCACAAGGGAGGCCCAAAAAATTTAAAATATAGGGCCAACAACAAAAATTGTAACAGACCCATAAAAGAATTATTTAAATTAAAATTATGAATGATGTCATATGATTGAAGTAACGGGAATTAATTGTTTTATAATGTTATGGATTTCATATATTGAAATGTTATAGGTTTACTATGCTGAAATTCTATAAAATTATTTTGTTAATTATGTAATTAATTAAATGTTTTTCTTTTAAATTTTCGATCAAACTAAGACAAAATGAAGATGGTAAAAATTAGAAAAATGAGGAAAATAGGGAAACAGGAATATGGATTGGGGAATCCATCCTCAGATAGCCCCATCCCGTTTGCCCATTAACATCTCTAGTCATGTGTTTGTTAATTCATGTTATGTATGAGCCTACTTGCAAACTAAAACAATGAATTAGGAGTATCGCGTGTTGTTGCAGCTACACCTTTATAACTTTGCTTGTCGTGCATTTGGTCTCGAGTTCAACTCATGATGCCCCCAAAAGTGTGGCTGATTTTTTTCTCTTTTGTGAGCCTGAGCCTCCCTCCTGTCAATGGGAGCCCCCAATTCCGGATTGTGCCTTAGTAACTTGATTAAGAGAGCTCAATAATATCACTTGTACTCCAATACTACTTATAATACGTAAAAAAAAAAAAAAAAATCAGCACTCAGCAGCCGTTTCGAATATTAGTCAAGATATGGTAGTTTAATTCTCTCATAATATTCGGCTGCCATTCCTCGCCTCACCGGTGAACATATCAACACGGCCTAGGCGATCAAATTCTGAACTCTTCTACAAAAATGATTGAAACATTGACATATAGTAACCATTCAATTAACACACTTATATCTATATAGATCATAACTGACAATAAATGACCAATATAAAAATCGACTTTGTCCTTGTTTTCTTTGGACTTTGTGGGATCTTGTCAAAGCCATTTTCCATGGCTTATGAATATTTAATTATATTTTTATAATACGCAGATCGGCAGATAACTGATTGGCTCGCATTTTATTTGTAGCATACTGATGATCAAGTATTCTATACCCAGATCAAGATCAGGTCAGAACATACTTAGATCAAGTCTTATCATTTCTTTTGGAGGTAAGTCTAAATGTCAAGTTGTTATCCAACATTCATAACTAAAAAGACACCTATTAAATTTCACTGTTTGGATGAATTCTAAAATTATCTTATACAATTATACGATATTTGTATGATATGATATCTACTCTCGATCTCTCCCAAATGAGGAAAATGCTTTCAACATTTACACTTTTATAAGTAAAATAAAAATTTAGGACTTCAATTATCTCCCGGCCATCTCAACTTTTTTCTCCTTTTTTTAAGCATTTGATTGATATTGTTAACAAAATAATAGTGAAAAAAAATTACATCATAATTAAAATGAGATCATCTGAAGTTCTCAAAAAATAAACCAACAAATAAATGAGATGATATGAAGTGATAAGAATTTCCAAATCCAAAATTTTAACCATTCATTCCGTTTTCAAGCTGACAGATGGGATGATGACAACAAACTATACCAAAATTATTGCTAATCAAATTGCTATTTCCTCATTACATATATTCTAAATGTGAGTAAGGATTGTCTATAAGATGTTTTTGATAAATTTTTTATAATCTATTAATACATCATAATAAAATATAATAAATGGTTAAGATTATGATTTTTTTTTCTCTATTATATCATTTAATTTGAATTTTTTTCATAAAAAAGTTAACATTATGCCAACGTCGATGGAGTATGTGTTAAGATAACTTCTGTAAATATTCATGGCAATAATATACGTTACTGATAATATTATAATAATAAATAAGGATTACTTTATATGGCTATCGGATGGAACTATCTTGTCTTAATTTTGTCATATGTGAATTAGTGCTGTTGTCTTAATCTAGTCATGTTTCGCGCGTTTTCATTTCTCTATCCTTTCGCAGAAGTTGGGGCCTCTTTTCCACTATATTGATGATGATCTTATCTAAGAAATTTCTTCGGCACCGTCAGTCCACTTTTCATGACCCACATAAATGTAGGCCTATGCAATAATGCCATGTGCACGATTTATAATGACTTAGTTTACACTTTTATCCTCCAATGCTTGTCTATAAATCTAAACTATCCATACATCTGAAGAATTCATGCAAAGCAGCCTCCATACCAACTTCAAAAGAATCAATGGAAGCAACCAAATTCTTATCTTCTACTCTTCCTTCTCACAGCCCTGACATAGTTTCTTCCCTATCGGCACATCGTAAAAAGCCTGGAAAACTCTCTATTGTTTTCATGGCTGCAAGCAGAAGAGAATCCAGGAATTATGGAGGAGACTATGCAGGGAGAGTTGTGGATGAGAACATGATTGTGCTGAGAATGCGAATTCGAGATAATAAAATGTTGGAGACGAGGAATGAGCCCCCTTCGGGTTGGATGGAGTGGGAGAAAAAATATTATGCTAATAATGGTTATAATGAGGACGTTTGTGAAGCATTAGGGTTTTTGCAGAATTATTTGATGAATGTGAGGCCTGGTTTGGCTTTAGGGTTGATTGCACTTGTTGCTTTGAGTTTGGTCATGTCTACTGGGGTTGTCTTGTTTCATGCTATTCAAATAGCTCGGATTATTATCTTGTCTGGGATTCAATTCTTTTCCTAATTGGATCTATTTTATTCATTAATAAATCTTTTCGTACCGTTGAAGTTAAAAAAAAAGAAAGAAAGGAAAAAGGTTGCTGGTTTTTGTTTTAGGTTATTGCTAGATTTCTAAAAGTTTATATGTAGTGACTAGTGAGGGGATGGAAAATCTCCATAGAAAGTTCTTCTCTTTTTTATTTTTTTGTCAATTATCCTCTTTTATTTAATTAGGAATTTATTGTTAGCTTTTAGTTATTGTTATTCTTCTAACTAATTCATTCCTTCATAATAAATATATTTCTTGCAGGCTTTGTCGATTATGATGATTGATATTTATGTTCTTAATCAAAATGCATCATTTTGTATTCAGTAAGCAATTAATAACCTTGAGTAATGGCAGCTGATACTGTTGATTAATGTATCCAGCTGTCTTAAAAGCATGGGTCGATATTTGTGTCGTCAAATTATAAATGTTTTCCTATTTGTTATGTGAGTTATTTTTTTATCCTCGTGTGAATTTTTTCTCCATCTCTATATATAGATGGATCCTTTTTATTTGGAAACAATTCTTCAAATCATATTATTAATATTTTTATCTCGTTAAGTTTTGATTATTCTCTTAATTATAAAAATAAATAAATAAATAATAACCTTAGTTGACAGTTTCGATTCATTGCATCAACCCATCTGCCGTCTTTTGTTTGTCATGTAAGGAATTGTTCCATTAGCAGCCGATATACTTTTTGAATATATAATCATGAGCATGCGATATCGGACATATCACATAAGTTAAAAAGTTAAAATAAAAAAATAAAAAAAGAGGGATAAAAGCATTATTTGTCTTCAGAGTTCTTTTTCCGTTTTCTTTTTCTTTTTTTAAGAGTCAAAGAGGCCTTTGTTAATAAGGCTATGATTATCATATGTTCTAAGCATAATAATTAATGATTACGACTAATGTATGAAATTGTTCAACGCGAAACTACTAATAGGAAAGTAGAACTGAAGAGTCATTGAGAAACTATATTGTTTTTCTATGTAATCAAATCAGCGGCGCCAACTACTACAAAATAAAGACAATATTATGTGTATTGAGTATCTTGTTATAAAATTAAAATAAATAAACAAAAAAACAAACATAAATGAGATAGAGAGAAATAGAGGGAGTTGATATTTATTGGGAGAGACAGAGAGGAATAGAGAGGAATAGAGAGAGAATGAAATTTTTCTTGAATAAACTTGAGAGAGCTTATAGGCCAAACAAGCATCCTATTTATAGACAAAAACAATTGTCTATCCACCGCCTCATCAGTATTATGTATATAATATTATATTTAAATTGATGTTTATCCACTAATATTAAATTGATATTTTTCTATATTTACAATACTTCCCCTTGAATATACATCAATTTAAAATTTATCAGCAAAAATTTAATGAGACAAAAATCTAAACAAAAGATATTTTGTGATCTGCTGGATTAAACATATTATAATCTTCTGGATTTAATAATATTTGAATGTGTTTAAAAGAACAATCTCATTAAAAACCTTGTCAGGAAAACTCAGTGAGATAAAACCTGATCGAAGGAAAAAAGAGTGCAGTGCACATATGTCCACATTGATTTAATATACTTCCCTTAAAAAATGCTTCATAATTAATCATGTCATTTATATACTCGACGCATTTCAATGCCATAAGTCAATTTCTCGAATGTTGATGTTGGTAATGCTTTAGTGAATAAATCTACAAGATTATCTAGGGAGCGGACTTGTTTAACATCAATCTATTGACTTTGTTGGAGCTCATGAGTATAAAAGAACTTTGGTGAGATATGTTTGGTTCTATCTTCTTTGATGTATCCTCTTCTGATTTTAGTAATATATGCAGCATTGTCTTCATATATGCTTGTGGGGGAATATGAAGCAGTAGATAGTTCGCATGCACTCTGAATATGGTGAATGACAGATCTCAACCATATACATTTCGGCTTGTTTCATGAAGTACAAGAATTTTAGAATGGTTGAAGGATGTGATAACTAAAGTCTGTTTTGTTGAGCACCATGAAATTGCTGTATCATAAGAGCCTTATGAGGATCTGAAAAATATCCAGCATCAGTATAACCAATCAAATCTGCACCATTATTAGATTTTGAATAGAATAACCCTAAATTTGTTATTTCACGAAGATAACGAAAAATGTGTTTGATATCATTCCAATGACGTCGTGTTGGTTCAGAACTAAACTTGATTAACAAATTTACTAAAAAAGCAATATCAGGCCTAGTACATTGTGCTAGATATAATAATGCATAAATTGCACTTAGATATGATACTTCTGGACCAAGTATTTGTTCATTATCTTCTTTAGGTTGAAATGGATCATTTTTAGGATCAAGAGATCGAACAGCCATAGGGGTACTCAAGGGATGAGCTTTATCCATATTGAATCGTTTTAGGATTTTTTCAATATATGCTGATTGATGGATAAGTATTCCGTGTGATTTGTGCTCGATTTCCAAGCCGAGACAATATTTTGTTTGTTCCAAATCTTTCATCTCAAATTTTCCTTTTAAATAATCAGTAGTTTTTTGGAGCTCTTCAGGTGTTCCGATTAAATTCATATCATCAACATAAACTGCAACAATGACAAATCCAGATTCTGTTTTCTTTATGAATACACATGGGCATATATGATCATTAATATATCCTTCATTTGTCAGGTATTTGCTAAGACGATTATAACACATTCGTCCAGATTGTTTTAATCCATACAAGGATCGTTGCAATTTAATTGAATAAATATTGTTGGCTTTTGATTCGTATGCTTCAGACATTTTAAATCCTTCAGGAATTTTCATATAGATATCAGTATCAAGTGACCATATAAATATGTTGTCACTACGTCCATAAGCCGCATTTCGAGTCATTCTGAGACTGTTAAACTGATCAAGAATCTAAAAGTAATTGTATCAATGACAGGTGAATACGTCTCATCATAATCAATTCCTGGTCTCTACGAGAAACCTTGAGCAACAAGTCTTACTTTGTATCTTACAATTTCATTTTTTTTATTACGTTTCTGTACAAATACCCATTTGTATCCAACGGGTTTGATATTTTCAAGCGTTTGGACTACAGGTCCAAATACTTTACGTTTGGATAAAGAACTTAATTCTGCTTGAATTATATCTTTCCATTCAGACCAATTATGTCTTTGTCTACATTCATCAACAGTTTGTGGTTTATAATCATCGTTCATAATTTTCAAAGCTACTGTATATAAAAATATATCATCGATGATTGTTTCATTACGATTCCACATACCTTCTACACAATTGATTGAAATTTCTTGATTTTTAGAATTTTGTGGCTCATCAAGTGTTTGTGCCTCTTTGGGGGTTTTAGTCTCTTCAGGGATTGACAACTCTTCTAGAGTTGATTTTTTAGAGATAATGGATTTTGTCGCTTGAGTATTATTTTCAGAAGAATAAGAATTTTTCATTCTCCATTTTCGGGGAATACTATCTTTTGAGCCAAGTGGTCTACCATGCTTTTGACGTGCAGTAGATGATTCATTTGCTGCGTTTTGATTACATTGTTTTATAGGAACAATTATTCTAGCTGGCGCATTGGCAGCTGATATGTATGATTTTGTTACTTTAGCAGTATCAGCAAATGTATCTGGCAACTGATTTGCAATCATTTGAAGATTAACTATCCTTCGTACCTTACTTTCACATTGGGTGGTGCGAGGATCCATATGAGATATTGTTGTCACCTTGCATGATAGCTCATTTTTCTCTCCAATAGTAACCATTTTCTTGTGCTTTTCTTTAGGAGAAATTTTTCCTCCCCTTAACGGTGGGAAAGTTATCTCGTCAAAATGACAATCTGCAAAACGAGCAGTAAAAAAATCACCTATCAATGGTTCAAGATATCTGATAATTGAAGGTGAATTAAAACTAACATATATTCTCAAATGACGTTGGGGTCCCATTTTGGTTCTTTGAGGGGGAGCAATAAGGACTTGTACGATATAACCAAAAATGCGTAAATGAGAAATATCAGATTGGTGCCCAAGTACAAGTTGTAATGGAGAGTACTGGTGATAAGCTGCGGGCTTAAGTCGAATCAATATTGTTGCATGTAAAACAGCATGTTCCCAGGCAAAAACTAGTAATTTGGTTTGTAATAATAAAGTCCTTGCAATCACCTGACACGTTTAATGAATGATTCTGCGAAGCCATTCTGGGTATGTACATGTGGAACTGGATGTTCAACATCGATTCCGATTGATGTGCAATATATCAAATGTTTTTGATGTAAACTCACTAGCATTATCTAGTCGTATGCTCTTGATTGAATAATCTGAAAATTGTGCTCGAAGTCTAATGATTTGAGTAAGCAATCTAGCAAAAACGATGTTACGACTGGATAACAAACATACATGTGACCACCTTGCGGATGCATCAATTAATACCATAAAATAATGGAATGGTCCGCTAGGTGGATGAATAGGTCCACATATATATTTTTCTATTCTTTGTAGGAAAGATAGAGATTCAAAACCAACTTTAGAAATGGACAGTTTAACTACTAATTTTTCTTGTGAACAGACAGTGCATATATTATCATTGGATAATGGAATCTTCAGGTTCTTTAATGGGTATCCATGAGAAATTTCAATAATTCTACGCATCATCGTAGATCCTGGATGACCAAGATGGTCATACCAAAGTCAAAGTGTTATTGGTTTTAAGAGCTTTTAGCTCGAACCTACATAAGTTTTAATTGATCTTATAATTGTATAATATAACCCAGATGAAAAAGCTTTGAGTTTTTCTATAATAAGCTTCTAGCCTGAGATAATTTTAGTGATACATAAATATTCAACATTATTCTCATTTGTAGTTTCAATATGATATCCGTTACCGCGTATATCTTTGAAACTAAGTAGATTTCTTCTGGACCTATTTGAGTAAATGTACTATTTATACATAATTTAGTACCATTTGTTAACAAGATTATGACTCTTTCAGAACCTTCAACTAGATCTGCAGGACCTGATATAGTATTTACCTTAACTTTGGTTACTGATAAATTTGAGAAATATTTCTTATTCTGAAGAATAGTATGTATTGTTGAACTGTCGACGATACATATATCTGCATATTCCCTTTTTGAAAATAGATAATTCATCCATATTCATCTTTTATTAGATAAACCATATGTTAGTACATCATTGATAACAAAATACAAGACAAAATAAATTATCTTACTTTTAGAAAATTACAAAAATATGTACTAACTTAACAAAAGTAAACATAACTATATTAATTAGGCAAATTTTTAATTGGTATGGATATCTGCATCACCAATTGAGTAATCTATTTTTCCATCCGCATTATCAAGAAAATCTGATAAGTTTAAGCTTGTGATGTCTATAGGATCATCATCTTGATCTGCAAAATTTGTATCAATTTTCTTTTCTTTTCCCTTTACAGAGGCTTGATACAGATCAACCAAATGCTTAGCTGTACGGCAGGTACGAGACCAGTACCCAAACATACCACATCTGAAACGAACATCTTCATAATTTTTAGAGATCTTTTTCTCTACATTTTTGCCCTTTTTATGTTTAGCATCATAAACATTCATCTTTTGAGGGATGTTTTTCTGGTTTCGATTGCCTGAAAATTTATACCCACCATGACCATGATGACCACGTCCACGTTCACGTCTGCGTCCACGACCTTTGCTTGTGCTAGCATTTGCTTCTGGAAGTGCAATTGCGCCAGCTGGACAGAGTTCATGATTTTTCATCAAGAGTTAAAGGACATGAGATTAGTTCAAAATATTTTATAAACCTGCGTTCTCTATATTACTGCTGCAAGAGCACATTAGATGCATGAAAGGTAGTATATGTCTTTTCCAATAGATCTGCATCAATCAGTATTTCACCACACAAATTTAGCTGTGAGGTTATCTTAAATAGGGCAAAATTATAATCAGCGACTGATTTAAAATTTTAGAGTCTTAAATTACTCCACTTATGCCGGACTCTGGGGAGGACAACAGTTTTCTAATGATTATACCTATCTTTTAAATTTTTTCACAAAGTTAATGGATCTTTAATTGTAAGGTATTAGGTTTTTAGGCTTTCATGTAAATGACGTCGGATAAAGATCATTGCAGTTGCTTTATCTTGTAGAGATGTTTCATTATTATCTCTAATAGTATCAGTTAAGCCCTTGGATTGTAAATACAGCTTTACATTAAGGATCCATGAAAGATAGTTATTTCCTGAAATATCCAGTAGAGCAAATTCCAGTTTTACGATATTTGACATCACTATATACATAAAATACCACAATTAGTGACATAATCAAAATGATAAATAATATTAATATTATATTCAAAGAAAATTTATATATGATAAATTTCTTTATGAATATATCTGAAACTTCAGGTTATCAAAAATTTCATATATATATTTTTAGAACTTCAAGTCAAAGATAATAACTTCAGGTTTTAACAATATATATTTAGAACTTCAGGTTTCATTAATTAAAATCCAGAACTTCAGGTTCTAGTATATTTTTAAATTAAAGAGAATAAAAAACATAAAATATAAAGATATAAAAAAGATAACAAAGCAATCAATTAATATAAATAATATATTGAGCCGGCATATCCGTGCATGAAATACATAATAAAAACAGTAAATAATAGTAACAAAGCTACACATATAGTATATAACAATAAGTAAATAAATAAAATTAAATAGTTAGATATGCAATGTATGATAATAATAATAAACTATCAATGAAGTTAGTATAATGATTGAGTCGGCAGAACCGTACATAGATTGGGTTGGTATAGCCAAACTTCTCAATTAGAGTTAGAGTCAGAATATCAAGAACTTCAGGTTCAAAATCGTGCTGATAACGCGTTATAAAATTAAAATAAATAAACAAAAAAACAAACATAAATGAGATAGAGAAAAATAGAGGGAGTTGATATTTACTGCGAGAGACAGAGAAGAATAGAGAGGAATAGAGAAGAATAGAGAGAGAATGAAATTTTTCTTGATTAAACTTTAGAGAGCTTACACGCCAAAACAAGCATCCTATTTATAGACAAAAACAATTGTCTATCACCGCCTCTAATCAGTATTATGTATATAATATTATATCTAAATTGATATTTTTCTATATTTACAATATATCAGTATTTATATACTCTTTAAACTAACAAAAGCAATAAAAGTTGCTCATTATATATATATATATATATTTTTTTTAATTATTTGCTCATTTTAAATCTTGACGTATAAGACAACACTAAGAATCTTTTTGAAATCTATTCTTATACGAAACATACGAAACATCATAAATCATAGGTTGGAAACAAAATTTGGCAAAAAAGATACTTAATAGAAGTTAACAATTGGTACCTATTTAATTGATAGGCGGCTCTGTTTGTTTTACATTGTGTCCCTAATATATGTTGCTACTTGTCCTTTAAGACAAGACAAAATTTATGTTTAAATTAACTTATTCTTCAATGATATATTATTATTATTATTATTTTTCGATTTTTGGGACTGGCCTAAGAGACTACTAGAATCAATTTGGATGAGACACTAATGGTGCAGTCCCGAAGAACTACTCATGTATGGAAGACATCGGCCCAGATAGAGGTGGGAGAGAGACTTACACATGAGTGGGTAGGCTACCCACACTAAAGGCATGAGGGCTGTGACTTTAACCAAAGGCGCTAATAGTCGGCTATTATTCTTCAATGACATTGACAACTAAATAAAGAACAAATATCCTATAATAATGTAGTTGGGCTTGTGCCTCGTTGGCTAAAAGCACCCATATACATATGTGTTGCTGGTTCTACACTCCATACAATACGTACATTCCCCCGCTTATAAATGTGGATTTCTCTCCCACATTTGTGTGGGCTGTTTCCCCATCCGTGTGTGGATTATTTCTTTCCGTATAAGAGTTACATTTCACACCATGTCTCAAATTAAATCATATTCTGTTTAGTCCCGATGATCCTTGGACTTGTACTAGCTATTAAAAAAAAAAAAAGGTCCTACCTTAATTACTTTTCTTTTTCTTTTTACTTTTTTTTTTTTTTTTTCATTTTACACATGCCAAATGATAAAATTGATAAGATAAAATACTCTAATCTTGCTAGAGTTCTTAAATAATGACCATTAGGAAATTAATGTCACTCAAGCTGGTCATTCTAATCATGATAGAAGTTTCCAAAGTAAATTGTCAAATAACTAAATAATCAAAGGCTGATAACAAACTACAATTACTGTACCAATTTATAAACTACGATTTTTTCGAGCTTTGAGTGATTTTATAATTTGTTTTTTTAGAGCTTTCGATACTGTTTAGATTCTAAAAGAACTTGGACAAATACTAAAACATAAACCATATATTTTTAGCTAAAGTTCATGTAGCTGAAATAACAATTACAAAGTGTTAAGAAATGATCATTGTTTATTTGTGATTTTGTGCTCAAAATCCAAACTATAGGTGATCTAAGTGGTGTTGGACATAAGTATGACAATATTGTAGCCGTGTTCACTTCACAATAGAGGTTAATGACTTTGGAAGAGGCTTGGTTTATGTTGTTTATGCACAAGCAGAGGCTACAATATAACATTGAACTCTTCAACTCAGTTTGATGTTACTTATGCCTTTGCTAATTTTGCTACAAGTCAAGGTCAAAATGATAAAAGCAGCCATAGAGGTAGTTTCGCTAATAAAAGAGGCAATACAAGAGGACATGGAGACAGACATAACAACAAATCAAATGAAAGGATTTATTATAAAGTGCGTGGTAAATTCAACCCAATGTTTAAGAACTCGGTACTTGTTACTGGACTGGCGACCTAACGAGTAGTGAGTACTTAGTTATTCGATGAGTATTCAATTTGAACAATCAACATGTTGAACAGCAGTTAAACCTGGTGAAAATTGAAAAATATAAAAAAAATTTTGTAGGGTCAAAATATTATCATGTGATCACAAAACATTATAAAACTTGTCTTATACACATATCAAAAGCATCTTTAGCATAATACGTGCTGAATTGACTTAGGCTGAGTACTTGCCGAGTTGAATTGGTATTTGCTAAGTAAACCTGTCTCATAAAACTAGTTTGGGTAGTTTTATGGGTATTTGTAGGACTACATAAATGAACTGATAGAAGCTCAAGACTAATCCTGTGAACTGGCCTAGCCCAGCACACTAAACATCCAGCTCATCAAACGTGGAGCTCGCAGATACGAGCTCCCAAATCACTGACCTCGGGCTATTCAGCTTGTAGAAACGAGCTCTTTATTTACTGCCACAGTCCTCAGGTCATTGGTCAATCATAGTTAGAATAGCTCAATATCTAACTCAAAGTAGTTCAAAGCGAGATCTAGCCAATGACTTAACGTGCATGCAAAATTGATTTTTTCAGAAAGGTAGCAACCTGGTTTTAGGAAAACCTAATTACCCAGTACAGAGATAAAGTCAAAATCCCGCTGTTACGGGATTTGACCTTGCACTAATGAGCGTCAGTCTTGGGAATGTAATCAGTGCATATAGATTTCTTATTACAATTGTAATAAATACTGTAGCATACTCCTCTATAAATAGAGGTTGCAAGTTCATTGTAAGGCCAAACAATATTAATAATATACTGTCTCTCTGCCAAAATAATCAGAGAATAGTTGTAGATGTAGGCACCCTTTTTGGGTCAAACCACATAAAAACCCCATTTGCGACAGTGTTCTTCCTATTTATGCTCTTCTATTCTCTTCTCTTTTACTTTGCCTTATTTACAAGTATTAGGTGAAGAATCTAAGTTGACAGAGTTCACAAGTCGATATTTTGGCACTAGAAGGAAGGCCCATACTATAAATTTCTCCAATTTTTTTAATCATCATGGTAAGAGGAATAACCACCAGAAGTTCTGACACGGCAGCTGATCAATCAGAGAGGTGGATGGATCAGCAACACCATGACTTCTAGACGATGGAGAATGTAGTTGTACCTATAGTAGGCGTATCCCATGTCTCCACAAACGGCACTGCTGTAGCCATGTCTTCATTAGCACCTCACCAACCAGAACCGACAGTCCCTATTGCTGATGGGCTACAGGAATGACACCAACGGCAGGAGGCGTTAAAGAACACAGTGAGGCAACTTACAAATGTAGTAAGGGCACTAACTCAGACCCAAGCACAAAAAGTGCGCAGACTTGAGATTGCCATTCCCAAAGAGGTGTCGGCTCCTAGATAACCTATTAGAGAGGTGATATGACCTACCGATTCAGCTCGTTCTTCCAACTCATGCTTGAGAGCTGAAGGTCGCCAAACTCATGTAGAAGAGGACGAACTGCACCCGGTGAGCTTAAGAGTAAGAGTGAGCTAGGATAGGAGCTGCCACATGGAGGATGACCGTGGTTGAGTTCGAATCACATCTCAGGATGAAGGTGAAGTAGACTATCAACGATATAGAGGCTCGCGCTGACCTGACGACTCTCAGAGGGCTAGTTAGGGGTATATATCAGACCGCCGCTCTTCAGGTCACGAGTGTAGGGATAGACACAGGTCTCAAGACCTAAGGATAGAAGAGCTCATTCAGAGGATTCAACAGCTTGAGGCATGCCCTAGCACTTAAAGTCAGTATGATTAGTATGGGGAGAGAACCTCTTTCACTAGGGAAATTGAGACAGGACCTCTCCCCCGCATATTCAAGGTACCTAATATCCTTCAATACATCGGAGACAGCGACCTTTATGATCATTTGGATGCATTCAATGCCTAAATGGACCTTAAGACGACTGATCATTTGGTTAAGTGTCATGTCTACCCAGCCATTTTTAGGGACGTTCCACGTACCTGATTTAAAAATCTCCCAGCTCGCAACATAAATAGTTGGGAAAAATGTTCACAAAAGTTCATCAGCCAGTACAAGGCTCTGAGAAGACAGCTCGTGCCATCTTGCCACCTTACTACAGTCTTTCAGCAGCAGAATGAATCATTGAAATACTATATTACCAGGTTCAGACGTGAAACCAACAACGTAAGAACCCCTCAGATGAGAGTATCCTAATAGCAATCTCAGATGGATTTTGCAAGGATGGAAAGTTTTACAAGAGCATTTACAAATCTCTGGTAAAGAACCTAGTTGAGTTATATGAGCAAGCTGCCAAGGAAATCAAATGGGAAGAAACCTTCAACCCCAAGCAGTCTAGCCAAAAGAACGAAGCAGACAGTTTTAACCAGTCAAAGAAAAGAAGCAATGGTGAGAACGGAAGCGAAGGTCGAAATAACAAATCGAACAACCAGGTCACTAAGAAGGCCAAAAACGAGCCCAGAAATCAGTAACCATAGCATTAGAGCCTACATGATCGTTATAGCATCCTGTCTGATACACAAGACAGGATTTTTTTGCTACGGAGAGGAACAGGGAGGACTTGGGGAAGCCTAAACCTATGAGAACTCCTCATAAATTCCAAGACCAAGACAATTTTGTGTCTATCATAATGAGGTCGGGCATAGCATTTCAAGGTGTTGGGTACTAAAAGATGCTATCGTATATCTAATCAAGAGAGGTCATTTGAGAGACTATGTGATGCGATCTGCTAACCAATGACCTCGACAACAACGACCTTCATCGACAACACAGCAACAGTTCTAGCAAGCTCCTATATAAGGGCATGAGCCCGCAGTGAGGACTATTTTTATCATAAATAGTTGCCCTCACATCGCAGGTACATCTAATAGATTATATGAGCGATACGTAAGAGAAACAAACCACGTTTTGCTCACAGGCCATGATAGACCGGAAGGACCTACGAAGAAAGCAAGAACGGCCTTGGGTGATATTATTTTCACTGAAAAGGATGCCAGAGGTGTAATATAGCCCTACAATGATGCACCGGTTATTCGAGCTAAGATTAACAATGTTGAGGTACGACGAATCATGATAGATATAAGGAGCCAGGTGAATGTCATGTACAAAGGATGCTTCGACCATATGGGATTGGGGGTAGAACAGCTGAAGCCTTCCCCAAAGCCTCTCTACAGCTTCATTGGATACGTCATCACTCCAGTAGGCTAGATAAGACTTCACTTTACACTTGGCGATTCAGATCATCAAGCAATTGTGTTGGTAGATTTCTTGATAATTGACTGTCTCTCCGTATACAGTGTGGTCCTGGGATGATTTGAGATGGAACAACCTGGACATGATTACCTCCATCAGAACCCTCATGATTAAATTTTTAACCCTTAATGAGATAGGCTGTGTGTGAGACGAGCAGTACTTGGCTCGACACTGGTATGAAGATACAGTTAAGATAGGGATCAGAGAAAGGAAGATGAATATGTTTTCAAAGAGTGTGCCACGTGCTATGAGTGAGAAAGAGGTGAGCCACGATCTCGACCCACGTAAGGTAGATGCGGACAGAGCAACCGGGCCTGTAGAAGAGCTTGAGAAAGTCCAAATTAGTAAAGTAGATCCTCAAAGATGCCTCAACTCGCTGACTTCAGAAATTAAGTTCCAGCTTGCTGACTTTCTTAAGGCAAACTTGGATGTTTTCACTTGGAACCACGAGGATATGGTGGGAATAGATCTCAAAGTCATGTCGTATAAGCTATACATTGACCTTCCACTATAAACCACTTTACCAAAAAAGAGGTCAATGATAGTGGAACGCTATGTCGCTCTGAAAGAGGAGGTGGAAAAGCTATTAGCCAACAAATTTATTCGCGAAGCTTACTATCTAACTTGGGTCGTCAACCCTATACTTGTGAAGAAGAAAAACGAGAAGTGAAAAATTTGCATCGACTTCACTGACTTGAATTTAGCTTGCCTAAAAGACAGTTTTCCCTTACCTCGAATTGACCAGCTCGTCGATACAACTACTGGTCATCAACTCCTGAGCTTCATAGACGAAGAGCATACCTCATTCATCACAGATTACGGCTTGTACTACTATAAGGTGATGCCCTTTAGATTGAAAAATGCAGAGGTAACCTACCAGTGCCTGGTTAACATGACGTTTAAGGAGCAGATCGAGAAAACAATGGAGGGTGTATGAGGATGACATGCTGGTAAAGTCTAGGCAAACAATTGACCATATACGCGACCTGGAAGAAATGTTTCAAATACTAAAGAACTACTAGATGATGAAGTTGAACCCATTCAAATGCACCTTTGGGTAGTCTTCGAAAAATTCCTTGGTTTTATGGTAAACAGTAGAAGGATTGAGGCCAATCCTTATAAAATTAAGGTGTTAATTGACATGAGATCCTTTACTCGGATCAAGGACGTACAGAACCTCAACGGCCAGGTCATAACTCTCAGTAGATTCATTTCAAAGACCACTGATAATTGCATTCTCTTCTTTAATGTGCTGAAGAAAGTGAAAAATTTTGAATAGATTGAGCAATGTGATGTGGCATTTTAGTAGCTGAAAGACTACATGAGTCAAGCTCTACTCTTATCCAAACCAGTAGAAGGAGAGAAGCTTATCTTATACTTGGGAGTATCTCAGCACGCCTTAAGTGCAGCCTTGGTATTAGAAGAGGACAATACATAACTTTATGTATATTATATGAGCAAGAGGTTGCTCGATACTGAAACCAGGTACTTGAAGATAGAGAAACTTGTCTATTGTCTGGTGGTCACGTCGAGGAAGCTGCACCTATATTTTCAAGTTCACAGGATTGAAGTTCTCACTCGGTATCCGCTGAAACAAGTCATGCAGAAGTCAGACACATCGGGCCGATTACTTAAATAGGCGGTAGAACTCGCATAGTTCGACATCGAGTTCAAGCCGAGAAGGGCAATCAAGGCCCAAGCTCTAGTAGACTTCATTGCAGAGTTCACAGGACCAGTAGAAGAGGAAGTTGAATGTTTTGAAGGTCATACTTGAAAGCTATATTTAGATGGATCATACAGCGAGCAAAAGGCCAAAACCGGGGTGTTGTTAATCAATCTCGAAGGGCATAAAATTTTTTGTGCGTTGAGATTTGGTTTTCAAGCTACCAACAACGAAGCTGAATATGATGCATTACTGACAGATCTGTGCCTAGCAAAAGAGATGTGAGCTGAGCGATTAAGGATCTTCAGCGATTCACAGCTCGTGGTCTACCACATCCGAAGGGAGTATCAAACTGAAGGGTCCAAAATAGCTGCCTACCTCAAGAAGGTTTAAAAGCTGCCAGCCACCTTCTAGAAGTACAAGATTCTGCAAGTTCAAAACTCACATACGGATGCGTTAGCTCGTTTGGCCACCATTTGAAATGCAGACTTCTTAGGGACTTTCCCAGTAGAGTTCTTGCTGACCTCTAGCACAGAAGAGGGAGATTAAATTATAACTATTGTTGGCCAACCAGACTCCTGGAATAGCCTAATTTTAGACTACTTGCAAGACGGGAAGCTACTGAGTGACAAGCTGAAGGCACGTCATATGCGAACTAAAGCAACTTGATATTGCATTTATGATGACATGCTCTGCAAGAAAGGGTTCTGAGCCCAGCTCTTGAGATGCATTGATGGCTAAGACTGTGAGACCGTATTAAGGCAGATACATGATGACCACTGTGGAAATCACACTGGGGGGCTATCCCTATCTTAAAAGGCGCTCCGGTAAGGATTCTATTAGCCTACCATGAAGCAAGATGCCATCAGCCTAATCAAAAGATGCAATAAGGGCCATTCGCCAAGGTTCCACGAGCTCCATCAGCTTATCTCGAACAAATGGTGAGCCCCTGGCCCTTTGTAATATAGGAAATGGATTTGATCGGGCCTGTACCAACAGCTCGCGAAAATTCCAAGTATGTTGTGGTAGTAATAGATTACTTTAGCAAGTGAGCAGAAGCTAAGGAGCTGGCAGAGATCTCCACCACAAAGATAAAGAAATTTGTGTGGAGCAATATTATTTATAGGTTTGGAGTCCCCCAACAGATCATAACAGATAATGAGACTCAGTTCAACAGCGATTAGTTCATCAGGTTCTGTAACGATTTGAATATCATCAAAAGCTTCTCAACTTTAGACCATCCATAGGTCAATAGTCAAGTCGAGGCTGTAAACAAAATAATTAAACAGACATTGAAAACTAAACTGGAAGCCAAGAAAGGAGCATGTGTGGATGAGTTATAGAAGGTACTATGAGCATAAAGAACCATAACTCACAGCTTCACTAATGAAACTCCCTTCTTTATTGTGTACGGGTCGGAGGCCATGATTTCGACAGAGTCAGAGGTGACCTCGCAGTGAATAGCGACCTTCAATCTAGACATTAACAACCAACTGCTTACCGCAAACCTTGATCTCTTCGAAGAGGCAAGGGAAACAGCTCGTCTAAAAGTAGATGTTTATCAACAAAGGATTGCAAGGTACTATAACAAAAAGGTCTGAATCTGCCAGTTCAATGTTAGCGATTTCGTACTACTTATTGTCCTACCTAGAGCTTGCAAGGTCAGTGACGGATCACTAAGTCCAAATTGGGAAGGTCCCTACATTGTCAAAGAGAATTTGGGAAATGAAGCATATCACCTGAAAAGTATGAATGAAGCTGAGGTCCCGTTGGTTTGGAATGCCGAGCACCCCCACCCATACTATTAATAATTCTGTAAGTATGTATTTCTGATTGAAAATTTAATCTTCGATTATCAATAATACTCCAAGTTCATTATAGTAATATGAGTAATATCTTTTCTGTTTTCCTTATCAAATGTTAAATATCTCTTTGGCCAAAAACTGCACATAGCTTGCAAAAAATCACGCTATGTCTTCGAGCTTCGACCTATTAAACATAGCTTGTAATAATGCAATAAATCGGGTTATGTCTTCAAACTCTAATCGATTAAGCATAGCTTGCAATAAATCACGCTATATCTTCGAACTCCAACCTATTAAGTATAGCTTGTAATAAATAGCGGTATGTCTTCGGGCTCCTAAAGATTCATTGAAGATACAAAACAGCTTGCAGTCAATCATACTTAGTTATTGGGTTACAACTTACCGAGCATAGTCCCAAAGATTAATTAAAGATACAAATTGCGAGCTACGACACATCAGAGTTAGCGACCTCACGAGCTCACGTCAGGCTTTATTACTACCTACTTATATATTGAATATTTTATTTGCAAGAAACGTAGACTTAGAAAAAGAAAGCAGAAGCAGTAAAAACACACAAAAAAAATCGAGGCAAATGCAAATCAAATTGACAATGATAATAATGCCTCAAAATGAGGTCCAAATATTCTTACAAATAACCTCGAGGAGCGAGGTGAATATAACAATCAAATGTTTATAAAAATGAGGGTATAAGTAATGGGAGGTGGCATCTGAAGGCACTGCAACCTGAGGTGGCTCATCTTTTGAAGGCGTGCTTGGGAGTTTTGCACCTTAAAGAGTTGCACCATGTTAGGTTGCCTCTGGAGACACTACGGCCTGGATTGTCTCTTCTTGGGAGGTCGCACCTTAGGGAAATGGCCTCCTCCTTATATCTTGCCACCTTTACGACCGCCTCTTCGCCAAAGCATGAGAAATCCAACTCTGGATGAGCTACCCATAAAGTGTATAAGAAGTTACCAGAGGTCTCTAATTCTTCCTCCTCCTTGGCTTTAGTAACTCGCAACTCAACTTCCTCCTTCACTTTGGCAACCTCTTCCCTGTAAAGAACGATCTCCCTTTTAGTAGCCTCAACTTGTTGTATGGCCTCCTCAATCCTTCGTTGAGTAGCCTCAGCTCGCTGTACAGCCTGCTCCAAATCGTTCTTGACCTTATTCAGTTCCTTTTCACTCTTAAGGAGTTTGGTATTGAAATGTGACCTTATGACTCATGAGTACTCTCCTCGTGAGCCAGAGCGTCCTTAGCCTCTCTCCTAGCTTCCTCAACCCTATCTCAAGGAGTTCTACTGACCGCTTTGCCTTCTCGACCTCCTTGGAGATGAACGAGAGCTCTTTCTTCAGTTTCTCCTTTTCGCTCTTAAATTTCTCCCATTCCTCCCTGAAGGCCGTGATTTCTCGCATCTGCTTCGTTACCCTCATGACAGCCCGAAAAACAACAGGTTAATATTTAAATCAAGGAAATAGGGAAATCAAAAGTATTTGAAATTCTAAGCAGCTCATGGCGAGCTATGTAATCAGATAAGCCCTCGTATTGTATGCCCTAATTGTCCAAGCTTCTAAAAGTGGTCCCCATGACTTCGAGCAGATTGTCGAGGGCGACTTTAAGGTATGCCTTTCCAGGAAAGCCTAGGAATCGCACCCCAGCTTAAGGTTCATCTTTTCTCCCCATGACCTTAGGCTGCTTGACTTTCTCAGCTCGAGATCGTTTAGCTGGAGGGTGCTTAGGCACTAACTTTCTTTTTGTCCAGCCATTTGGAGCAGTTCGATCCTCATGAGCAGGAGCCCTCACTTGCTTATCTTCTATCTCAACCACTTCTAGATGTGAAGTGAGGGACCTAGGCTTCAGAATGTCCCGGAGTCGGTTTAAAGGTGGTCACCTCGACAGAGGAAAAAGCTACAGGAGCTACAAACTGAGCAAATCGAGCCACAAAGCGTTGGAATAGAGAAAGTTTTACCATAATTGGAGTTTCTTAAGGGACAGGAACTGGTTTCATTTCACTAGTAGGTTGGAAAAGGGAGACGAGCTCATATTGACATCGAATCTCTATGTCTCTCTTGTTGTCAAAAAACTCGCTGCTTATAGGAGGTGCGAGTTGATGAGATCTGAGGAGGTCATCGTCAAATGCGTGGATTGTGCTTCCTTTCCCCGAATCTGCTAGTGTCTTAAGAACCTCAGTTTCATCTACAGTTAAGTCTGCCTTGTCTCATGTCCCATCTGCGAGATGAAACAAGAAGTATTAAAATAAAATAGAATATATATATGCAATAGCTCGTAGAAATTGGTCCTATCTGTCTACCTAGACTAAGGACGAAACTAAAGTTCTAAAGATGTTTGAGGGACAAGCAAGAGATATAAAATCAACTCGATTTATAATCTCCCACGTTAGACTTATCCTTTGCATCCAACTTGGGTAGAAGGACTTTAAAGTCCGACTTTCGAGCTGCGAGATAGTAGATTCCATCTCGTGCTTCCCCTCTCAAACTGCCAACACTTTTAATAATATATAAATGGCAGCAAATCCTCGAGTTTGGAGGAATAAGGTCGTTTCTCTTGAAAATTAAGGCCAGTGATATGAGCTGGGAGTAGGAATTGGGGGTTAGTTGGAAGTGACTAAGTTTTAGCCTATTGAAAAGATCGATGAGGTAGGCTGGGACTGGAAACCTAAGCCCATATTTAAGATGGTGGGTGCTGACAGTCACGAATCCTCGGGGACGATAGGTTGCGTGGTTACCGGGTGAAAACAACATGATGTGGCAACCCTTGGGGAGGTGATATTCTAAAGTGATTCCTTCCAGCTCGTGATATTTTAACTTTGAGGTGTAGTGAGTAAACACCTTGCGAGCATATCGTTCAACGGCCTGATGGATCATTACGGGGTCAGTCGAGCTTTAAATTCCCTAACAACCTCACCATTCAGAGAGGTCGGTTCTCCAGTACTACGGATTTCTCCCGAATTAAGCTCCTTCGAGCTAGAATTGTCACCATCCCCTATTTTGTATGGTTGACGTCTGCGACCTGAAGACATCTACACACGAAAGGGAGCAATTAGGTTACTATGTGCAGACCATCCTTGAGGATCTAAGTTCCTACTCTAACAAGGAATTTCTTAAGTATACAGGTCACAAATGTAATTCCAGTCGCTAAAGTCGTGGGAGGCTCAACCTACAATCTATTGACTTGTGAGCTTATGATATACAAATGTCTCTTCCTATAACTCGCATGCATCACGAAACAAACAACAAACTGTTCGCAAAAGTTGGCTTACAAGATCAAATCAATAATAAATGAAAAGTCACAATCACAAAGAAATACTTAACAACAAGAACACGAAATGTTCAAACCAACACCAAACACAGAAAAAAATGCAGCATATACAAACTAAAGATGAAAACTAGAAATCGGGAGATGATTTTGAAGACTTACTATGAGTGAAGTAGAATAGGAGATACTAATCTTCAATGGATTTGGATCTTTGAAGTGCTGGTGCGGAGATTTGAAGCAAGAAGAAAACGAGGAACTCAGCGGCGTCTGGAAATTGAAAATGACAAAATGAGGGTAAAAAGGACTGGGTCTTCACTTTATATAAGGATGCGAGACTGAAACCCTAATCGTTAGATTTAGTAGCCCACTAACCGCCCTAGTTCTAACGGTGTCGTGCAAATTATAAGATTTTATCATCATGCACTGTCATTTGAGAGACGTGCACATTAAATACATATGAAATGAAACGTGTAAAGTGGCACAGTTACTCAAAGAGTCATCACAGGTCATATGATGGGACATAGTCTGAAAAGGCGGTGCAACAGGTCGTAAAGCGTCAACTTTTAACAGTGAGTTTCAGCTCCCAGTCCTCAAATTGCACTGAGAACTGGCTGGTTGATATTGTGGGTATTTTTAGGACTGCATAAATGGGCTAGTAAAAGCCCATGATTGATCCTGTGAACTAGCCCAATTGATTAAGGCCCAACACGCCGATCATCCAGCTCATCAAATCGTAGCTCACATAGACGAGCTCCAAGATCACTGACCTCGGACTGTCCAACTTGTAGAAACGAGCTCTGTTTGCCGCTATAGTCCTTAGGTCATTGGTCAACCATGGTCAAAGACTCTCAATATCTAACTCCAGGTAGTTTGAAGCGAGATCCAGTCCATGACTTAACGTGCACACAAAACTGATTTTTTCATAAAGGCAACAACCTAATTTAAGGAAAACCCAACTACCCAATATAGAGATAAAGTCAAAATCCGCTATTACGGGATTTGACCTTGCACTAATGGGCATCAGTCTTGAGAATGTAATCAATGTAGATGGATTTCTTGTTGCAATTGTAATAAATACTGTAGCATCATTCTTTATAAATAGAAGTTGCAAGTTCATTGTAAAGTTAAACAATATTAATAATATACTGTCTCTCTACCAAAATAACTAGAAAATAATCGTGGACGTAAACACCATTTTTTAGCAGAATCACGTAAACCCCCCCTCCATTGCAATAGTGCTCTTCCTCTTCCTACTCTACTCTTCTCTTCTGTTTTACCTTATTTGTAAGTACTGGGTGAAGAATCTGAGTCGACAGAGTTCATACGTCGATAGGCCGAGTATTCATCGAGTTGATCAAGTTGGGTAGAGGCGATTACTTGCCAGAGGGGAGTAGAGCCCTCGATTTGGAGGTTCTCAAATTAGTGGAACCCCAATCACCAAGTATTAGGCAAATAGTTGAACGTACTCATCGAGTTTTACAACACTGATTTGACCATATAGCTTTATGGTGCTACCACAAGTTTGATTAAGGCTTTTAACGAGAAAGCCAAAATCAGATTCAAGCATTTTTTTAAACCCTATTAATAGTATTGGAAAATGTTACTTTGCATGTAATAAAAACAATGTAAACATATTGTCTACCAACTCAAATTCAGTGTAATAAGGTAGCCTTTGCTGGAAGGGTGAACTCTAGTTTTTAGCATGCCAAACTTGGCGATCTAGCACCCTTAATCTTGAAAAGGTCTTAAACCAAATACATTTTAATTGCTTTCAGCTTTAAAAATTCTGTGATTCTTGGAAAGTAGGGAAGATTGATATATATAGGCTTCCTTTTTGTAGTTGTGCTATTAGTTTCTTCTGAAATTCCTCTCGAGATTATTTACAATGACATATGAAGACCGGCACCTGTTATGTCTGCTGAGGGATACAGCTACTACATAGTTTTTATTCTAGCATGCATTCACAATGCACACTTGAATATATCCATTAAAACTTAATCAAAAGCCTTTGATTTGTTTAGAGCCTTCCAAGTACAGGTGGAACATAGCTTCGATAGTAGAATCAAGTGTCTCTAAACTGATACAAGTGGTGAATACACTATGTTTATCTCTTATGATCTCTCAAAAATTGGTGTTCATATGAGGTTTTCTTGTCCCTACAACAAAATTGGTTTCTTGAAAAATAAAATGAACATAGGCACTTGGCACAGATAAGTCTTAACACTCCTTGCTTAAGCTAACATGCCATCGAAATTATGGTTCGAAGTATTATCCACTATGGCTTTTCTTATTAGTAGTCTACCTTCTTTCCTTGCTCAAATTTGTCTCACAATGTGAGGAACTACAATAGAAATTATCAAACTATAATTTGTTCAAGACTCTGGTTGCTCTTGCTTTCCTTACCTTAGAGACTATAATAGAGCAAGGTTGATTTTCATTCTACTAAGTATGTGTTTTTGTGCTATAAAGGCTATAAAATCCTTTCACAATCAGTAAAGATCTCTTCCTCTTATTTTTCTCTGTAATGTTTTCATTTTATTCATCAATAGAGTCTTCAAGCTATTGAAAGTTCTTTGTGGACTTTCATTGAACGTCTATCTTTTTTTTATCTAACACTTTCAAAAAAGATTTAGTAAATAAGAAAACAAAATACAATTACTGTATACCAATTTATAGACTATAATTATTTTGAGCTTTGAGTGATTCT
Source organism: Dimocarpus longan (assembly GCA_022984855.1). Lineage (NCBI taxonomy): Eukaryota > Viridiplantae > Streptophyta > Magnoliopsida > Sapindales > Sapindaceae > Dimocarpus > Dimocarpus longan. The sequence continues at coordinate 3,127,253 of CM041021.1, forward strand.
TATAATTTGTTTTTTAGAGCTTACAGTATGGTTTAGATTCTAAAAGAACTTGGGTAACTACTACAACATAATCACAGTTGAATACATTTACTTAATTTTTTTGGATATATTATACGTACCGATTATAAATATATATATCATTGTCGGACTCTCTCAATCCAGATATACAGAAGAATGACCTGAAATTAAATCTCCTAGAAATGAGAGAAGAGTGTCCAGAAAATAGGGAGGAAAGTTGATCCATAATATATAGTGGGAAAATTGCCGCTGCATTTTGGTAGCCGCTGAACATCAAACTTGGCACCACATTAAGAGAAGCATGCCAAGTGGGGATTGACACCACTGACAATCCACGACACTCACATTAAATTAATTTTTACGAAGAGAAGATACTTTTTAACATTTGCACTTATATTAATAAGGTGGGACCGTGGGACTTTGAATTATTGTTACACAAGCAATACTATACTAAGGCGGTGTGTATCTACAACAAAGGCCGTGTGTCTCTTTCGTAAATTAACTAACAAGGTACCTTTCAAGTGCATATTTTCCCCTAATTTTATTGAAAATAAATGCATATCCTGATATAAGCGGAAGAGGTAGATATGACAACATAAAATTCCAAGATGAATTAAGGCATGATATGGACATTTTGCCAGTTAAAGCAATGTATTATCCCTATTTTTGTCTAAAGTCTTGGTTGTATAAATAATATAATAAAGGGCTCTTTCTCACTTGTCAAGAAAATTAAATGCTCTCACAATTTATGGCTGCTCTAGCTTTAATTTCTTGTTGACGATCAATTCCTAATTTGTTTTCTTTTGAAATTTACTAGAAAAGTTATTCAGATATTGAAATATGAATTCTCTGTCACGCGTGTATATATATATATATATATATTGAATTTGCAAGATCTTACTAACTCTGTCTTTTTTAAAGTATAATGGTAAACATCTTAATTCATATTATAATTCTTAAATATTTTACAAAAATAAAACTTTAAATGATATATCCATTGACATTTTTTAAATTAGAAATATTATAAAAAAAAAACCCCTAGTTTTTGAAATTAAGGTTAAACCACCTGATTTTTTTTCTATTATCCAAAAATCCCTTTGTCGTTAATTTTTCCATTACAAAGTTAAGAATTCAAAGTAAAAATATAAGTTGAGTATTTATAATTGAATATAATATAATATATTAAAAACTTTTAATATATTAAAATATGGATGGAGACTTTGGAGATTTTTAGGGATTGGGGATAGGGATGGGAAGCATGATGATGAATGGTCATGATAATCGGCTGTGATTAAAACCCTAACAATTTTTGTAATTTTTAATTTATTATGTTTATTTTTAATTTTAATTATTAATTTTTATTTTTTAATGGGTATATATGTATTTTTAATTTTTATATAAATTTATCTCCACCATCCATCAATTTTAATGGATGGTGAAGATTTTTAATAATTTTTATTATAATTTTTTTAATTTAAACAATTCAATAAAGTACATTTTTATCTCTTTATCTTTTTTAGTAGCTATGGAGGGCATATTTATCTTTTCACTTTATTTAGATGGCAACAAAAGTATTCCAATTTTTGGTAAATATTACGGCAAGGATATTTTCATCTTTTCATACTTTTTTTGATAAAATTGTTTCGCTTTTAGATGAAACCGCTTTTGAACTAACGTTTGAGTTTTATTAGCTAATATATTTTCAAAAGTTAGGATTGACTGACACTATTTTTTTATCAATGGGTTTTTTCATATATTTTTCTTCTAAAATTTGGGCAAAATGAGGGAGAAATGGAAATTTAAAATAACGGGGAAACGGAGGAATGAGGATGAGAGAACCCACCTCCAAATATCTTCATCCCCATTTTCTCTAAACAAAGATTTGGACGGAGATGGAGGAAAGGTGAAGGAACGACGATGGGAACGATGGAACTCCCCCATTTGCCCTGTTGACGTCTCTGACCAAAATATATGTTCGTACAATTTTTTTCCGTGGAGTCTCCGCATAATTTTGCTGAGATCATCGTGTAATAATAAAGTTATTTGCCGATTTTGGAAAGGGTGAAAATTACTTTAGCGGGGCCACACCAAAACCACACCGTCCATGCACATGTCCAAGAATCCACGCAAAGTGACAAAACATGTCATTCGACACGGTTCGAGATAAATATATATTAAATGAGTTGCTGTGAATGTACAATCTGCTCATTTAAGTGTATCATGTAGTCTATTAATAATAAATGATATAAGGTGCATAAATCGCGAGCACAATACAAATGAGTTAAGGTCACACGTATCAAAATATATTAAAGTTGATACGGATCCTCTCTTAATTTAAGTGTTTTATTAACCTAATATAATTTTATATACACGAAAGTTATAATCAAATCAATACTTAAAATATAATTATTTTACTTATTCAATCACTAATCATACACTTTAGAAAAATTAGAAAAAAATTCAGAACCGAGTCCAGTAAAAATTTTCTTGTAAAGTCAACATTAAATTATTAATGAATTGACAAATTTATTACTCAACTTCTCTATAAATTGTCACTACATCTAAACATCCAAGAACGCAACCTCTACACCACCGCCTCTAAGAATATCAATGGAAGCAACAAAATTATTTCCTTCTAATCTACCCATTCATTACCCCCTAATTTCTTCCCCATGGACACATCGAAAAAACCTCAAAAAACCCTTTATCATGTCCATGGCTGCTTGTAGAAGAGGATCCACGAATTATGGAGGAGATTATGAGGGGAGATCACAAGTGGATGAGAACATGATAGTGCTGAGAATGCGAATTCGGGAGAGTAAAATGCTAGAGGCAAAGAACGAACCGCCTTCGAATTGGATGGAATGGGAGAAGAGATATTATTCACATAATGGTTATGATGAAGATGTTTATGAAGCTATAGGGTTTTTGCAGAACTATTTGATGAATATTAGGCCTAGTCTGGCTCTAGGGTTGATTGCACTTGTTGCACTGAGTTTGAGCCTCTCAACTGGGATTTTCTTGTCTCATGCAATTCAGATAGCTCAGTCTTTATTATCTGGATTTCGTTTCCTTCCCTGAGTAGGTGTATTTTTGCTTTTATTTTGATAAATTTCTGTCGTACCGTTTTATTTGGATTTTCATTCAAATGGGGTTTCTAAAGTTGGCTTGTAATGATGAAAGTGAAATTTCTTCCTTTATATTATTGAAATTATGTTGTTCTCCTTTTCACTCTAAACAAATTGTTGTAGAGCCAGTTCATTTTCTTCTTAGACAAGATGCACTTTTCCTTTTCTTTCGATTATTTTCTTTTGATCATAGCGTCAAAGTTTAGGAAAGGTATATATATATATATACACACACACTTTATTTTCCCATTGTTATATTAAATTTTTTCTTTTCCTGGATGAATTGAAAGTCGGATTCTTTAAAAGGAGAAAAGTCTTTCTTTCTTTCTTTTTTTTTTTAAATTATTTACTTTTCAGAAATATTGATGCAGCCATGAAATAAAGATTAAGTGAAAAAGATAAAATATATCAGCTTCTTCTATATTTTGAACCTAAGTTCCTTAGAACAATAAGCTATAATTGAATTATATAGAAAAAGTGCAATCTTGGATCAAATTATTATGTATTGATGGTATAAGTTGCTTAAACAACAATATTTCAACATGGAACCACCAGAATTATTACGTTAGATGTCTATTGGGATAAATGGGGATGGGGTAAGTGCCCCCATCTCCATTTCCATTCCTCCTCCTTTCCCTCATCTCCACCCAAATCCTCATATTTGGATGAAATGGGGATGTGGTTATTAGGGTTGGGCTCCCATATCCTCAGATGTCTTAAACGTTTTCTTATGCCAATGACATTATTGTCCATTTAAAATTTACTACTCTTTTACAGTCATCAATCTCCAAGCATCTCACTCTTGGTCACAAATAACATTTTGAACTCACTACAACATTATCATACATTGAATCTCTCATCTTCTTTTTCACAGTAAAAAAGTCGCATTATGTGAAATTTGCACATAGCACTAGCTAAATATTTATTGTTTGGCTTATTTTTTGTTTTTGTTTTTTTTTTCCCTTAAAGTCCTCGTTTAACATTATAAATTATCAAGAATTATATAATTTACACATGTTGAAAATGTCCTTTTATATTATGTGATGAGTTATATATATTAGTAAATATAGTTTTTTTTTTTTTTTAAATAACTTTTGTATGTTGGTACTAAAAAAAAAAAAAAACTGTTCAAGGAAGGCAACGCTAGAGATTTTCTTGCTCAAATGTTCAAATTTTCAAATTTGTAAAATGATTCCAAGTCCGAAACCAAAATTTGGAATTCTCAAAGTTCTAGAGTTTTATAATGTAAGTTTTATTTAAGTTTATATGTAGTTGTTTGTACAATATATATATATATATATATAGAGAGAGAGAGAGAGAGAGAGAGAGAGAAAGAGAGAGAGAGAGGGAAAGAGAGAGATTACTAAACATTCATTTTACTGATAAATTTGCCTTATCTGCCCAACTAATCAACACAGTACATGTATACCAAAGATTCAACAATATTGAAAACAAAAGCAGTAGAACTATGTGTTCGTGGCTTCTTCTTTTATGTTCTTTGTCTTTTCATTTTAGTAAAAATTAAGTTATTAAAATATGGATTCATGATCTCTCTCCTTTCTTGAATCAACCATTTTAGAAAGAACGAGATTTATATATATCAAAGAGCAGTGTCTGTAAAATGTATGCTTTAAGAATATATATATATATATTTCTTTTATTTTTATTATGTATTAATATAATAAATTCAGTGTCTTAGTTATCAACCATTAGATTTACTTACTTTCACTTTCTTTGATTTAGTCAATAACCATTTATACTTAATCAATAAACTATATAAAATTCACTGCTTAATTAATTTCAATGCAACTGAAATGAAAAGTTTATATATATATATATATATATAGACGCGCTAAAAGAGGCTTGACTTCATAACTACATTAGGCAAAAATGTTGAAAAACTATCTTCTTACCACTTTAAATAAGTTAATGTGTACTTTTAGCGTAGGTGTTTAACTAGAATTAACTTTACTAGCGAAAGACTTTTAGGGTAGGTACTGAGAAAAGAATATTGACAACAGAAAATACAAACGCCGTAACTCTGCACGCGTAAATAAAGTAAAATTAAATGAATGAAAAAGAAAACATTGGTGATTGAATTGCAGGCTGAAACTTATTTACTTGCGTGCTCAAGGTAAAATGGAGAACTTCAACTGCACTTGCATCATATGATCGATTAAATTTAAAAACATATGAAAGAAATGAATCTCCTCAATGTTAGAATTGTGACAAAAATTCCTAAGGTAAATTTCAATCATCCGAAAGTAGTCCAAACAATTTTACGCAAATAAGATCTCGTAAAAAAACTTAACTCAAAAGGGATCCAATATGTAAACGGTGCGGCCGATGGAGGCTGGACACACCCCAAGAAGACAGATGGGTTAGATTTAAGCGGAAATAGGCTTTTAATAGGATTTCTAATTCTAATGGGATTTCGATTGCTTTAAGAGCAAAGAAAGTGTTTCGTTAAGGATTTTTCACTACTTTGTGATCATGTAAACTCATATTATAAATATGAGGCTATTTCTTTGTTTAGGATATGCACTAAGATGTAACGAGATGTTTAAAGAGAGAGTGGGTGATTGTGAGCTCAAGGCTCGAGTATACTTAGTTATGAGTTTAGAGCTCGATTTAATTTGACTTAGGGGTTAGAGAGAGAATATGGAGTATATAGTTGTAATAGTTTTCTATATACTAATAAAATACTTTCTTTTCTCTGGTCAGGTTTTCCACATAAATTCTTAGATATGGTTTTCCCTGATTTGGGTTTTTCCATATAATTTCTTATGTTGTTTGATTGGATTAATTTTATTTTTCTAAGTTAGAAAAGTTTTTGCTTTATGGTGGAAATAGACACGCTTTTGCAAGTATTTTCCCATCGATTGGTGTTGAGGCTTGATGGGGAATATCAGAACGAGTAAGGATTATTTGTCAATATTTTGTTTGTGCTAATCTTTTTATAAAAAGAATTTAAATTTGAGTAATGTATATGAGAGAAAAAATTAAACAATCTTGATCATCTATTATTTTTTATATCGATGTATTACTAGATTATTAAAATATTAAAAAAAAAATGATGACAAGGAATCTTTACTCGTATCAGAACACTCAACAAGATTGCAATAAGAAAAAGCTTTGAGTTTTCTGCTTTCCTTTTCCTTTCCTTCCTATTACATCTTCAACGCGGTCCTCTCTTGTTTTTCTCAGGTTTTACACTAATTTACGTGGGTGTGTAATCTCTAAAAAGACGGAAGAAAATTTGTGGTAATGAAGAAGAAGGTACGGTACAAGGAACGTATTTGGTTGCTTCCATTGATTCTTGAAGGTGGCTGGAGGTTTCTAGTTTGGATTGTGTAGTTGCTTCTTGAAAATTAATTGTAAAATCATAGCAAAGATTGGGTTCAATTATTTCACAATGAGATTGCAGAGAAAAAGTTATATACGCCTCAGTCCATACACACACCTCCAGGCCACTTATATATTACACACATATCGAATCTTCTAATATACCACTGACATAATTTAAGTAAACCAAATATATATACCAAAACACATCTAAATACTTAAAGACATCTTTAAATAAGATCAAAAGAAGTGTTCAATTACTTCTATTAAGGGATGATATATCGGATATAATTTGTTGAATGAGCTCAAAAGAAAAGAAAGTACACATATAATGCTACACTTATTAGTTCATATGGCAAAATTTTAATGTTAACTACCAAAATAGGAATTTTAGTTTTTTTAATTTCTTATTTTTAATAGTTAGATTAAAAAACCATGATATCTAAATAAAAAAACAAAAAAAGCATTAATAAAAACAATAATGCTAGGTTGGTAAAAGTATTTGTCCAAATTTATAAAGAAATGATATGGTGTATTAATTGTTCACATCATATAAATCATAAGATAATGTGCATGAGATATTATATATTCTTAATAACTCATATGTTACATATTTTTACATGAATTAATTAAATTGATATTATTTTTATAAAATATTTATAATCCTCGTGAAAAATAAGTTGACAAGATACAAATATCTAATATGGTTTGATAAATAATTGAATAAAAAGAAATATGTCAACAGGATTTGGCAATAACTGCCGTCGTTGTAAGTGGTTTGAATCAACGTCTGAATTTTACTTTTCTAGATCTATGAGTTAAAATTTCAAATCAGAGTTTGATGTTATAAGTTTTAACTAGAAATGAAACGCCGCCATACTTTATGACATCATTTAATTATCTTGATCCTAATGAAGATTTAGACTGATACTAAAATAGGGATGATTCATTGTTTTTATCAGCAAAGTGTCATGTTATGGACTCATGTCTTAATTAATCATGGAAGACAGCATAATTTTATGTGATACTCACTCATATCTATCTTTTATCACTTTTTATATCGGAAAATAATTTTAGTTGCACCGTCCGATTTTTAGATGAAAACAGTGAAAAAATACTTAACAATTTAAGAAAAGTATGTCTAATAGAAGAACTAAAAAATATAAAAACCCAGAAGCTTAAAATATAAAATAAGAAATTGTCATTAAAATAAAAGCTATGAACTAAATTGAAATTTCTCCTAGTTTTGCCATGAAGGTTTACTATGAAATTAAATGACAGAAATTTGGTATACCACCATGAGTGGATATCAGACAGAGAGCATATTTTCAAAGAGAGAGAGAGAGAGAGAGAGAGAGTTGAAGATGAGTTAGAGATGTCCCATTACATCTAGAAGCCTGGTAGCCTCCTCCTAGCTAGATGTGGAAGGAGGCTGCCAGAATAATTTTTAAGTTTTTGTTACTTTGTTTTTTTTTTTTTTTGAATGACCATGAAACTCTTTGATTCTTAACCTCTAATTTCACTAATTCTTAACAATTTGTTTTAAAACATAACACAACTTTTACTTTCCACGTCTAAAATCCAGGTCGTAAACTTCTTTAGCAGTTTAAGCATGAGAAACTTCTAACTAATGCAAGAAAAGCTAGAGGTCTTAGTACCTTTAACTGCTATTTATTTTGTGGCCACTTTTTGGAGGATGATAAGCATGTATTAAGGAATTGTTCTTTTGCTTTTGAGATTTGAATGGAATTTATTCCTTACAAATTGAAAGATTGGTTTTTCAGAGTTGTTAGAAAGGATTGGGTTATGAAAAAACTTACTAGGAAAGGTGCTTGGCCCTTTAATTTCACGGTTACTTGTTATTTCCTTTGGTTTTGGAGCAGTGAAGAAGTTCATGACTCGAATTTTAGAAGACCTTTGAATTGAGTTTATTTTATTAACAAACAGACTTTGCTTATTTGTGCTGCTTGGAAAAAGATCTATAGTAAATTCCCTACCCTTATAGCTCCTGATTTTTGTTGCAGTTGAAAATTTCCTCCTACTAGATAGATAAAATTGAATATAGATGGAGTAGTAGATAGAGCTATTGGCAGAGCTATGATTGAGGGTTTAATTCATGATAATCAAAGGATTTTTAAGGGAGGTTTGTGTGTTTTCTTGATATTGTACAATTTTAGAAGTTTAGTTGAAGGCTATTTGGATAGGCCTTATACTTGTCTGGGGGTCATTCTATCCTAATGTATTAGTGGAATTAGATAGTAAGAAAGCTAGTGCTTTAATTTTTCATTCGAATCCTACCCCAATTTGTTATGAATTTGTAATTTTGAATATTTGGAATGTTATCAAGAATGATTCGCATATTAAGATTCTTTTTGTGCCTCGAGATGTGTTTTGAGTATTTTTATGATCAAACCTAATAGGCCGACAAAAGCCCAAAAGGTGGGCCTAGCAACAGGAAAGCCCCAAAAAAGTCTATCCCTCTACTCGTCTTTTTGCTCGTTTATCTGTTTGTCTGTCCGCTGGAAGGTCTGTTCGATATCCTGCTCGCGTATTTGATCGCTCATCAGCTTTCCTTTTGTGATCGTTTATTAGTTCGTGACTGAGCTCGGTTATGGGACTGATCGGTTGTTCGTTCTCTTGCCCGTACAACCCCTTAGGTCTGTCTGCATGTGTTCACATACTTGCTCGCCTACGAAGCCTATTGTTCGCCAATACATCTGATTGCTAAAGTGCTCGCCTATGGTCTATATCAGTGACTCTCAAGATGGTTAATCTACCCAAACTTTATTTACTCGTTAACTGGACAAACTACTCTGCTCGCTAAAGAGTTCGCCACTGCTACATTTCTCTCATCGCAAATCAATAGAAGTCAAAGCTATCAAGCAGATTACAGCGTAAGACGTGTCGTTCATGTCAATTCCGTCAGAGATTACAGTCTACATTACGGTGATCTCACCTAATCCACATGGGTTAGCCGCCTAAACTCATGCTTTGGATAGAATTAGCCTGACGTCGTCAACAACATTAAATGCAATCCAGACGCATTAAATACGATTTAGGCACATTAAATGTAATCCATCATTATAATTTTGTTTCACTGTACATTATATTATTATGTTCTACTGTAGTTCCTCCCCTCTTCTATAAATATGAGAGGACTTCCTTTGTCAACATAGACATCTCTTGAATGTCGTTACTCTGCTAAAATAGTAAGAGAGTGAACAGTGGATGTAAATATCTTTTTGGACTGAACCACTTAAAATTCTGTGTTCTTTTTTTTTCCCCTGACCTCGTTTACTCTATTTGCTTTCGCTTAGCCAATCATACAACAACAAACCCAAAACTTTAGCTTAGGCCAAAAACGAACCTAGTCGGCTAATTCCAAACGTCAACATTTTTAGCGCTAGAAGGAGAGGCCCATCTACAGTTTCACCACCTTTGCTTTTAGCTTATAGAGCTCGTTTATTATTCACCATGGTCAGAGGAAGAGTCACCAGAGGCTCTAACGCTATTGAAAATTGTCTCGAAGCCTTGAGTCAACGACAGAATGTGATATCTATTGGAGGACTACCTGATGTGGGTGTAGGAACGTCTAATGCGTCTACAAATGGGAACGCTCATTGTATACCTCCTCTTCCTACCTGTCAACCTATACCTAATGCTGCTGGAAGGGATGTTATATAGGTGTTACAACAACATCAGCAGATACTTGAGAATACCATGGCGCAGCTCGCAAATGAAGTCAGACTTTGATTCAAGTCTAGGTTCAAGCCACTCAATGACCACCCCAGGTCACTACAAGGAGGGATGTTCTACAACGACAGCCCGATGAGGCCCTTGCTCCGAATCGGAGAGTTGTCAAGGAGGCAGTTCAAGAGGGGTCGTCCCATTCTTTCATTTTGCAGTCTAGCGCTCGGTTTCAGCGAGCTCGTCATGGGGAAGATGCAACTTATCCTTTAAGATTCAAAACAAAGGTGAGCCAAAATGAACGCAGAGCAACGCAGATGAACCGTGGACATGATCAGGCCTCGACTCATAAAGAAGGAGTTGGGTAGAGGCCTGATAATGGAAGGTCACGAAGGGAAGTTATGTCAGACAGGCCCGAGGGGAGACGCAAACCTGGTTGTTATGACCTTGGATTAAAAGGACTTGAAAGTATGAGGAAACAGGGGGCTCATAACTAGCATTCCCCTAGCAGACGAGACAGGCGAGACTGACAGTCCATAGTCAAAAAAACTGAAGTACAAGATCCACTTGTTGAGGAGCTCCTTCATAAAGTCCAGCAGCTTAAAGCGCAACCCGGAGCCCATGAATAGAGGAGTCAGAGTGGGGAAAGGACTTCATTCACCTCGAAAATTGAATTGGAGCCACTCCCTCAAAGGTTCAAAGTTCCCAACATCCCGTAATTTAAGGGGAACATTGATCCTTACAAACATCTCAATGCTTTCAATATCCAGATAGACCTCCAAACCACCAGCTCGCTCGTGAAGTGTCCCGTATTCCTAGCAACACTTAGGGATATTCCGCGGACATGATTCAGAAACCTCACATCTCGCAACATCAACAATTGGGATGAGTGTCAACAAAGATTCCTAGACCAATATAAGCGCCGAAGGGGCAACTCGCGCCACCTTGCCATATAGCAATTATCTTTCAACACTCCGGCTAATTGTTGAAGGACTACATCAGTAGGTTTAGGTACAAGGTGACTAATATTGAAAATCCTACAGATGAAGGGATCTTGACAGTCATCTTGTCAGAACTAAGGAAAGACGGGAAGCTGTACGAGAGCATTTACAAATCCCTAGTGAAAAAATTGGGAAAATTCTATGAGTGGGTAGCGAAGGAAATCAGGTAGGAAGAGGCATTCGGCCCCAAGAAGGCTAGTGGTAAAAAAGATGAAGCCGGTAGCTCCAATCAGGGGAAAAAATGAGCAATGAGGGAAGCAACTGTAGGGGCCAGAGAAACAACAACCAAATTGCAAAGAAAGCCAGAAATGGGCCTGGACTGAGGGGTGGCCAGAGGCGAGAACGATCTCAGTATCAGAGTCGTTACAATACATACAACACATTGTCTGATACTTAAGACAGGATTTTTGCGATTGAAAGGGATAAAGAGAACTTTAGGAGACCAATCCTTATTCAAACTCCTGAGATACGCAAAGACAGGAGTAAATTCTATGCCTATCACAATGAAGTAGGGCACAACACCTCTGATTGCTGGGTGCTCAAAGATGCCATTGAAGAGATGATCAGAAATAGCTGCTTGAAGGACTATGTTGTGCAACCTTCGGGGAGACCATCCCAACAGTAGCGGCCCTATCAACTACAGCAAGAGCAGTTAGCTCAGACCTAACAAGAGCCTAACCCTCAGCACGGACCTATTGTGAGAGTGAGCCATACCATCCATGGGGGTCCTTTTACGGTAGGAGCATCTAACAAGTCACAAAAGTGGTATGTATGGGAGGCTACCCGCGTCCAACTCGCAGCCGAAGAGAATCAGAGAGACCTGCCAAGAAGGCTAAAAGGGCATCTGAGGAGATTGCTTTTATGAAAGAAGATGCCCAGGATGTTTGCTGGCCCTATAATGATGCCTTACTAATCCGAGCTCGCATCGAAAGCTCAGTGGTCAAAAGAGTAATGATTAACACCGGGAGCTCAGTGAATGTGATGTATATGGAGTGTTACGATCAGATGGAGATTGGCGATGAACAGTTAGAGCCTTCCCCCGAGCCTCCGTACGGCTTCACTGGAGACGCAATCACTCTTATCGGGCAGATCAAATTACCCCTTACTCTCGGAGATGCAGCTTACTAGTCAACAGTGCTCGCAGACTACCTTATTATTAACTCCCCTTCAACCTATAATATAGTATTAGGAAGGCCTGCAATGAATGATCTAAACATGGTCATCTCTACTAGAGCCCTCACGGTGAAGTTCCTAACTCCCAATGGGATCGAGTGTGTGCAAGACGAGCAAACCCTGGTTCGTCGTTGCTATGTGGACGTTGTAAGAATGATCCTAGCAGTAACAGCGGGCTCATGGATGAGTCCCTCAGTTAATTATTTGCTGGAGGGAGAACTGCCAAATGATAAACTGGAAGCACGTTACCTACGGATAAAGGCAGCAAGGTACTGCATATACGATAACATGCTTTATAAGAAAGGTCTCTCGGCCTCACTACTACGATGCATTGATGAGCCGGATTGCACCGCGCTGTTGAAAGACGTTCATGAGGGGCACTGTAGCAACCATGCTGAAGGGTTGTCCTTAGCCCAAAAAGCACTCCAACAAGGGTTTTACTGGCCGACTATGAAGCAAGGTACTGTCAACCTGGTGAAGAAATGTGACAAATGCCAAAGGTTCTCCAAGATTCCTCAAGCCCCTCCGACCTACCTTCAGCAGATGATCAGTCCATGACCCTTATTAATATAAGGGATGGACTCGATAGGACCTCTTCCAACAAGTCGGGGTAGATGTAAATATGCAGTGGTTGCAGTCGATTACTTTACAAAGTGGGCAGAGGCGAAGGAACTGGCTGAGATCTCTACAACGAAGATAGAAAAGTTTGTGTGGAACAATATCATCTGCAGGTTTGGTGTTCCTTAGCAGCTTGTGATAGATAACGGAACCCAGTTCACTAGTGAGCAATTCCTAGAATTTTGTAGCAACCTTGGTATTACCAAAAGCTTCTCGACAGTGGATTATCCCCAAGCTAATGGCCAAGTAGAAGCTGTCAACAAGATCATTAAGCAGACCCTGAAGACTAAACTCGAAGTCAGGAAATGAGCATGGGTAAACGAGTTACAAATGATGTTATGGGTATATAGAACAACAGCTCGCAACATCACTTGAGAGACCCCTTTCTCGATGGTCTACGGGTCTGAGACTATGATTCCTGCTGAGTTTAAAGTAACCAACCAGCGGAGAGCACGTTTCAATTCTGAAGAGAATGACAAACTTTTGGTCGCTAGTTCAAATTTCCTCGAAAAAGCCAGAGAAGCAGCTCCCCTAAGAACGATCATCTACGAGTAAAGAATGGCCAAACACTACAACAAAAAGGTCCATATTCGAAAGTTCATAGTAGGGGTTCTAGTGCTACGAGAGATTCTACCCCAGAGCCCGCAAAGCTAGTGATGGCACGCTGAGACCAAACTGGGAAGGACCCTATGTCATCTATGAAGACTCAAGAATGGAGCCTACCACTTAGCATATATGAGGGAAGCAGTGCTTTCGCGAGCATGGAACACAATACATCTCCGACCATACCATCAATGATTATTGTACTAATTGATATGCTTTTGTAAATAGTGGTTGTATAAACGTAATGACAAAGATCAACGATTTTTCATATATATTATCACTAACGTAAATTGATAATACATTTATGTGTGAAGTGTGTAGCTACGAAAAGCATGGGTTGACATGCCTACAAGCTCACGCACCTAATCGCAGCTTGATTACAATTTTTCTTATGCTGCATCTGACGCTTCATCATAACTTAGCCACTTCGCGATGTAGAGATCAACCTGACGGATAGGGGTTATACACCCAAGAAACCTGAAAGGAATAGGGTTCTACTCCAAACGCCGCCCCTCGAGGCTAGAAGGTTAAACGAGCGTTGAGATCTACAGGATATGGGATACACCCTCCCAACGAGCTCGACCTACGAGTACCTTAAAACATTTTTAATCAAAACACGTGTCTTAAATCCGCTCATATGCAACTGATGTCGCACCTTAAATTATGCTGTAAATGCTCGGGTTACGACCCTGTAAGCGTAGCTAAGGTCCCGATGTCTTCTTAACTCTCGATATAGATGCTCAGGTTCCGACTCTATAAACGTAGCTCGAGAGAACTACAGGCTGTATAGCTCAGGTATCAACCCTACGAGCGCAGTTTGCTGTAGATGCTCAGGTATCGACCCTGCGAGTGCAGTCCACTGTAGATGCTCAGGTTTAACCTTGTGAGCACAGCTCATTGTAAATGCTCGGGTCCTTACCTTGTGAGCGCAACGCCCTGTAAAGGCTCGAGTCCCTACCTTTTGAGCACAGTGCTTGCAAAGTGAAACATGGTTAAAGTATTTAACAAGCAACACCCCATCCATTTTAGTCAATTTTCTTAACTCATTTCGCTTTGCAGATATCATTGTTACTTAGTTATGCGAGCTGATTTACTCACTATCGGATAGTGCCTATTATTATGCGAGCAGACTCGCTTTTTATTATGAATTATTGTTTGCCAGAAAGAAGATTGAGTTACTGATTCACCTGCTGAACATCTTCTTCTACTTTATAGGTTATATGGTTTAACAGGGTGGTCTACTTAAATCTTCAAGGGCGCACTTGCGACCCATATACTTGTTTTATGCTCCGGGAGATACTAGCGCGACTAGTCATTACTAATCGTTATGCTGGATCTAGTTGGGCTCGCTAGCTTGTTCAAGTTTATTTTCGAGCAATTTTATTATATATTCTATAGTCTATCCATGGTCATGTTATTCTACTTATAAAAAGAAGATTGCAATCCTATTATTCGTATGAGAATGAATCTATGTTATAACAAATCAAAGAAATCAACATTGTTTTTAATATTCAAAGATAAACCTCTACAAAAAAAAAAAAAAAAAAAAAAAAAAAAAAAAAGGAAATTATCTTAGAGGGCTTTAGAGGAGCTAGCAGAAGCTTTCTTCGGGCTTTGTCCATTGGGGGCTCCTTGTGAAGATGAATCCTGACCCCCATGAGATACCAGTTGTAGAGAACCTAAAGAAGAACCACTCTGAGCCGGAGGATTTGCGCCTTGAGCAGGAGACGGAGGAGCACTGATCTGAACAGATGGACGTGTGGGACTCTTTTTAGGGGGAGGGGGAGTAGTTCCCTTTTGAATGGTCTTCTTAGGGGAATTATAACTAATAACAATAATATAAAGTGTTAAATATTAATAAAGAGATAAATGTCATGAAGGGCATTATGGTCATTCCATAAATGAGAGATAAATAATTAAGTGGTAAAGTTGTAAAATTTGATGATGTAAATTAAATAAATAAGTATAGGAACATATTACTTAAAAACATAAAGACCCATGTAATAGTGATTAATAAAATAGGTGACTAAGGGTATTATGATAACTTAAACCATTAAAGAGCTATTTATCTAAGAGAGGAAGAGATGTGGTCAACCAACACATAGCAAAAACAAGAGAGGAAAACCGAGAGAGAGTTGAGAGAGAGAAAGGTGTTGGATGGCAAAGAGAGGGAAGAGAAGGAAGAGTAAAATCAAGCCATTCCAAGTCATTTCCAAAGCTTCAAATCAAGTTTTGAGGTTGATCTAACCTAAAACATCAAGCTCTAAGTGAGATTGAAGTAAGATCTCATCTTTCTCTTCTTGTTGATGATAGTTGAGTTTATGTTTGTGTTAGTTTGTTTGTTTAGTTTGATGTGTAACTTAGCTTGTGTGTTTATCTAAACTAAGAGGAGAATCATAATAAGTTGAAAAGAAGTCTTAAAGTACAAGAGAATATGCATATAATACAAGGTAGGGTTCAGGTAGGATAAGCTCTAAGTGGAAAGATTAAGCATAATTAAAGTAAACAAAGTTGTAGATTAAATGTTTGATGAAAAGTTTGTGAGAGATAGTTTTGTAAAAACTTGAAAGTTTTACTCTAGAATGAGTGTGTGAGTGTGTTATAGGCATGAAAAAATAGTGGACAACCTCTGAGATTAGAGGGTTTTGAACTCAAATTTAGACATATTTGAGGTTAGAAAAGCATGTAGAAATGGTAGAAGTTCAAAAGAGCTAGTTTAGACAATTTTTGCAATCCCGAGCTCAAACCATGGGCTGGAGATAACCTAGGTAAAACTGACATATATGGGGATGTTCTACACCTCAAATGATGCCTACGAGTCATAGAAAACCATAGGTTTTGAAACGGATCGATTCCGATAAAAATTGCGCAAGTTATGATCAAAATAGTGCCGTTAGATACTCGATAAGTGAAATAACTATGTAAATACAATTTTTATTGCATGGAATGACTTTAGTTGATCATAATTAGGTAAAAATAGCTTAGATATGAAAGAAAAACCATCGTTGCTTGTTCGATGGGAAAGTGCATTGAAAAGTATCAAAAAAAGGGCGTTTTTCCTAGATTTGACATTATAGAATTTTTCAACGAAACTTTACGGATGATTTAGTTATGGGTAAGGAGATGGTAGAAAAATGAACGGACGCGAAACGAGCACTGGTTCTAAATCTATTTTTTTTTTGTCAACGGGTTAATTAAAAAAGTTGACTTTTTGTTTTAAATCTCCGAAGACCAAACGAACCATATGGGGATGATCCTAGGGGTTTAAAAGTAAGACTTTTACAAAGAAATTGAAATTAGAGAGTCTCGGTTGAGTTAAAATCGAGTTAGGAAAGTTATAGTGTAAAGAATTGTTAATAGAGAAAAGTGTATTGAAAATATTATTTTAAATTTTGAGCTATGTGATTAAGCAAGTAATGATAAGAAATCGATATGTAGGTGACGGGCAAACAAGCGAGGCAAGAGAGGCTCGTTGAAACAGTTGAGCTTGCACGAAGCGAGGTAAGTATTTTACCACTTTTGCTATTTTCATTTTTCTTTTAAATGTAATTATATCATTGTAGTTAAATAAGTTCAAAAATGATTTTCAACATTATGAGTTAAGCTTTGTGATAACTCTATTTTTATAGAGTTATTTTATTTTTTTAAACTTAAATTCTTGCTTAGTTCTTGATATTTTTATTATTATTAAGTAAATTATTTTATATTTTTATATTTTTATTTTTAGAATAAAATTGGTGAAAAAGCACCTTTGGACCCCATCAAATACTATTGTTCGAGACAAGATTATCGCAATAAAATAAATGTCATTCGAAGCAGTTCATCACCTCAAGAATTACTCGAATCAGAGATCGCATGAAAAAGTTATCACAGTTTAAAGATCAAGTATTCTAAAAATAAATATTATGTCATATTGATGTAAGAAATGATGTAATGAAAATTACGATATAAGCAATGATGTAATATGAAAGTTGACTTGCATGGGGTAGATGAACCATGATGTATACAATGATGTAATATGAAAGTTGACTTGAATGAGATAAGTGAACCAGGATGCAAGCGATGATGCAAAAGGGTGAAAAATTAGGAAAAGATGATGCATGCGATGATGTAATTAGAGGTGAACTTTGCCTATAAATAAGCCTTAGAATCACCATTCCAACGATTCCATTAAAAACCAAAACAATAAGTAGTTTAGAGAAAGAGAGAGAAAGCTTGGAGAAGAGGAGCAAAGCAGAGGAAGAAATTCTACGGCGAAGTTTCAATCCACTAAATTTTCTTATCTTTTATTATGTTTAATTTTCTAGTCTTTGTAAATTCTAATATTGAGTAGATTTATTTTTCTAAGGTTATGATGTAGCCTTACCTTGATGTTCCAATCTTTTGTTCAATTTAATTAAGGATTTTTTATCTTGGTTGATGCATTTAATACTGTGTTTAATACTTCTAAATAACTTATTACTATTTAGTTGAATTGTTAATCATAATGATAGCGGAAGCTGATTTATGTATCTAGTTCATTATATTGAATGTCATAAATTACATACAGGATAGGAATATACCTGCATGATTTGTGTAGTCTATAAAAGAGATCCATAAATCTTAATGAATCCATTAATGTTTTAACTTGCATGAAGACATAACAGTTAAACTTTATAGGGTATTTTCCTTAGACCTTGGGATGGGCTATGTGAATAATTCAGGGAATCTCAACTAGCAACCGGATAATTAATTTTTGTTAAAAAGAATAAAGGGGAGGAACAGATTAGTTATGGTGAAATCAAAACCTTAGAATTTTCATTCATTGAATTAATTTTTATTTATTTACATTTGCAATTAAATTTAGTTATAGTTTTCAACTCATTTACTCAAATTTCGTCTACCAAATAAAAGTTGAGTTACTTTAATTTTGGACATTAATTAACAACAATCCTCGTAAGACGATACTTCTTTCATCATTTTATTACTTGTTCGGCTCGTTCACTTGCGATTTTGCACGACACTTTGTAAAATGACTTTTACGTTGAATGAAGAAAAGAGAATTTAAAAGTGAAAAGTTTTCGAAAAGAAAGAAATGAGGAGTTTTGTAATCATGTGTATACCCTTAGTTTACATAAGATTTAGCGCTACGTGACGAGGTAGAAATTTCGCGTGTAGTCCATTAGATTTATACTTTTGGGCACTATGGGGCGATGAAGAAATTCTGCACGTAGTCGCCAAGATTTGATTTATGGGCACTATGGTTGCGATGAAGAAATTCCGTACGTAGTGGCCAGAATTATAGAATTGAGTAATACAATTGCGATGAAGAAATTCCGCATTATAGTTGTTTAAAACTGAGATGATTTCACACTATTTGGGCGATGAAGTAGATTCTGCACGTAGTGGTTGAGATACTATAGTAGCTTCACGTCGACATCAATCGAAAAAACGTCACGTGATGGTTTGAGTGCGTTAGGTATACACATGGTCTTTTCATAAAAAATGGTTTTGAAAATTTAAAATCTCCAGTATTTGTATAAGTAAAGCATTAATATGGAATGTTATTTTGCATTATTAATATGTGACGAACTAACATTTTTTCTTTATTGTGTAGCTTGCTTATTTTATCAGTTGTAATTATAGATAATTTTGTTGCGGAAAGGTTGACGCCTTACTTATCGGTGGGAGATGAATAAACGAACCATATAAATACACAACACTTTTTAATGTGATTGTATATATTGTAATTTAAATGATCGTGTGTTTGACATATGAATATTCAACGGATTGTAAACTCATGTTTTGATAAGTGTAAATATATTGTTGTACATTCAGACTAGAGACACATATCACCTACTGCACTTGATGAAATTATTTGTTGTGATGCATATGAAATGCATATGGAGATTATAATGGCGATGTTAATGCATGATTGTGAAACATAATGTGAATTGTATGTTTGTGAATACGGATACATGTGAAATTACAGGTTTGTGGAATAAAAGTAGTTGGGAGGTGATCAATGATAGTTCGAAGTGTATTTTATGCAGGTCAAAATTTGGAAATGTTCAAATTACAATCTAATTGTTGTCAAAATTTTTAAAAAATCTATTTTAAAGAAATGCGAAAAATTTCTACCAATCTCAATTATTTTTAAAAGTAAAGAAAGTTTTAAGTTAAAACGAGTAAACCGACTAAATATTCTAAGGGTTCGCTTCTCGAATTTCCTTAATCTGACAAGTCAGGTTCGGAAGTCTGTTGAAGTGTCCTGCGAGATCCTCTAGATAAGAGTTTAGAAAAAGTCTGGTTTGGGTCCTGCCATAACTGGCCACCACGAATATGTTTCTGATAGACTTCTGGTTTGTCAAGTCCCAACAGCTCTGGCAGCTGATCCAAAAGATCGCTAAAGTACTCTCGAGCATTAGCCTCCTAGATTGCTCCTAGTCGGCCCCCTTTACAGTGGGCTCCTTGCCCTTAGCTTTGTGAAGTTTTACAAGGGGCTTCGCGGCCCCCTTTCCCTTATCCTTGGCCCCCGAGGGCCTTGTTGGTGGTTCGTTAGGGACTGAGGCCGCCTGATCAGTGGACTCCTTCAGTAAGGCTGCCTGTCTAATAGGTTTCTTCCCTAATGTTTTGAATTTTATGCCCTGCTTTTTAGTAAGTGCCGCAGCTTTTGACGACATTATTGATTGGGGTGAAAGTTCTGTAGAGCCCGTTACCTGAACTTCAGGCTCATCGATTTCGACTGTTAGAGGACGTGGAAGTGAATCCATTTGTAGCCACACCATGGTTTTAGGTTTTTTGGTAGTAGGGGCAAATGTGCCTTCGTCAAATCCTGCAAAGATTAAGCGAACCTCTCATTTCTTACGCGTTCCGACATTTATGGCAAGGTTTAAAAGCTTGGTTCCAGCCCCAAGCGCGAGCCCGTAGTCCTTCAGAGTATAGTTGTCTGGGAAGTAATCGTCTGAAAGATCTTTGACCTCTGAAAATTTTTGAAGTGCCCTTAACTCGTCGCTTGAGAGGTCAATCGAGCTCTTGTTGACAGCTGCGTATGAAAGAAGGAAAGTCAGTAAATGCAGAAATAATAATGATGCATGCATGCAAGGGTGATGAGCAGAAAATATGATCACTTGAACTAAGTGTAAAGGTAAAGTTGAAAAGTTTCAACAGGGACAAACAAGACACATAGAACCAATGGGTCTTGTAGTCTCCCATGTTTGACTTACTAATCCCCTTTGGAAGAAACACCTTTTAAGGCGAGTTGCGAACGGTCATGTAATAAATGTCATCTCGTTTCTCCGCCTTGGTGCTGGTAGTAGATTTGAAAAAGAAAATGTGTTGGATCATGTTCGGGGTAGGAGGTGGAAGCCCATTTTTATGAAGACGTAGGCTAAAGAAGTTAACTAGGTATAGGAGTTTGGTGTGAGCTGGAAAGGGGCCAACTCCAGGTCGTTCAGGAGGTTTATAAGATATTTGGGGACTGAAAACCTAAATCCTGATTCTATATGCTGGCGGCTGATCATTATAAACGCCTGTGAAGGGTGAGCCGTATGGTCATGATGAGCCGATACCATGATTCGTCATCCTGAAAGGAAGCCATACTTCCCTGTTAGTGTTGCAAGCTCATCCTGAGTGATGGTGGAGTAATGTTGAAAGAAAGGTTCACGAGCAGAAGTATCCTCTCGCCCAAATGACTCTAGTGCACTATCGCCGCTTCGGGCAGCTGCACTTAGAGAATCTCTAATTTGTTAAGAAGATTCCCCTCCAAAGCTTTCTTCGCTAGACATTACTCATTGGTATCGGCGTCCATGACTTGACATCTACAAAATAGGCAATGGGTTAGGCCGCTTATAGTTGACTAGACCTAAGAGACGAGGATAATCCTAAATCTACTTTCCCTAGGCAGTCGTGCGCCCAAGAGATCAAAAAGGGACAGAAGAGTCCTTATAAGCAAACTCCTCAAAGCCCAGTAAAAAAAGAAAAAAAAATCTCTTTATATTTTATAGGTATTTCAGTTCCGAGCAGCCACAGAGCAACCAAGAAAATGTACCTCCATCAAGTTCAGAAATCACTTGCTCAGATTTTTTCAAAAAAGGAAAATTTCATGCATAAAACTATATGTATACATCATCATCATGAAAGTAAAAAAGCTCACATTGAACAGGCTTGGTACTGGTGGTTCTGGTTGAAGAACGACGAACGGTAGCAGGAAGTTTAGAAGAAAGAACCAAGAAATATAAGCGTTTGATTTTTGAAAATGGCAGGGAAGAAGAAAATGAAACGTCTTTATCCTTAAATAATTGTTAAGCCCCAATCGTTGGATTAGGACAGCTGTGTAACCGCCTCAGATCTGACGACACAGCGCGATTCTCGAGATTTTGTCATCATGAAGCAGTCAGTTGAGAGACGTGCATTAAATGTATACGGCACGTGGTGTGACTCATAACCGCTGTTTGAGGTAATGTCACATGGCCTGACAATAAAGTGAAATTTGAAAAATGGTGTAACTGCTCCCACTAAGATTGCTCGCGAACAGACTCATAGCTCATGGTCTCCCAAAAATGCACCAAAAGTTAGGAGGCTTGTGTTATGGGTATTTTTACGATCAAACCTAATGGGCCGACAAAAGCCTAAAGGGTAGCCCCAACAATAGGAAAGCCCCAAAAAAGTCTATCCCTCTACTCGTCTTTCTGCTCGTTTTTTTGTTCGTCTATCTATTGGGAGGTCTGCTCGATATCCTGCTCGCATATTTGATCGCTCATCAGCTTTTCTTTTGTGATCGTTTATTAGTTCATGACTAAGCTTGCTTATGGGACTGGTTGGTTGTTCATTTTCTTGCCCGCATAATCCCTCAGGTCTGTCTGCACGTGTTCGCATACCTGCTCGCCTACAAGGCCTATTGTTCGCCAATACATCTTATTGTTAAAGTGCTCGCCTATGGCCTATATCAGTGACTCTCAAGATGATTCATCTACCCGAGCTTTATTTGCTCGTTAACTCGACAGACTACTCTACTCACTAAAGAGTTCGCTACTACTACATTTCTCTCATTGCAACTCAATAAAAGTCAAAGCTATCAAGCAAATTACAGCCTAAGACATGTCGTACATGTCAATCCCGTCAGAGATTACAGCCTAGATTACGGTGATCTCACCTATCCTACATGGGTTAGCCGCCTAAACCCATGCTTTGAACAGAATTAGCCTGACGCCATCAGCAGTATTAAATGCAATCTAGGCACATTAAATACGATTCAGACACATTAAATGTAACTCATTATTACAATTTTTTTCACTATACATTATTTTATTATATTCTACTGTAGTTTCTTCCCTCTTCTATAAATAGGGAAGGACTTCATTTATAAACATAGACATATCTTGAGTGTCGTTACTCTACTAAAATAGTGAGAGAGTAAACAGTGGACGTATGTATCTTTTTGGGTCGAACCACTTAAAATTCTGTGTTCTTTTTTCCTTCCCTGACCTCATTTACTCTATTTGCTTTCGCTTAGCCAATCATACAACAACAAAACTAAAATTGTAGCTTAAGCCAGAAACGAACCTAATCGGCTAATTCCGAACATCGACAAGATGTGAATATTGTTGCTGATTAGTTGACAAAAAGAGCTTTTGAAATGTTTGTAGATGATATTTCTTTGACTTATGCACCGCTAAAGTTAGAGCGCATCTTCTTAGCTTTGAAATCAAGGAGCGAGGGTGTCGTATTAGTTTTTTCCTTTTCTGTTTCGAGCGTTTGCCCCGTTTTGATATTTTAAAAAAAAAAAAAAATCCAAACATCATTAGACCATTAGTAAGGATGTCAAAAGGAGTTTACGTTTTATCATTTGGCATTTAGACATTTGTTCTCAAGTTGTTTTCCCAAATCTCTTTTAATTATAACTTACTATGAAACGTCAATCATGTGCATGTTTTTTTCTTTTTTTTTACTTTTTTAAGAATCATGTTTACATCTTTGATCATGACAATTTGAAGTTATCTTAAACGACAAGAAGCACTGCACCATACATCATGACAATGATGGTGCACTTTGATCAAACTTTTGTTAGCGTATTAACAATCGAAACAATGATAAATAGAGAAGAAAAGTAAACATTAGAGCAGAATAATTTTATTATAGAAATCTTTATATTACAATCAAATAATTGTAAATAAAACAAAACAAAAATAATAATAATTAAAATATTAAAAAAATAAATGTATCCTAATGATGAAATTGACGTATAAAATAATTGAGTCTTACAGAATTGCAATACCCTTAAAACAGTAATAGCTCTCTATTTTAATGCTAATAGAACTTCGAACAGCTGCCTCCTAGGATCCTCTATTAAATTCAGAATATGTGTTCAAAAATCAAGCACATATCCTGAATTTTATAGAATTTTGATGTATTTTTCAATTTTGTAATGAATATATAAAATAAAAAAATTATTAACAAATGACAGAAATAATTTACTATTTATAAATATTGAATAGGTGTCTATGAACAGACACAACTGTATAGAATAGATACATATAAACAGATGTAATTTTACATAATAGACACTTATGAATTGACAGACATATTTTCACTAAAAAAACACATTTTTAGATACATTTTTAGTTCAAATTTAAATTTCCTAAATTAAATTTCAAATTAAATTAATCTTTTACTCAAACAACATAAACTTTTACAACAGCTTTATGATCAATTTAGGAAATAAATCCATATTCATCTTAAATCCACAGCCCAGAAAGGCATAGTCTTAGACGTCCATACATCAAGACAAAAATAGTGCACTTTGACCAAAACTTTATCCATTTCAAAGGACACGAATCAATCATCCTAATATATAAAATTACTCGAGTATGAATCTCTTTACCTCATAAGAAAATTGTAAATGTCTTTATATTTACACTATGCATCTCCAATTCACTTCATCTTTAATCATAATTTGATGCATTTCCATTATTATCGGTGATGATTAAGTATCCTACACAAACACAAATATAAATATATATACACATATATGTATAGATATGTATATATGTATGTATGAAAGTAACACTATAATATTATTATTCCCATAGGAAATAACAATATTTCATGAGAATATTAAAAAATCTTAATTCGGTTTTTTAATGTTATTTTCTAGGTTATACGCTTTTTTGGTGTTTTTTTGTTGGATCTCTCTCTATGTACATATATATACAAACTAACAATATTTCGCAAGAATATTAAAAAAAAAAACTTAATTTAATTTTTCAATGTTATTTTGTAAGTTCACGTTTTTTAGATTTTTTTTTTTAATCTCTCTACATATATATATATATATATATATATATATATATATATAAGGAGAGAGATCCCCCGGCGACATTGATGTTTTACTATTGTCATGACTAGAGATAGGATACATTACGTATTAAGCTACATGTAAACTAAGTAACAAATATTAATTTCCATCGATTATAGATTTTTCGTTTTCTTTGCACATACCTTGTACCAACCTACACTTTCTATAATTTCGTACAAGAATGTATTCCAATAAGAATCCATTTCCAAGAGGATTCGTAGTGTTGTCTTATACATCACAAAAATGGGTAACTAGAGTTGTCAAGGCTCTAACCAAATCCCTAAATCTCTATCCTTATTTGGAGGGAGATTTTGGGAATTTTCAGGCTTGGAGATGAGGATGAAAATTCATCCCTAAGTCCAAACGGGGATGGGGGAAGCCACGGCCATCTCCATTTGTAATATAAAAATATAAATATTATATTAATTTTTAAATAATTAAATTTATTATATTAATTTTTCTTATTTTCCCCCTTATGATTTTAATATATATAATAGTTTTACATTATATAAACTTTTGTCTTGTGTTATAATTTATGTAAAAGGTGTGTAATTGTAATGCAATGTTATAGATCTTATATGTTGAAATATTATGGGTATAGTATGTACATGTTGGAAATCAATGAAATTATTTGGTGAATTATATTGTTAATTATATACATATATATTATTTTATTTTGGGTCAAACCATGTTAAATAAGGAAGTAGATAATGGGGGAAATGGGGAGAAAGGAGAAACTGGAATAGGGATGGGGATGGGGAATCTCAACCCAAAACGTCTTCATCCCTATTTCTCCCAAATTGGGATTTTGGTGGAGGAAGGTGAAAGGTGGAGGAATGGGGCCCACCCCCATTTACCCCTTGATATTTCTAGAAATAACTTTTATTTCTTTGTTGAGTTAGAGAGTATAAAGACTGATATTCAAAATCATTAATATACTATACTTAATTACTTTTAATTTACCCTTATTTTTAAATGTCATTTGAGATATAGCTATTCGAACATAAATCATTACCAAACTATAGAATGAGAGTTCTTATCACCAAATTATATTGAACTGTGGTTTTTTTTATTTTACAATTGAATTGGTGTGTATATGTACGTACGTACGTACGTACGTATGTGTGTATATATATAGTTTTAAAAAATATATATATATATATATATGAAGATAAAGTTGCTCAATGGCCCGCTAATTTCAATTTGCTTTTTTGGAAGTGTTGTTTTGAACAGTTTTGCAATTAAGTTCTCAAAGGCGCGGCTGTGGACTATGAGATATAATTAGATTCAATTAAAATTAATTTTATGTATAAAAGTATTACTTTTTTGACAAATACAATATGTACTTTTAGAATAGGCACAAAACTCATAGAGCTTACTAGAACCTTATTACCAATAGACTTTGAAGATAATGCTTCTTTTTTTTAACTTTTCTTTTCTTTTTGACTTAATGGGATCCCAGTATGACAATATCGTACGCTCAGGTTACACATTCCAAAACTAGTTAGACCATTAATTGGAATAATTGTAAGTAATTCCACACAAAACAAACAAAAGAAAGTACGATGATTGATGCAATGAATCTTAACTGTATACTCATTATTATTTATTGAGAAAAATTCAAAATTAGCTAAATTAAAAAAAAAAAAATCATTTTTAATCCATTTTAAAAAAAAAATTATTTTTAACCCTTTAAACAAATTAATTATATTCGGTAACTGTTATAGATTAAAATATCTTTAAACCTGACTAAAGATAAGCGTAACTGGAGAGCCTTCTATCACACTCCTTCTGTCACAACATTTTGCAATTTTACTTATAGGGGTATTTTTGAAATCATAGGGAGTTGATTTATTTGATGGGTTAAATAAAAATTATCTTTGGAGAGAGGTTAAAAATGATTTTTGGTTTTGAAATGGGGCAGTTTTTGAAATTTCCGCAGACATATAATATCATCATAAATCGACAAAGCCTCAAAGAAACTTATTCATGAATGGAATAGATCAGTTAAAAGAATAACAATGAGAATTTAGAAATTGGCTTCAATGAGGTATTGCAGTACTTTCCTTCACTAGTCATCACATATAAACTTTAGAAACCTAGCTTATAGATAAAACAAAATCCAGATATATATATACATATATATATATATATATGTTTTCTTCCTTTCATGTGAACTTCCACGGAATGAAAAATTCATTAAAAGAAAACGTCGAGTAAACTTAATTAGGAAACGAATTAAACCCGGATAAGATAATAATCTGAGCTATCTGAATAGCATGAACCAACACAACCCCAGTAGATATGACCAAACTCAAAGCAACGAGTGCAATCAATCCTAAAGCCAAACCAGGCCTCACATTCATCAAATAATTCTGCAAAAACCCTAATGATTCACAAACATCCTCATTATAACCATTATTTGCATAATATTTCTTCTCCCACTCCATCCAATCCGAAGGCAGCTCGTTCCTTATCTCCAACATTTTATTCTCCTGAATTCGCATTCTCAGCACAATCATGTTATCATCCACAATCCTTCCTGCATAGTCTCCTCCATAATTCCTTGATTCTCTTCTGCGTGCGGCCATGGAAACGATAGACGGTTTACTAGTTTTTTTGTGACGTGTCGATAGGGAAGAGACTTCATGGTTGCGAGAAGGAAGAGTAGAAGATAAGGATTTGATTGCTTCCATATTGATTGTTATTGAAGGTGATAAAGGTTGCTTTCATGAATTCTTCAGACGCATAGAGAGTCTAAATTTATAGACAAGTTGGTGGACAAAATTGTAAATTCATGTATGTTGAAACCGTGTTCGAAAAGGAATAGCGGTGTTTCTCTACTTTTATGTGGGTCTTAGCTAGAAGTGGACAGGTGGTTTCTTCAAAGAAATTCTTGTACAGAATCAGCATCAACATAACGGAAAAGCAGTCTCATCAGCTTCCACGAAAAGAAACAGAAATTGAAACGAAACAAGGCTTGGTGACAGCAGCACAATTTAGATGGTTTCATCCCATAGCCATTCATAGTACTCCTAATTTACTTTTTAAATGATACTATTATTAATAGAAATTATCTCAATACATATTTACATTTCCCAATTTTTACCTAAAAGAATTTATCATCAACCAATAGATAGTATAAAGTGTTTATTTAACCTAACGATGTCCTCATTCAACCTAACAGTGTTTTTTGGTTTGAGTCACTACATTATAAATGGTGTTTTAAAAAATAAACTTAAAACAATATATATTTACTTACAGTAACTTTGGTATAGTTTGTTGTATATGGTCTTCTCATTTTGCTTGATATGGGCCCAGAGGACTAGAGTTAATAGATTTAATGAGCTCTAATAGCCTGATAAATTTGGTTTTGCTGTAAATCATTTGCACCAACAAGTTTGGTGCAAAGATGTCACACATTAATTGATTGATAAAAGTTTTGTACATATTTATAAACTAAAGATAAAACACTTAAAGAAAGCAATAGTTACTAATTATATAATGAAAATAAGTATTGATTAAATAATTATAATAATTATAAAATATCTTACTAAATTTCTTAAACTCTATCAAGAATTTCAATCTACTCATAAAAGTGTAACAAGTTGAATTTTTTTTTTCCTCGTTTGTGAGAGATTGTAGTATCTATCTTTTCTATGCAAGGTTTTAAATATCAATATTGGAGTCAGTATCAAACTCTCAAATTTACGGATAATATCAAAATAATATAAATGTCTGCTTAATACATGATCAGAAATTAAAAAAAAAAAATAGTGAATGTTTGCTTTTAAAGTTTAAATATTTAATAAAACTTTAAACTAAACTAAAAAAAAAACTACATCAAATGAATTACCATGATATAAAATTAATATATTTATAAATAGAGAGTATATACACCATAGTCGACAATGACAATTGTTGTTTCTCATTAGGCCCTACTTTTATGTGGGTCATGAGCAGTGGAGAGGTGATTTCTTCGAAGAAATTTCCTTTATAAGAATCAACATAATGGAAGGAAAAGTGGCCGCAGCTTCTAGAAAAGAAACAAAAATTGAAATGAAACATGACTTGGTGACAGCAGCACAATTTAGATCGTTTGATCCCATAACCATTGATAGTAATCCTAATTAATTTTTTTAATAATACTATTGTTAATAAAAATTATCTTAATACATACGTTTCCTAATTTTTATCTAAAAGAATTTATTACATCCAAATAGATAGTATAAAGTGTTCATTTAATTTAGCGATGTCTCAAGTCATGCTCATTTAGCCTAACAATTTTCTACGTTTGAGTCATTATATCATAAATTACATTTTAATTAAAAAAATAAACTTAAAAACATATATTTACTTGCAGTAACTTTATTATAGTTTGTTGTATATGGTCTTCTCATTTTGCTTGATATGGGCCTAGAGGACTAGCATTAATAGATTTAGAGCTTCATGAGCTCTAATATATTATTATAAATTTGGTTTTGGCGTAAATCGTTCGCACTTATAAGTTTGGTGTAAAGATGTCACATATTAATTGATAAAAATTTGTTTATGTTTATACACTAAAGATACAAAACTTATATAAATTAATATTTACTAATTATATACTAAAATTAAATTATTGACTGAACAATTATAATAATTATAAAAGATCTGACTGAATTTCTTAAGCTCTATGAAGAATTTCAATTTACTCATAAAAGTGTAATAAGTTAGTAATTTTTTTTTTCTTCGTTTGTGAGAGATTGATAGTATTGATCTTCATGTTGCATGAGACATTTTTAGGCTTGATTTGTTTATAGAATTAGATGAAAAAGCAATATATTTGATTTGATCTAAGTAAGTCTAGATCGACAATGATGCTAACCTTTGTACATAAGAGTTAATAGTATATATGCTAAAAAGAAAATTCGTTCCAATCTATTATTTGCATTATAAAAATCATAATTGAACATTCATGAGCCTTTTGAAAATGTCTTGGCAAGATCCCGTGAAGTCCAAAGAAAATAAGGACCCAGTCGATTTTTATAATGATCAGCTATTGTCTATTATGATCTATACAAGTGTTTTAGTTAAAGGTTACTATCAATGTTTCAATAATTTTGAAAGGAGTTCAAAATTTGATAACCCTAGGCCGTGTTGATGTTTACTTTTCACAGGTGAGGAATGGTAGCTAGCTTGGGATTATGATGAGAGCATTTAATTATCTTGACCAATGTTGGAAAAGGAATTCCGATTCATTGTTTGTGTAAGCAAAGTGTCCACTTCACAAGATAATATAATATATTCATGATATAATATAATATATTCATGACTGGATATTTGATGATGACAAAGTAATAAGTTCATGCATAACTAAATAGAATGTTTGCTTTAATGTCAGTGCTGCGTGCGTTGCCAGAGTGTCAAAGAGCCAACAAAATATGGTAATTTTCTCATGAATTGATCATTTCTGATCCTAAGAGCAATATTTCGGCCGTACGTTAAGAAAATTATATCAATTAGATGTTAGTAGTTATCTGATTTAGTATTAAAAGGTTAAAAAAGGTTTGTTTTAATGTTGTAATCAGCAACATTGCTAATCATAATTTGTTAATTAAATAATTGTCACATAAAGATCTATAATCTTCAATTTATTATCACTTTAACTATTACACTTTTAGAAAAAAAAAAAATTACAATTAATTTAACTTTTTTAAAAAAATTATACAGTCCGAGCCCACACCTTTAATAGTGTAAATGTGAAAAACATTCAACTAAATTAACCTCATCTTGTCAATTTGTAATAATCATTTTATTATATATTTCTTTGTTAGGGAATTGACATTAAAATGAAAATTTTGTAAAACTTATTTAGATCGAACACTATAATGATGAGTATAATTTGAATTTGGGCTCCCATTATAATTAAAGAAATAATAACTTTAGCAAATAAAGAGACAATCACTTTCACAAATGAAGGGAAAAACCTTTTCACACTTGTGATCACAAAAAAATACATTAGCAATATGTCAAAGCAAATTCAAACTGCCAAAACTCCTAAGATTTTCACTTAAACGCAAGAGTATTGATATTTGGACCCACTAAAGCACTCCTTTTGTACACACACTCCATTAAAGATTGTTTTAAAAAATTATAAATTATAATTATAGAAAATTACATTTAAGACCTTGACATATCATGTTAATACATCAATAATGTGAATTTAAGCTAAATTGCAAATAAATACCTTATCATTAGTAGATTTAGTCAAACTTAATAGTTTAGTTTTTATATAGTTTATTGTGTATACATATTGAACTGGAAACGTTAAACTTTTATGGTTTTATTACTGGTAATTGATTGAAGAAAGAGAAGTATTTTACGGGTTTATATATTAGTACTGGTTTGAAGTTTATAGTGATGACCTGGGTTTTGGATTTTGTTTTATTTTATTTTTTTATTTTATGATGAAATAAAATAATATTAATTACTTAAATTATGTTTAACTTTAATGTGATGTGGCGGTTTTTGGTTCGATATTTTTATTATTTATTCATTTTAAAATTTATAACATCTAAAAACATCTATCTACCCTTGAAATTGTTTAATATTGTCATTAGTTGAATATTAGTCAAACACGATCAAAGGTATTTTAGTGTAATATATGTTAAACTTGCATCATTACTGTAATAATGCATTAGGTTCAGGTATGTTAATGCAATTTTATTTTTATATAATTATGACTCATTTAATGGATAACCCTACCTCATGAGTGTACAAAAAGTTTTATAGAGAGTTGTAAATATTGACGCTCTAAAGCCAATGTGAAGGGCCCAATTCTCGTAACCAAGGATGAAGGTCCATATCTGAACATTGTTCAACCTAAGACCGTGTGCATGTCCATTATAAAAATAAAAACAATCGCCCTTTCTCTACCAGGAATTCAGAGATGTCAAATTAATAAGTTCTTAAATGTATTTAATGTTTCAAAATCTACTTAAGTTTTAGGAAGAACTGGAAAACCCTCTCTTAAGGTTTGATGGTTTTTTGAAAAACAACTCCTTGATTTCGAATTTATATAAAATTTCTGTTCTATACTAAAAACACGTTGTAATTTCAATGTACAAGTAAGAATTCCTCTGTTATAGTATTATGTAACACAACATTTTTTTCTTAAAATTTTATCTGAATTCATAACTATAGGTAGTAGGAAAAAATCTGAAAAGTACCCTAAAATAAAAAATAATATCCTTGAACTTCATTTTCATAGGAATATATATAGCTTTAGGTAATTTATGAAAATCTTCACCTTATTGAAATTTTTCTTACATTATATAAGGCTTTCATAGAATTAGAAAAGAGTATGAATACTATATTTTTTTAATAGTTACAATACAAATTCATTAGTTACCACCAGACCTAAAAGTTTAAGCTGATAGGAAATAGTCTAATTATAGTATTTAAGATTTAAGATTAATATGTGACATACCCGTTATATGTAACGTGGATAGATAACAAATATCGAATGCATGTTAAATGCCCTCTACCATTATAATATGTGTAACAACAATTTGAGATAACGGGAGGAAAGATAGTTTGAATCAGGAACCTCCAAATTCTGACACAATATTAATTGTCATTAGAACTAAAAGATTAAGATGATAGAAAATAGTCTAATTATAATATTTAAGACATGAGGTTGACACGTGACAAAATCATAGTCAATGAAAGCATCTAAACATCTAACTATGAATTTAGATGATAGAATTTTAAAATTTGATAATCTAGACTTAAATTGTTAATATTATTCAATGCAATATGTATTCCTATTGAACCATTGTCACTAATATATATATATATATATATATAACAGAAAAATTTTGAATATCTGAAGCTCCAAATCTAAAGTTAATATTTATATTATATTTGTAACTTTAGACTATACTGCCTAAGTGCATGTAGACATGACCACGGTTCGGCTCGGTTCGGGTTCTGAAAAAACTAGAACCGGAACCTTAATCGAGATAAAACGGTTTCGATTCGGTTCTGTAACGGTTCTGATTCCGATTTCGATTCCGGTTCTATAACGGTTTCAGTTTCGGTTCCGGAACCTTTTTTCTAATAAAAATAAAATTTAAAAATTAATATAAAACTATATTTTGATATTAAAAAAATAAATTTATACACAAAAGAAATAAGAAATTTAATTATTTGAACTTTGATTGAATTTAAAAATAAATTTACAATTTGAAATTTAAAAATAATCAAATAAGATTTTAAAATTTTAAAATAATAAATTAAGAATTTGAAACTTCAAACAATAAATTGAAAATTATAATTTATAGATATAATTAAAAAAAATAAAGGAAATTAAAATTGAGAATTAAGATAATATTGAAACTAAGAGTTAAAATTGAGATAGAGTTGAGATTAATGGAGAGAAAGAGAGTTGAGATTGAGGGAGATAGGTGTGAGAAAAAATTAAGAATGGAAAGGGTATTTATAGAGGAAAGGAAGGGGTTAAAGAGAAATTAAGGGGAGAGGGTAAAATGTGAAAAAAGGTGACCAATTGTCACTTAATTTTTTTTTTTTTTTTAAAGTGATGCAGTTTTTTTTTTTTATTAGAACCGGAACCGAACCGGAACTATCGGTTCCAAGCGGTTCCGATTCCACCGGTTCTTTGAACCGGCGGTTTCGGTTCCATTATTTAAAGAACCGAAACCGGAACCGCTACAGTAGCGGTTTCGGTTTCGGTTCTGAACTGGAACCGGAACCTTTGTTCCGGTTTCGGTTCTGAAGACACGGTTTAGTTCGAACCGTGGTCATGTCTAAGTGCATGAGATCTATTACTTAATATACTAAATTAGAAAAAAGAAAACAAAACTAAAAAAAAAAATACGTTGATTTTTTTTTTTTTTTTTTGGAAAGAGAATATATGGAAATTAATTGAATGATGAAAGGTAATGTTGTCCATGTACATTTAATAATGTAGTTATATATATTATTTTCAATTAAGTACTGCTTTGACTCGTCGTCATGTTAATATATCGATGTTGATTGTCTGATCAACATCAAACCAAAATATATTGAACCAATTCCTGTGAGAATCACCTTGGTCTTGGTATACTCAATTAGACTTAAGTCAAATCATGCATATATATTATATTATTCAAAGTGAAAAACATTGTTAAAAGAAGTATAAATTTCTAGCATGTTATATGAGACTGGAAACTAATAAAATCAGTAAAATAATTTTTTTTTCTGAAATATTATAATTGAATTAGGGTTTGAAAAAGAAAAAATATTTAGACTCACAATCTATAAGATGAGATTTCATGATAGACTAACCTCATCCTTTTTAAAGTTTTAAGTTTGTTCACACTGAAACTGACCTAATAATTATATACAAGCTGAAATAATTTAGACACTTACAAAAATAAATCAATTATAGTCCATGAGTTATAGATTATGATTATATGTTAAACGAAAAAGAAACAGTTAGATGAAACAAATCAATTATTAGCATATCTATTGTGAAACTAAACCTATCTTGTGACTAGATATTAGTAATGACATTATATTAGAAAACTAATAAATTTTGTAGTTGTGACCTCTATTCTAGGATATCCTTAATTATATAGTAACAACATTATGAAAATTTTATTTTAGTACCAATAATTAGAATCACATATTTTCAATAAGTCTCATCACTGTAATGGAATCCACTAAAAATAAGTGGTTATTATTTGAGGTTCTAAAATAAAAATTTAAGAACATATTTTTTTTATTAATAAGATTGTTAGTCAAATCCAACAAAATATTAAAGATAAATAAAAGATTATAAAGTTGAACAAGGTGGGGAGCCCATATAAACAGAAAAAGTAACAAGGGGGTGATCCCATACAAACGGAAAAAGGAACCTATTAGAACCTCGCAAAGCCTAAACTAAAAAAATCGATAATTGTTCTTGCCAACAAGGTCATTTGAAAGAAGAGGTCACAAAAAACTAGAAACCGCCCGCCATTAGGTTGAATGAGTAAGTGAAGAGGATCGAGAGACTAGATCATCCGCTACAATACTTCCCTCACGATAAATGTAAGCTACCCTAAAATTCATAGCCTACAGATAGTCAAGATATTGCTCCCAAGATAGTCGGCAACACCAAGAGACTTTAAAAGAGTAGGCAAGGAGAAGAGCGACCATATAAGTAGAATCACTTTCTAGTTAAAACTTCTTCTAATTAAGGGGGGGTGTATCCAATCTAAACTTTTAATGACTTTTATAGAGTTTAAAAGTTTGGATGTATTCAATACAGACTTTTAAAGACTCTACAAAAATCATCTGGTATTCAATATAGACTTTTAAAGATTTTTACAAAGTGTATAAAAGTTAAGGTGTATTCAATCAGAACTTTTTAAGAGTTTATAAAAGTTATTATGTATTCAAAATGTCAATGACTTTTATAGAATTTAAAATTTTAATGACTTTTGTAGACTTTTATGTTAAATTTATAGTAATCAAGTTTTACAAATTCTCCTCCACTTCCCTTAAAAACTTTTGTAGACTTTTATTTTTTATTATAGAAGCAAACCTCACCATCACTTTTACATTTAAATCTCTCATAAACAAAAATATTTCACTTATTTTAAAAATACATACACACATATACATATTTCACTTCTATTTTATTGTGAATTATAATGGTCAATATTTTTCTTCATATGTTCAAATTGTTAGTTTTTTAGCTTTTTAAACCTCTTCTTTTCCAAATGATATCAATTTATTATTTTGTAAAAGATTTCAAGTTTGAATCAAAATTGAGGAGTTAGATATTGGCAAAATAAATTAAAAAAAATATTATAATATATATTTATATATATACAATACAAAAAAAAAATGTTTAGATAAATATTGATTTAAATCATCTCATTATTCTTATAATAAACAATATAACTATTATTAATAATTATATTGTACTAATAGTTTAGTATTTTTTGTGTATAAATTATGAAAATAGAATTCACAATGTATAAATAAAAATTTCATAACTTTATTAATGAAATTAATCAATGGAATCTTTATTTTTTATATTACAAAATAAAAAGAAAAACCTCTATTTCAATTAAAAGAGGAAAAAAATGAATATTTGATAATTTTTTAGCTAGTGATTAATTAAGAAAATTAAAATTTTAAATTTAATTATTTAATTATATTTATACATGTATTTTTTTTTCGATTTTGATGCATATTACTTTTGATTATTTAATATTTGGGGTAGGATAATCACTTTTAATATTTATAAATTATCATAAAAATAATCAGCTTGAATTTTGTAAAACATTAGTTTTGATAGTTATTTTCCACCTGTTTATTTATATTATGTCAAAAGAAAAATATTTTCATTGAGATGAAAAATATAATTTATAAAGTATGTAATTTGCACTAATTTATTAAAGGGATATATTTTTATTTTAGCAGTAAATGAAAATCTATACAAATTTGTTAATATCTATGAATCTTCTTCATCTTGATCATCATTATTAATTAATGTAAACAACGATTTCACCTCATTTTTTGAGACTTAAGAACAAAAAAGAGAGCATACTAATGAATTGAAGACTATTATAGCTGCTGATATGTGGAACAATGTTGAGATTATTAATAATAACGGACATCAAAGATTTTATTGTTCATAAAAGATATAAATTGAATAATGAAATATTTGAAATACTTGATGTTTTAGTTATCTATTTATGTAATTGAGGTAACTATACTTTTATTATTATTATTATTATTATTATTATTATTATTATTATTTTGAAATAAATTATATTTTTAATTTATGTACCATATTTTTTAATCAATTATCAACATGATGAATATAATTTTACTAACTTATAAAGTAAATATTATATTAATTAGTGAAAGTTTATTAATGTCTATAAAAGTTTATTAATGTCTATGAAAATCTATTGGAAGTCTATGAAAGTTTTTTATATTATTTTTTTTAGAAGTCTATAACATTCTATATAAGTTAATAAAAGTTTTTAAAAATGAATTTATAAAAGTCTCTAAAAGTTTTTCATTAATTCATAAAGTCATTAAAAGTTTATGAAATTCTATAAAAGTCATTCATTAAAAAAAGTCTATAAAAGTTTTTTATAGTCATGATTGAATACACAAATTTCTAAGTGAACTAAATGACATGAATAGCAGCTGCTAATTTCACCCTAAAGAATATATTAGATATTTTAATCTTTTTAAAAAAAAAAAACTCAAAAAGATCTATTTCGAGAAGCTTAAAATTTGAGCTTCTCAAAGTAGATATTTTTTAACTTTTTTAATTCTTCAAAAACTCTACTAGGATGTCAACCAAGTAGAGTTTTTGACATTAAAAAAATACTTTTAACTAATAGATAAGTTATATCAAACGTACATATAGATTAGTATATAAAGAACATTATTAGGGTTATGGTCCCTAAGTCAAATCAAAATAATATTTTGCTTTCTTTCTTATTTCTCATTCAATAAGAAGATTATAGAATAACTAATGAGATTTGACTATAAAAGATTAAATCCTACTTAAATTTGTCTATATAGATTCAGATATTTCTTCTTTATAATAATTATTAATTATTTAATATGAGTATTTAGATTTTGATATCAGTTTTTATATATTAAAGTTTATCCAACGTTGGTTGCTTCCATATTGATTGTTATAGAAGGTGATATAGATGTTGCTTGCATGAATTCTTTCAGATATATAAAGAGTTTAAATTTATAGACGAGTTGGTGTATAATTTTGTAAATTCATGTACGTTGAAACTGTGTTCGAAGATGGAACAATGATTCTCTGTCAATGTTAACATGGTGCTAATATTTTTATAAGAATGATTTAAGTTTGAGTGATGTATGAGAGAGAAAAAATCTATCGATCTTGATCATTCATTTTTTCAAATGTTGATGTGTCACTAGATTATCAAAAGATTAATAAAAAAAAAAATGATAGTAGAAAATTCATACTCTCGAAGATGACAATCGGTGTTTTACTACTTTTACGTTGGTCACAAGAAGTGGGCAGGGGGTTTCTTCGAAGATTACAAAATCCGCATCAACATAATGGAAAAGTGGCCTCATCAGCTTCCACGAAAAGACAGAAATTGAAACGAAACATGACATGGTGACAACAACACAATGTAGACGGTTTCATCCCACAGCCATAGTAATCCTAATTAGTATTAGTTTTTTAATAATACTATTATTAATAGAAATTATCTTCATATATACATTTTCCAATTTTCACCTAAAAGAATTAATTACCATCTAATAGATAGTATAAAGTGTTCATTTAACCTAGCGATGTCTCAAGTCATACTCATTCAATCTAACAATGTATTATATTCGAGTCTCTACATCAAAAAGTGACATTTTAAAAAATAAACTTAAAAACATATATATATTTACTTGCGGTAACTTTGTTATAGTTTGTTGTATAGATGGGCTTCCCATTTTGCTTGATCTGGGCCTAGAGAACTAGCATTAATAGATTTAGAGCTTCATGAGCTCAAATATATTATGATAATTTTGGTTCTGGTGTAAATCGTTCGCACTTATAAGTTTGTTGTAAAGATGTCACGCACTTATTGATTGATAAAAGTTTTGTATATATTTATACACTAAAGAAACAACACTTTGTATACTAAAAATAAGCTATTGACTAAATAATTATAATAATTATAAAAGATCTCTTAAGCTCTAGTAAGAATTTCAATTTACTCATAAAAGTGTAATAAGTTAGAAAGTTTTTTTGCCGTTTGTGAGAGATTGATATAGATAATAGTATATCTTCATGTTGTATGAGACATTTTTAGGCTTGATTTGAACAATGAGAAAAGTGATCTCCTTGTTTATAGAATTACATGAAAAAGCAATATTTGATTTGATCTAAGCAAGTCTAGATAGACAATGATGCTAACCTTTGTACATAGAGTTAATAGTCTATATGCTAAAAAGAAAATTCGTGCCAATCTGTTCTGTGCATTATTAAAATCAAAATTAAACATTCGTTAGCCTTCTGAAAATGTCTTGGCCGGATCCCGTAAAGTTCAAAGATGATCAGTTATCGTCTGTCATGATATTTACAAGTGTTTTAGTTAAAGGTTACTATCAATGTTTCAATAATTTTGAAAGGGAGTTCAAAATTTGATAACACTAGCCAGGCCATGTTTTTTTTTTTCCCCTTTAATGTATTACATTAAAATATAATACTGGAACTGATCCAAAAAATAATTTAAACCTAAACTGAAAAGAACATTAATAGCACAGTTTGAAAAGCAGTTTCCATATAAAAGGAGATGATTCATACATGGATAGAGAATGACTCTCAGGAAGGAGAGGGAAAACAACACAAGAAGTTGTAGGATGGAGAACACACCTCTTAACGGAGGGCTGGGTATGCAGTTTTAAAGGGCTCCACCGCTGAGCCACTGCATGTTTTGACCCTAGCTAGGCCGTGTTGGTGTTTACTTTTCACAGATACTGAATGGTAGGTAGCTAGCTAGCTAGAGATTGTGATGAGAGCATTTAATTCTCTTGACCAATAGTCGAAAAGGAATTCTGATTCATTGTTTTAGTGAGCAAAGTGTCCACTTCACAAGATGATATAATTTATATAATGTAATATATTCATGACACGATATTTGGTGATGACAAAGTAATAAGTCCATGTATAACTAAATAGAATGCTCGCTTTAATGTTAGAGTTCTGTGGGCTGCAATGGCACAATCCCAATTATCTTGATTCTTGATAAGTATAAGTAAAGTTCAAGCTGCAAGGGCTATAAAAATGTAGTAATTTTTCCATTAAATTAAATATGGATAGACCATTTTTGGTCTTAGGAGTAACATTCCGGACTGTATACTAAGTAAATTATATCAACTATATCTCGATAGTTATTCGATCTAGTGTCAAGAGGTTAAAAAAAAAAAATGCTTTAATGTTGTAACCACAAACATTGCTAATCATAATTTCTTAATTAAATAATTGTCACATAAAGATCTATAATCTTTAATTTATTATCACTTTAACTATTACAATTTTAGAAAAAAACAAAAACAAAAAACTACTACAATTAATTTAATTTTTTTAAATATATATATATGATCCAAGCCCCACACCTTTAATGGTGTAGATGTGAAAAACATTCAACTAAAGTAACCTCATTTGTCAATTTGAAATAATCGTTTTACTTTATTATATAATTTTTTGGTAGGGAATTGACATTAAAATCAAAATTCTACAAAACTTATTTAGATCAAACGCTCGATGATTGATATGATTTGAATTTTGGCTCCCATAATAAGGAAATAGTAACTTTAATGAATAAATTAAAAGATAATTACTTTTTCAAAAGAAGGGAAAAAAAACTTTTCGCACTTATAATCAGGCAAAACACATTGGCAATACGTCAAAGCAAATTTGAACTATCAATCTCTGAGATTTTCACTTAAACCCAAGAGTATCGATATTTGCACCCACTAAAGTTAGGTTAAATTGCATATAAATACCTTATCATTAGTTTATTTAGTCAGACCGAACGGTCTAATTTATATATAGTTTATTATGTATATATATATTGAACTGGAAATGTTAATTTTTATAGTTTTATTATTGGTAATTGATTGAAGAAAGAGAAGTATTTTATGGGTTTATTACTTGTTTGATGTTTATGGTGATGACCTGGGTTTTGGATTTTATTTTATTTTATTTTATTTTATTTATTTATTTTTATTGAAATAAAATAATATTAACCACTGAAATCATGTTTAACTTTAATGTGATGTGGCGGTTTTTGATTGATATT
Organism: Dimocarpus longan; assembly: GCA_022984855.1. Lineage (NCBI taxonomy): Eukaryota > Viridiplantae > Streptophyta > Magnoliopsida > Sapindales > Sapindaceae > Dimocarpus > Dimocarpus longan. Next base: position 3,168,006 of record CM041021.1, read on the forward strand.
TTTATTAGTTATTCATTTTAAAATTTATGACATCTAAAAAGATCCATCTACCCTTGAAGTGTTTAATATTATCATTAGTTGAATATTAGTCAAACTCAGTCAAAGGGATTTTGGTGTAATATAAGCTAAACTCGCTTTAATATTGTAATAATTATACATTAGGTAATTTGTTATAGTTTTATTTTTATATAATTATGACTCACTTAATTGGTGAACTTATTAAATGAGTATCCAAATAGTTTTAGAGATTGTTTATTTTTTCCACTTAAGATTTAATGGTGCTGAATTGTATCTATTAAATTATTTCCGTTTATTTTTTTAAGTGATCAAACCACTTAAAACTATTAAAAACAATTGAAAAATTAAGTAAGAATTTTTAACTTTTTACTTAATTACAAATCACTTAATGATATTTAAAAATTCTTAGTCCAAATCTATCATCTCCAAAATAATATAATTTCAAATTCATCCTAATTTTATATTACTTAAATTTTCTTTTCCTTTTTGTTCCTTGATACTTACAAAAAATATATTTAAAAAGTAAAATCAAAATATATCTCATCCCAAATTATCTTGAAATTAAACTAGTATATTTTAATTTACAATTTAAACATTCATTTTTTTATAATTGTTTTTTTAAATATATTAATATATTTGAATATATAAACATGGTTAATTTTATTATATTTTTTTAGTCATATTTTAATTATGAATAAAATATTATTAATATGTATATAAAAATGTTTTAGAATTTATTAAATTATTTATTTTCAGATATTTGTATTAAATTAATTAAAGTTACATAATAATAAATAGTTAAAAGGATATAAATATCAATTTACTAGTTTTTAGATAATTTTAAATTTAAAAAATAAACAAATTTACAACATAGTTAGAGATAAAAAAAACAAAACAAAACAAACAAATATGTTATTCAGATTACATATTTTAGTCATTGTTTAGTATTCAATCTTCAGTAATACTATTCAGTCTTCGTATAAAAAAACAAGAAACCCCTTAAAGAAGTATAAATATCGAGGCTCTGAACCCAAATGTGAGGGCCCAAATCTCATAACCAGCTATGAAGGCCCATATCTAAACTTTGTTTAACCTAAGACCATGTCCATGTCCATTGCAAAAATAATAACAATGCCCTTTCTCGATCAAGAATTCAAACATGTCAAATTAATAAGTTCTTAAATGTATTTAAATGTTTTCAAATCTCTATTCAAGTTTTAGGAAGAACTGGAAAACCCTCTCTTAAGGTTTGAAGGTTTTTAAAAAACAGTTCCTTAATTTCGAATTTATATAAAATTTCTGTTCTATACTAAAAACACATTGTAATTTCAAAGTATAAGTAAGAATTCTTATATTATGTAACACAACAGTTTTTGTCTTAAAATTTTATCTAAATTAATAACTATAGGTAATTTGTGAAAATCTTCAAAACGTTTTGAAAATTTTCTTACTTTATGTAAGACTTTCATAGAATTACAAAAGTTTATGAAAACTTTCTTTTTTAATAGATACAAAACAAATCATAGTCAATGAAAGTATCTAAACATCTAACCACGAATTTAGATGATGGATTGTTAAAATTTGATCATCTAGACTTACATTGTTAATATTATATTCAATACAATATGTATTCCTATTGAACTACTGTCATTAAAAATATATAGATAAGAAAAATTTTGAATATCTGAAGCTCCAATCCTAAAGTTAGTGTTTATATTATATTTCTAACTTCAAAGTTTAGACTATATAGCCTAAGTGCATGAGATCTATTATTTAATATATTAAATTAGAAAAAAGAAAACAAAACTAATTAGAACTACGTATTTTTAATGAATCTCATCATCGTGGCGGGGTTCACTAAATATTAGTGATTATAATTTGAGATTCTAAAATAAAAATTTAAGAACGTCCTAATTAAAGAATTATCCTATGAAGGATACTTGTGTAGGTGCATGATATCATATTTTATAGAATTAAATTCCTCCCTACAATTGTGCCTTTTGATAGTACTTTACCTTAAGCCAGACTCTACAATAAAGGCAAAATAGAGAAAAGAAATCTTTCAAACGTCCATCTGGTTCTTTTTTAATTATCAATTTATTTTGAATCCATTCATATTCTATTCAATTTGATATTCTATCTTATCAATATTTTAATTTGATATTCTATTCATATCATTTTTCACGAGTTTGGGATAAGAGATATAAACATATTTGGCACAAAAATTTATAATGTTTGAAGACAATTTCTATAAGGTTTGTGGTTCTAATCCCATTATTAAAAATGTATTGTGAAATTTTAAAAATAAATAAATAAAATTATATTATAAAGTTGTAAAACGACTAGCCTTTCACACCAATCAAGATTACAAGAACACTAAAACACTAAAATTGTCAGTCATCATCAATCATAGAAATGATATTATAATGTTGTAAAACTACAATTCTTTCACCAATCGATTAGATTTCAACAAAGGTGCTTAAAACCACTAGTCTTTACAAAAATACTAAAATTACCAATCTGCTTCAGTAAAACTACTGGTCTTTCATCAGTCCAAACTACAAAGACACTAAAACTGTCCATCTTCATTAGTCTGTACCAAGTATGTGAATGATATTAAAATAGTTCTATATTAAATATATAAATGATTTTAAAATGTTGTAAAACTAATAGTGTTATGGATAAATTAGCGACCAGAATAATCAGGCCCAAAAAGATCCACAGTGCAGACCTAATGGTCCAAAGGCCCAACGATCCACCATCTCTTCAAATCTGCCTTCCTGACAAGGGGCCTGTTTGTGAATGCTCGTCATGACCGTTAATCGTTGTCACTCGGCCTATCCGCCATTCCTGACCGCAGGCGCCAGTTCTGAGCGCTGTTTGTAACCGCTGACTCCATCCGTCACTCTGGCCGTTGGTTTTATCCGTCAGTCTACCCGCCAATTCTGTTCGCGGGTCCTGATCGCTGACCTTCAACTCTCATTGCTCAGACTAACCGCTTGCAGCTGGCAGTGTTCGCTAAGCCTGATTGCCAGATTATCCGCCATGAATGGCCGCCTGTTTATTTGCTGATTCTATTCGTTTGAGATATTCGCCAAGAGAAGCCATTCGCCAGCCATGTTCACAGGTCCTCCTCGTCCAAGATGATCCGTTCAGCTAATCGTTAATCTCTGAGCGTGACCATATACCGGCTCCTTCATTCGCGACACTACCCGCTTCACTGTCATGACCAGCTACGGATGTGTTGACTCATAATCCGCCTCCTCGACTCTCCAGATAGCCAGACTTATTTGAGACTTATTTATTCTCCTAACTGACTTCGCATTTCGTCTACTGGAAGATCCATCCCTGCTTTGCTCCCAAGAGTCCCGAGTCCGCAGAAGTCAAAGGTGTCATGCAGAGTACAGTTTCAAGAAGTGTCGTGCATGTTATATCCTCCATAAGCTGTGATCAAAATCTCGACAGCCCATCATGACATATCCGAGCCAGTCTCCAGAAATCTCCCTTGGGCAGATCTCGGATGCAACGGATTTGACCACATTTAATGTGTATTCGGTCGCATGTAATGCACTGTCAGCCGCATTAATTGGGATTCCGGCGCATTAAAAGCTGTCCATCATTGTAACTGTAGTTAAATGTATACTTTTGTCTTATTCTTTTTACTGTAGCTTCTCCCCTTTCTCTATAAAAAGGGGAGGATTTTTACTGTAAAATGATGAAAATTCTGAGTGTTGTTACTCTGCCAAAATAGTGAGAGAGTGAACAGTGGACGTAGACATCTTTTTGGGCCGAACCACTCTAAAAATCTTTTGTGTCTCCTTTCCTCGCCTCTGACCTCTTCTCCTCATCCTTATTGCTTTCCATGCATTCCGTTGACCGTACGAAACTGTAGCTTGGGCCTGAAAACAACCTCATTGACTAGGGAAACCATTTTTCAACATTAACATTTTTGGTACTAAAAGGAGGAGCTCATCTTCAGTTTCGTCACCTTTCTGCCCGTTAGCTTTCATAGCTCTTTCTTCATTTGCCATGGTTAGAGGGAGGATTCCCAGAGATCTTAACGCAATAGAAAACCACCAAGAAGTTTCAGACCAACAACAGGCTATATCTACTGGAGGAGTATCCAATGCTGGTGCAGGAACATCTAACGTGCCTGTGACGGGGGACGCTCAAGATATACCTCCTCTTCCAACCCGTCAACCTGTGCCTAATACTGCAGGGGGAGATGCAATGCAGGCGTTGCAGTGACGACAGGAGAGGCTAGAAATTACTGTCGTGGAGTTTATCGGTGAGGTTAGGACTTTTTTCCGGAATCAAGCCCAGCCTCCTCAAATTCCTCCCCAGGCCGCTCCAGGGAGAGATATTCCACGTAGGAGGCACGCAGAAGACCCTGATGTGAACGGAAGGGGTGCCAGAGAGTTTGAACGAGAAGGGTCTGTCCATTCCTCCAGCGTGCATTCTAGTGCTCGACTCCCACGGGTCAGCAATGAACACCAGTCGGAGCAAACTGGCCGCAACCACGATCAAATCCCGGCCCGCGTAGACAGGACGGGGCCAAGGCCTAATGCTGGAGGCAAGGGGCTAGAGACGATCGATCCCCGAGCAGGAGGGACAGGCATTCCGTAGTTGGGGGAGCCTAGACGCGGGGCACATTGGTTGCAGAACTCCTCCAAAGGGTCTGGCAGCTTGAAGCACGGCCCGCGATGCAGGAGCAAAGGGGCCAGATTGGGGAGAGGACCCCTTTCGCTTTAGAGATTGAACTGGAGCCGCTCCCTCCAAGATTCAAAGTTCCCAACATTCCCCAATACAAAGGGAACTCTGACCCTTATAACCATTTGGACGCCTTCAACATCCACATGGACCCCAACGACGAGGAGTGTACATCGTTCACAACTGATCGGAGGCTGTACTACTATAAGGTAATTCCCTTCGGTATAAAAAATGTAGGAGCTACCTACCAGAGATTAGTGAACAAGATATTTGATGAGCTAATTGGGAAGAGCATGGAGGTGTACGTGGACGACATGCTCGTCAAATTAGAGCAGGCTGCCGACCATGTCCGTGATCTTGAGAGAATGTTTCAGATCCTGAGGAGGCATCAGATAAAGTTAAATCCGCTCAAATGCGCCTTTGGGGTCTCCTCAGGTAAATTCTGGGTTTTATTGTGAACAACAGGGGAATAGAAGCTAACCCAGAGAAAATCCAAGCTCTACTGGACATGAGATCACCGACCAGCGTAAAGAAGATTCAGAGTCTGAACGGCCAGATAGCGGCTTTAAGCAAATTCGTGTCTAAAGCCTCCGACAGGTGTGCTGAAGAAAGCCAGGAATTTCAAGTAGACTGACGAGTGTGAAACTGCCTTCATACAATTGAAAGAGTATATAGGGCGCGCCCCGCTGTTGACCAAACTAAAAGAATGAGAGACTCTGACCGTCTACCTGGGGGTATCCCAGTACGCCCTGAGCGCAACCTTGATAAAGCAAGAAGGAAATGGAGCACAGGTCTCGGTTTACTACGGAAGGTGCAAAGGTTACTGGGGGCTTTCGAGACATTCGAGTTGAACCAGATCCCGCGGGCCCAGAACTCTCATGCAGACGCACTGGCTCGTCTGGCGACCGCTCAAGATACAAGCTGTACCGAAAACATACCTGTGGAGTTTTTGCCTAAACCGAGTAGTAAATCCGGCATGGAAGTGATGGCTTTGACAGTGGCGGTTGGATCATGGATGAGCCAGCTGGTCGATTACTTGCAAGAAGGGAGACTGCCAGAAGATAAGATGGAGGCGCGCCGTCTGCGCATAAGAGCAGCCAGGTACTGCATTTATAGTGATGTTCTCTACAAAAGGGGCCTCGCAGCCCTCCTGCTCAGGTGTATTGACGAGCCGGAGTGTACCGTGTTGATGAGGGACATTCATGAAGGGCATTGCGGCAACCATGTCGGAGGGCTCTCCTTAGCCCAGAAAGCGCTCAGACAGGGGTTCTACTGGCCGATAATGAAGCAGGATGTCATTAACCTGGTAAGGAAGTGTGATAAATGCCAGAGGTTTTCTAAAATTCCCCGGGCGCCTCCAGCTTATCTCCGGCAGATGATCAGTCCATGGCTCTTCGCCATCTGGGGCATGGACCTGATTAGACCTCTCCCGGTGGGTCGAGCAAGGTGCAAATACGTCGTTGTGGCAGTCGACTACTTCACAAAATGGGTAGAGGCAAAAGAGCTGGCCAAGATCTCCATGACGAAGATTGAAAAGTTCGTGTGGGATAACATCATCTGCAGGTTCAGCATTCCCCAGCAACTAGTGACAGATAATGGGACCCAGTTCACAAGTGAACAATTCCAGGAATTCTGCAGTAGTCTTAGCATAGTCAAAAGCTTCTCAACAGTTGACCACCTTCAAGCTAACGGTCAGGTGGAAGCGGTCAACAAAATCATCAAACAGAACCTGAAGACTAAGCTTGAGGCTAGAAAGGGAGCATGGGTTGATGAGTTACAGAAGGTGTTGTGGGCTTACCGCACTACCGCCAGTAGTACTACAGGAAATACCCCTTTCTCAATGGTCTATGGGTCTGAGGCCATGATTCCGATAGAATTTGAAGTCTACAGTCATCGAAGGGCAAGCTTCAACCTTAATGACAACAACCGGCTTTTAGCTACTATTAACGTCGGGAAATGGTTCCCTTAGTCAACGAGGTTGTTTTAGGGCCCAATCTGCAGTTTCGAACGGACAATGGAATGCATGCAAAGCAATAAGAATGAAATAAAGAGGTTAGAGGCGAGGAGGAGAAGACACGAAAGATTTTTAGAGTGGTTCGGCCTAAAAATATGCCTACGTCCACTGTTCACTCTCTCATTATTTTGGCAGAGTAACGACACTCAGAAATTGGATCCCTTTTACAGTGAAAATAGTCCCCTATTTATAGAGAAATGGGATATGCTACAGTGAAACAGAATAAGACAAGAGTAAACAGGTAGCTACAGTTACAATGATAGATAGCATTTAATGCGTTGGAATCTTTATTAATGCGGCTGACAGAGCATTAAATGCTGCAGAAAATACATTAAATGCGGCCGAATCCATCGCGTCTGAGGTCTACCCAAGGGAGATTTCTGATGACTAGGCCGGATATGCCATGATGGGATGTCGAGATCACGATTACAGCTTCTTGTGGATGTAGCGTGCACGGCACGTCTTGGAACTGCACTTTGCATGGCGTTGTTGACTTCCATTGACCGGGGAACGGATCTTCCAGCAAACTGAGTATCAAGACAATCTGGAGAACAAGAGAATCTCTGATAAGTCCGACTACCTAGAGAATCGAGGAGGCAGATTATGAGTTGGCGTGTCCGCAGCTGGTCATGGCAGTGAGGCGGGCGTTATCAGGAGTGAAGGAGTCGGTACGCGGCCACGCCCAGAGATCAGCGGTCAGCTTAATCAGGTCATCTTGGGCAAGAAGGATTTGTTGAACATTTCTGATGGACGGCTCCTTTTAGTGAATACTTCAGTCGGACGGGATTGGCGAAGAGGCAGGCGGTCAATCGTGGCGGATAATCTGGCGAGCAGGCTTAGTTGTCACGGATGGCGGCCAGCAGTAAGTCTGAGAATGAAGGCCAACGGTCAGCGATCAAGACCAGCGGTCAAACTGAGCAAATAAAACTGACGGAGAAATCGGCGGTCTAGATGTCGGAGAAGATAACGGTCAGAACCAGCTTTCAGAATAGGCGCCTGCGGTCAAACCCAATGGTCAGGCTGAGCGACAGCGATCAGCGGTCATGACAAGCGCTCACTAACGGGCCCCTTCACCAGGAGAATTGATTGGAGGGACGACAGATAATTGGGCTTCTGGACCACTGGGCCTGCACTGTAGATCTGTCTGAGCCAGATTATTCTGATCGCTATCTTATCCATAACAGCTACCAACTCAGACTTACTTGAAGAATCAAGGGAAGCCGCTCGCCTCAGGATGGCCATCTACCAGCAGAGGATGGCCAAGCATTACGACAAGAGGGTCCGGATACGTCAATTTAAACCAGGTGACCTTGTCCTACGTGAAGTCCTACGTGGTGCTAGCAAAGCAAGTGAGGGAGTAATGGGACCTAATTAGGAAGGACCTTACGTGATCCACGAAAGCCTGAAGAACGGAGCCTACCATCTGGCAGACGTGAACGGGGCGATTCTACCAAGGGCCTGGAAGGCTATCCATCTAAAGACATATTACACCTAAATGTTGTGTTTTTATTTACTATTGTCATTCTGTTACATGTGTAAAGCAAAACGTGTACAAACATAATGAGAATTATCCATCAATTATTATGGATTATTGCTGACATGAAATGCTCATGTGTGTTCTTATGTGTAAGGTACACCACCGCAAACGACAAAGCATCAGCTTAAAGCTCCAACATTCAATTGCCCTATAAGGCAAGATGGGCTAAAACGGTCACGAGCCCGCGCACTTAATCGCCGCTCGATAATTGGCCTCCCCCTCCACAATTCACACACGAACAATAATAAACGGCTTGATCGAAGTGACATTCGGCCTAACTCTCGCTGTAGATGCTCAGGTTTAACCTTGTGAGCGCAGCTGGAGAGGTTTCCTTCATTACGCTGTAAATGCTCAGGCTTCGGCCTTGTGAGCGCAGCCGAGGTTTCAACCTCCACAACTCTCGCTGTAGATGCTCAGGTTTAACCTTGTGAGCGCAACTGGAGAGGTTCCCTTCATTACGCTGTAAATGCTCAGGCTTCGACCTTCTGAGCGCAGCCGAGGTTTCAACCTCCACAACTCTCGCTGTAGATGCTTAGGTTTAACCTTGTGAGCGAAGCTAGAGAGGATCACTGTACCGTATAGCTCAGGTATCGGCCTTGTAAGCGCAGCCTGTTGTAAATGCTCAGGTCTAACATTGTGAGCGCAGTCTGTTGTATATGCTCAGGCCCCTACCTTCTGAGCGCAACCCTTCATCAATTCCGACAGCGATCAGAGAAGCATGTTAACAGCCCGCTTATTCTCCGTCTGGTTTCTTCTTTTCTTCAACGCACTTCTCGTTATCTATATTGTCTTATATTGTATACAGGTGTATATTGGATGTGTCGCGGCCACATGGTGGTGCAAGACGATTCTACTTATTCATCGGTTCGATTATTTTCTACAAGAAAGCCAATCGGCCTATTATTCCTAATCTGGAGATATCTGTTCAACAGTGGAAATCAAAGTTATCTATCCATCTTTGGGGATCCTTTTCGACCCCTCAGGTTATTGTTCATATTGAGGGCCATCTACTGGAAAACATCCGCAACCCGGAGGATTATTTTCCTTATTATACCTCCCCAAAGGTACATACAGGGGCGGTCAGCCCCCTTTATTATTCTTATTTGTTGTCTATCTTGCAGGGTATACCTGTTCGTAATCTACTCTGATTACACATACGTATGGAGATAAAAAAGCAACAAAGCAAATTGAAAGAAATCCCACTGAGATAATAATCAATTAATAACTACAAAGTGTTCCTAAACAAGACAGAAATAGTAACCACAACGATATCGATGTTCAAAGATAAGCCTTATTGGCAGCAAAGGAGAATGTTAAAATTATTTATCCAGAGGAGCTTTTGAGGAGCTGGCAGGAGTATCCGTAGGGTCCTTTAAAGAGCTGGCGGGAATATCCTTCGGGTTTTGCTTGCTGAAGGCTCCTTGTGAAGACAAGCCTTGCCCCCCATCCTTTGCCAATCCTTGAGGAGTTGAGGAGGAGCCACCCTGAGCCGACGGAGCACCAACTGGGGTGGGCAATTAGTCTAAACCCTTCTGCGGAGTTGGAGGAATTGTCCCCTTCTGAACAGGTTATGCGGCCTTCATTTGGGCGCCTCCAGTAGCACGAGCCGCATACTTTTTTACTTCCTCCACCAATCCTTCCCGAAGATTGAGAAATCCAGCTCAGGATGATGCAACCACATAGTGTACAGGAATTTACTGCTCGTCTTATCAGTTGTATCTTTCCATGCTTGTTTGGCCCGGATTTTCGACTTGCGATACGCCTCCCGTATCTGAGCGAGCTTATCCCTCACCACGGCCAGGTCCTTCAGCGTCGTTTCATTAGTTTTCTCGGTATCATTAGCCCGTTTCTTCTGAAGGATAGCCTCGCGGGTGATCTTGTCTACTTCCTCGGTGGCTTTCACAAGCGAGGAGGAAGCAGCAAGCCGAAGCCTCTTCTCATTCTCCGCATCTTTAAGCTTCTACTCCGCATCTTTAAGCTTCTGCTCCAGCTTAAAGATAGTCTTCTTGGCAACCGCGGACTCCTCTCTGAGTCTCCAATTCTCCGTCTCCAACCCCATGTTCGCTTCCTCAAGTGAAGCCTTTTCTCCTGCTAGATCGGGGAAGTCCCGGCATATCTTCATCATGGCCAGCGAAGCCTGAAAAGGGAGCATATTAGCAGTATGTATGGGCGCGAAGTATAAATACAAGGAAGGAAATATGACTTACAAGCACGTTACAGCGGGCGGCATAATCAACCAACTGGTCGCCGTGGATATGCCTCTGATAGGCATCCGGCTTGTCAGGTCCCAGTAATGCTGGCAGTCGGTCCAGCAAGTCGTCAAAATATTCCCCTGCATTGGCCTCAGGGGTTGGTCCTCCATCAGCTCCTCCTGTCATGGCCGTTTTCTCTTTGTCTTCGGACCTCATACGCTTAGCAGGGGGCTCTATGGCCTCTTCTTCCCCGCCCTCAGCCTCAGAGGGCCTGGTGGACTCATCCCCAAAAGTTGAAATTCCCTTCCCAGCAGCATCCTTCGATGAGGGAATGATCTTTGCATTCTTCCTCCCCACGGTCTTGAACTTCATTATAGGCTGTTTGGCAGAAGGGGCGACCGCTGTATCTGATGGATCTGCAGCCTACCTTGGGGGTTCCTTCGAACCCGTTATCTCCACTTTAGGCCCTCCCGTCTCAACTGCTGGCGAGGAAGAGGGAGAGACCATTTCAAGATCCACCATCGTTCTGGGTTTCTTTAGGGCTGGGGCAGAAGTTCCTTCTCCGGGTCCTGCAAAGATAGATTTAACTTCCCGACCCTTTCGTACTCCGACATCCAGGGCCAATTTCAGAGGTATGGTTTCAGCTCCAGGTGCGAGCCCGTATTTTCCCAGGAAAAAGTTGGATGGAAGGTAATCATCCTCGGGGTCCTTCACCTCAGCGAACCTTTTGAGCGCTTTTGTTTCCTCGTATGAAAGATTGACCGATCCCTTGATGAAAGCTACATACAGAAAGAGAAAATGTCAGTAATAATGGGGCATGAGGATGCATGTGTACGCGCTCCAGCAGTGAGCAGAAATATGCTCACCAAGATTTTCGTTAAAGCCGAAATTTACAAGTTTTAACAGGGACAGATAGGAAGCATGAAACCACCGGAACTTATAATCTCCTACATTTGACTTGCCAACTTTCTGTGGCAGAAGAGCCTTGTAGGGAGAGTTACGAGCGGTTATGTAGTAAATGTCGTCTCGTTTTGTAGCGTGAGGACTGGTAGTGGACTTAAAGAAGAAAAGGCTCTGGATTATATTCGAAGTTGGTGGCGGAAGACCATTTTGAGAAAAATGTAGGCCAGGGTAGTTATTTGGGCGTAAGAGTTTGGTGTCAGCTGGAAGGGGGCTAGTTCCAAATCATTCAGCAGGTTGACCAAATATGAGGGAACCGGGAACCTAAACCCAAATTTCACATGTTGGCAGTTGATCGCTATGAACCCGTCAGGAGGATCAGCCGCATGGTCGTGGTGAGCAGGAACCATGATGCGACACCCAAAAGGGAAATGGTATGCCTCGGCCACGGTCTTAAGCTCATCAAGGGTCATCTGGGAGTCATGTTGATAGAAGGTCTGGTAAGCAAAAGTTTTCCCTCGCCTAGAGGAACTCGATACATCCTCACTGCCCTGAGCGGTCGCGCTTGAAGAGTCCCCGTCCTACTGAGGAGACCTCCCCTCAGAGCTTTCTTCACTAGACATGACTCGACGGTATCGGAGTCCACGACTTGACATCTACAAAAGAAACAGCCAGTTAGGCCGCTGACAGCCAACCAGACTCAAAGAACAAAAGAAGCCTAAGTCTACTAAGCCTAAGCGTCAAGCCGTGCGCCTAGGAAGCCATGAAAGGGGAGATAAGGGTCTCATTTGGTGAAGATTCCCCCCCAGGATTGAAGAAAGAAAGGAAAAGAAACGAGCAAATTACCCCATACTATTACCAGACTCTACCGGAACAAAGGCAATACGGAGACTATCAGGCCCAACTGGTCCAGATTCTCAGGAAAGCAAGTATTATGCAGAAAGTGAAAGACAGTAGTAACGAAAACGATGTGAGCAGAGAGAAGAAGCCTTACCTTGAATGTGGTAATGACCGGTAGTTGCGGACGAAGACTGCTGAACGGAGATGGAAATTTGAAGCAAAGAAAGAAAGTGATGAAAGTGTCTGTGATTCTTGAAAATACCGGAAGAAGAAGATAATGGGGTGTCGTTCTTTTTAAAGTAATTAAGCCCCAGCCGTTGGATCAAGACAGCTGTATAACAGTCCCCAATCTGACGACGTGGTGTGATTCCCGGGATTTTGTCATCATGCAGCATGTCAGTTGAAAGACGTGCATTAAATGCGCACGATGCGTGATGTGACTTGTAACCGTTGTCTGGGGAAGCTCCATGTGGCCTGGCAATAAAGCGGAATTCAAAAGGTACCGTAACCGCCTCCATTTTGTAACTGTTCTCGCCTATTCTATTTGCCCTACAATCTATGGCTCCTGGTTCTCCTTAAAGCATCAAGAGCCAGTGGGCTTAATGTTATGGATAAATTAGCGACCAGAATAATCAGGCCTAGAAAGATCCACAGTGCAGGCCCAACGATCCACCATCTCTTCCAATTCGCCTTTCTGACAAGGGGCCTGTTTGTGAACGCTCGTCATGACCGTTAATCGCTGTCACTCGGCCTATCCGCCATTCCTGACCGTAGGCACCAGTTCTGAGCGCTGTTTGTAACCACTGACTCCATCCGTCACTCTGATCGTTGGTTTCATCCGTCAGTCTACCCGTCAAATCTGTGCACGGGTCCTGATCGTTGACCTTTAGCTCTCATCGCTCAGATTGACCGCTTGCCGCTGGCAGTGTTCACTAAGCCTGATCGCCAGATTATCCGCCATGAATGGACACCTGTTTATTCGTCGATTCTGTCCGTTTGAGATATCCGCCAAGAGGAGCCATCCGCCAGCCATGTTCACAGGTCCTCCTCATCCAAGATGATCCGCCCAGCTAATCGCTAATCTCTGAGCGTGACCGTATACCGGCTCCTTCATTCGCGACACTGCCCGCTTCACTATCATGACCAGCTGCGGACGTGCTGACTCATAATCCGCCTCATCGACTCTCCAGATAGCCAGACTTATCAGAGACTTATTTATTCTCCTAACTGACTTGACATTTCGTCTGCTGGAAGATCCATCCCCGCTTTGCTCCCAAGAGTCCCGAGTTCGCAGAAGTCAAAGGTGCCATGCAGAGTACAGTTTCAAGACGTGTCGTGCACGCTATATCCTCCAGAAGCTGGGATCAAAATCTCGACAGCCCATCATGACATATCCGAGCTAGTCTCTAGAAATCTCCCTTGGGCAGACCTCGGATGCAACGGATTCGGCCTCATTTAATGTGTATTCGGCCGCATTTAATGCACTATCAGCCGTATTAATTGAGATTCCGGCGCATTAAAAGCTGTCCATCATTGTAACTGTAGTTAACTGTATACTTTTGTCTTATTCTTTTTACTGTAGCTTCTCCCATTTCTCTATAAAAAGGGTAATATTTTTACCGTAAAATGATGAAAATTCTAATTGTCGTTACTCTGCCAAAATAGTGAGAGAGCGAACAGTGGACGTATGCATCTTTTTGGGCCGAACCTAATTATAAAATCCTTTATGTCTCCTTTTCTCGCCTCTAACCTCTTCTCGTCATCCTTATTGCTTTCCATGCATTTCGTTGACCGTACGAAACTGTAGCTTGGGCCCGAAAACAACCTCGTTGACTAGGGAAACCATTTTCCGACGTTAACAAATAGTCTTTCATCAATCCAGACTGAAAAAAACACTTTAATTGTCAATCTTCATTAGTAAATGGTATCGATGATAAAAATAACTAACCACATCAATTGAAGTAAGTTACTTGGGCAAATAAATAATTTCGGCTTTATAGTATTATTGTTTAAAACAACAATACTATATAAACAATAAACAACACAAAAACATTGCAAGCTTGTTTGCACGTATAAAGTACATTGTAGCTAGACTGATCAAAAAATGGAACTATCAACCACTTTTTATTGAACTTAACAAACTCAATGCTCAAAATCAAATATGTGACAGTGATGATGCAACTACCAGCCAAGAAAACTTATTGATAATTATTTATAGTATAATAATGGATGTCATACATCAATCATTGATTAGTTCCATTTGTCACCATTCATTTCTATGGAGATCATCAGTCTCTTCTGGTTCTCAAAGCACATCCCATGTTATAGATTCCTTCTATGAGTTGACAAGACTGATTAAACAAAGCTTGTGAGTGCTTGAATTCAGGATTTTTTGGAGTGCAATAATATTGGTTGGAAACATGGTTTCTACAGGAGATGATGTGGTGGATGCAATGTTTCCTTTATTGAAGCTGCTGTCCATGGCACTTATAGGTTTGCTTATTGCTCACCCAAAAGTCCAATTGGTCCCGAAAGCAACTTTCAAGACACTTAGCAAGCTTGTGTTTATGTTATTCTTGCCTTGCTTGATATTCAACCATCTAGCTCCATCAGTTAGTCTCAAGAACCTGCTCCTCTGGCGGTTCATTCCAGTGAACACTGTTGTTACTACAACTATTGGTTGCATACTGGGGTACTTGGTGACATTAATATGCAGGCCACCACCTCAGTTTTTCAGATTCACCATCATCATGACAGGATTCGGGAATACAGGTTACATTCCTCTAGCAGTTGTTTCATCAGTGTGTCACAACTCAGACAACCCTTTTGGTCCTACATGTAATGCTTCTGGGGTGGCCTATGTGTCTTTCACTCAATGGGGTTGTATTATTCTTGTGTATACACTTGTGTATCATATGATGGAGCCTCCTTTGGAGTATTTTGAGATTGATGATGAGGATGAAGATGAAGATGGGATCAATGAGATTGTTGAGGAGGTTGTTGTTAATGATGTGGGTGCGCCATTGCTTGTTGAAGCAGAGTGGACAGGACTGGAAGATAAGGAAACTGAGCACTGCAAGACACCCTTTATTGCCAAGCTTTTCAATAGCATCTCAAGCATGTCACACGTGAACATTTCTGATGTTGATTCAATAGAGGAGGGGCATCCTAGTAACCTGAAATCGATCAAGTGCCTGGCAGAGCCTAGAGTGATTAGGAAGATGAGGATTGTGGCTGAACATACACCGATTCGTAACATTCTTCAACCTCCAATGCTTGCATCACTGTTGGCCATTCTTGTTGGGATAATTCCAGGGCTGACACCAATAGCATTTGGTGATGATGCTCCACTTTCATTTCTCACAGACAGTATAGACATCATGGCTGCAGCTGCAGTGCCTTCAGCTATGTTGATTCTTGCAGGAATGCTTGCTGAGTGTCCAAAAGATTCGAAGCTTGGTCTTCGGACCACGATTGGTATTATCATAGCTAGGCTCTTAATACTCCCTCTGACCGGAATTGGGATTGTTTTCCTGGCCGCAAAACAACCTTTTGATCCCTGGAGACCAGTTGTACAAGTTTGTGCTGCTCCTGCAGTACACAAACCCAAGTGCATTGTTGTTGGGAGCTATTGCAAGCTTGAGGGGTTATGCAGTTGGTGAAGCTTCAACACTATTGTTTTGGCAGCATGTACTTGCCATATTTTCTCTTGCATTCTATATAGTCATCTACTACAAGCTCTTGCTTTCTAATTCCTAAGATTTGTACAGGATTTTCTGCTTAGTTTACATTTTCAGGATTGCCATATGATTATCCAGATGTTTTGGCACATTTCAAATTGGAGATATTGATGTTAATTGATCAAAATCAGACATGTTCTTTTTCAGACAGATTCTATGTTTTGCTTGTTTACAGATTAATTTGTTTCAAAGTTTTTGTGGTACAGAAATTAAGGCTTTGAACCATATTCATAGCCTTCTAGAATTTCTTCTTCCCTTGAAGCTAACATCGAATTTCTTCTTTTCTCTAAAATTAACATCAAACAATTATTTCAAAAAAAAAAAAAAAAAATCAAACAAGTCAAATAACTACCGGGCACAGCCAAGATCATCAATTACTGAGTCACTACTTGCATGTTTTGGATATTTAATCTCATAGTCAGAAGACAAATACTCTCATAATAAGAGTAAAAAACTATCTACATGAACTTGTAAATGTATTAATGGAAATCTAAGGCTTACTACCTTGATAAATGAGGAAGTATACAATCATTTATGCTAAAAAGTTATTAGCGATAATAATTTTTGCAATCGAAATGAAAAACATTTTTGAAATCAAAATAAAACAACAAAAAGCACCATTAGATTAAAGAAAATGAAGAAGAAGAAGAAGAGAAATGTTTTACACCAACAATTCAAATTATTGATGCATTCAACTGAATTATAAATTTAGTTATCTGGTAGTCTGGGACAATATATAGATTCTTCAATATCTGCGGTACTTGAACCTAATTATGAAAGTTTAAGACCTCACGTCTTTGGTTGGCACCAGCAACCCTCGTACCTCCCTTTGTGTGAGGTATGGGTTCAACACCCCTCCCGTAACATCCAAATTATATAAAATATATAATATAATATAATAATAATTCTTCCATCATTTGTATGGGTTGATCTCTCATCTTCGTGTGGATCTCTTCCTACTTTCGTGTGGGTAGATCCCTCTCAATTGAGAGCAATCCTTCGAATCACATTATTAGTATCTTATCTCGATTGATCTCGATAATCTTCTAAGTCCATCCCAATTACAATTCTTATACTAAAAAAAAAAAAAGTTTAGGATGAAATCGTTAAATAAATGTTTTATAAGGCTGAAATTCAATGAGTTAAAGGTAAGTTGAATTCTACTGAGATTAATCATTATTCACGCAATTCGAATATCTACTTTTACAATTATGAGACAATTAATCTTATGATTTTTTTTTTTTTAAATGCTTTTGATGGAGTGTATAACCATCTATCCTATAAGAGGATGAGTAAATTGTGCAGTTACTTTGTTACGAATAGACGTGCAACCCTTGTGCTTAGAATTGATATCAAGGTATTATAATAAATAATTTTAGAATAATTTAATTTGTGTAGGATGAAATGGTTTTATTGTATAGAATAATAAACTATATATTTATTTTATCATAAAACAATTTTTCAAATTGCTATTTTTTTGTAAAAGTTT
The DNA here is from genome assembly GCA_022984855.1 of Dimocarpus longan. Classification (NCBI taxonomy): domain Eukaryota; kingdom Viridiplantae; phylum Streptophyta; class Magnoliopsida; order Sapindales; family Sapindaceae; genus Dimocarpus; species Dimocarpus longan. The sequence goes on from CM041021.1 coordinate 3,185,446, forward strand.
CAAGAATATATACCTACTAATATAATCATTATATAATGATCCAATCTAATGCAATTTAATTGATACTCATTAAGTTTTCATATTCGAATCGTTACATCAAAACCAGTAACTGATATTTCAAAAATGATATGTAAATTATCTATGAAAATGCAATGCATAGATGATGTAAGACTAATGGGCCACAATAACCAGACCCAACTTGGGTTGACGTTGACCACTATGGTTGGCCTTAGGCTTGAGCCCAACACTGCTCGAGGCTGGTTAACCTGACCCATTTTTAAATATCTTTATTATTATTATTATTATTATGATAGTTTATTTTTAAGGATTGTATATTATTATTTTGTTATGGAACTTTGTTATAAATTAATTATTATTTTGGTATTTGTAATGAAATTTTGTTATATAATGGTTATTATTTTAGTGTTTGTATTCAATGAATCTACATTTCCATGAACTTTATATTGATATTATTTAGATGTGATGTTTAATTAAGTAAAGATTGTGTAGTTGTAAGTTTTAATCTTTATTTATTATTTGTATATTTGCCTTTAATATAAAGTCTATAACTTGTTAAAAATTAAATCAAATTTAAATGGGGCGAGTTTGAGGCAGATCACCCAAAATGGATTCGGGTTTAAGGCAGAAAGTGATGACCCGTTTAAGTCGCGGGTCGGATTTGAGACAAGGCAATTAAGCCTTAATCCAACCTGTTGTCATCTCTAGAATTTTTAGTTTTACATTAACACAGATAAATAAATGAGCAAATTATAATTTAGTCACCCAGTTGAAATGCATTTATAGGCGAAGCAACTGTTTCAATGTTATTTCAATGTTAAAACGCATTTATAATGATGAAGTTCAAGAAAGACCTACGGCTCATGATGAAACTCAACTTGATAATACTGAAGACCAGCAAGCAACAGAAATACCACAGACCTGCAAAACTATAACTTGGCAAGGGACAGGTAAATGAGGGTAATCAAGCCTCAATTGAGATATGGTCATGCTGACCTTAACTCTTATGTTTTTAGTGTAGCAGAAGAGATTGATTTCCAAGAGCTAAAAACTTACCTGGAAGCTATCAATAATGCAGAAAAACAGTTTTGATTAAAAGCTATGGAAGAAGAAATAGCTTCCTTCATGAAGAACCAAACTTGGCAACTTGTGGATAGACCTAAAAACCAGAAGGTAGTGTGCTCAAAATGGATTTTTAAGAAAAATAAAAGTATCCTAGGGGTTGAGAAGGCAAGGTACAAAGTTAAGTTGATGGCTAAGGGATTTACACTAGTTAAAAGGGTAGACTTCAATGAGAACTTCTCACCTATAGTCAAGCATTGTTCCATTCGAATTCTCCTCACATTAGTTGCTCAAAATGACCTTGAATTGGAGCAACTAGATGTCAAGACAACTTTCTTGCATGCAAAGTTAGAGGAGACCATTTACATGAGTCAATCAAAAGGTTTTGTAAAACCTAAAACCAGAAACAAGGTTTGCCTCCTTAAGAAATCTCTGTATGGACTTAAACAAAGTCCAAGATGATGGTACAAACAATTTGATGAGTTCATGTTAAGGATTGGATACTTAAGATGTAGTTATGACAATTGTGTTTATCTGAAGAGAGAAAGAGCCAAAATGATAGTCTACTTGCTTCTACATGTAGATGACATGATGATTACAAGTGCTAGTGTATAGCAAATTCAAACACTAAAAAGAATACTTAATAAGGAGTTTGAAATGAAGGACGTAGGGGTAGCCAAAAGGATTCTTGCATAGAAATCATAAGAAACAGGTGACAAATGAGGCTATTCTTATCTCAAAAGTCCTATCTAGAAAAAGTGTTGTACAGGTTCAACATGCATGAATCAAAGAGTGTAACCACTCCACTTAGGCAACATTTTAAACTCTCAATTGCACAAGCACCTGAGAGTGATGAAGAAAGGGATAAGATGACACATGTCCCTTATGCAAGTGGTGTAGGAAGCATAATGTATGACATGGTGTGCAGCAGACCAGACTTGGCCTATGCAGTGAGTTTGGTTAGTAGATTTATGGCAAATCCTGGTATGAAACATTGGAAAGCTCTCAAGTGAATACTCAGGTACTTGAGAGGCTCTATCAACCTTGGTTTGTCGTTCAAAAGGCAAGAAGGAAACCAGGATCAGTTGGTTGGATATGTGGATTCTAACTATGCAAAGAGTTTGGATACTAGGAAGTCACTAACTGGATACATATTCACTCTCTTTTGGACTACCATAAGTTGGAAAGCAAACCTACAATCTGTGGTAGCTCTATCAACTACAGAAACTGAATACATTACAATCAATGAGGCAATCGAAGAAGCAATGTGGTTACAAGGGATGATCAATGAATTAGGGATCAAACAGAAGGTGACCACAGTATATTGTGATAATCAAAGCACAATACAACTGACAAAACATCAAGTCTTCCACGAGAGGTCTAAACATATTGATGTTAAGCTACACTTTGTGAAGGACATCATGGGGAAGGGATCAGTTAAGGTGGAAAAGATACCAACTAAAGACAATCATGCCGATATGCTCACAAAGACATTACCTTCAACCAAGTTCAGACGTTGTCTGGACTTAGTGAACTCTTATGAAGGATGAAGCCCTTAAGGGCTTGTGAAGGGATCAAAGAGGAAGCAAGGATAATTTACAGTCAAGGTGGAGGATTGTCATTTGACTTGTAAATAAACCTTGGAATCTCCAGCTTAGCATAAACAGTTAAAATAGTTTGTGGCCATAACTATTATAACCAAATTTTGTTTTTTCATTCAGTAACAGGAAAATCTTAGAAAAGAATCCTATTGATTGAAGAATCATTTTTTTTTTTTTTATTGAAGGCTCTAGATCAAGTTTTCTTCTAGAATAAATAGAGGTTTGAAGAGGAAACCAAGGGAGGGGAAGATTCTGAGAGAGATCACAAAAAGAGAATTAGAGAGCTTGGGAAACACATTGAGAGACTTTGTAAAACTGCATTGTTCTGGTATGCAGTAAAACTGCATGCTTTAATGCTAGGGTTTTGTGGGCTGCAATGGCACAATCCCAATTATCTTGATTCTTGATAAGTATAAGTAAAGTTCAGCTCAAAGGGCTATAAAAATGTAGTAATTTTTCTCTTAAATGTGGGTCGACCACTTTTGGTCTTAGGAGTAACATCTCGGACTACACGTTAAGTAAACTACATCAACTATATCTCGATAGTTATTCGACTAGTGTCAAGAGGTTAAAAAAAATGCTTGCTTTAATGTTGTAACCATAAACATTGCTAATCATAAATTTCTTAATTAAATAATTGTCACATAAAGATCTATAATCTTTAATTTATTGTCACTTTAACTATTACAATTTTAGAAAAAAAAAAAACAAAAACAAAAACAAAAAACTATTACAATTAATTAAATTTTTTTAAAATATATATATATTTATGATCCAAGCCCCACACCTTTAATGGTGTAGATGTGAAAAACATTCAACTAAAGTGACCTCATTTGTCGATTTGAAATAATCGTTTTATTTTACTACTAGAAAGAAATATATGAAACGTGAGCCTGAAATAATGTTGAAAGTGATTTTATATAAACCCAAAGTAATAACCGAAAGTTAAAAAGAGTACTGAAAATCACTGGTAGATCATATTGACAAACTAGCGTTAGAAAACTATATTGTCCTTATTTTATTTAAGTGAAACATGAAAGTGTTCATACTTAACAGTTGCGTCAAATTAAACCTTACATGGAAACTCCAACGGCATGTAAAAAGAGAAACAGAAATCACCAACTTATTATTAATTTACCTGTTACTCATAATAACCATATATAATGCTTGTGAATGAGATAATCGCAACAAATTAGTTACACCAGAGTTTGCGGATGGTAGCCCTTGTCGTGGCAATGGCCTCCTGGACTGGGAATGTAAGTGCAAGGAGAAGAACCATAAGGCGGGACCGGATTTCTATTGTGCGGAACTGACACCAAGTTACGATCACCTAGCGTCTTCTCTGCAATTAATGGTCTAACTGCAACGACAGGGCTGGTAGTAGAAATCGCCAAGATAAAGATGATCACCGTGAGAATTAAAAGAGCTTCTCCGCTGGATTTCATTGTTTTGTAGAGAATGTTTGGATGGGTGGTTGTTAGCCCTCTGGACTTGTTTCGAATGCCACATGAATACTATGATTGGCTGCCCTTTTGTAGACAAATCATGGTATTTATTATTATTATTTTAAAATTCTCTGTTATTATTTTCAGAGTGTTAAGGTCTGTTATTGATTACTAACGTCCTCTGTAAGTGTATTTCTCGTTATATATATACTAGCAGTTAAGCCCATATAGAAACAATACTATAAATGAACATTTCACAAACCTGGATTGTAATTTGAACAAAGAGTTCTTATTTGTAACATTAATGAGTTCGTCGTCACATTGACCCCTCCGGTAAGCCACGACTGCCAGGGTTGGATCATAGTTTTCACAATATTTACCCACCACCCGGGAATCATAATAAGGATTGGCTTCCATCAAAAAACTCTTCGTCTTCTCAGCATTGTAAAAATTTGATTCCCTCGTCACTCGGTCAACCTCCTTTATTTGACCAGTTTCAGCAGCTGCCTCTATATACCTGAAGTGTATATCAGGGTCCTCACTGTCACATAATTCAATGAGAAACAATTTAAAACCAATGAACAAATATTCAAACAGAACACATTGTACCACACCAAACAAAATGAAATTATTCATCAATGAATGTGCTAACCTCAAACTCAAATATGAGCCCAGGAAGAAGTACAGCCCTTCATATGATTTGAATTGCTCAAAAAGTTTTATGCATGCATCAACACCCAACCGCTCACAATATTCCTTGGCAGTCTGAACAGATAAATATAAGTTAGTCACTCCAAGGCCCATTCTCGTCAAAGAGTACCAAAAAACTCCACAAGCGACTGCAAAGAACAACATATTCATCAGCAATTATACACTCCCTAAATCTTGTCACAAATATATACCTGTCGCTCAATTGCATGAGTATTCACGATGACACGCTTAATATCTGGTAACTCTGTGTAACGCTGCACAGATAGTTATGTGTTAAATCGAGGCAAAACTACTGGCTCCCAAATGCATACGGGACAATAAATAAAAATTACACAAAAATAAGAATTGCACGATTACATATATTGCATGCAGAGCTTGCATATAAAGGCCAGCTGTACTTGCAAGTTGCAACTACTATTGAATCCACAATAAATAACTATTGAACACAACAATTGCACTATTATGTATTGCTTGCAGAGCTCGCATATAAAGGCCAGCTTTTTCACAAAATTGGGCAATACGAGGACGATCATAGTGGCTGAACATTCCATTGGCCAAAATAGCATCAGCTACATTAGGAAAAGCTACAAGATTGATTTCCAGGACCTATTAAAGAAAAGAAATGTTATGTGATCATACATGGGTGCAGATAGAAAATACATAAACCAAAAATTTTAAAAATAAAAAATAAAAAAGTCACCAAAAAGAACCTTTGTTTGAAGAAAACCATGTTCTGGTAGATTTGGCTTCAAAACTGTTGCCTCACGGATCAAGTTCCTCTGAAGAAGTCAGCAAGAACAATTACAATTACAAAAAGCAGTAACGTCCAAATAACTTATGACATCAAATTAAACATATTGATAAATAAATATATTTGCCCCAAATGATGCAAAGCAATATTCTATGATATGACAATATCACAGAGATCTAATACAGTATTAACTTTAACTAATGCAAAGCTATGGTAGCAATACCCGAAGAAAAAGATCCGTAATGGTATTGTAATCAACTGGACAACCCCCTTCCATTTGGGACATCATCAATGCAAAATTAACAGCCCCCTGCAATCAGAAATCAAATATAGACTTATTCAACAGTAAACAAACAGTCCATAATTTCAGATGAAACAGCTTTCATCCAAATAAGATGCTAAACCGCTAATTTATAATGCCTAGATCTGTTACATAAAAACCATGAAATCGAAAGCAAAAAGAATCACAAAATATGAGTCAGAATGTATTGTTACCTTCAACCCTCAAAGACTTTCACATACCTGAGGATCTGTGCGGAGTATTGTTTGCAGAAGAAACAAATAGTCAGGTGTATACCTGGATAATTTTGATGCCACAGAATTTCTTTTTTCTTCACTTTTTTGAATTTCTTTTTATTCGGTTCAAGTGATGTTTTGTTGTGGTTGTTACATTCTTCTTCCTCATCGATTACCCTCATCAGAATCTAAACTAGTAGCTATATCATCAACGTGATCATTTATCGTAGATGCTTATGTATATAAAGGAGGCATCAAACCAGAAGTTGGTGCCCAAGCCCTAGCTCTTGTTGCTGTAACATCTGGAAATAATTCATCTAACTTGAAGGCATATTCCAAACCTTTTGTTCGAAATTTTGATGCTTCAAAATATTTCTATTATAATTTTTGAGTTAGTATACGAATTATAATTATATAATTAGACTAGACACATATATAAATTATAATTAAAGAATGTATCTAGTGATACCTACTTATAACTTAGCTGTCTACCATTCATCTGAGACCTCAATGGTTTGTCTTTGCATATCCTAACCAATTCCAATATCTCCTCTCAATAAAGAGTCTCATAATTGCTATTCTTTTTTCATATTATCTCAATGATTCTTAAGTTGCTTTCTATCATATTGTCTACCAGTGTTCTTGTTAAAATTTTCAAGGAAATTCTTCCATCCTTATTTGTTCAAATGTGTCTCATTTCTATTACTTGCTCGAACTTGTTCGACAACTAAATCAACCCAAATCTCATGTGTTCTTGGATCTCATATTGCTTTTGTTTTTCCTTGTGTTCTATCATTTGCCATCTAATTAAAAAATGATAAAACAACACACAAATATGACACTTGAATATGCCTATTACTTAAAAAGAGAACTAAATTAACATTTCATTAAAAGAAGACACATTGATGAAGAACACACCTAAAACATGTAGAACTAAATTTAATACTAGGTGAAATTGTTTCTTAAAATGTTAAAAATTAAAACATACAAAGATTGCTAGTAATTGATATCTATTAAATGTGTTTCTAGTTTCAACAACACCCCATTTTACTGCCAAATCAAATGTATCTAAAGATCTACTTACTATTTTTTTTTTTCCATTTATTAAGTTGCAATTTTAAAATTATCATTTCTTTTAGTTTGTTACATTTGCTCTAAAATGGAATTTACGAAACACGGTCCTGTAACATCGCCACTGACAACAAATTAAGCACCTTATATGTGCAAAATTTCACTAATATATGATGACTCTACCATCCTAGATTAATTAAGTCATTAGACCAACTTGATTGAGATAGTGAGATAAGGACTAACTAGTGATGCAAACAAAATGACTTCACAGTAAAAAGTATGACTATAACATATAAGTCAATGGAGAGGCCAAGGAAATGATCGACTTAATTAAAAGAGTTGAGATGAGATCCAACAAACTGTTTAAATTGATGGATACATTGCGATGGTGGTTAATTATGAGTGCCGCCATTGTTTGTAGTGGCAAAGTGTGGGACAAATGATTTATATATCTTCTGTATCTATGATAAAGATATTAGCCTTAGTACCACATAAAATGATATAAAAGAGGAGGATTTTGTTATATTAACTTGCTTATTACAAGATATGAAATGACATGATGATATTTGTTAGATGCATATTGCAACCTAAGATTGAAACACCTAAATGGTAATAAATCAAACATATAAATAAAGAAACCAAATCGTATAATCTTTTTCGAGAATCAAAAAACATATAATCATTCTTAATTATATTAAAAAATTTTAATATAGAAACATCACTCTATTCTTGACTAACATATAATCATTCTTAATTATATCAAAAATTTTTAATATATGTACATCACCCTATTTTTGACTAACATATAATCATTCTTAATTATATCAAAATTTTTTAATATAGATACATCACCCTGTTCTTGACTATGGTTCATACTTGCATTCCTTCTCTCAACTACCCAAATATATTTAAATTGAAGATGCCAATACATTTTCAACTAAAGAAAATCTTTCTAAACTGTCTACAAAGTAATGAAGTTCTATATCTCAGGCTCTTAATACAACACCATCAATTTCAAGCCAAACGTATTAATTAATTCCAACAAATCTAATTAGCTTGACAAAGTACACTAAAATTTAAAAGAATGATATTTGCAGTACTCCATTACAGTTGACATCCGTCTTTTCTTCTGTAAACCATGCAAGCTCCAAAGAGCAATTATACAGCTCTTTAATGTCTACAATAGAACTTATATGTCTGTTGAAGATAGATCAGATTCATACATATACAGATTATCATCCCTTTCACTGACATTAAAGCTTCTTTTACATCACCTAAGTCCAGATTCGCATATATATATACCATAAACACAATTGTAAGAGGATGTTACAATTGTTGAGACCAGTGTGACATTGTAAGGTGAAAACAATGACATCTTAATCTTTACACAAGTAAAACAAATATCTATCACAACCCAACAAAAACTGTTCAAAATCAAACAACAAATCAAGACAAACCCACATGAACAACAACATCAAACATGGCATTACACTAATATAAACTTGAATAAGATTAACATTTGCGAAGAAAAATTGTACCTTACTTACTTTTTAGAAGAACAAGATCAAGTGAAGCTGTTGAAGTTGATGTTTGGAGAGCTCTTGAGATGTTAAAAGTTCTGAAGAAAAATGGTACATGGATGATTATGTTGAAGAGCTTTTAAGAAGAAAAAGAGCAGAGAAATCACACACTAAATGATGAGCAGAGAAAGATTTTACCTTGCATGACATAGATTATAAATCACAACACCAATTTCTTCTACCTTCTGAGTGAACCCATGTTATCAATTTCGTGGTGGATAGTGTTCTAATTTTTTTCAGAAAGGGACGATGAATGAGAGAATACGGATGGAAGAGTTGATTTGTTATTCAATCAAGTAAGGGAAAAATTGGAATTATAAAAGATTCATTAAATGAAAATTGGCTTCACGTGTTTTCAAATGGAAGCTCTTTGTGCCAGAGCTACCAATTGTGGCTTCCTTGGGAAGGGCTTTTCAAAGCCAAAAGTTGTTTTGAGATTCAATCCAAACATTTTCCCGAAATGACTGCTGGCTTCTAAAAGCCAAAACAAGCACTTCCACTTGTATCCCAAACAGGCTCTAACCTGTTTTGAGTAAATCAAAATTTTGTTAAACTTCCTCTGCTCTGCAGAAGTTGCAACCACTGCTCTAGCTTTAATATATATTTTCAATGCAAGATCATTGTACACAGTCTACAGTATCAATAAAATCACAAATATTAAAATAATCAATACATTAAAATTATCTAGAATTTGTAGAAGAGGTACTCAAAACATTTGACAAATCAACTCCATCATATGTTCCCCCCAGTCTCTAATAAAACACTTATCACATAGAATAGGATATCTTATTCAGAAAAGGAAAATAAATAGTTTTCATGAACTTGATTTATGATAGCTGTTGAAATGTAATAAACTACATTTCAAAATCATAATTTCCCTTATTCTGTTATGACTGTTAGAAATCCAAGCAGTATAGTTTCAGTTAAATCTAACCTTAAATTCTTGATGCAAAACACTAGCATATTTCTACCAAAATATATATTTTATTGACATTTTTAACCTTTTCACTATAAGAGTCCCTTTATATTTATCAAGGGCAAAAATGTCATTTCAGTTTCAAACAAATTTTATGGGAGTGAAAATCTCACTGTTTACCAACCCACTTCCCATTTTTTATATATACTTAAATTTAATAGATATAATTCTTTGTTAGGGAATTGACATTAAAATCAAAATTCTATAAAAGTTATTTAGATCAAACGCTAGATGATGGGTATGATTTGAATTTTGGCTCCCATAATAAGGATAATGAATAAATTAAGAGAGAATTACTTTTTCAAAAGAAGGGAAAAAACCTTTTCGCATTTATAATCAGGTAAAACTAGTGTTTAAAAACTCGGCCGAGTTGGCCAAGTTCTCGTTGAGAACTCACTGCTCGGCCGGCTTCCGAGCCGAGAACCCCCAGATAGGGGGTTTCAACTCGATTACTGTTCAAAATGGGCCCAACTCGGGTCGACTCGGGCTGACTCTACCTTACTCGGAATCGATCTACTCGGGTTTTCGAGCACGCAGTAGCCGTCGCTTCCGCATTTCTGCCTGCTACCGTCGCTTCTGAACTTCTACTGCGTCGCTTCTGAACTTCTATTGCGTTCTGTTCTCCACTTCGTCGCTTCTGAACTTCTACTGCTTCAATTCTGAACTTCTACTGCATTCTGTTCTGCACTTCATCGCTTCTGCACTTCTGCCTGCTGTCGTCGCTTCTGAACTTCTACTGCGTCGCTTCTGAACTTCTACTGCGTTCTGTTCTGCACTTCTGCCTGCTGCCGTGCTGCTTCTGTCGATCCTGCTGAGTCTGGTTCTGCTATTGCCGGTCGACTTCTGCTGCCACTGTCTTCTCGTCGTCCTCCGTCACTCCTTCCGCCGCAGTTGCTGTCTCCGTATGTGAAGTGAAAGAAAAGAAGAAGACATGAAGATCGAAAGAAGAAGAAGAAGACATGAAGATCGAAAGAAGAAGAAGAAAGAAATCAGAGTAGAGACACTGAGACAGAGAGAAGTGAAGGAGATGTGGAACAAATGAACAATATAATTTCAACCGAAAATGTCCCTAAGTTTTTTTGTTTTTGGACAAAATTACCTTTCATTATTTCTCATAATTTCAAAAAAACCATCATCTTTAACAATATAATCATTTTTATTATTTTCAATTAGCCCATTTCTTTATGATATTTGTAGTTTTTTATACTTTTTATAATTTTTACTAATTTTACCCCTCACCGAGTTTCCGAATACTCGCTGCTCACTACCTCACCGGTCGAGTAGCGAGTAACAAGTTTTGGAACACTGGGTAAAACACATTGGCAATACGTCAAAGCAAATTTGAACTATCAATCTTTGAGATTTTCACTTAAACCCAAGAGTATCGATATTTGCACCCACTAAAGTTAGGTTAAATTGCATATAAATACCTTATCATTAGTTTATTTAGTCAGCCTTTACCGTCTAATTTATATATAGTTTATTATGTATATATATTGAACTGGAAATGTTAATTTTTATAGTCTTATTATTGGTAATTGATTAAAGAAAGAGAAGTATTTTATGGGTTTATTACTGGTTTGATGTTTATGGTGATGACCTAGGTTTTGGATTTTATTTTATTTATTTATTTATTTTATTTTTATTAAAATAAAATAATATTAACTACTGAAATCATGTTTAACTTTAATGTGATATGGTGGTTTTTGATTGATATTTTTATTAGTTATTCATTTTAAAATTTATGACATCTAAAAAGATCCATCTACCCTTGAAGTGTTTAATATTATCATTAGTTGAATATCAGTCAAACTCAGTCAAAGGTATTTTGGTGTAATATAAGCTAAACTCCCATTAATATTGTAATAATTATACATTCCGTCCAAGTAATTTGGTATAGTTTTATTTTTATATAATTATGACTCGCTTAATTGGTGAACTTATTAAATGAGTATCCAAATGGTTTTAGGGGTTGTTTATTTTTTTCACATAAGATTTAATAGTGCTGAATTGCATCTATTAAGTTGTTTTCGTTTGTTTTTTTAAGTTGTCAAACTACTTATAACTATTAAAAAAAACTAAAAAAATTAAGTAAGAATTTTTAATTTTTCACTTAATTGTAAATCACTCAATGACATTTAAAATTTTTTAGTCCAAATCTATCCTCTCTAAAATAATATAATTTTAAATTCATCCTAATTTTATATTAATTAAATTTTCTTTTCTTTTTTGTTCCTTGATACTTACAAAAAATATATTTAAAAAGTAAAATCAAAATATATCTCATCCCAAATTATATTGGAATTAAACTAGTATATTTTAATTTACAATTTAAACATTCATTTTTTTTAATTGTTTTCTTAAATATATTAATATATTTGAATATATAAACATGGTTAATACTATTATATTTTTTTAATCATATTTTAATTATGAATAAAATAGTATTAATATGTACATAAAAATATTTTATAATTTATTAAATTATTTATTTTCAGATGTTTGTATTAAATTAATTAAAATTACATAACAACAAATAGTAAAAAAGGTATAAATATCAATTTACTAGTTTTTAGATAATTTTAAATTTATAAAATAAATAAGTTTACAATATATTCAGAGATAAAATAAAAATTAAAAAAAAATGTTATTTAGATTTCAGATTTTAGTTATTATTTAGTATTCAATTTTTAATAGCATTATTCAGATAAAAAACAAAAGATCCCTTGAAGAAGTGTGAATATCGAGGCTCTTAACCCAAATGTGAAGGCCCAAATCTCATTACCAGCTATGAAGGCCCATATCTATACTTTGATCAACCTAAGACCATGTCCATGTCCATTGTAAAAATAATAACAATGCCCTTTCTCGATCAAGAATTCAAACATGTCAAATTAATAAGTTCTTAAATGTATTTAAATGTTTTCAAATCTCTATTCAAGTTTTAGGAAGAACTGGAAAACCCTCTCTTAAGGTTTGAAGGTTTTTAAAAGACAGTTCCTTAATTTCGAATTTATATAAAATTTTTGTTCTATACTAAAAACACATTGTAATTTCAAAGTATAAGTAAGAATTCTTATATTATGTAACACAACATTTTTTGTCTTAAAATTTTATCTGAATTAATAACTATAGGTAATTTGTGAAAATATTCAAAACTTATTGAAAATTTTCTTACTTTAATTATGTAAGACTTTCATAGAATTACAAAAGTTTATGAAAACTTTCTTTTTTAATAGATACAAAACAAATCATAGTCAATGAAAGTATCTAAACATCTAACCACGAATTCAAATGATGGATTGTTAAAATTTGATCATCTAAGAATTTTTTACTTTTCACTTAATTACAAATTACTTAATGACAATTAAAAGTTTTTATTCCAAATCTATCTTCCCAAAATAGCATAATTTCAAATTTATCCTAACTTTATATTACTCAAATTTTTATTTCCTTTTTTTTTTTCTTGATACTTATAAAAATATATTTGACAAGTAAAACCTAAATAGATCTCATCTCAAATTGTCTTAGAATTGAACTAATATATTTTAATTTACAATTTAAATATTTATTTTTTTAGTTGTTTTCTTAAATATATTAATATATTTAAATATAAATATGACTAATACTACTAATTTTTTAATCATATTTAATTATTAATAAAACATTATTAATATGTCACATAAAAAATATTTTAGAATTTATTAAATTATTTATTTTTAAATGTTTGTATTAAATTAATTAAAATTACGCAACAACAAATAGTAGAAAGGATATAAATGTCAACCTACTAGTTTTCAGATAATTTTAAATTTAAAAAACAAACAAGTTTACAATATATTCATATATAAGGGAAAAAAAATAAATATGTTATTCAGATTTCAAATTTCAGTCACTATTCAATCTTAAGTCTTCAGCAGCACTGTTCAGTCTTCAAATAAAAATACAAACGATCCCTTACATTGTTAATATTATATTCAATACAATATGTATTCCTATTGAACTACTGTCAATAAAAATATATAGATAAGAAAAATTTTGAATATCTGAAGCTCCAAATCTAAAGTTAGTGATTATATCATATTTCAACGTTTAGACTATATTTAATATATTAAATTAGAAAAAAGAAAACAAAATTAATTAGAACTACGTATTTTTAGTGAATCTCATCATTGTGGCAGGTTCACTAAATATTACTGATTATAATTTGAGATTCTAAAATAAAAATTTAAGAACATCCTAATTAAATAATTAACCTATGAAGGATACTTTTGTAGGTGCATAATATCATATTTTACAGAATTAAATTCCTCCCTACAATTGTGCCTTTTGATAGTACTTTACGTTAAGTTAGACTCCGCAATAAAGGCAAAATAGAGAAAAGAAATCTTTCAAATGTACATCTGGTTTTTTTTTTTTAATTATCAATTTGTTTTGAAATCATTCATATTCTATTCAATTTGATATTCTATCTTATCAATATTTTAATTTGACATTCTATCTTATCAATATCTTGTTAATTGTTCTATTCATATCATTTTTCATGAGTTTGGGATAAGAGATGTAAATATATTTAGCACAAAAATTTATAATGTTTGGAGACAATTTCTATAAGGTTTGGGGTTCTAATCCCAATATTAAAAATCTATTGTGAAATTTTAAAAATAAATAAATAAAATTATATTATAAAGTAGTAAAACTACTAGTCTTTCACACCAATCAAGATTACAAGAACACTAAAACACTAAAATTGTCAGTCATCATCAATCATATAAATGATATTATCATGTTGTAAAACTACAATTCTTTCACCAATCGATTAGATTTCAACAAAGGTGCTTAAAACTACTAGTCTTTCGCCAATCCAAACTACAAAAATACTAAAATTACCAATCTGCTTCAGTAAAACTACTGGTCTTTCACCAGTCCAAACTACAAAAACACTAAAACTGTCCATCTTCATCAGTCTGTACCAAGTATGTGAATGATATTAAAATAGTTCTATATTAAATATATAAATGATTTTAAAATGTTGTAAAGCTAATAGTCTTTCATCAATCCAGACTGAAAAAAACAGTCTAATTGTCAGTCTTCATTAGTCAATGGTATGGATGATAAAAATAACTAACCACATCAATTGAAGTGAGTTACTTGGGCAAATAAATAATTTGGGCTTTATAGTATTATTGTTTAAAACAACAATACTATATGAACAATAAACAACACAAAAACATTGCAAGCTTGTTTGCACGTATGAAGTACATTGTAGCTAGACTGATCAAAAAATGGAACTATCAACCACTTTTTATTGAACTTAACAAACTCAATGCTCAAAATCAAATATGTGACAGTGATGATGCAACTACCAGCCAAGAAAACTTATTGATAATTATTTATAGTATAATAATGGATGTCATACATCAATCATTGATTAGTTCCATTTGTCACCATTCATTTCTATGGAGATCATCAGTCTCTTCTGGTTCTCAACGCACATCCCATGTTATAGATTCCTTCTATGAGTTGACAAGACTGATTAAACAAAGCAATTGTGAGTGCTTGAATTCAGGAATTTTTGGAGTGCAATAATATTGGTTGGAAACATGGTTTCTACAGGAGATGATGTGGTGGATGCAATGTTTCCTTTATTGAAGCTGCTGTCCATGGCACTTATAGGTTTGTTTATTGCTCACCCAAAAGTCCAATTGGTCCCAAAAGCAACTTTCAAGACACTTAGCAAGCTTGTGTTTATGTTATTCTTGCCTTGCTTGATATTCAACCATCTAGCTCCATCAGTTAGTCTCAAGAACCTGCTCCTCTGGTGGTTCATTCCAGTGAACACTGTTGTTACTACAACTATTGGTTGCATACTGGGGTACTTGGTGACATTAATATGCAGGCCACCACCTCAGTTTTTCAGATTCACCATCATCATGACAGGGTTCGGGAACACGGGTTCCATTCCTCTAGCAGTTGTTTCATCAGTGTGTCACAACTCAGACAACCCTTTTGGTCCTACATGTAATGCTTCTGGGGTGGCCTATGTGTCTTTCACTCAATGGGGTTGTATTATTCTTGTGTATACACTTGTGTATCATATGATGGAGCCTCCTTTGGAGTATTATGAGATTGATGATGAGGATGAAGATGAAGATGGGATCAATGAGATTGTTGAGGAGGTTGTTGTTAATGATGTGGGTGCGCCATTGCTTGTTGAAGCAGAGTGGACAGGACTGGAAGATAAGGAAACTGAGCATTACAAGACACCCTTTATTGCCAAGCTTTTCACTAGCATCTCAAGCATGTCACATGTGAACATTTCTGATGTTGATTCAATAGAGGAGGGACATCCTAGTAACCTGAAATCGAACAAGTGCCTGGCAGAGCCTAGAGTGATTAGGAAGATGAGGATTGTGGCTGAACATACACCGATTCGTAACATTCTTCAACCTCCAATGCTTGCATCACTGTTGGCCATTCTTGTTGGGATAATTCCAGGGCTGACACCAATAGCATTTGGTGATGATGCTCCACTTTCATTTCTCACAGATAGTATAGACATCATGGCTGCAGCTGCAGTGCCTTCAGCTATGTTGATTCTTGGAGGATTGCTTGCTGAGGTTCCAAAAGATTCGAAGCTTGGTCTTCGGACCACGATTGGTATTATCATAGCTAGGCTCTTAATACTCCCTCTGACCGGAATTGGGGTTGTTTTCCTGGCTGGAAAATGGGACCTTTTGATCCCTGGAGACCAGTTGTACAAGTTTGTGCTGCTCCTGCAGTACACAACACCAAGTGCATTGTTGTTGGGAGCTATTGCAAGCTTGAGGGGTTATGCAGTTGGTGAAGTTTCAACACTATTGTTTTGGCAGCATGTATTTGCCATATTTTCTATTGCATTCTATTTAGTCATCTACTTCAAGCTCTTGCTCTAATTCATTAGAATAGGATTTTCTGCTTAGTTTACTTTTTCAGGATTGCCATTTGATAATCCAGATGTTTTGGCTCATTCAGATTGGACATATCGATGTCAATTGATCAAAATCAGATATGTTCTTTTCCAGACAGATTCTATGTTTTGCTTGTTTACAGATTTGTTTCAAAGCTTTTGTGGTACTGAAATTAAGGCTTTGAACCATATTCATAGCCTTCTAGAATTTCTTCTTTCCTTGAAGCTAACATCGAATTTCTTCTTTTCTCTAAAATTAACATCAAACAATTATTTCAAAAATAAAATAAAAACAAGTCAAATACCTACCAGACACTGCCAAGATCATCAATTACTACATCAATACTTGGACGTTTTGGATATTTAATCTCATAGTCAGAAGACAACTACTCTCATAATAAAAGTATAAAACTATTCACATAAACTTGTAAATGTATTAATGGAAATCCAACACTTACTACCTTGACAAATGAGGAAGTACACAATCATCTATGCTAAAAAGTGATTAGAAGTAATAATTTTTGCTATCGAAATGAAAAACATTTTTGAAATCAAAATAAAACAACAAAAAGCACTATTAGATTAAAGAAAATGAAGAAGAAGAACAGAAATGTTTTACACCAACTATTCAAGTTACCGGTGCATTCAACTGAATTATAAATTTAGTTATCTGATAGTCTGGGATAATATATAGATTCTTCAATATCTGAGATACTTAAACCTAATTATAAAAGTTTAGGACCTAACATCTTTTTTTGGCGCCAGCAACCCCAATGTCTCCCGTTATGAGGCATGGGTTCAACACCCTTCTCATAACATCCAAATTATATATAATATATGATATAATATATAATAATAATAATTCTCCTATCATTTATGTGGGTTGATTTCTCATTCTCATACGGGCCTCCCCTCACCTTCGTATAGATATATCCCTCCCAATTAAGAGTAATCTTTCGGATCGCGCTATAAATATCCTAACTTGGTTAATCTCGATAATCTTCTAAGTCTGTCTTAGTTACAGTTCTTATACTCAAAAATAAAAAAATAAAAAGTTTAGGATGGAATCGTTAAATCAATGTTTTTTAAGGTTGAAATTCAATGAGTTAAAGGTAAGTTGAATTCTAATGAGATTAATCATTATTCGCGCAATTCCAATATTTACTTTTACAAATTATGAGACAATTAATCATACGATTTTTTGTTTTTTTTTTTTAAATGCTTTTGATGGAGTGTATAACACCTGTCCTATAAGAGGATGAGTAAATTGTGCAATTACTTTGTTACGAATAGATGTGCAACCCTTGTGCTTAGAATTGATATCAGGGTATTATAATAAATAATTTTAGAATAATTTAATTTATGTAGGATGAAAGAGTTTTATTGTATAGAATAATATACTATATATTTATTTCATCATAAAACAATTTTTCAAATTACTATTTTTATGTAAAAGTTTCAAGAATATATACCTACTAATATAATAATTATATAATGGTCCAATCTAATGCAATTTAATTGATACTCATTAAGTTTTCATATTCGAATCGTTACATCGAAACTAATAACTGATATTTCAAAAATTATATGTATATTGTCTATGAAAATGCAATGCATAGATGATGTATGACTAATGGGCCACAATAACTAGACCCAACTTGGGTTGACATTGACAACTATGGTTGGCCTTGGGCTTGAGCCCAGTACTGCTCGATGCATGCTAACCCGACCCATTTTTAATTATCTTTATTATTATTATAGTTTATTTTTTAGTATTGTGTATTATTATTTTGTTATGGAAATTTGTTATAAATTAATTATTATTTTGGTATTTGAAATAAAGTATTGTTATATAATGGTTATTATTTTAGTGTTTGTATTCAATGAATCTACATTTCCATGAGCTTTATATTAATATTATTTAGATGTGATGTTTAATTAAGTAAAGATCGTGTAATTGTAAGTTTTAATGTTTATTTATTATTTATATACTTGCCTTTAATATAAATTCTATAATTTGTTAAAAATTAAATCAGATTTAAATGGGTCAATTTGGGGTAGATCATCCCAAAATTGATTCAGGTTTAATACAGAAAGTAATTGTAACGCTCCGATAATTATTTTCCCCCGATTAATATTTGTTGATATAATAAGTAATTTATTAAATGAAAATAAATTTGAATTTAATGAAATTTACGCGATTATAAAATATTTTGATCGTTAATAAATGAAATTTAATATTTTCAAAAACGTTTTTCCCCGTAAAGAATTATTTTCGAATTTAAATAAAATAAGTAGCAGAATGGGAATGTTAGAATAGTGAAATTGGATTGTATTGTGGGGGATAATTTTTTAGTTGAATCAATAATTGATTATATAATTATTAGTATTATTTTTTTTTCATTAAAATAAATTATTTATTTATGGATAAAATAAGGTTATGGATAAGTTTGAATGAGTTAGTGGAAGTGTGAGGTGTCAAGAGTGTCAAATGGGATGTTAGCATGTGTGTAGGGGTGTAAATGAAAAAAATAAAAACTTTTAGGGTCAAAATGTAAATAAAAACAATTTTGGGGTAATTTTATAATTATGAGAAGTTTATCACTATAAAATGGTGTCTCCAGGATTTTTTTCAACATTTTCTCCTCATCACCAACAACAGCTTCTTCTTCCTCTGCTCGTGTTCATCTTCTTCTATTTTTTTTCAATTCTTTTATTTGTTTAATTATTAAATCTCTTAAATTTCATTTTTTTTTCATCACCTACCCATTCAAGCTTCAAAAATCACTAAAACCCATCTATTTTTAAGTTGATTTTCAAATTTTAAAGGGGTCTAAAAAGAGGTAAGTTGGTTTTATTTGAGTATTTTGTATTGAGTTTTAGTTAGGGATGTTCTAATACATCCATGAGCATGATTTTGAAGTTATTTTATCTTTTGATTTCGTTGTTTTGATTTATCTGTTGATTTTTGTTTATTTTTGAACTCTAGGTGTGGTTTTGATTGTGTGAGGCCTTAGGGAATGCTAGGGAGGCGTAAAAACCTTCCATTGGGTGAGTAAAAAACTAAAAAGTAAGTCCATAAAGTTGATGTACACTTATTCTGAAACTTTTAATTTTATTAGTTTTGAATCAATTATGTAAATCCCTTGAAACTTGTTTTTGTTATTTATTTGAGATGTTAAATGGTTTTAGATGTTATTTGGATGTTAATTGTATGCTCCTGGATGAGTTTATTTGATGAAAAATGGATTCGAAAAACAATCTCGAAAATAAGATACCCTATGATCGAAATTGATGTATAGCGTGCTCTAGGGGTAATTTTGTCATTTTATACCATATGCATATTATTCGAATGATGTTTGAATGATCGATGGGTTAAAAATAAATAACTAAATAAATCGAATTGAAAAGAAATATAAATAAATAAACAAATAATAATAATAATAATTAAATAGATAAAATTCATTTCTTGGAACTAATTTGTGGTAAAGAAAAAGAAAAAGGGTTTTATTAAAAAAGTTAACCCTGAAGTTAGGGGCAAAATGATCATTTACAGTGGCCATGAGAGGTGACACAAAGAAATTTGAGTAATAGATTTAAATAGGTATTAATATATATATATATATGCGATTTAAATTTTGTTGGATTTTGAAGTGCGTAGAATTATTTTGATAAATTATTCTGAAAGATTGTTTAAATATGATTTTAATGAATTTTGAACGTAAACAAAAAAGAAAACAAAATAAAACAGAAAGAAATGAATAAGTTGAGTACATTCACCGAATATATATATCGGAATAAAGGTATGAACATTCTGATTAAAAAAAAAAAATTTAAAGAGCCTGCGTAAAACTAATCACTGGTAGGTAGGGATTGGTAGTTAACTAGCCAATAGGATGATTTTTAGCAATATTGCACCGTTACGATTGCTTATAGACGTTGTATGACGGATTTTGAAAGGCACCGAGTGTCCGGTCCCGAAACGAAAATAAATTGTGATATGCGACTCGATGGATAGTCACCGAGCGGTCGTTACCGGGGTTGCCATTTAATCTGACCGATATCAGAAAACCCGTTACCGATCCATGGTATCGTGATAGAATTTTACAAAGGGCTCTAATTAAAGAAAAAATGGTAGAATCGTAAATATGTTTGATAAATGTTATTTGATAAAGTAAAGTGTGTGAAATATGTTAAAAAGGGAAATGATATGGGAGAAAAGGCATTATTGTAATTAGATGTGACAAGTAAGACTTGACATGATGAATGTTGACATTTTTATTAATTGATATAATGTCATGAACTTTATGATTAGTTAAAATTTTTAAATGATTAGTTAATGTATTACGAAAATATTGTTGAAATTCGTATATTGTGTTTTGATTTTTAATTGATGATAACGTACTATCTTCGGAAATATAATTATGATTATGATATAAAAATTGAGTTAAAAAGATAATAGTGTAAATGTGTTTGACAACGGATTTTGAAAAAGTTTATGTGAATTGCAGTTTATATTGATTCAGGTTTGATATATATACATTTTTGAAAAACTGATCGTTATGTATTTCGTTTGATTTCATTATTGTACAATTTAAATTGAGTTATCGTGTTAAAAATGATTGAAATGAAATTTATTATGTTATAATATAAATATTTAAAAAGATTATGAAATCCAGATTTATGACTTAAGTTTTGGAAAAAAGGAAAAATCATTTATGAAAATAATCTGATTAAAAATCGGAAAGAAATGAGTTATGTACTTTATCTATGTAATGAAATAATCGATTAGTAACTTTTAGATAAAAGTTTGAGAATGACGTAATAATATTAATTGAAAAGTTGTGTGAGTTGTAAAGAGATATAAAGAATTTTATATGTTTTACATTCGAAATTATTAGTAAAAGAGATAATTAACGAAATTGATAAAAGTTTGAAATTATGTAACATATTAATTGTGATTGAAATTTTGAGAAACAAAAATTATTAAATGCAATGCTGTTATATTAAAATATATATATAGTAGACATATATATATATATATGAAAAATGATTGCTAAGTATTTAATAAATATAATTATTAGTAATATAATTTCATCGAGATTTGTAATAAAATCCTTACAAAATCGAATTGATATGATTCATAAGTAATAGTCTGAATATTAAGTATATAAATTAGATATTTGAAACTGTTAATAAAGTAATTACGTTAAGATTTATTATGAAAATTTAAAAAGAATATATATGTATATATATAATATCGAATTGCTAAGTTTAATAACAAATTTTATGTGTTAGATATGTGAAATTATGCGTAAATAGATGAAAAATGATTATTATATAATTGATGTGTATAATAAATAGTAAAGTATTTTTCACAGTGATGTGTAATAGAATTTTTACAGATATAATTGATATGTTTAATAATAAATTGTATATATTCTGTATGTATATTATTTATTAGTAAATTCATCCAATTGTGAATTTTAATAACGAAAAATGTTTGATGAAAATCGTTTCAAAATGCTGGCAAAAGAAATTTTATGTTTATGTCTCTTTATCAGTCAATAAATATTATATAAGGTTTTTTGTGAAACTGGGAGAAATTAAATTTTATAAAGTCATGTTTGAAAACAAGATTTTTTTTTTATGCATTTCATGACTTGTGTTTTCTTCTGAACTTTCAAATATTGTTGAAAAATTTTGTGAAATCAAATTATAAGAAAAATAAAGGTTTATGACTTCTAAATTAAGTGTACACCCACTAAGTAGAAATACTTAGCGTATTAGATTTACCACGCACAGGTAATTGAATTGAGCTTGTTGCCGAGACGAAGACGAAGCCCCTGTAGATACTCTACGAGTCATATCCGTCATAAATTTTTGGGTAATAATCATTTTGTATCATGTATATTTATATATATATGGACACCATTATGTATGTGTATAAGTGTCTAAATTTAAAAGTCCGTAAAGTGCAATTTATATTAAAGTTCTAAAGTATTTGTAAGTTATGTATATTATTTGATAAGTCTGTAGTATAAAATTTCATGGTGGTGGATTTTGGATTTTGATTTAATATTTATTTTAATTTTTGCGTGTTGAAGTGATTTTTGAAATCGGACGGGAGGTTCGAATTGGAGTTGAGAAATGAATTTTATAGAAATGTTATCATTTTCTTTACAGGTTTTTAAATTTGGGTTTTTAGAAAAATATAGGAAACTCTGCCGGATTTTCGAAAAATTATAAATGAGAGAATGATATTAAAGTTTTTCAATATTGTAAGAAATTAAAATAAACTTTTAGTGGTGATTCCATTTCTTTTAATAAAATAAAAAAAATTCAAATAAATGAATAAATGAATTTTTAGTTTGGAATCGTAATGCCCTTCGCCTCGAATCTCGATGACGGGAAATTGGGATAAGGGGTGTTACAGTAATGACCCATTTAAGTCATGAGTCGAGTTTGAGACGAGGCAATCAAGCCCCAATCCAATATATTGTTATCTCTAAAGCTTTTAGTTTTACATTAACACAAATAAATAAACATGTTTTACATTAACACAATACTTGACCCTTGATCATAAAAGTTTAGGAGGAATTGTTAAACCATTGTTGTTTTTTTTTTTTTTTTTTTTTGGATAAATTTTATTTTCCTTCCTATGTTTTGAGAAAATATCAAATTTTTAATTACATTTTGGAAAAACACATTAAATCTTCCCTAAATTTCCAAAAAACATCAAGTTAGTTTTCTGACCAACAATTTAACAGTCAAATCTAACCGAACATGCAAAAAGTCAACTTTACCCCAATCATGTAAAACATGAGACAATGTTGTTTGCTTTTGCCTTAACAAACTCTGAGCCCAACATTGAGCTTTTTCATTTTCAATGTCAAAATGGTTATAAAGATAGACCATGGCATTTTAATTTTTAGTCAAAGAGCTACAGTTTCATTACTAGAGATTTTAATTTTTAGTCATGCAATGACCGGTGTCCAACAGAGGTAAATGTTGACTCAGATTTTGTTAAGGCAAAAGCGAGCAACAGTGGTTCACGTTTCACCTGGGTGCTGTTTTCCATTCAAACAGAGGGTATCCTGCATCTTAAAAGCAGGACACACAGCAGATATATGTAATGAAAGCATGCTGGTCACAAGTTCATGTCTATTTGTAAGTTATCACAACCTATTCTTATAGAAACTGGTCTAACTTGGCAACACTTGTTGTCTGCCGTGTTCCATTGCTTCGTGTATGGTTGCTCTATCATGTTCCCTGGTGCTGGCAAAATAAGGAAATATATATATATATATATATAGTAATTCTACTATCAATATTTCGTAATTTTAAAAAGTTAAGATGAACCGATCAAATTCATTTATTATATTTTCTCTCTTAAAATAATTATCTCTCTTATTTAATTTAAATACAATTGATGAATTTGATTGGTTGTCCTAACTTTTTTTAAAATTAAGAGATACTTGATGATAAAATTAATATATATAGTATTTTTATCATCAATACTTCATAATTTTAAAAAATTAGGACGAACCAATCAAATTCATCTATTACATTCTTTCTCCTAGTTAATTCAAATGCAATGGATAAATTTGATTGGTTCGCCCTAACTTTTTAAAATTAAGAAGTACTAATGATAAAATTACTATATATATAATAATTATATTATTAGTGTCTCTTAACTTTAAAAAATTAAGACTAACCAATCAAATTTATTTATTACATTTTCTCTCATAAAACAAATTCTCTCTCCTATTTAATTCAAATGTAATACATGAATTTAATTAGTTCATTATAATTTTTTAAAATAAATATGTTGATGATAGAATCACTATATATATAAATAACTTTTATGATTTGTACATTATAATTTTATAAAGTTATGATAAACTAATCAAATTTATCCATTACATTTAAATAAAATATGAGAGAGAATTTTTTTTTTTTTTTTTATGTGGTTTGTACGTTCTAATCTTTAAAGTTATGACGAATTAATCAAATTTATCCATTGTATTTGAATTAAATAAGAGAGAGGATTTGTTTATATATATATATATATGTGTGTGTGTGTGTGTGTATGTGTGTATGTGTGTATGGAAGAAACAAGTTTAGTTTAGGACTAAACACTAAGAAAAAAGCAACAAATAGATTTCCTGGCACCAGTTTAAAGCTTTGCATAATTGGTCTGGCAAGTGGGCACGCACCAAACTTGACCAAGTTAAATGAGTTGTTTGTAATTTGATCCCTTTTGCTTCAAAACATCGAATATGTTTGTCCAATCTTAGTAAATTTGCTTAGAAATATATTCCATTTCAAAAAGTAAGCTAATAGAAGGATGTGACTTCAGCAATGTTCAAGTTCTCCCGTTCTGCAAATTCACGAAGTAATATACCCCAAAATCACACACAAATAACAACCAAACGGTACAAACCATTGCATGTTTCAGCTAAGATGCATTATATGCATATTTCTCAAGTCCAAACATAACAAGTAGCAGACAATAACATTACAATTAATTAGCTAAGATACACATGTGCACAAGTTTTGAATCTTTTATAAATAACCAAGCAAGAATGTTTGTGTTTGCAATTATAATGAAAAGACTAACACTTACAACTGATCTTTGTAACTAGAATCTCTCAGATAGCAAGACATGAGAAACAAACTCCTCTTATTGAATTAATTAGAATATTTAACATGGATGTCTATACACAAGCCCAACAGGGGATATGCCAAGTTTGGTAACAAGCCAAAGATAATTTTCAATTTTTACTATCTATACAAAAGCAGCTTCTCTTACTCTTGGAAGAGCTTCCAAGTTCCAACTAAAATATGGGAAGTTGACTGCCAAAAAGAGCTTGAGCTTGTCAGTTGTGATTAAAAATGTGATGATTGATGATGGTTGATGACACTGATAGCTCTCACGTAGGTTTGGCGATAGCAACTGTTCATAGGCTTTGTCTTCTTTTTTTTTTTTTTTTCCTTATGAATCAATATAATGTTTCTCCTTATTTTTATTTTTTAACTTCAAAATTTATTTTTAGTTAAGCAGAGTTAGGGTTCAATTAGTCTCTAATATGATGTTAAATTCCAAAGAATATGAAAATAAATGGGAAAAAAGAATTGTACATTTTTCAGACCCATTAACTCCATTTTTGTATATATATGTTTTTTAATGGCTAATACAAGCCTAAAGGTCAACTGAGACTAAACGAGATATAACTCTGGAGCACGGTCAGAAGAGCAGCTCCCATAAGAGAAAGAGCAACTCACACATGGGTGGTAGAACAGTCTACGCAAAGATGGTAAGGAAACCCACATTTATTAGTGGGAAGGTGTTCATGGGTGTAGAACCCATGACATACAACACGGGGGTTGTGCTTTTTACCAGTGAGACACAAGCCCAACTACTTATTTATGTAATTTTTGTGTGAACAAATACAATTCTAAATAGAAATAAATAAAAGGAAAGCATGGGAGAAGGCTCCAGTATGCCTTGATTTTTATTAATTTTTATTTTAATTTAGTTTTAAGTAGTTTTAATGGGCTTCTATTTTTAAATTTAGTTTACAATAATTATTTAAGATTTTATTGGAAATAACCTCTATTTAAATTTACTCAATTAATAGTTAATACTTTCATAAAAATTATTACACATCCTCAAAAAAATTAAATATTACATTAACTGATGTATGAGTATATTTCAAATTGTTTTAATCTTTTAAAAAGGTTTTATTTAAGAGTAATGTACCAATTGTGAGAAAAATACTAATTTGGGGTGTATGCATAGTTGTAGTTGTGAATATCCATTTCCGATAAGATAGGTATGGATACTACAAAACAATTATATGGATGAAAATAGATACGAAAATCCATACTTGTTACAGGAATGTATAAAATATGGATATTAATATCAATGGCAAATTAATATATTTTCTCTAAGAATATTAATTTGTACAAGTGTGTGGCTGTTTAGTTAAATGTTGTTTTGTTATTGTTGTGGAACTTGGAAGTTGATTTAGATTTATTAAATTTTCATCAAATTCATATAGTCCTGTGTAGGCCAAAATACATATTTTCTTTTCTTAATAATTACAATAGAAGGGAAAATCTACTAACATCAATGATTAAATGTTTGTGGGAACTTGTCAAGATTATATATAGTATGTACAATTTAAAAACCTATTCTTACATTGGTAGACATCTTAGAATAAGCTAAATGTAAAATTATATAGTTTAACACAAATTTTATAGCTCCCGAGTGCATTGGTGCAATGATACCAACCCATCTATTTTGTTTTATAAAAAAGCAAGGGGTTAGGTTCGAGCGCCAACCCTAAAAATATAGGGTAATTTTCTCACTTAATGTCGATAGACCTCTCCCACTTTCTAATAGCAGCATTTCAGGCCATTTTTATATCAATTAGATTTCCACAGTTGCAGTAACGGATCCAGAAAATTTGTTTAAGGGGGTCACATGAATAAATTAATAAAAATATCAAAAATTAAGAACATACTAAATATATAATGTTTTATGTAAAAGAATATTTGATAACACTAAATAGTTTAAATAAAATAAAACATACATTATATTCAAGTAAAATAAATAGTCTTATGCTTAAAAATCCTAATAAAATCATTAAAATAAATTAAAACAAACATAAACTATATAAATTATAATTTTTTTCAAAGAAGCTTCATATTTTAAAATCGTTTTATGATAACTTTTTTATCAATTTTGTCAAAAATATATTTCTTCACATACGCAAGCAAGCTATTATTTAACCATTGATTTTCCATTCAATTACATAATTTAGTCTTCATAATATTTATAGCCGAAAATGCAATTTCAACGGTAGCAGTTGCAATAGGCAGTAATAATACCAATGTCAAGAGCAAGTAAACTAAGGGAAAAATCTTATCTTGTTTTTTCGCAACCATCTTTTGTGCCAAATCTGTAAGGTCATTTAATTCTGAAAATTTAATATCAGAGCATATGACTGCAATATAATTCTCGAGTTAATCTTCAAGTGTCAAAAGTTCAGCAGAAGAAAAGTCTTTTGGATAAAATTAAGTTTAATAGAAGTAACATAAAAGAAATGCAATTTTAATAGAAAGAGGAAAAATAAATAATTGAATAAAAAAATGATATATAATTAAAAAAATAAAAGAAATAAGGCATGATATTTGTGCAAAAAGCGGGGTTTGCAGACAAAATTTGTAACTTTCAACTAAGTTGTTTTAAAAAAACTATAAAAGATAAATGATAATAATAATAATTAAAAACCTTAATTGAAGTTGACAACTATAGCACTTACTGTTACAACACAGTATCTCCAGGTATTGCTACAACAACACTTCAGTTTTTTTTTTAAGACTTAATAGTAAATTTAGTAATTTTTTTTCAAATTTCAGGAGGGACACGTGTTCCCCCTCGGCCCAACAGTAGATTCGTTTCTAATCAGTTGTTTGATATAGTGTAAGAAAGTAAAAAAAAAAAAATGAATTTTATGACATCTAAACTTTTGCATAGGTGTGAGAATTATCTTATGGCAGGATCTGACTTCAGCCACGAGGAGTCACAGAATATGCATTTAGACAAGGATCATGATCATGTACTTAGGTGATCTATTACATTCAAAAGATTTGAAGGAAAAGAAGGGCCTCCACAAATGTGGGCCCTCAAGTGGGTTATGGGCTTTTGCAAATCACCACAAAGTCATGTACCTCTCTACCTTACCTTAAATTGACATTAATCATTTTGAAGGATAGATGACATGCATCTCTATTCTCTACACCGCACATGAAAACTCCATCTCACTGTTTTTTCTTTCAAGTTAACATAATGAAAGTCAAGGATCTGTCTGAATCTACAGAGGACTTGTACGGTTTGGATATTATTTTCATAATTGAACGATATTTATTCCTACAATAGAAGAAAAAAACGTCTTCAACATATATGTAAGATGCATACGTTAAAACTTAAATTTTCATCATAGAGATAGATGGGGAGATGATAATTATATGAGTGAGGAAATGATATGTGGAACAAAAATATTCTTGATAATATCATTTTTTTTTTTCCAAATTTTTTAGAATTTTTAGTATTCAATTTATAGTATTTAATTTTAAATAAGTAAAAAATATATATATCTGGTTCAATAAGTTATTTTTTTTAAAGAAATATCTGGTTTAAAAAGTTGACGTAATAGTAAAAGCCAGCAGCATATCACCTTGCCGACAGACTTCTAAAAATTGGCATTTTGAATTATAATTTAAAAATAAATTAGAAAAATTAGAATCAACTATAAAAGAATAATTTTGTATTCTTTTTTTGGTTTTCGAAGAACTATTTTGGTTTCTTAAGATTTTGAATATATAAAGTTGCAAATAATTTTAACTCATTTAGGATCTTCTTAGAGCACCTATTAAGAATTCCTAACTTTATATATCTTTATTTTTTGGGATATCAATATATACTCAAAATATATTTTTGACTGTTTTTGAAAGAATAAATACTTATTTTATTTATTTATCAATTTTAATTTATGCTCTAACATAGTCTATAATAATTTTTTTAATATACTAGAATTGATTTAGGATTTGAAAAGGGAGAACGTAACTTAAATTCGTGATCTTATAAATACACGGTATTGAACTAACCTAACATTGGTAAAATGACATAAAAAATAGTTTTTTTTTTTTTTTTTTAAAGAATCATAAAAATTAGTTTTTGAATTTATCTAACACATCTTGTCACATATAAGACCAACATGCTTGCCAAAACCCAATTATACATTTGGACACACATAACAATAATATTTAAGCATGATATTTGATCAAATGAGTTGGACATGTGAACCAAATTTAGATATTCAAATTCAAACACTACATACAAAATAAATAAGAAATAAATGCACAAAAGGAACCTGAAGCAAGCATATACTCACTGTCAAACAAGGCTATCATTCCATATCAATTATCACTAACTCAAAAATTTGGGAGTATATTTAATCTAGATTTTATTGGAGTTTAATAATTTCTTTTTTTCTAATGATAAATTTTAATAGAATTTATAGACTTCATATTGATTTTGTTAGAATTTTTTATGAAATCCAATAAAATCTTTGAAAAAATAATAAGATTTGTTATAATTTTTTTTTCCATAAAAATAACTTTAAAATCTATCAAAATTCATTGGTTAAATGAGGTCTGTGAGTCAATCGATTTATTAGATTCCATAGATTTTATTAGAGTCTAATAAATTTTTTAATTATAGATTTTAATGAAATTCATATATTCTATAAATTTTATGTTAATTTTGTTGAAATACTTTATGAAATCTAATGAAATCTTTAAAAATAAAAAATAAAAATCCATAAGTTAAATGAGATATGCAAGGTTAATTACTTTTTTAATGTATTTTATCGTATTCCATATAAATCTGAATTGAATACATTTAAATTTAAAAAAATTCATATAAATTTATATTTAATATATACAAATTTATGAAAATATTTTAAATTTCCATGAATGTTTGATTACATTAAAAAAAAAAAAAAAAAAAAGGGCAAAACCGGGTTCAAAGTGTTGTGCTTTATGTCGTTAGAATCTGTCTTGCCTTCCTCAGCAACCTCTCTCCCTCTCTGTCTGTCTTGTACAAAGAAAGAGAAAGAGAAAGAGAAAGCAATCAACTTTCTATTTAATTTCCAATTTTTTTTCATTAAAAATATATCTGGGTTTATGTCACAATAACCAAATATATATAAAATAAACAAATGAAAGATCACAGACACTCAATCTCTTGCTTCCTCTAAGGAAGGAAAACCAAAACCAAAACCAAAACAAAAAGCTTCTTGCTTTGCTTTGCTTCTGTTGTAGAGAATCATATTCTCATCATCCTTGTATTGTATGTTAGTCCCTCTCTTTCAATCTTCTTCCCGTGCTGCTTCTTTTTATTATTATTATTATATCAATGAAAAAGCTTCCACCTTTTGTTTCATTTTGTCAACTTGGTAGATACATACATACATACATTATACTGCATTGACATTATCATTAGCTCTCTGATCTAGGTTTTCAATTCTGGTTTCTGGGTTTTGTTTGTTTTTCGTTTTGTCGTCCGTAGAGTGTATATTGAAGAAAACAATATGAAAAGCAAGATGTGGGCTTGATTTCTTTCAGTTTGAGGGTTCATTATAGTTTTCACCTTTTTGTTTTTGGCTTGAATGCAAAAAGCATCATACCTTTCTATTTATGGAAAAGGTGCCTCTACTTTTAACTGTTGTTAACTCTTTGTTATTGCACTATTGGGTTAAAAGTGTCTTTAAATTTGATCAAAATGTGTTTTCTCTAGTGACTTGTGACTATTTCCCCCCTTTTATGGCCTAAAATTCTCTTACACTGTTTGTTGCATATTGGATTTTGGATGCATAGTTGCTTTGTTGTGGTATGTTTGTTGTATTCTTGATTGGTTGTAGATTTATTTATTTATTTGACTGTTATGAGGTAGTTGAATTCTTCTTTTGTTCATTTTTGTTGGGTGGTTTAGTCCCTTTTGCGTTTAAATGATTTTCTGTTTTGTGTAATTTGAAGGATGGGGGATCATTTCGTGTTGCTGGTGGATCGGTTGCTGACTGAGTCCACCATTGAAGCTGTTATTGAGAGTTCCACCATTGAAGCTGTTATTGAGAGTAGAAACAGGTTGCAGCAAGCTGAAATGTTGACAAATAGTGAAAATATGGATGAGTGTTCTTCGCCGAAGGTGGAGAAGGGTGTTGGTTCATTTCCAAGCCAATTGGTAGAGTGTAGGATTTGCCATGATGAGGATGAAGATTCGAACATGGAGATACCTTGTTCTTGCTCTGGCAGTTTGAAGGTAAGTTGCTATATTATTATTATTATTATTTTGCAATAAGTTTTATGTCGGCTGTTAAAAAGTGATGATGGTTTTGTTGGTTTGAGTAATAATTATAAGGTTCTTTGATAATGAATTTGATAGGTTGGGGATGGTGTTGTTGGTTTGAGTAACAATTATAAGGTTCTTTGATAATGAATTTGATAGGTTGGGTATACGTGCACGTTGTTGAAGTTGGAACTACTCCCTCCATGCTTGATTGAGTGGAAAAGTAATATAATTCAATAACCGATAGGTCCAAGTCTTTATTCAAATTTAGAATCCAATATGAACATATTTTACTGGGAAATTTTTGCTTTAGTATGCTATAGTTGTTCTGTTAAAACTCTTCTAATTTGTAATCTTTATGGTGCCGGATCTTCATCTCTTACAATTTTCATCATACTTCTGTTCATCTTGAGCCACCTACACCCAGCAGATCCATACATTAATCAATTTACAAACATTATTGTATGAGAAGTTCCTTGGCCCTACCTTTTATTTGAATTTGTGAATCTTTGATGCTAGGTCATTTGAGACCAGTTGTGTGTGAAAGGATGCATTCTGTGAATAACATCAATGGTAGGAGGATAATTATACACGATAATATATTCTTCACTTTTTATGAAGAATTTCTAACAAGGCGTTAATCGCTTCTAGAAAGCAGACAGTATGCTAGAAAGCCTGTTATTCTATGAAGTTGTGTCCACATCATAGAGACGTATAGTCGGTAGGTTTTTTAATTTCACAGGAAAATTGCAGGAGACTTTAATGGATTGCATTCTTTTGGGGTGCTGTAGTTCTTTATGAACCATGTTCTTGTCTTTCCCTTTTCACTTAGTTTCTCTAGCTTAGGTTCTTCTAGCTTTGATGTCAGATTGATTGTCTAGAAATGAACTTTAGGATAATTGGGGTGTTGAGTCTGAGGATAATTGTATGCCATGGGCCGTGGCTGACTTTGAGTATGAGTAACCAAGGTTTTGGTCTACATTTTACTGTTATAATAGTGACGCATCAGCCTTGGTATGGGATATATAATCACATAGATTGTTGCTGGTGATTTAGTTGCATAGTTTATTTTTTTTAATGTCAAATCTTAACTATCAGTTTGAAAGAGATATTGATGGCTGTATGGTCTTTATCTTCCTTCTTGTTATGCTTTATGGCTTTATGGTTCCTATTAGGTAACTAATTATCTTTTTTTTTTTTTTTTTTTTTTTTGCAGTATGCTCATCGCAAGTGTGTTCAGAGATGGTGTAATGAGAAGGGGGATACTATCTGTGAGATCTGCTGTGAGGTCTGCCGTTCTGATATTGGGCCTGTGTTTGATCTGTAAATTAATTGTTGTTGGTAATTTATATTGTTTTTCAATTTGGAAAATCTAGTTGTTAGCTTTTTTTCTTTTGAACGTGCAGCAATATAGGCCTGATTATACCGCACCTCCCCCTCCATTCCGCTATGGTGGTACGTTCAGGTATTATTTTTATCTCTTAATGCAAAGCATCCAACCTAGACTTTTGTTTCTGGTTGTTGAATTGGATTTGCTGAAATGGCTTTTCTGTTTTAATTCAATATGACAAGATATCATGATTGTAGGGGGGATTGGGAGATTCCGAGAAGGGACCTGCATAACCCTCAATTTATAGCAATGGCTTCCACTGATCACGAATTTGTGGATTCTGCTTATGATGATGACTACTCCCCTCCCAGTCCTAGATGCCTTATATGCTGCCGGATTATTGCTATAATTGTACATCTCTCTCCCACTCTCTCTCTCTCTTTTTTGCTGGGGTGCATGGTTTGGTTTGGTTTGTATTCCGAGTAAACATGGAGTTAAACTTAAGTTGATCAGTTTTAAAAAGTTGAAATCGAAACAGAATAGAAGTATATAAAAACTATACTGGAAGTTTGACTAGTTTTGGAGAATTGTGTATTCTAGTTAATTTTGGTTTTAAAATCTAATTGAAATGTCCATGACAACTTGATGTTTCGTCATTGGAACTGTTTCCTGTGTTCTTATGGTTAAGATTATAAATAAATTTATTAAAATATGAAGTACACATGTCTGTTATCGGCTTTTTTACAGATTTGAAATTTAAAAAACAACCAACTTAAACTTACTGCTTCTTTTTTTCTTTTTTTTCCTCACTCTCTTTTAATATTGTACGTAAAGGGAATTGTTAAGATCACCGTAAGAAGCCAATTAAAGAGGTTGGTTTGATTTGGTTTAAAGTTTAATCAGTTACTTTGTGTGCAGGTGTTGGTGTGAACAGACTTAGCAATCAATGATAGAAAACCTTAGATATTTGTTTCATGAGTTTAATAAAAATATTTCCCCAAGAAACACTTCTAGGTCATATTTGTTTGCGTGCTTTTATTGATGGTAAATCATTCCATGAAGCTGGATATGAATAAAATGCTTTTTTTTTATGAACTTTGAACTAAGAAATGGTGATGTTGCTGAAACTGGCAATGTTTTATTCTGAGTTAGCTGTTTTTTCTTTTTTGAGTGCTAAGCATACATCTTGCAACTCTATTTCTTATAAGCAAATATTGAAGTAGTGTAAGTAAATTTGATTAACAATCCATATGACAGTACTTTGCTCCTTAATAGAATCCCATATGTAAATATAGGGAGTAAAGCATCTTGCATATATTTTTTCGATGTTTTGCAATCTATTTATTTAAAATAATTTGTGGTTCCTGCAAATTTACAGTCAGGTTTGTT
Organism: Dimocarpus longan; assembly: GCA_022984855.1. Lineage (NCBI taxonomy): Eukaryota > Viridiplantae > Streptophyta > Magnoliopsida > Sapindales > Sapindaceae > Dimocarpus > Dimocarpus longan. The sequence continues at coordinate 3,219,765 of CM041021.1, forward strand.
TACATTTTTATGCAGTTTATGGTTCTTCTAATGTTACGCCATACTCTTCCAGTCATAATTAGTGGAGCCGGGGAATATTCTATGACATTCATCACTGTAAGGCTGGCTGGCTGACAATATATATATGTGTGTGTGTGTGTGTTTCAATTTTATGTTTCTAAATGTTGGGGAATAGGGGGATGTAAAAGGATTATGGTGATTTGTGATTGCTGGTACTGAAGAAAGATCTACATTTGCGCATTTGGTTGCAGTTATTAACATTGAGGACCATTGGGATTCTGTTGCCTATCTATATCATGGTTAAAGCATTCACTGCTATCCAAACTCGTCGACATCAACAGGTTTGTTATGAATTTACGTTCACTAATGCAGTCATGCTTTTAGGCCAATCTTACTGCTATAAGCAGTATTCCCTTATCCTTTCGTTTTATTTCAATAACTTTTATGTGTGTCGTTTTCTGTTCTTTTTAACCTCCTTTTGACTCAAGATATAAACAAGGATGAAAAATTCTATCTTTTGCATCAATGTTTCCATTGCTCTCTTCAATTCAACAATATAAGTAGTAGATTGTATAGAAGTCCTGTGATCTTCAGGCATAATGTATCGTACTCTACGAGTTATATAATTCTTCATGTTGATTCTATATTATCTTGATTGTATATTATCCTGATGATCTTGTGAGTGCTGGGTTTACCATCATTAGAACTACTGAGACTCGGATAAATCATTTTCCATTTTTTTCATACTCTAGGATCCTCACTTCTCCCTGGCTTTATCTGATGAAGAAAATGAGTTGCCACAACAGCAGCAGACTCGGTCACGCTTCATTCATGTTCAATGATTGCACTATCAAGTCTTTCCTGATGGATCCAAGACAGCAAGGTAGTATACAGAAAATGGTCATTCAGTATCTGCAATTTTATCCGGTGCTGAAGAAGTTAAATGGCAAGAGATGCTGGTTATGGTTGCTGCAAATAGGATGGCCATGAAGAAGAACAATATGGTCAGCAACAAAAACAGAGCAATCCACCTCAGCACCACTCTCTGCAACTTCAGCATCCACACACTTTACAACATCAGCATCAGCAACCTCCAATCCATGTCAGCATTCAACAAAAAGAACCTCAACCTCACGTAGCTCTCATACACCAACAGACCACCAGATTCCCTAACAAACTTGCCAGCTCAGACTCCTCAACAATTCTAGAAAGGAATAGAAGAAACATTTTCTGTTTTGATTGATTAATTTACAACCATTGATCTTTTGTATTTTGTTAAATGATAGAAGTCTCCAGAATTCTTTGTGTATATAAATATTGTATTTCTCGTAAAGAATGAGAGCAAGAAATGCAATACAATTTTGTTCCTGAAAAGTTTCAACTAGCAACATTTCTAAAACTCTCTTTATTTATTTCTAGCATTTCTTCATACACTTATCTGATATCAAATTGCTTTTTCATGGTATTAGAGCCTATCACAGACTCACGTCAACCATGGCTTCACAAGATTCATCTTCTTCTCAAACACCAAGCAACACACAAACTTTGACATCACTCAAACCAGCCCCTTCTTTAGATTTTCAATCACTCGCAAAAACCCTCAACTTCAACCTCCCCATTAAACTTGACAGAACCAACTACATCAATTGGAAAGCTCAAGTTCTTGCGGCTATTCGTGCACTTGAACTTGAGGACTATATTTCCGATACCTTTTCACCACCTCCTAACCTGTTAGAAGTTCAAAATGAGAATGTTACTGAGATCAAAGAAAATCCTGAGTATCGAACCTGGAGACGATCAGATCAGCTTCTTTTATGTTGGTTGCTCTCAACGATTGGTGAAGGAGTCATTGGCCAAATTAACCAATCGAAAACGTCTCTTGAGGCCTGGAAAGCTCTTGAAAAAATGTATGCTCAAAACTCTATGGTAAGGATTTTGCAATTGAAAAATCAGCTGGCAAATTTACAAAAGGGATCCATGTCCATAATTGACTACATGTTAAAAATAAAAAATCTGGGAGATGCTCTTTTAGTTGCAGGTTGTGAAGTATCTGAGCATGAACTCATTTTAAGTGCCTTAAATGGCCTTGGTCATGAATATGACCCTGTTGTGGTTTTTGTCTCTCATAATATCAAACTTACTACCCTACAAGATGTCCAATACACCCTCATGATGCATGAACAACGCATAGAACAACTAAATGCAGCCTCCCAAAATCATCTCACCTCATCACAGTCATCAGCTAATTTTGTTCAACAAACCAATACTTCAAACCCAAGAGGAGGTGGCCATTTTAGTGGAAGAGGTTCTTTGAGAGGAAGAGGAGGTAGAGGAAGATCTGGGCGTTGGAACAATCAAAGGATCTTTTGCCAACTTTGTCAGAAACCTGGACATGATGCGCTAAGGTGCTACAAGCGCTTTGATCAAAATTGGCATGGCAATCAGAACCAGAAAGTGCAGACCAAATACACTGATCAAGGGGCCAGTACGCAAGCAAATATTGCCCAACACTCAGCTATGATAGCCACCCCAGAAATGGTCACTGATTCAGCTTGGTATGCAGATACAGGTGCCACAAATCACATAACAGCTGATCTGAGCAACCTTGCCATAAGCAATGAGTATAAAGGCTTGGACAAACTGGCAGTAGGAAATGGTAGTCTCTTACCTATTAATCACATTGGCAACTCCACACTTCAAACACACACAACACCTCAAAGAATCTTGACATTAAAACATATACTTCATGTTCCTAAGATCACTAAAAATTTGCTTAGCATTTCTAAATTAACAAAAGATAATGATTTGTTGGCTGAATTTTCTGCTGATTCATGTGTTTTTAAGGACAAGAACACAGGGAGCATTCTGTTGCAAGGGACTCACAGGGATGGCCTCTACAGCCTTGACTTCAACAAACTTTCAAAACCAATCTCCGGAAACAATTCAATGACACACAATTTACCTTCAACAGCTAGAACAGCCCTTTCATCAAGCATACACAACCCAAAAATCGTTCAAAAACAAAATGCAGTAGTATTGAACAAGCTAAGCCAAAATAACAATAGTTATAGACTCAAATACAGTGCTGATGTTGCTGCCAAGGTCAATGCTGATCTATGGCATGCAAAACTTGGGCATCATGCCTTACCTATTTTAAGAAAAATTTTTAATTCAATGAAGTTTAATCTTAAAGTCAGTCCAATCTCTTTCTGTGACTCTTGCAAATTGGGGAAACTTCATAAATTACCATTTGTCAATCACAACATAACAGCCAAATTTCCATTAGAGATTGTGTACTCAGATCTATGGGGACCCTCCCCTTATCTATCCAATTCAGGTCATAGGTACTACATTTTGTTCATAGATACTTGTACCAGATTCACCTGGATTTTCCCTTTAAAACTCAAGTCAGAAGCTCTTCAAATTTTTATAAACTTCAAAAACAATGTTGAGTTACAACTTAACAGAAAAATTAAGGCATTACATACTGACATGGGGGGTGAATACAAGGCTTTTCTTCCTTATCTCACAAGCCAAGGAATACAACCCAGGTTTAGTTGTCCTCATACCCACCAACAAAACGGAGTCTCTGAATGCAAGCATAGGCATGTTGTTGAGATAGGTTTAACCCTACTTGCACATGCCAAAATGCCTCTCACATTTTGGTTTGAAGCTTTCAATACTGCTGCATTTATCATCAATAATCTACCCACACCCATTCTCCATTATCAATCTCCTTTTGAAAAACTTTTTCATAAGAAACCAAACTATGCATTTTTCAAAACCTTTGGCTGCTCATGTTTTCCATATTTGAGATATTTTTCTAGTCACAAACTAAATTTTCACACAACAAAGTGCATCTTCATTGGCTACAGTCCATTGCACAAAGGTTACAAATGCCTAAGACCTGATGGAAAAATCTTCGTCTCTAGACATGTGGAATTCAATGAACTTGAATTTCCATATCGAGACCTTTTTACCACCAAACCTTCTACCTCCTCTCCACAACATAGTTTACCTGTTTCCATACTTAATCTTGCCTCCTCTAATCACACAAAACAACCCATCTCTAGCTCCATGACAGTCCCTGCATCAGATTGCTCACCAGTTCGTCCAACAATGCGATCAAGCGAAAGATTTGAAATTGATCACTTGACATCACATGATTTTTCAGTTGAGAAATCGCCTTCAGGTATCAATCTTTTTGTTGATTCAACCACTCAAAATGCTCACCATCAACCTTCCCTCAGTTCTCAAAATCAAAATCCTTTACCATCTGTACCACCCACTTCCATTCACCCTATGAAAACTAGGTCCAAAAGTGGCATTTTTAAACCAAAAGTCCTAGCCTCCTTCTTATCAGCCACTGATATATATGAACCCTCCACTGTTAAAGAAGCCTTAGCAAACAAGCATTGGCTCTCTGCCATGCAAACAGAATTTAAAGCCTTGGAATCCAACAAAACATGGGACCTAGTACCATTTTCTCCTGAAATGAACATTCTAGGTTGCAAATGGGTTTTTAGAACAAAATATAACCCAGATGGAACTCTTGCTAAGCACAAGGCTCGCCTTGTAGCTAAAGGCTTCCATCAAACACCTGGGATTGACTACCTAGATACCTACAGCCCAGTTGTCAAAGCCTCCACTATACGCGTTGTGTTCTCTCTTGCTGTAGCATATGGTTGGGATATTCAACAGGTAGACATTAACAATGCCTTTCTCAATGGTGAGCTTACTGAATTGGTCTATATGCAGCAACTCGAAGGCTTTGTTAATCCAAATGCACCCACACATGTCTGCAAACTAAACAAAGCCTTGTATGGCCTTAAACAAGCCCCTCGGGCTTGGTTTCACAAGCTGAAGACAGCATTATTTAAATGGGGTTTTATGAATTCAAAGTCGGATTCTTCATTGTTTTTCTGCAGGACAGGTTCTTCTTTCACCATGCTGCTTGTTTATGTTGACGACATTCTTATCACAGGCAACAACTCAAAGCTAGTCCATCAAGTAATTGACAAGCTACATTCAACATTTGCCCTCAAGACTCTAGGATCTGTTGATTATTTTCTTGGTTTTGAAGCACACAGAACCTCTAATGGACTATTCTTAACTCAGTCAAAATACATATCAGACCTTCTTGCCAAAACCAGCATGACAAACTGCAAGGCTTGCTCTTCTCCAGTAAGTAAAAGTACAAAGTTGTCTTTACATGAAGGAGAACCATTTACTGATCCAACATTATTCCGTAGTGTCATTGGTGCCTTGCAATACCTGACCCATACCAGACCTGACATCAGTTTTATAGTCAATAAATTAAGTCAATTTTTGGTCTCCCCTACTCACCTACATTGGCTAGCTTGCAAGAGGGTCTTGAGGTACTTGAAAGGTACTTCAACCTTTGGATTATGGTTCAAACATGTTACTCATCCCCTTCAATTATATAGCTTTTGTGACTCTGATTGGGCAAGCTCAATAGATGATCGAAAATCCACAAGTGGTAGTTGTGTTTTTCTTGGGGGCAATCTGATCTCCTGGAGCTCTAAAAGCAGACTGTTGTAGCTAAATCAAGTACTGAAGCTGAGTACAGGTCTCTTTCTCAAGCCTCAACCGAGGTTCTTTGGCTAGCTTCTCTTCTTGCTGAGTTGGGTTTTACACTTCCTCACAAACCAATCATCTGGTGTGATAATACTGGAGCAAGGTCTCTTGCACTCAATCCTGTATTTCATGCCAGAACAAAACATATTGAAATCGATGTCCATTTTATACGAGACAAAATTGCTGCTGGACTACTTGAGGTTAACTACATTAGCACAAATGATCAAGTTGCAGATATTTTTACAAAATCCTTACCTACTGATCGTTTTCTGTTTTTGAAATCCAAACTGAATCTGGTCAAAAGCCCCAGGTTCAGTTTGAGGGGGAATGAAGAAAAACAATATGGTCAGCAACAAAAACAGAGCAATCCACCTCAGCACCACTCTCTGCAACTTCAGCATCCACACACTTTACAACATCAACATCAGCAACCTCCAATCCATGTCAGCATTCAACAAAAAGAACCTCAACCTCACGTAGCTCTCATACACCAACAGACCACCAGATTCCCTAACAAACTTGCCAGCTTAGACTCCTCAACAATTCTAGAAAGGAATAGAAGAAACATTTTCTGTTTTGATTGATTAATTTACAACCATTGATCTTTTGTATTTTGTTAAATGATAGAAGTCTCCAGAATTCTTTGTGTATATAAATATTGTATTTCTCGTAAAGAATGAGAGCAAGAAATGCAATACAATTTTGTTCCTGAAAAGTTTCAACTAGCAACATTTCTAAAACTCTCTTTATTTATTTCTAGCATTTCTTCATACACTTATCTGATATCAAATTGCTTTTTCAGGCCATGTCTGAATATAGCCTTAATTACCCCTTGACCTTAAAGATTAGATTCCAAGAGGAACAAGTTCTTTAACAGAGAAAATCTTTGATGGATGGACGTAAAAATGATGCATGTAATAGAGTTTACTGGGGATGCATACGGATTACGTGGTACATCTGTCTTATTGTAGACTTTTCCGTTTGGAATGAGATGCATATGTGATGAACTCTAGCGATTATGTGTATAGTTACAAGGGTATATAGCTTTGTATGTAGCTCTTGCCATCAAAAGGATGGGAGGAGTCAAAGCATTAGGATGGAATTAGCAGTGAAGATTGTGTCTGTTCTTTGTTTTATAGTTCAATAGTAAATAAATATTTAACATGGTGCACAAATGGCTGCAAAAACTTGTGGTATGGTCATTAGCATCTACAATCTATCCTTATGTATTAAGTAACCGCATGATCTAAAAGTTTAATACGAGTACTTTATGAATTTTCCCATAATAGCCACAGGATTTGAAAGTTTAAAATGAATGTTTTTCAATTTTCACACAAATAAATACTTCTGACTTTAGGCCATTGATCAAGTATAACGTGAAAATTGAGAAACATTTATTTATACTTGATCAATGGTGCAAAGTCAAGTTGTTTATATATGATTGATAGTCTAACGTCGAGTTGTTTATATATATATATATATATATAAAACTTCTTTAATTAATGTCTCATAACTTTAAAAAGTTAAGATTAACTAATCAAATTCATTAATTATATTTGAACTGAAAATTAGAGAATTTATTTCAAAAATAATAATAATAATAAATAAATATGAGAGAATTTATTTTAGGAGAGAGAATGTAATGAATGAATTTGATTGGTTCGTCCTAATTTTTTAAAATTAGGAGATACTGATCATTAAAAGTTATATATATATATGTTTTTATAATAAGGTATTTCTGATTTTAAAAAATAAGAACTAACCAATCAAATTTATCTATTGTATTTGAATTAAATAGGAGAGAGAATACAATAGATGAGCTTGATTGATTGATCATTACTTGTTAGAATAAAGTAAGCCCTTTACATACATACATATATATATATATATGGTTTATTGCACAAACCCTTTGAGGTTTGATAAAATTGGATAAAAATGACGATGTTTGGGTAATCCATATTGACCTCTTCTAAGATTCCAAAAATTTAGTGCAAACCTTCCCTTATTGTTAGTCAACTATTAGTCAATCTCTGTCAAGTCAAAATTTTCAAGTGTAACATGGTTAATACACACTTTATAAATATTTTAATTTAATATATATATTAATTTAATTAATAAATAAACAAAAAATTAAAAAATATATTTTTTAATTAATAAAATGATTATATAATATTTAAACCCTAAAATATATATATCTTCATCTTCTACCTCTCCATTATCATTTTCCTCTTCTCCATTTCATCCTTTTTATCATCAATCTCTTATTTTCATCAAAATCATAATCTCTATCATTTTCATCAAACTAACCTCACTCAAATCAATCATCACAAAAACTTGTTGTGCAAATTTTAATACTCGCAAGCGCACGAATCTATTGTAAGACAGATTATGCAAGTACGAGGTCGATCCCACAGAGATTGAGAAAAGATTAATCTAAATCTAAATTAAATTTAATTCTAATCTAGTTAACAATGTTTGAAAATTGAGAATTAATTAAAACTAAAACAAATAGAATTCTAAATTAACAAAACAATATTAAATTGCAAAATTCAACCAATAGACAAGAAATCTGAGGTTCAGAATCCACCATTATCAACTTATAATGTTTTACTATTCAAAATATTATTCTCAATTATTAAAGAAACAACTTAGAAATCAATCTGTTGTTTTCTCAGGATTTATCAATTAAGCTTCAAAAATAAATTTTCTGTAATTCTTACTTCAAGACTTGAAATTAATAAGATCTAAGCATTATATGTATCCAATATTGAAAAACAAATAATCAAAAATCTTATATTTAAACCTTTCAATTCAAAGTCAAATTAATAAAATAATTTCGTAACTACCTGAAATACATGATATTAAAGGTGAAACAATTTTACTCTATCAATTAATGAAACTAAGAATTATGTAAACATTAAAGATCAAAACAATTTAGAATAATACTTGAATAGCAAAAATATTACAAAGTTAATAAGGTTTCATCTTACACCTCAGAAAAGAAAATTAAGCAATCATTGAAAATTCAAGAACAAAGAATAAATTAAAACCCGGCATGATGTATATGAACTTTGGCTGTTAACTTATCTCTCTACTGCACTCTTGTTCTTCGTTTTCTCCACCAAAGCTGCTATCTTCTTTCTCCTCAGCCGTCTCAAAACTCTTTTCTCCCCTTATTTTCTGTCTCCAAGCTTTTCTTTTATACTATGCCACTAGTCTCAATTTGTAAATTGAAAATTGCCTTAATAGTAACACACCGTTTTTGGCCTTTCCATAAACTACATAGTAAACTTTGATTTTTTTCTCAAAATCTACAACCTTTTTCTTCTTTTCTTGATTTGCTTCCAAATTTGATTTTTTCCTTTATTGATCAATTTCCTTGTCTCAACTGATTTCCTAATTGTTTGACAAATAATTTTAGGCAAGAATTGAATCCTTAATTGACTTGGATTTTGACTTAATCAAAATTGGAATTTTTCCTCATTCAACACACAAATCTTCTTTTATTCCTGTTTCACCAAAAACACAATTAATTAGAATAAATTCAACACAAAATTGGACTAATAAATCTATATTTAAGGGTAATAAATATATATAAATTATGTTTATCAAATACCCCCAAACCTAGATTTTGCTGGACCTCAAGCAAAACTTAAAAATTTTAAAACAACCTAAGCTAAAAACACAGAAAATAAAAACACAATCCATTTTCGTAGGTAAACACGATGACATTGAGCGTATGTCACAAGCCTTTAAACCTCTAGGTGTCCCTAGTAGGAGGAGTTATGTCTCCTGAGGGTTTACCAGCAATGATACCCACAAACATTAAAAGATTCCACCTATAACTCATCAACCTCTCACTAAATGCAAATTAACAGAAATCTCGTACATGTATGATCTTGTATCAGGACTAAAGATAAGTCACTAATGATCTAAAACACAATCATCAACAATCTCACACCACTCTCAAAGCAATTTTATTTCAAAACACCACATTCACATGTCATGGACTTATTTCGCCTCGACTCTAATCCTCACAAAATATCTCTCATAGCACTCAAGAATCCTACGGCAAGCACTCATGCAATCATATGTGACAGAGGTTATGTAAAGGCATAGCAAGTGTCATTTACATCACATATGAATATAGACATTAAAAAGAACTGCACTTTTAAATGAATAGATCTCATGATTGGAATTAAATACTAAGAACGTAGATAGAGCATGATGACATACTTCAACTCTCAAATTGTACTTCCTCTTGAAGATCAATAGGCTTTATTAGAGGTTGTATTTGGGCTATGGTTAATTGATATGTAGAAAATTTTAAGGTACAGGTTCAATAAAAAACTTAGGATCATACCAAAGCACTTTATTTATTCTCTTTAATTCACCACAACTTCTCTCTTCTCTTTTCTTTCTTATCACAAAATTTTTCAATTCAATACTTTCTTCTTCCTTCTACTTTCATCTCCCTTTGTACATCTAGGCATTACAAAACTCGTGTTTCTTACATTTTTTTCTTTTTTTTTTCTATTTTCACTTTTTTTTTTCACAATACTATTTAGAAACACACTTCTTTTAATGCATATGCCTATACATATCATATAAATCTTAACACTTCAATTCCCTTTTCTTCTTTCACCACATAGTATGATCCCAAGTTTTATCAGGCATGGCTCAATTTAAAGGCTCAATAAGGTCATTTAATAAGGACAAACAAAGAAAAAGGTTTAAAGTGTTTGGCTTCAAAGGGTTTATGATGTATCTCAATCCAAAGTAAGAAAGTAGACTTTTATGGAATAAAAATTACCTATATCACTTCTAAGAAGTCGATCAATTTTCAAATTAAAGTAACTCATGTTATCTACAATGATGATTTGTTCTTTAGTATTCAATGCAAAACCTATAGAGATCATCTATTAAGAATAAAGTGAAGAGTGTTTAGGAGTAGAAACAAATAAATCCCTCAAAAAGAAACGCTAAAAAAAACTCAAATCCTCACCAAGGGTAGTCTCCACTAATAGTCCACAATTCATGTAAACATGATATTCATCCACTCAATTAACTAAGATCATGATATTCAACAGTCTCAAATCATGCAAAGATGTTCATGGCTATTCCTTAGTAAAGATATCCAACCAAAAACATGTATTAAGACTCCATTAACAAACACAAAGTAATTAGTCAACTTATTAGGGTAAAATTCAAAATCAAGAGAGAAAAAAAAAATTAATAGGAAAAAATGATTTTTTTTTATTATTAAAACATTTTGCACCACCCCCAAACCTATTTTAGACATTGTCCTCAATGTTTCCTTATCGATTATCTAAAAATGCTCAAATAATATAAAAAGATGTAAGGAAATAAAAATAGACAATATAAAATAGTAAGGAAGAGATCACACCTTGTTTGCTCCATCATGTAATCTAACACAATCATGTAAATCAAGAATTCACGTTAAAATACATTAATAATTAAAAAAAAAATTAAAAAAAATAAATAAAATAAAAAACTAAAACTAAAACTAACATGAATCACACAAACGAAAACCAAATACTAAGAAAAAATAAAATAACAAAAACCCTATAAAAAATAAACAATAAATAAAAATAAAAATAAACAAGAGAAATAAAAGTAAGTCTAGATTCAAAAGAAGGTCAATCCTGATAAACAGGATCTTTCAACAATATTTCCTCTACTTCCGGACTTCTTAACTCTAAGAAAGGTTTCAATCTTTGACCATTGACTTTAAATACATCACCATTCTTAGGATTCTCAATTTCAATAGCACCATGAGGAAAAACAGTTCGGATAATAAAAGGACCTGACCATCTAGAACGCAACTTGCCAGGAAATAGATGCAAACGAGAATTATATAACAAGACTTTTTGACCAAGTGAAAAGGATTTTCTTAAAATATTTCTATCATGAAAAACTTTCATTCGATCCTTGTAATGTTTAGCACAATCGTAAGCATCATTTCTTATTTCTTCCAACTCATTAAGTTGTAGCCTCCTGCGATTACCTGCATTATCAAAATCAAAATTCAATTTTTTAATGGCCCAATAAGCTCTATGTTCCAACTCCACAGGTAAATGACATGCCTTGCCATAAACAAGTTGATAAGGAGACATTCCAATAGGGGTTTTGAAAGCAGTACGGTAAGCCCATAATGCATCACAAAGTTTCAAAGACCAATCTTTTCTAGTTGGGTTAACCGTTTTTTCAAGAATATTTTTAATCTCCCTATTAGAAATCTCAACTTGTCCACTAGTTTGTGGATGATATGGTGTTGCAACTTTATGTGTAATACCATATTTTTTCATTAATTGCTCAAAAGGCCTGTTACAAAAGTGTTTTCCCCCATCACTAATGATTGCACGAGGTGTACCAAAACGAGAAAATATATTTTCTTTCAAAAATTTAACCACCACCTTGTGATCATTAGTTTTACAAGAAATTGCTTCCACCCATTTAGACACATAATCCACAGCAACAAGAATATAAAAATTACCAAAAGAATTAGGAAATGGACCCATAAAATCAATACCCCAAACATCAAATAATTCAACAATAAGAATAGGATGTAAAGGCATCATATTTCTACGAGTAATACTTCCTAATTTCTGGCACCTCTCGCAGGAACTACAGTACGCATGAGTATCTTTAAACAAATTTGGCCAATAAAAACCACATTGTAAAATTTTTGCAGCAGTTTTCTTGGAACTAAAATGACCTCCACAAGCATGATCATGACAAAAAGAAATAACATCTAATTGTTCACTCTCAGGCACACATCTTCTAATGATTTGGTCAGGACAATACTTAAACAGATATGGATCATCCCAAAAATAATGCTTAACCTTGGCTAAAAATTTCACACGATCTTGTTTAGTCCAATGCGTAGGCATTTGACCAATAACAAGATAGTTAACTATGTCAGCATACCAAGGAAATTGGGACACAAGCATGAGTTGCTCATCAGGAAAGGACTCTCTAATAGGCACATGCTCATCTATAGACTCGACTACTAACCTTGACAAGTGGTCAGCAACAACATTTTCTAAACCTTTCTTATCCCTAATCTCAAGATCAAATTCCTGTAACAACAAGATCCATCTAATTAGACGAGGTTTAGCATCTCTCTTGGACAAAAGATATTTCAATGCAGCATGATCTGAATAGACTATTACTTTAGACCCAACCAAATAAGACCTAAATTTTTCTAATGCAAAAACCACTACTAACAACTCTTTTTCTGTGGTGGAATAATTAAGTTGTGCATCATTGAGAGTCTTACTTGCATAATAGATCACATGAGGTAGTCTATCAATGCGTTGTCCTAAAACAGCCCCTATGGCATAATCGGAGGCATCACACATGATCTCAAAAGGAACACTCCAATCTGGTGGCCTAATGATAGGTGCAGTTGTCAAAAAGGTCTTAAGCTTCTCAAAAGCTCTCAAACAATCATCATCAAAGTTGAAATGGGTGTCTTTAGCAAGCAAGTTACACAAAGGCCTAGAAATCTTACTAAAATCCTTTATGAACCTACGATAGAACCCTGCATGACCTAAAAATGACCTAACCTCTTTAACTGTTCTAGGAGGTGGAAGACTAGAAATCAAGTCTACTTTAGCCTTGTCTACCTCAATACCACTATTAGAAATAACATGTCCAAGAACTATTCCTTTCCTAACCATAAAGTGACACTTTTCCCAATTAAGCACTAAGTTCTTTTCCTTACACCTAACTAACACTAAGGTTAAGTGGTGTAGACACTCATCAAAACTAGATCCAAAAACTGAAAAATCATCCATGAACACCTCTAGAAACCGCTCTACCATGTCAGAGAAAATACTCATCATACACCTTTGAAAAGTAGCAGGAGCATTGCACAATCCAAATGGCATACGACGGTAGGCAAAAGTGCCAAAAGGACAGGTAAAAGTTGTTTTCTCTTGATCCTCAGGGGCTATAGGAATTTGGTTATAACCGGAATAACCATCAAGGAAACAATAAAATGCATGACCGGCTAACCTTTCTAGCATTTGATCAATAAAAGGAAGAGGAAAATGGTCTTTCCTAGTGGCGGCATTAAGCTTGCGGTAGTCAATACAAACACGCCACCCGGTTTGCATTCGGGTAGGAATTAATTCATCATGATCATTCTTAACTACCGTGATGCCAGACTTCTTAGGTACTACCTGTACAGGACTTACCCATGAACTATCAGAGATAGGATAAATGATACCTGCATCTAAGAGTTTAATGGTTTCAGCTCTTACAACCTCTTTCATGTTAGGGTTTAATCTTCTTTGAGGCTCACGAGTGGGTTTAACATTGTCTTCTAAATGAATCCTATGCATGCACACAGATGGACTAATACCCCTAATGTCTGCAATTGTCCAACCTATTGCTTCTCTATGCTCCCTAAGTACACTAATCAACTTATCCTCCTGTTCTTTTTCTAAATCAGATGCAATGATAACAGGCAAGGTCTCAGAATGTCCTAAAAACACATACTTTAATGACTCAGGAAGAGGTTTCAATTCTAACTTAGGTGGTTTCTCCACAGATGGAAGAGGTACAGACTCAGAAGGTGGAAGAGGTTCTATTTTGGATTTCCATTTGGTAGTATCTAGTAATGGGGTAGATTCTAATAAAGCATTCACCTCACTAACAATACTATCCTCATCTACGTTCATGCCAAAATGAGCTAAACATCTCTCTAATGGGTCCTCACAAGACAAGTGCCTAAAGGAATCATAGACTGCACTCTCAATAAAACTAACCTCACATAAGTCATCATTATCCTGAGGTTTTTGACTAACATTAAACACATTGAGCTCTACAGTCATGTTTCCAAAAGAAAGTTTCATGACTCCATTGCGACAATTAATTATCGCGTTGGAGGTGGCTAAGAAAGGTCGTCCTAGAATCACAGGAATCTGAGCACTAATGTTTTCAACAGGCTGGGTATCTATGACAATAAAATCTACTGGAAAGTAAAACTTATCAACCTGGATCAAGACATCCTCTATGATACCCCTTGGAATTTTAACAGATCTATCAGCTAATTGAAGGGTCACAGGAGTGGGTTTTAATTCCCCTAATCCTAATTGCACATACACAGAATATGGCAATAAATTAACACTCGCACCTAGATCAAGTAAGGCTCTATCAATAACATGCTCACCTATAACACAAGAAATAGTAGGACATCCAGGATCCTTATACTTGACAGGAGTTTTCATTTGGATTATGGAACTAATTTGCTCAGTCAAACATGCAGTTTTAGGAACATTTGTTTTTCTTTTCACAGTGCAAAGATCTTTTAAAAATTTAGCATAGGCAGGCACTTGTTGAATAGCATCAAGAAAGGGAATGTTTATGCGAACTTGCTTAAACACCTCCAAAATATCATTATATGGTGTGCCTTTTTTTAAAGGGACAAGTCTTTGTGGAAAAGGGGCCTTAGGAACATAAGGAATGGAAGGAACATCACTCTCTTTTGACTCTTGATTTATAAATCTCTTAGATGACTCATCAGGGTGTAAATCATCTACTGTGCCATTACTAGAGTCTTTTTTCACCTTAGATTTCCTAGGCTCAGGTTCAATTACATGATTGTCTATTTCTCTACCAGACCTAAGGGTGGTTATGGATTTGACTTCATCATGACTCCTATCAGAAACAGAACCTATCTCAAACTGACTCTTCGGGTTAGGCACTGGTTGACTAGGTAACTTCCCTTTCTCTCTCTCTCCTATGACAGTGGCTAATTGACCCACTTGAGTTTCAAGTTTTAATATAGATTGTTGGGTCGACTGCATGAATTGTTGCTGCGATTGCATCATTTGTTGCATTGTATCCTCTAAGGAAGGTTTCCTTTGAGATGCAGCAAAATTGGGAGTAGACTGAAAACCAGGAGGATGTGAAGGATTAGAAGGAGCAACTTGTTGCCCTCCATAACCTATTGGAGACTGATTTTGTCTCCATGAAAAATTTGGATGATTCCTCCAATTAGAATTGTATGTGGCTGAGAATGGGCTATCTGATGAATTTTTATAATTGAGTGCATTTGCCTGTTCAGCATAACTCTCTTGAAAAGTAGGGGTTGGATTGACATATGAAGCACACAACTCATTCCTAGAACTCATTGTTGAATTCATAGATTGACTTAAAGCTAAGGCCTCTACTTTCCTAGTAAGATTTCCTAATGCAATTTTCAGATCTAGATTATCGCTCACCTCATACAACCCCCCTCTTTTAGGTTTCTCCCTTTCATTTGAAAACTCCCACTGTTGAGAATTTTCAGATAAAGTCTCTAAGAATTGCCAAGCATCAGTACTACCTAGACTTAAGAATTTTCCACCATGCATAGATTCAATCATTTGACGGCTAGGCACAGTTAGTCCATTATAGAAGTATTGCACTAGTCTCCATGGTTCAAAACCATGGTGGGGACACCTTAAAAGTAAGTCTTTAAATCTCTCCCAGCAGACATAAAATTGTTCATCATCTTTTTGAGTAAAATCTGCTATTTCTCTCCTAAGGGCATTAGTCTTAGACATGGGAAAAAATTTAGACAAAAATTTATAATTTAATTGGTCCCAACTAGTGATAGAACTAGGAGCAAGTGAATTTAACCATGCTTTTGCCTTATCTTTTAAAGAAAATGGGAACATCCTAAGCCTAACAGACTCATCTGAAAAATTCTGAAAACGGAAGGTAGAACATATGTCTATGAATTCCTTGACATGAAGGTAAGGGTCCTCACTCTCTAACCCATGGAATGATGGAAGAAGCTGAATCACAGAAGGTTTAAGCTCAAAGTGAGTCGCCCTAGTTTGTGGCAACTCTATGCAAGAAGGATGATTAATTGCAACTGGTGAAAAATATTCTTTAAGAGATTTCTCTATAGGCACTATATTTTCCACTACATCATTGTTTCCTACAGGTGCTACATTATTTTCTGCCATATTTGAATCTGAAATGTCTATCCTAGTTAAGCGTTGATGCAATTCACGATTCCAAGCACGCATAAACTAGCACAGATCCTAGCCACAAGTCTCTAGTTCTAATTGTCTCTAAAGCAATCCAAGAAAAATAAGTCTCTAAAAAATAAAAAATAAAAATAAAAAAAAATAAAACAAGATAACTGGCAAAATATAAAAAAAAATAAAATAAAATAAAAGCAAAACACCAACAATAAAATTAAAAACACACAAGAATAAAAACAAAACAAATAGACTAACACAAATAAAACCAAAATAAACTGACACTGACAAAGGTAAAAAAAAAAAACAGTTTTTTTATTTTTTATTTTTTATTTTTTATTTTATTTTTGTAATATATTAGAATAATCCTAAATTAAAACTAGTAGAAGAATTAAATAATCTAGACTAAACTAAGTTTTCTAACAATCCCCGGCAACGGCGCCAAAAACTTGTTGTGCAAATTTTAATACTCGCAAGCGCACGAATCTATTGTAAGACAGATTATGCAAGTACGAGGTCGATCCCACAGAGATTGAGAAAAGATTAATCTAAATCTAAATTAAATTTAATTCTAATCTAGTTAACAATGTTTGAAAATTGAGAATTAATTAAAACTAAAACAAATAGAATTCTAAATTAACAAAACAATATTAAATTGCAAAATTCAACCAATAGACAAGAAATCTGAGGTTCAGAATCCACCATTATCAACTTATAATGTTTTACTATTCAAAATATTATTCTCAATTATTAAAGAAACAACTTAGAAATCAATCTGTTGTTTTCTCAGGATTTATCAATTAAGCTTCAAAAATAAATTTTCTGTAATTCTTACTTCAAGACTTGAAATTAATAAGATCTAAGCATTATATGTATCCAATATTGAAAAACAAATAATCAAAAATCTTATATTTAAACCTTTCAATTCAAAGTCAAATTAATAAAATAATTTCGTAACTACCTGAAATACATGATATTAAAGGTGAAACAATTTTACTCTATCAATTAATGAAACTAAGAATTATGTAAACATTAAAGATCAAAACAATTTAGAATAATACTTGAATAGCAAAAATATTACAAAGTTAATAAGGTTTCATCTTACACCTCAGAAAAGAAAATTAAGCAATCATTGAAAATTCAAGAACAAAGAATAAATTAAAACCCGGCATGATGTATATGAACTTTGGCTGTTAACTTATCTCTCTACTGCACTCTTGTTCTTCGTTTTCTCCACCAAAGCTGCTATCTTCTTTCTCCTCAGCCGTCTCAAAACTCTTTTCTCCCCTTATTTTCTGTCTCCAAGCTTTTCTTTTATACTATGCCACTAGTCTCAATTTGTAAATTGAAAATTGCCTTAATAGTAACACACCGTTTTTGGCCTTTCCATAAACTACATAGTAAACTTTGATTTTTTTCTCAAAATCTACAACCTTTTTCTTCTTTTCTTGATTTGCTTCCAAATTTGATTTTTTCCTTTATTGATCAATTTCCTTGTCTCAACTGATTTCCTAATTGTTTGACAAATAATTTTAGGCAAGAATTGAATCCTTAATTGACTTGGATTTTGACTTAATCAAAATTGGAATTTTTCCTCATTCAACACACAAATCTTCTTTTATTCCTGTTTCACCAAAAACACAATTAATTAGAATAAATTCAACACAAAATTGGACTAATAAATCTATATTTAAGGGTAATAAATATATATAAATTATGTTTATCAATCATCAAACCAAATATCACTTAAATGTAAAAAAAAAAAAAAAAACTTAAAGTTATGAAATTGAAAAAAAAAAAAAAAAAACAAAAAAACACCCTTTAGAGACCAGATTTGGACTATATTACCAAAGACTAGATCTGGTCTCCGACCTAAGAAGACCTAGATTCCAGTAGTCTCCAGCGATGGAGACCACATGGCGACCAAAAGACCAGTGGTCTCCATCATCGAAGACCAATGGTCATCAGACACATCTTCAGTGATGAAAATCATCTCTATCACTGAGGACGGACTTCAACGATGAAGACGATCTCCATCGCTAGAGACCTCCTGGTCTCCATGAGAGATCAAGATCTGGTCTCCCATGGAGACTAGTTTTTTTTTTTTTTTTTTTTTTTTAAGTATTTATTTTTTAATTAAATTAAAATATATAATATTAATTTTAAATTTATAAAAAATAAAAAGTTTGACTTTAACTTTGATTTGAATGATATTTTAGTCTTTTTGTATCTTTGATCATTGATGGTATGAATTTAATCGTGATTGACTAACAATTGAGGAGGTTTATGCTAGGTTTTTAAAACTTCTAAGAAAGTCAGCATAGGTTATTCTGATATTATCATTTTTATATAATTTCAGCAAGTCTCAAGAGTCCTGTGTAATATATATATATATATATATATAAACAACTTAACTGATCCCATCCGAATCTGCCCACATCAGCAAAAAGGCCCCACCACATCACGATCATAGATCTCAATGTGATTACATTTTCGTCCTCTCTCTCTCACTTGGATTCCATCGAAAGAAGATTGAAGGAACCACCACTCTCGTCACACCATTTTCAAATCGGTATCTTTTCTCTCTTTTCTTTCTTTTTGTTACAGAATGGATAAAATTTGATTCTTCAATTTCAAAGATCTCTCTTTTGCTATCCCTGTACATGTCAATTAGGTTCTTTTTGTGTATTCGTTTCTCTATTTTTTGCATGATCATTTGATCTATCTGTTGTTTTTCTTTGATGGGTATGTGTTGATTTGTGTTATTTGTTTGATTTTTGTGTAAAGTTTGGATCTTGGTGGGTTTTGGTTGTAGAATCGGTGTATGCATTGCTTTCTAGGGTTTATGAGATAGAAAGAGGAAATTTTGCTTGTTGGAATGATGGCTCTTGGGATGTTTAGAATTGTGGGGAGGGTTGAATTATGTATGTGTGTGATCCTGTTGAATTTTAAGTGGGTTTTTTGGATAGGGGTTTTGGTTCGAATTCGATAACTGGAATGTGGGAGTTTTTGACAAGATGGGGTTTTAGGATAGATGTTTTAGGTTTCGTCTTTTAATAACAGTTTGGGGCTTGATGGTTTTGGCCTGTAAGGTACTTGTATGTTGTTCTAGTTTTTGTGGCCCTTGATGGTCTCTGCTTACCTACTGTTTTGCTATTGGGGTTGGACTGATTTTGGTTTAGTTGTTGTATTAAATTAATTTCTTTGGGGCTCGTTTCAATGTTTCAGTTTTAATGCATTTTTGAAGAGAGCTTAGTTTAAATGGGGTCAGTTTTACTGAGGTTTGTCCATGTTTGTGTCATTCATTTTTATTGAGTTTTCTCTAACTTTATTTGTCTCATGTACTTTACGTAATCTGTAGCATGTGCTTGTAGTTCTGTAATTTTACTGAGATTTTTATACAAACAATTGGTTTGCTATTGCAGTTGCTGTTTAGTTGGGTGGTGTTAGGACATTATGTCACGCACAGAGGATGTTAAAGATCAAGAAATGGTAGATGGAAATGCTACCGAAGAGTCTCAGAAGACAATGCCATCATCTGAACAGGAGGTTGTGTTTATGTCCTGAATGTATTTATGCTTTTTAATTGAAGACCTTAAACTGCATGCTTGTGGAATTTTCACTCCGAAATACTTAATTTGAAACTTTTTTCCTTTTTGGTTTATTAGGAGGCTGCTATAAGGAAAAAATACGGAGGAATGATACCCAAGAAGCCGCCACTCATATCCAAGGTAACTTGAACATAAATCTTCTTTTGTATTGAAGAGTTGCTGGTTTGTGCTGTTTCCAACTAAAGATTTGTTTTGATTTCAGGACCATGAGCGTGCATATTTTGATTCTGCTGATTGGGCGCTTGGAAAGGTACTTCACATTGGTTTCTTTGCCATTTGTTTTAAAGTTTTGGTGACACCAGAAAGTATGCATTACTTTGGTTGCCTAACATTTTGAATGCTTCTGGGTGGTAACAGCAAGGTGTTGAGAAACCAAAAGGACCTCTGGAAGCCCTTCGGCCTAAATTGCAGGTGCTAATTTTAATTTTTTCTTGGAATTATATGATGGGTTTTGAACATCTTGAATTTTATTTTTGAATGTATATGTGATGATACTAGTTACTATTCTGGATAAACCAGAACAATGAAGTGGTTGATTAGTTTATGGATGCTGCAAGAATGTATTTATTTGGATCTACCGTACGGTGAGCAGTTGTTAATCTTTCTGAAACAACTTTTAGTCTTTTCCTAGGTTAGATTTTATAAATTTATGCGAATAAGGAACTAAGCTCGCTGCTTGTAACTTGAGGAGTACCAGTCTTTGACTGTAAATGTTGGAATGATCGTTTAGTTGAGTATGGTTATTGATTTCAAATTGTTGTGGCACTGACTACATCGAACTTCTAAGAAAACAAGGAAAGCCATTTATTTCTTGACATTTCGAAAGAGAGTTAACTCAGAATATGAAATATTTACACACAATAGAAGGTAGATTTATGAAATCAAAATATCTATTGTTCTAATGGTGTACCCAAATGGAGGTGACCGTATAAAGGAGGTGACTGTGAGATTTAGAAATGTTAATAGTATCGCCTTGAAAATTATTTTGGACAAATAGTTAAGCTCCTTTTTAAGAAGAAATGATTAGTGAAGAATAATATAGGAATTAAACTGGAAGTTATATAATCTTGTGTAAGCAAAAAGAAGGTGGACACAGCTGGTGGTCTAAGACGTTGATATGGTGATAATACCATCTTTTCTAACATGCTTTATGTCTCATAATAAGGTTTTTAGAGATGGTTTCCTAAGGAATTTTAAGTGCATGGTTGCCTTTGGGTGAGAGGAAATGAGATTCTGGATATCTTGTATTGGTCCCCACTTCTCTGAGTCTTGTTTTTATTGAGAGTTTAGGAACTTTTCGAATTAAG
This sequence comes from Dimocarpus longan, assembly GCA_022984855.1. Classification (NCBI taxonomy): domain Eukaryota; kingdom Viridiplantae; phylum Streptophyta; class Magnoliopsida; order Sapindales; family Sapindaceae; genus Dimocarpus; species Dimocarpus longan. The sequence goes on from CM041021.1 coordinate 3,241,287, forward strand.
CTTTTGGTTTGCATTGTGCTTTATAATGAATACATTGTGTTCAACTAAGGTTGCATCGCCCTCCTTTTAGCTTTTCCAATTTGTTTTTTTCTTACCCATTATAGGACTAAAAGAAGACAGTATTGCTTACTATTGAATTGGATGCAATGGGAAGGAATGGTACTTTTCCTGAACATAAGTTTTGTAAGAGAGAATTTTGGACAAGCTTTGCCTTTTTGTTTGGAATGCAATTGTTGTTGTTCTTAGCACTCATTTGCTGAATGAATCTCTGAAACCATTTATGTTTTTGGTGCTTTTTCTTAGATCATACATAGAATACAATTAACGGCACAAGTTGTGTTAAGTTTTCTCAAAGTTGCTGAGAAATCCAGAGCTAGGGCATCTAATTAAAGATCTATAGATTGGATTTTATGTAGATGGAGATTAAAATGTTCATCTTAACTCCTTAATTCTATAAAAAGTAAATCATTCAACTCATATCAGTTTGTTTTCTTTCAGTGAAATTTGCTAATTTTTCACGTTTAGAAAGTTTCTCTTTTTCATTGATTTTGAGGTTTTGTTAATAATGCCAAAGATCATTATGAATATGTTGTAGAATTTAGAGAATGGCAACAACTCTCATTCTCATTTACTGTTAACATGCTTATTTTATCTCTTCATATTTTTTTATAAACTTGTCTTCTTTATTTATGAAACAAGTGATCATTTATTTTTAGCTTGAGATATAATGCTTAGGACATCATTCTTTCCATGTTTCAGCCCACACAGCAGCAAACACGATATCGTAAATCTCCTTATGCTCCATCGTACGGCGAAGGTAGGCCTTATAAGTAGGCTTTCTTCTTTTCACTTACTAGCTGTAATTTGTGATATTTCATTTTATTTTTAAAAGCAAGCGAAAAAGGAAATTGACGTTTTTTTGTTTGCCTCTTATATTAATTATGTAGATGGAGGAAGTGCTCCGGCAGAGGATGCAAGTGGCAATGAATGAGAGACTGCTTTCAATATTTTTCATCTTTGAGAGGACCATTGATTGTTATTCTGATACTAGCACAGGTGATGAGTCACTTTGGGTTCCTGCTAATAAAGTTGGATGAAAAATGTTCTAATATTTAGCAAAAAAAAAAAAGAATAAAATGACAAATTTATGTAGTAGTAGTAGTAGATACTTGTGGGAACTAAATGTTGTAGTGTTCCAGGGTTTTTGGATGTGGGACATGATTGCTCCTTTTATCAGTGAACAGCTTTACAACATTTTTTCGAAAAAGGTTGTATTACTTTTTTTATTCTTTTCTCTTTTCAATTCTTATCTGTTGTCCTATTGAATGAGATGTCTTTTGTTACGTTTGGTCTCTTTTCCAGACTCCATCTGTTGGATACAGAGCTGGTATGTATTATGGATCGAATATTTGCAATTAAAATTTAAATGACTAGCTTCTTATAAGCGCATGATTATTTCCAATTTATTTTTCTGTCGTATATGGGATTGGGATGTTATTACAAATACCTCTTATTCTTTTCTTTTCACTTTGGAGGCTCCCTTTTAAGTCCAATAGTTTCATTCTTCAGATACTAGACATGTTCTCATTTTGTTTTTCGCTTTTTGTGTGTGTGTGTGTGTGTGTGTATGAAAGATTTGACTGTTCAACAATCCCTTTTTTTCCTTGATAATTTTTTGTTATTAATTAGAGGAGAGACTACGTAGAGAATTCTGGGATTTGGATTTGTGTGTCGTCACTTGAGAAATACTTTACAACTATTCACTCACAATATACCATGTATCTAATGTGAATTTTTTTCACATGGCTTTGTGAGTGAGCAAGTGTACGGGTGACACGCTGTGTAAGCCTTAACTCTTACTTTGTCTTGACTGGAAGTATTACCAGAGGTGAATAAGGTTCAAACCAAGATGTGCGATTCAATTATCTTGGTTCAATTTCATGATATCTAGATGGATAGCATAACGCTAGGTTTAGTGTACTGTTTGAGCCAATAACATTGTGCTGCATGATACAAGTAGCTTTAGTATCCAATCACATTAGTCACTTATGCAATGTGGTATGATTGCCTGTTATCTTCTTGATTTTGATTAGTGTCAATGGATTAATTTATGTATGACTATTATCATAGCATCGTCTTGCATTTGAGGCTCAGTCTGGACTGAACTATAATTACTTTTGATTAAGATGTCAAACCTTTTGTCTTATTATTAACTATAAGAGTTATTTATTTTTTTCCCATGACGATTAACGAATCATAATTTTGTCTCTTGATGATTTAAAAAAGTCAAAAAACCTTATAAATCAATGTTAACTCAAGTTAAAAAAAAGGGATAAAAAGATGTTTTCTAAATCAATGGGAGGGAAATGATGATCTGGTTGGTTACTCTTTTATAAACACTACTAATCTTTCAGTCTACCGTCCTATGTCGAATTTGTACAGGTTTCCTAGTTTGTTAACATCAGCTTAATTAACTCATGTGACAAAATATGCCTACTAAAAATTTTAAATTAAATCTTGTGTTCATATTTATTTATTTACCTTTGCTTGTAGAAAAACACATTAAGAGTAAATGAAATTTGCACATTACCTTTTAGCACAGATTTGGGGATATCTTTCTATTCACAAAGGTGGTTGTATTGGATTTGATTCCCATAGAAGTGTATAGGTTTTTTCTTTATATTATGGGAGCTTCTGACTTTTTATTGTAAGAGTAGATATTCAGGTAGTTTAAGTAATGCTTAATCTTGATATTCAGATAGTTTAAGTAATGATTAATCATAATAAGTTTTGACAGATTTTTTATCCGTTCGATGTTAAAAAAAGATTTGTCAAATGTTAAAGATTTGGGGTTATTAATAGAGTAAAGATTTAAAGTGGTAAATAGTCAGGTTATAACTATGTAAGTTCGGTAATTTTGGGCTATAATCCTTCTTATATGCTATCAGGAAATTGATCAAAACCAGTCATCATATGAAAAGATTACAATTTAAGAATGTAGCTTACTAGAAAATATGAGATGGTTTTAGAATTTATAATTGGAAAATAATAAAATGCTAATATTTGAGTTTTTTCAATTTGTTAGACAATTTTTAGATATATTAAATGTCTATAACAGAAATTACTAGAAGTATAATTAAAAGTTATATATAAAATCATGATTTTTGAATTCTTTAAATCACAAATGGAACGCCTCCATCATTCATTGTTCAAAGTTTGTAATATAAATTTATAATTGTATAATTGTAGAGATGATTAAGCAATAACCTTTTAGTTTTGAATATAGTTAAAATGTTCCATTATGTGTTTTTCATCTAAATTCGAAATTAGAGGACTTTTATTTTTTTAAAAATAAAAAGTTAAATGTTAGGTTTTTTTCTTTTTTCAAATCTCCCATCATAATCATTAAAATAAAATAAATATTATATAATGGATGATATAACTAAATATTATTATTATTATTATTATTATTATTAAAAAAAAGATCAACAGTTTGGTCATGATCATAGTCATGATTCATGTGACATCTCTTAATTTATAATTTTAAATTTAAAGTTGTCTAATTAACAATTAGTTTTTGTTTGATAGTGTTAACAATATTCTGACAAAGTCACATTAACCATGGTTTTTAATGGCACAAATCACTCGTTTGTAAATGGTATAGTTGACATCACTCCTTCTGTCTCTATCTTAGAGAGATAAGGTTCGAGCATGGTTTTCTACTAATGAGTATGTTTGTGTTTGTGATAATTTTTTCATTTGTGTGCGGATTTCTTCTTTCAATTTATAAGAGCTATATTTTGGACTCTGTCTTAAAGTATATATCATCAAGTCTCGATTGTAATATTTGTATTTGTTATATGTACTATATCATAAAAAATAAAAAATAATAATAATAAAAAAAAGAGGCTCAAGTCATTTTCTTTTTCTTTAAAACATTATGATTAGCTATACAAATCACGTCATGAAATTATTCATTATTTAACTAAGTAGTGATTTAATCATATAAGACCTATGGACGTAGCAAAGTAATTTAATTAAAATTTAATGTGGAGAAATTGAAAGCAAGGAGACATAAACTATCATTTTTTTTTTAAAGATAATTAAGAAAATATCCAAAAATCGTTTAATGAAAAAGAGTTTAAAATTAGGGTCAAGCTAAACCCTACAATTATTGGGAATCAGTAAACTATAATTTTTGATCATATAGATGTCAATGAGGGTTTCAACAATAGATTTTGAGGAAATAAATCACAAAGTCTGATCATTCTTATTAATCATTCATGGTCAGTGAGACATAACCTATCAAATAATTTATTATTTTCAACGTATTTACTCTTTTTCCACGTGATTGGATTGGGTAGAAATTAATGAACTAATATATAAATCAAACTTATTAAATTAATATAGTTTCAACTTTGGTTTTATATAATATTTTGAGTCACTTAGATTTGAAGAAACAAAAGTTTTAAATTCACTAGTAATAAAGTTGATCAAGAAATTTAAAAAAATAATCACCTTAATTGTTTTACGTAAATCTAATAATTCTATGTTGTAAAATAATTAAACAGTTGTCTTCTTCGTTTTCGTACAATACAAATTACGTTTGTTAATTAATAAAGTCAATTGCTCACCTGGTTTTTGTGGAAACCGATGTCTAATTAAAGCTGATAAACTCATACACATAATTAATTAATTAAAACCATTTGTTATATGGCTTGAATTCAATTCAAGTAAAGTGTGAGGAGAAAATGCGTCAATCAATTTATAAATCCCAAGAACATATTTACTAATTAGAAATTCTTGTAAGGGGAAAAAACTTTAGTTTATGATTATTTATTACAATATTTACTAAAAATTATTAGAAATTAAATTACTACAATTTTACAAATAAACCATGAATTAAGTTGTTGGTAATAACAGCAACGAACCTAGAAGTAAATATAAGAGGGGGTGCTATAATAAAATATAATACAGTAATACTAAAATCTAACTATGATGTAGCTAATATTAATTTACATGAATGTAATAATACATATTAAACTTATATGTATAATTACAAAGTAGTCACTTCAATAGTTAGGGTTTGTCAAGAAGAAATTAAATATATATAATTATAAGCTAATCATATCAGTGGTCTGTTAAAATTTATCGAGCTTAAACACTATATGTATAACTTAAAAATTAACTTTTATAGTACTATGAGACTCCTGCAATAAAGAGAGAAATTTTTTTACACATAAATATGTATATATGACAATGCATTAATCACCTGAACTATGAGTGGTTGTAAATTTCTAATGAATGAATCAATTACATCACCATTGAATTTCATAGTATTACAATTTACTATAAATAATAATTATAATGTTGAACAACTATTATCATAGTATAATATATATGATTTTATAAAAAAAGATTATTAAATGAGAAGGTTTATATCAAATATCAGCGAACTTGGTTAATGTTACGCTTATATTGTAATTAATTTTTTTTTTAAAAAAATAAATCAATAAAATAACAAAATCAACATTATCATACAAAAACAGAAATGAGAGATAAAAAATAATTGAAACATCGGAATTTGACAATTTTAACACTATAAATTTAGACAAGAAAAGTTGACAAATTGGAAGTTAGTTAAATTAAAAAATATTACAATTTAAAAAAAAAAAAATTCAAAAAAATGCAACAATACGGTGTAATAATTTAATAAAAAAAATAAGGATTTATTAATTTGTACCAAAAAAAGTGTAAATATGTTATTTTATGGGAAAATATGGTGAATGAAAATAATATATATATATAATTATTTTTTTTTTTAAAAAAAAAGTAAAAACCAATTAACCTTTCAATTTATAAAAACAATATAGTATAGTATTATTATTATTATTATTTTAATAAATATCTGAGGTGCGACACTAGCCCTCCCTGGACCTAGAGTGGGTGCACCACTATGGAAAGGAAATTTAATCATCTACTCCCACTTAAGAAACAAAGTTTCTTTCAATTTTATTTTGGATTAGTAAACACGTTTTAAAATAAGTTATCTTATTACATAGTAAGTTATGGTGATTCTCACAAAAATATGTTATCAGAATCTGTTAGAGTGAGAAGATCAGATTCCTGACTATATTAGCTAGCTTAGTAACATATTTTCATAATATTAGCGATATTAGCGTAGAAACATTATGGGATATTATTAAAATACCTCTTAAAAATGAAACTAATGTGTAATAACTCATTTTTTATATTTAGAAATAAAGTTCAGTAATATTATTTTTTATTTTATGAGATTTTTCAAATTTTTTCTTAACACACATTATTTATAATTAAGCTAAAGCTCTTGTGTACATTATCACTTAATAGGAGTAATTAAATATTTTTATTAATTCTAAGAGATCAAAGGTTTAAATTTCACACTTGTCATAAAACAAAAAGTATAGATAGTTTCTTTGAATTTAATTTCTCCCCCCACCGTAAAAAGAGAAAAAAAAAAAGCTCTTGGTGATTGAATTCCACTTGAAATAATTAATTTATATGTATAGTTTTGACAAAATTTATTTATATTTTGACTTGTTGTGTAATTTACAAAATATTAAGGTATGAAAACCATATGTGACAATAGGTATGAAAACCGTATGTGACAATTTTGTTTCAAATAATGTAGTACTGTAGTTACTAATAAGCTGTCTTATCACATAAAAATTTAATTATGTAGATAATACATTAAACTACAATCATCATTTTGTTAGAAGCATTTGTCTTAAATCTTAATGCCGCATTAATTAGCACGTAGAATTTAATATGATGATATTGGATTATAAGTATCTAATAAATTATATTTTTTTATAATATCCAGACAAGATGCGAATTAATAGAGGATCAATCATTTAAAAGAAAATCCAAGATAATTCATACACAATCATATCCCTCAAATAATAATAATTTTTCGTACTGAATCATGTGTTTATATCTATATATCTATATGACATTAATTGATTGATAAACAAACATTGTTTCCTACTTTACCTACCCATCATTTTCCATCAATTTATAAAAAATATATATATATATAACCGAAATTACCTATTCTTAATATGTAACTTTGTGGCTAACAGCTTGCAAAGAGCAACTTGTCCAAGGGCACAATTCCAAATGTCTTTACATTACTTGATTTTTTTTTTTTTTTTGAAAGAACGTTACTTGATTTCTTACCCTAATATTTGACTTTAATCAATTCCACCTTAAAGTAATTAAATATTGATCAAAATTGTCGTCTTTCGTTTCCCAAGCAGCCAAGCTGCTGGCCGGTCTTTTTATTTTTTTAATCTCAATCTTTTGTAAATTTAAATACATGATGTCCAATCAAGTTCTTCACTGAAAACATCTATTGGTTACATATATATTATATATATATATAATAATAAAATCCCCTAATATTTTTGGAAATCACTGATATCCTTCTTATCGATTTATGAAATAAATCAAATATCTCCTATAGTTTATGAAAATATTCAAAAAAAACTTGTGCCGTTAAAATTGATTTTGAAATCAAAGTTTAATTGTTAATATGGAAGGACAAACTACAAAAGTACTTAGGTTATTTCAATCATTTCAATAATAATAGTAAAGGTAAGGGGTAAACTGGGATTTTCAAAAATTATAGAGAGTAATTAGCGATTATATTAAACTATAGGGGGGAAAGTGGGATTATATATCTCTGTATTACTGTATATCTAAAGCCGGGATGACAACCTCATATATATATATATATATATATATAGATATATATATATTTATATATATTTATATTGTTGCATTCCTTGCAAGAAAAGCTCATAAGCTCTAAGGTCCCTTTATCTCGAAACATTTTTGAGTTTATGATCAAATATGATTGGAACTTCTATGACATATTCTTCTTCTTCTTCTTCTCTTCCATTTTTCAATGCTACAATCAAGCCATCTCTCAAGAGAAATATTCAATATTCCTCATTACAAGTTAAAGCACAAAGCTTCAGAGATGAAGGTAATTACTATCTCTCTCTCTCTCTCCCTCTCTCTCTATATATATATATTCTCTTTTGTTTTGTTTAGGGTTCATAAAACAACTTAAATTAACAAGGACTACAAAAGGTTTAAAATGCTTTTGACTTGTGAGTTTGATTATATTATGTGTTTTTGAATGTAATGGAATTTGATCTATGAATGTTTGGTTGGATTTTATTTTTTATCTCTATTTCAATGAATATAACAATTTTTGGGTACATCTTCAACAGAAAAAAAAAAAAAAAAATTGGGTACATATATTCTTTAATTTTATGTGCTTATTAAATTTGACACAGGAAGATTGAACGGCATGGTTGATGCAAACTTGAGTGTTCTAAGAGAGAGGATAGAGGAGGTGAAGTTGAAGGAGAGTCTGGAGAGGTGTTGCAGATGTGATCGATATGGATGGAATTATGCATCTGCTTATGATTACAAACCCAAAAAACAAAACCAATTTGTAGAGTTTCTTCAACTTGTTGGATTAGTTGGTGGGACTGTTGGCTTTACTTGTCTTAGTGGCACACTTCTCCTTTGCCTTCTCTCTGTCTTTGTTCATTTATATCAGTGATTGATCTGTAAATCCTGGTCAGGATTGTTTGCTATGATCGTCTAGAATTCTAACATGTCGATCTAAGCTCAAAATAATCTGCGACAAGGACGTATATGTGTTATTGTTGATTTCTGATAATTAATATTTATTTATTCTTTACATTTTCTTGTAATCATATATTGATGCAAAAGATTTTCAATTGAATGGATAATTTTTATCTTTTCGAAGTTACTGGGTGTGATTAAGTTATATTTTTCTGACTTGATGGATTGAAGAAATAGGCCAAATGTTTAAGCTTATGATTCCAAAGCTAATTAAGCTTGTCCAAATGCTAACCAACTACAATTAAGTGTTGATTAATCAACCTATAAAACGCAAGTCAAATAGGAATTCTTTGACTTGGCAACTTGAATTGTTAAGAGTGAGAGAGAACCCTCAGGAGCCCATGACCAGGCTACATTTTTGCATTACACCAACAGAAAAGATAAAGTTGACAAATTAAACAACTAAGAAAAAGTTGGCTTTTGTTTTCTACCTTGGTAGCCATTTAATAATATTTTTCGATTCGGGGTGAGCATTTGGGTGTTCTTTTTTATTCCAATAGGAACCAACAAATCCTCGGTTTCCAAGTTTGAAAATCGAACATATTTATTTAAAAGACTAGAACCGACCTTAATTGATCAGGATCAAGTCGTTTCGGGTCGGTTCATATTTAATATTATATTTGTTAGAACTAATTAACACCCGATAGAAACATACCAACTAATTTCTAGAATTGATCCAAAAAAAAAAGCCCAATCTACAATTCACCCATAAAACAAACTAAAGATTAATGTGAGTAAACAAAAGGTACTGAACAAAAACAAAAACAAAAATTGTATCAAACTTTTCAAAAAAAAAAAAAAAACCGCTTTTATTGACTTAATCATATTTACCAAATTAATTTTTATTAGATGGTTAAAATAGAAAAGACTTGGTAAACGTATAACGACAATGTCCGCTAATGTACCTACTCAAACTTTTAATTAATCCCCCAAAATTTTGTTTGAATCTCCAAGTTCCTACACCAATTAAACACTGTATATTTTGTCTCAATTCGAGGGAATATGTGACCAAATCTTTCATTCAAAAGGTCCTTTTTGACATCATATCAAAACTCATGTTTGATCACAAAATTGTCTTCGATGTCACTTTAATTCTACTATCAAACAAAAACTTATGTTCAAACTTCATATGATTAGGTAATAAGTTTCACTTCCCACGAACCTTCATGTCTCACACACAAACACAAATAAAATCGATCCCTTCAAAGTTGGCTTGTATGAGACAAATTCAAACTCTAAATTAAAAGAGATTTAACCAATTAAGTTATTATTTCTAGAAACAAAATGAAGCCGAACCTAATACATTTTGTTTATCGATAAACACATTGTGAACATATGTATGACAAAATTGGCACCGGATCATGATCTCTGTCAGTGCACTATATGATTAGTTGTTGATTAATTATCTATCTATATAAATGGATACGAAAACTGTCACGCGGTTTCAATAAATATATACATGCATGCATGACCATGGCCATAGTTTTAATCTAATCCACTGGACTTGGTTGACAAAACACAGAATAAAAATATAATGATATGCATCGATTGGATTAAATTAGTGCAAGTTTCTTACAACTAGAATCTTATTTTTGTTTCTGTGTTTTCTTTTGGTTCAATTAAATTCTGATGCATGTGAACTGGATTAGAAAAGGCAACTTAATTAATTAATTGGCGACAGCTCATTCATTCCCTTAAAAATTCTGTCAGGGAATTTATTGTGAAACGAAGTAATCAAGTAAAGTGAAAGAAAAAAAATTATTTCTGAAGGTTAAAAAGGAAAAAAAAAATGTGTATATAAAAATAAAATTATTATTATTTTATTTATTACGTATATCACCGGTATATTGCATACTATATAGCTTACAGGAGACTCTTGATCAAAGTCTTTGAGGTGTGATTTGAAACTAAAACTCCAAAAAGATGAGGAAAAAACTCAGATTACGTGAAAAAAATTGCCTTTAATTCAAGGATCCCGGATGCAAATCGAACCATGAACGTCTAGTCCAAATGAGTCAAACTTTCATGAGTTAAGTGCCATTGGCACCAACAACCATCAACATAAAATAAATAATTATCTTTTATAAAATTGCACATATTTTTACACACAACATCTTAATTTTGTAACGTTAGATAATGGCTTTAATTGATTTTATAATATTATATAAGTCATTCTATAATATTACAAAGTGAAATCCCATGAAAAAATCGAATGGGATCCGTGTCTACACAACCTATATATGTATATATATATAATCAAATAATATATAGGTCAAGACGACTAATTTGAGGCACAATAACCACAGCCCAACGTTATATAATTGTAGAAAACTCTTATGTCAAACTTTCATGAGTTAAGTGCCATTGGCACGAACAACCATCAACATAAAATAAATAATTATCTTTTATAAAATTGCACATATTTTTACACACAACATCTTAATTTTGTAACGTTAGATAATGACTTTAATTGATTTTATAATATTATATAAGTCATTCTATAATATTACAAAGTCAAATCCCATGAAAAAATCGAATGGGATCCGTGTCTACACAACCTATATATATATATATATATATATATATATATATATAATCAAATAATATATAGGTCAAGATGACTAATTTGAGGCACAATAACCACAGCCCAACGTTATATAATTGTAGAAAACTCTTATGTCAAACTTTCATAAGTTAAGTGCTATTGGCACCAACAACCATCAACATAAAATAAATAATTACCTTTTATAAAATTGCACATATTTTTACACACAACATCTTAATTTTGTAACGTTAGATAATGACTTTAATTGATTTTATAATATTATATAAGTCATTCTATAATATTACAAAGTCAAATCCCATGAAAAAATCGAATGGGATCCGTGTCTACACAACCTATATATATATATATATATAATCAAATAATATATAGGTCAAGACGACTAATTTGAGGCATAATAACCACAGCCCAACGTTATATAATTGTAGAAAACTCTCATGTCTGATAATAATCTAGATTTGAATGGCAACAAGCTGTATATTATATTAAAATAATAATAATAATAATAATAATAGTAGATCTGTAGATGTACAGCCAACTTTAGTATAACTGTAAAAGTTGTATACAGCTCTCCATTTATAGAGGAAGTCTTATATTATAATTTCACAAGTGTTGAAAAAATAACTAGATTACCTTATTTATGTAAAGTTTAGAATATAAGAATAGTGAGTATTTAACTATTTCTAGTGAAGCGTTTAGACGTCCGGGATTATTTTTACAATTTTTTTTTTTTTTTTTTTTTTTTTGTTTTTTGAGAAATTTTTACAAATTAAACTAGATTTTCCTGATAATCAGGAAATACTGGCTCACAAGTCATGCCAGACATGGCAAAGTGACCGTTACAAACTGACAACCACAGACATGAAACTCAAACCAAAATATCTTGAAGGTTCATGCAGACGGCACATGCTAGAGTTGGTACTAGGACTCACTTCTTGTTGTGCCAGCTACTAGCTCGTAGTATCAGGACTTTGTTATTCTTATGAAAGTTGCGATCACTTTGGGGGTATACCTAGAGTTTATTGCAGTTATATACATATTAATTTTATTATTAATATTTTTTAATTTTAAAAAATTAGAACTAATTAATCAAATTTATCCATTATATTTGAATTAAATATGATAATGAATTTATTTTAAAAGAAAGAATATAATGAATGAATTTGATTAATTCGTCCTATCTTAAGAAGAATACACTTAATGGTGGAAATCTTATATATATAACGATAAATTTTAGTAGAATTCAGAGGTTCTATACACTGTATATTGATTTTATTAAAATTCTTTTAAAAAATATCATGAAATCTTAAGGAGAATTGTAAGATTTATTATAAATTTTTTTCTTTGTAAAAATCCTCAAATTCATCACTTAAATAAAATCTATAAAGTCAAATGACATTTTCAATGCATTTAGATTTTATTCCATATAAATCTAAATTAAATACATTTAAATTAGAGGTAGACATTTTTGAATTCGAATTGAGAAAGATTGAAAATATTTCAACCTAACGTGGGTTAGGTTGAAAATTTTTTAACCCAACCCAACTCAATAATAGTTGGATTGGGTTGGATTTAGTTGATTGAGTTTAATTTAATCTATCATAAATCCATAAAAGACCTAGTTGGTAACTCTTATACTCTTAATAATTTGATTACAAATAAAACGAGTAAAGATTCAATGATTAAAAATAAAAAATTTAATCTACTATAAAAGGTGTCAATGATTCTTATTTTTAGCAAGTGATCTTTTAAAAGGAGGAGAAAATCTTGGATTTAGAATTAGAGATGAGTGTTTCTTGGGTTAAATTGGATTAGGTTGAATTGAAAATTTTTCAACTTAACCCAACCTAATTTAATTTTCAATCCAACCCATCCCAATTTTTTTAAGATTTAACCCAACTCAATCCAATAAAAAATAATTGAATTGGATTGGATTTATCAAGTTTGGTTAGAGATGTCCACCTCTAACTTAAATTGCATTGCAATTTCATACAAATTCGAATTAAACAAACCTATATTTTAATGAATTTCAGATAAATCTAAATTAAATACATCTACATTTCAATGATATCCATTCAAATATGAATTGAATACACTCAAACTTTTAACTTCTTATAAACCCTTAAATTGAATGCATCCCCTTAATTTAAATAACTCCAAGGTCATGTTTGATCTCATCGGGTTCTTTCTAAAATACTTTTTTAATTTTTGTTTTTCCTAAAATACCACCATGATGGTGTACCTCAACTCCAACATCGTCAAACTAAATAAACACTCCCATCACCAAACCACATTTGAAATACTAATTAGATTTATTTAAAAAAATAAATAAAAATTGAACTACTCCTGGACATGGAACTGATAGAAGCTTCTATACAAGCTTTAAATGCTCCGACATCAAATACTTGCACCCACTAGTGTAAAAACAATTCCAGACCGACCTACATGAGGATTCGAAGGAGCCCATCAATATAAATGATAGGGAGATTAGTTTTTTCAAGTGAGCCAGAGGTAATGGTCTCTCAACCATCTAAACTACCGCAGAAACAAACTAGGTATCAATTTAAACTAATTAAACTCACTTTTCCAACAAAGATAATGTCGTAAACGATCATGAAAACCTGCAAGCAACATAATTTCAGTAAAAGCAACCCAAAACGTTTTAATTGGCAAAATAATTCTTCCCATTCGTGAATGTCATGTCTTCAAAAATTTTTGTACCATCATATTTGTACTCTCAATCTTGCAACAAAATATTGTACCCATAAATTATGCAGAAACAGATGCATGAAGACAAACAGCATGTCTTGAATTGTAGCGCTCCATGAATTTCATCTTTTAAAAATACTGTAGATAAATTTGACCCTCTGGTACGCATATGAACGAACTACTCAATCCACAACACCACCTAAAACTACAAGGGTCACTGATAACTGAAAGCCGATTGATTCAGTTCCGAATAAATGCCACAGTGGCAACACGTGATCCCTCCGATCCACCAAACATGAATGTTGGGTAAGTGCTCACATGATTGAGGTATTGGAACGGGAGATCTCTAGTGTCTTCTTGGTCTTTTGAGGTATCAGGTCCCTGGTGCAAATCAATCCTTCTTTGATTCAAATTTAAGACTTCTTGCACCAACTCATCTTTTGTATTATTACAAGATGTGATCACCTAGCATCATGATCAAATGAAGAGAGAGCATTGAAATGAGTAACGAAAACTAAAGAATACGAAGTCAATATATAATGTAGTATAAGGATATTATAAGGTTTAAAATATAGCCCAGAAAAGTAGCAGATAAATGGTTACCAATAATCCACCAGGAGCCACCAACTTAGAAACTGAATTCCAATACATAATCCTGAGGAAGAAGAGAACATTTGTCTGTCATTATAAGGAAACTGAATAAAACAGTCAACAATTGAAAAAAGTTTGATACACCTCCAGTGTGCAACTTGGTATACAAAACAATAGTCAGCATTCCCAAATCAGCAATCAATCTTGGGATAATACAAGTGGAAGAAGAAGATAATATATCAGTAGAAAGGATAATGATAAAGCTACCTTTTAAGTGGGCCATCAGGATGCAAACCAATGGCATCTAAAGTCCCTTTATCCATTACGAGCTGAAACTGTCCTTCGAGCTTTGTTTCAAGAACATCGTCAACCTAGGAACCAGAAAATAACTAAATTTGAATTTTATCAACAAGCACGTATGATGATAGAGGCACATTATTAGACAATAAAACTACCACATTTGTGATTTGCCAAATAACAAATTTTGGACTATTTTAAGTGTTTGTGAAAACCACTATCAAATTGAGGGCCACTTTTTCGATAGGAAGTTAAAGATCAACTACTAATCTCTACAGGTGCATTTTACATATACATAAAGCTTTATAGGTCTAGAAGCCCAAATTTAGTTATGTCCAGGACAACGGTTATGTAATATTACATAATCACTAATCTAATGTTAGAATTGCAGATCTTGCATCTAGCGTTAGAGAAGATATTATGATGTTGAACATTCTACAAAGATACACACTTATGTTTGGCAAGAGAAGAACTAATTTATTTTGATTATGACCATTCATTTGATTTTGAGTAGCATCTTTGTTTTCCATTATGATTTTATTAAGATTATTTCAATTTTGGAAAGAAGATTATTTCTTCCTTCACTTGTCTTTTGACAACTATAAACAGAGGTTTAGGTTTTTTGTTTTTTGTTTTTTGTTTTTTGTTTTTTTCATACTTGAATGAATAAAGTTGATTGTTATCTATTATCTTCTCTTTCCTTTAAGCTAGTACTTCTTTAATCCTATTGGTTCTCTACCATTTTTTTTTTTTTTTCAAATAAATTAGGGTTGTAGATACAGATTGGAACCGAGGTCAGATACCAAACTGGTAGAAAATCAACTGGGATAAAGACCTACCGATATAAAGCAAAGAAATTGAAAGGAGAATAGAGTGGGAGATAACAGTCAATTTAATTCATTCAAGGCTAAAAAATGAAAGCAACTTAGGCCTCTACTTATAGTAATCCAAAGACAACAAAAAATCAACCGCCAAAACTAGAACAAAAACTAACAAGATCTTTATAAAATCATTATTAAAACCAAGGATGACAATCAAAATTCAACTGCAAATTCTAATCAAAATAAAGTCAAGATCCTATTCAAATTAACTCTTCTTATGCCTATCATAAGTGTGTATCTGCTTTTGATATTCTACATTAGATTATGTAACATTATATAACAATTTACATAACCATTGCCTTAAACATAACTAAATCTAAGATCCTGGACTTGAGAAGCCTTGTATGTGTGTGTGTGTGTAACTATGCATAGTATATTGTTCTTACAACTCAGAAGGTAAGCATCCTACTCTTCTCCTAACACGCCTAGGATCCTCTTAAAAGTTTCTTCTTGTCTGAAACAAAAAATTGAATTATATTATATTCCTTCAAGAAGAAAATGACTATTTATCTTGAAAAGAAAAATATTCTACTATTTCTCTTATTACCCAAAAAATTTAATCAGGGATTCGCACCAAAAGAGAGAAAGTTCTAAAGACAAACAAATATATCATAAACTACAATATAAGCATTACTCAAAAAAGCTACCTTTACAGGAGGACAATCATTCAAAGATAAGAAAACCACATGACATCAAAGACACAATGATGGTTATACAGCATTATATATGAAATAGTTCGAAAGACATTTAAGGTATTCTCATTATTCATCATACCAGAAATTTAATATTGGAAAATCCGTCACGATTTGCAAGATTTTGAGCAAGGTCAATTGCACCTTCACTATAATCAACTCCAGTTAAATCAAAGAACCTGAACAAGCCAATTATGCTATAAGTTCAAGTAACATGCAACAATAGAACTCAAATTTCAGTTACTTAAAAAGGACTTTATATTAACAGGAACCAATAATTTAATGTGAGAACCGTTCATATTTCATTAATACTTATCACCAAAAAGAAAGGCACTCTTATTAAACTTGACCATCAATATTCTTTGATTATATCGAGTCCTGTCAAAATTTCTAATTTCCAACATTCACTTCCTCATCTGCTTAATTTATTTAATCATCAAGCAGAAGTAGTTGTCACAGATATCCAAATTTATTTGTTTGAAAAGACAAATGTGAAACACAAACATAAGATTTATATAAACTCTTCCAGAGGAAAAATAGTTACCACAAATATCCAACATCCAAAAGATCGAGTATTTCAAACAGCTAACAATCACTGCCCACTTTCGAAGTGTACATCTGAATAACAAATGCTGCATCTCAAGTTTTTTATCAGATCATTTCTTAGAAGTTTCTAGAAGCCATATGCCTAACATACATGCACATACATGCCAACTAGTGATAAAAGTCAATTTATACAACAAACCATCAGTTTATAAGCCCCAGTTATATGAAATCTTAAATTCCAGCTACAGCTCATAAGGACCATACAGAAAATATGTTTGATGTTTCCATATAAGGGGAGACCTAGCAATGACATAAATCAGGATATTTTAGCAAGTCAAATACTAGATTACTTTAAACTAAATTTTAAAATTTTCAGGTTAACACAGCACTTAATACCAGAACTATAGGCAAAATCTCAGAGTGTACCCCTGCTTAGCGAGTTCTTGGAGGAGCAGACCATTGCCAGTCCCAATATCAAGTACACTCCAATGAGACAAGTACTTATTACTGTCCTCCACAGGCTCAGACTTGTTATCATCATCAACATGATTCAGAATGCGACCTTGAGAAACCTCAATGCACAAGCTTTTCGTCCAAGAAGCAACAACATCCATCACATCGGCTCCAAACCTAGTCAAAAAGAGGCAAAAAAAAGGCACAAGGAAACATTAGCCAAGACTATGTAATAATAATAAATGCAACTGATTTCTTCCTAAGTTACGTCTTACAGCCACCTAATGATCCAATCATGGGTTAAGACTGATAAGACTGTCTCGTGCATAGCATAGCATACATAATACAAATCAAAGGAGAAAGCTTACCAAATTTCACCGGCATGACCGTGTTCACGAAAATTCGCCAGCTCATCAGCGTAAGCAGAATCCCAATAACTCTGAAGCCCTAGCATCGACGAAACCCCTTCAGCATCCACCTCCTCCTTATCAGAACTACAAATTTTCATCAATCAAAATCACACTTTTACATAATTACGTCCAAACACACTCCTTTTCGCATTTCAAAACCTAAAACCCTAAAATTTCAAAACAACATGTCTTTAAAAATCAAAACCCTAAACTTCGACAGAGAGGGAGAGGCAGGGGTTACTTGTAGTCGGAGGAGGCGCGTAAGGTGGCGGAGGAGAGGGCCTCGGCCGCGTCGGCGTGGCGTTGGTCGTCGTCGAGAGTGCTACCGTAGTCACTCTTGATGGACCACGAGTCGGCGGCGACGGACCGCTCGTCGTCCGAGATGAGATCAGCGGCGGCGCGTGTCTGCTGCGGCTGAGAGAGGTCGGTTTCATCGGGCGGGAGGCGGATTCCGGTCATGTTTGGAGGGTATTTTCGTCTTTTGGTGGTGTACGATGACTCTATATTGAAAATATTGGGACGTCACGTTTGACTTATCTATTTACCTTATATAAACCACCTTTTTTTATTTTTTATTTATTTATTTTTTAAAATATTTTCACGATCTATCTTGTATTTATTACCAGTGTATTATAATTGAAATATTTGATCTTTATTTTTTTAAAAAAAATATGATTCTTAAAATTTTAAAAATGTTATAAATATATGGATTTATTATTATTTTTATTTTTACAATATTATTTTATTATAAACATAATGTATTTTGTTTTTCTTAAAAATTAATATATTTTATTGTTATTTTATTATAAAAATAATTCCAATTTATACGTATATATGTACCTATTTTATAATTAATTAAAGTTCATTATCTGATTTTCTCTTATTTTCTTTTATTTTCTTTCTTTCTTTTTTTTTTTTTGTTAATATTCTATATTCATTCTTTTTAAACCTTATATTTACAACGCATTAACCGTATAAATCTAATATAAAAGATTTTACTTATATGATTTATTTTTTATTATTTAATTTAAATAATCTTATTACTATATAGTATTATTTGAAGCAATATTCTGATTCTTACTTTTGTTTGATCTATTCTTCTATTTTTCTTATTTAAATTATATTTATCGAGTTAATTACGGAGAGAGTGTATATAATTTTGGAACCTGAAAATTTTCAAAATATTTAAAATTAAAAGTTCTAAAATTTTCATAATTATCTAAAATTAAAAGTTTAATATTTCTAAATTATTTTTTAAATACTAAAATTAATTGAAATTATAATTTCTTTACTCCCGATTTTTAGGATTCAAGTGATGCATGTCTACAAAAATAAATTAAATAAATAAAATCAGCCAATGTTCTAGTTTTATTCTCATCCATCATGTATCGCTAACTTTGAAATATGTATTGTTTTGATATTAGAGCATTTTTTTCTTTTTTGATAGGAACATTATGTTGAGTTTTGTGCCCTAAGAGTTTGTAATAATGTAAACGGTTTTATAAATAATAAGTATTTATTTTATTTAATCTATATATTTTGTAAAAATTGTATATATCATGAAAAATATTTTTGATTACTGATGTAATTTCAAACTAAGCATATAAGTGTTATATACAAACAGATTTAGTTTGAGATAAGTAATCTAAAGAGTTCGTAGAAAATAAGTAAAGTTAGATATTTTATTTGTGATGAATCTACAGTTACAGTCCATTTTGTATTCAGTACGACAGTCTTATCCGAGACTATTCATGTAATGACATGTAAATGAAGACATCTTATATAATAAAGATTATATAGGTTAGACAACGATAAATATAAGTCTTTTATCAATATCCATTAAACTTAAAGATTTATATTTATCGATAAGATGATCATATATGAATTGTTCTTAATCCTGAGTGTATTATGAACTCCTACTTATCGAATTATATCCTTTAATTTACATGTATGAGATCAGTGTAGATATTTGATCAATAACTTCGTACTTTGGGAATATGATTTAGTAAGTAGTTAAAAACATTCTACACGATAGTGGAATCCACTCATTCTTATGAGAAGTAGATAAGTAGTTCTCTTAAAGGTTGATTCAGGTCTTGAACAATAAGAGCACTTAACTTTTCGTTCATATGTAAACGGAAAGATAAATTCATAAGTTGTATAAGGTAAAACAGACATTTTGACCTAGCTCTAATTACGAATTATTTATGGAGGATCAAATCATATGTAGTGATTAAATTAATGGACACTGAAAATTCAGATGGTATAAAAATATTTACAGTTTTGAGAGTGCAATATTTGGTTTTTAGTGGAGTAACTCCAAGATTAATAATAATGAATTATTTAATTAAAGAGTTTAATTAATAATTCCGATATTATTGGAGCTCAAAACTGTAGGTTCATCAAATCCCCTTGATAACTCATTTCACTATAAAAAACATGTATATAGAATATTGTAATTGGAACGTCCAATTAAAGCTGTAATGTATGTAGCAAAATTTGTATTCATTTAGTATTTGAATAATATGGATTATTCAAATTATTTAATAATTAATTAGTTAATTATTAATTATGAATTAATAATTAATTATTTTATTTTATAAGAGGTCTTAAATTTGATTCTTAGCAATGATCGGATATAAATTAGTTATGAATTAATTACAGGTCATAAGTTCGATTTCACGATATAACATGAATTAATTTTGAATTAATTATGTTATATGAGGTAAAAGTTTAATTTTAATAAATATGAGATTTAATATCAATTTTGATTATGTCGACGTCTGGATTTAGTCGACTAGGTTCGTTTGTGACCCAAGCTACAATTTTGGGTTGTTGTTGTAGTATGGTAAACAAAGTAGAAAGTAAAGGAAAAGATGTCAGGGAAGAACAAAGAACACTAGAGATTTTTAAGTGGTTCGGCCCAAAAAATATGCCTACGTCCACTATTCACTCTCTCACTATTTTGGCAGGATAACGACACTTAAGAGATTATAGATCTCTTTACAATGAAAATCCTTTCCTATTTATAGAAAAGAGGAGGTGTTACAGTAAAAGATAATAAGACAATGTACAGTAAATTAAATTATAATGATGAGTTTGCATTTAATGCGGATGACAATGTCAGATTAATTCTACTCAAAACATGGGTTTAGGCGGCTAACCCACGCAGGTTATGTGAGATTTTCATAATCCAAGCTGTAATCTCTGATGAGATTGGCGTGTACGATACGCCTTGAGCTGTAATCTGCCTGACAGCTCTGACTTCTGTTGACTTGTAGTCTGAGAGATAGCGAGGAGAATATTCTGTCAAGTTGACGAGCAAATAAGGCTCTGCCGAATTGATCTCATTAAGGGTTGCTGATAAAGGTAATAAGCGAGCTACCCAACGATCTGATGAATTAGCAGATAATCGGCCTCATAGACGAGCTGGTCGATGAGTTGATAAGCGAATACATGTAGAAAAGGTCGAGTAGTTGGATGAACAGATTGACGAGCAGATTATTGAGCAGGAAAGCGAGCAGTTAGATGAGCAGAGAGTTGGGCCCTTTTGGGCCTTTCTGTTGTTGGGCCCATCCTTTGGGTTTGTAGCAGCCTATTTGGCATGATCGTGAAAACACCCATAACACAAGTCCCCTAACTCTTGGTGCATTTTATGGATCAGGAGCTACGTCTTAAGAATAGGTTGCTTTAGCGAGAACAGTTACTCCACTTTTTCAAATTCTGTTTCAACTCTAAGACACATGGTGTCACCCCAAACAACGGTTACAGGTCATATCACGCGTCGTGTGCATTTAATGCACGTCTTTTGTAAACCCCTCTCCTTAATATTAGTACTGTAGTTATGTACAGTAAATTAGCTAATATAATTTTATGGTGCCTAATATTATAATGGAGTTAAAATAAACGGTTTAGGGAAGTTCGGGGATTATTAAGGGAATAAATCGGATTTTTCGAAACTTTTTCTGGAAATTTTGAAAAGTCTCCAAATAGCTTAATTAGAAGTTCAAGAGACTTAAAGTGGACTTAAAATAAGTTATATGAATTTGTTGGGTGAAATCGGACCAATCCGGTGAAATCCGAAAATTTTCAAAAATTACCCGTAAATTCAATCGGGTAATGAAAATTTAATTTAAATGGTCCCAATAAATTGTGAAGGTCCCATAAATCACTTTAGTAGCTTTAGAACCTTAAAATAGCCTTGAGAATTTATTTCAAGTGGTAGAAAATAGGGGTGGGCGTTTTCGGGTTCGGGTTGGGTTGGGTTGAAAATCCTTCAACCCAACGTGGGTTGGGTTGAAAATTTTTCAACCCAACCCAACCCAATTAATTTTTTAGCCCAACCCAACCCAACCCAATAATTGTCGGGTTGAGTTAGGTTAAGTTGATCGGGTTGGTATCTTATTGAAATACAAAACATTCATATTAATCAATCCATTCAAATGTAAAACATTCTCGTTGATTACATAATAGATTTAATACAAATAAAAATTTAAGCCACTACATAATTAAAAAAGAAAAAAAAAATTAATTCACCACAAAAAGGTACAAAAATAACAAAATAAAAATTAAGACAATAATCCTAATAGAGTCCGTCAACACAACTTGTTTGCTCATTAAAGTCCTCACAAGCGTAAAAAACCATAAAAAATTACGTCAAATTGGTAGCTTCCAAAGTATCCATCGCATGCCACATCTAACATTAAACAAAACATGTAAATCAACCCAAAATGTAACTAACTAACATGTTTTCAACTTTTGCAAATCATAAAAGAACAAACATATGTAAGTAAAATATAAAGTTTTTATTTAAAATAATTATCTTAATAATATGAAAAATAATCAATTCACATTATTTTTTATGGATCCAATGGTATGCTCACTCCAATCTTTATATAAATAGAAGAACAAAATATTAATAATAT
This sequence comes from Dimocarpus longan, assembly GCA_022984855.1. Classification (NCBI taxonomy): domain Eukaryota; kingdom Viridiplantae; phylum Streptophyta; class Magnoliopsida; order Sapindales; family Sapindaceae; genus Dimocarpus; species Dimocarpus longan. The sequence goes on from CM041021.1 coordinate 3,264,057, forward strand.
ATAACATTACACATTTAACATTATCATAATAAACAAATCAATAAATTCTTCAATCTAACCTAATCCAACCCAGTACTAGTCAGGTTGGGTTGGGTTGATCGAATTGAATTTAATTTGCCATAAAAGTACAAAAGGTCTAATCTATAACTTTTATAGTCTTAGCAATTTGATTACAAATAAAATAAGTATAAATAAATATTTAATAATTATAAATAAAATATTTATTTCATCATAAAAGTTATCCTTAATCATCATCCCTAACAAGTGTTCTTTTAGAAAGATGAGAAAACCTTAGATTTAGAATTAGGAATAGATGTTTGTCGGGTTCGGGTTGGGTTGGGTTGAAATTTTTTCAACCCAACCCAATCCAATTTAATTTTCAACCCAACCCAACCCAACCCATCTTATTTTTTTTTAAGAATTAACCCAACCCAACCCAATAAAAAATAGTCGGGTTGAGTTGGAGATGCCCACCCCTAGTAGAAAATAATGGGAATTGAATTAAGTGGTTTAAGGGCAAAATTGAAATTTTTGCACTAGTGTAGAGATATCTATTTTTGGGACCAATCATATGGAGACACATCATAATGGCATTTTTGAAATTAATGAATGAATGGAGGGCAATTGTTAAGAGGCATGAGATACTATAAATATGATGAGATAGTGTGAAAAATCAAAAGAAAAATCTAGAGAGTGAGAGAAGGAAAATTTGGCCAAGGAGAAGGAAGAGGAAAAAGAAGAAAGCAGCTAGGGCAGTCCACTCTAAAGGTTTTCAAGGGTGTTTTGAAAGGTTCCAAGCCTAAAAATCAAGTCTCCAAACTCCCTAGATCATTATCCAACCAAGAATTGTAAGTTTAGTGTATGTTTTGATGATTTTTGATTAGTTTTGTGTGCTTAAGGTTGAGTTATGGCAACTTGAGTTATGAGACTTGTTCTTGACATGTATTAGAGAGGAAATATAGCTTGAGTTGTGGAAAAGAAGAACCATAACCATTGGAACCAAATTGAAGTAAGAAACTAGTATTTTTTAAGTTAGAATATAGTTAGTTTATCATGCCCTCCAAGCGTTTGATTAAATGCCTAAGTGAATTTAACTAATTATGTGATGTATTTTGATGATTTGAATGAAGAAAAAATTGATGAGTGGGGATACATAGGATTTGGCTATAACAAGAAATACAAGGTTTAAAATCAATTTTGATAGTTTGAAGTTAAAGGATTTTGTAAAACTAGTGTGAATGTCATGAAATCAAGGGTAAAAATGGTAGGGAATTGTGGAAGGTTTAAATGCTATGACACTTGACTTACATAGTATGACATGTATTAATGGAGTTAGAGTGGTTTGGAATGAAATTGGAGCATGATAGAGGCCTAAATTATGTATTGGAAACTAGTAGAATCGAAAAAGGAAATAAGAGGAAAAAATGCAACGCGTTCTGCCCAAATAAGAGGTTCTGGTCTGATTTTTATTTTCAACATTTTATGTGATTGAAATGTCCGTTTCAATGAAACAAGAAGGTAGGAACTGACGGAAGTCGAATCGGATTTAAAACGGTGAAAAACGGACCAAAACAGTGAAATTGATGAAATATAACGTTTACGCGATTTTCATGATTTTTAGACATTTTTAATTCATGAATTCAGACCTGATTTATCCTAGATTTATTTTGGAAATAAAAGCTTGTAATGTAGGCTTGAATTGGATAAATTGGGCTAGTGATCGGTTATGGAGAAATTGTTAGAAAAATTGATCCAAAAGTGCCTAAATGGGAACTTTAGAACTAGTAATCTAATTAGTGGTGTTTAAATAATGGATTGAATGTTAGTAGAATGATATTAAATGTTTGGTGAATGATTATTGTAGGGGAGCCATCTAAGGGTCCATAGGCACATCCAGTCGTGAGAATTCGCCAAACAGTGAGTGTCCTTTTTAAAATAGTTTATGAAACTCGAATGTGTTTTTAATTAGAATTTTATTCGCATCAAATTTCCTTTCAATTTTAGTATGATTTATATGTTGGAATTCTATGGTAATTATGCAAAAACTTATGTTTTGGTACCCCTAAGGCATTATGATATATACCTGTTAGTAGTATCCCATACGTGCACGACGAGGTAGGACATATTGCATTGCATTTGGACTTTGCCACTTCGGCAACGACTCATGCATATTGACATATTAGTATGGTGGTCATGCATGGTATGGGGTATATAGGTTTGCGCGCTTACCACACTGTGGTGATATAGGATTCTGTCACATTACCGGTTAGTAATAGGGGCGATGTAGGATTCTGCTCTGTTACTTTTAACGGCCCGAGCGATGTAGGATTTCGCTCCGTCGCATTGTACGGTTTGAGTGATGTAGGATTTCACTCTACCGTAGCACCTAATGTACCACTAGTTATAGTATTCAGTGGACTTTTAGTAAGATATAGATATAGTTATGGAAATTGTTTTTATTCCACTGAATCTAATTATGTTTTCATATGATTTCATTTTAGCATTTATAAAAGGAAATTCTTATAATAAGTTATGTATGAAACGACACATTTACGCATTTATAAATATGTTTAGTAACCTATGACACTCACTGGGCTTTTAGCTCATTCCAAAATCCCCAAAAACATTTTCAGGCGCAGGTTCTGCTGCGATGGGAACTGGGACACCGACACCGGAGCATTAGGTGTGCTGTGGATAAGTTTTGAAGTAAATATCGAAAATGTATGGTTTTGTAATATTTCAAATAGTTAGAATTTTATATTAGTCCATAAATTCCCATTTTGGATGCGTAAATAATTATGGTATTATGACATTAGTAATAAATGTGGTTTGGTTTAAAATCCTCTAAATGTACTTGTTTGTGGCTGATTGTGGTTTCCGGATTTTAATCCGATGGTAGTAGTGAATTAATTGAAATTTTAGAAGTGTCAAACTTTTTCCGTGCAGGATGGGTTTTTAATAAAAGCAGCCGTTATACTGCCGAAATTTTTATAAAATTTTAAATGATTTTTATTAACTAATGATTGTAGTATATCTTATAATCGCCACAAATAATAATCGGGTTGCTTAATTTTAAATAGAAATTAGAAAACTTTTTAGAGACAAATCGGCTTTGCTTCGCGGGGATTCTTCAATCGATCTAGATATCGGCTGGAGAGTGACCATGAAGTGCCGACAAGTCACCTAGTCCTCCGTAGTTATGGTATAGTAAGGATAGGGGCCTGTCATCTTTCAACTGACTGTGCATGATGACAAAATCCCAAGAATCTTACAGTACCGTCAGATCTGAGGCAATTACACAACTGTCTTGATCCAAAGGCTAGGGCTCCATGGTTTATAAAAGGACCAAGACTTTTCATTCTCCTCTCTCCTGTAATTTTCAAAAATCAGACATCTCTTCATCTTCCAACTTTCTCTGTGCTCTTTACTGTCGCTGTTGCTCGCCATTCTTCTCTCAGAATCACCAGTTTCCATCGTATTCAAGGTGAGTTTTTTTATTTTTGCGATGAACTTCTTTATTATATTTTTGCATGCATGGCATTCTTTCTCCGAGTTTGGTTTCTATTCTTCATTTTTGCTTGTGTTTCTCTGAAGAATCTGAGCAAGTGATTTTCTGGCCTTGCTGGGAGTACATTTTTGTGCTGTTCTTTGACTGCTCGGAATTGGAACACTCGCAAAATAGAGAGACATTTTTTTTTTTTTAACATTGAGCTTTAAGGAGTTCGCGAATGAAGACTCTTTTGCCCTTCGTTGCTCCCTTAGGTGCACGACTTGACGCTTAGGGAAAGTAGATTTAGGATTATACCATCTCCTAGGCCTGGTTAGCTGCTAACGACCTAACCATTGTCTCTTTTGTAGATGTCAAATTGTGGACGCCGCTATCACCGAGTAGAGACTAGTGAGGATGATTTTAGGGAGGAATCTGCCCAATAAGTTAGGGATTCTCCAAGTGCAACCTTCCAAAGTGGTGAAAGTACACCAGAATCATCAGGGTGAGAAGATTCTCCTGCTCGTGAGCCCCTCTTTCAATATGACTCCTCTATTACCCGCGACGAGCTCGCTACACTAGTCGAAAGGTTTGGCTTCCCTTATGGATGCCGCGTCATGGTACCGACTAAGCGTGCTCACACGGCTTACCCTCCCCAGGGGTTCATAGTGATTAACCGCTAACACGTAGAGTTAGGGTTTAGGTTTTGTAACACTCCTTACCCCGATTTCTCGTCGGATCGAGCTTCAAGGCAAAGGACGTTATGGTTCCGAACTGAAAATTTATTTATTTATTTATTTGAAAATTTCTTACTAAAAGAAATGGAATCACCACTAAAAGTTTTACGATATTGAAAAACTTTAATATCATTTTCTCTTTTATAATTTTAGAAAATTCGACAGAATTTCTTTTGTTTTTCAAAAAATCTAAAATTGAACCTATAAAGAAAATGATAACACTTCTATAAAATTTATTTCTCAACTCCAACTCGGACCTCCCACCCAATTTCAAAACAAATCACTTCAGCACACAAACAGTTAAAATAAATATTTAATCAAAATTAAAAAAAAATCCACTACCATAAAACTTTACACTCCATACTTATCAAATAATATACATATAACTTACAAATCTTTTAAAACTTTAATACAAATTGTACTTTACAGACTTTTAAAAAAGTTAGAAATTTATACACATACATGATGGTGCCCTTGCATATATATATTCACATGATACAAAATGATTATTATCTAAAAATTTATGTTGGATGTGACTTGTAGAGTATCTGCAGGGGTTTCGTCTTCGTCTCGGCGACAAGCTCGACTCAACAACTTATGCGCGGTAAATTCAACGCGTTGAGTATTTCTACTTAGTTGGTTTACACTTAATTTAAATGTCATTAAACTTTATTTCCTTGTAATATAATTTCACAAAACTTTTCAACAATATTTGAGAATTCATAAGGAAACACAATTCATGACATGCATAAAAATCTTGTTTCAAATATGACTTTGTAAAATTCAGTTTTTCTCAGTTTCAAATAAACCTTATATAACATATTGATATTTATTGACTGATAAATAGATATAATCATACTATTTCTTTTGACGGCATTTGGAAACGATTTTCACCAAATATTTTTTTTTCACTAAAATTGCACAATTAAATCTATTTACTAATAAATACACATACAAAATGTATACAGTTTAGTATTAGTCAGATCAATTTCATTCATAAAATTTTATTATATATTACTATGAAAACATTTTACTATTGATTATACATATCAAATACATAATAAGCATTGTCCATCTATTTACTCAAAATCTATTTATAAATTTTATATTTACATTTATTAATTACACAAGTTACTATCAATTTCATATACCACATACGTAAAAACATTTCTTTCTATTTACCTCTACAGGATTTTCACCGTATGTACATATTTCTCAATTGTTTTACTAAAATTCATAATCAAATCGGTTTACTCATAAACGTACCTTCAAAATACATATATTTTATTCTTTATCACATAAGTTTGATTTAAAAGGAAATTTTATTTCAAATTTTTATTCAAACACATTACCAAGAATCACACATATCAAACGCCTAACGATAATTTTCTATATATATTTATATATGTAAATTGTTTTCAGATTCTTAAATTTTTATTAGAAGTCACACATAAAAACTACTTTATTACTAATTACACATATAAAACAAGTGAAAATCAATTCTATCATATGCACTTTATGAAAAGTTTCAATTTTCTGAATTATATACTTAATACACATACCACTTAGTAATTCGATTTATAAGAATTTTACTAATAATTATTCTTATTAAATACGTAATACTTATTATTCCTATATATATATATATATTTATATAACACGATTTCATTTAATAATTTTCATTTCAAACTTTTTAACATGGTAACTCAATGTCAAATTTTCAATAATAAGATTAAACAAAATACATAAATAATTAGTTTTTTAAGAACGCATATATCAAACATGATTCAAGATAAACTTCAATCACATAACTTTTTCGAAATCCATCAAACACATTTACACTATTATCCTTTCAATTAAATTTCAGATCTTAATCATCATTATATTTTTGAAAACAATATGTTATCGTCAAATAAAATCAAAACATACTATACGAATTTTAACAATATTTTCGTAATACATAAAGTAATGAGTTAAAAATTATAACCAATCGAAGAGTTTATAACATAATATCAATTAATAAATAAAAATCTCAACATTAATCTTTTCAAATCTTATTTGTCACATCTAATTACAATATTGTCCTTTTTTTTTTTTTAATAAAAGCCCTTTGTAAAATTCTGTCATGATACCATGGATCAATAACGTGTTTCTTAGCATTGGCCAGACTAAACGGCAACCCCGGCAACGACTGCTCGGTGTCTATCCACTGAGTCACATATCATAATCTATTTTCGTTTCTGGATCGGACACTCAATACCTCTCAAAGTCCGTCATACAACGTCTGAAATCAATCGTAAGGTGTAGTACTGCTAATAATTACCCTATTGGTTAGCCAACTATCAATCCCCACCTATCAGTGACTAGTTTTACGCGGGCCTTTTATATTTTTTAAGATTTTAAAATTTTCAATTTAAAATGAAAATTTTAATCGCGTAAACTTTTTATTGCATATTTAAATCAATTCATCGAATTTCTTCTGGGTATCACATATTACTATTTCAAATGATCATTTTACCCCTAGTTTTCATATCACATCTTAACACAATACTTATAACATTTGTTATGTTCTAATTTAATCTCAAAAGAGGAGAATCTCAACTTTTTCGTTTTCAATTCCAAATCCGTTATACGTACCATCAACACATGATATAATTAACACAACAACGGAAGCTAAAAGAAGAAAATACTCCTAAGACACTCTATATTTCAACTTAAGCCATAAGAGATTTTATTTTGCGAAATCGTTTTTGAAACCGTTTTTCATCAAATAAATTCATCCAATGACATAAAAATGTCATATAATTAACACTCAAAACCATTTGATATCTTAAAGAATCAAAACAAATAATTTCTAAAGGGATTTACACATAGACATCAAACTAATAAACTTAAATTTTCGTTCCAACTATTATTTTATTCTAAAAATCATTTAAATATCATTCAAATAACACATAAATAAAAAGAAAATGACAAAAATGCCCCCAAGTTCTTCTCTGCTTATTATTCGGCCTAAGGGATATTTTGTTTTTGAAATTATTTCGAAATCATTTTTCAAACAATTTTTCATTCCAATAACATTCAAACAATACACCAAATCATACAAACTCATTTAACACATAACAAAAATAAATTAATTAAGTTTTCAACGAATTAACATATTAATATCAAACTAATAAAAATAAAATTTTCAAAGATGTGTACACCAACCTTATGAGCTTACTTTTTAGCTTTTCATACATCCAATGAGAGGTTTTCACGCCTCCCTAACCTTCCCTAAGGCCTCACGCATTCAAATCCTCACCTAGGGTTCAAAATAATTAGATTTCAACAAAGAAAGTCACATATAATTGATCAAATGCAAAACTAATTAAATTTACATACTCTAGAAATTATTTAAACAATTTTTAACCTATACCCATCAAAATAAGTCAAAACCCATAGACATACCTCTTTTGACTCCCTTTTTTTTTACACGAAATTAAGCTTGGAGAACTGATGGGTCTTGATGAATTTAAGGCTTGAAATTGGTAGGTGATGACATAAAATAAAATTGTAATAGATTTATTAAACAATCAAACAAAAAAATGAAAAATAGAAGAGGAGGAAAGGCACGAGCAGAACAGATATGGTGTCGGCAAAAAGGGGAGAAAGAACTGAAAAAAAAAATCTGAAAAAAAAAACAACTTTTTATAATCACAAACATCTCATAATTATGAAATTGCTCCAAAATTTTTGTTATTTATAAATTGACCCCAAAACTTTTTATTTTCTGCATTTACACCCTTACTCACATGCTAACATCCCATTGGACACTCTTGTCACCTACCATTCCACTATTTAATTCAAACTTATTCATAACCTTATTTTATCCACTATTAATTAATTAATTTTAATGAATAATAATAATAATAATAATAATAATTATATAATAAATTCTTTATTCAACTCAAAAATTATCCCCTACAATGCAATCCAATTTCACTATCCTAACCTTCCCATTCTGCTACTTATTTTATTTAAATTCGAAAATAATTCTTTACGCGAAAAAAATATTTTCGAAAATATTCAATTTCGCCTATTACGATTAAAACATTTTACAATCGCACGAAATTCAAATTTATTCCCATTTAATAAATTAATTATTAAATCAACAAATATTAATCTGATGGAAATAATTATCGGAGCGTTACAGGTTTCCAGTTCCCCAATATCTCATAGACCTCCTAAACGACCTGACCTTAGCCCCTTTCCAACTCATACCAAACTTTTGTACGCATCTGACTTCCTTAGCCTGTGTCTTCATCAAGAACGAGCTTCCACCTCCAACTCTAAACATGATCCAATACCTTTTCCAATTCAAATCTACCACTAGACTGAAGGTAGAGAAATGAAATGACATTTACTACACTGTCACTCGCAACTCACCTTACAAGGTGTTCTTACCCAAAGAGGTTGTCAAGTTGAACGTAGATGACTGCAAGACCCCGTTGGTTTTACGCGTCTTGTCTATCCTTTAAGACTCGAAAATTTTACTTTCTCACTTAATCCGGGTAAGCGTATTTTTTGTTCGCTGTCCCTGCATGCATGTATTATTATTACTGCTACGCTAACTGATCTTTCTTCTTTTCTTTTTGTCGCGTGCAGACATCAGTAAGAGCTCGATTGATCATTAGAGCGAGGAGCGAGAAGCACTTCAGAGATTTTTAGAGGTCAAGGACCCTTTGGACGATTACTTCCCAACTGAACACTTTTTGAGGAAGTGCGAGCTCACACCTAGGGTTAGGATCAAGCTCTGAGCCTCATCAGCGCCATCGGAGAGCTCAAAAAGAAAGATGTCTCCTAAGTTTTTGCGGAATTTGACGAGGGTAAGTTTGCTCCGACTGTCAAGAAGCCTGAAACCATGGTGTAGCTAAACTTGGATATGCCTCCATCTCTTTCGAGGGCCAAGACCGATGAGCCTGAAGTTCAAGTAATGGGCTCTACAAAAGCTCCTCCTTAACCAACAGTACTGTTGTGTAAAATCGCAAGTGGACGAGCTGAACAAGTAATATAATAATAAGAAAAGTATCGTCTTACGAGGATTGTTGTTAATTAATGCCCAAAATTAAAGCAACTCACTTTTTATTTGGCAAATGCAATTCGATTTAAGGAGTTGATAACTATAACTAAATTTAATTACAAAATCTGAATGAGTTTAATTTAATAAATTAAAAATCTAAGATTATGATTTTACCATAACTAATCTGTTCCTCCCATTTGTTCTTTTTAATCAAAAATTAATTATCCGGTTGCTAGTCGAGATTCCCTGAATTATTCACATAGCCCCTCCCAAGGTTTAAGGAAAATACCCTAAAAAGCTTAACTGCTATGTCCCCATGTAAGTTAAAACATTAATGGATTCATTAAGATTTATGGAACTCTTTTATAGACTACACAAACCATGCAGGTATATTCCTATCCTGCATGTAATTTATGACATTCAATACAATGAAATAAGACACATAAATCAGCTTCCGCTATCTTTATGATTAACAATTCAACTAAATAGTGGCCAATTATTTAGACGCATTAAGAATAATATTAAATGCATCAACCAAGATAGAAAATCATTAATTAAATTTAATAAAGGATTGGAACATTAAAGTTAGGCTACATCATAACTTTAGAAAACAAAATTACTCCATACTTAAATTAAAATTTACAAAAACTAAAAGATTAAATATAACAAAAGATAGGAAAACTTAGTGGATTGAAGCTTCACCGTAGAATTTATTCCTCTGCTTTACTCCTCCTCTCCAAGCTCTCTCTTTCTTTCTCTAAACTACTTATTGTTTTAGTGTTTTATGAGATGCTTGGAATGGTGATTCTAAGGTCTATTTATAGGCAAAGTTCACCTCCAATTACATCATCGCATGCATCATCTTTTCCTAATTTTCTACATTTTTGCATCATCGCTTGTATCATAGTTCACCTACCTCATTCAAGTCAACTTTCATAATACATCATTGCTTACATTATGGTTCACCTACCCCATACAAGTCAACTTTCATATTACATCATTGCTTATATCATAATTTTCATTACATCATTTTTTACATCAACATGATATAATATTTATTTTTAAAATACTTGATCTTTAGACTACGATAATTTCTTTGTGCGATCTCTGATTCGAGTAATCCTTGAGGCGATGAAGTGCTTCGAATGATATTAATTTTGTAGCGATTATCTTATCTAGAACAATCGTACTTGGTGGGGTCCACATGCGCTTTTTCATCAATTTTATTCTGAAAATAAAAATATAAAAATATAAAATAATTTACTTAATAATAATAAAAATATCAAGAACTACGCAAGAATTCAACTTTTAAAAAGATAAAATAACTCTATAAAAATAGAGTTATCAAGTACCACCTTCACCAGAGGCTGCAACGTCCTCTCAAAAATAGGGCGAGAAATACAAATCCGTAGGGAGGAAACCTGTAAAACCAACAGCCCAATCAAATGAGCCTACTAGCAAGGTGGTCCCAACTTCAGGTAGTACATTATCTGGGCCACCAAGGGCCAAAAATAAAGGAAAGGGGGTTGCGGAACCCTCTCCAAAATGTCAAAAAACTAAGGGCAATGAACCCTCTGTAGAAGGGGTTGGCGAGGAGCAGACTCCAGAAGTTGATGTTGAGGACTACTACAACGACCTCTTGGATCAGTTACTGGAGCTATTGGGGTTTGAGAAACCAGATGTTTACCAGAAACATATCCGCGGAGGTTAGCTAATCAGTTATGCTGCCCGCTATAATATGCTGGTAAGCTTCTACTTTAATTCTGTACCTTGTATTATCTTTTTATTCGTTGTTGATGCATTTTTATTTTAGACCTCTATGGCGCTAATGAAGATGTTCAAAGACTTTCCCGATTTGGTAGAAGAAAAGGCCTCGCTCATGGAGGCGAATAAGAAACTTGAGGGCGATAACAGAAAGATTAAAGAGAAGGAGGAGTTCCTCCACAAGGAATCCGAAAAAGTCAAGAAGGCTGCCTATGAGCTTGAGCAGAAACTGAAGGGTGCTAAGGAGCAGATGAGTCCTTGGCTCGGGAAATCAAGCTCTGAGATATCACTGCCTCCTCGTTGAAGGTATCCAATGAGAAGAACAAAAGACTGAATGAGGAGAACAATAAATTGAAGCAGGATGTTATTTTCTTGAAGAAGGAGAGTCGCTCATTGAGGCAGGACATCAACTCAGGCAACAAGCGAGCTGAGATTGCTGAGAAGAAAGCTGAGTTGATGCTGTGAGACATGGACATAATGAAAGGGAATCTTATCCTTGCCAAAGAGTCCCTCACCCAGGCAGAAGCTCGTATTAAGAAAGTTGTAGACGATGCCGTTGAGAAGACATCAAGTGCGTTTCTGTATACTTTATGGAAACGTTACCCAAATCTGGGCATCGCATTCTTCGAGAAAGAGGCAGTTGAGGAGGTGAAAAAGTATGCAGCTCTTGCTGCCGAGACTACCCAAGCTAGAGCCTCGAAGGCCACTCAGAATGGGGCCACTCCTATTGATCCTGAGAAAGGTTCAACACCTCCAGTGGCTCAAGGTCCAGCTTCATCTGCTCCTCTGCTAAGCACTATTCCTTCGGCTTAGGATGGTCCTTCTTCAAGTTCTTCGTAGCTTGCGCCTTATGGGAGTCAAGATTCACCTTCAAAAGGAGTTCTTAGTGATCAAGGCTCGAAGAAGACCCCTGCAGGCTTCTTCCAAGCCTCTTAAGAAATAGTTCTTTGTGTTCTTTCCTTTTGTAGAGGCTTATCTTTGAACATTGAGATTAATGTTAATTTTGATTTGTTACAGTGTAGGTTCATTCTTCAGCTGAGTTGCTTTATTTTCCTTAAGTCCCATATGCATCTCAGAATAATAATCTTCTTCACATAAGTTGAATAAATCGCGATCTTATATAGATAGCAAGATAAATAATAAGAATAACTAGTTTGCCCAACAGAATTAGCTGAACAGGCTCTGTTATGATGATAAGTATTAACTGGCCACATAGACGTCTCTCAAAGCATAAAAACAAACTTATTACTCGCGACTAGATCAGCTCTGATAGAATATGCAATCTATAGGAAAGAAGAAGATCTTTAGCAGATGAACCAATAAATTAGCCCCCTGCCTAACATATAATTAATCACCATATAAAGCGAGCTTGCTCGGGTAATAAGGGGCATTTGTCAATGATAATAAGAAGGGAATCAGCTCGCACAATTATGTAATAGTAATATCTGCAAAATAACATGAGTCAAGAAAAACTAATTAACATGGATGAGGTGCTGCTTGTAAACTACCTTAGCTGTTCTCCATTTTGTTAAGAGCTGTGCTCAAAGGGTAGGAACTCGAGCCTTTACAGTGTGTTGCGCTTACAAGGTAGGAACCCGATTATCTATAGTAGGCTGCGCTTACAAGGCTGAAACCTGAGCATCTACAATGAACTGTGCTCACAGGGTCGAAACTTGAGCATCTACAACAAACTACGCTCACAGGGTCGATACCCGAGTTGTACAACATGTTGTCCTCTCGAGCTATGCTCACAAGGTCAATGCCCGAACATCTATAGTGAGAGTTGAGGAGGTAGCGAGACATCGGCTACACTCATAGGGTCGTAACCCGAGCATTTGCAGCATAATTGTGAGGTGGCACAGATGGTATATGAGTGGGTTTTCGTTGTGACGCGTGTTCATGTTGTTGGTGAAAATCAACCAACGAACGATTTGAGTGGCATCCGTAGGCCGAGCTCATTGGGAGGGTACGTCCCATATCCCATTAGCCCCAATGATCGTTTAACCCTTTAGCCCCGTAGGGTTGCGTCAGAAGTAGAACCCTCAACCTTATAGATATATTGGATGCATAACTCCTACCCATTTAACTGATTTGTCTGTTGTGTGGCGAGCCGTATTGTGAAGTGTCTGGGATAGTCTATGGGGAAAAACTATAAGCGAGCTACAATTAGTTGTGCGAGCCCGTGGCCATATCACCTGTTTTTGTAGCTTTACACTTCACACAGGAATGCACTATCAATTGGTGTTAGTGATAATATATGAGAATCATGGAGTTTGTTATCACATTTATATAACCACTATTTATTAAAGCATTTCAATTAATACAATAATCATTGATAATACGGTTGGAGATGTATGACGTTCCACGCTCGTGGGAGCACTGTCCCTTTCATGTCTGCTAAGTGGTAGGCTTCATTATTGAGATCTTCATGGATGATGTAGGGTCCTTTCCAGTTTGGCCCTGGATTGTCGTCACTGGTTTTGTGGGCTCCAAATAGAATCTCTCATAGCACAAGATCGCCTAACTTGAATTTTCAAAGTTGGATTCTTTTGTTGTAATGTCTCGTCATCCTTTACTGATAGATGGCTGCTCTTAGGCGAGCTGTTTCCTTGGCTTTTTCGAGGAGATCTAAATGGGCCGCCAAGAGTTGATCGTTCTCTTTAGGATTGAAACTTGCTCTTCGCTGACTGATCACCTCGAACTCAATAGGAATCATGGCCTCAAACCCGTAGACTATTGAGAAATGAGTCTCTCCAGTGGTGCTATGAGCTGTTGTTCTGTAAGCCCATATCACATTCTGTAACTCATCTACCCATGCTGATTTCCTGGCTTTAAGCTTAGTCTTCAAGGTCTGCTTAATGATCTTGTTGACTGCCTTTACTTGGCCATTAGCTTGGGGGTAGTCTACTGCTGAGAAGCTTTTGGTAATGCCAAGGTTTCCGTAAAATTCTAGGAACTGCTCGCTAGTGAATTGGGTTTCATTGTCTGTCACGAGCTGTTGAGGAATACTAAATTTGTAAATAATATTATCCCACATGAATTTTTCTATCTTCGTCGTGGAGATCTTAGCTAATTCCTTTGTCTTTGCCTATTTTGTAAAGTAATTAACTGCAACCACGACATATTTACACCTCCCCCGACCTGTTGGAAGAGGCCCTATCAAGTCCATACCCCAAATTGCAAAAGGCCATGGACTGATCATCTGCTGTAAGTAGGCTGGTGAAGCTCGGGGGATCCTTGCAAACCTCTGGCACTTGTCACATTTCTTCACTAGGTTGATAACATCTTACTTCATAGTTGGCCAGTAAAACCCCTGTCGAAGTACTTTGTAGGCTAGAGACAGCCCCTAAGCATGATTGCAGCAATATCCTTCATGTATGTCCTTTAAAATTGTAGTGCAGTCTGGCTCATCCACACATCGTAATAAAGAAGCTGATAAGCCTTTTTCAAAAAGCATGTCATCGTATATGCAGTATCTCGCTGCTTTTACTCGTAGACGACATGCTTCTATCTTATTATCTGGCAGCTTTCCCTCATGCAAGTAACTAATTAGAAGGCTCATCATGAACCTGCTACCATTGCTAAAACCATTACCTCATCGCTGGGCTCTACACTTGGCTTTGGCAGGAACTCCACTGGCATGTTCCCAGCAAAATCCATGTTTTTAGCTGTAGTTAAGCGAGCTAGTGTGCCTACATGAGAATTCTGGGCTCGCGGAATCTGATTTAACTCATACTTTTTGAAACTTCCTAACAGCTCTCAAACCTTTTGCAGGTAAAGTGTCATTCTTGACCCCATGGTCTGATACTTACCATTAATCTGATAGACCACGAGCTGGGAGTTACTAAAGATTCTAAGTCGCTCAGCCTGCATCTTTTTGGCTAAACGAAGTCCTGCTAACAAGGCTTCGTATTTTGCTTCATTATTCGTGGCTCTGAACTTGAACTTGAGTGCATAAAGGAATTTCTACTCCTCTGGGCTGATCAACAAAACTCCAGCTCTAACACTCCTCTCGTAGGAAGAACCATCAACAAATAGCTCTCAGAACGGACCTTCAGAAGACTCGGTTTCCTCATCCACATAGCCTATAAACTCAGTGATGAAATCAGCTAGTGCTTGCCCCTTAATTGCTGATCTTAGTCTGAATTCAATATCGAACTGGGCAAGTTCAATCGCCCATTTGAGAAGGCGACCTGAAGTATTAGACTTTTACAGAATTTGCCTGAGAGGATACCTGGTCAGCAATTGAGCACTTGGAAGTAAGAACGTAGCTTTCTGGATGCCACCACAAGACAGTAGGCGAGCTTCTCCATCGGGGTGTACCTTGTCTCGACGTCGACCAATTTCTTACTAATATAGTACATGGGGAACTACGCTCCATTTTCTTCTCAGACCAGCGCTGCACTTAGGGCGTACTGAGAGACCCCAAGATAAACTGTCAGAACTTCCCATTCCTTTGGTTTGGATAAGAGTGAGGCTTGGCCAATATATTCTTTCAACTGCTGGAACGTGGCCTCACATTCCTCTTTCCATTCAAAGTTCTTCGCATTCTTTAATACTTCAAAGAATGGTACACATCTATCTGTGGTTTTTGATACAAATCTGCTCAGGGCAGCGACTTGACCGTTCAAACTCTGCATATCCTTCATTCTCGTCGGCGACCTCATGTCCAGCAGAGCCTGAATCTTTTCTAGGTTGGCTTCAATCCCCCTGTTATTTACCATAAAGCTTAGAAATCTACCTGAGGCTACCCTGAATGCACACTTGAGGGGATTGAGCTTCATCTGATATTTTCTCAAAATCTGAAATATCCCCTAGAGGTCGTGGACATGGTCAATAGCCTGTTTGAATTTTACTAATATGTCATCCACGTATACCTCCATAGTCTTCCCAATCATGTCCTCGAACATCATGTTTACTAACTTCTGATAGATCCTCTCTGCATTCTTCAGTCCCAAAGGCATGACCTTATAGTAGTACAAGCCACGGTCAGTGACGAACGAGGTGTGCTTCTCATCTTCAGAGTGCATTGGAATCTGATTGTAGCCTAAATAAGCATCCGTGAAGCTAAGGAGCTCGTGCCCAACCGTCGCATTTACTAACTGATCAATCCTAGGTAGCAGGAAGCTATCTTTTGGGCAGACATTGTTCAAATCTATGAAGTCTATGCATGTTCTCCATTTTCGGTTCTTTTTCTTGACCAGGACGGGATTAGCTACCCAGACTGGATAGCGAACTTCACGAATGAATCCGTTTGCCAGGAGCTTGTCTACTTCCTCTTTCAGGGCATCATATTGTTCTCGGGTCATCTGCCTCCTCTTTTGGCAAATGGGTTCGTGGTGAGGATTTACGTTTAGCCTGTGAGTCATCACTTCTGGATTGATCCCCATCATGTCTTCGTGATTCCAGGTGAACACATCCAAATTCGCCTTAAGACAGTCAGTTAGCTGGGCCTTAATTTCTGGGATCAGGCTTCTGCCCAGCTTGAGACATCTTGTAGCATCTGCCTCGCTGACCTGTATGTCTTCGAGCTCTTTTACTAGACCCGTATCTTGATATGTGTCAATCTCCTTGGGGTCTAGGTCATGGCTAACCCCCACTGTACTAATCGTTTACAGCTCACGCCTCGAAATGACGTTCATCTTCTTCCCTCGGGCTCTCATTCTTACTGCATTCACATAGCAACGACGAACCAGAGATTGCTCGCCTCATACACACTCGATCCCATTGGGAGTTGGGAACTTTACCGTGAGGGCTCTGGTAGAGATGATCATGTTGAGATCATTCATTGCAGGCCTTTCCAATACTACATTATATGCTGAAGGGGAGTTGATAATTAGAAAGTTTGCAAGTACTGTTGACTGGTAAGCTGCATCTCCGATAATAAGGGGTAGTCTTATCTACCCGGTAGGAGTGATTGAATCTCCAGTAAACCATATAGGGGCTCGGAGGAAGGCTTCAGCTGTTCATCGTCAATCCCCGTTTGGTCGTAATACTCCTTTTACATCACATTCACGAGCTCTCGGTGTCAATCATGATTCTCATTACATTTACATTACTGATGCGAGCTCGGATTACCAGGACATCATTGTGGGGCCAATGAATATCTCGGGCATCTTCCTCTGTAAAAACTATCTCCTCAGATGTCATCCTCGCCTTCTTGGCAGGCCTTTCTGATGCACTTCGTCTTGCAAGCTGGATACGGTTAGCCTCACGCACATACCGCTCCTGAGATTTGTTAGATGTTCCTGCCACAGAAGGACCCCCATAAATAGTATGGATCGTTCTCACAGCAGGTCCGTGTTGAGGGTCAGGTTCTTGTTAGGTTTGAGCCGGCTACTTTTACTACCGTTGGTGAGGATGTTGCTGTTGGGATGGTCACCTTGAAGGTTGCACAACATAGTCCCTCAGGCAGCCATTTCTGATCATCTCTTCAATGGTGTCTTTGAGTGACCAACAATCAAAGGTATTGTGCCCTACTTCGTTGTAATAGACACAAAATTTGCTCTTATCTCTATGTCCTTCAAGAGTCTAAATAGGAGCTGGTCTTCCAAAGTTCTCCCTATTTGGGCATATATAATCTTATGGGCACACTTTTGAGTTACGTAGTATTAGTATGGAGAAGTCTTTATAATTAGGCGTATATAATCTTATGGGCATACTTTTGAGTTTTGCAGATAAAAAATAGTTATAGCTTAAGAAGTCCATATGGGAGATAAGATAAGACTAACCGATGGTGTATCGTCACACCCAATGTAATGAAATTGTCAGGTTCAAAACTAATCAGTTTACCTGCCAAGACACCACCCAGATGGCCTATGTACTAGGTGCCAACACTGATTGTCTAGCGCCTAGCCAGTTTTACAACCTTGCTAATAATCATACCACTATCAAGACAAATCATGCATAGTTGTAGCACCATAAATTTACGGCAACACAAAACTTTTACTGTGATAAGTCACTGTCTGATTGGTTGACATCTGCCAAATGGATTGAGTCTCTTACATAATGTGCCTCCTTTTAGAGACACAGACTATAATGTCTCTTTGCAAAGACACACCTACTTGGTTTATGTGGTGCATCGTGCACCTCTTCACACCAAGTGCCATTACACCTGTGTTCATGTGGATCTAATCACTATACAAGGTGTAAATAATTACAATGGTAATTATAAAAGTGGTTGACATTTTCTTAATTTTCATTTTTTTTATTAGTCTTTAGATTGGAATCCAATGAGCACTAATATTCTACATTTCTATATATATAACTATACAAAAATTATGTAATAGCACGACCCTTATGTATTGCCGGATCATTTTCTTTCATTTGGGCATGCTATGACGACTCGATATTATTTTAATCCAGCGTAAATCTAAAATCGAGAATAATATTGAAAGAAAATGAAAGTAATAAAATAAAAATGAGTGAATTACTGGAAAACCTCCGAACATTTGCTTTATTACAATCAGAAACCATTTTTACCTTTTGTAACAATGACCTCCCCTCTACTAACAGTTTGACATCGTTGACTGTTTGAGATAACTGAAAAATGACAAAATAAAGTAAAAAGACAAGAATACCCTTGACTAATTAATTTTATAAATTTTAAATTATAAAATAAAATTTTCAATTAAAATTACAAAAATTAAAAAAAAAAAACGTTAATATTTTAAAAACATCACTTGCCTCTCTCCTCCCCCTGTCTCTCTCTTTCTTCTCCTGCTTCTCTTTCTTCTCTTCATCTTCTTCACCAGTCTCCCTCTCTCTCTCTCCCTCATCCTTCTTCTCTTCATTTTCATCTTCTCCTTCTCTTGCATGGGCGGACGTCTGGGTTCCTATCATTTGGAAACCCAAATCGATCTGGGTTTCCAGATGTGAGAACCCAGATCGATATCTGGGTTTCCATGGAAACCCAGATCGACGTCTGGGTTCCTGAACCTAGACGTCGATCTGGTTTCCAAAAACCCAGATCTGGAAACCCAGATGGGTTTTCGCTATCGATCTGGGTTCTCGTGGGAACCTAGATCGATATCTGGGTTTCCGATCTGGAAACCCAAATGATCTGAGTTTTTGATATCTGAGATAGACGGATCTGGTATTGATGATGATTGTGTTTATTGTAGATGATGTTAATGATGGTGTTCTTGGGTCTATTTGATGATAATGGTAGTTGTTTTTGTTTGACGATGACAATAGTTTTGTTTATGTTGATGATTGATGATGAAACTACTGATTAACCCAGATTAATGAACCCAGAAACATGTCGATGAACCCATAAACATATTTAATTTTTAAATATTTTTCAGTTTTAAAATTTTAAATTATTTATTAATTAATATAATTTTAAAAAAATAAAAATTAAATAAATGGACCAAAATACCCTTATTACAGTTATGTCAAACAGTCAATTATGGTCAAACGGTTACTAGAGGGGAGGTCATTGTTACAAAAGTTAAAAGTGGTTTCCGATTGTAATAAAACAAATGTGTGGAGGCTATCCAGTAATTTGCTCAAATAAAAATAGTAGGTATAAGATTTACGTAGTAAAACTCTCAATATGAGGGAAACATCTATGAACTAAAACTAGAAGAATTTTATTAACCCAACAATAATACAACTTCTCTATAAAATTTTAGAAAAAAACTAGGGATAAGAGAACTCTTAAATACACTTGAGATTTTGAAAATGAGATATGGGATGATGAACAAATGAATTACAATTGCCTATTTATAGGCAAAATGTGGAAGTGAAAATCAATTAGCTCAACTACTTAGTAGTTGAGGCAATGGAGGTTCAAGAAATTGATAAGGGTTGTGATTAATTTACCTACCATTTACTTATGTCTCACCTAATCTAGTTAAATTTGCCACAAAAAAATAGTAAACAAATATGGTTTCATCCTTAACATTCTCCCACTTGAAGTCATTTTGATGATTTGGTTTATCCTTCTAATATTTGATCAACCTCCTACTGTTTACATTTTTGCAAGAGTATACAAGGATCTACATCAAATGAATTTATCAGTATTAATAGACTTGGTCATTGCGTTTGCTAGGTTTTCCTTGGTATGTATCTTTTGCATGTCTACACTAACATCTTCCACTATTTGGGTCTTTAAGATCATACGGGATGACAATGACCAAGTGGAGCAATATCATGCAAAATTGATGGTGAAAGGATATGCTAAAAAAGAATGCATTGATTTCAATGAGATATTTTCCTCGATGGTTCGACTTACAATAATAAGGGTGGTCTTGACAATGTATACTACATTTGATCTACACTCAGAGTAGTTAGATATGAAAACTATATTTCTTCATGAAGAACTTGAAAAAGAAATTTATATACTCAAACCAGAAGGTTTTGCTAAAGAAGGCAAGGAGAAATTAGTTTGTAGGTTGAAGAAATCTCAATACGGTTTAAAACAGGTGTTGAGGTATTTGTACAAGAGATTTGATTCCTTAATTATAAACTTTGGATACAACAGACTCAGTTCAGATCATTATACATACGACAAGAGGTTTGAAGATAGTAATAATTTTATTATCTTGCTATTGTATGTGGATGATATGTTGGTAGTAGGCCCCAACAAAGATCGAGTCCAAGAATTAAAGACATAATTGGCTAGGAAGTTTGACATGAAAGATCTAAGACCAGCAAACAAGATGTTAGGGATGCAAATTCACCAAGATTGAAAACACAAAAAGATTTCGCTCTAAAAAAAACTACTTAAGAAAAACCTTGTGCAGCTTCAACATGCAAGATTATAAGCTTCTCTTCCTATGAATTACAAATTATTCTCAAGTATGAGCCTTAGTAAAGGGTTGTTTGTTTTTTACACTTAATACTTAATGATGTTGAATTTGGCTAATTAAGAGATTTTTGTTTGTTTTTTTAAGTGGTCAAACCACTTAAAATCACCCAAAAATCACTGAAAAAAAAAGTAACATTTTTTGACTTTTCACTTAATACAAAATCACTTAATGATTTTTAAATATATTATTCCAAATCTATCATTCTTAAAATAATATGTTTCCAAGTTTGTTTTAGTTTTATATTATAAAAATTTCTTTTAATACTTTAATAAACAACATTGAAAAATAAAAACCTTAAACATCTCAACATAAATTTTTTTACTATATTTCTCTAATTAAATTCTGGTAAGAATATTTATTGATGAAATATTTATGCAACAACTCAGAGACCAAATTGCAAATCAATTTGTTTAAGTATTTGATTATTCTTATTTAATTATATCAGAAAATATATATTACTTTACAATTTCAATTTTCGTTGTAATAGTAATTTAATTTAAAACCATTTTATTTATTTTTATTTGAATATATAAATTTAATTGACTCTACTATTTTAATTAATCTTATTTTAATTATGAATAAAAATACTATATATATAAGTTACAATTTCAACTTTTGTTATCATAGTAATTTAATTTAAGATTATTTTGTTTATTTTTATTTGAATATATAAACTTAATTGATTCTACTATAATAATTAATCTTATTTTAATTATGAATAAAAATATTATATATATAAGTGTTTTAATATTTGTTAAATAATTTATTATAATTGTTTGTATCATATTAAATAAAATTACACAACAACTAATAGTAAAAGGATATAAATGTCAAATTACTAGTAATCAGATAATTTTAACTTTAAAAAACAAACAAGATTATTATACATTCAGAGATAAGAAAAGAAAAAACAAACATGTCAATCAGATTTCAGATTTCAGTCACTATTCAGCTTTCAGTCTTCAGTAGTACTGTTCAGTCTTCAAATAAAAAAACAAACGACCCCTAAGATGGAAATGTCTCGAGTACCATATGCAGTAGCAATGGAAAGTTTAATGTCTATTATGATATGTATAAGATCGGACATTACACAAGCATTGAGAGTGATCAGTCGATATATGGTGAATCCTAGTAAAGAGCATTGAAATGCTATAAAGAGGATTTTAAGATACATTTGAGAATCTTAAATGCTGCATTATGTTATGGAGGATCATAGTTTGTAGTCAGAGGCAATGTGGATTTAGATTTTGTAGAGGATCTTAATAAAAGAAAATCCATTATAGACTATATGTTTACGATTGCAGGAGAAGCTATGAGCTAAGTATCTAAGTTACAAATAGTTGTGACTTTATCTACAATAGAAGTAGAATACATGATAGCTACACAAACTTGTAAGGAATCAATTTGGATTAAAAGGTTATTAGAGGAGCTTAAACACAAACAATAGAAAATCTCTTTGTTTTGTGACAGTTAAAACGTCTAGCATATTATAAGAAATCCAACCTTTCATTCATAGAGGTGCATCTAGGCTGCTTATAACTTCATGTAAAGTTGAAGGCTCATCATCCTCTGTTAGAACAGTATGTAACATTACTCGCCGTAAAATACCCCAAGTGCCATACTGGTAGTCTTCTTTCTCGAGTTGACCATCGAATTTTTGGAGCCTCGATCTCTACTGATTCTTGTACTTCGTGCTTTGGTTCTGGTTCAAAAGATCCTAAATTTTTATGTTGTGAATTATTTCTACCCATACAATTATAGTCTCTGAATTTTCTTTTGAAGTGTCGTCATCTCCATTTCTTTGAAGTTAATCTTCTACAAAGATAACATCCCTGTTGATGATAACCTTGTGGGCAGTGGGATCCCACAAGCAATACCCCTTCACTCCATCAATATACCCTAAGAATATAAATTTCCTTGATTTTATATCGAGTTTTGTTCTTTCTTGGGTATTATACATCACATACACAGGATATCCAAATAAATGCAAAGTAGATCAATCAACGGGTTTATCTGTAACACGCTGAATTTTCTCTATTTAAGAAAACAAAATATATATATTCAGATAAATAGTTCTTCGAACTGAATAGTGATTTTTGATAAATGAATTTCGTAATTCATTGAAAGTGAAATTTTTGATGAATAATATTTTTGGATAAATAGTATTTCTGGTCGAAAACTATCAGAGTGAATAGTAATCTTTGAAAAATGTGTCTTGTATATTAAAAGTTTTGAAAATTTTATTGGAATAAATGGAAACTGAAATGGATAAAAAACAAGTCAATTTTAGGTAAAACGGAACAATTTTCGAATCCGACGAAAGAATTTTTGAAAAATTCAAAAATTTAGATAAATATCAAAATGAGTATTAAAATGCTAAAGAAGTATTTTAGCGACTCAAACGACACTTCTGAAAAAGATTTGGATTTAAATGGAATCAATCCGAAAATCATTAAAGGTAATTTAGTGAATTACGGAGAGCCGAAAAGAGGTATGGAGTGACTTTTAAGGCTTTTCGGGGTTACTAGAAATATGTAGGAAGTCCAAATATAGGTTTCGATAAATTTTGAAAGAATTTCGAAAAAGTCCGGGAAAAAGCGAACCTGGGCATCTTAGAAAAGTCAAAATCAAAAGAGACAAAGAATGGATAAGCATGTGGGGTAATCAACCATAGAAAAGTGACAAGTGGCATAGTGGATGAGGATGAGGATGAGGACACGTGTCACAATTCTATGGATGATATTTTTGTGATTTGAGAAAGTTTTAAGGGTAAATTGGTCATTTGGATGATTAATATATAAAGGGAAGAGTGAAATGAGATGAGAAGCAATAGACCACTTCGCCAAAAGAGAAGAAAACGTGAAAATGAAGTGGAAAACGTGAGAGGGAGAATAAGGCCGAAAGAAGAATGAAAAAGAGAGAAAAGATAGAAGAAAGAAAAAAAAAAAAAAGAGAGAGAAAGAAGAGAAAGAGGAAAGGCTATAGATCCAAGCCGGTTTTCATCCACTCTTGCCCTAATTGTCATCCTCAAATAATCAAAAGAAGGTGGAGAAGATTTGGTAAGAAATTTGAGTTGTTTTGATGTTAAATTGATGATATTTTTATGAGTTTTCATGGGTGATTGATAAGTTGGTGTATTGATGAGATTTTTGGTGTATTTTGAAGTAGATCATCATTCATTTGAGCTTGGAAGTGACTAAGGGGCGTGAATCTACCCTTATTCAAGGGTTTTGGTAAGTTAAAAATTTTGGGTTTTTGGTGATATGTTGGATTAAATTTAATTGAGTTGATTTTTGTGTGTTGAATGAGTTTTGGAATATTTTGAGTATGATTGATGTTGTTGGAAATGAAAAATGATGGATGATGGGTGTGTGTTGGTGTTCGGCCAAGGGGGTCTATGTTGGTGATTTTGTAGCTTTTTTATGTTTGAAGAATTTATGTGAAATTTTAAGTGAATTTGAGTTGGTTTGTGTGAAGAAATCAAAAAATAATTGGTTGAAAAGCTTGATGTTGAATTTGGTTAGTGTATGAGTTTTTTATGTGTTAAATTGAATTTGGATGATTTAGATTGTTTTAGTGATGATTTAAGTTGATCTGAGTGATGTTTATAATAAAATTGCAA
The DNA here is from genome assembly GCA_022984855.1 of Dimocarpus longan. Lineage (NCBI taxonomy): Eukaryota > Viridiplantae > Streptophyta > Magnoliopsida > Sapindales > Sapindaceae > Dimocarpus > Dimocarpus longan. The sequence continues at coordinate 3,288,544 of CM041021.1, forward strand.
ATGGATAAATAGATGAATAATTATATTAGTATGTGGATAATTTGTGTTTTTGTATGTATTGAAGTGATTTTGAATATTTGAATGAGTTGTTTGATGTTTTGGGATGAAATTCGGGTGGATAGAACTAAAAGAATGAAAGAAAATTTAAAATGAAAAGTTTGGGTGTAAAGTTGGGTTAAGGTCAAGAATGGGTGTAAATTGGGTATCCTATCTTTTTGATGTGTTTTAGTGATGTTTAGAAAGTATGTAAGTGTTTTTATGCAAAAGAAAGTAAAAGAAATGAATGCGAGATTATTGGTTGGAAAAATAATTAAGTTGTGAGATTATTAGGTGTATATATATATTAAATTGGAATTAAGTGATTAATTGGTATTTTAGGTGTTGGATTATGTTTGGTTTGAGGATTTAGTGTCTTAAAGTGATGTATTTGATTTTGATAATGATAAAAACAATTTTTGAAACTCTAGGTGGAGAAATAACCAAAGGAAGCCAATGAAAGGAGAAGGAGAAGTCTTAAGCTCGAAATTGAAGTAGTGGAGAAGCTAAAATCTTGCCCAAAAAGGTTGGTGTACACTTCCTCTAAAAATCTAATTTTATCAGTAAAGTTTAGTATTGACTAGTTTTTAAAATAATATGAATTCGGTTAAATTGATATAGTAATTATGTTTGGATATTGATTTTATGAAATTTTGATATATTTTGAATGATATTGGAATAAAATTTTAACTGAAAACAAAATTTTAAAAGAAAAAGCGGTATTTCATTGAATATGTGTATAAAAAGAAAAGAATGGATTTTTGTTAAATTTGATGCAAATGCATGATTAAATATTTACTCGATTTGAAATTTTGTTTGATTTTAGAATATGTGAAATTATTTCGATAAATTGTGATAAAGGGTGTTTAAATATGATTTTAAGAAATTTCAAATGGAAACGGAAAAGAAATTGAAAAGAAACGAATAAGTATAGTACCTTGACCGAACGTATATCAAAAGAAAAGCACAGATGTTTTAAAAAAGATTTGATAAGTTAATTGAATGCGAAATAGAGTTTTATGATGTCCATATTAATACTTTGACTTTATAGAAAAAAGTGTAACTGAAATTGCGTTTATCGTTTTCTGACTGAAATTTTTATTTAAAAATAAAAGTTGTCAAAATTATGAGATTCTTGGTAATTAATAAAAATTGAGAAGGGCCCGAGTGAACCTGAACATTGGTGATATTAGCAGTACTGCGCCGTTATACTGATATTCAGTGTTTGACGGATGGATTATGAGAGACACTAGGTGTTTGGTCTTGAAGTCGAAACCGATTGTGATATACGATCTGGTGAGTAGTCACTGAGTGGCCGATGCCGGGGCACGCCGTTGGTTCTAATGGGTAGCCATCTAGTGACCGATGCCAGGAGACTCGAATCTGGTCCATGGTATCGTGTCAAAGCTTACGAAGGACACTGAAAAATATAAAAAGAAAACCGTATTGATATGATTAAAAATGACAATTATTGTGTTTTATGTGTGTATCAATTTGTAAGTTGAGATCTTTGTAATTTATTTGTAAAAGTTCAAAAATTTTTGAAAATATTAATTTTACGACTTGTATTTTGAAAAACGAAAAATACTTGGTGAAAAGAGTGTGGTGGTAATGGTAAAGAAATGATTTATGTATTTTGTATATGTAATTATTAGTAAATTGATTAAATAGTGAATTTTGATTGAAAATTTAAGAAGGATATTAAGAGTGACTTTTATGCTGGTATGTATTTATTAGTAAAAAAAAAAAAAGAAAAAAAAAGAAAAAAAAAATTTAGTGTGTTTTATTATAAATATTGAACATAGTGAAACTTGATTTTGTAAGATCATACTTGAAAAATGACTTTTATGCACTTTGTGGGAGTATTTATTAGTAAATTGGTATCTTTACGATTTATTATAAAAATTTGATAATTGTGACATCTTTGTTTACAAACTTGTATTTTGAAAAACGGTGAATTTAAAATAAATGTACACCCATTAAGTAAACATACTTAACGCGTTGCATTTTTCACGCGTAGATTGAAAATTGGGCATTGTGGATAGAGACAGTTGAGAAGATGCGCTTCCCCCGAGTCACATCTTTCCATCTTTTGGGTAGTTAATTGTATTCGTGAGATTTTGTAAATAATAATGTATATAAATGGTATAAAAAAATAGTAATGTAAAGTGGTTTTGTAAATAAGTTTATTGATACGATATTTATTAAATATTGTGTTTATAATTTTTTGTGTGTTGTAGTGATTTTTGAGTCGGACGGAGGGTTTGAAATGGAAGTTGAGAAAGTGAATGTATTTTAGAAGTGTTTCTTTTCAAATCTGCAAGTTTTTATAAAGTGGGATTTAAAAAAAAACAGAGGAAACTCTGCTGGATTTTCTGTAAAATAAACCTGTTTAAATGAATTTTTAGTAAACGAATTGTTAATAAGAAATGTAATATTCTTCGCCTAGATTCCCATCCCATTAGGGATTAAAGGAATGGTATTACAGTTTTAGTGGTATCAGAGCTACGGTTTAGGCGTTCCTAGACCTAGCGGTTTTTGATAAAGAATTATTACATTTAGTGTACATACATTACATATAGAAATAAAGTAGGAGGATGTGACTCTAATATGCGTATATCTTCTCTGACTTGAATAAGGAAAAGAATAGAACCCTCTGATGCTTTAACAGCAGAGGGTAGTGAAGGAAGTGGAGATAATAACCTAGTTAGTGTAGTTAGAGGAGTTTCTCATGGTAAGAGAGGAAGAGCCATTGTCTAAGTGTTCTGTCGTAAGAGTAGTAAGGGTGTAGCCAGCTGGATAGAGAGTTTTAGAGTAAAAGCTTATCCGTTGAAGCTGATTTGAGAAGATAATAAGCTTGTTTTCATGGTTTAGATTGTGAAATGGTTGAATTGTATGAGATGAGGTATGGATTGAGTATTTAGAGTTTTAAAGTGATGAATGATAATTTTATCATAGCATATGTTGAGATTAATACAGTTGTTGTATTGTGTGTTGATGTGTTAAGGAAATAAAATGGAAATGTGATGTTTTTGGGTTATAGCGAGTTGAGGAAAGCGAACTATCCTGTAGATATGCATGAGTAGTAAAATGTCAAGTAATTATTCTGGATAAATTGTAGATCACGTTCTGTATTTTTCAATGAATTCAGCTTGAGGTCGTGAGTTAGATTTAGATTAAGACAGCAACTAGTAAAGAGTGGAAAGGGTGAAAAGAGTGTACTAGACGAGCTGATCAGTGTTCTCAGTTCTGGACAAGCTAAGCTGTGTAAGCAGCTCGTGAAGTCGAGCTGAGCTAGGAAAACAGCTCGTAGAATGAGTTAGGCGATGCTCACGGTCCATTGTGAATTGTTCGAGTTGAGCTGTGTAGTAGCTCGTGAAATGTGAGCTATATTAAAGCAGTAGCTCGCTAAATGAGAGTTGGGTGAGAACAATAGCTCTTAAAGGACAAGTTGAGAGAAGCTGGCAGTTCAAGCTGAATTAAGTTCGAGCAATAGCTTACAGGTCGAAGGAGTTATATAGGAGCTCGTAGAGTGAGTTTGGAAGTGATGGTCAAGTAATTTTGGAATCGGATAAAGGCATAGTAAGGGAGCTTTTTTTGGACTTCTATACAAGTTCAGGAAAGAGAAAACCTAGCTTGTTGCCGCAATTATAGTCATGTGTCAAAAAGGCTTAAAAGAATTATTATGGAGTCTTCCGATGGTAAGGTTGAGTCTGGGTTGACATCAGTTTCAAATAACTATTTGAAAATGAAATAGATCAACTTGTATCTTTTGTTGTGTTGTCGATCCAATGAAGTGAAGCCCTTTCTGTAATAAAAGACATATATCCTTGCATGACATTGCTGTTAACGAGCTTTAAACAATTCATAAGGACTTGGCAGTGTGGAGATTTGATCTTATTAATGTGATTCCGGAGATATCACTGTTTTCTAAAGGAAAAGATGGATAAGGTTTCTGAAACCAAGGAAAAGTTTTGAGGAAACTATCAGGATTATTTTGATTATGGTATTGCCTATCATAATCAAAGAAAAATCTAGAAGCGACTGAGAAATCCTTGTGGAATCGTATCTAGGACTTTCAACTTATAAGAGGTGAGACCTTCACAGAACAATTTTATAGACCACATGAATTGAATCAGTAAAGCTCTTAAAAAAAAAAAAGAGAAATGATAGTGTAGCGAAGTCTAAGTTTCTAGTTCATTTTCTTAAAAGGGATTTTGGGAAGAAAAAGATATTTGATTTCGATGTCCGAACAATGATAATGTTAGGATTTATAGTGATAATGCAAAAGGTGTTATGAATGATGTGGCAAATAAAAAGGTTACACAAGAGCGCGAAAGTTAGATATGCTACCAATATTTCCCACCTAGTTTAATAGAGTAATCATTTAAATTTCGCGGATGAAATTTTTTAAGAGGGGAAGAATTGTAACGCCTCGATTTTTTTCTATTTAAGAAAACAATATATATATTGAATAGTTCTTCAGATTGAATAGTGAATTTTGGATGAATAGTGATGAGTGAATAGTCATTTTTGAGAAACGAATTCCGAAAATCATTGAAAATAAATTTTTTGATTAATAGTATTTTCGGACGAAAACTGTCCGAGTGAATAATAATTTTGGAAAAATGGGTCTTGTATATTAAAAGCTCTGAAAATTATATTAAAATTAACGAAAATTGAAACAGATCAGAAACGAGTCAGTTTGAGGTAAAACGGAGTAGCTTCTGGATCCGATCGAAAATTCGGAAGGATTTTTGAAAATTTCAAAAATTAAGAGAAATATCAAAATGAGTATTAAAATGCTCAAAAAGTATTTTAGAAACCCAAATGGCACTTCCGAAAGAGATTCAGATTGAAATAAAATCAATCCGGAATTTGCTAAAGGTAATTTAGTGAATTACGGAGAGTCGAAAAGAGGTATGGAGTGACTTTTAAGAATTTTCGAGGTTACTAAAAGTATGTAGGAAGTTCGAATATAGGTCCCGATAAATTTTGAAAGGATTTTGAAAAAGTCCCAAAAAATGCAAACTCGGGCATCCTAGAAAAGTCAAAATCAAAAGAGACAAAGAGTAGATAAGTATATGGGGTAATCAACCATAGAAAAGTGACACGTGGTATAGTAGATGAGGATGAGGACACATGTCATAATTCTATGGATGACATTTTTGTGATTTGAGAAAGTTTTAAGGGTAAATTGGTCATTTGGATGATTAATATATAAAGGGAAGAGTGAAATGAGATGAGAAGCAATAGACCACTCGGCCAAAAGAGAAGAAAACGTGAAAATGAAGTGGAAAACGTGAGAGGGAGAATAAGGCTGAGAGAAGAATGAAAAAGAGAGAAAATATAGAAAAGAAAAAAAAAAAAGAGAGAGAGAGAGAAGAGAAAGAGGAAAGGCTATAGATCCAAGTCGGTTTTCATGCACTCTTGCCCTAATTGTCATCCTCAAATAATCAAAAGAAGGTGGAGAAGATTTGGTAAGAAATTTGAGTGGTTTTGATGTTAAATTGATGATATTTTTATGGGTTTTCATGGGTGATTGATAAGTTGGTGTATTGATAAGATTTTTGGTGTATTTTGAAGTAGATCATCATTCATTTGAGCTTGGAAGTGACTAAGGGGCGTGAATCTACCCTTATTCAAGGGTTTTGGTAAGTTAAAAATTTTAGGTTTTTGGTGATATGTTGAATTAAATTTAGTTGAGTTGATTTTTGTGTGTTGAATGTTGTTGGAAATGAAAAATGATGGATGATGGGTGTGTGTTAATGTTCGGCCAAGGGGGTTTGTGTTGGTGATTTTGTAGCTTTTTGATGTTTGAAGAATTTATGTGAAAATTTAAGTGAATTTGAGTTGGTTTGTGTGAAGAAATTGAAAAATAATGATTAGAAAGCTTGGTGTTGAATTTGATTTGTGTAGGAGTTTTTATGTGTTAAATTGAATTTGGATGATTTAGATTATTTTGTTAATGATTTATGTTGATTTGAGATGATATTTAGAATAAAAATGCAAATGGATAAATAGATGAATAATTGTATTAGTATGTGGACAATTTGTGTTTTTGTATGTATTGAAGTGATTTTAAATGTTTGAATGAGTTGTTTGATGTTTTGGGATGAAATTGGAGTGGATGGAACTAAAAGAATGACAGAAAATTTAAAATAGAAAGTTTGGGTGTAAAGTTGGGTTAAGATCAAGAATGGGTGTAAATTGGGCATCCTATCTTCTTGATGTGTTTTAGTAATGTTTAGAAAGTATTTTAGCATTTCGGTGCAGAAGAAAGTAAAAGAAATGGATGCAAGATTATTGGTTGGAAAAATAATTAAGTTGTGAGATTATTGGGTATATATATATTAAATTGGAATTAAGTGATTAATTGATATCTTAGGTATTGGATTATGTTTGGTTTTGAGGATTTAGTGTCTTAAAGTGATGGATTTGATTTTGATAATGATAAAAACAATTTTTGAAACTCAAGGTGAAGAAATAGCCAAAAGAAGCCAATGAAAGAGAAAGAAAAGTCTTAGCCTCCAAATTGAAGTAGTAGAGAAACTAGAATCTTGCCCAAAAAGGTTGGTAAAAGGTTGGTGTACACTTCCTCTGAAAATCTAAATTTATTGATAAAGTTTAGTATTTATGAGTTTTTAAAATGATATGAATTCAGTTAACTTGATATAGTAATTATGTTTGGATATTGATTTTATGAAATTTGGATATATTTTGAATGATATTGGAATAAAATTTAAACTGAAAACGAAATTTTAAAAGAAAATGGGGAGTTTGATCAAGTATGTGTATAAAAAGAAAAGAATGGATTTTTGTTAAATTTGATGCAAATGCATGATGAAATATTTACTCGATTTGGAATTTTGGTTGATTTTAGAATACGTGAAATTATTCCAATAAATTGTGATAAAGGGTGTTTAAATATGATTTTAAGGAATTTCAAATGGAAACGGAAAAGAAATTGAAAAGAAATGGAAAGAAACGGATAAGTATAGTGCCTTGACCAAACGTATATTGGAAAAAGGGCATAGATGTTTTGAAAAAGATTTGATGAGTTAATTGAATACGAAATAGAGTTTTGTGGTGTCCACATTAATAATTTGACTTTATGAGGAAAAATGTAACTAAAATTGTGTTTATTGTTTTCTGAATGAAATTTTTATTTAAAAATAAAAGTTGTCAAAAATATGAAATTCTTGGTAATTAATAAAAATTTAGAAGGGCCCAAGTAAACCTAAACGTTGGTAGGTGGGGATTGAAAATTGGCTAGCCAATAGGGTGATATTAGCAGTACTGCGTCGTTATACTAATACTTAGTGTTCGACGGATGAATTATGAGAAACATTAGGTGTTCGGTCCTGAAGTAGAAATCGATTGTGATATGCAACCCGGTGGGTAGTCACCGAGTGGCCTATGGCAGGAGACTCGAATGTAGTCTATGATATCGTGTCAGAATTTATGAAGAGCATTGAAAAATATAAAAAGAAAACCGTATTGATATGATTAAAAATGACAATTATTGTGTTTTATATGTGTATCGATTTGTAAGTCGAGATCTTTGTAATTTATTTGTAAAAGTTTGAAAATTTTTGAAAATTTTAATTTTACGACTTGTATTTTGAGAAACGAAAAATACTTGGTGAAAAGCGTGTGGTGGTAATGGTAAAGAAATGATTTATGTATTTTGTATGTGTAATTATTAGTAAATTGATTAAATAGTGAAGTTTGATTGAAAATTTAAGAAGAGATGTTAAGAGTGACTTTTATGTTGGTATATATTTATTAGTCAAAAAAAAAAAAAAAAAACGAAAGAAAAAATACGTTTATTATAAATATTGAATATAGTGAAACTTGATTTTGTAAAGTTAGTGCGTTGAAAAATGACTTTTATGTATTTCATGAGAGTGTTTACTAGTAAATTGGTATCTTTACGATTTGTTATAAAAATTTGAGAATTGTAACATTTTTCTTTACAAACTTGTATTTTGGAAAAATGGTGAATTTAAAATAAGTGTACACCAATTAAGTAAACATACTTAGCGCATTGGGTTTTTCATGCGTAGGTTGAAAATTGGGCGTTATGATTGAAACAGTCAAGAAGACAGCAATCGCGCTTCCTATGAGTCACATCTCTCCATCTTTTGGATAGTTAATTGTATTCATTAGATTTTGTGAATAATAATATATATAAATGGTATAAAAAAATATTAGTATTGTAAAGTGGTTTTGTAAATAAATTTATTAATATGATATTTATTAAATGTTGTGTTTATAATTGTTTGTGTATTGAAGTGATTTTGGAATCGGACGAAGTGTCCGACATAGAAGTTGAAAGAGTAAATGTATTTTAAAAGTGTTTCTTTTGAAATCTGTAGGTTTTTATAAAGTGGGATTTTCAGAAAAACAATAGAAACTCAGTCAGATTTTCTGTAAAATAAAATAGTTTAAATGAATTTTTAGTAAACGATTGTTAATAAGAAATGTAGTATCCTTCGCCTAGATTCCCATCCCATTGGGGATTAAGAGAAGAGTGTTACATTATCGGTCCATATCTGCATTGGTGTTTTCAACTCAATTCTTGTAGATGGACATCGATTTATCACATAACATGTGGTCTATACTGCTTCTACCTAAAATGATTTTGGTAAACCTGTAGTTTTCAACATAGCTCTTATTTTTTCTACAAGAGTTTTATTCATTCACTCTACCACCCCATTTTGTTGAGGAGTATATGTGATTTTGAATTGTCTTTTGATTCCTTTTAACTTGCAAAAAGTAAGAAACTTCCTATCTGTATATTCTCTTCCATTATCTATCCTTAAGCACTTGATCTTTTTCTTAGATTCAAGTTCTACTTTAAATGCCTTGGACACTGAAAACACATCTGGCTTCCTTTTGATAAAGTACACCTAATTTCTCTCGAAGGAATCATTGATAGATAATGCAAAGTATTTTGCTCCTCATTGGGATATATTTTGTGATTCCTAAATATTAGAATAAATCAAGTTGAGAATACATTTGCTCCTAGTAGTAGAATTTATGAACTTCAATCTATGTCGCTTGTCGCACAATGCTCATAAAAAGGTAGATTTACCATTTTGAGCCCAGGAAGCAATCTACGTTTAGAGAGAATCTTCAAAACTCGTTTATATATGTGGCCTAATTTGCGATACCACATTATTGTTGTCTTTTCTCCATGGTTGGTTACAACACGTGAATCAACCTCCAGTAGTATTTTTCCTTTAAACATGTATAGATTTGCAACAATCTTTTCTCTTTTCATGATAACAAGCGCTTCTCTGACAATTTTCAAAACCGTATTTTCTATATAGGTCTTACATCCGAGATCATCCAATTATTCTAAAGACAATAGATTATCCTTTAAGCCCTTCACATGTCGTACCTCTTTAATGGTGCGAACTATACCATCGTGCATCCTTATCTTGATTGTGCTGATACACACGATTTTCAAAGCATGATTATCACCCATAAGTACAAATCCTTTAGTTTCTAAGATCGGTTCATATATGTGGAATCATTCTTTACAAGAGGTTATATGCCAGGTGGTATTGAATCTAGAATCCAGACGTCAACAAACTATAACCTACTTTTTATAATAGTGGTTGCTTTGCTGTATAAGATGTTACTATCATCTAAGGTTCTTGCTACACATCCTCGCAAGTTTGATGACTTAGGAGCTTTGTTCTTCTTATTATGCCAACAATCACTTTTGACGTGCCATTTCTTACCATAGTTTTAGCATCTGACGTTCTTCTTACTTCTTGATTTTGATCTACCATGATTGAGACTCCAACTGGGGCCATATTCCATTGATCTTTCTCTTATTGTTGATAAAGCCTTCACTTGTGTACTACTTGCCAATCTATCTTCCTTGTTCTTCTACCTGCTTTCTTTTTCTAAGATAGTACTTGCAAGCTCATCGAAAACTAGATTGTCTGAAAGGATATTATTTGTTAGGTTGATAACAAGTTGATTATACGAATAAGGCAGACTTTAAAGTAAAATTTTTGTAAGTTCATTCGCCTCTATTATATGACCTAACTTTGAAAGTTGAGGAAATAGAGTATTTTAATGTGTTAATATGGTTGGTCATCGTTGTAGATTCTGCTATTCAAAAATTACAAAGCTTCCTTTTTTAAAAAAATCTTCATGTGTAGTGATTTGGACTCGTACAATTTTCTCAAAGTGTCTCGTACCTCCTCAATCGTCTTCTTTTCCGCTACACTCGATAATACACCATTTGCTAAAACCAGATGGAGATTAGCAATTACGTTGTCATCCATCTCGTTCCACTTGATGTCATCAATGATCTCAACTGGTCTGTCTTCTATTATTTGTAAACAATTATTTTTTCTTAAAATAGCCTTCATTTTCATCTTTCATAATGAAAAATTATTTCCATAGAACTTTTTAATTTCAAATTTCATTGCCATCTTTGTAAAATACTCACAAGATATCCAATTAAGAATATCGCCAATAGTACTTGTATTTTAAAATAGTGCACATATTCATGAATAGTGCCTCAAGTAAGTTTCCAGGAAAGAGAGGTGGGTTACAATGGACATACTTAAATAACAAGTTTTTCCTAACCAACATTTCCTAGGCATGCACTTCCATACCACCACACTTATTTCCGGTAACCAAAAACAATTCTTTTTTGATGTGGAAGATTAGATAATGGTGCAACTACAGAGCATACTTAGAATTTTCTAAAGAACCTATGGCTCTGATACCACTGTTATAACGACTCGATATTATTTTCATTCAGCATAAACCTGAAATTAAGAATAATATTAAAAAAAATAGAAGTAATAAAATAAAAATAGTGGACTTAAGATTTATGTAGTAAAACCCTTAATGTGAGGGAAATATTCATGGATCAAAACTCGAAAAATTTTATTAACCTAACAACAATACAACTGATAAACATAATTTATATATATTTATTACCCTTAAATATAGATTTATTAGTCCAATTTTGTCTTGAATTTATTTTAATTAGTTGTGTTTTTGGTGAAACAGGAATAAAAGAAGATTTGTGTGTTGAATGAGGAAAAATTCCAATTTCTGTCAAGTCAAAATCCAAGTCAATCAAGGATTCAATTCTTGCCTAAAATTATTTGTCAAACAATTAGGAAATTAGTTGAGACAAGGAAATTGATCAATGAAGGAAAAATCAAATTTGGAAGCAAATCAAGAAAAGAAGAAAAAGTAGCAGATTTTGAGAAAAAAATCAAAGCTCACTATGTAGTTTATGGAAAAACAAAAAACGGTGTCTTACTATTGAGACAATTTTCAATTTACAAATTGAGACTAGTGGTATAATATAAAAGAAAGCTTGGAGACAGAAAATAGAAGACAAAAAGAGAGCTTTGAGACGGCTGAGGAGAAAGAAGATAGCAGCTTTGGTGGAGAAAACGAAGAACAAGAGTGTAGTAGAACAAGACAAGACAGCAGCCAAAGTTCATATACATCATGCCGGGTTTCAATTTATTCTTTGTTCTTGAATTTTCAATGATTACTTAATTTTCTTTCTGAGGTGTAAGATGAAACCTTATTAACTTTGTAATATTTTTGCTATTCAAGTATTATTCTCAATTGTTTTGATCTTTAATGTTTACATAATTCTTAGTTTCATTAATTGATAGAGTAAAATTGTTTCACCTTTAATATCATGTATTTCAGATAGTTACGAAATTATTTTATTAATTTGACTTTGGATTGGAAAGGTTTATATATAAGATTTTTGATTATATGTTTTTCATATATCAGATACATGTAATGCTTAGATTTTATTAATTTTAAGTCTTGAAGTAAGAATTTATATAAGATTTATTTTATAAGCTTAATTGATAAATCCTGAAAAAAACAACAGATTGATTTCTAAGTTGTTTCTTTAATTTTTGATAATAATATTTTGAATAGTAAAATATTATAAGTTGATAATGGTGGATTCTGAACCTCAGATTTCTAGTCTATTGGTTGAATTTTGTAATTTAATATTGTTTTGTTAATTTAGAATTTTATTTACTTTAGTTTTAATTCATTCTCAATTTGCAAACATTGTTAACTATATTAGAATTAAATTTAATTTAGATTTAGATTAATTTTTTCTCAATCTTTATGGATCGATCTCGTACTTGCATAATCTGTCTTACAATAGATTCGTGCGCTTGCGAGTATTTAAAATTTTGCACAACAACAACCTCTCTCTAAAATTTTAAGAGAGAACTAGAGAAAAGAGAACTTTCAAATACATTTGAGATTTTAGAAATGAGATATGGGATGATGAACAAATGAATTACAAATGCATATTTATAGGAAAAATGTGGAGATGAAAATCAATTAGCTCAACCACTAAGTAGTTGAGGCAATGGAGATTAAAGGGTCGTGATTAATTTACCTCCCATCTACTTATTTTTCACCTAAACTAATTAAATTTGCCACCAAAAAATAGTCAACAAATATGGCTTTATCCTTAACAAGACAGTGCGCTGCGAATGGATACAATGTATCGACATTAGATAGTGGACAACGACACAAAACAAATTGTATGCCTAAACTAAACTTATTTGATCTCTTAGTAAGCTTATCCTTGTATGCAAGAACTTTATCATTACATGGGTAGTTACAAGAAGAATTTATTTTTATTTTTTATTTTTTTAATCTTCAAACAAAAATTTTTGTGAACCATTAAACTTTAATTTAATAATAGCTAACCCTTCTATTAACAATACTGATACTGCATAGTAGCAAAACCCTTCTTCGTATATCTACATTCATAAAAAATTATACCAGTAAAACAACTGAAACTATATACATACAGAACTATATATTTATAAAGTCAGGAAAAATGTATGTGTCAGAACTAATGGGGTCTTTATATTTTCTCAAAAACAATAAAGGAGACTTTATAAAATTGATATTTTGCACATGCCTAAGATTTTGTGCACTCCATCTGAAACAATACAACAGCTTTTTGCAATATTTGTTGTCTCCAATTCAAGAGCATCCTTAATTAATATTCCTAACTCATATATTTTTTTGTCATCTACCCTGTTAAAAGTTAAAACAAACATCATCAAGGAATCCATGGTCTCCCTGAAGTAACAATGAAACGATGGTCTGTATAATAGCATCCATTATGATTTATGCAAGCTTTGTTCCAGCACTCCATCTTTTTCCATACCGCAAAGAAATACCACAAACCTCCAAATAGCTAAAAGACAAGACAAGACAAGGCAAGGCAATGTCAGTGAGTCACTTATTAGTCATAAAATATGCTTGGTTGAAACACAATCAAATTTTTAATTTTGTAATTGAGCAACTATACTAGGTATATTAAAGCATTTCCAATCATACTAACTATCTATTGTCCTTAATTAAAATGATTAATAATGTGATATTTTATTAATTTCAACTACTCTCCATATTGTTAGCTATTTAAAAAAAAAAAATTGGTTGAATCACTCTAACCTAATATGGAGAGCAAGAAATCATCTTTGAACTCCTTATGGCTGCTTCTTTTTTATGTTATTGAGAAGTTTTTTCTTTTTTTTTTTTTTCCTTCATTTTTTGCCATGGTTTTGGAAGATATGATGTTTGAGACATGAAGTCAAGATGTGATTTAGTATTGAAAATCTTGCATCTTCGGGACTCCTGGGGTGGTCTTTCTTTAGAGTTAGAGAAAGCAAGCAAGAGAGATGAAAGAAGGAACAAAAGAGATAAAGCGGGAACAATAATAATAATAATAATAAAGTCAATAGGTCAAAAAGCTCTAATTAAGGATAATTTTGGAAATTTAATAATTTTATGTGATACTAAAACTTAAACTATTAATTTAGTGATTTTTTCGTTAGAGAATATGGAAATTATCATAGTTTCGATCATTTCCACATTATAAAAAGGATATCTACTAATGTATGTATTACTTCTAGAAAACCATATAAAAATATTTCAAAAAAAAAACCCATATAAAAAGATCTAGGAAAATAATATAGAAATCTTATCTTGAATATCTATATGTATCCGAGTGCGTGATATGACAAATTATTCAACCAAACAAGTCCATAAAATAATTGCATTACAAGTTTTAAAATAAATAAGAAATAATTGCAAAAATGATCCATTTGAAAATGTCAACTTACAAAATAACTTTTCTTTTTTTATTGTTATAAAAAAAAATATCGGATGGAAAAAATACCCTTAATGAAATGGGAGTCATTTGAATCACGGTTGGGATTCCCAACCTCAAAGTTAGTAATCTCAGCCTTTATGTTGGGGGCCCCAACTTCCAAGTTGAGAATCTCAATCCTAAGGTTGAGATTCCAAACATGGATTTGAATTAAGATTATGACTTCCAACTTGGAAGTTGAGATTCTCAATTTGAAGGTTGAGAATGTGAACTTTGATGTTCTATCAAGGTTGAGATTCCCTATCTCGAGGTTGAGATTTTCAACTTCAAGATTGAGATTTCTAACTTCGAGATTGGGATGTAGGTTGGGATTTTCAACCTCAAAGTTAGGATTCCTGACCAGATTGTTTGGTAGAGAGAGTGATCGACAAAAAAGGGTGGGTTAAGGGTATTGTCGTCCAAAAAAAGATATTATGTAAAGATTTAAAAAATAAAGATTATTTTTTAAATGAGTTATAAAAAATAGATTAGTTTTCAATAAAATTCAATAAATAAATAACCGCGTTACAAGTTGGGACATAGGCCACTGACATTGCTTTTTTTTCTTTTACTCTTTGTTTTTTGTTTTGTTTATTTTTTGTTTTGTTTTGTTTTTGTTTTTTTATTCTACCTTTTTGACATAGGGACACTTACGTTGTAGATTTTCGAAACTCCTACCTATAGAAGTAAGAAATGAAGGTAACTTTAACTTTAAATTGACCTTAGATTCTTTAAAAATTATTATTATAATTAGATTGCGATTCTTAATCAATTATTTTTTATATAGTAAAAGACTAATATATCCTTCAACTATTAAGCGTGATTGATAGAGAGACTTGAGTTATATTTTATTTTTAATTTTTATTTTTTATGGAAAGGGCATAAGTTCTATAGTTTAAAGCTTAAGGAAGCATTGACAAAATTTGCGAACCTTTAAAGTTATTTTGGATATCCTATGTTGCAATACTAGATTTAGATTAAAACAAAACAAAAACTAATATTCATAAGCCACGACTATATTCCCATGATAAGAAAGGCAAATTACTGATCAATAAAAACTTAGTAATGCTAAAATTCTAATATTTTATATTTTAGTTATAATACCCTCCACTCGACTCCCATTAGGTTGAAAATCGAGTCGAATGATGTTACGTTACTAACGTTCCTTATTTTATTATTCTTTATTAGTATTATTATTATTATTTTTTATAAAATTCGACAGAATTCCGCCTATTTTTCTGAAAACCCAAAAGTTTAGAAACCAGCAAAAAAAGAGGAAAACACTTCTAATAGAAATCTATTTCTCAATTACTATTTCGGGCCTCTCGTCCATCTCAAAATCAACTCCACCACTCAAACATGTAATGAAAAATCATATACATAAAAATTTAATATGTGATAATCATATAAATAATAATTAGTCTACACTTCTACTTTATAATACAAAATATTTTCAAATTTTATATAAATGGTCCTTTCTAAAACTTCATATGTACATACATGCATGTTTGTCCATCAAAATGAATATGCACATATATGGTACCAAATGAAGTAACTACCCAAGAAGTGGATGGATGTGACTTGTTGAAATTCTTGTAGAAATACCCTTTCAGTCTTTATCTACTCGCCCGATCTACTATCTGCACGTGGTAAATTTAATGCACTAAATATTTTTATTTAGTAGGTATACACAAAATTTGAAATCAAAATTTCTAATTACATGACATTATTATACCAAAATTCACCATTATCAAACATTCGAAATAAATCACAATGAAATCAATTAATTAGTAAATACCTATACTAACTTTTTGAAGGCCAATTTTCATGTAAAATTTTACAATTTCTCATAACACTTTTCAGCCCCCTTCGTAAACACTGACACGATACCATGAATTAGAAAACGGGTTTTTCCTGCATCGGACACTCGATGCCTACCTGTTGGAATTACATTTCACATACATAATCGATCCTGGGACCGGACACTCGGTGTCTCTCAAGGTCCATAAATTTATTATCAACATATAAGCAAATTGGTGCAGTACTACTATATTCACTCTATTGGCATGCCAACTACCAATCTCTATCTACCGATATCCACGTTTACTAGGGCCCTTATAATTTTCGTTTATTGTCAACATTTTCATACATTTACAATTTTCGTTTCTAATTTATAATTTCATTAAGTGTGCCACCAATTACATTTTAGTACATACTTTTCACATTTAATCGAAGCATCACATTTAGACACACAAAATACCATTTCGCACTCAATTATTTCATCAAAATTTATCAAAAACATCATCCCCTTCACCTTACATATATTCAGCCATAGTATGAAATTTTCCTAATTTCTTTTCAAATTTATCTTTCAACTTGTAAATTATTAAAATTCTATTCAAATAACATTCCGAATAACATAATTTGTCAAAAAAATCCTCTCCTACCGCAATCAGCAATTCAGCCAACCTATAAAATTTTCACCATCCATCAAAGTTTTATCATTCCACACATCAAAACAACTCACCAACATCATTCAAGCATAAACATCAAACCAATTTAACCAAAACATAAGATATTAAAAATTCAATTACAATAAAATCCTACTTGAAAAATTAAATTTTCAAACCATGTGTACACCAACCTTTTGGGCAATGTTTATGGCTTTGCCACACTTTCAATTTGAACTTACAACTTCTCCTTATCTTTCTCTTGATTTTCTTTAGCTATTTCTCCACCAAGGGTTTTCAAGAATGCATGCATTATTCATTAAAAATCAAACATACTAAATTGAATGCAATATTAGCTAGATATACATGTCTATGAATGCATCTACATCCTTTCTAACTTCAATCCATCACTTAATCAAAAACCCACATAATCTTATCTTGATTTGGCAGCTTTCTAGTGAAAACTACATTTGAATCTTGATAGATTTTGATGAAATTGATGTCTTGAATAGGTAGATGATGAAGGAAATAAGGTTAAGTGATGATTTGGTAGTTTGAAATTGAAAGAAATTGAGAGAAATTGAGCTTGAAGGTGACGACAAAAAGAGGAAGAAAATGAAGTGATTTTTAAGCATGGTTTTCATTTTGTATACTAACTACCCTTATTTGACCTTTTTACCCATAACTGTATCATTAATTACAATCAAGTCATTAGTCACAAATGCTAGCTTTTTATTGGTTGAAAATCCAACTCCTTTTTCCACTAACGACCTTAACATCATTCTTGTCCAAAAATTCAACTAGATGGCATCACTTTTAACTTTTAGGTTGGCAAATTCCTATTGGTCCAAAAATAAATTGTAAGGACTCACCAAGATCCCTCTATTGAACCTAACGAGAGTCTTTACGGAGCACCCCAACGAAACTTAAATGAACCCTCACTTTTGCTCAAAAAGGTCCCGTCGAGGTACCCATCTCACTTTAAAACTCTTTTCTAGCGAAAGTAATTAAAAACATTTTCTTTTAGGGTAAATTGCAAAATAGGGTTATAAAAATTTTGACGGTATAGCGACTGCTTTTTGAAATTGCCACCCTACAAATTTTAAGAAAACACTTATATGGCATGCATCTATCTCAACTACCGAGCCTCCAGCCCTCATTTTTACAATCAAACCCAAGCATGCTTTCAATTTGAAATAAACTGGAAAATAAAATCATTTACTTAAACTTATAATATACACTAAAAATTTAATTTACAAAACATAATTCTCAAAAAGAATTTATAAACATTCAAAAGTAATATTTTCAAAAATACAAAGAAATGTGAAACGTGATGCATGCACAAACATTTGAAGGAATTAAACAAGTGTAGTAGTTTCGTGTTCGCGGTTCATCTACACGTTTGAAGTAGCGACGTCTGATTTCTGGCTTGTTCCTGTACCTAGGGAGGATGTATTACTTTTTTTTTTTTTTTGAAAACATAAAAATAGAGTGGTGAGTATATAACTCAGTGAGTGGGTAAACTTTTCAAACAATAATTTACTTTCTAAAATATAATAATATCTTCCCAAAAACGATTTGGAAAACTAATAACAGATTAATACTAATTATAAGTCTGAAAACTAAATATAAATTATACTTAGAAATTAATAATAAATCTTCTAAATTAGAAATCTTTCTTACTTTCTAAAACTCATGTCTAATGATGTGTTTTTCTTTCTAAAATTTTACTTTACCTTTTAAAACTCATCTTATTTGGCAACCTAGGGAAACTCGTCCTGTTGTGGTGGTATGCTCTTTTGCCACTAGGACTAGAGAAACTATCATGTGTAGTCGCAAATATGGAAACTAGGGATGATCCTTCCACGACATCATGTAGATCTACACTACCCTATACGTGCAGAGGGTGACACACTGACTCATCTCTCAGGAGTTATCTTGACTCAACTCTCAACTTAGTGACTCAATTCACTCCTACCATACACACATATGGTATTTTGGTCGGATATACTTGGGGGGCTAGGGTAAACCAAGTCACTTAAAATTTGTTCTAAACTTAAGATAGATACTTTCTAATGCAAATGCCTAAAATATTTCCACTACTCTTAGCATGTCTTTTTATACATGTACTTTACTCAAATAATTTTTTTTAATAGAATACTTATAGGTAAACTGTAAAATTAGTTTACATGCATTATTTGAAACTTTTAATATGCTAAGAGTTAATTCAATTTAAAGTAATAATTTCAACATTTTAAACACAATTAAAAACTATTAATTATATATCGATAAAACTCAAGGTAAAATCTTTTTCAATGTTCTAAACAAAAAATTATACTTTCTTTAAGGCGAAAGCTTGAAACTTTAAGGAAACTCTTAATGTAATTTCTTGATGCATATATATCACTCAACCATATTAAATGGTTTTATTACTAAAATATATTCATTTATAATTTAAACTCGAAAGCTACATGCATTAGTATGGAATACTAATATCAAACTGATTTAATTCAACGTAATGAATTAAAGATATATATAAACAATGGAAACTATCAATTATAACTTTAATAAAACAAACTAAAGTTTTTCAAATAAAATAACTTCCACTCACAACTTTTTCTCAACTATTTCATCACTCCTTCAATTTGTCTCCCTTGCCTGATTTACTTGCTTTTCATCTACAATATACACCCTAGATTAAAATTCATCACTCACTTAAATAAAATTAGCAATCTTTCACATATTTTCCACTCAAAACACTATATCCATCTTAAACCACAAAATTGATATAAACTAATACGTCCATGATTCTATTCATTTCTTTTCCATTCTTCTTGATTCTAACTCAATCCATTACATGTATATACACATTACAACTCATCAAAATAGTTAAACAATCATTTGTACATCAATCACTCCATTGGCCGAAATCACACAATTTTCCATCCATCGATTTTCTTTTCACTTTATTAATTTAAATCACAATAAATCCTTGCAAAACTTCATACAAACACATCAAAATATTAAAATCAACTCATATGCACATTAGTACCACTTTGACAGAGTTAACACAATGATCAAACACAAACTTTTTTTTTTTCAATTCTAATGATACATATCAACTTAAATTCATGCCATATCTCATGTTATTTCATCAAATCTCAAAAATCAATTCAAACACATACAACCCTAGCTTTGACCGAACACTACCACTAATGGATCCAATATATTTTCTTCAATTTCATGGTCCTCAAATACATTAAAATCACACCATAATCCATCTAATATCAAATGGCAACTCAATTGAAATTTTTCTAAAAAAAATCACATAAACCCTAACTTGCCTCACTAATTTAATTGTCACCACAAATTCCTTTGTAACTCCTTTCAATTCCAAGTTCAAATACAAGGAAATCAACCTCTAATGACACCAAAAAATCCAACAAACACATCACTTAATTATTCCACCATGAAAACCCATGAAAATCAACACTAAAATCAATTACTTACCACTTAAGCTTTACTTTCTTTACTCCAAACTTGCTCTAACACTTATTTGATGAATTTTTAGCATGAAGAGATGAATCAAACCCACTTGAGTTTCCTCCCCTAGCTGCCGAATACACCAGCTACCTCACCCTCAAAATTTTGCTTTCTTTTGCCATCCAAACTACCCAAAAATCTCACCCACTTCAACTTTATATATTTGACCCAAATTTAAACAACTTTAAATTTGCTTGACTAAAATTATAAACCCCCAATCCGACTTATGGTATATTGTACCATTACTCGTGAAGTTAAGGTAATAAGTCCCAAGTATGAATAGCTCAGTTATGATTTTAATGAGAAGTAATTTTAAAGAGCCTTTAAGATTAAATAGAGAGAGTTTTAAAGGTTATGGAGTTTAATTATAAGTTATAAGTCGAAGCAGGGGCCTAATTATAATTTTCCAGTTGGAGACTTTAAGGATTAATATGAATCCGAATGAGGTAAGAATGCCCCAAAATAATTAAAAGTTAACTAAATCCCACCGATAGGATTCAAATGAGTGTCATTAGAATTCGAAATTTTAGAGCGCTACCTGATGTAAAATGACTGATTAGAAAATGTCACGATTATGGAGATAATAAGTGAAGTTTAAGGGATAAAATGGTAAATGATGGATTCAAGCTTTAAATTTTAGAGAATGAGTTAAGTGAGGGAATACGTATTTATAGTAAAAGTTTTGAGGCATACGGAGCCAATTATAGAGTTAAGTTTAATAAAGAAACAATATGGTCATTGAGCCATGAGAATTAGTTTCGATGTGAGTTATAATGTGTAAGGTAACCAAAGGAAGAAACACAATTGAAGTGAAATGAAAGGAACCAATGAGATTAGAGATGAGTGAAAGAGTACTAAGTTAATAGAATTTTAAAAGTACATTAATGCCCTTTTGTAAGTTAATTGATTTAGTATAAAGAAAGGGTATTATGGTCATTTGGCAAGCTAAAAGGCTTCATAAAATATAGCTAGTGTTGTGAACAACACTTAGAAAAGAAAAAAAGAGAGAAGCAATTCGGGTAATTGAGAAAGAAAAGAGGATGTTGGACGAGAAAGAGATAAGAGCCAAGAGAGAGTTGAGTTAAATTGTGAAAAGAGGGCAAGATGGTCATTGTGACTTCATTAAAACTTAAAAGAGTGATGTTTGGTTGTGACATGAAGAAAGCAAAAGTCAATTAGAAGCAAAATTAGAGAAGATGTCGTGCATGAGCAAGAGAGACCCGAGAGTGAAGAAGTTGTCGTGCCATGAAGAGGAGCAAGGAGACCAAGGCTTTCCAAACCTTTCCAAGCCACCAAATCAAGAGAGCAAGTTCATCTAAGCTTGAAGACCAAGTTAGGAGCAAGAAACAAGCCATAAAAAGTTAGTTTCTAAGCTTTCCATTAATGGAGGTTTTATGGAAACTTGATGATCAAGTTAGTATTTGTTGAGATATTAACTTGGGTTTTTGTTTATGATGTGTTTTGAGTTATATGGCATTAGAGAGAAGCATAAGTGATTGATTATCATGCTAGTTGATGTGTTAGGGTTTTGTAGAGACACCATGATGTTTGAGCAATAACTTGATAAAGTTTAATGTGGATTTTAGTGTAGACAAAGTGTTTGTCTCATGGCCTTAAAGAAACTAGTTATTTAATGGCTTGAGATTATTGAATGGAATTGATGTGAGTGTGTGTACATGATGCACGACATTGATAAGGGGTCTATAACTCTTTGAGTTTTGTTTAATGTAAGTGAACTTGAGCTAATGTATATTAATGATATATTAGAACAAGTTAGCAAAAGAATAGTTTAGAAGTTGAAAAACATAATTAGAGTATGTTGTGTGTGATAGATGGCTAAGTAAGGGCATGTGAAACTCTTTGTATTTTGATGCCTTAAAGTCTAAATCTATGTATATTAGAGGTTAGAGAAGCATCTAAACATGTTAGCATTGAACAAGAGAAATGTGAGAGACAAGTGCGCGACAAAGCATAAGATGAAGAGCATGGATAGATATTATGTAAAGTCACTTAGTTCTTGCATATTTAGGTAATAAATGACTCAAGATAGTGCATGAGATAATGTTGCATGTGAATGTGTCATGCACGCCCTATGTTAGAGAATGAGTAGGTCTTTGAGTTGGATGAGTTGAGCAAAGATTAGAGATCATTTAGTAGCCATTGTGTTGTAACATAGACTTATCACCCAAATAGACTTAAATTAGAAAGATGTGAACTTGGAGTGAAGATGAGTGACACACAGTTATGAGAAACATGTGTGATATCATTTGTTTTGGTACCTTTAAGCTTAAATAAGTGCTCATTTGATGTCACACAAGCATTAGAAAGCAAGAGAATAGAAATTAGAAGTGATTTAAGACGAGATGTGATATAAGCCTAAGTTGAAGGGCTTGAGAATATATATTGTACGAACCCTTCCTATATGCATCCCTAAGTCTTAAATGAGTATAATTAGACATATACAAGGTAGAGTTCATGTAGGATAAGCTCTAAGTGGTGAAATTAAGCATGATTAAAGTAAACAAAGTTGTAGATTAGGTGTTTGATGAAGTGTTTGAGAGAAAATAGATTGAAGAATTAAAAGAAGTGAATTGTTGTGAGTGTAAGGGTGATTCGACCAAGAGGGGCTGGTGTGTGACACCCTTATATTTTGATACATTTGAGCTCTCAATCATGCATGATATATATTAGTACATTATATAGTAATGTTAGATTGATAAAAAAGGAATTAGATTTGCATTGTTGTGCATTGTGGCTAGATGAAGGGCATTAAATTATGTGTGAGTTTTTTTGATGGTTATGATGTATTTAGGGTCATAAAAGCATGCATAAATGAGTAGGAATCAACAAATTTGACATGGATACACATAGGTACAAGAATAGCCTAAATCTAGTAGAGAGTAAAATAGTGCCGTTAGAGAATCCCGAGCTCAAACCGTGGGCTGGAGATAACCTGGGTAAAACTGACCTATATGAGGATGTTTTACACCTTAAATGATGCCTAGGAATCATAAAAAACCATAGGTTTTGGAACGGATCAAATCCGATAAAAATTGCGCAAGTTATGTGCAAAATAGTGCCGTTAGAGAGTCGATAGGTGAAATAGCTATGTAAATGCAATTTTTATTGTATGGAATGAATTTAGTTGATCATAACTAGGTAAAAGAAGTTTAGATACGAAAGAAAAACTATCGTCACTCGTTCAGTGCGAAAAGAGCATCGAAAAGTGCCAAAAACAGGATGTTTTTCCTAGATTTGACATAGTAAACGATAGAATTTTTCGATGAAACTTTACGGGTGACTTAGTTATGTAATAAGGAGATGCTAGAAAAAGAAACGGACGCGAAATGAGCACCGGTTCTAAATCTGTTTTTGTTGGTCAAATAGGTTATTAAAAAGTTGACTTTTGTTTTAAGTCTCCGGAGACCAAACGAACCATATGAGGATGATCCTAGGGGTCTAAAAGTAAGACTTTTACAAAGAAATAGGAAGTAGAGAGTCTCGGTTGAGTTAAAATCGAGTTAGGAAAGTTATAGTGTAAAGAGTTGTTAATAGAGAAAAGTGTATTGGAAATGTTATTTTAAGTTTTGAATTATGTGATTAAGCAAGTAATGATAAGAAATTGACATGTAGGAGGCGAGCGAGACACGAGAGACTCATTGAGACGATCGAGTCGCTATTACTCGAATTGAGGTAAGTATACTTTACTTACTTTATTTCAACTTCCAATTATATCGTAATGTATTTTGTTATTTTCGAACGTTTAAAGTAAAGTTTCAGTTAAAAACCATGTGTATACCATAGCATCAGAGCTTTGGCACTACGCAGTGACGTAGAAAATTTCGTTCGTAGTTGTCAAGATTTATAGTTACTTGCAATAGGATACGATGTAGAAAATTCTGTACCTAGTTGTGAGTGATAATGAGAAGTTGCACTATAATACACGATGTAGAAAATTCCGTGTTGTAGATGCCCATAGTTGAGATCATTTTACCCTACGTCGTGATGTAGTAAATTCTGCACGTAGTGGTTGAGATACTATAGTAACTTCACGTTAACGTTAGTAGAAAAATCGTTACGTGATGCTTAGAGTACCCTAAGTATACACATGGTCTTTTTATAAGAAATGATTTTAAAATTGAAACTTTCAACATCTATATAAGTAGAGCACCACTATATAATATTATTATTATATGACGAACTAACCTTTCATTTGTATTGTGTAGCTCGCTTATTTCATCATGTGTGGTTATAAATAACCTCGTGGCTTAAAGATCGTCATTTCAATTATAGGTGGGAGTTGCTTAAATATATCATCGAAAGAACTAAATAATTATATAAATGAATCATGAATATGAAAGCAATTGTATATTTATGTTTGAGATATGTACATAATGGAAACACTCACACACGATATATATATCTGTCATATATATGTTAACACCTATGTGTTTTATGGAATTCATTTTGAAAATGCATATTGTGGAACGTGTATTGTGAAATTAAAAAGAAACATGTTGTGGAAATTACATGTTTGTGGAATACAAGAAGTTGGGAGGTGATCAAGTGACAGGACCCTTTCCAGAACTTATCTAGGCTCTTGTCTAGAGGATCCTGCCGGGCACTTCAATGGACTTATCGAACCCAACTCGTCGGATCGAATTAATTCGAGAAGCGAACCCTAACTTTCTTAACCGGTTTACTCGTTTAAAACTTAGTAATTAAGTTTTCTTTAAATTGGTTGGGAGTGATAAATTTATTTATTTTTTTTTCGTGATTTTGTTTTAATTACTTTTATAAAAATTTCAGCAGCATAACGGTTGAAATTTGAACATTTTCCAAAATTTTACCTATAAAATAAACACACTTCGAACTATAGAAATCACCACCCAACTTCGATTTTTCCACAAACATGCAATTCACATCAATTTCACATCCATACATGTCATATGACATTCATATCCAACCATTTACAACATGTATATGTATTCCATAGGTATCACAACCTATGTAGATATATCATGTGTATTGTGCAATAAGTATGAATGTACAATTTTATATATACATATTTAAATATAAGTTTACAATCTGTTAAACATTCATATATCAAACATGCGATCATTTAGATCATAGCATATACAACAATCTCAAAATATATTTCATATTCACATAGTCCATCCATTCGTTCCCCACCTATAAGTGGAACGTCGCTTCCTCGGCCACAAAATAACCTATAATTATACTGGATAATACAAGCGAGCTACACGACAAAATCAATTGTTAGTTCGTTACATAATAATATAACCATTTCAAGTTCATAGTAAAGCATAACTTAAAGAAATATTGAAAGGTTAATCTTTGCAAACAATTTCTTATAAAACAACCATGTGCATCACAAATGTACTCCAAACATCACGTGACAATTTCTCAACTAACGCCAACGTGAAGCTACTATAACATTTCGACCACTACGTGCGGAATTTACTACATCGCGACGTATATGGAAATAATCTCAAACTCTGAGCAACTACAACTCGGAATTCTCTACATCACAATTGTAGTGCTAATGAACTGTAATTCTTTGCGACTACATGCGAAAATTTTCTACATCGCATATCGTAGTGCAAACTACTCGATAGCTCTCACAAATGTGTGCGGAATTTCCTACATCGCAGCATATTGTAAATAACTACTATGTAGGCGACTACGAGCGGAATTTTCTACATCGCAACGTAGTACCAATAGCTCTCAATATACTTGACTACGTGCGGAATTTACTACGTCGTAACGTATCGATATATACTCTAAAAATCAAGGGATTGCACATGGTTTTTACAACTCTTTTTTTCTTATGTGCAAAAGCATAAAATTTCTTTCTTCCAAGATTTTTACTTAAACCAAGCTCACGATAGGAAAATTATTTTACAAAACATTTTAGCAACAATTTCAATAATTGAAACTACAATTGAACTAGTGTAAGTAATGTAATACTTACCTCAATCCACGTAAACGTAATGATCTCAACGAGCCTCTCGTGCCTCGCTCGCATGCTCGTCACCTACACATCAATTTCTTATTATATTTTACTCAAATAAAACGTAACAATAGAGTTTTCAATATAAATCTACCTATTGAAAACCCGTTACATTATAATTTTTTCGACTCGATTTTAACTCAACCGAGACTCTCTAATTCTAATTTCTTTGTAAAAGTCTTACTTTTATACCTCTAGGAATACCCCCATGCTGTCCATATAATTGTTAGAGGCCCGAAACGAAAAATCAAATTTTTAAGCTCAAATGACAGCCCATAACAGAATGCATGACAGCGCACTACTCGGGGCTTTGTTTTCCTTTATTCTTTTTCTTACGGTTCACTTATCTCACATTCTGGTCACACGTCAAATTTCGTTGAAAAATTTTATCATTTGCTATGTCAAATATACGAAAAACGCTATTTTTCGGACACTTTTTGTGCACTTTTTAACGTCGAACGGACGATGTTGGTTTTTCTTTCATATCTAAGCTTCTTTTGCCTATTTATAATCAACTAAACTCATTCCATGCCATAAGAATTGCATTTGCACAACTATTTCACCTATCGACTCTCTAACGGCACTATTTTGCGCATAACTTGCGCAATTTTTATCGGATTTGATCTATTCCAAAACCTATGATTTTCTATGACTTCTAGGCATCATTTGAGGTGTAGAACACCCCCATATATGTCAGTTTTGTCCATGTTATGTCCAGCCCATTGTTTGAGCTCGGGATTGCAAAAATTGGCACTATTTTGCGCATAACTTGCGTAATTTTTATCAAAATCGATCCGTTCCAAAACCTATGGTTTTCTATGATTTCTAGGCATCATTTGAGGTATAGAACACCCTCATATATGTCAGTTTTACCCAGGTTGTCTCCAGCCCATGGTTTGAGCTCGGGATTGCCAATTTGCTCAAAACTACTTTCATTGAACTTCTATCCTTTTTACTTATCTTCCTACTCTTATTTATGGTAAAATTTGGGTTCAAAATCATCTAATCTCAGAGGTTTTCCACTAACCTTCACAGCCATGACACACACACATTCACTATTTTGTCATTTCTACTAGTTAATTTCTCTTAACTATTTCATCAAACAACATATGTGCAATTGTTTTAACAACTCATTCCTTTGATTTCATAATCTAGAGTTTCCCATTCATAACCCTAACTTGTCACTTGTACACTCTATCATGAAACCTAAGATCCCATGTCATATAATTATAGTTCTACACTTAGTTTAAGTGTTAAACATCCATTACAACACACCACAAACAATCCAAATCTCTACATCAATTTACAACCTAACTAATTATCAAATTTGCTAGAAATGATAACAACTCACCTTAGTCTTGGTTATGGTGTGCTACCCTAACTTGAATTAACTTCAAAATTGAGTTTGAAAGCTTCAAAAATGGTTTGACAAGCCTTTGCTCTTCCTTGTCTTTCTCACCATAGCCATCCAACACACCCTTTCCCTCCTCTCAATCTCACGTCAATCTCTCTTCAAATTCACTAAGGGGGGTGTATTCAATCATGACTATAAAAAACTTTTATAGACTTCTTTTAGTGAATGACTTTTATAGAATTTCATAAACTTTTAATGACTTTACAAATTTATGAAAAACTTTTAGAGACTTTTATAAATTCTTTTTAAAAAACTTTCATTAACTTACATAGATTGTTATAGACTTCTACAAAAAATAATATCAAAAACTTTCATAGACTTCCAATAGACTTTCATAGATATTAATAAACTTCCACTAATTAATATAATATTTACTTTATAAGTTAGTAAAATTATATTCATCATGTCGATAATTGATTAAAAAATATGATACATAAAATATAAATATAGTCTATTACAAAATAATAATAATAAGAAAAGTATAGTCACCTCAACTACATAAACAGATAATCAAAATATCAAATATTTCAAGTATTTTATGATTTAATTTATATCTTTTATGAAAAACAAAATCTTTAATATCCGTTAATGTTAATAATCTCAATATTGTTTCACATATTAGTAGTTATAATAGTCTTTCATTCATTAGCATGCTCTCTTTTTTGTTCTTAAATATCAAAAAATGAGTTGAAATCGTTGTTTACATTAACTAGTAATGATGCTTAAGATGAAAAAGATTCATAGATATTAATAAACTTTTATAGATTTTCATTTACTTCTAAAATAAAAATATATTCATTTAACAAACTTGTGCAAATTATACACTTTATAAGATATATTTTTCATCTTAATGAAAATATTTTTCTTTTGACATAATGTAAATAAACAGGTGGAAAACAACTATCAAAACTAATGTTTTACAAAATTCAAACTGATTAATTTTATAATATTTTACAAATATTAAAATTGATTATCCTATCCCAAATATTAAATAATCAAAAGTAATATGCATAAAAATTGAAAAAAAAATCACAAGTATAAATATAATTAAATTTAAAATTTTAATTTTCTTAATTAATTACTAGCTAAAAAATCATCAAATATTAATTTATTTTCCTCTTTTAATTGAAATAGAAGTTTTTCTTTTTATTTTGTAATATAAAAAATAAAGATTCCATTGATTAATTTCATCAATGAAGTAATGAGATTTTTTATTTATACATTATGAATTCTATTTTCATCATTTATACATAAGAAATACTAAACTGTTAGCTTACAATATAATTATTAATAATAGTTGTATTATTTATTATAAGAATAATAAGATGATTTAGATCAATATTCATCTAAATATTTTTTTTTGTATTGTTTTTATATAAATATAAATTATAATATATTTTTTTTTAATTTATTTTGCCAAGATCTAACGCCTCAATTTTGATCCAAATTTTAAATTTTTTACAAAATAATAAATTAGTGTCCTTTGGAAAAAAATGAGTTTAATAAGATTTAAAAAGCTAACAATTTGAACATAGAAAGAAAATATTGACCATTATAATTCACAATAAAATAGGAGTGAAATATATATGTATGTGTGTGTGTGTATTTTTAAAATAAGTGAAATAGTTTTATTTATGAGAGATTCAAATAAAAGTAATGGTGAGGTTTGCTTCTATAGTCAAAAATAAAAGTCTACAAAAGTTTTGAAGAGGAGTGGATGAGATTTTATGGAGCTTGATTATTATAAATTTAACATAAAAGTCTACAAAAGTCATTAAAATTTTAAATTCTATAAAAGTCATTGACATTTTAAATACCTCATAACTTTTATAAACTCTTAAAAAGTTTTGATTGAATACACCTTAACTTTTATAGACTTTATAAAAGTTTTTAAAAGTCTATATTGAATACCGGATGACTTTTGCAGAGTCTTTAAAAATCTGTATTGAATACACACAAACTTTTAAACTCTATAAAAGTCATTAAAAGTTTAGATTGGATACACCCCCCTAAGTGTCACTTATATATAAGCGACTTTTCATAAAATGCCCATCATGTCCCTATTGACTTGTTTTGACTATCTCTCATATTACCATATTACCGTTAATGACCTTATTTATTAATAACTAACACATGGGCCTTTATGTCTTTAAGCAATATCTCTTAATCATTTATCATTTAACCAATGTCTTTAAGCTTTTAAATTTTACAACTTTATCACTTAATCATTTATCTCTCATTTATGGAATAACCATATTGCCCTTTGTGGCATTTATCTCTTTATTAATGTTTAACACTTTATATTAATTTTATTGTTATTAGTTACAATTCCTACATCTCCTTTGCAAATTTCTAATTTTTAGTACTAGTGAGTGATTTATCAAGAATAGAATAGGGGTTTACATCAAGAATAGTTCGAAGTGTATTTTTATGCAGGTCAAATTTTGGAAATATTCAAATTATAGCCGTTGTATTATCAAAATTTTTATAAAAATTGTTTTGAGGAAATGCGAAAAAAATTTCTATCAATCCCAACTATTTTTAAAAATTAAAGAAGTTTTAAAGTTAAAACGAGTAAACCGGCAAAGTGGTCTAAGGGTTCGCTTCTCGGATTTCTTTAATCAGACGAGTTAGGTTCGAGAAGTCCGTTGAAGTGCCAAGCAGGATCCTCCAGACAAGAGCTTAGAAAAGGTCTGGTTTGAATTCCTGTAAAAAATGCCCCTCATTAATTCATCAAATGGTCATTAAATTCTCTAATCAAATTTACCAAAGTGCCCTTAATTTTATCCCTTAGTAATTCATCCATCCAAGGGCAAATTAGTCATTTGACAATTAAAATATCAAAAATCCTTTTTGGTGCATGCCAACTAATTTTCAATAAGTCAATAATTAACTTTAATTTTGTCACTCTCCCATTGATTCATTTAGCATGACATGGATTGTGTTTCTTGATCAAGTTCTTTCCATGTGATGCTAAGACCAAATCCACGTACTAATTGAGCTTAAAATGACCATTTTGCCTTTCATGTAATTAATTATCATTCACACTCAAATAAATTTCAAAAATATTTCATAGTCATTCTATCATCAAATTGACCATGTAATACTCTAATTAGGTATAAAACCTCTCAATCTTATACTCTAAAAAAATTCAAATGGGCGATATGACGTGACCCTTCTCGAATCCCTCCTCTGGACCGGAGAAAGACCCATAGCACCCCGATAAAACTTCAACGAACCCTAACTTTGGTGCAAAGAAATCCCATCGAAACACCGAAACTTATTTTAAACTCGTTTATGAGGTGGCATGTGTAAAAATTTTTCGTTTTTCTATTAAAACTCCGGCATCATGCCGGTTGTTTATTGAATTATGTCATCCTACAATTTCAAAGACAATTTAAAAACACTCCTATGATAATCAATCTCAACTACCAAGGGCCTCCGTCCCACATCCTAAACCAGTTTGACTATAAAAACCACAAATATGAAAATTGGTTTAAGAACTAACATTTTCTTTTATTTCATAAAACACTATATAAAGAGACACATCCAAAAACTTGTATTGACATTTACAACTTGCACCATGATTTGATTCAAAATATGCAATTGACATAAACAGGAAATATAAAAGATAGTAGATATCGTCCGTCAGTCAATCTGCGCATCCGTCTGAGCCTTATCTACTAGACGACTCTCTCCTGTACGACTTGGTCCTACACCTAAGGGAGACCTTTTAAGAAAACATTTTAAACACAAACTGTGAATGAAACTCAGTGAGAATTACAATTTAATAAAACTAAAGAAAAACAGTTTTATTCTTTTCTAAAATACTTTATTGAGACTTGTTTGAAAACTGTTCTCCAAGCTCGTTCTAAATCTTTTTCTTAAACTTTATCATTTTCTCGCCTTAATGATAACCCAGGGAAACTACTCCTATCGTGGTAGCATAAAGTCTCTCGCTAGCCACTAGAAATTAAGAAATCTGCCATGTGTAGTCGCCGATGCGGAAACTCTGGGCACGCGTTACCCTCACACAATCGGTCTGAACTACACTACTCTTATACATATAGAGGGTGACTCAATTGATTCTCTCTCGCAGGAGTGGTTCGGACTCCATTTTTAGTTAGTGACTCTCTCACATCTATCGTACACATATAGGATACTCGGCCTGGTACTCAATTGGGGCTAGGGTAAACCATTGGAGTAATAAAATACTTTTTCTCGGTATTCCCAAATAAGCTCATTTTTAAAGCAAAAAGCCTAAAATCTTTACTTCTAGCATGTTCTCGGTATAAATATATACTCAATTGAAAACTCACATGCTAGAATCCTAGTATAATTTCAATAAATAACTTAATTATATAATGAATAAATTCATATGAACAGAAAATAATATACATTCACTCATATATAACAAGAAATAAGAAACAAACAAAATAACGCTTGAATAGCTAGCTTTCTACTCACAAAACGTCTTCCGATAGATGACGATTGTCCTCCAGAAGCCTTCGAAACTTTCTGCCTTCGAAACTTTCTGCCTTCACCTTAAATCATTAAATACTCATTTAGAATCACTAAACTCACTGATACAAAGTAATAAATAACTTCTAAGGCCATTAACTCTATAAAATCTTTTTTACGCCTAAACTTTCTCAACTAAGTTTTAACTTATTCGATGCTTTCGAATTTCGATTTCTTTTTACGAATCCTATTTATTATCAGTTAGGAACACTCTAGTATGCTCGAAATAATTTTTTGAAACTCGAAACGAAAAAATGAAAAATAAGGGGTGTCAAACCCGAATGCTACCTAGAGGCCAATCTAAAGCTTTTCTTCATTTCGTTTTCACTCCAATCATCTCCTTAACTTGCGTTTAGGTCAGTCATAAAGTGAATTCGAAAGAAATAGTTACCGGGTGGGTCTTTCTAGCCAAAAACTATGTTTTTTCAACACTTTTAAAAGCACATTTTCACCTCACTTATGCAACAAGCTCAACTCTTTCATATTCCATGCTCTTTCACTTAGTTATGATCAAACATAATCATTTAATGCATCAAGAGAACACTTACACATGAGATTATTTCATGC
Organism: Dimocarpus longan; assembly: GCA_022984855.1. Classification (NCBI taxonomy): domain Eukaryota; kingdom Viridiplantae; phylum Streptophyta; class Magnoliopsida; order Sapindales; family Sapindaceae; genus Dimocarpus; species Dimocarpus longan. The sequence continues at coordinate 3,321,309 of CM041021.1, forward strand.
CCTTCAACTAAATTAAAAACACTCAATTGGACTTTATACCTTTGATTATTCAATTCTATCATTTCTATATGATTTCGTAGCCTTAATTATATCTAAATTCAAGCTCAAAACATGAAAACAAAAATTGATTCACAAACCCTAGCTTTGGCTGTGACATACCCCTCCATGTATCCTCACTTTTCTTTCAATTTTTATCACACTAATCACACTAAAATCATCACCAACCAATCTAGTCCAATCCATAAACTCAAATTAAGATTTTGAAGCAAGATAAAAATGGGTTTCTAGGCTATCTAGGTTGAATCAATACAAGAAAACTCATAAACTTCACTCTTACTCCAAACTTGCACAATTAACTTTGGTTGATGACAAACTTAAATTTGGTAATGAATTACTAGAAGAAATGGCTTGAAATCTCCTTGATTCCTTCTCTTGCTTTGGACGGCACACACCTCTCTCTCACTCTCGGTTTTTGAACGCCAAAAATGAATGAAAAAGTTGAATGAGAGCTTCTATTTATAGTGGGAAAATTTTCAAAAAAAAAAATCATTTCTTTTAATTAGAACTTAACCCCTTGAACTTTGCTTAATTCCATTTTGACTTCTAAATTGATAAGTTTAATGCTAATTGGTCCACTTGTTACCACTTAAAACCATTAATTCTACCACCCATATAATGGCTCCAAGTGGCTCTCTAATATCCATAAACTAAATAACACTAGGCTAATATCTATTGATAAAACTTTTATATTCTTTTTAACTTTACTCGTGGGCTTATCTTATCCTATATTCTCTCGTATCACTCCCTAATACTCTAGGGTCCTCCAATCGGTATTCTATTCATGATGCGAAAATAAATTCAACTTTAAATAATACTACTGGACTGATACCAGTAAATCGTAATCATAATCGAGAGTTTACACAATAAATCACTAATAACCATTATTTCTCAAAAAGGGTATTTTCATCAATTATTTTTGGATCGCTTAAAACTTATTCGAATGAACTCATTTTTGATCTGTTTTAGTTTCTAATAACTCTAATACCTATTCTAGGACTTATGTTGTCCGGGATTCATTTTTCAAAAATCATTATTTATGCGAACACTTTTCGTCAAAAATACTATTCATAAAAAATTTCACTTTTAATGATTTTCGAGATCCGTTTCTCAAAATCACTATTCATTCAAAACTACTATTCATACGGAAGTTTTTCGTCCAAATATACTATTCACCAAAAAATACTATTCACCAAAAAATTATTTTTCATGAAAATGAAATTTGGGGCTCTACACAAATCCTACGTAATGTATTCTACTTGTCTTCTTTTATTGTCCAATTACATTTTTCCATCATTCAAATTCCCTCACCTAATTTCTAGCTTAATTCCTCCTTATTAAAATACCTCCAAAATTTTAAATTCCTTAAATTAAAATTACATCTCACAATAAATGTATAAAATTTCAATTTAATCCACGCTTTATAATACCTTCTCCCGAGGATATTACTGTTCACGTGTACGGGAAGATGGAATGCACTAATATACCCCTTTGGTGAAATAATAAAAAGGAATTTTAAGTATTTAGTAGTAAAAATTTATTAATTATGGAATTTTGAAAGATTTTGGAATAAATTAGAATTATAAAAAATTGAGGGACCTAAGAGTAAAATGTCAAATATTTTGAAAAGAGTGGCAAAATTGTAAATAAGTGGAAAGGATAAGGACATTAAGGAAATAAAGAATTCTCTAGAATTTGGTAAAATCATAATTTTTAGGAAGATTAAGGGTGAAAAGGAGCTTGACCCATGCCTATAAATAGGCATGTAGGTGGTGTGTGGGTGTAAAAGAAAAAGACGGAGTGAGAGAAGAAGAGAGAAAAGAGAGAGAAAGAGAAAGAGAAAGAAGGAGCGCTGTTGACAGAGAAGAGGAAGAGTTGTCGCCGTCAATCCAACTGATATTTTACCGGTGTTAGAGGTGAGTTGGCTGTAGGAAGGTGATGAGTAGATCTAGTAAGAATAAAACTGTTTATGGTGTTATTTGGGTGAATGATATGTTGAAATCAATCTTTGAGTTTCAAATGAAACTGACGCAAGTTGTGTGTAGGTTAGGAGCTAAAGCAGCGGGCTGGTGAAAAGTGAGGTAGAAGGCTGAGGCGAGCTCAATAAGTGAAATAGTTAAGGAACAAGTAAATTTGTGTTGTTTGTGGTTTAAAATGGTTGAGTTCAATTGTGGAACTTGTTAACATTGCTACCAGGGGTTAGGATGAGAGCTAGTGATATGTTGATTTTATGTTGTGAAGTTCTAAGGTCGGAGATGAGTAAGTGTTGTGTGTAAAATCTGGAAAAGAGAAGCGTTAGTAGTGAGCTAGCATGAGATCGTGTAGGAGCTCACACCTTGCGAGCTGGGCAGTATTAGGGAGTTGAGCTGAGCTAGAGGGTAACAGCTCGTTAGAGAGAGTGAGCTGAGCGAGTTCGCGGAAAGAGAAAGTGCCCTCGATCCAGGTTGAGCTGAGTGTAGAAGCTCGTTTGAGCTAAGCTAAGTAAGGAGTGAGCTCGCATAGGCTGAGCTGATTGAAGCAGGAGCTCTTGTGGGGGAGCTGAGTACAAGCTGGAGCTCGCAGCTTGATCTGAATAATAGAGTTAAGTAACCTAGGAGCTAAGCTAAGGTTTCTCTTGTGATCAAGTGTAGGTGACGTAGCAAGCTAAAGAGAAGGTCGCTGAGGCAGAAAGGAGGTTGCTGGAGCAGAAGCTGAAGTAATTCAAGAAGCTGGTAACAAGCTGTGAGTGTGAAAACATTTTAAAACACTTTTAGTTTATTTAGAAAATATTTTATTTTCATTTATTGTTCCTTTATCTTAAGAATAATTCATGTTCTAGCATAAAAAGGAAATATTTGTTATAGATGCAGTATATGTTATGTATTTTTATATCATAAAAAAAAGAAATAGATAGAAATTATAGAAAAAGGTTTGAAACCTAGTGGATTGCCGAGCATGGATAGAGAGACCTTCTAGCTTTAGACCCGACCGGTATACCCCACGATGTATGACATATGTTAGGTGGGTTACTCCAACTAACATCGGGGCGATTGAGTCTATTTCCCTTTACACCTGTGGGGTATTTCTTGACGCACGGTGAACGATGATAGTTTTGTCACACATGTATATGAGACGTCTTTGTAGCTTTGTCACGGTGAGTGATGCTAACCTCCGCGCCATGTGACCCTTCATACTGATGCGGAGTTGATCTAGCCACACAGGTGGTTTTAGCTTGCTTGAGATCCCGTTAGAGCTTTTAGAAAAGATAGCATACCACTAAAACAAGTTTTAGAAAGAAAATATTTTTAGAAAAATTAAACAGTTTAAACAAACTTTTGAAACAAAATAGAACTTTTATAAAACTCAAACTTTTTAGAAATAAAAATTATTTCAAAGAAACATGTTTTCAAAATGTTTTTGGGAGAAACTTTTTAGAATAAACGCATCTACACTTACTGGGCTTTCGTAAGTCATAATGTTTTTATTTCAAAAACCTTCCCAAGTGCAGGAATAGGTGACCAAAGTACCAGAAAGCCATGTGTAGACTAGGTGGGTCTCGACCGATGACACTGCACAGTCTTTTTGTATTAAGTTTGTAAGTTAAATTAATCATGTAATCTGTATGTTTTCAGATTTATGAACTAATGTTGTAGCACTTTTATGGACGTATTCGTGTTTTAAACTTTTATATATATATATATTTATGATTTGTGATAACACTTTAAGGTACATATTTAGAAATTGTTAAATAGTTACGGGTTCGCTCCACGATATCCTTTTGAGTCTTGATAGCTAGACTTCAGGAGGGTCTCATGGGGTGCCCGACAAGAGCTCTGGATTTATTAGTAGGAATCTAGGTTGGGTCCTATCAGTTTTGTATTAGAGCAAAAGTTTTAAAATGATTTTGAGACAAAACTAGAATATGTTTGAACAATCATTTTGGAAAGGATTTTTCTCATGATTTTATGATTTTACAAAGACATTTTTTTTTTTCACTTCATGCATATATGATTTTGCTCATTTTACAGAATCATATGTCGTCAAGGTCGTCCACCCACTAAGACAGCAGTGGCTTAGATACCCACACAGAAAGGGGGACATGTTGATGAGTCTATCAACGTGCCTATAAACCAAGCTGGACCTTCATGACCTACGGAACCCGTAGGTGGGAATGTAGATGTAGAGCGGCTAGCTTGAGTTTTGGCAGTGACGCTTCATCAGCCGTAGGAGTTAGGGGTCTCCATCGAATGCGCTCAAAAGTTGGGTGCTAAGTCTTACGATAGGACTGAAGACCCGAAGAGCACCCTATCATGGCTAGAGGCGAGTGAGGAGATTTTTCAAGTGATGGGTTGCTCCGAGGACCAAATGGTAGCCTTCGCTGCCTTCTTGTTAAAGGATATAGCTAAAGACTGGTGAAAGGCGCTACAAAGGCGGAATCCAATAAGAGTACCTTAGGCATTATTCAAGCAAAAGTTCATAAACAAGTTTTATCCAAAGAGTTACTAGGACGCCAAAATTGAAGAATTTTTCCAGTTAGAGCAAGGCAACCTTTCCAAAGCTGACTACAAAAGAAGATTTTCAGAGCTCGTTCGTGTCGTACCGTTAATCACGGACAATGAAGAGCAAAAGACAAAGAGGTTCGCAGTAGGTTTGAATCCACAGATCCGGACTTATGTTGCTTGATTAGTCCATACGCAATATGGAGAGCTAGTTGAGGCCGCAATTAGAGTGGAGAGGAGTCTAGAGGCCACTCTTAGGCACAAGCAGTCGACTCAGAAGAGCGAATAGATTGACAGTTTTTCAAGAGGACCCAACAAGTTTACCTGAAGCGGGGAGTCATCCGTTGGATCGGGTAGTAAGAGATCCAGCAGTGGTTGCAATAGAGTCGGAGCTCCGTAAGGCAATCCGTCGGATCTGAGAGCAGCAACGATAGTTAAAAATTTGGCTTATATGCCAAAGGTACGGAAGGATGCATCCTGATGAATGTCTATAAGGAAACACCAGATGTTTTAGATGCAGTCAAGAGGGTCATTTTGTGAAGGATTACTTGATGAGAACCTCAGTTTTCCAACCCGAGATGAGAATCGCAGCACCAGAGCGGCCTAATGGAAGTCGAAGACCAGATCAGAGGAGTTTCCAAGTGCAAAGAGTCTCTAGTTCCTGTCAGCCCAGCAGAGCATCAGGCAGGGGTGTTCCATCCCAAGGCCAGTCAGAAAACCTCGTGTTCAGCCCAAAGTGTTCGCGGTGACGCAATAGGATACAGACACCTCCCCGAACGTCGTGACAAGTACAATTTCAGTATTAGATCACAAAGCTTATGCATTAATAGACGTTGGGTCTACAAATTCCTTCATGTTTAGGAAGTTTGCTAGGACCATTGGCGTTGAACCGGAATCCTTAAGGTACAATATAATAGTATCTATCCCTATGAGGGATTCCCTTTGAGCAAAGAAAGTATTCAGAGGTATCTCAGTAATCGTTAAGTGTAGAGAATTTTCGACAAACCTAATTGTACTGGACATCCATGACTTTGACGTCATATTTGGAATGGATTGGTTTTCCACACATTGTGCTTTCATGGATTGTTTCCTAAAGGAGGTCAGGTTGACTAGAACAGGAGAGCCAGATATCATTTTTCGAGGAGCACAGAAGTTACTCTCTTTCAGCATCATGTCAGCGATAAAGGCTAGCAAAGTGCTTAGGAAATCATGTCAGGGATATCTAGCTTATACAGTAAAGACAAAAGATGATATGGTGAGATTAGAATATATCCTTGTGGTCAGAGATTTTTCAGATGTGTTCTCAGGGGACCTTCTAGGTTTGCCTCTAGACTGAAAAATAGAATTTGAGATAGATCTGATTTCGAAAACTGAGCCGATATCCATAGCACCATATCGAATAGCTCCAGTCGAGCTAAGAGAATTGAAAGTGCAAATGGAAGAGTTGTTGCATAAGGGTTTTATGAGACCAACCATTTGCCATCAGGGGCTCCAGTATTGTTTGTCAATAAGAAGGATGAGAGCTTAAGGTTGTGCATCAATTACAGACAGTTGAATAGAGTGATTGTTTGGAATCAGTATCTGCTCTCGAGGATTGACGATCTATTGATCAGCTACAGGGATTCAAAGTTTATTCAAAGATCGACCGGAGATTAGGATATCATCAGTTGAGAATTCGTGTAGAGGATGTTTCGAAAACTTCTTTCAGAACTCGCTATAGGCATTACGAGTTCCTTGTCATGCCGTTCGGATTGATGAATGCCCCAGCAGCTTTCATGGACTTGATGAATAAGATCTTCAGGTCGTACATGGATAAGTCTATAATAGTGTTCATTGATGACATTTTGGTGTATTCAAGTAGTTATGAGGAACATGCAGAGCATCTTTGGATAGTTCTTTAAACTATACGAGAGCATCAACTGTATGTGAAGTTTAGCAAGTGCCAATTCTAGTTAAACATTGTTGCTTTCTTGGGTCATGTAATATCAACAGAAGGATTAAGTGTGGATCCTTAGAAAATAGAAGTGATAATGAGCTGGAGATCGCCCCTCAATGTTTCAGAGGTTCGGAGTTTCCTTGGATTGGTTGGTTACTATAGGAAGTTTGTAGAGGGGTTTTCAAGGATAGCAGCCCCACTGACTAGATTGACTAGAAAGGAAGAGAGGTTTGAGTGGTCAGATGCCTGCCAGTAGAGCTTTGAAGAGTTAAAGAGAAGATTAGTTTCAGCTCCAATATTGGCATTACCAATGAGGGAAGATGGATTTACCATTTACAGTGATGCCTTGAGGCAAGGTTTAAGGTGCGTTCTATTGCATAATAGTAGAGTTATAGCATATGCTACTAGGCAGCTTAAGAAGCACGAGCAGAACTACCCTACCCATAATTTAGAGCTCACAATGGTAGTATTTGCATTAAAAATTTGGAGGCATTACTTGTATGGCGTTCCCTGTCAGATCTTTATAGATCACAAGAGTTTACGGTATCTGCTCACTCAGAAATAGTTAAATATGAGGCAGAGGAGGTTGTTAGAGCTGATCAAGGATTACGACTGTACAATAGAGTACCACATCGAAAAAGCTAATGTAGTAGCAGATGCATTAAGCAGGCGACCAGGGAGTTCCTTAGCTCATTTAAGGATGATATATCTTCTTTTTTTGGTGGAGTTGAGGTCGCTGGGAGCCGAGTTAGATGTAGTAGACTCTAGGGCATTATTAGCTTCATTCCATGTTCGCCCTATTTTAGTGGATCAGATAAGAGAACTACAGTTGCAAGATCCCCGGTTGGTAAGGTTAAGGCAAGAAATCGAAGCCGGTCAGAGGATAGACTTCATAATCAGGGGAGATGGTACACTGATGATAGGACGACGATTATGCGTGCCGGATGTAAGTGAGTTGAAAAAGAAGATCATGGAAGAAGCTTATTCCTCAGCGTATGCCATGCATCCAAGCAGCACGAATATGTACCGTACCCTGAAGGTGCATTATTGGTGGAAATGAATAAAGAGAGAGGTCACAAAATTTGTATCTCGATGTCTAATATGTCAGCAGATCAAAGTAGAGCATCAAAAACCAATGGAATTGTTGCAACCACTCGCTATCCTAAAATGGAAGTGGGCGCATGTTACCATGGACTTTGTTGTAGGGCTTCTACACAACCAGAGGGGGCATGATGTGATATGGGTGGTAGTAGATAGACTGACTAAGTCTGTCTATTTTTTGTCAATTAAGAGTAGTTATTCCCTAAGTAGGTTAGCGCAACTCTACATAGATGAGATAATTAGACTCCATGGTACGCCCGTTTCGATTGTATCAGATTGAGATCCCAAGTTTACTTCGAGATTTTGACCCAGAGTGCAGAGAGCTTTATGCATTCAATTGAGTTTCAACACGACCTTTCACCCTCAGACAGATGAAGAATCAAAGAGAATAATCCAGACACTCGAGGATATGCTTAGAGCGTGTTTCTTGGAATTTTGGGGGAGTTGGGATACGCACTTACCGCTTATGGAGTTCACGTATAATAATAGCTACCAGTCCAACATTGACATGGCACCCTATGAAGTTTTGTATGGAAGAAAGTGCAGAACTCCAGTATATTGGGACAAGGTAGGTGAGAGGAAATTGATAGGTTCTGAGCTTGTCCAAATCACTACGGACAGATTAAGATTATTAATGATAAGCTTAAGGTAGCGAGCGATAGATAGAAAAGTTATGTGGATAACCGCCGTAGAGACCTAGAGTTCGAAGTCAAAAACCAAGTATTCCTCAAGATATCCCCTTGGAAAGACGTGCTTAGATTTGAAAAGCATGGTAAACTGAGTCTGCGCTATATCAGGCCATATGAAATTGTGGAAAGAGTGGGACCTATGAATTATAGATTAGAGATCCCTCCGTAGCTGAGCAAGATTCATAATGTATTTCAAGTTTCCATGCTCCGTAGGTACGTTCCAGATCCCTCTCTATACTTGGGGAACAACTGGTTAAGCTGAAAAGGAACTTGTCGTAAGAAGAAGAACCGATTCAGATTTTAGATAATAGAGAACAAATCCTGCGAAATAAAGTTATTCTTTTAGTGAAAGTATTGTGGAGGATCATGAAGTCGAAGAGGCTACTTGGGAGCCTGAATATCAGATGTATCATAGATACCCTAATTTTTTTTCAGTATAGTATGTAAATTTTGGGGACGAAATTTTTATTAAGGGGGAGAAGAAATGTAATATCCTCTCCCGAGAATATTACTGTTTATGTGTACGCAAAGATGAAATGTACCAATATACACCTTTGGTGAAATAATAAGAAGGAATTTTAAGTATTTAGTAGTAAAAATTTATTAATTGTGGAATTTTGAAAGATTTTGAAATAAATTAGAATTATAAAAAATTGAATGACCTAAAAGTAAAATGCCAGATATTTTGAAAAGAGTGGCAAAATTGTAAATAAATGGAAATGACAAAGACATTCAGGAAATAAAGAATTTTGTAGAATCTGGCAAAATCGTAATTTTCAGGAAGATTAAGAGTGAAAAATGAGCTTGACCCATGCTTATAAATAGGCATGTGGGTGGTGTGTAGGTGTAAGAGAGAAAGACAGAGTGAAGGACGAAGAGAGAAAAGAGAGAGAAAGAGAAAGAGAGAGAAGAAGTGTCGTCGGTAAAGAAGAGGAAGAGTTATCACCGTCGATCCAGACTAATTTTCGCCGGTGTGAGAGGTGAGCTGGTTATAGGAAGGTGATGAGTAGATTTGGAAATCAGATTTGGTAAGAATAAAGCTATTTATGGTGTTATTTGGGTGAAGGATCTTGTAAGATGCCATTTCGAATTTCCATACTGTACATATGTGATGTTAAGTTTGACTTTATTTGGGGCGAAATGATGTGTTTGGGATGCATTTATTTCATTACAGTAAGATTTTGATTGAACTGGAAACGTTTCCGGATCTGATCGAAAATTTTGGAAAGATTTTCGGAGATTTTAGAAAAATTAGAAAAATGCCAAAATGAGTATTATCAAGCCTAAGGAGCACCTTAGAAGCCTAATCGACGCTTTTGATCGAAATTTGAATTGAATAGGAATCAAATCCGGAGATCTCCAAAGCTAACTAGGTAATTTTCTGGAGACCTGAAAAAGGGTACGGAATGACATTTAAGAGTCACCGAGACCGTTAAAAGTATGTAGGAAGTTCAAATATAGGCCCCGAAGAATTTTTGAAGAATTTAGGAAAGGTCACGGAAAAGCCGATTTCGGGAGTTCCGAAAAAAGTTCAATCGAAAGGATAAGGAATGAGTGGATAAGTGGATCTAGTCTTGCATCCATGATGGACATGTGGCATAAGAGTGATGTGCATGCAAGACACCTGTCAAAAGAGAAGCTTGCATTAGGTACATATGTAAAGTGACTCGAATGCATCGTTGACATGTGTAAAGTATGTCATGCAAAAGTTAGATATATGGGATCCATGTGGGAGCCATGCATAAGCTAAGTGAGTAAGAGTTTAACATGTGTAATTCATGCATGGAATGGAGCCTTGAATGAGTGCCATTTGGAAGGATGATGTAAGCATTATTTAAATAAAATGTGAAAGCAAAATGAAAGAAAGAAGGAAGCTCTCGGGTGAGCTTGTGTGTGAAGGCCAAAGGAGAGATAATTGGAGAGTATGACCGAGAGAAAGTGAGTTAAAGGCTGCATGCTGTCCCATTTCTCTCTAAGCTATTCTTGAGTGAGTTTTCAAGCTAAAAAGGGGTATGTTTCAGTCAAGAAAATAGAAGAGAAGGGAGAAGATTTTTGAGTGATGTTTTCAGTCAGACAAGGAGACCGAGATGGCTTTCTTTTGGAGTGAGTGTAGCTTGATTTTTTTGAGTGATTTTAGCACACTCTCGGGGTGTTGTGACCGAAAGCAAGAAGACCAAGGTATGTATGTTATTTTTGTTGATTTTTGAGTTAATTTTGGAGTGTTTTTAAATGCATGCAAATCATTTGAAGGGGAGAAGTTCTCGCTCAAGAAGAGAAACCAAAGGCAGTAGCTTGCATGTTATTCTTGAAGTGATTGGAGTGATTTTCATGTCCAAGAGAGTTACATGCAGGGTTAGGAGCAAGGCAAAATCTTTGCATGCCATTTTGAGGAGGTAAGAACTTGGTTTTCATAAGATTTTATCATGGAAATATTGGATTAATTTTGTAATGGGCAGGTTGAGATTTAGTGTTGATGTTGGATGGATTTAAAGTTTCAAAAATGATGAGTTGTGATGTTGAAATGAATTGCATGGGCTACTTTAAGGTTAAAAACTGTTTTGAATAAGTGTATGGGCTTTTTGGGTGTTATAAGCTGTCTTGATTAAGCGTATGGTCTGTTATGGTATTGCAAGCTATTTTGAATAAGTGGAAGGGTTGTTTTGATTGTGTTGGATGATGTTTAAGAGCTGTCTTGATGTTTAAGGGCTGTTTTAGTTGTGTTAGGAGCTGTTAATATTGTATAAAAGTTGTCTTGTTGTTTAAGGGCTGTTTTGGTTGTGTTGAGAGCTGTCTTGTTGTTTTAGATGCTATCTTGAATGAAAAGGATAGGCTGTTATGAGGTTAGATGCTGTTTTGCATGAGTGCATGAGCTATTAACATGCTAGGTGCTGTTTTTAGTGAAAAGCATGTGCTGTTTTGGTGTTGTGAAATTGAAGAATTGTGATATTATGCAAGTTATGTTGATTTGGTTGATTGCATATTAAAGTGTCGCACATTTGCTTTTGATGGATTTGAAGGATTTTATAATCTACCTTGATGATAGATTAACTTGGTTTGGTCAGGGACACATTAGAATAAAATTAAGGTTCGTTTCATGCCGTGTTACGCGCATTTGGTAGTTAAAATTCGAATGGAAATAAATAATACGAAAATCTAGTATTGCCGCGATTAGAATTTGATTTTTTTCGAAAAGTTTCCATAGTGGTGCAATTTTGTGTGAATTGATGCGTTAGTGAAATGTGCTATAATTGATTTGTGTGCGATTCGAGATTTTATTATAAAGTTACCTAAAGTTAGAATACTGTAATGCGCAGGTGATGTGTAATCTAGGGGAAACCCACGCTAGAAAGCGAAAACGAGCTAGGGAAGGAGGTGAGTGTCCTTACAAATGTTTTTACGCAATTATTTTTTTCTATTCGATGAACTCACAAAATGTTTACTTGCATGCCAAGAAATGCTATTACATGACTTTTAAGTAAACGAGAATGTTCGAAAACCTCTTGCATGAAATTTCGAAATGATTATGAAATGAGAAAATATGAATTTGTAAAGCATCGGAAAGGAAATGATTTTGTTAGCCTATAACACAATTTATAAGTATCTCAGTGAGTTGTTCCTGGTGAAGAGTACCCCAAAGATGTGTATGGTAGTGTTAGGGATGTCTGTCACTAATAACCTAACTGCGGGAGATAACCGCGAGTGGGTCTGAGTTAGTTAGTCCAGTCAATGTGTCAACTATGCACGTATAGAGGTATATAATGACTAGCTTCCCGTAATGATGAGATTTTTCATTACATGGGACTGGACAAATGATTTAAGCAATGAGTAATGCTGCTTGGAGCGAAGAAAAATTCCACTCTGTCATGTACTTAACTTGCCAAGTAATAATAGGCAATGGTGACTACTTTACCGCTTGGAAAATGATTTTAATACCATATTATATGCTGCTTTATGTTTAAATACGTATAATTTTATTTCTACTATCAAATGTTCATCCATATTTATGCGCATTAACGTTGAAGTTTTCTATTACGCATTTCTGTTTTCTTGGCATCTTTATTTTCCTTTAATAATTGTGTTACTTTGTATTAATTGTTTTCAAGGAAGTATTTTCCTTAGATAGTTTGAATAGAAGTTACAGCACTCATCGAGCTTAATTAGCTCACTCCTTGCTTTATTGTTTTCAACCCAAAACCTCCCCAACTGTAGGCTTAGGTGTTATAGCTTCGGAGAGCCTCATCCTAGAGTAGTTGAGCAACGTCGGGTGTTGCTATTTTTACTTTGTATTTTGAATGTGCTCATGATCATACATTTTTTAATTGATTATTTTGTAAATCGAAACTTGAGTTTGAACTTAAACTTTTGTAATCAATGCATTCTCATGAGATGAAATATTTGAGTTACTTTTGAAATTGAATAAATTGAGTTGTGATGATTGTGGATTTGAGATGAGGGCCTGAGGCCCAGTATTGAAGTGTATAGGTTCTCGATTTTTCTTACAGGTTGGATTTTAAAAAACGTAGCCGTCATGCTGCCAAAAATTTTATACACCTTAGTTTTATAACCGTGTTTTAAAAAGTGAAAAATTCCCACCAAATTCTGAAACATTAGGAATCCTTAAAGATTTGAAAAGGACTATCATATAAAAGAACATGGTTTTGCTTCATAGGAACTTTCCAGTCAGAGCAGATATCGACTGGAAGGCTTCCGTGGGGCACCGGAGGAATAGAGGATAATGACCCGTCAAAGTTGGTATCAGAGCCAAGGTTTTTCATTGCATACAAATTGTTTTAACATTACATTGTTTTACATGCATCGATTTTATGACATAAAAGTGTTTTGCATATGTTTATGACGAAGCCGAAGGGGTCTTAGAGGGGTGACTGGAGACGCTCTAGCACTTGACGCACCAGTAGGACGGAAGGTCGATCCGATGACGGATTCCATGAATGCACTTATGAATCAATCTCAACCAGTACCATCGGGATCGACAGAATTGACCAGCGGGAGGTTCAATATGGAACAATTAGCCCAAAACCTTGCAGCGGCGATATGCCAGTCGCGTGAAACCTTAAAGACGTCGAAGTGCTTAATCGAATGCATCAGTAAATTGGGCGTGAAACCGTTTGACTGGAGTGGCGATCTCGAGAGTGCTCTAGCATGGTTAGACCAAGTTGAGAAGATCTTCAAGTGATGTGGTGCTCAGATGATCAGAAAGTGACTTTCTCCTCCTTCCTCCTCGAAGACAGAGCTAAAGATTGGTGGGAAACATTGGAAAAGAGACACCCAGATGGGATTTCATGGGCATTGTTCTGGAGCGAGTTCACAAACTGGTTCTACCCGAAGAATTATAAGGATGCTCGAATGGAAGAATTCTTTAAGTTAAAGTAGGGTTCAGCTTTAGTGGTAGATTATGAAAAGAGATTTTCTGAGTTGGTTCGGATTGTTCCTTTTATAGTTGAGGATGAGGAACAAAATGCAAGCGGTTCATGGCAAGTTTGAAGCCGAGCATCCGAATCCATTCATCATTGGCTTCTAAGACTCGTTACGGGGAACTAGTAGAAGGTGCGATTGACAGTAGGCAGGAATGCTACAACCATCTTCCAAGGTGCCAAGCTAGAAAAAAAACACAGTGGATCCAGTTCATATCTAGATGGATCCAGCTAGGGTATGAAGAAAAAGAATAAGTTCGAATGGTTCAGTGGTCGAGCATCGAATGGAAGAGTAGCCATCAGTCATGGGTCCATTAGATCGTCCCCAGCGTTTGAAAACTTCCAGGGTACAAGGGGTTCCATACCAAAGTGTAACAAGTGCGGAAAGAGACATCAGGCGAGTGTCAAGTGAGCAGCTTTACTTGTTTCCGTTGTGGGCAGACAGGTCATATTAAGAGAGATTGCCCCCAATTAGCTGCCTCTGCAGTATTAGAGACCAGACTCGCAACGCCCTCTCAGGTCAGTGTTGGACAGAGACCAGGAGGTAGAGGCTCTTAAGGTAGAGGATAGAGTACCATGGCCCCAGCTAGAGCTTTAGGGAGTAGAGAAGTGGCTTCTCTGGGTCAACAGGTAAACCCCGCTCGTAGGCTAGAGTGTTTGCCATTAATCAGTAGGAGGCAAACACCGCTCCAAATGTGGTTACGGGTATGATTTCTAGTTCTCGATCAGGATGCTTATGTATTAATAGACCACCCTTGTGCTACACATTCCTTTGCATCTGTACCTTTCTCTACTAAGTTAAATGTTGAGTTACAGTCATTAGATTGTAGACTAGTGGTTTCCATCCTCGCCGGAGGCTCCTTCTTAATGAAAAAGGTTATTTTGAGCAGTAAAGTTATAATATTAGGGATTTTGATGTAATCCTAGGGATGGATTGGTTATCCAAACACTGAGCCATAGTCGATTGTTACAGAAAGGAAGTAAGATTGATTAGACCAGGGGAGCCAGAGGTGGTGTTCCATGGAATGCGAAAAGCTCTTGCCACTAGCATTTTAACAGCCATGATAGCCAGAAAAATGCTTCGTAAAGGGTGTCAGGGATATCTAGCTTACTTGATTAATAAGAACAATGATGAGAGCCGATTAGAGGATATCTCGGTGGTCCAAGAGTTCCCAGATATGTTTCCGGAGGATCTCCCAGGTCTACATCCGGATAGGGAGATAGAGTTTCATATAAAGTTGGCTCCGAAAACTGAGCCATATCAATTTCTCTGCACCGAATGGCTCTAGTCGAGCTAAAAAAGTTGAAAATACAGATGGATGAGCTGTTAGAAAAGGGTTTTGTAAGACTCAACAGCTCTTCATGGGGAGCTCTAGTGTTGTTCGTAAAGAAGAAAGATGGAAGCTTGCGTTTGTGTATTGATTATAGGTAGTTAAATAGGGCGACACTTCAGAATCAGTATTTGCTCTCAAGAATTGATCATCTGTTTGATAAGTTATAGGGATTCAAAGTGTATTCGAAGATCGATTTAAGGTCGGGTTATCATCAGCTGAAAATCCGTGTAGAGGATGTTTCAAAGAATGTATTCAGGACTCGGTATGGGCATTATGAGTTCTTAGTCATGCCCTTTGGGTCGATGAATGCCCCAACAGAATTCATGGACCTGATGAATAGGGTCTTCCAAGCCTACCTGGATAAGTTCCTGATTGTGTTTATTAATGACATATTGGTGTATTCAGGTAGTCATGAAAAGCATGCAAAACATCTTAGAATAGTGTTATACCCTACGAGAGCACCAGTTATTCGTGAAGTTGAGTAAGTACCAGTTCTGGTTAGACAGAGTTGCTTTCTTAGGTCATACCATTTCAATTGAAGGACTCAGTGTGGATCCCCATAAGATAGAAGCAATTACGAGCTGGAGACCACCCTCTAATATGACTGAAATCAGGAGTTTCCTCGGATTGGTAGGTTATTACTCGAAGTTCGTAGAGGGATTTTCCAAAATAACAGCCCCACTGACCAGGCTGACAAGAAAAAAAGAGAAATTCTAGTGGTTTGATGCCTGCTAACAAAGTTTTAAGGAGTTAAAGAAAAGGTTGACTTCAGCTCCTGTGCTTGCATTGCCTTTAGGGACGGATGGTTTTTCGGTATATAGTGATGCCTCAAGACAAGGCTTGGGTTATGTTCTTATGCAGAATGATAAAGTTATAGCTTATGCATCCAGGAAGTTAAAGAAGCATGAGCAGAATTACTCTACCTATTACTTAGAGCTTGCAGCGGTGGTTTTTGCACTGAGGATTTGGAGGCATTACTTGTATGGTGTCCCCTATCTGATCTTCACGGATCATAAGAGTTTGTAATATCTATTCACCCAGAAAGAATTAAACTTGAGGCAAAGGAGGTGGTTGGAGCTGATAAAGGACTATGATTGTACGATAGAATACCACCATAGTAAAGCTAATGTAGTGGCTGATGCCTTGAGCAGGAGACCTACCAGTTTAGTAGTGCATCTGAAGACTGTGTGTCTGTCGTTGTTGGTGGAGATGAGGTCTTTGGGAGTAAGATTAGAGATGGTAGACGTAGGGGCTTTGATAAATACTTTCCAAGTCCGTCTCGTCTTGGTAGATCAGATCAGGGAAGGATAGAAAGAGGATCCTCAGCTAGTTAAGTTGAAAGGGGAGATCGAGAGTGGGCAGAGATCAGACTTTGTGATAAGAAATTATGGTACAGTGATGATGGGTTAACGCTTATGTATGCCAGATTCAAAGGATCTGAAGAGAGAGATTTTAGAGGAGGCTCACTCCTCAGCTTATGCTATGCATCCAGGCAGCACGAAGATGTACCTCACTCTGAAGTAGCACTATTAGTGGAAAGGGATGGAGAAATAAATAGCAGAATTCGTTTCTCGATGCTTGACTTGTTAACAGGTGAAGGCCGAACATCCGAGACCTGCAGGACTGTTGCAGCCCCTCCCTATCCCAGAATGGAAATAAGAGAAGATCACTATAGACTTTATTGTAAGGTTTCCACATAGTCAGAGAGATATGATGCCATATGGTTTATTGTGGATAGGTTGACGAAATCCGCTCATTTTCTATCGATCAGGAATGATTACCCTGTAAGCAAGTAAGCCCAGCTCTACATTGATGAGATAGTCAGACTCCATGGTATTCGAATCTCTATTGTATCCGATCGTGATCTGAGGTTCACATCGAAGTTTTGCCCTGATCTACAACAAGCTTTGGGTACACAGTTGAATTTTAGTACAGCCTTTTATCCTCAGACGAATGGTTAGTCTAAGCGGATGATCCAAACACTTGAAGATATGCTCAGGGCATGTGTCATGGAATTCAAAGGAAGTTAGGATCCATACCTACCACTGATGGAGTTCTCTTACAATAACAGTTATTAGGCCAGTATTGGGTATGGCCCCTTATGAGGCACTTTACGGTCGGAAGTACATGACTCCAGTTTGTTGGAAAGAGGTAGGTGAAAGGAAATTGATGAGTCCAGAGCTTGTTCAGGTCATTTCAAACAAGGTTAACGTCATCAAAGCCAGACTTAAGATAGCAAGTGACCGACAGAAGAGTTATGTAGATCATCTCTGGAGAGACCTTGAGTTTGAGATCTGGGAAAAAGTATTCCTGAAAATTTCTCCATGGAAAGGTGTACTCGGATTTGGGAAGCATGAAAAGTTGAGTCCGCACTACATCGGGCCGTATGAGATCACAAGCAGAGTTGGTTTAGTGGCTTACAAATTAAAGCTACCATCGCAATTGGCTAGAATCCATAATGTATTTCATGTGTCCTTGCTGTGGAAGTACATTTCTGATCCCTCTCATGTTCTTGAAGAGCAACTTGTAGAATTGAAGGAAAATTTATCATACGAAGAGGAAGCGGTTCAAGTTCTTGATCGCAGGAAGCAAGTCCTGCATAGCAAAGTCATCCCCTTGGTGAAGGTGCTGTAGAGGAAGCCATTTAGGAGCATGAGGATCATATATGCCACAGATATCCCCACCTCTTTAAGCATTCAGGTATGTTTGTTTAAATTTCGGGATGAAATTTTGTTAAAGAGGGGAGAAATTATAAGATGCTATTCCAGATTTTCATGTTGTACACATACGATATTAAGTTTGACCTTATTTATGGTGAAATGATGTTAATAGGATGCATTTATTTCATTATACTAAGATTTCGATTG
The DNA here is from genome assembly GCA_022984855.1 of Dimocarpus longan. NCBI lineage: Eukaryota > Viridiplantae > Streptophyta > Magnoliopsida > Sapindales > Sapindaceae > Dimocarpus > Dimocarpus longan. Next base: position 3,339,203 of record CM041021.1, read on the forward strand.
AATTGGATACGTTTTTGGATTTGACCAAAAATTTCGAATGGATTTTCGAAGATTTTAGAAAAATTAGAGAAATGCCAAAATGAGTATTATTAGGCCTAAGGAGCACCTTAGAAGGCTAATCGACACTTTTGATCAAAATTCGAATTGAATATGAATCAAATTTGGAGATCTCCAAAGCTAACTAGGTAATTTTCTGGAGACCCGAAAAATGGTGTAAAATGACATTTAAGAGTCACGAGACCGCTAAAAGGATGTAGGAAGTCCAAATATAAGCCCCGGAGAATTTTTGAAGAATTTCGAAAATGTAGTGGAAAAGTCGATTTCGGGTGTTCCGAAAAAAGTTTAATCGAAAGGATAAGGAATGAGTGGACAAGTGGATCTAGTCTTGCTTGCATGATGGACATATGGCATGAGAGTGGTGTGCATGCAAGACACTTGTCAAAAGAGAAGCTTGCATGAAGTACATGTGTAAAGTGACTTGAATGCATGGTTGACATGTGTAAAATATATCATGCAAAAGTTAGACATGTGGAATCCATGTGAAAGCCATGCATGAGCTAAGTGAGTAAGAGTTTGACATGTGTAATTCATGCATGGAATGGAGCCTTGAATGAGTGCCATGTGGAAGGATGGTGTAAGCATTATTTAAGTGAAATGTGAAAGCAAAATGAAAGAAAGAAGGAAGCTCTCGGGTGAGCTTGTGTGTCACGGCCAAAGGAGAGAAAATTGGAGAGTGTGACCAAGAGAAAGTGAGTCAAAGGCTGCATGCTGTCCCATCTCTTTCTAGGCTATTCTTGAGTGAGTTTTCAAGCTAAAAATTTGTGTGTTTTGGTCAAGAAAATAGAAGAGAAGGTAAAAGATTTTTTGGTGTTGTTTTCGATCAAACAAGGAGACTGAGATAACTTGCTTTTGGAGTGACTGCGGCTTGATTTTTTTGAGTGAAATCAGCTCACTATAGATGTGTTGTGACTAAGAGCAAGAAGACCAAGGTATGTATATTATTTTTGTTGATTTTTGAGTTGATTTTGGAGTGTTTCTAAATGCATGCAAATCATTTGAAGGGGAGAAGTTCTCGCTCAAGGTTAGGAGCAAGGCAAAATCTTTGCATGACATTTTGAGGGATAAGAACTTGATTTTCGTAAGATTTTATCATGGAAATATTGGATTTCTTTTGTAATGGGTTGGTTGAGATTTAGTGTTGATGTTGGATGGATTTAAAGTTTCAAAAATGATGAGTTGTGATGTTGAAATGAATTGCATGGGCTATTTTAAGGTTAAAAGCTGTTTTGAATAAGTGTATGGGCTGTTTGGGTGTTGTAAGTTATCTTAATTAAGCGTATTAGCTGTTATGGTATTGCAAGCTATTTTGAATAAGTACAAGGGCTGTTTTGATTGTGTTGGATGATGTTTAAGAGCTATCTTGATGTTTAATGGCTGTTTTCTTTGTGTTAGGAGCAGTTAATATTGTATAAAAGTTGTCTTATTGTTTAAGGGGTGCTTTGGTTGTGTTGAGAGCTGTCTTGTTGTTTTAGATGTTGTCTTGAATGAAAAGGATAGGTTGTTATGAGGTTAGATGTTGTTTTGCATGAGTGCATGAGCTGTTAACATGCTAGGTGCTGTTTTTAGTGAAAAGCATGTGCTGTTTTGGTGTTGTAAAATTGAAAAACTGTGATATTATGTAAGCTGTCTTGATTTGGTTGATTGCAAATTAAAGTGTCGCCCATTTGTTTTTTATGGATTTGAAGGATTTTATAATCTACCTTGATGATAAATTAACTTGGTTTGGTCATGGATACGTTAGAATAAAATTAAGGTTCATTTCATGCCGTGTTATGCGCGTCTGGTAGTTAAAATTCGAATGGAAATAAATAATGCGAAAATCTAGTATTGTCACGATTTGAATTTGATTTTTTTTGAAAAGTTTCCGTAGTGATGAGATTTTGTGTGAATTGATGTGTTAGTGAAATGTGCTATAATCTATTTGTGTGCGATTCGAGATTTGATTGTAAAGTTACCTAAAGTTAGAATACCGTAATGCGTAGGTGATGTGTAATCTAGGGGAAACCCACGCTAGTAAGCGAAAACGGGCTAGGAAAGGAGGTGAGTGTCCTTACAAATGTTTTTATGCAATTATTTTTTTTCTATTCAATGAACTTATAAAATGTTTACTTACATGCCAAGAAATGCTATTACATGACTTTTAAGTAAATGAGAATGTTCGAAAACGTCTTGCATGAAATTTCGAAATGATTATGAAATGAGAAAATTTGAATTTGTAAAGTAGCGGAAAGGAAATGATTTTGTTTGCCTATGACACACTTTATAAGTATCTCAGTGAGTTGTTCCTAGTGAAGAGTACCCTAAAGATGTGCATGGTAGTGTCAGGGATGTCTGTCATTAACAACCTAATGGCGGGAGATGCCCGCGAATGATTTTGAGTCAGTTAGTCCAGTCAGTGTGTCAACCATGCACGTATAGAGATATATAATGACTAGCTTCCCATAACAATTAGATTTTTCGTTATGTGGGATTGGTAAAATGATCTAAGCGATGAGTAATGTCGCTCGAAGCGAAGAGAAATTTTGCTCTGTCATGTACTTTAGGTGTCAAGTAATAATAGGCAATGGTGACTTCTTTACTTCATGAAAATGATTTTAATACCATATTATATGCTGCTTTATGTTTAAATACACATAATTTTATTTCCACTATCAATTGTTTATTCATATTTATGCATATTACTATTGAGGTTTTCTATTATGCATTTCTATTTTCTTGGCATCTTTATTTTATTTTAATAATTGTGTAACATTGTATTAATTGTTTTCAAGGAAGCATTTTCCGAAGATAGTTTGAATATAAGTTATGGTACTTACCAAGCTTAATTAGCTCACTCATTGCTTTATTGTTTCCAATCCAAAACCTCCCCAGGTGCAGGCATAGGTGCTACAGCTTCGGAGACCCCTATCCAGGAATAGTTGAGCGACGTCGAGTGCTGCTGTTTTTACTTTATATTTTGTATATGCTCATAATTATGCACTTTTGAATGGATTATTTTGTAAACCAAAACTTGAGTTTGAACTTAAACTTTTGTAATCAATGCATACTCATGAGATGAAGTATTTGAGTTACTTTTGAAATTGAATAAATTGAGTTGTGATGATTGTGGATTTGAGATGAGGGCCTGAGGCCCAGTATTGAAATGTATAGGTTCTCGATTTTTCTTACAGGTTGGACTTTCAAAAATGTAGTCATCATGCTACCGAAAATTTTATACACCTTAGTTTTATAACCATGTTTTAAAAAGTGAAAAACTCCCATCGAATTCCGAAATATTAGGAATCCTTAAAGTTTTAAAAGGACTTTCATATAAAAGAACATTGCTTTACTTCATGGGAACTTTCTAGTTGGAGCAGATGTCGACTGGAAGGCTTCAGTGGGGTGCTGGGCGGGTTGCTTGGAGGAATAAAGGATAGGGACCCTTCAAATTTGTTGAAATCAAACTCTGAGTTTCAGTTGAAACTGACGAGAGTTGTGTGTAGGTTGGGAGTTGAAGCAGTAGGCTGGTGGAAAGTAAGGTAGAAGGTTGAGACGAGCTTGGTAAGTGAAATAGTTAAGGAATAAGTAAATTTGTGTTGTTTGTCGTTTAAAATGGTTGAGTTCAGTCGTGGAACCTGTTAAGGTCGTGACCTAGGGTTTGGATGAGAGCTGGTGATATATTGATTTTATGTTGTGAAGTTTTGAGGTCGAAGATGAGTAAATGTTGTGTCTAAAATCTGGAAAATAGAAGTGTTAGTAGTGAGCTCGCATGAAATCGCATAGGAGCTCGCACTTTGTGAGCTGGGTAGAGTTGGGGAGTTGTTGTAATGCCTCAAATTTTACTCTATATCAGACTGAATAGTATTTCAGGATGAATAATGATTTTTGATAATTAGATCTCGAAAACCATTGAAAGCAAAATTTTTTATTAATAGTATTTTCGGACGAAAAGTGTCCGTGTGAATAATGATTTTCGAAAAATGGGTCTTATATATTAAAAGCTCTAAAAAATTATATTGGAATTATGAAAACTGAAATGGATAAAAAATAAGTCAGTCTGAGGCAAAACGGAGTAGTTTTCGGATTCGATCGGAAATTCCGACGGATTTTTAAAAAATTCAAAAATTTAGAAAAGTATCCAAATGAATATTAAAATACTCGAGAAGTATGTTTGAGACTGAAATGGTACTTTCGAAGTAGATTTGGATTGAACGGAAGTAATCTAGAAATCGTCGAAGGTAATTTAGCGAAACGCGGAGAGATGAAAAGGTGCATGAAATGATTTTTAAAAGTCACCGAAGTTACCAGGAGTACGTAGAAAGTTCGAATATACACCCCAATAAATTTTGAAAGGATTTCAAGAAAGTCTCAAAAAAGTTGAAATCGGGCGTTCCGGGAAAGTTAAAATCAAAAAGAAAAAAAAAGAGATAAGTATGTGAAAAGAAACCAATGGATGGGTGACACATGGTGAAGTGGATAAGCATGAGGATACTTGGCATGAATCTAATGGATGACATTTTTGTGGTTTTGGAAAAGTTTTAAGGGTAAAATTGTAAATTAGAGAGTTACATATATATATTTAAGTGTGAAATGAAAATGAAGAGGATGGTAAGTCAATCACCAGAGAGCAGAAAATGTGAAGAGGAGAGAAAAAGTGAGAGCGGCCGTGAGAGGAAGAAAATGAAGCCGAAAGAGGGAAGAAAATGAGAAGAAGAGAAGGTCGAGTAAAAAGGGGTTTTCCATCATTTTTTTTTTTTTTTTTGCCTCTTGTTTCCATCCCTAGAGAATCAATAAGAGTTGGAGAAGAATTGGTGAGTAAAAATTGAATTAATTTTGATGGTATTTGATGGTATTTTTATGGATTTTAAGGATTGATGATATAGTGATTGATGGATGAAATTTTGGGCTTGGATAAAGGTGGAAACTAAGTTTGGAAGTGAAGGAGAAGTGAAGCAAACTTTGGGTCAAATGAAAAAGTAATGTGTGGATCAAGCCCAATGAAGCTGCTAGGAGGAGCAAGGGGAGTTATAAGCTCAAATTGAAAAGGTAGAGGAGTCGTAGAGTCATGCCCAAAAAGGTTGGTGTACACTTCTTTCAAAACTTCAATTTTATTAGTAAAGTTTAGTATTTATAAGTTTTTAAAATATTATGAATTTGATTAAAATGATATAGTAATTATAATTGAAATTTGATTTTATATTATTTAAATATGTTTTGAATGATTTTTGGAATGGAAAATAAATTGAAAACAAAAGTTCGAAAATGAAGGGCTTTGAATGATTTATATGATAAATTATTGAGTTAACAATAAAGTTTTCAAAATCCCCTTTATGTTGATGAATATATGTGATTTTTGAAACCCAAGGGTAATTTTATCATTTCGTGCTTAATTTGTGTTGATGGAATAATGTTTGAGTGAAGTATGAAATGAATTAGTGATTTAAAAAGAAAAGTTTCAAAAATTTTAGCCCTTGACCGAATATGTGTATGAAAAGGTAAGTGTAGGTATTGTTAAATTTTGATGCTAGAACAAAGGGTAAAATGATAATTTGAAATGACTAAGGTTAATGTTTTGAAATATTTTGAAAAATTGTTACAAATATACGATTAAATATTTACACGATTTAAAATTTATCTTTGATTTTGAAATACATGGAATTATTTAGATAAATTGTAATAAAAGATGTTGAAATATGATTTCAATGAAATTCGAATGAAAACGAAAAAGAAACGGACAAGTTCAGTGCCTTAACCATGTATATCGAAAGAAAGGCACGAACGTTTTGGAAAAGATTTGATAAGTAAATTGAATGTGAAATAGAGTTTTGTAAAGTTTATATATTGATAATTTGAATATATGGGAAAAATTAGTATTTATTGCTTTCTGAATGAATTTTTTTTTAAGATAAAAGTTGTCGAAGAATATGAAATTTTGGTAAATAATAAAATTAGTATTTATTGCTTTCTGAATAAATTTGAATATTGGTAGGTGGGATTGGTAGTTGGCTAGCCAATATGGTGATATTAACAGTACTGCGCCGTTACACCGACACACAGTTTTCGACGGATGGATTATGAGAGGCATTGGGTGTCTGGTTCTGAAGTCGAAATCAATTATGATATGTGATTGTGATATGCGACCCGGCAGGTAGCCACCGAGTGGTCGATGCCAGGGACGCTGTTATTCTGGTGGGTAACCACCGAGTGGTTGATGCCAGGAGACCCGAATTTCGGTCTATAGTATCGTGTCAGAGTTTACGAAAGGCACTGAAAATATACAAGAAAACCGTATTTAAATGATTGATAATGAAAATTATTGAATTTTATATATGCCTCAAATTATAATTTGAGTTCCTTGTAATTTATTTGTGAAAGTTTAAAAAATTTGGGAAATCTTGATTTATGATTTGAGTTTCGAGAAACGTTAAAATATTTGAAAAAATCGTGTGAGTGTAAATGGAAATAAATGATTTTACATATCTCGTATATGTAATTGTTATTAAATTGATTAATTAACGAATTTTGATATAAAGTTTATGAAAAGTTGTTAAAATTGATTTTCAAGTTTCACCAGTTATTAAATTTGATTTTGTTATATTTCAGAACCCTGAAAACTGTCAAAAAGTGTAAGTTTATATTATTGAGAATTTAAGTTTTGTTAATTCTAAATTAAGTGTACACCCATTAATTAGAAATATTTAGCACGTTAGATTTTCTACGCGCAGGTTAAAGTTTGAGCAATGTAGATAGAGTCAGATGACAAAATAGCTACCGCGCTTCCTACGAGTCACGATCTTTCCACATCTAATAATTATCCTTTTGTTGTTGTATGATGGTGTTAATTTATATGATGGTGCATATACATGTATGTTGAGTCATGAGAATTTGAAAACGATAATGTATATTCATCGTAGAAAAAGTTTTGGTTTATAAAATGATTTATAAACAAATGGTTAATTATCTTTTAATTATTGTTTTATTTGATTAAACTGATTTTTGTTAACTATTGTGTTATAAATGTTTGTGTGGTAAAGTGATTTTAAAGTCGGACGGGAGGTCTGAGAAGGAAGTTGAGAAAGTGAATGCGTTTTAGAAGTGTTGTTATTTTTCTTGCAGGTTTTAAAAATTTGGGTTTTTCATAAAAATAGAGGAAATTCTGTCGGATTTTTGTTAAGTAAAACATAAAATAAAATAAGGTCTTGAAATAATAATAAAGTTTTCAAACAAAAGATTTGTAAGAAAACAGCCTTCGTTTGGATTCTCCGTTCCAGTAAGAGTCAGGTGGAAGGTGTTACAGTTGAGCTGAGCTAAAGGGTAGCAGCTCTTTGGAGAGGGTGAACTGAGCGAGCTCACAGAAAGAGGAAGTGCCCTCGATCCAGGCTAAGCTGAGTATAGGAGCTCGTTTAAGCCAAGCTAAGAAAGGAGCGAGCTCGCGTGGGCTAAGCTAATTGAAGTAAGAGCTCACGTGGGAGAGCTGAGTACGAGCTGGAGCTCCCAGCTTGAGCTGAATAATAGAGTTAAGTAACCTTCGAGTTAAGCTAAGGTTTCTCTTGTGATCAAGTGTAGGTGACGTAGCAAGTTGAAGAAGAGGTTGTTGAGGCAGAAAGGAAGTCACTAGAGTAGTAGCTAAGGTAATTCAAGAAGCTAGTAGCAAGCTATGAGTGTGAAAACATTTTAAAACTCTTTTAGTTTATTTAGTAAATATTTTATTTTCAGTTTTTGTTCTTTTATCTTAAGAATAATTCATGTTCTAGCATAAAAAGGAAATATTTGTTTATAGACATGTTATGTAGTATATGTTACGTATTTTTCTAACATAAAAAAAAAAAAGAAATAGATATAAATTATAAAAAAAGGTTTTCAAACCTAGTGGATAACCCGAGCAAGGATAGAGAGACTGATGAGACCTAAACCAGATTCCCTCTAGGCTAGTATCTGGTAGGTCTGGTCTGGCACTCTAACGACTCCCTTTTAAGCTCGACTAGTCGATTAAATGGAATCGTGGAGCGAACCATGAAACTTGCCCGTTTTGCTTTTGCTTGGAAGTCACATTAATATTATTGTCTTATAATTAGTTGGGTTGAGTTGTTAAATTTCAAAATTTATTCATTCATTTCATGCATTAAAGGATGCATCTACATACATATCTCACCTTACGATGTCATACGTGCACTCTTTTAGTCATAACTTCGTTAATTTTTATCGGAATCGTTCCCTTCCAATTCCTATGATTTTCTATGATTCCTAGGTATGTTTTGAGGTGTAGAACAACCTCAATTAAGCTCAAATAGGTCATGTTTCTATGGCCCCTTCATTTAGCTCGAAATTTCCTACTTATCTCTATACTTGGTTTCTCTCAATTCTATCATTCCTATATGTTTTTCTAACCTCAATTGTGCATGGAAACAAGCTCATCTATACTACAACTTAAGGAAATCATACATTTCCCTTTGGTGGCCAAATTCACACTTATGCACACTTTCATGTACTACTTTCATTTTTCATGATTTTTGTTGGAAAAATCTCTTAGGCATTTCATCAAACACATGGTCTACAACTTGATTCACTTCATACTAGTCTACATCAAAGGTTAGGGTTTTCTCCACATAAACCCTAAACTCTATCATCTTGCATGGTTCTTCTTATTTCAACTTCTCTTTAGTTTAATAGATTTCTAAACTTGATTGTAAACAAACCCCTATCAATTTACATATCAAAACCAATTCCAACATCAACCTCACACATGATTCTAGTCACATCAACTTAATGTAAATCATGGTAACTCACCTTAATCTTTGCTCAAAACTTGTTATTTTTGCTTAGATCACCTTGAAATTTGGTTTTGGAGCTTTGAATTGCTTGAATTCACCTTGAATCTTCTCCTCCTTTCCTTGGCCGTCCCTCTCTTCTTCTTTCTCTCAAGTTTTGCTCAAAATTTTGCTAAGTGTTGGTGACTAACACACTTGTATATATAGGTATAACTTATATATTTGCCCTTAAAGTTTGGTATTTAATTACAACACATGCCACTAGTTGAAATTTTAACTAAATGTCCTCCAACTTTATTTAAATCTCATGGCACCCTATTAACTTCTATAAATTACCATAATTCCCTTAACTAATTTATGTCGATCATTTCCATGTATGCATATGTCTTCTATTTGGCACAATGACCCTTTTTCCTTTCGTTTGATTTTTTTTTTTTTTAAAAAAAAATAAGCATTGAATAACTTTAACAATACCTACAAACTTTAGTATTTTCATTGCATATTCTATCTCCTAGTACTAGGGAGTTCAATCTGTAGGACCGAGGGCTTACAGAGACCTTCGAGCTTTAGACTCGATCGGTATACCCCACAGTGTGTGGTATATGTTGGGTGGGTTAGTCCAGCTAACCTCGGGGGGATTGAGTCTATTAAGTCTATTGAGTCTGTCGCCCTGTACGCTTATAGGGGATTTCTCGTCATATAATGAGCGATGATAGTTACGTTATACGTGTATACGAGATGTCTTTGTAGCTTTGTCACGGTGAGCGATGCTAGCCTCGGCGCCACGTGACCCCCCACGCTGATGCGAAGTTGGTCTGGCCGCACAGGTGGTTTTAGCTTGCTTGGGATTCCGTTAGAGCTTTTTAGAAAAGATAGCATACCATTAAAACAAGTTTTAGAAATAAAATATTTTTAGAAAAATTAAACATTTTAAATAAACTTTTGAAACAAAATAGAACTTTTATAAAACTCAAACTTTTTAGAAATAAAAATTATTTCAAAGAAACATATTTTCAAAATGTTTTTGGGAGGAAATTTTTAGAATAAACGCATCCATATTCACTGAGCCTTCGTAACTCATAATGTTTTTATTTCAAAAACCTCCCTAGGTGCAGGAATAGGTTACCAAGATACTAGAGAGCCATGTGCAGACTAGGTAGGTCCCGACCGATGACATTGTAAAATCTTTTTGTGTTAAATTTGTAATTTAAAATTAATCATATAATCTGTATGTTTTCAGATTTATGAACTAATGTTGTAGCACTTTTATGGACACATTCGTGTTTTGAACCCTTATATATATTTGTATGATTTATGATAATACTTTAAGGTACATGTTTAGAAATTATTAAATAGTTACGGATTCGCTTCACGATATCCTTTTGAGTTTTGATAGTTAGACTTCAGGAGGGTCTCGTAGGGTGCTCGATAGAAGCACTGGATTCATTAGTAGGAATCTGGGTCGGGTCTTGTCACCCTTTTCCATACTAAATTTCAATTAAGAAACACTAATCAATTTAAACTAAATTTTGCGGCATTATTCCAAATAATAATGTATCAATTGATAAATTAATGTATATTAATATAATTATTTATTTCATATTCAAAATACATCTATTTATCAATGTCAATGTCTAAATTCAGTCGACCCAAATTCTTGACCTAATGTTGTAAATAAAGCCAAACAAAGGCAAAGACAAAAGAAAGAGAAGAGGAAGAACAATGTATGCAAATGGATCTTTCATATGGTTTGACCCAAAAAGATGCTGATAACTCCATTTTTATAGAGTTATTTTATCTTTTTTTTAAACCTGAATTCTTACTTAGTTCTTAAGATTTTTATTATAATTAAGTAAATTATTACATCTTTTTGCATTTTTTATTTTCAAAATAAAATTAGTGAAAAAGCGTATGTGAACCCTACCAAGTACTATTGTTCGTGATAAATTCATCGCTAAAAAATGAATGTCATTCAAAGCATCTCACCGCTTTAAGAATAACTCAAATTAGAGATAGTATAAAGAAATTATCGCAGTTTAAAGATCGAATATTCTAGAAATAAATATTATATCATGTTGATGTAAGGACTTATGTCACTATGATGTAAGCAATGATTTAATATGAAATTTGACTTGCATAAGGTAGGTGAATCATAATGTAAGCAATAATGTAATATGAAATTTGACTTACAAAAGGTCGGTGAATCATGATGTAAGCAATGATGCAGAAGGGGGGTGGAAAATTTGAAAGAGATTATGTAAGCAATGATGCAGAAGGGTGGAAAATTAGAAAGAGATGATGCATGGGATGATGTAATTGGAGGTGAACATTGCCTATAAATAGGCTTTAGGATCACCATTCCAAGCATTCCATCAGGAATCAAAATAACTAGTAGATTAGAGACAGAGAGAGCTTGGAGAAGAGGAGCAAAGCAGAGGAAGAAATTCTACGGCGAAACTTCAATCTACTAAGTTTTCTTATCTTTTGTGATGTTTAATTTTCTAGTTTTTGTCAATTTTAATTTAAGTATAGAGTAAATTTATTTTTCTAAAGTTATGATCTAGCCTAACTTTGATGTTCCAACCCTTTGTTCAATTCAATTAAATATTTTCTATCTTGGTTGATGCATTTAATACCGTTCTTAATGATTCTAAATAACTAGCCACTATTTAGTTGAATTGTTAATCATAATGATAGTAGAAGCTGATTTATGTGTCTAGTTCATTGTATTGAATGTCATAAATTACATACAGGATAAGAATATACCTGCATGGTTTGCGTAGTCTATAAAAGAGATCCATAAATCTTAATGAATCCTTTAATATTTTGACTTGCATAGGAACATAGCAGTTAAACTTTATAGGGTATTTTCCTTAGACCTCGGGAGGGGCTATGTGAATAATTTAGGGAATCTCAACTAGCAATCGGATAATTAATTTTTGATTAAAAAAAACAAAGAGAAGAAACAGATTAGTTATGGTGAAATCAGAACCTTAGAGTTTTCATTTATTGAGTTAATTTCAGTAAAAATTCATTTATATTTGTAGTTAACATTAGTTGTAGTTTTCAGTTCCTTAAATCAAATTGCGTTCACCAAATAAAAATTGGGTTACTTTAATTTTGGGCTTTAATTAACAACAATCCTTGTGGAACGATACTTCTCTCATCATTATATTACTTGTTCGGTTTGTTCACTTGCGATTTTGCACAACAGATGCCAACGTCCACGACTGTTTCTCTGGTTATTTCAGCAGTGTCATAGTATATTATTTATTGTTGTTTTTACAATGAATTTTTAATCTTATTTATAGTGTGGGGTGTTACAATTTAAGTACTATTAGAATAGGAATGAATTCTATGTTAATTATACTTCCAAAACCGTTATCCATCAATTTAGGGATAGATTTCGCTGAAATAGGAGTTTGATTTTACTTCCAATTTTGGTAATTGATTCTTTCTCAACTTAGGCTATTGCCTTTCCGAAAAAATTCCCTTAATAAGCACTTTGAGCTATGAGCTGGACCTCCCTTTCAACGACCTAAAGTTGAGCATAAGGTAGTATTGACAATGGTTGACTAGCGACCTAAGAACTGCAACAGCGAATTGAGAGCTCGTTTTTGTGAGCTGGACGTTGGTGGACTGGGCTTTTATCTATTGAGTCGATTCATTAGATCAGTTCGTTAGGATTTTACCAACCCATTTATGCAGCCCCAAATATACTCACAACATCAGCCCCCCAGCTCTTAGTGCGATCTACGAACTGGGAGCTCAAGCTTGTTAGTAAAAGCTGATGTGCCATGACTTGTCATCCCATCTTTTCAAATTCTGTCCCATCACTTGACTTGTGGCGACCCTTTGGGTAATCGCACCACTTGCATGTCTCGTTTTTTGTGCATTTAATATGCATTTTTCTCAATTGTCAGGCCATAATGATAAATCTCTTAACTCCCGCAGTACCGTTAGATCTAAGGCAGTTGATTAGCACCTTAAATCTAACGGTTAGGGTCTTGTGCCTATATATAAGTAGAGGCCTCTACCTTTTCCTTCTTACTCTGCCATTTTCAAACTCAAGACACTACTGAGCCTCATTTTTCTCTCGCTTTCTTTAACACACGTCCATCATTGTCATTCCCATTTTCTCTTATCTTACATTTTTATACCAGCACTTCTTGGATTCAAAACCATTGAAGATCAGCATCTTCGTTCTTAGGCGATTAAGGTTTACTGCATTCACAGTAAGTCTCCATAAGCAATTCTTGATTTTTTGGTTTCCATCTTTTGTATGCATTTCATTTTTTCTAGATTGATATTGGCTTAAATGTTTCTTGTTCTTGATGTTGCGTACTTGTTAGTAGTTGTAACTTTTCATTTCCTTTTGATTTGATCTAGTTGGTTGACCCTTTGTGGACTGCTTATTGTTTGTAACACTATGTATGCGAGCTATAGAATGAGATATTTATAGGTTATTAGCTCGTAGGTCGTTAGATCATAGGTCGAGCCCCCCATGGCTTTAGTTATATATATGGCGTTTGTTACCTATAGATTAGGAAGTCCCTCGTTAGAGAATAGAAAACTTACATTTTTAGGCATGGTCTACATACAATGATCTAATTGCTCCATTTTATATGTATATATCTTCAGGTCACGGACGTCAATCATACAGAGTAGGAGATGGTGACTCTTCCAACTTGGAAGAGCTCGACTGGGGGGAAGTTCGCATTAATGAAGAAGTGATCTCTCTAAGTGGTAAGGTCACTGAGGAATTCGTAGCTCGAGCTGACCCCTTAGTGATTTGTCAGACCGCTAATGTGCGGTGAGCTTGTGAAACTATTGAGGAAAGAATAGCTCGCGAGACGTTTACCCACTACACCTCGAATATGAGATATGAGGATTTGAGGGAAATCGCTTTAGAATATCATCTTCATAAAAGTTGCCCTATCATGCTGCCCTCATTTAATGACCATACAATCTATCCTCCCTGAGGGTTCGTTGCCGTCAACACCCATCATCTTAGGCACAGGCTTAGATTTTCAATCCCTATATATCTCATCAATCTCCTAAATAGGCTAAAGCTCAGCCCTTTCCAACTAACCCCTAACTCTTACTCCTAGCACATATCCTTAGCCTTAGTCTTCAAAAGGAACGACCTTCAACCTCCAATCTTAAGAATCTGCTGTCACCTCTTTAGTATTAAAAGTGTCGACAGCTTAGGGGGAATGCGAGATGGGATTACTATCTCGTAGCTTGGAAAAAAAAACTTTAAGGACCTCCTACTTCATAGTGATGTGAAGGGCAAATCAAACATAGGTGATTACAAGTCGAATTGGTTTTACATTTCTTGCCCTTCCCTTAGATAGCTCTAAAGTTACGATTTTATCCTTAGTCCAGGTAGATAGATGGGATTGACTTATGAGAGTTACAACATAATTTTTTTTTTTAATTCTTTTTGTTTCACCTAGTAGAAGTGACAAGAGATAGGGTAGTCCTCACTAGGGAGGAGATCAAATTTCTTAGGATGCTTGCAGATTCGGGGGAAGGAAGAACTAATCGTGTGTTCGACGACGAGCTTCTCAAGGCCCACCAGCTAGCTCCGCATCTGAACAACGAGCTTCTTAACAATAAGAGAGACATCAAAATTCGGGGTGAGCTTGAGCCCCTCTCTGCCTTCGACGCTGCTAGTGAAATCGAGACTGTTTCTGTCCCTCAAGAAACTTCAGAGATGGTGAAGCTTGCCCTTCGCAAGCCTTCTTCAACTCAATCTGTCCAGTCCGTAGCACTTTCAATTGTTGCCTTTGTTGAGGTGACCACCTCGATACCAGTTTTAGGACCTTCCCAACCTCAGGTCCTCACCTCACAGCTAGAGATGGTTGAAGTTCAACACGAACAGGTGGGAGCTCCTGCTCAGAAGGTTCAAGTTGCTCTAAGCAGTGGAGCAAAAACGAAGTCAGCGTCCAAACCTCCTCCAGCCAAGCAATCATAAGTACATCCTAGTAAGCAACTCGTGGTCATAAAGAGAAGAGTTAAGCCACAGGCCAGAGCACAGCCTGAAGTTGAGCCAAGAGGGACATACTTCGACGTCGTCATCAATAATTTCCATGAAATCTTGGGGAACACCGCTAGGAACCTGGACAAAGAAGGCTTAAGAGGTGATATCTTGTCTGGTTACATAACTCGCCACGAACTACTGGTAATCTCCAATACCTTTGCCTTTCTACCTTTCTTGCTTGGTTTAAATATTAAGTTGCTGCATTTCAGGCAACTACAGGAGCTATGAAACAGATAGAGGAAGTTCAAGCTTTTGAGGAGGAAAAGAAGGAGTTTGAGAGCAAGGAGAAAAAGTTGAAGAATGATCTCTCATTTATGACTATTAAGGCTGAGAGAGCAAAGAAATCAGAGCAACTCCTTGTAACCAGGCTGAGGAAGCTAGAAAGGAAGCTGAGGATGCTTTAACTCACGAGGAAAATATTCATGCAGCTGCGAGGACAGACTTCTCCACCAAGCTCCTCAAGAATGAAGAGGAATTGAACAAGGCAAAGAGGGATCCGAAAAAGGTCATGTAGCTAGTTGAGGCTACCGAGAAGGGAATAGAATAGGCTAACAATGAAGTTACTCTTGTGAAGGAGGAAGTCGAGGTGCGGGTCTCTAAAGCTAAGGAAGAAGCAGAATCAAAGACCTCCAGTATGTTCCTCTACACTTTATAGGAAGTTCATCCCAAACTGAACTTCTCCTTCTATCGACGTTAAGATTTGGTCGACCCAGTTCTTCAAGCCCAATACCTGCGAAGGACAACAATACAATGAAAGCAAAGAAGTAAAAGCTAAGAGGAAGAACAATACACATACATTTTTACGTGGTTCAGCTAAAACAAAACCTACGTCTACGACTATCTTCTCTCTGTTTTGGCAGAGTGACGGCATCTAAATTCTCTCTCATTTTTTATAATGTATTTGCCCCCTATTTATAGAGAAAGGTGATGCAATTTGAGTTACATTAAAGAATTTATATTAATTGTGATACCAAAACAGTTTCCACTAAATCAGCACCTGATCCCGAGAATCTCTAGAAGTTTCAACTAAGAAAGTTGACTCATTCTCAAATTGGGCAGTTTCCTTTCTAGAAAATCTTTTATTTACACACCACGCGACTTGATATCAAGTATAAAATAGCTCCGACCAACGACTTGAGTACCACGATAATAAGTTGAGAGGTTGAATCTGCAACACAATCTGAGGGCTCGGTTTCACGAGATAAATATTGACCAGCTGGGCCTTTGTTTGCTGGGTCGATCCATTGCATCAATTATGGTGAGCTCACAAACTACACCAATCATCTCATCAATATATCAAGTCACCAACAATCCATGAAAACCAAAAAAAAAAAAAAAAATACCATCAATTTAACATCAAAACAACTCAAATTTTTTACCAAATCTTCTCCACCTTCTCTTGATTATTTAAGGATGATAACTGGGACAAGAGTGGATGACACCCCCCTTGAATCCACGGCCTTTCTTCTTTCTCTTCTCCTTTTTTTCTTTTCCTTTCTTCTCTCAACTTTTTCTTTCTTCGCTTTCAGCCTCACTATTCCTCTCACGCCTCTTTCCCTTGGTTGCTAACTATCACTCTTCTTTTTCTTTCATTTCACACTTGAATATATATATAACTCTCCAAAAGACCGTTTTATTATCCCTTAACATTTCTCAAAACTACAAAAATACCATTCACCAAAATTATGCCAAGTGTCCTCATCCTTATCTCTAATGCCACGTGTCACCCATCCATTGATTGCTTTTTCCTCATGCTTCTCTTCTTATTTCTTTTTAATTTTGACTTTTCTCGGACGTCTGAATTCGACTTTTCCGGGACTTTTTTGGAATCCCTTCAAAATTTACTGGGGCCTACATTTGGACTTCCTACATACTCCTAGTAACATTCATAACCCTTAAAAGTCATTCCATGCCCTTTTTCGGCTCTCTGTAATTCGCTAAATCGTTTATGACGATTTTCGGATTGGTTCCATTTAAACTCGAATCTCCTTTGAAAATGTCGTTTGAGCCTCTAAAATACTTCTTGAGCATTTTAATACTCATTTGACACTTTTTGAGGTTTTCAAAATTTTTCAAAAATCCTTCCGAATTTCTGGTCGAATCCGAAAACTGCTTCGTTTTACCTCAAACTGACTCGTTTATGATTCGTTTCAGTTTCCATTAGTTCTAATAAAATTATCAGAACTTTTAATATACGAAATCCAATTTTTAAAAATTACTATTCGTACGATCACTTTTCGTCGAAAAATACTATTCATCAAAAATTTCACTTTCAATAATTTTCGGGATCCAATGTTTAAAAATCACTATTCACTCATCACTATTCATTTCAAAATACTATTCATCCGCATATAGAGTAAATTTGGGGCATTACACATCCCATTTATCAACACGTTTCACATCCTATATTTTTTCTATAGGTGGCATTTCTGTATTGGTCTTCTCATAGTAATCAATCGACCACAAGATCAACAGTATGTAGCGAAACAATGGCTCAATACCATTTCTCCGGTGTTAAAACTCTGTATCTACACATGGATCATGTAAACCCCTATTCTTGATAAGTCACTCACTAGTACTAGAAATTAGAAATTTGCAAGGGAGATGTAGGAATTATAACTAATAACAATAAAATTAATATAAAGTGTTAAATATTAATAAAAAGATAAATGCCATGAAGGCCAATATGGTTATTCCATAAATGAGAGATAAGTGATTAAGTGATAAAGTCCTAATTTAATGTAAAGAAAATAAATGAATATAGGAACATATTGTTTAAAGACATAAAAACCCATGTGTTATATATATATATGAGAGGGAGAGATGTTGGTCGGCCAACATCCAGCAAAATCAAGAAGAGAAAACTGAGAGACTGGAGAAGGAGGAAGTGGACGGTATAACAGGAAGCAAAGGAGTAGAAACTGAACAACAAAGAAAAGTGGAAGAAGAAAGCCCCTCCCAGCCCATCCAAACCTCAAAACCACCTCTCTAGGACCTCTTCCAAGTCCCTCTCACTTCCCTAAACAAGAATCAAGTGAGATCTCATCTCTATTCTTCCTTATACTTGCTGAAATTAAAGTCGTTGGGCTGTTGAGTGTTGTGCAGAATTTTGTTGTGTTGTGTTGGGTACTTTACCCTCAAAATTATGGTAGAACTCTAAGTGATTGTTGTAGAGAGTTAAATGATAAGTTGAGATGTGTAAATGGTAGCTTAGGGTTGTAAATATGGGCTGCCATCTACTTGATTAAAGTAGAAACAAAAATCTGTTTTGCATGCACATGAAGTAGTCGATAAAATGGGTGAGTGAGTTGTGAGAGGTTAAATGACAAAATGGTGTTTGTGTGTGTGTCATGGCTGTGAAGATCAGTAGCAAAACTCTAAAATTAGAGGGTTTTGAACTCAAAGTTAGACATATTTGAGGTTGGAAGATCATAGAAAATCATATAGAAGTGGTAGAAGTTCAAAAGAGCTAGTTTAGACAATTTGTTCAATCCCGAACTCAAACCATGGGCTGGATTTAACCTGAGAAAAACTGACATATATGGGGGTGTTCTACACCTCAAATGATGCCTAAGAGTCATAGAAAATCATAGGTTTTGGAACGGATCGAATCCGATAAAAATTGCGCAAGTTATGCGCAAAATAATGACGTTAGAGAAATCCCGAGCTTAAACCATGAGCTGGAGTTAACTTGGGCAAAAATGACATATATTGGGGTGTTCTACACCTCAAATGATGCCTAGAAGTCATAGAAAATCATAGGTTTTGGAACGGATTGATTCCGATAAAAAATGCGCAAGTTATGCGCAAAATAGTGCCGTTATAGAGTCGATAGGTGAAATAGCTATGAAAATGTAATTTTTATTGCATGGAATGAATTTAGTTGGTCATAAATAGGTAAAAGAAGCTTAGATATGAAAGAAAAACTAGCGTCACTCGTTCAACGTTAAAAAGTGCACAAAAAGTGCCCGAAAAAGGGCGTTTTTCTTAGATTTGACATAGCAAACGATAGAATTTTTCAACGAAATTTGACATGTGACCAGAATGTGAGATAGGTGAACCGTAGGAAAAAGAACAACGGAAAACGGAGCCCCAAGCAGGGCGCTGTATTACGTTCTATTTTGGTATATCAAAGAGGCCTAAAAATTTGATATTTCGTTTCGGGCCTCTAAAAATTTTACAGACTGCGTGAGGGTATCCCTAAGGGTCCAAAACTTAAACTTTTATGAATAAACCAAAGTTAGAAAGCCTAGATTGAGTAAAAATCGAGTTGGGAAGCTATAGCGTAAAAAGGATAGTTTATGGGAAAGTTGTATTAGAAATGTTAGTGTAAAGTTAAAGTTGAATTATGAGTTTTCACTAGTGATAATAAGAAATTTTCATATAGGTGACGAGCAAGCGAACAAAGTCCGAGAGACTCATCGAGGCACTTGATTCGAACTTGTGCGATTTCGAGGTAAGTAGTCTATTACTTACGCTATTTCCATACTTCATTTAAACATATTTGTAATGTTGTAGTTAACGCTTTGTAAAATAACTTCCTAGATTATGAGTTAAAGCTTTATAAATAATCTTTACATTGGTTCTAGAAAGGAGAATTTAAAAAGAAAAAGTTTTCGAAAAGAAGTGAGTTAAGAGTTTTGAAACCATATGTATATCTTTAGTTTCCATAAGATTTAGCGCTACGTGACGAGGTAAAAATTCCGTGCGTAGCTAGTTAGATTTAAAATTTTGGGCACTATGGGGCAATGAAGAAATTCCGCACATAGTTGTCAAAGTTTGATTTATGGGAACTATAGTTGCTATGAAGAAATTCCGCACGTAGTTGCTAGAATTATAAAATTGAGTACTATAATTGCGATGAAGAAATTTCGCATTATAGATGTTTACAACTGAGACGATTTCACACCACTCGGGCGAGGAAGTAAATTCCACACGTGGTGGTCAAGATACTATCGTAGCTTCACGTTGACGTTAATCGAAAAAGCGTCACGTGATGGTTTAAGTATGTTAGATATACACATGGTCTTTTTATAGGAAATGGTTTTAAAAATTTAAAACCTCCAATATTTATTAAGTAAAGTATTGCTATGGAATGTTATCTTATATTATTAATATGTGACGAACTAACCTTTTTCCCTTTATTGTGTAGCTTGCTTATTTCATCAGGTGTAATTATTGGTGATTACCGTACTTATAGGTGGGGAATGAATAAACGAACCCTGCGAATATCTAATACTTTTTGATGTGATTGTATATATTATAATTTAAATAGATGTGTGCTTAACTTATGAATATTCAAAGGACAATAAACTCATAGTTTGATACGTTTATATATATTGTTGTTGACTAAAGACCCATATCATCTTTTGCACTTAATGAAATTATTATTGTGATGCATAGGAAGTGCATATGGAGATTATAATGGCAATGTAGATGCATAATTTGAATTGTATGTTTGTGAATATGGATAATTGTGAAGTTACATGTTTGTGGAATAAAAGTAGTTAGGAGATGATTAAAGATAGTTCGAAGTGTATTTTATGGAGGTCAAATTTTGGAAATGTTCAAATTACAACATTTATGCTGTCAAAATTTTATTAAAATCTGTTTTAAAGAAATGCGAAAAATTTTCACCAATCCTAATTATTTTTAAAAAGTAAAAGGAAATTTTAAGTTAAAACGAGTAAACCGGCCAAGTATTCAGAGGGTTGTCTTCTCGGATTTCCTTAATCCGACGAGTCAGGTTCGAGAAGTTTGTTGAAGTGCCCGGCGAGATCCTCCAGATAAGAGTTTAGAAAAGGTCTGGTTCAGATCCTGTCAAGTTGGTATCAGAGCCCGGTTCTCGTTAAGTTGAAATAAGTTTTAAGAGAAGTTTGAACTATTTTCGCATAAAACGTGTCAAGGATGCATGAATTATGCATAAGGAGTGAAATAGTTATTTGCATTCATGTTTTTTTTAAGATTATATGAGTTATGCTGTTATGGATGTACATTAATATGTATAAGTCATTATATACATGAGACATGAGCTAGCTTATGCAGTTATATATGAGATATTAAGATTGAAGTTGACAATTGCATGAGTATAGAATTATTTCATGCATTATAAACATTTTAACTTGACTTTATGATCATTTGAAATTATAGAGATGCAGCATAGAGGTCACCCCAGAACAAAAAGGGCAGCTACACAGGTACCCACCCCTGAAGAGGGACATGTTGATGAGTCAGTCAATGTGTCGGCTAGTTCTTCACATTCAGAGCCTTCCCAGCCTGAGAGACCAGAGCAGGCACAAGCATAGGTGAATATAGAGCAGATGGCAGAGAGGATGGCATAGGCTTTTGCTACGGCCCTCCATCCGCCACCACCCCAGCAGCCCCATGAAATAAAGGTATCCATTGAGCGGGCTCGAAAATTAGGTGCAAGGCATTATGATGCCACAGGTGATCCAGAGCGTGCAATATCTTGGCTAGACACTAATGAAGAAATATTCCAGATTATGGGATGCATCGAGGAACAGATGGTCTCTTACTTAGCCTTTCTGCTTAAAGATCACGCCAAGGACTAGTGGAAAGCGCATCAGAGAGCACAATCGGAGGGAGTGTCTTGGGCAGATTTCAAGAAAGAGTTTATAGAGAAATTCTTCCCCAAGAGCTATAGAGACACGAAAATAGAAGAGTTTTTCAAATTAGAACAGGAAAACTCCTCCGTGCCGGAGTATGAAAAGAAATTTTCGGAATTGATCCGCCTGGTCCCTTTTATTGTAGAAAATGAAGAGCAGAAGATCAATAGGTTCATGGCAAGCCTTAACCCTGCAGTTAAGACCATTGTCTCATCTTCAGTTCATACTCGGTATGGACAGCTAGTGGAGGCAGCCACTAAAGTTGAGCAGAGTGCAGGAAACGTTCCCAAACCGAAACCACCATTCAATTAGAAGCGCAATTGGAGTGGTAGCCATCAAGGGGGACCGAGTAAGGTGGGCAAAAGTGATCAGAGGCCCGTATGGTCTGAAAGCCGTAGACAGGGTCAGGAGGCACAGCCTAGTCAGAGTTAGAGTTCAGTTCAGTCTTTTGGGGGATCTAGAAGGAGTCAGAGTTGGAAGAGCATACCCATTTACAGCAGATGTAGTCGATCACACTCGACGAGTGTCTTCAGGGCAGGACGGGATGCTACTGATGTGGTCAGGACGGCTACTTTATGAAAGATTGTCCCAGTTTAGTCACTTCCAGTCCATCAGAGGCTCGATCAATGGTACAGGGACAGCCCAGTAGGAGCCGTGGACCAGATAAGAGAGGCCCCCAAACTGGAGGAGCTACTAGTGCAGGACAGCCCAGTGGCGGATCAGGTAGAGGCGTGCCACCCAGAGGACAGCCTGGCAGACCTCGTAGTCAGGCCATCAGAGTATATACAGTGACCCAGCAGGTAGCAGATGCAACACCAGATGTGGTCACAGGTATCATTTCTCTATTTGATACTGATGCTTATGTACTAGTGGACCCAAGGGCCACTCATTCTTTTATTGCACGAGAGTTTATAGATAGAGTCGGGATAGAGTTGAGACCGACCGAGTAGTCTGGTAGTGTCACTTCTCACAGGTGATTCGCTTATTTCGGATAGAGTTTACATGGGAAGTAAAGTGACTATAGTAGGTCATGAGTTCGAGACTGATCCGATAGTGCTTGATATTCATGACTTTGACATTATTTTGGGCATGGATTGGCTATCCAAGCATCGTGCCACCGTAGATTGCTACAGGAAAGAGGTTCGGTTTAACAAGCCTGGGGAACCAGATGTGATCTTTTGTGGAGAGAGGAAAATACTCTCTACAAGTTTGGTATGTGTGATTCAAGCCAACAAAATGCTCCATAAAGCATGCCAGGGGTACTTGGTTTATGCAATAGAAGCTGGCAGTAGTAAGTTGCAATTGACGGAAGTCCCTGTGGTTAATGAGTTCCCTGATGTATTTCCTGAAGATCTACCAGGGTTGCCACCAGATAGGGATGTTGAGTTCGAGATTGAGCTAGCACCTGGAACAGAGCCCATTTCTATAGCACTGTATCATATGGTGCCAGGAGAGCTAAAAGAGTTGAAGGTACAGATGGAAGAACTATTGAACAAAGGCTTTGTTAAGACGAGTACATCATCGTGGGGAGCTCCAGTGCTGTTTGTTAAGAAGAAAGACGGAAGCCTCCGTTTATGCATCGATTATAGGCAGCTTAACAAAGTAACCATCCGGAACCAGTATCCGTTGCCAAGAATCGATGATTTGTTCGACCAACTATAGGGAGCTAAGGTCTTCTCGAAGATAGATCTACGATCGGGGTATCATCAGCTGAAGGTACGTAGGGAAGATATTTCCAAGACGGCCTTCAGGACTAGATATGGGCATTATGAGTAATTGGTGATTCCATTCGGCTTAACCAATGCTCCAGCAGCTTTTACGGACTTAATGAATAGAGTTTTCAGACCCTACATGGACAAGTTCGTAATAGTCTTCATTGATGACATCTTGGTGTACTCAGGTAATAGAGACGAGCATATAGAGCACTTGAGGATTGTATTACAAACTTTAAGAGACCATCAGTTTTATGCGAAGTTCAGTAAGTGCCAGTTTTGGCTTGATCGAGTGGCATTTTTAGGACATATAGTATCCGCAGACGGTATTTCAGTAGATCCCCAGAAGTTAGAAGCCATTGTAGATTGGAAGCCACCCACGAACGTAACCGAAGTTAGAAGTTTCTTAGGCCTAGCTGGATATTACAGAAAGTTCATGGAAGGTTTTCAAAGATTGCTACTCCCTTGACCAGGTTAACCAGAAAAGAAGAGAAGTTTGTCTAGTTAGAAGCATGCCAAAGCAGTTTTGATGAGTTAAAGCAAAAGTTGACTACTGCACCAGTGCTTACACTTCCCTCAGGAATTTAGGGATTTACAGTGTATTGTGATGCTTCTAGGCAAGGTTTAGGTTGTATGTTAATGCAGCATGATCGGGTGATAGCTTATGCTTCAAGACAGTTAAAGAAGCATGAAGTAAACTATCCAACACACGACTTGAAGTTAGCGGCTGTAGTGTTCGCATTAAGAATTTGGAGGCATTACCTCTATGGAGTACCCTGTCGGATATTTACTGATCATAAAAGTTTGCAGTATCTGTTCTCACAGAAGGAGTTGAATATGAGGCAGAGAAGGTGGATTGAGCTCATCAAAGATTATGACTGCACCATTGAATATCATCCGGGCAAAGCAAACGTAGTGGCAGATGCACTAAGTAGAAAACCCACTAGTTCCTTAGCTCGATTAAAAGTCGAGTATTTGCCACTATTAATAGAGTTGAGATCTATGGGGGTCATTTTAGAAACCGTAGAGTCAGGTGCTCTACTAGTAGCTTTTCATGTTCTTCTAGTGTTGGTAGACCAAGTCAGAGAATTGCAAGCTCATGATCCATATTTAATGAAATTGAAAAGCAAGATAGAGGCTGGGCAGCAAAGTAGCTTCACCTTGCGAGGTGCGGAACACTAGTCTTGGAACAAAGATTATGTGTTCCAGATATAGCAAAATTGAAGAAAGAGATCATGGAAGAAGCCCACTCCTCGACATATACTATGCATCCGGGAAGTACAAAGATGTATCAGACTCTAAAGAACCA
Source organism: Dimocarpus longan (assembly GCA_022984855.1). Classification (NCBI taxonomy): domain Eukaryota; kingdom Viridiplantae; phylum Streptophyta; class Magnoliopsida; order Sapindales; family Sapindaceae; genus Dimocarpus; species Dimocarpus longan. The sequence continues at coordinate 3,363,703 of CM041021.1, forward strand.
CTACTGGTGGAAAGGTATGAAAAGGGAGATAGCAGAGTTCGTATCAAAGTGTTTAACCTGCCAGCAAATCAAAGCAGAGCACCAAAAACCCGTAGGTTTATTATAGCCTTTGTCAATTCCGAAATGGGAATGGAAAAGGATTACGATGGACTTCCTGATTGGACTGCCACGGACTCAGAGCGGACATGATGCCATATGGATGATAGTTGATAGATTGACAAAGTCCGCTCACTTCCTAGCCATCAAGAACACTTATTCCTTGGAAAGATTAGCACAACTATATGTGGATGAAATCGTGAGGTTGCATGGCGCACCGGTATCCATTGTATCGAATAGAGATCCTCGGTTCACTTTGAGGTTTTGGCCGAAGCTATAAGAAGCCATGGGCGCCAGATTGCACTTTAGTATGGCCTTTCACCCGCAGACAGATGGCCAATCAGAAAGAACCATCCAGACTTTCGAAGACATGTTGAAGGCTTGTGTAATGGAGTTCAGAGGGAGCTGGGATAATTACCTACCTTTAATGGAGTTTGCCTACAACAACAGTTATCAGTCCAGCATTGGTATGGCACCGTATGAGGCGTTGTATGGCAGAAAGTGTAGAACCCCAGTTTGTTGGGATGAAGTAGGTGAAAGAAGATTGATTGGCTCAGAGATTGTTCAAGTTACAACCGAGAAGATTAATGTAATAAAAGAGCTGTTGAAGATAGCTAGGGACCGACAGAAAAGCTATGCGGACAATCGAAGAAGAGATTTAGAGTTCGAAGTGGATGATAGAGTATTCCTACGAATCTTACCCTGGAAGGGTATTGTGAGGTTCGGGAAACGTGGAAAGTTAAGTCCACGATACATTGGACCGTACGAGATTATGGCAAGAGTGGGCGAAGTAGCATACCGATTGAAGTTGCCATCAGAGCTTGTAAACATTCATGACGTATTTCATGTCTCTATGCTCCGCAAGTACGTAGCCGATCCATTGCATGTCTTAAAAGAACAACCGGTGCTGTTGAAAGAAAACTTGACCTACAAAGAACGGCCAGTAGAGATCTTAGATCGTAGAGATCAAGTGTTGCATAATAAGGTGATTTCGCTAGTGAAGGTGTTATGGCGAAATCACGGATCGGAAGAGGCTACATGGGAGCTTGAAGAGCAGATGCACACCCAGTATCCATGCCTATTCCCCTCAGGTAAGCGATTTAAAATTTCGAGGATGAAATTTTTTAAGGAGGGGAGAAATTGTAAACCCCTATTCTTGATAAGTCACTCACTAGTACTAGAAATTAGAAATTTGCAAGGGAGATGTAGGAATTGTAACTAATAACAATAAAATTAATATAAAGTGTTAAATATTAATAAAGAGATAAATGTCATGAAGGCCAATATGGTTATTCCATAAATGAGACATAAGTGATTAAGTGATAAAATCCTAATTTAATGTAAAGTAAATAAATGAATATAGGAACATATTGTTTAAAGACATAAAAGCCCATGTGTTAGTTATTAATAAAATGGATGACTAAGGGTATTATAGTAACTTAAACCATTTAAGTGTTATATATATATGAGAGGGAGAGATGTTGGTCGACCAACATCCAGCAAAATCAAGAAGAGAAAATCGAGAGACTTGAGAAGGAGGAAGTGGACGGCATAACAAGAAGCAAAGGAGCAGAAACTGGACAGCAAAGAAAAGTGGAAGAAGAAGGTGTAAAAACCAAAACCGCGTTCGTCGGAGAGCGAAATATTTTTCCGATGGATCGCGTCTGATCGGAAAAATATAATTATCGAGTCCGAAAATATTCAGAATAATTATTTTCGAATAAGAAAAATAAATTCGAGTTCGCGAATACGGATTCGAAATTTTAAAATTATTCCGAAGGTGAAAGCGATTAAAAGTGGATTCCCGGACGGACGGAAACGGAATCCAAGCTTGAAATTAAAAAGCAAGAAATGCATGGAAGATTTTTAATAAAATAAATTAGTGCATGCAAGTGACACTTGTCACGCATGCAAAGGAAAGAGCTATACAAGTGTCCAAAAGTTGATAAAGCAAAGATATTTTAAAAATGAAATTGAAAAAGGAATATATGGCAATTGTACTCGGTCAACAACACTTCATTTCAAACAAAAACCGAAATCAAAGTGAGAGGTTGAGAAGTGTGTGTGTGCTGCTCGTGGAAGAAGAGAGAACCGAGAGCTGCATGTCACCATCCTTTAAACTCCAAGAGCAAGTTAGATAAAGAGACCAAGAGAGAGACCGAGAGTGATAGAGAGAACAAGAGAAGGAAGAGAGCTGCTGCTCGTGGAAGAGAGATCGAGAGAGGAACGGGCTGCTGTCTTCTAACCAAGGTGATTCACGGTTGAAGGAGACTAGATCTGAAGCATCTGGAGGACATACAAGGGTTGATCGGAGCACTTGAGACCGTGCATGCAAGCAAGAGAGAGTGAGCTGCTGCCATTGTCACCGCTGTTGAACCAGGTGCTGTCTGATCATGAGCTGTTGCCGGCGAGAGAAGCTGTTGGCGTGAGGAGTTGAGCTGCTGCCTTGTCCACTACCGTGAGGCTGCTGTTGTCACCGTGAAGCTCCAGCTACTGCCTTGAAGAGCTGCTGACGTGAGGAGGCCGTGCACCAACTGCTGTCGCCACTGTTGTTGAAATTGCTGCCTTGCTCACGTTGCTGCCAATTGCTGCCATGCTGTCGTCGCAAGCTGCCGTTGTGCGAGCTGCTGCCGAACAGTTGTCAGGTCAGGCCAAGAATGCATTGCAGAGCTGAAGCGAAACAACATCAAGAGACGACAGTTGCTGGTGGGGAAGACAGCTTGCTGCCGTGAGAGATTCGTCGCCGTTCGGAAGCTGTTTCGAAGCAGAGAACAGCTTGTTCCTTGGGTAAGTGCTGCCCCATTTCCTTTGTTGAGATGTTTCGAGTAATTAGTAAAGTGACCATGTCAATAGAATTGAGAAAAGTGATGATATTATGCTTGGGTTTAGGATTGAGAACCTCGTTAGTGCGGAGGTTCGCTCGTTGATGTTGCGATTGTGTTTTTATCATTGATCGTATTCGTTGCGTTTTGTTTACGGGCTGCTATAAGATGTATTAAGGGCTGTTGAGTTATGTTTATAGTTTCACGTTTGTTATCGTGGAAAATGGATAGTATTAGTGTGTTTTAAAGTATCGGATAGTCGTTCGGATATTGAGAAATCGTTTCCGAGCAATTCGGTTGAATTTTTCCGCGAATGCGAGCGTTGTTAGTTTGTGATTTTTCGTTGTCGAATATGAAAGTATTTATGATATTATCTCGCTGCCCCGAGATGTTATTAAGCCCGTTAAAGTGTTAAAGTTGAAGTTAGGATAGTTTGAGTTATAATAAAGTTAATCGGATAGTTTTTGTTTTGCGCGAAATCATTAATTGTCGAAATTTCAGAGTTGAAAATGGGAATGGATATTCATTAAGCTTGCTGCCATATTTTTCTTCTTTGTGCTTAATCATGTTTGAATATTCGTTTGCCGTGTTTTAAGTAAAGTCATGAGTTGAAATTGACGATAAGTTTAATTAGAAACGAAGGAATCGCGCGAAACGCTAAAAACGATAAATCGCGATAACTAGTTGAAATTGTGTAAGCTTTATGTTAGTCGTTTGGTTTCGAATCTTCTTTTCATTAAATTCTTTAGAATCTGATTTTGATGATGTTACCTTAGATTCGAATGGCATAGTTTTCGGTTTTGTAACCGTAGAGTTTCGAGTAGTTTAAGTCGCGATAATGAATCGGTTTGAAATAGTCTTCGTGTGCGAATATGAGTTTTCCGTTTTGTTATCGTGTGAGGATAGTCACTTGAATTATTGTGCTTAGAAATCCTCGTATGGCTTAAAGTTTAGTTGCACACGAGTTATGTTTTAACGACATCTCGATCGAAATCAATTGTAGGTGAATCGGAATCCGGACGAGAGCCGTAACGGGAAGCGGTGATAAGTAATTGGAAGCAAGTTGTGAGTGTGGATTTTAAAAAGTTTTCATATATTTTATTATATAAATGTGAATCATTTAGCAAGCGAATTGTTTTGATATTCGAGTAAACTTTTATGATATCATTACATTTCCTATAAATGCATGTATATTTTTAAATGAGTTATGCAATGAGTATATGCATATATATATATTCTTTAAGTAAAGTAATTGAGTAAGTTGAAATCATATACATGCATAGAGATAGTATTTGTGAAAGTTATTTTGCGATATTATAGCATATTGCCGAGATTTTATTTTATAGATGCCTATGGTTTACCGTAGCCCTTAAGTTTACACTCGACCGAAAGTATTCCATACGTGTACGGTAGTTGGGGGGAGTTACTAACTATGGCGGAATCGAGTCTGTCAGTCACCCTCTGCACGTATGGGATAGTGTAGATCTGCCTGATGTTGGAGGGAATCGCGATCCTAGAGTTGTATCCACATCTGCGACTACACATGGTGAGAGTTCCCCTATCCTAGTGGCGTGTCTTCGCACCATCACGAAGGACAAGTTTTCCCTAGGTTGCCAGATAGGCTAGTAAGAAAATAAGAAAATTTTTTAAGGAAAGTTGATAAATAACTTTCGCATCTTTTAAAACGAGTTTACAGTTTTCAGAAAAAATAAATAAGTAATAGCTTTTCAGATCTATTTTTGGGAGGAATAGTAGTTTAAGCAAAAGTATAGTTTATGTTAAACTTACCCACTCACTGAGTTATTCTCATCATTGTTTTCCTGTTTTATTAAAATCTTCCCTCAAGTGCAGGTACGAGCAGTGTGGCGGAGGCATCTCCATCAGACGTACAGGCCAGCTAGACACGCGACCACACTGCACTATTTTCTAGACATAGTGTCATGTACTGTATTTATTATCATTTTCCAGATTCTCTAGTTTTGTAAATATTATTTTGAGTAAAGGATTTTATGTAAATATCATGCATGTCGTTTTAAAATTTTATTCAAGTTGCTTTCCGTATCATTGCATGATTATGAGTTTGAAAAGGGCTTGAGGCCTATTGATTATGGAAATATTTGTGTATAAACTTATACAGGTTTTGTGAAGTATTTTACAGGGTGAAATTTTAGAAAAACAACCGTTGTGATGTCGAATTTTTTTATGAAAATTCTATTTTCATAAAGTTATTTCCAACGAACAAAATTCCCACCCATTTTCAGAACTAAAAGGATTTCAAGAAATTTTAGAAAAGAAAAGAAGCTTAGCTTCGTGGGGACTTTCCAGTCGGAGCAGATCTCGACTGGAGAGCCACCGTGGGGTGCCGGGCAGGTCGCCTAGCTAGTAGTTAAAAAGGGGCCTGTCAGAAGGCCCCTTCCAGCCCATCCAAACCTCAAAACCACCTCTCTAGGACATCTTCCAAGTCCCTCTCACTTCCCTAAACAAGAATCAATTGAGATCTCATCTCTTTTCTTCCTTATACTTGTTGAAATTAAAGTAGTTGGGCTGTTGAGTGTTGTGCAGAATTTTGTTGTGTTGTGTTAGGTACTTTACCCTCAAAATTATGGTAGAACTCTAAGTGATTGTTGTAGAGAGTTAAGTGATAAGTTGAGATGTGTAAATGGTAGCTTAGGGTTGTAAATATGGGCTGCCATCTACTTGATTAAAGTAGAAACAAAAATCTGTTTTGCATGCACATCAAGTAGTCGATAAAATGGGTGAGTGAGTTGTGAGAAGTTAAATGACAAAATGGTGTTTGTGTGTGTGTCATGGCTGTAAAGATCAGTAGAAAAGCTCTGAAATTAGAGGGTTTTGAACTCAAAGTTAGACATATTTGAGGTTGGAAAAGCATAGAAAAGCATATAGAAGTGGTAGAAGTTCAAAAGAGCTAGTTTAGACATTTGTTTAATCCCGAGCTCAAACCATGGGCTGGAGTTAACCTGGGCAAAATTGACATATATGGGGGTGTTCTATACCTCAAATGATGTCTAGAAGTCATAGAAAATCATAGGTTTTGGAACGGATCGATTCCGATAAAAATTGCGCAAGTTATGCGCAAAATAGTGCCGTTAGAGAGTCGATAGGTGAAATAGCTATCAAAATGCAATTTTTATTGCATGGAATGAATTTAGTTGGTCATAAATAGGTAAAAGAATCTTAGATATGAAAGAAAAACCAACATCGCTCTTTCGACGTTAAAAAGTGCAACAAAAGTGCACGAAAAGTGCCCGAAAAAGGGCATTTTCTTATATTTGACATAGCAAACGATAGAATTTTCAACGAAATTTGATGTGTGACCAGAATGTGAGATAGGTGAACTGTAGGAAAAAGAACGAAGGAAAATGGAGCCCCGAGTAGGGGGCTGCATTACGTTTTGTTTTGATATATCAAAGAGGTCTAAAAATTTGATCTTTCGTTTCAAGCCTCTAAAAATTTTACAGACTGTGTGGGGGTATCCCTAAGGGTCCAAAACTTAAACGTTTGTGAAGAAACCAATGTTAGAAAGCCTAGATTGAGTAAAAATCGAGTTGGGAAGCTATAGCGCAAAAAAAGATAGTTTATGGGAAAGTTGTATTAGAAATGTTATTGTAAAGTTAAAGTTGAATTATGAGTTGTCACTGGTGATAATAAGAAATTTTCATGTAGGTGACGAGCAAGCGAGCGAAGTCCGAGAGACTCATCGAGGCACTTGATTCGGACTTGCGCGATTTCGAGGTAAGTAGTCTATTACTTACGCTATTTCCATACATCCTTTAAACATATTTGTAATATTGTAGTTAAAGCATTGTAAAATAACTTCCTAGATTATGAGTTAAAGCTTTGTAAATAATCTTTACATTGGGTCTAGAAAGGAGAATTTAAAAAGGAAAAGTTTTTGAAAAGAAGTGAGTTAAGAGTTTTGAAACCATGTGTATATCTTTAGTTTCCATAAGATTTAGCGCTACGCAACGAGGTAGAAATTCCGTGAGTAGTTAGTTAGATGTAAAATTTTGGGCACTATAGGACGATGAAGAAATTCTGCACATAATTGTCAAAGTTTGATTTATGGGCACTATAGTTGCGATGAAGAAATTCCGCATATAGTTGCTAGAATTATAAAATTGAGTACTACAATTGCGATGAAAAAATTTCGCATTATAGATGTTTACAACTGAGACGATTTCACACCACTCGGGCGAGGAAGTAAATTTCGCACATGGTGGTCAAGATACTATAGTAGCTTCATGTTAACGTCAATCGAAAAAGCGTCACGTGATAGTTTGAGTACGTTAGATATACACATGGTCTTTTTATAAGAAATGATTTTGAAAATTTAAAACCTCCAATATTTATTAAGTAAAGCATTGCTATGGAATGTTATCTTGTATTATTAATATGTGACGAACTAACCTTTTTCCCTTTATTGTGTAGCTTGCTTACTTCATCAGGTGTAATTATTGGTGATTTTGTTGCGAAAAGGTTGACGCCGTACTTATAGGTGGGGAATAAATAAACGAACCCTGCGAATATTCAATACTTTTTGATGTGATTGTATATATTATAATTTAAATGAACGTGTGCTTAACTTATGAATATTCAAAGGACTGTAAACTCATATTTTGATACGTTTATATATATTGTTGTTGACTAGAGACCCATATCACCTTTTGCACTTAATGAAATTATTATTGTGATGCATAGGAAGTGCATATGGAGATTATAATGGCAATGTAAATGCATAATGTGAATTGTATGTTTGTGAATATGGATAATTGTGAAGTTACATGTTTGTAGAATAAAAGTAGTTGGGAGATGATTAAAGATAGTTCGAAGTGTATTTTATGTAGGTCAAATTTTGGAAATGTTTAAATTACAGCCGTTATGCTGTCAAAATTTTATTAAAATCTGTTTTAAAGAAATGCAAAAAATTTTCACCAATCCTAATTATTTTTAAAAAGTGAAAGGAAATTTTAAGTTAAAACGAGTAAACCGGCCAAGTATTCAGAGGGTTCTCTTCTCGGATTTCCTTAATCCGACGAGTCAGGTTCGGGAAGTCCATTGAAGTGCCCGACGGGATCCTCCAGACAAGAGCTTAGAAAAGGTCTGGTTCCGGTCCTGTCAGATCATATATGACAATCTTCTGCTCTCTTAGGCACACCTTGCAGACTGTCTAATGGGTTTGATGTAGACTATATTGGAGCAACAGCTATATGTTGAAGACGTTAGTGATATAGTTCTAATTCGTAGGACGACACTTATATTATGAACAGACCACCAAGAGATTTTAGCATCTTCCAAATCACTAGCGAACCTTATCTAGTGTAGGGGGATCACAACCATGGCATGATCAAATGTCTTTCCTTGACTGACGTATTCGTTATTCATAACTAATGTCATGTCCACCTGCAAGTGAAAAAAATTATTTACTAGTTAACAAAGATGACAAAAATTAAAAAAAAAAAAAGAAGAGCAATTATGAAATGTAAACACTCACAAAAAAGGTTGATCCATGCACTGTGTGTCTCTCATCATGAGCCTTATCCTACCACCCACTTTCTTTAATCCGCAAGCACTGTAAATAACCATTGATATGCTCTAAAGTTAACCAACTATCATCATTCTCAATGGTATGAAACTCTTTGGGGGTGAATGTCATCGGATAACCATCAATATAGCACCTAAAAGCGAAACAAGAATTAAAAGTTAGTCATATTATATTAGTAATTAGATTAAACAAAGGTAATAAATATTTTTATTAATACCTGAGGTCTAACGAAAAGGAAGCTTTATACTGTTTGTACACATTTATATTATCCAACACTAGCACATTCTTCGCCTCTTATTCCTCTAGCATTTTTTTTTTCTTTTTCGCGTGCTCAGGATCTATGTATGGTGACAATAGAGATACTGACGGTTTAATCTTTCGTTTAGACCATGCTGTGACCCCGTGGGACTGCGATGTCATCATGCTGATCCTCGCCTCATCTAAACTCATTCACTCTTTTTGTCCTTGCCTTTGAATATGTAGTCTCTGAGTGAACTCATGGGTTTGGGATGTGATAATGATGCTACTTCTCCTCTTCCTCCCTAGTCCACTCCCTCTCACTCTCCTCATTATCAGAATCATCATTTTTAGCTTCATTAGCACCCTCTCCATTACTTACTTTATAAGCATTATCGCTAGCCAAATGCCTAGGGTTGAATGACTTCCAATAATCATTTTCTCTCTCTACAACAGTGGGCTCAAGGGTACTACTCCTTTTTATTAACTACACAATATATATAATACACTTAATATTATAATTACAAACAATAATAGTCAACAAATGAAAATCAATGTAGGTTAGTTTAGACAATTATACGAATAAGCTTATTAGACCAACTTATTTACTTTTTGTTATTAAATTCCCAATTCACACACCTTGGTAGCACTATAGCGCCACCTATGACTCTCTTCCTTACCTTATTTTCCAACCATGGAAACATTGTCACTAGCTACCACCGTAATTTTCTTTGAATTAAACAAAAATTTGATAAACATTTAGTTAGTACATATATAAACACTAAATAGTTTTCATTATTTATGAAGAGAGTATACTAAATTTCGTACCTGAAATGCCCAAATAAAGCCATATAAATTAATGTTACGTCTAGTCATAAGTCGATCTTCATCAAGCGACCGACGAAGGGACTCTATACGCCTACTGTAGCTGACTGTAGTAAAGGGAAACTTATTTAACACATTAAATGTAATATACCCTTTCGATTCTAGTACCATACATGTACTATATAAAGTATGTCCTTATTTGTAGACTAATAAAGTAATTTAAGTACCTAGATGTAAAATTGAGTTATATCAAAATTTTCGGATGGATCGGAGATGATTTCGAATACGAGACTCGTATGGTGATTAATTAAGTTTTAAAATACAATTAGTGTCTAATACATTACCAAAAAAGGCATGATTATATTGAATTGTAAAGACATGTGCAAGGACATTTTAGAAAATTGAAAAGTATGAAAAAATGCATGTGTGTGGCATGACAAATGGCAAAGAAAGCATGAAAGTGTGACATGTATTGGTGTGTGAAGTGGACAAGTAAGGCAAATGATGACAATTGGAGTGAATTGACAAACTAGTTAGCATTTGGTTACATTTAAATGGAATTTGGTTAAAATTGAAATGGTTTTTATATTTTAACCAATCAAAAGTCTCCAAACTAAACTAATGGCAAACTTGTAGATTTAGACTTAGTTAGGGGGCAATTATTAGAGTAAACAAGGACTATATAAAGTGAAAGTAAATGGGAAAAACAAAAGCGAAGTCATTTGAGAGAAGAGGGGGTTTCGACCAAGAGAGGAAAATAGGCCAGTAGCTGCACTTGGTGGTTTTGAGGCCATTTTTGAGTGTTTTCAAGACATGCAAAGGGTGTATACAAGCCTAAGAGTAAAGTTCATCAATTACATGTTGATTTCAAGAGGTAGGATTTAAGTTTTCATGACTAGTTTGTGTAAATCTTTAGATTTATGGTCTCTAATGGATTATTTGTGATTTTTATGTATGGATCTAGAGACTTGAGATTGATAACTCTATTTTTATAGAGTTATTTTATTTTTTTTAAACCTGAATTCTTTCTTAGTTCTTGAGATTTTTATTATTACTAAGTAAATTATTACATCTTCTTGCATTTTCCATTTTCAGAATAAAATTAGTGAAAAAGCATATGTGGACCAAGTACTATTGTTCGTGACAAATTTATCGCTGAAAAATGAATGTTATTCAAAGCATCTTATCTCTTCAAGAATGACTCGAATCGGAGATCGCATAAAGAAGTTATCGCAGTTTAAAAATGAAGTATTCTAAAAGAGCAAATTATAATTTAGTTACCCAGCTAAAACGATTTCACAGGTGGAGCAATTGTTTTAATGTTATTGCAATTTACCTCCCGCCCCTCCCACCGTTAGTAAGATTCGTTACATTTAACGGTAAACAATATCAAAACAGTAAAAAGATGAAATTACCCTTTGACTGAAGTTGACCAGTTGACCAAATATAAAGCCTGGTCAACTCATCAGTCTCTCTCTTCGTCTCATTTTTCTTCTTCTTCCTTTCTTCCGCTTCTTCCCTTCTTTCGCTTCATTCTTCTTCTTCCCTTCTTCCGCTTCTTCTTATTCATGCAGATCGGAGTACGAACCCAGAGTTGGGTTCGTTAGAGGAACCGAGATCTGGGTTTCCTGACAAACCCAAACCCAGATCTGGGTTTGCGATGAACCCAGATCTGGGTTCCTGACGAACCCAAACCCAGATCGGGGTTCTTCAGACGCCCAGATCTAAGTTCCTGAGGAACCTCGAACCCTGATCTGGGTTTGGGTTCGTCAGGAACCTAGATCTAGGTTCCTGAGGAACCCTGATCTAGGTTCATCAGGAACCCAAAAATTTGGGTTCGCTAACGAACTCGTCAGAACCCTGATCTAGGTTCATCAGGAACCCAAAAATTTGGGTTCGCTGACGAACTCGTCAGAACCCTGATCTCTGGGTTCTCGATCACGAACCCAGAAATCTGAGTTCTCGATAACAAATAAACAAACCCGTCAAAACCCAGATCTCTTGGTTCTCGATCACAAACTCTGGGTTCTCAAGAACCCAGAAATTTGGGTTCTGTATAAGATTTTATTTTTTATTTTTTTTTTCAATTTTTCTTCTGATTATTTAAGTTGAATTTGTGATCTAAATTTTGTTATTGAACTGGTGATTGTTTGGGTTGATGATTACGTTTAACCGGTGAATTTGGGTGATTTTTTGATGTTATAAATTGGGTTGATGGATTAAAGTTGAATTGGTGAAGTTGATGGCTTTAGGTTGATGGATTGAAGTTGATTTTTTTGGTTAATATTCGACCTTTAATTTCGATTTTATTTAATTTTTAAAATTTATCTTAAAAAATTAAAAGTAAGGTTAAAAGATAATTTTGTCCCTTATACAGTTAATTTTAACGAGAAATGTTAACGGTAGGGGAGTAAATTGTAATAACATTAAAACAGTTGCTTCGCTTGTGAAAATATTTTAACTGGGTAGTTAAATTGTAATTTGCTCATTCTAAAAATAAATATTATGTCATGCTGATGTAAGGATTTATGTCATTATGATGTAAGTAATGATGTAATAAGAACTATGATATAAGCAATGATGTAATATGAAATTTGACTTACAAGAGGTAGGTGAATCATGATGTAAGCGATGATGCAAAAGGGTTGAAAATTAGAAAAAGATGATGCATGCAATGATGTAATTGGAGGTGAACTTTGCCAATAAATAGACTTTAGGGTCACCATTCCAAGCATCTCATCAGAGATCAAAATAATAAGTAGATTAGAGAAAGAGAGAGCTTGGAGAGGAGGAGCAAAGCAGAGAAAGAAATCCGACAGTGAAGTTTCAATTCACTAAGTTTTCTTATCTTTTGTTTTCTAGTCTTTGTCAATTTTTTTAAGGTTATGATGTAGCATAACTTTGATGTTCTAACCATTTGTTCAATTCAATTAAGGATTTTCTATCTTGGCTGATGCATTTAATATTGTTCTTAATGCTTCTAAATAACTGGCTATTATTTAGTTGAATTGTTAATCATAATGATAGCGGAAGCTGATTTATGTGTCTAGTTCATTGTATTGAATGTCATAAATTACATACAGGATAGGAATATACATGCATGGTTTGTGTGGTCTATAAAAGAGGTCCATAAATCTTTATGAATCCTTTAATGTTTTGACTTACATGAGAACATAGCAGTTAAGTTTTATAGGATATTTTCCTTAGATCTTGAGAGGGGCTATGTGAATAATTCAGGAAATCTCGACTAGTAACTAAATAGTTAATTTTTGTTAAAAAGAATAAAGGGGAGGAACAGAATAGTTATGGTGAAATCAGAACCTTAGAATTTTAAATTATTGAATTAATCTCAGTAAAAATTCATTTATATTTGTAGTTAAATTTAGTTGTAGTTTTTCCTTTAACCAAATTTTGTTTGCCAAATAAAGTTTTAGTTACTTTAATTTTGGGAATTAATTAACAACAATCCTCATAGAACGATACTTCTCTCATCATTATATTACTTGTTCGGCTTGTCCACTTGCGATTTTATACGATAAGTTTTTAGCACTGTTGTCGGGGATTGTTTGTTTAAATTAATACTGATGCTACCTAACTCAAATTTTAATTTGGTATTTTATTTAGTCATTTATTTATATATATTTTTATTTATTTCATTTGCTTTATTGCAGTGTTTTTTTCTGATATATGAGAAAGTCCAGAGATGAAGTTTTGATACCATTTGACCTAGAAATTGAGAGAACTTATCGCAAGAATAAAAAAAAAAAAAACAAATAAAAAAAAACAAAGTTGCAAATGCTTCTCTCATAGACATGACTGAAGAACCAAATAACGTATAAAACAAATTTGTATCAATAAATGTTGAAAATACTCGAGCATTACAAGATTATGTGGTTTTTTTGAAAGTCAACGAACAACGACTTAAAGCTAACATGGATAATGGAAAGTCTTAACAAAAATCCACCATCGCGTTTTTAAATCAAATTAAAGCATTTTTTAACAGTCAAGCTAACGACTATAAATTAAGCGTTTCTTGAGAGGCAACCTAAGTTTTTCCTTCTTAATTAGTTTTCTTTTGTTTCTATGTTATTGTTTTCTTTGATAATTTTCTTTTCTCTTTTAGAGATGGAGGCAAGTCTTGCAATACTAAAAAATTATTTCGCTACTCTGCCTCAAGATGTACTCAGAAAGATTTATAAGTGCAGACTTGAAAGAATGAGGGCATTAACATGTTTAGGTCTTCCAGAGCATATTCGATGGATTATTGAAGCTAAAGTATGTCTAGCAGGTGAGTTGACTGATTCATTCATTAAACGTTTACCGGGATTTGGAAGAAGTTTTACTTAAAGAAGGGGAGAGCTAAGAGAATGAGAGTCTGCCATAAGTGTGCAAGATGGAACTGCGACACACGCTGTAAAAATCCTAGATATTTGTCCATAAATCAAAAAGATAAAATTAAATGCATAAAGGATGGGCTGAGTAAGGAGTCTTTGGATAATATCCTTGAGACTCTTGAGATGCATCCTTGTGGGAAAGTTCAACACATTTTTTTAGATTTATGAGAGTTATTCAGTAAAGAGAAACAGTATTACAGGCTTGGAAATATGACTTTAAAAGACCCTGTTTGCCAGTTTATAAGAAAACGGGATGAGAAGCCGATCCTCAACTCATAAAAGGTGTTTAAGCCGTTTCTGGACATAAAACCAGAGGGAGATGTAAGCCACAATCACAACTACTATAGCATCATTTTTTTCTTTATTTAGCATTTTGTTTCAAACCTTTTTGATAATTGTGTTTACTTTTTGATATTTCTTTACCTGCCATTTTTTATTTTTAGCTTGTTTCAAACTTTTTTGATAATTGTGTTTATTTTTTGACATTTTTTTACCTACCATTTTGGATTTTTTTTAGTTTGTTTCAAACTTTTTCGATAATTATGTTTACTTTTTGACATTTCTTCACCTAACAGTTTGAATTTTTATTTTTTTTAGTAGTGTGTTTTAAATTTTTTTCAATGATAGTGCCTTCTTTTTGACATTTCTACACTTAACATTTTCTTTTCCCCCTGATCACAACTGTTTAGCATCGTAGAATTGTTCTTTTACTCTTTTATTTTCTTTAAATGAGCGTTCATTATTGATAGCAAACAATTAGTTTTGTATGAGAGAAAATAAAAATGGCAGAGTCCTCGAGCAGCTGATTCAAAACCATCTATGTTTTTTGTGGCTCGAAGTCTGGTGTGAGTACATAATATTCAAAGATAGCCATTGAACTTGGTAAGGTTTTAGTTGCCCGAAACATAAATCTAGTGTTTGGGGGAGGCGGTTTAGGACTGAGAGGTTCTGTCGTGATAACTTCAAATATTATAGGCAATAGAACCTTAGGTATCGCAGCAAAGCCTTTGGCTGAAAGGAGAGATATCGTCGATATGAGTATAAGTAATGAGTTTGAGGCCATGAGCATGCACGGGCGAATAGCGTACATGTTACTCAATGCTGGTGCCTTTATCGCGTTACCTGGTGGTTTGGAAACGTTTGAAGAAATTTTCAACATTGTATCCTAGGCCTATCTCAACATTCATAAAAGCCATTAGGTTTGCTTAATGCTAACGGTTTCTATAATGATTTATTGCCTTTTCATGATTATGCTGTGGAATAGGGTTTTATGACTTAAGCAAACCGACGCATTCTAGTCTCAGCTTCAAGTGCTGATGAACTGATTGACCAACTGCAAGACTTTGTGCCCAAAGTTGATCCAATCATGTCATAGGTGGTTTGGGATTTTGAAGCAAGTGATAACAAGAAGCGTGCACTAGATTTTAATCTCCGGTTGTAACTTTCTTACCCTATGGTTTTATTAATAGCATTTCCGTTTGTGTTTTTCTTATTTTTATCTTACTAGACATTGGGGGACAATATCTCAAAAAAGTTTGGAGGTAGAGTTTGCTATTATTAAAACCATAAGATTCAAAAACTGGTCCGAGTTAAAACAAAAAGATAGCAGAGTAAGGAATACTTTTGTGCTTTTGATGCGCATCTTTGTTTTTTTTTTCTAAAAAAAAAAAAAAATCATTATTTTTTTCCGATTAATTTTTTGTTTTTGAATTCTACCCTAACAAGTCGACTAATTACTTTGTGTTTATTAATGGAATCTTAATACATATTTTTGGTTGGATATCTTTACTAGGGAATAGTCATGAACATCTTTCCATGAGCTGAGACTTTTGAATGTCATGATCTTAGTTAATTGAGTGGATAAATATCATGTTTACATGAATCGTGAACTATTAGTGGAGATTACCCTTGGTGAGGATTTGAGCTTTTTAATCGTTTCGTTTTTAGGGATTAATTTGTTTCTACTCTTAAACACTCTTCACTTTGTTCTTCATAGATGATCTATATAGGTTTTGCATTGAATACTAAAGAACAAATCATCATTATAGATAACATGAGTTGCTTTGATTTAAAAATTGGATCAATTTCTTAGAAGTAATATAGGTAATTTTTACTCCATAAAAGTCTGCTTTTCTATTTTAAATTGAGATATATCATAAACCCTTTGAAGCCAAACACTTTAAACATTTTTCTTTGTTTACCCTTATTAAATGACTCTATTGAGCCTTTAAATTTAGTCATACGTTATAAAGTATGGGATCATGCTATTTAGTGAAAGAGGAGAAGGGAATTGAAATGTTAACATTTATATGCTATGTACATAGGCATATACATTAAAAAAAAGTGTGTTTCTAAATAATATTGTGAAAAAAAAATGTGAGAAGCACCGGTTTTATAATGCCTAGATGTACAAGGGGAGGTGGAAGTAAATGGAAAAGGAAATTATTGAATTAAAAAATTCTGTGAAAAAAAAAAGAAAAAAGAAAGGAGAAGAGAGAAGTTGTGATGAATTAAAGAGAATAAATGAAGTATTTTGTTCTTGTTGAACCTGCACCTTAAAAATTTTTACATATCAATTAACCATAGCCCAAATACAATCTTTAATAAAGCCTATTGATCTTCAAGAGGAAGTCCAATTTGAGAGTGGAAGTATGTCATCATACTCTATCTTAGTTCTTAATATTTGATTCCAATCATGAGATTTATTCACTTAAAAGTGTGATTCTTTTTAAATGTCTATATTTATAAGTGATGTAAATGACGCTTGCTATGCCTTTACATAACCTCTATCACATATGATTGCATGAGTGTTTACTTTAGGATTCATGAGAGTTATAAGAGATATCTTGTAAGGATTAGAGTCGAGACGAAATAAGTCTATGACGTGTGAATATGGTGTTTTGAAATGAAATTGCTTTGAGAGTGGTGTGAGATTGTTGATGATTGTGTTTTAAAACATTAGTGACTTATCTTTAGTCTTGATACAAGTTCATACATATATGAGATTTCTATTAATTTACATTTAGTGATATGTTAATGAGTTATGAGTAGAATATTTTAACGTTTATGGGTATCGTTGCTGGTAAACTCTCAGGAGACACAACTCCTCCTACTAGGGGCACCTACAGGTTTAAAAACTTGTGGTATATATGCTCAATGTCATCGTGTTTACCTACGAAAATTGATTGTGATTTTATTTTTTGTGTTTTTAGCTTAGGTTGTTATTTTTAGTTTTGCTTGAGGACAAGTAAAATCTTAAGTTTGGGGGGTGTAATAACTCTATTTTTATAGAGTTATTTTATCTTTTTTTTAATTTGAATTCTTGCTTAGTTCTTGAGATTTTTATTATTATTAAGTAAATTATTACATATTTTTGTATTTTCCATTTTCAGAATAAAATTGGTGAAAAAATGCATGTGGGCCCCACTAAGTACTATTGTTCGTGACCAATTCATCGCTGAAAAATGAGTGTCATTCAAAGTATCTCATCGCTTCAAGAATAACTAGAATTGGAGATCGAATAAAAATGTTATCCCAGTTTAAAGATCGAGTATTCTAAAAATAAATATTATATCATGCTGATGTATGGACTTATGTCATTATGATGTAATGAGAACTATGATGTTAGCAATGATGTAATATGAAATTTGACTTATAAGAGGTAAGTGAATCATGATGTAAGTAATGATGCAAAATGGTGAAAAATTAGAAAAGGATGATGCATGCAATGATGTAATTGGAGGTGAACTTTGTCTATAAATAAGCCTTAGGATCGCCATTCCAAGCATCTCATCAGAGATCAAAATAATAAGTAGATTAGAGAAAGAGAGAGCTTGGAGAGGAGAAGCAAAGCAGAGGAAGAAATTCTACGATAAAGTTTCAATCTACTAAGTTTTTTTATCTTTTATTTTCTAGTCTTTGTCAATTTTCATTTAAGTATGAAGTAGATCTATCTTTCTAAGGTTATGATGTAGTCTAACTTTGATGTTCCAACCCTTTGTTCAATTCAATTAAAGATTTTCTATCTTGGTTGCTACATTTAATATTGTTCTTAATGCTTCTAAATAACTGACCACTATTTAGTTGAATTGTTAATCATCATGATAGCAGAAGCTGATTTATATGTCTAGTTTATTGTATTGAATGTCATAAATTACATACAGGATAGGAATATACCTATATGGTTTGTGTAGTCTATAAAAGAGATCCATAAATCTTAATGAATCTTTTAATGTTTTGACTTACATAGGAACATAGCAGTTAAACTTTATAGGGTATTTTCCTTAGACCTCGTAAGAGACTATATGAATAATTCAGGGAATCTCGACTAGCAACTGGATAGTTAATTTTTGTTAAAAAGAATAAAGTGGAGGAACATATTAGTTATGGTGAAATCTGAACCATAGAGTTTTCAATTATTGAATTAATCTCAGTAAAAATTCATTTATATTTGTAGTTAAATTTAGTTATAGTTTTTCCTTTAATCAAATTTGGTTTGCCATATAAAGCTTGAGTTACTTTAATTTTGGGAATTAATTAATAACAATCCTCGAGGGACGATACTTCTCTCATCATTATATTACTTGTTCGGCTCGTCCACTTGCGATTTTGCACGACAGAGATCTCAAATTTGTAGGATAACAGAGCTTGTAATTCAAGAACAATTGACAAGCTTACTAGTGAAGTTGACTTTTTGATATAAAACTTAAGTTGATGTATTTAGGACATTAGTTGCCTTACCATAATATTTGATATGATTTTAGTATAAATTCAAGTGTAAACCTTGAAGGAATGATGGTGTTATGTTGGATATGGTTCACGACCAAACAAGGATTGCAATGGTTCAAATTAAGTTTAACTTGTTTGAGTAATTTTCATCCATGTAAATGTGCTAAAATATCAAGTTGAGATGTTAATATGAGAAGCAAAAATATGGTATGCCAAATTGTTACGTTTCGACCATAAGTGCCTTAAAGTAATGGACAATTGTTTTTGGATGTTTTGAAATAATTTTATAGCTTGTTGATGATGAAATTAATATGAAATTAAAAAGAAATCCATTGGATGTTATAGGATACACCTCACGGCCAATCTTTGTTTTATTACTCAAAGTGTGAGTTTTATGAATTTGACTTGATTTGGCACAATTTGCATGTTTTTTAACCTAATTGTGATGGGATATAACATACCCTTCCGAATTCATATAATGTACATGTACTATTAATTATTCCCTCATTTATGGAATAATAAAATTTTTTGATAAATAGCGTTTTCGTGTGAATAGTATTTTCAAGTGAAAAATGATTTTTGAGAAATAGACCTTGAAAATCATAAATTTTTAGAATAGTTATTAGAGACTAAAGAAAATAAAATAGATCAAGAATGAGTTTATTCGAATAGATTGTAAGTGATTTGAAGATTATTAGACCAAAAAAAAAAAATACCCTTTCCGATCTTAGTACCATATATGGTATTTATGGAGTAATAAAAATAATATAAAGTGCCCAGGCGTGTAAATCGAATTTTAGTAGAATTTTTGGATATAAAATTAAGTTATAATAAAAAATTCCTAGATGGATCGAAAATGATTTTGAATGCGGAATTGGAATGAAAGAATGCATGATAAGTAGCGTGAAATGAGAAAAAGAGAGCATTGCATGAGTGACACGTGGCAACAAAAGAAAGCAAGAGTCCATGCGTCTATGACAAGTGTCCTTGAAATACAAAGGACATATTATTGAAAATCAAATGAGAAGAAAACATGAAAGCCATTCATTTGAAACAAAGGGAGCATTCAGTCAACTAAGGAGAGTTCGACCAAGAGAGTGAGAGAGACCAAGACAGCAGCTAGTTTTGATATTTTGGAAGCCATTTTTGAGTGAATTTAACACATGCAAAGGGTGTACACAAGCTTAGGAGCAAGTTACATCCATTTCAAGTTGATTTTAATAGGTAAGATTTAAGTTTCCATGAATTAATTTGTGTAAATGTTTGGATTTATGGTTTTTAATGGATTGGTTATGATTTTTATGTTTGGGTTTAAGAATTAGAGACCTCAAAATTGTTAATGTTTGGTTGCATGTGAGTTTGGTATGAAATCTAAAGGAAAGTTGATGTTGGATTGCATGTAAGTCACAGCCAAAATGGATTTTAGTGGTTCAAATTGAGTTTGATTGCTTTGCCACGAAATATGATGTGATTTTAATGTGCATGCAAGTGTGAAACTTAAAGAAATATGATGTTATATGTAGATTTAATTCACAGCCAAGATGATGTTGAATGGTCCAATTTGACTTCAAGTTATTTAAGTGATTTTCATGTATGTTGATGTGATAAAATATGGAGTTTTTGTGTTGAAATGAGGAGTAAAATTATGATATGTTCACTTGATATATTCAGCCATAGGTAGCTTTAAAATGATGGACAATTGTTTTTGTATGTTTTGAATGATTTTATGAGTTATATGGATGATGAAATTAACATGAAATTGAAAAGGGATTCATTGGAATATCAAATGGCTACTTTACGATCAAACTTTGTTTATTTATAAATGTGTGATGTTTTATGGAATTGACTTGATTTTACACTATATTACATGTGTTTGAGTGTGATTATGATGAGAAAAATTGAATAAAATTGATGGTGTAAAAGTTAGTGTGAATTCAGCCAACATAGGCCGAAATGATCCAAGAATGTGCTTTATGCATTGATGTGAAATTTGGATTTTAATTGTGGTGTTTTATATGCCTAAATGTTAAGAAATTCGAACAGAAAGTATATCCGAATAATTAGGATGGTTACGACTTGAAAAAGGGTGTTTAGAAATCCTTGTATAACGAAGCGTTTATGTGTATTGATGTGTGTTGGTGGAAGTGTATATGCGAATAAGTTTGATTGTGACATTATCTAAAAATAGAATATGAAACTATGTAGGTTATGCAGAGGCGAGGAAAGCTTTCCGTTGATTTTTGTGCTTGGTAACGAATTAGGGATAAAATGAATATCCTATCAAAATATTTCGAAATGTTTCTATTTCTACTATAGTGATTTTATATGTTGAATTTAAATTCATGATGTGAATGATTGAAAGTTAATTTTTATAATGAATAAGTTTTAGTGTAAGAACCTTCTGCATGGATTTTTGAAAATTTTGCATGAAATATGATCTGTATGATGAAAAGCAGCATATTTTGTGAGCCTATGGCATGCCTTATAGGTATCTCTGATATTACCAATTGAGGTTGAGTACCCTAACCATGCATTAGCAATGTCAGAGGTGTCTATCATTAATAGTAGGAGAGAATGTTGTCAGTCAGTTTAGTCCAGTGAGTTGCCCATGCATACAGGGTATATTATTAGCTAGCTTCCACCTGAGTCATAGTAAATACTGCTCTGTAGCGATGGTAAATTCCACTACGTAATTACCGGATAGATGTCCTGAACGATGGTAAATGTCACTCTTAGCGATGGTAAATTCCATTAGTAGATACCTGATAGATGGCCTAAGCGATGGTAAATGCTGCTCCAAGTGATGGTAAATTCTACTCTGCCATATACCTAGGATACCATGTGGAATAAATTGTTAGTGGTTGACTTATTTTACTTAGAGGTTTTTTAATAACTTTACTGCCACCACTGTTTATGATTTACAACAGAAAAATAAAATCATGCAAAATGTCATTTTATATATTTCAGTATTTGAAAAGCGTTTCAGAATAGTTTTTCAAAATCAGTAAGTTTACTTTTCAATATATTACAGAACTTAAGTTTTACAATGCATGATTTATATTGATAATAAATGTTTATTCATGCATTTGATTCAGATGTGGTTCTCAGAAAAGTTAATTTAATTCTGTAACTTGAAAACAGTTAAGAAATATTTTTGAAGTTTTTAAGGAGGACATTTTCGAAAGTAGTTTGAATAGAAATATATGATACTCACTGAACTTGTTTAGCTCACCCTTAATTTTATATTTTATAAATGATACCTCCCAAGGGCAAGTGCAGGTGCAGGTTGACGGAACTCATCCCGAATCCCTCCTCTGGACCCGAGAAAGACCCCGTAGCACTCCGTCAGAACTTCAACGGACCCTAACTTTGGCCCGAAGAAATCCCGTCAGAGCACCGAAACTTACTTTAAACTTCTTTTTATACTCGTTTACTAGGTGGCAGGGGTACAAATTTTTCACTTTTCTATTGAAAATCCGGCAGCATGCCGTCTGTTTTCTAAACTATGTCACCCTGTAAGTTTCAAATACAGTTTATAAAAACACTTCTATGAAATTCATTTCTCAACTTCCAGAGCCTCCAGCTCATTTTTCACAACATAACCACAATCAAATAATTAAAATAAAAAAAATTAATTCATATAAAACTTTAATAAAACATTTTTAACTAATACATCCACAATTTATTTAAAATACTTACAACTATGTATATAAACATATACATGATCAAAATAACACCATATATACATGTATTAGGTATCATCCTATACGTCCACCTGCACGTCTGACTGAACCTCGTCGGCTGGATGATTAGCTCCTGCATCTGTGGGAGAATTTTTAAGAAAAATATTTAAAGAAAAACGTGAGTATAATTCAGCGAGTGGTAGTAACTTTTAAACTAAAATCATTTCTACACGTAAACTTCTTCCAAAAACAGTTTAATAAAACTAAAGTATTTTTCTAAAATACTTTCTAAAACTCATTTAAAACTGCTTCTGAATCTTGTTCTAAATTTCTTTCTAAAACTTTCTGAAATCTTTTCTTAAACTCTTTTCTTAAAAATCTTTTCTGGTGCTCGCCTGGATTGTAACCCAGGGAATATCTACTCCTGGCGTGGTAGCATATAAACTCTAGCTAACCACTAGGAGTGGGAAAAACTGCTTTGGAATCTCGTTTTAAATTTCTTTCTAAAACTTTCTGAAATCTTTTCTTAAACTCTTTTCTGATACTCGCCTAAATGGTAACCCAGGGAATATCTACTCCTGGCGTGGTAGCATATAAAATCTAGCTAACCACTAGGAGTGGGGATCTACCATGTGTAGTCACCGAAAGCGGGCCTACGCTGCGGACCGACTATACTACCTTATACGTGTATACGAATCACTCATACCTCGCTCACACATGAGTCGACTAGACTCAAATCTCACTGAATGACTTCCTCTCATCTACCATATCACGTATAGGGCATTCGGCCGGGTACTAAACTGGGGCTAGGGTAAACTATAGGCTATTAAAATTTCTTTTTCTTAATACACTAAAATATTCTAAATCTCAAGGCAATAAGCCTAAAATATTTAATTCCACCACATTCTCATTTACAGAAATAATAAACTAAAATATTTATGCTAGAATTAAAATATAAATTCAATTAATAAATAAATAACTATTTATAATAAATTCTTTTAACTTTAAAAAAATAAACTTTAAAACAATATAAATAGAAACTTGTAGTTCCACTCACTACACATTTTCGGATAAAATCTGATTCTCCTCCGTATGCCTTCGGAAGTCTCCACTTTTACTCTAAAACATCAAATATCCATTTATGGTCACTTAACTCATTCAAACAATATTTAAAATCAATAAAAATCCTATTATCTCTATTTATATCCTTTAGAGCCTAAACTTTTGGATATCAATTTCTATTCAACCGGGGTTTTCGAAATCCGTTTTTTCAACATGAATTCTACTTATTCTTTCCTAGGAATACCTCAGAATACTTAATCTCATCGTCGGAAACTCGGAACGAAATTCGACCGGATTCGCTTACTAACGAAAATCACTTTTCGCTCCGGACTTCTGACAACTTCAAAAATCAATCCTCTAGTGTTCTAACACCCAACTATGATTAAATAAACTGTTTCGAACGTTAAACGAACGCATTTCGAAGGTTTTCAGAAACCACCCTTCAACTCATCCGTTTAGCTCCTAAATCGAAGCTAAACTTTTCGTTTTCGAAATCTAACTTCAAAAGATTATTTCTTAACATCTAAAACATCAATCTAATGCTTTAGAATCGAAAACGGGATCAAATTCCATAAAAAAAACCCATTTTTCTCTACGACTTCCCTCTCTCGTTTTATCTGTTTTTCTTCTACCAAATCACTCCAAAATCATACCAAAATCATCCTCATATATCCCTCTTATTATCCCTAATCTCTGATTCGAAAATAAATGAATGAAAAAAAAATGGGTTTCATATAAATATCAATCTTTAAACTGAAATAACTCACCAAATAGGCAACCGTTTTCCTTCAAATTTGTTGGGTTAGCTAGAGGAGATGACGAGGAGCAACTTTCGTGAAGAAACCGTGGCGAGATACGGACCGGATCATCCTCTCTTTCTCTCTCTCTCTCTCGCGCGCACTCACGGTCTCTCTCGGCCTCTCTCCCCCTCTCACCCAAATTCTCTCTCTTTTCTCTCTGATTTGCCGATCAAAAATGTCTCAAATGAGACAAATTAACTTATATATATTTTAATGCTCATTTGCTAAAAGTCCCTCAAGAAAATTTCATTTAATAACCTCAAACTTTCACTAATCTTACTAGTGCCCAAAAATAAATGATTTTATATTCTATTGGTCCACTTGGCCTATTTTCATCCACTTATTTTTCCAACCAATCCATGGATGACACGTGGCACAACCCTAACCACTACTTTTCAAATCACTTATCTCATTTCTCATTGGTTGAATTCTGTGAGCTCACCTCGCTTGATTAACACATAATTCACGCCTAATGACTTTGTAATTGTACCGGGGTCAGCCAAACGATATCCGATTTGCGATATGAAAATCAAATAAGCCTCAATTAACACTACTGGAGACATATGATTCGACCGTAACTCAATTCGAATATTTCTAGTACCATAAAATAATAAATCTGGGTGAGGGCTTACACTTGATGAATTTTCATTTTAATAGAACTTTCAATACCTAATCCTTCTAAAAAATATTCCACAAATATTCTACACACATCTTATGGCCAATTCGACTTTATAAACTTCAATTTAGGTCTGATACCTCTCATATATACTTAATAAAGGAAATGTTCCTAACCGAAATCTAATCGAATCAACCGATATCTTTTTATACGTATCTATAGCTTAAAAACTCGGTTTTTACACTCATTCTCGTTAACTTATTCTCATTCACTTGGGTTACACTCCTTGAAACTTCCGCATATCATTCTCATGCGTGATCCACATATACTTAACTTAAAATGTCTATTTTGCCCTTTTTATGATATAATTTCACTTTGATCGAAAAATATTCTGAAAATATTCCATGGTCATCTAATCTTTAAATTGACCATGAAATACTCTAATTGGGTGTCTTATCTATCAGTCTCATACTTCGAAAAAAATTCAATTGGATTTAAACTCATTACAACCTATTAATCTCTCAAACGGGCAATATCGTAATTTTCTTCGAATCGCTTAAAACTGATTCAAATGGTCTTCTTTTTGATCCGTTTCTGTTTCTCTATACTCTCATACTATTTTCAGACTTTTCGATCCTTAAGGTCAATTTTCAAAAATTTTACTATTCATTCAAAAATTTTCGTCCGAAAAATACTATTCACCGAAAATTTTTATTTCCCATCGATTCTAAATTCATGACCCTGAACAATATAACCGGGTTCAAATTCGATCTTAAACACATACTTTCGAATCTTTTTTAAAAAAATCACTATTTATCTAGATCCGAATACTATTCACTGAAAATACTCATTTCTTCCTAACACGATACTCAGGGCCTTATAAATATAATCGAATTCTAACCGGACCTCTTACATTAGTTCTAGACTCTTTATTCTTTATCTGATCGTTGAAAATGAATTCTTTGAGGAAACTAGGATCGGGGTCTATCACAGGTGTTTCGGTAGTAGGGACTCCAACCCTATAGTAGTCGGACGATGTCGTGTGTTACTGTGTGCTATGTTTATGTTTGTGCATATTTGATATAAATGCTTTTGAGAATATGTATAATAACATTTGTATGAAATTTGATGTAGTTGTTGAAAAACGTGCAAACGTATTTATGCATGACTTGTAAACATTTTGAGTAACTTTTTATGTAAAACCCAAAACCTCGTTCGTTAGAGAGCGAATTATTTTTCCAATGGATCACGTTCGATCGAAAAAATATAATTCTTGAGTCCAAAAATATTCGGAATAATTATTTTAGAATAATAAAAATAATTTCGAGTACATGGAGATGGATTCGAAATTTAATAATAATTTTGAAGAAGAAATCAAGTCATAAGCACATTCACGGATGGACGGACGGAAGCGAGTTGAATTTCGAAAGTGGAATGAAATCAAGTGGCTCGAAAAGAGATAAATAAAATAAATTGATAAATGACAGACACATGTCACATATGCAAGGAATAAGCAAGACAAGTGGCTTGATATTAAATGCATTGCACGACAAATGTCCAAAGTGGAGAGCAAATATATATATTAAAGTTGAAAGAACAATTGAAAGTGAAGTGAAGCTCAATAAAGCATTCGGTCACCATCCCTCAAACTCAAACCGAGAGAGATAGAGAACGAGAGAATGGGAGAACTAGAGAGAGCGTGAGAAAGTGAGAGCAAGCATATCAGACCGAGACATCACCAAGCCAAGTTGATCGTGCATGCAAAGGTAGATCTAAGAGAGAATACCGGCTCGTACTTGCAGCAAGAGAACTCATCCAACCGTGAACCAAGTGAAGCTGTGAGCTGGTGAAGAGAGAGAGGAACGAGCAGCTTTTTCAAACCAACAGCTGCATATGTCATCCAAGCAAACTAGGAGGAGGATTTGATCGTGTATGCAAGCATGGAGGGATGATCAGCTGCTGTCAGGCCGAGAGCTCACCAAGTGCAGACCGAGCAGCTTTAGACCATCAATCCATCCTCCATTGGATCTTCATCAAGTTGGAAGGTAAGCCTTGAAGGCCCAGCAGCTGAAGCATGTTTTTTATGTTGATTTTGAGTAGATTCAACTCACTCATGCAGGGAGGTGAAGAGAGGAAGCTACTACCATGACTTAGTTGCTGCCGTGAGAACCTCTTGGTACCGTTCTATTGTCGCAATCGCGTGGGAGCTGTTTCGAAGCAAAGAACAGCTCACACCAAGGTAAGTGCTGTCCTGTTTGGTTTCGTGTTGACTTTTCATTTAGTTTTTATTGGTTACAAGTTAATTTGGATTGAAGGGAACTCGCGGATAAAAGCTTTAAAGTGGGCAGTATCTTCGCGCAATCATTTCGAAGTTTCGAAGTGAATTTCGAAAGGTACATTGAGTTTTATTGATTTCGTTTGGATGAATAATGATTAGGTTGAGTTGAGAATGATTTTTTATTATGTTATGATTGGGTTTTAGGACTTAGAATCTCGTTAGTGCGGAGGTTCACTCGATATTGTTTGGTTATGTTTTTAATGATATTGTCAATGATTATTTCCGTTGTGAAATTGATTACGGGCTGTTATAGGAAGATTTAGGGGCTATTATGTTACGTCGTTAAATTTAACTCCGTTGTCGTGAAATATGATTAGTGTTGATGTATTTTAAAGGATCGAATAGTCGTTCGATAATCGAGAAATCATTTCCGGGTGCTTCGAATAATGTTTGTTTTCGTACGAACGCGTTTAGTTGTGATTTTTCCTCGTCAAATTGAAATATGAATATGATGTTATTAGGCTGCCATGTTATGTGTTTGAGGTTGTTTAAATGATAAATATTGACGCGAGGACGAATTGAATTATGTTAGAGTCACTCAGATAGTTTTCTTTGTAAGCGAACGTGATTAATTGTTGATTTTTGAAGTCGAAGCGGAAAGCGAATGAACGTTTAGTAAGCTGCCATGACTTTCGTTTATGTGAATCGAAGTGCTCGAATGTTAGTTTTGCATGTATTGAATAAAATAATAAGTTGTTTGAAGTTGAGTTCAAATTGAAACGGAAAGAACCGCGCGAATGGTTAAAAAGAATAACTCGCGATAAAACTTTTCGTAATCGTGAAATATTTAACGTTTATGGTTTTTATTAGAATGTTAAATTGTATAGGTATCGATAAGGCGAAGGAAATCGAAGTTGAGGAAGTATCGCGAAGTAGAAAATCGGGAAGTTTCGATAAGTGTAAATTGTTTTATGAAATGATAAATGCACCATGATTACTATGTTTTCATAAAAGATTGAAACATTTTTAATATTTAAATGAATTTATATGAATGATGCTCGTTTATAAATGTTTTTATATATGCATCTAAGCAATGTTAATCGCGTAAATTATTATTGAAATGCACTTTTACGTTTTAATATTTAATCGAAGAGGTATGTTTTTATGATAACTATTTTAGCATGTAGATGAAATTCTTAAAGAAAATTTTCAAAACTGATGGCTACCCTAATCCCCATTATATGACTGAGATATGACTATTATGCGGTTGAAGTGCCTTATTGCGCGTATGGCATGTCCATGGGGGAAAGTCCACTAACTATATGGGGGATCGAGTCTGTCATG
Organism: Dimocarpus longan; assembly: GCA_022984855.1. Taxonomy (NCBI): domain Eukaryota; kingdom Viridiplantae; phylum Streptophyta; class Magnoliopsida; order Sapindales; family Sapindaceae; genus Dimocarpus; species Dimocarpus longan. Next base: position 3,392,151 of record CM041021.1, read on the forward strand.
TCGCCCTCTACGTGTATACAAGGTACTATTATGACTAATGCCCTATGTGCAGTGAGGTAACATTCCGCGGCATAGTGGCTTATGACTGAGATTGACCGTCCCTACCACCGGTGTCCTAGGATCGAGCGGTGATCATGATTTTCCTGGGTCCCATTGGATACATGTTTTATGACTGATGATACGATTTATAAATTTATGGTTATGTTACGAATGAATTTCAAATGTGGTATGTTATGAAAATGAATTTTTGTGATGCATATAATCTTGTTCAAGCATATATATATAAACGATTTTGTAATAACATGAAATTCATGTTTTGAACAACTTATTATGGAACTTAGAACTCTTTCAAGGGATTTTAGAGAGGATATTAAAGGAAAGCTTAATTAGAAATGCGTAACACTCATTGAGCCTTTTTAGCTCACTATTTTCTTGTTTATTCTTTTTAAAACCTCCTCAGACGCAGGTACGAGTCCTCCAGGCAATAAATCTCCAATTCAAGGATAGGCGAGCTTATCAGACGACCGTCACTGTGAAATTAAAGTAAATGTTTTGATGTATAACGGATTTAGTGTAATGTAAATGTTTAAGTTTTATAATAATGATTACGCTGTCACGCATGTGGAATGTTTTAAGTTTGAAATGGTTTTGTTTTGAATACTTGCTTTGTGTTTGAATATGGATTTTAAGATGGACCTGAGGTTCCATTTGGAAGTGAAAAAGAATGTATGAATTTAGAAATGTTTATAAATGATATTACAGGTGTTTTAAAAAGTTGAAAATATTGAAGAAACAACCGTTGTGCTGCCGAAATTCTTTCACCCTAAATTTTAAACGATTAAGAAATGAAATTGTTTTACGACTTTGCTTCACTGAGTCCTTTTGAGTCACCTGCATAAAGATTGCAAGGATTCTGTGGGGTGTCGGGAGGACTCCGCTCGAATCTCTACAGAGTTAATCCGGGTTGGGTCCTTTCATTTTATGTTACAGTATATAAATAATTTTGCAGTGAAATTTTGTGTAATCTGAATGATTTTCAAGTTGTATTTTCTGTTTTTAAAAACTGAATGCATGTTTGTGGTTAATTTTGAAAAGAGAGTCTGAGGCCCAGAAGTTGAGATATAAGGGTTGCTATTGAAGTTTATAGGTTTCTATTAAGTTTTGTAAGGTGAAAATTTTAGAAAAACGTTGTTATGTTGCCAAAATTTTTATAAACCCTGTCTTGCAAAAGTACTTTTAAAAAGGAAAACATTTTCAACCATTTCCATTAGAAAGGAAATTTATAAAGAATTTTAAAAACTTTTCAGTAAAATAAAAAGACTTAGCTTCACGAAAATTTTTCAGCAGGAACAGTTCTCGACTAGAAGGCCATCGTAAGGTTACCGGATAGGCTACCATTGTATAAGGAATGGGGTCTATCATAGGAAGATTGAATGATATTGATGGTGTAAAAATGTGGTCAAGATTCAGCTATTATGGGCTAGGATAATACAAAAATGCATTTAATGCATTGGTGTGAATTTAGACTTTATTTGCGGTATTTTTCATACCCAAATATTAAGATATCTGAATAAAAAGTATATGCAAATAAGTTTGGTTGTGATGTTGCCTGAAAATAGAATATGAAAATATGTAGGTTAAGTGGAGGCTAGGGAACCTTTCCTTTGATCTTTGTGCATTATAGCGAGTTAGGAAAAAGGTAAGTGTCATTTCACAACGTATTGTTATGAGTAAATTCATGCTTTGAAAGATTGAAAGTTGATTCTATAGTTAATCAATTCAGTGTGAAAACCTCCTGTACAAATTTTGGAAATTTTGCATGAAATATGGATTGTATGATGAAAAAGCAGCATGTTTAGAAATGAATTTGTAAGCATGTGGTATGCCTTATAAGTATCTTAGATATTACCAGTTAAGTACCCTAAGCGTGCATAACAGTGTTGAGGGTGTTTGTCACTAACAGTAGGAGAGATTGTGTCAGTTAGTCCAGTCTAGTGTACCACCCATGCACGTATGGGGTATATTATTAGCTTGCTTCTACATGAGTGATGTAGGATTCCACTACGTAGTTATCGGATAAGTAGCCTAAGCGATGGTACATTTCGCTCTGGAGTGATGGTAAATTCCGCTCTGCCATATATACCTACAGTACCATGTGGTATAAACTATCAGTGGTTGGCTTGTTACACTCAGAGATTTTTCGAAAGTTTTATTGACAAGATCCGACCCGAATTCCCTCGATTGGAACTCAAGCGATCCTATCTGGTACCATACGGAATCCTTCTGGACTTTAGCTAGCATCACCAAAAGAACAACGTGGAGCAAACCCTTAAATTTGAACGTTTCTAAATGTATGAATTATAAATTCTTTAAAAATTTCTTCTTTTTTTTTTTTTTTACTCTTTTTTCTAGTTTTCAATGTTTTTCAAAAATTTGACAACATAAGAGCTGTTTTTCAACATTTCCCATTATATCAAATCACCTGTAAACAATTTAAAAACACTTCAAAAATTCATACAAACTTCTCCATTTTCAATTTGGACCTCAAGTCCAATTCAATCAAGAGCTAGCCACAATTGAAACTAATTTCACAAAAACCATTTCAAGTTTGAAAAGATACTTTCATGTAAACAATCAAAAGTATTTACAAATAATTCCAATAGTTCATTTACTATGACATAAAGCACCACTACAACATGGCCAGTTTTACAAACTTGTTTACAATAAAAAATATAAATATATGCATGCTTTTGTGTTATCCAAAATGTGTATAAAAAAAATTTCACAGAAGCATTAATTGTATCTGGACCACCTAGCCTGAAGTATGAGAACGGGCACCCTAATCACTCATTCCTGCACTTAGAGAGGTTTCTCATAAACATAGTGAAGAAAAGTGAGTTGAACAAGCTCAGTGAGTGGTTGTTAATCATTTGCTAATAAAACTTATTCTTTCATAAAAATACCTCCCAAAAACTTATTCTTTCATGAAAGAATGTCCACAAGTAACGACCGTCGTGAGTTCTGAGGCCAATGTTGGCCAGAGACAGGGAGGTAAGGGCTCCAAGACTAGAGGACAAAGGGCTATAACTCCAGCTAGAGGCTTAAGGGGCAAAGGAGTACCTCCTACAGGTCAGTTAGATAGACCCCGCACACAGGCCTAAGTGTTTGTCGTTACTCAACAAAAAGCTAATGTTGCTCCAGAGGTAGTTAATTATATAATTTCTGTCCTTGATCACGATGCATATGTGTTAATAGAACCCAGAGCTATACATTCATTTGTGTTCGTAAATTTTTTTGCTAAGGCAAATGCAGAATTACAATAGTTAAATTGTGGTGTAATAGTTTCCATCATTGCTGAAGACTCACTTGTAGTGGAAAAAGTAATTTTGGGTAGTAAAGTAGTGATAGAAGGCAAGGACTTCCAGGCGAATCTAATCGTATTGAATATTTGAGATTTTGATGTAATCTTAAGGATGGATTAGCTGTCCAAACATCGAGCCACCATTGATTGTTATAAAAAGGAGGTTAAATTGGTCAAATCAGGGGATCTAGAGGTGGTGTTCCATAGAATGCGAAAAATACTTGCCATCAGTATTATGACCGTCATGATAGTAAGTAAGATGCTCCGTAAAGGGTATCAAGGATATCTAGTTCATATGATTTAACAGAAAAATAATGAGAGTCAATTAGAAGATATCCCGATGGTTAGGGAATTTTCAGATGTATTTTCGGATGATCTCTCAAGTTTATCCCCAGATAGGTAGATAGAGTTTGAGATAGATTTGAGTCTGGGGACTGAGCCGATCTTGATCACTTCTTATAGGATGGCCTCAGTTGAGTTGAAAGAGGTAAAAGTGCAGATGGATGAGTTGCTAAATAAAGGTTTTGTGAGACCCAGTACTTCTTCATGGGGAGCTCCAATCTTGTTTGTCAAGAAGAAGGATGAGAGCTTAAGGTTATGTATTGACTATACATAGCTAAATAGGGTGATAATACATAATCAGTATCCATTCCCGAGAATTGATGATTTGTTTAACCAGTTATAGGGATTTAGAGTATATTTGAAGATTGACCTAAGATCGGGTTATCATCAGTAGAAAATCTGCAACGATGATGTTTTGAAAACTGCTTTCAGGACTCAGTATGGGCATTATGAGTTTTTAGTTATACCCTTTGGGTTGACAAATGCCTGAGCTATATTTATAGATCTTATGAATAAGATCTTCCGAGCCTACTTGGATACGTTCGTGATTGTGTCCATTGATGACATACTAGTGTATTCAAGTAGTCATGGGGAGCATGCGGAACATATCAGGATAGTGCTATAGACCCTAGGAGAGAACCAATTATATGTTAAGTTCAGTAAGTGTCAATTTTGGTTAGATAGAATTGCTTTCTTGGGTCATGTTATTTTAGCCAAAAGACTCAATATGGATCCCCAGAAGATAGAAGTCATTACAAACTAGAGACCGTCTACAAACGTGATTGAATTCAGGAGTTTCCTCGGATTGGCAGGCTACTATAGAAAGTTCGTTGAGGCGTTTTCTAGGATAGCAACCCCACTGACTAAACTGATGAGAAAAGAAGAAAAGTTTGAATGGTCAGATGCTTGTTAGCAAAGTTTTGATGAGTTAAATAGAAGACTGACATCAGCTCCTACACTTACGTTGCCAAAGGGGACAAATGGTTTTATTGTATATAGTGATGCCTCGAAACAGGATTTGAGTTGTGTTTTGATGCAGAATAATAAAGTCATAGCATATGCTTCTTGGCAGTTAAAAAAGTATGAGCAGAACTACCTTACCCATGATCTGGAGCTTGTAGTAGTGGCATTTGCATTGAGGATTTGGAGGCATTACTAGTATGGTGTCCCTTGTCAGATATTCACATATTATAAAAGTCTACAATACTTGTTCACTCAGAAGGAATTAAATATGAGGAAAAAGAGGTGGTCAGAACTAATAAAAGACTATGACTGTATGAGAGAATATCACCCTGGGAAGGCCAATGTAATGGTCAATGCCTTGAGTAGGAGACCTAATAGTTCATTAGCACAATTCAAAACTGTGTACCTGTAACATGCTGTTTCGGTGTCCAAATAATTTATTAAATGTTGATTATTAATTAAGGGATGATGTAATTAATTATCCGTTCGGATTCGAATGAGTAACTGAATTTTTATAAATTTTCCAGACGGGTCCAGAGATAATTATTTAATCCAATCTCATAAAATAAATTAGAGCATTCAGATTCAAATATTTATTCGGAATCTAATAAAGTTTCCGTTTGTGAATTTGGATTTTTACTAAATTTCTAGGCGGACCCGAAACGAATCCAAGCAAAAAGTGAAATCCATAAAGCGTGAAATGAATGCATTAAAGTTGATGCATGTGAGATCGTGCATGGAAGGACAAGTAACATGAAAAAGGTGAGATGGCCATTGTATAGATGACAAATGGCACCCATGTAATAATACAAGAGACAAATGGCAACCATGCATTCATCAAAAAGGTGCCATGTGTCAAGCAAGTGTCAAGCATATATAAAGTGAAATCATAAAAGATGAAAGTCATTTTTTGTGTGATGTGCAATTCTCGGCTATCAACATTCAAAAGCAAAATTTTTCTCTCCTTTAAAAATCAAAAGCTCACGGTCATCATCCTTTTGTAGCATTCAAATCTGAAATCAAAAGTATAGAGAGAGAAGGAGTGCAAACTTCATTCGTTGATTTTGTCTTTGGAGAGCTCAACTCGAGAGTCATTTTCGGTCCCAAAAACATCTTCAAGCTTCACCCTTCGATCTTCATCTAGATCTGGAAATACACTTTGCATGTGTATCGGCCAAGGCAGGCAAGTAGTGCAGACCAGAAGACATGCAGTAGTTGTTAATCTCGTGAAGGAGTGTGAGTGCTGTCCATGAAGTGAGGGCAAATCCAAGTGAAGAGAGCTGCAGTTTGGTCACCATTTACAGCTCCAAAACAGAGAAGACGAGCTAGAAGAAGAAGCTTCAAGGTGCTGAAATCTATTATTGCATGTAGCAAAGGGAAGACAAGTATTCAAGTGCAGATCCAAGAGAGAGTAGATAGCTTGTACATGCTAGCTAATCAAAGAAGCAAGAAGGAGTAACCAGGTTTAAAGGCAAAAGTAAAACTGAGAGCTGTCTTGTGCATGTGAGATGTGCAAAAATCTATGAACTTATGAGTGTGTATCTGCAGCCGTGGAGTTGAGAGAACAGAAGAGCTATTCGTGCAACTCAAGTGCAGACCAGAAGTAAAGATTATGAGGCACTCGGTCAAGCATCATTCAAGCCGTGAGAGGGCTGCTCGGTGCTGAAGTTGAGTGCTGATTCAAGTTCAGCTAGTTGGTAAGTTTTCCTGAATCTATTTTGGGCGTGAAATTTGACAGCTTTATATAGAGTTTGAGTGTTGTTTTAGGTCTTCAACCAGCAGCTATAAATCTATTGGAGATTTGAGGATTGTCTTGGAGCAGCATCAACTTGTGCATGTAGGTGGAATAGGTTGTTTGCTGCCGTAAGTTTCTGAGAGTGTAAATTGTCGTCGCGATCGTCCGAGAGTTATTTCGAAGTGAAAAACAGCTCAAGCGAAGGTAAGTTGCTGTCCCGTTGATATTGTTATCATGATTTGAGTAATGTTTAAATGTTAATGGTGTCCATTTGGGTTGAAGGAAGCTCGTAGATAAGGAAATTAATATAAACAGCTCTTCGTGCTAGTTTTCGAAGCTTTCGAAAATGCTTGTGGAGAGGTAAGTTCTAGATTTATGGTTTCCATTTCGGATGAAAAATATTTAGGATCGAGATATGGAATAAATTAATGTTGACATGTTTGGGATATAGGATTTAGAACCTTGTTAGTGCGGATGTTCGTTTGATTGAGTTTTGACGTGTTTGTGATTGATTTTCGACGTTGAATTTGCGTTGTGAAACCTGTATAAGGGTTGTTATGTTAGGAAAGTATGGGCTGTTTTGAGGTTATTTTCAATGCGGTAAAGACAGTCATAAAAAGGATATTATGAGCTATTTTGAAGTGATATCCATTAGAAATGTTTAGGATGCATTATAGGAGAACAGATAGTTATAGTGCACTAAGTAACGCTAGAAATATATTAAATAAACTTTCATTATGTTTGTTTTTATTGAAAGGTCAAGGAGAACTCGACGAATCGGATTCTCAACCAAAGAATAAGGGTAAAGTGTAAGGGAGTATTCGATTCAAAGATCGAATCCGTTTGAGGTCGGTATACACATTATCTTTAATTTTACTTGAAAGTGTTTTCATTGTGAAATGAATTTCTTAAATGAGATTGTTATATCGTTTCAATATAATGTATTTACAAACGTATTTGACTATACTTGAAATGAATGCGAAATTAATTTGTTATGAGAAACTTGGTACAAAAACCAAAGTTGTAAATGTGAATTAAACGTTATGTTGTAAATAGTCCTTGTAAACTTAGATATCGATAAATAGGAATTGGTAATTGACATGTCAATAGGGAAATTAGCAGCTGCACCGTTTATTTGCATACACTAAATTGATTCATTATGGACTATGACAGACACCACGTGTCCGGTCTCGAACGATTATGTGATATGATATACGACCCGGTGGATAATCACCAAGCGACCGATGCCGGGGTCGACCGTTATTCCGACGGGTAATCACCGCATGTCCGATGTCGGAAACCCATATACCAATACATGAGTATCGAATATATGTTTACTAAGGGCACTGAAAAATTTTATGAGCAATGAAATGAAAAATGTTATGTGAAATGAAATGTTTAATGCTTTGAAATATATTGAACTCGAAAAATTGTGAACTATTTGTTTAATTTTTTTTATGCAACGTATATATATATGTATATGAATGTTAAAGTTAGAATGTTTTTAGTTACGAATGAAATTATATTTGAAATTGATAAATTACATTATGTATATACCTATGAAGCAATTATGCTTAGCGCGTTGATTTACCGCGCACAGGTTGAATCTTTTGACTCCATCTAAAGACAGGGGAAATAGCTTGCATGCGAAGGCTCAAATAGTCCCCATCCCCTCTACGCTTTTGGTAGATATATAGATATATTGCATATGATCATGCATTTTTGGGATACATGTATATTTGTATAAATTATTGTATTTCACTTAATTATAACAAAGTTCTGTATAAAAGCTTATGTATATTTATTAAAAGCTTACTTTTTGTTTTGTATGCATATAAATGTTTATGATATATTCGAGTAATGAAATGTTTTGGAAACGGACGGGAGGTCCGAATGGGAGTTTAGAAATTAATGTTTTAGAAATGTTAGAGTTATAATTACAGGAAATGGATTTTGGGATTTCAAAAAAACAGAGGAAACTCTGCAGGATTTGTGTTTTAAAAAAAAAAAAATTTAATTTCCTCTATTGGTAACGAGCTTAAGAATGATAATAGTTTTTCAAAAGAAATAGAAATGGATTTATTAGGAAAGTAACGTTCTCCGTTCCAGATTTCCCACCGTAACGGAAGTCGGGCGAAGGGCGTTACATTTTTTGGTATCAGAGCTGTGGTTTAGGCGATTCTAGACCTAAGCTTCTGATAAATAATTACATTATACATATACATGCATCACATACTACCAAAGTGAAAAGGATGTGACTCTGACCTACAGAATTATTTCTTTTGTCATATGTAGGGTCCAGGATGGAACCCTCCGATGTTAGAGCTACCGAGGGCAATGGTGCGTCAGAGCAGGGTAGTCCAGCTAGTGTGGCTGGAGATTTGTCAGAAGGGTCCGTAGGTCCTCAAGAGGCAAGACCGGCGGCACAGGGTCAACCCATCTTCATGGAACAAATGGCTGAATTCTTTCAGCATATGGCTAGAGCAACACCTGGGAAGTCCATGCTTGAAAGGATGGCAAGGTTCAAACCCACAGATTTCAATGGGAGAAAAGACGAAGACGCCTCAGCTGGCGAGTTTTGGCTAGAGAGGACAGAGAGGATTTTACAGCAGTTACATTACACACTTGAGAAGAGTGTGAAGTGTGCAGTTTCCTTACTTCAGGAAGATGCATATCAGTGGTGGATTTCTCTGATTCAATCAGTACCCCCTGAGGGGAGGACTTGGGAGTTCTTCCAGAGAGAGTTTAAAAGGAAGTATATTAACCATATCCACATTGATAATTTAAAAAGGGAATTTATAAATCTGAAGCAGAGACAGTTGACTGTCACAGAATATGAGAGGGAATTCAACAGGTTGAGCAAGTATGCTAGGGAAATAGTGGCCTCAGAGGTTGATAGATGCAGGAGGTTTGAGGACGGTTTGTATGATTGTATTCGCCTTTAGGTCACTACTCATCAGTTTGAGGATTTTCCACAGCTGGTTGCAGTAACATTAAATGTGGAAAGGATTAAGAAGGAAGAACAGGCAAGAAAAGATAGAAACCAACAAAGAAGGGGTCAGGGACAGTCTAGCTCTTCACAGCCCTTCAGTAAAAAGCAGAAGGGACCGCAGACTAGTGGCCAGACTCAGAGAGGGGGACAGGGTTCTTCTACTCGACCAGTACAGTCCATGGGATCCGTTACCAGTGCACCAGGGAGTACTATGGGAAGATCAACTTTGCCTCCATGTGATCATTATGGTAAAAGGCATAGGGGAGAATGCTGGAGAATTACAGGAGCATGTTATATATGCGGATCGCATGACCATATTCAGAAAAATTGTCCAAAGAACAGAGCTGCTTTCGCTCCTCAAACAGAAGTATCAACTCCTTCAGTTCATAAGGGAATGAGACCGAGTCCTAGCCAGTCAGAGGCGCAGAGCAGTAGGCTGAGGGGAGTACCAGACCCGGCAGAGAGATGAGATACCCGTGTCTCGGCTCGTGCATACGCGATCAAGGCCCAAGATGATCAGGATGCTCTAGATGTGATAGTTGGTATGATTTCCATCTTTGATATTTCTGTTCGTGCATTGATAGACCCAGGATCTACTCATTCATATATTTGCACTTCCATACCTAGAGATAAGAATTTACAGGCTGATGTCACCGAGAATGAAATAATGGTTAGTAATCCCTTAGGTCATAGTGTGATCGTGAATAGGGTATATAAAGATTGTCCCATTCGGCTTCAGGGACATGAGTTTTCGAGTGATCTGATGGTATTACCATTTCAGGAGTTTGATATGATTTTGGGTATGGATTGGTTATCCAGGCACCAAGTCATGATTGATTGTCGTCTGAAAAGAATCACACTTATGACTGTGGATGGTAATGAAGTAACTATGGTGGGAGAGAGATCTAATTATCTCTCTAATGTGATTTCAGCCGTGTCGGCTATGAAATTAGTAAAGAGAGGGTGCGAAGCTTATCTGGCTCATGTGATTGATTCTCATTAAGTTGGATCTCAACTTCAAGATATACCCACAGTGTGTGATTTTCCAGATGTGTTTCCAGATGAATTACCGAGTTTGCCTCCGGAAAGGGAAGTTAAGTTTGTTATTGATATTATGTCAGGCACTACGCCAGTGTCAATGGCTTCGTACAGAATGGCACCTACTAAACTAAAGGAATTAAAGATTCAGTTATAGGAGTTACTTGACAAGGGATTTATTTGACCGAGCATGTCCCCATGGGAAGCACCTGTGCTATTTGTTAAGAAGAAAGATGGATCTTTGAGACTGTGTGTGGATTACAGACAATTGAGTAAGCTTACAGTCAAGAATAAATATCCCTTGCCTCGGATTGATGATTTATTTGACCAGTTGAGAGGAACGAGTGTCTTCTCCAAGATTGACCTTCGATCTGGTTATCATCAGTTACGAGTAAAGGAGTCGAACGTTCCCAAGACCGCATTCAAGACTAGATATGGACATTATGAATTCGTGGTGATGCCATTTGGACTAACTAATGCGCCTGCAACTTTTATGGATTTAATGAATCGTATTTTTCGTCCGTATCTGGATCAGTTCGTTATGGTATTCATTGATGATATTCTGGTGTACTCTAAAACCCGAAAGGATCATGATAGATAGCTTCGGGTAGTCTTGCAAACTTTGAGAGAAAAGCACTTATTCGGATTGTTGAATAAGTATGAGTTTTGGCTCACTGAAATTGCTTTTCTAGGACATATCGTATCAGCAGAGGGGATCTGTGCAGATCCGAAGAAAATAGGAGCTGTTATGGAATGGTAACCTCTGAAGAATGTCACAGAAGTCAGAAGCTTCTTAGGCTTGGCTGGGTATTATAAGCGTTTTGTCAAAGGATTTTCATCTATAGCGACTCCATTGACTCGATTGCTCCACAAAGATGTTAAGTATGAGTGGACTGAGAAGTATCAGGCAGCTTTCGACAGATTAAAGGTAATGCTTGTAGAGGCTCCAATCCTTACTCAACCAGTAACCGGTAAGGATTTTGTGGTCTATAGTGATGCTTCCCATCAAGGACTTGGATGTGTGCTAATGCAGGAAAGAAAAGTAGTTGCTTATGCCTCTAGACAGCTAAAGACTCATGAGAGGAATTATCCGACGCATGATCTGGAGTTAGCAGCTATTGTCTTTGAATTAAAAATATGGAGACATTACCTCTATGGGGAAAGATGCTACATTTATATAGATCACAAGAGCCTAAAATATTTGTCTTCTCAAAAAGAGTTGAACTTGAGACAAAGAAGATGGATGGAGCTAATCAAGGACTACGATTGTATCATTGACTATCACCCAGGAAAAGCCAATGTGGTAGCCGATGTGTTGAGTCGTAAAGCTTTGGTTTCTTTAAGAGCCATGAATGCCAATTTACAGGTGACCCAAGACAATGTTTTAGTGGCAGAGTTAAAAGTGAAGCCGAATCTATTGCAACAAATTCAAGAGAAGCATAAATTAGATGAAAAGTTTACAGTTATTAGAAGACAGATTTCACAGGGGAAAGAGACTGAGTTCATCGTGAGGGATGACAGTTTTCTATATTTTAAAGACAGAATCTGTGTTCCGAATGATGAAGAATTGAAGAAGATTATTCTTACGGAAGCCTATAGTAGTCCTTATGCTATGCACCCAGGAAGTACTAAAATGTATCAGGACTTGAAGAATCATTACTGATGGATCGGAATGAAAAAGGAGATCGTAGACTTTGTGAGTAAATGCATGACATGTCAGCAAGTAAAGGCAGAACATAAGGTTCCATCAGGTCTTCTACAATCGATTTTTATACCAGAATGGAAATGGGATCGAATTACTATGGATTTCGTTATTGGTCTACCGCTTATTTGGAGCAAGCATGATTCAGTTTGGGTGATCGTGGATTGTTTAACCAAGTCAGCGCATTTTCTGCCAATCAGAGTTGATTACTCATTGGATAGGTTGGTTGAGCTATTTATTAGAGAGATTGTCGGATTGCATGGGGTACCCATATCTATCATTTCCGATCGAGACCCGAGATTTACATCCAGGTTTTGGAAGAAATTACAGGAAGCTTTGGGTACTCAGTTACATTTCAGTACGGCCTTCCATCCACAAACGGATGGACAATCAGAAAGAGTAATTCAGGTGCTTGAAGACATGCTTAGGAGCTGTGTGATTAATTTTGAAAGGAGTTGGGATAACCATTTTCCACTGATAGAATTTGCTTATAACAACAGCTACCAAGCAAGTATTAAAATGGCACCGTATGAAGCCTTATATGGGAGAAAATGTCGAACACCCTTATGTTGGACCGAGTTTGGCGAAACCAAGTTAGTGAAACTTGATCTGGTGGAGCAGATTAAAGAAAAGGTGAAAATTATTAAGGAAAGATTAAAAGCCGCATCCAATCGACAAAAGTCCTATGCGGACTTGAAGAGGAAAGATATTAAATATCAAGTTGGAGACAAAGTCTTTCTCAGGGTATCTCTATGGAAGCCAGTGCTTCAGTTTGGAAAGAAAGGAAAGTTAAGTCCTAGGTTTATTAGCCCATACGAAATCATTGAGCGTACAGGATCGGTAGCCTATAGACTTGCTTTACCACCGGAATTGGACAAGATATATAATGTGTTCCATGTATCTATGCGGAGGAGATACAGATCGGATCCATCTCATATAGTCTCTCATAAAGCTATTGAAATACAGCCCGACATGACCTACGAAGAGGAACTAGTAAAAATCTTGGATCAGGAAATCAAGGAACTTAGGAACAAGAAGATTCCGTTAGTTAAAGTTCTCTAGAGGAACCATAATGTTGAAGAAGCTACTTGGGAGAGCGAAGAGATAATGCAAAATCAATATCCTCATCTATTCAGTTAAGGTAAATTTCGAGGACGAAATTTCTTTTAGAGGGGAAAATTGTAACATGCTGTTTTGGTGTCCAAATAATTTAGTAAATGTTGATTATTAATTAAGGGATAATGTAATTAATTATCCGTTCAGATCCAGATGAGTAACTGAATTTTTATAAATTTTTCAGACGGCTCCAGATATAATTATTTAATCCAATCTCATAAAATAAATTAGAGCGTCTGGATTCAAATATTTATTCGGAATCTAATGAAGTTTCTGTTTGTGAATTTGGATTTTTATTAAATTTCTAGGCGGACCCAAAGCGAATTCGAGAGAAAAGTGAAATCTGTAAAGCGTGAAATGAATGCATTAAAGTTTATGCATGGGAGATCGTGCATGGAAGGACAAGTGACATGAAAAAGGTGAGATGGCCATTGTATAGATGACAAATGGCACCCATGTAATAATACAAGAGACAAATGGCAACCATGCATTCATTAAAAAGGTGCCATGTGTCAAGCAAATGTCAAGCATATATAAAGTGAAATCATAAAAGATGAAAGTCATTTTTTGTGTGATGTGCAATTCTTGGCTATCAACATTCAAAAGCAAAATTTTTCTCTCCTTTAAAAATCAAAAACTCACGGTCATCATCCTTCTGTAGCATTTAAATCTGAAATCAAAAGTATAGAGAGAGAAGGAGTGCAAACTTCATTCGTTGATTTTGTCTTTGGAGAGCTCAACCCGAGAGTCATTTTCGATCCCAAAACATCTTCAAGCTTCACCCTTCGATCTTCATCTAGATCTGGAAATACATTTTGCATGCGCAGCGGCCAAGGCAGGCAAGTAGTGCAGACCAGAAGACATACAACAGTTGTTAAGCTCCTGAAAGAGTGTGAGTGCCATCTATGAAATGAGAGCAAATCCAAGTGAAGAGAGTTGCAGTTTGGTCACCATTTGCAGCTCCAAAACAGAGAAGATGAGCTGGAAGAAGAAGCTTCAAGGTGCTGAAATCTATTCTTGCATGTAGCAAAGGGAAGACAAGTTTTCAAGTGCAGATCCAAGAGAGAGTAGACAGCTTGTACATGCTAGCTAATCAAAGAAGCAAGAAGGAGTAACCGGGTTTGATGGCAAAAGTAAAACCGAGAGCTGTCTTGTGCATGTGAGATGTGCGAAAATCTATGAACTTATGAGTGTGTATGTGCAGCCGTGGAGTTGAGAGAACAGAAGAGCTATCCGTGCAACTCAAGTGCATACCAGAAGTAAAGATTATGAGGCACTCGGTCAAGCATCATTCAAGCGTGAGAAGGCTGCTCGGTGTTGAAGTTGAGAGCTGATTCAAGTTCAGCTAGTTGGTAAGTTTTCCTGAATCTATTTTGGGCGTGAAATCTGATAGCTTTATATAGAGTTTGAATGCTGTTTTGGGTCTTCAACAAGCAACTGTAAATCTATTGGAGGTTTGAGGTTTGTCTTGGAGTAGCATTAGCTTGTGCATGTAGGTAGAATGGGTTGCTTGCTTGCTGCTGTAAGTTTCTGAGAGTGTCAATTGTCGTTGCGATCATCCGAGAGTTGTTTCGAAGCGAAAAACAGCTCAAGCGAAGGTAAGTTGTTGTCCCATTGATATTGTTATCATGATTTGAGTAATGTTTAAATGTTAATGGTGTCCATTTGGGTTGAAGGAAGCTCGCGGATAAGGAAATTAATATAAACAGCCCTTCGTGCTAGTTTTCGAAGCTTTCGAAAACGCTTGTGGAGAGGTAAGTTCTAGATTTATGGTTTCCATTTCGGATGAAAAATATTTAGGATCGAGATATGGAATAAATTAATGTTGACATATTTGAGATATAGGATTTAGAACCTCGTTAGTGTGGAGGTTCGTTTGATTAAGTTTTGACGTGTTTACGATTGATTTTCGATGTTGAATTTGCGTTGCGAAACCTGTATAGGGGTTGTTATGTTAGGAAAGTATGGGTTGTTTTGAGATTATTTTCAATACGGTAAAGACAGTCATAAAAAGGATATTATGAGCTATTTCGAAGTGATATCCATTGGAAGTGTTGAGGATGCATTATAGGAGAACAGATAGTTATAGTGCACTAAGTAACGCTAGAAATATATTAAATAAACTTTCATTATGTTTGTTTTCATTGAAAGGTCAAGGAGAACCCGGCGAACCGGATTCTCAATCGAAGAATAAGGGTAAAGCGTAAGGGAGTATTCGATTCAAAGATCGAATCCGTTTGAGGTCGGTATACACATTATCTTTAATTTTACTTAAAAGTGTTTTCATTGTGAAATAAATTTCTTAAATGAGATTGTTATATCGTTTCAATATACTGCATTTACAAATATATTTGACTATACTTGAAATGAAACACGAAATTGATTTGTTATGAGAAACTTGGTACAAAAACCAAAGTTATAAATGTAAATTAAACGTTATATTGTAAATAGCCCTTCTAAACTTAGATATCGATAAATGGGAATTGGTAATTGACATGTCAATAGGGAAATCAGTAGCTGCACCGTTTATTTGCATACACTAAATTGATTAATTATGGACTATGAGAGACACCACGTGTCCGGTCTTGAACGATTATGTGATATGATATACGACCCAGTGGATAATCACCGAGCGGCGGACGCCTGGGTCGACCATTATTCCGATGGGTAATCACCGCGTGTCCGATGCCGAAAACCTATATACCAATACATGAGTATCGAATATATGTTTACTAAGGACACTGAAAAATTTTATGAGCAATGAAATGAAAAATGTTATGTGAAATGAAATATTCAATGCTTTGAAATATGTTGAACTCGAAAAATTGTGAACTATATGTTTAAGTATTTTTATGCAATGTATATATATATATATTTATGAATGTTAAAGTTAGAATGCTTTTAGTTAAGAATGAAATTATATTTGAAATTGAGAAATTAGATTATGTGTATACCTATTAAACAATTTTGCTTAACACGTTGATTTACCGCGCGCAAGTTGAATCTTTTGACTCCATCTAAAGACAGGGGAAATAGCTTGCACGCGAAGGCTCAGATAGTCACCATCCCCTCTACGCTTTTGGTAGATATATAGATATATTGCATATGATCATGCATTTTTGGGATACATGTATATTTGTGTAAATTATTGTATTTCGCTTAATTATAACAAAGTTCTGTATAAATGCTTATGTATATTTATTAAAAGCTTACTTTTGGTTATGTATGCATATAAATGTTTATGATATATTTGAGTAATGAAATGTTTTGGAAACGGATGGGAGGTCCGAATGGGAGTTTAGAAATTGATGTTTTAGAAATGTTAGAGTTTTAATTATAGGAAACGGATTTTGGGATTTCAGAAAAACAGAGGAAACTCTGCCGGATTTATGTTTTAAAAAAAAAATTAATTAATTTCCTCTATTGGTAACGAGCTTAAGAATGATAATAGTTTTTCAAAAGAAACAGAAACGGATTTATTAGGAAAGTAACGTTCTCCGTTCCGGATTTTCGACCGTAATGAAAGTTGGACGAAGGTTAATCAATTTAGTGTCATATGTTTACTAACGAAAGTTGGACGAAAGTTGGACGATGGCACAGTGATAATGGGTTAATGCTTATATGAACCGGATATGGAAGATCTGAAAAAGGATATTATAGAGGAGGCTCACTTCTCAGCTTATGTCATGCATCCAGTTAGTACAAAGATGTGCCACACATTGAAAGAGCATTATTGGTGGAAAGGGATAAATAAAGAGATAGC
This sequence comes from Dimocarpus longan, assembly GCA_022984855.1. Taxonomy (NCBI): domain Eukaryota; kingdom Viridiplantae; phylum Streptophyta; class Magnoliopsida; order Sapindales; family Sapindaceae; genus Dimocarpus; species Dimocarpus longan. The sequence continues at coordinate 3,409,163 of CM041021.1, forward strand.
AGAATTTGTTTCCTGATGTTTGACCTGTCAGTAAGTGAAGGCAGAGCATCGGAAACCTATAGGATGTTGCAACCCCTCCTTATCCCAAAATGAAAATGGGAGAAGATTACCATGGATTTCATAGTAGGACTTCCACATAATCAGAGGACGTATGATGCTATATGTGTTATAGTGGATAGGTTAACGAAGTCCGCCCATTTTCTGCCAATTAAGAGTGATTATCCTTTAAGCAAATTAGCCTAGCTCTACATAGATGAGATAGTTAGACTCCATGGTACTCTAGTTTTTATTGTCTCAGACCGTGATCCTAGGTTCACATTAAAGTTTTGGCCCAGTCTACGGAAAACTTTAGGCACACGATTGAATTTTAGCATAGATTTTCATCCCCAAACTGATGGTCAGTCTGAGAGGACGATCCAGGCACTTGAAAATATGCTCAGAGCATATGTCATAAAATTCAGAGGAAGTTGAGATACATATCTATCACTTACAGAGTTTGCTTATAATAATAGTTATTAGGTCAGTATCAGCATGACTCCATATGAGGCACTTTATGGAAGGAAGTGCAGGACTCCAGTATGTTGGGGATGAAGCAGGAGAGAGGAAATTAATAGGTCTCAAGCTTGTCCAGATCACTTCAGATAAAATTAAAATTATCAAGGACAAACTTAAGACAACGAGTGACAGACAAAAGAGTTTTGTGGATGATCGTCGTAGGGATCTTGAGTTTGAGATTGGTGATAGAGTATTGATAACTTTATATTTATAGAGTTATTTTATCTTTTTAAATTTGAATTCTTGCTTAGTTCTTAATATTTTTATTATTATTAAGTAAATTATTTCATATTTCTTTTATTTTTATTTTCAGAATAAAATTGGTTAAAAATGCGCATGTGGACCCCACCAAGTAATATTGTTCAAGACAAGATCATCGCTACAAAATGAATATCATTCCCAGCAAGTTCATCGCCTCAAGAATTACTCGAGTCGGAGATCGCATAAAGAAATTATCGCGGTTTAAAGATAGGGTATTCTAGAAATAAATATTATGTCATGCTGATGTAAGAAATGATGTAATCAAAATTATGATGTAAGCAATGATGTAATAGAAGTTGACATGAATGGGGTAGGTGAACGATGATGTAAGCAATGATGCAATTTGAAAGTTGACTTTGAATGGGGTAGGTGAAAGATGATGCAAGCGATGATGCAAAATGGTGGAAAATCAGGAAACGATGATGCAATCGATGATGTAATTGGAGGTGAATTTGGCCTATAAATAGGCCTTAGAATCACCATTCTAAGCATTCCATCACAAACCAAAACAATAAGTAATTTAGAGAAAGAGAGAGAGAGCTTGGAGAGGAGGAGCAAAGCAGAGGAAGAAATTCTACGGTGAAGCTTCAATCCACTAAGTTTTCCTATCTCTTGTTATGTTTAATTTTCTAGTTTTTGTAAATTCTATTATGGAGTAGATTTGTTTTCTAAGGTTATGATGTAGCCTAACTTTGATGTTCCAAACCTTTGTTCAATTCAATTAATGATTTTCTATCTTGGTTGATGCATTTAATATTGTTCTTAATGCTTCTAAATAATTGGCCACTATTTAGTTAAATTGTTAATCATAATGATAGCGGAAGCTGATTTATGTGTCTAGTTCATTGTATTTAATGTCATAAATTACATGTAGGATAGGAATATACCTGCATGGTTTGTGTAGTCTATAAAAGAGATCTATAAATCTTAATGAATCCTTTAATGTTTTGACTTGCATGGGAACATAGCAGTTAATCTTTATAGGGTATTTTCCTTAGACCTCGGGAGGGGCTATGTGAATAATTCAGGGAATCTCGACTAGCAACTGGATAGTTAATTTTTGTTAAAAAGAACAAAGGGGAGGAACAGATTAGTTATGGTGAAATCATAATCTTAGAGTTTTTATTCATTGAATTAATTTTTATTTATTTTCAATTGCAATTAAATTTAGTCATAGTTATCAACTCATTTACTCAAATTTCATCTACCAAATAAAAGTTGAGTTATTTTAATTTTGGGCATTAATTAACAACAATCCTCGTGGGACGATACTTCTCTCATTACTTTATTACTTGTTCGGCTCGTTCACTTGCGATTTTGCACAACAAGTATTCCTCAAGATCTCCCAATGGAAAAGTGTGCTCAGATTTGGAAAGCATGGTAAGCTAAATCCATGCTACATTAGACCATATGAAATCACGAAAAGAGTTGGATCAGTGGTATATAGGTTAAAGCTGCCATCACAACTAGCTAGAATCCACGAAGTATTTCATGTATCCATGCTCTGAAAGTACATTCTTGATCCCTCCCATGTCCTTAGAGATCAACCTATGGAATTGAGGGAGAATTTGACTTATGAAGAATAACAAATCCAAATTTTGGATCGCAAGGAACAGGTCCTGCACAGTAAAGTCATTCCCTTGGTGAAAGTTCTATAGAGATATCATGATGTGGAAGAAGCCACATGGCAGCATAAGGATCAAATGCACCACCGATGTCCCTATCTTTTCCAATAAATAAATCTTTTAAATTTCAGGGATGAAATTTTATAAGGGGGGAATTTGTAATATACCATTTCGATTCTAGTATTGTAAATATACTATATAAAGTATGCCCTTATTTATGGAGTAATAAAGTAATTTAAGTACCTAGATGTGTAATTAAGTTATATTAAAATTTTCAAATAGACCAAAGATGATTTCAAATACGAGACTTGGTATAGTGATTAATTAAGATTTAAAATACTATTAGTGTCTAAGAAATTACCAAAAAGGGTATGATTATATTGAATTGTGAAAGACATGTGCAAGGGTATTTTAGAAAATTGAAAAGTATGGAAGAATGCATGTATGTGGCATATGACAAATGGCAAAGAAAGCATGAAAGTGTGACATGTTAGTGTGTGAAGTGGACAAGTATGGCAAATGATGACAAATGGAGTGAATTGACAAACTAGTTAGCATTTGGTTGCATTTGAATGAAATTTGGTTAAAATTGAAATGATTTTTATATTTCAACCAATCAAAAGTCTCAAAACCAAACCAATGGCAAACTTGTAGATTTAGACTTAGTTAAAGGGCAATTATTAGAGCAAACAAAGACTATATAAAGTGAAAGTAAATGGGAAAAACAAAAGAGAAGTCATTTGAGAGAAGAAGGGGTTTCAACTAAGAGAGGAAAAGAGGACAACAGCTGCACTTGGTGGTTTTGAGACCATTTTTAAGTGTTTTCAAGACATGCAAAGGGTGTATACAAGCCTAGGAGTGAAGTTCATTAATTGCATGTTGATTTCAAAAGGTAGGATTTAAGTTTTCATGACTAATTTGTGTTAATCTTTAGATTTTTGGTCTGTGATACAGTCCATGTGGGATGTAGAGTAAAAATAGTAGGTCATGATTTCGAGGCTGACTTGATGATACTCGATATTCATGATTTTGATGTCATATTGGGCATGGACTGGTTGTCGACACATCATGCCATCGTTGATTGCTACAGAAAAGAAGTTAAGTTATGCCGACCTGGGCAGCCTGAGGTGATATTTTGTGGAGTAAGGAAGGTACTCCCAACTAGTCTGATAAGTACCCTAAGGGCAAATAAGATGCTTAGAAAAGCATGTCAGGGGTACTTGGCCTATATCTTAGAGTCGGGTGAATGCAAGTTACAACCAGTTGACCTGCCTATGGTTTGTGAGTTCCCCGATGTATTTCCCGAAGATTTTCCAGGGTTGCCACCCGATAGAGAGATAGAGTTCGAGATTGAGCTGGCACCGGGTACAGAGCCAATCTCCATAGCACCTTATCGAATGGCATCGATGGAGTTAAAAGAATTGAAAGTTCAGATGGAAGAACTATTGAGTAAGGGGTTTGTGAAGTCCAGCACATCACAGTGAAGAGCTCCGATATTGTTTGTAAATAAGAGAGATGGGAGCCTACGACTATGTATTGATTACAGGCAGCTGAATAGGGTGACGATCAGAAATCAGTACCCATTACTGCGGATAGATGATCTATTTGATCAGCTATAAAAGGCTAAGGTATTCTCGAAGATTGACTTGAGATCGGGATACCACCAGCTGAAGGTATGTAGGAAAGATGTTCCTAAGACGGCCTTCAGGACCAGATATGGGCATTACGAGTTTTTGGTAATGCCATTTGGGTTGACAAATGCCCCGGCAGCTTTTACGAATTTAATGAATCGAGTTTTCAGACCCTACCTGGACAAGTTTGTGATAGTCTTCATTAATGACATCTTAGTATATTCAGGTAGTCGAGAAGAGCATACTGAGCACTTAAGGATTGTACTACAGACGCTGAGAGAGCATCAGCTTTACGCAAAGTTCAGTAAGTGCCAGTTCTGGCTAGATCGCGTGGCATTTCTAGGACACGTGATATCAGTAGATGGAATATCCGTAGATCCTCAAAAATAAAAGCCGTAGTGAACTAGAAGCCGCCCACAAATGTGATAGAAGTTAGAAGCTTCTTGGGTTTAGCAGGATACTACAGAAAGTTCGTGGAGGGATTTTCAAAGATAGCTACTCCGTTGACTAGGCTAACCAGAAAAGAAGAGAAGTTCGTCTGGTCAGACGCGTGCCAGAGTAGCTTTGATGAATTGAAGGAGAGACTGACTTCGGCTCCAATACTTACACTGCCATCAGGGAGTGATGAGTTTACGGTGTACTACGATGCCTCTAAGTAGGGTTTGGGTTGTGTGGTGTGTTGATGCAACATGATCGAGTGATAGCATATGCTTCGAGGCAAATGAAGAAACATGAGATCAACTATCCAACCCATGATCTAAAGTTAGCCACCGTAGTGTTTGCTCTACGAATATGGTGACACTACTTATATGGAGTACCCTGCAGAATCTTCACTGATCACAAGAGCTTGCAGTATTTGTTTTCCCAGAAAGAGTTGAACATGAGGCAACGAAGATGGGTAAAACTCATAAAAGACTATGATTGTACCATTGAATATCACCCGGGTAAAGCTAATGTGGTAGCAGATGCATTAAGTAGGAAGCCTACCAGTTCTTTATCCTAGTTGAAAGCCGAGTACTTGCCCATGTTAGTAGAGTTGAGATCTATGGACGTCAGATTAGAGACAGCGGATTCAAGCTCTTTATTGGCAGTTTTTCATGTCCGTCCGGTATTGGTAGATCAAGTTAAAGAGTTACAAGCTCAAGATCCCTACTTGATGAAGCTTAGAAGCAAGTAAGAAGCTGGTCAACAAAGTAGCTTCACATTGAGAGACGATGGGGCACTAATTCTAGGGCAACGATTATGTATGCCAGAGGTAGTAGAATTGAAGAAAGAAATCATGGATAAGGCTCATTCATCCGCCTATGCCATGCATCCCGGGAGTACCAAAATGTATCGGACTCTAAGAGACCACTACTGGTGGAGAGGAATGAAGAAAGAGATAGCAGAGTTCGTATCAAAGTGTTTAACCTGCCAGCAGATCAAAGCAGAGCACCAGAAACCCACAGGTTTATTACAGCCTTTGTCAATTCTAGAAATGGAAATGGGAAAGGCTTATGATGGACTTCGTGATTGGATTGCCACGAACTCAGAACGGACATGATGCCATATGGGTGATAGTTGACAAATTGACGAAGTCCGCTCACTTTCTAGCCATCAAGAACACTTATTCCTTGGAAAGATTAGCACAGCTATATGTGGATGAAATAGTGAGATTGCATGGCGCACCAATGTCCATTGTATCAGATAGGGATCCTCGATTTTCTTCGAGGTTTTGGTCGAAGCTCCCAGAAGCCATGGGTACTAGATTGAAATTCAGTACGGCCTTTCACCCTCAGACTGATGGCCAATCAGAGAGAACTATCCAGACTCTCGAAGACATATTGAAAGCATGCGTAATAGAGTTTAGAGGAAGCTAGGATAATCACCTACCTTTGATAGAGTTCACCTACAACAACAGTTACCAGTCTAGCATCGGCATGGCACCATACGAGGCGTTGTATGGCAGAAAGTGTAGAACCCCTGTTTGTTGGGATGAAGTAGCTGAAAGAAAGTTGATTGGTCCAAAGATTGTCCAAGCTACAACCGAGAATATCAATGTAATTAGAGAACGGCTGAAGATAGCAAGCAACCGACAGAAGAGCTATGCAGACAATCGAATGAGAGACTTAGAGTTTGAAGTGAGTGATAGAGTATTCCTACGAATCTCACCTTGGAAGGGTGCTTTGAGATTCAGAAAGCGTGGAAAGTTAAGTCCACAATACATTGGGCCGTACGAGATTGTAGCAAGATTGGGTGAAGTAGCCTATCGATTAAAGTTGCCACCAGAGCTCGCGAACATTCATGATGTGTTTCACGTCTCTATGCTTCACAAGTATGTTGCTGATCCATCGTATACCCTAAAAGAACAACCGGTACAACTCAAGGAAAACTTAACCTACAAAGAGCAGTCGGTAGAGATCTTAGATCGTAGAGATCAAGTATTACGTAGCAAGGTGATTCCGCTAGTAAAGGTGTTATGGCGAAATCACGAATCAGAAGAGGCTACGTGGGAGCTTGAGGAATAGATGCGGAGACAGTACCCTCATCTTTTTTATTCAGATATGTTATTTAAATTTCGAGGACGAAATTTATTTTAAGGAGGGAAGGAATTGTAAGCCCTCACTCAGATTTATTATTTTACAGTATTAGAAACCTTCGAATTGAGTTACGGTCGAATCATAGGCCTCCAGTACTATTATTTGAGGTTGATTATATATTCATATCGCAAGTCAAATATCGTTTGACTGAGCCCGGTACGAATACAAAGTGATTAGGAAATTCAAACTCAATTAACTTATGGATTTGGTATGAGTGGTGTGAGTATTACATGGAATGAGCTTGAATAAAAGTCAAAATCCATGTCATTAGATTTGCACCAATGAATGGATGAGAAATTAAAAAATTAAATATGCATTAGTATATATTAGTTGTCATGTATAACACAAGAATAATATATTTAATTTCAAAAATTACTAGATTGTCCCTTTCTAAATAAACTTTCATGAAATATAAGTTAAGGGTATTAAGGTAAATGGTGAATGAAATGAGATGAATTAAATGGTCAATTTGAGATTAAAGGGAGGGCATTTTAGTCCAAGTAAGATGATAATATATCTATAAAGAGAAATGGTCACTTAAAGCACAAAGTGCACGGCAAAAGAAGAACCAAAATGAAGATGAGTGCTCGGTCAAACAAGAGGTGATTCACGGCAGCCTAGATGCATCCCTTCCAAGTATTTTTCATCCATTTTCAAGGCCAAACCAAGATGGGAAAGAGATAGGGAGAGTAGCTACTAGAAGTTCAAGCAAACTAAGTATAAAATCAAGTAAGTTTTCATGATGTTTATATTGAAAATTCTTATAAATAGCTTTATGTGTTTAGATGAGGATTTTATGGAGTTGGTTTGCTTACCTTAGAGTGGATTTCTTGCTCAAATTAAGTTGGTAAGAAATAACTTAGAAGATTAAGCATGGAACCAAGGAGATAAGTTAGGGTTTGTTTGAAATCAAGATTTAAATAGGTATGGGCTACTATATATCAAAATCATGCACAAATATGATTAGAAAAGCTCATAGTAGAGTTAGATTGAAAAAATAGAAACTAGATGGAATGGTTGTGCAATTCAGCTAAGGTGAAGGGCAGTAGCTATGCATGTGTTTTGTTTATGTTTGTGACATAATTAGGGTCCTAAAAACATGCATAAATGAGTAGGAATCAAAAAAATTGACTTGGATACACATAGGTGCAAGAATAGCCTAAATCTTGTAGAGAGCAAAATAGTGCATAAAAGCATGTTGGCAATCCCGAGCTGATAAAGCGGTCTGGTAAGACCTGACTTGTTCTAACTTATATGGGATTATTCTACACCTCAAATGATGCTTAAGAGTCATAGAAAATCATAGGTTTTGGAATGGATTGATTCCGATAAAAATTGCGCAAGTTATGCGCAAAATAGTGTGTTAGAGAATCCCGAGCTCAAACCATGGGCTGGAGATAACCTGAGCAAAACTGACCTATATGAGGATGTTCTACACCTCAAATGATGTCTAGGAATCATAGAAAACCATAGGTTTTGGAACCAATCAATTCCGATAAAAATTGCGCAAGTTATGCGCAAAATAGTACCGTTAAAGAGTCGATAGGTGAAATAGTTATACAAATGCAATTTTTATTGCATGGAATGAATTTAGTTGATCATAACTAGGTAAAAGAAGCTTAGGTATGAAAGAAAAACCATCATCGCTTGTTCGGTGCGAAAAGTGCATCGAAAAGTGCTCAAAATAGGGCGTTTTTCCTAGATTTGACATAGCAAATGATAGAATTTTTCGACGAAACTTTACGGATGACATAATTATAGGATAAGGAGATGTTAGAAAAAGGAACGGGTGCGAAATAAGCGCTGGTTCTAAATCTGTTTTTCTTGGTCAAACGGGTTATTAAAAAGTTGACTTTTTGTTTTAAGCCTCTGGAGATCAAACGAACCATGTGGGGATGATCCTAGGGGTCTAAAAGTAAGACTTTTATAAAGAAATCAGAATTAGAGATCTCAATTGAGTTAAAATTGAGTTAGGAAAGTTATAGTGTAAAGAGTTGTTAATAGAGAAAAGTGTATTGGAAATGTTATTTTGAGTTTTGAGCTATGTGATTAAGCAAGTAATGATAAGAAATCGATATGTAGGTGACGGGCAAGCAAGTGAGGCAGGAGAGGCTTGTTGAGACAGTTGAGCTTGCGCGGAGCGAGGTAAGTGTTCTATCACTTACGCTATTTTCATTGTTCCTTTATATATAATTGTACCATTGTAGTTAAATGATTTCAAAAATGATTTTTAAGGTTATGAGTTAAATCTTCATAAAATGATTCTTACATCGACTTAAGAAAAAGAGAATTCAAAAGTGAAAAGCTTTCGAAAAGAAAGAAGTGAAAAGTTTTGTAACAATGTGTATACCCTTAGTTTACATGAGATTTAGCGCTACGTGACGAGGTAGAAATTCTGTGCGTAGTCGATTATATTTATAATTTTGGGCGCTATAGGGTGACAAAGAAATTTCGCTCGTAATCGCCATAGTTACAAGTCATATAGCACTACAATTGCGATGAAGAAATTCCGCATTATAGTTGTCTAAAACTGAGATGGTTTCATACTACTCTTGCGATGAAGTAAATTCCGCTCGTAGTAGTCAAGATATTTTATTAGCTTCATGTTTGGCATTATTCGAAAAATTTGCCTCATGATGGTTTGAATACTTTAGGGGTATACATGTCGTTTTGAGAACTAAAAGTTTTTAAAAATTGAAATTTTAAGGTTATGTAAGTTTATAAATTATTATATATAGTTATGTAATTTACTACCTTGTTATGTTGCACTAACAGGATTGTTTGGTGTGTAGTTATATATTCTATCGGGTGTAATTACGAGTAACTGCATGACAAAGTCCTCATTCTCTATAGGTGGGCGTCGAGTAGATGATTTGCATAAACTCTAGATACATTTTGGATGTTGTAAATAATAAAATCAAATGATAACATAACTTAAATTGTGAATATATGAATTATGGTTCTTGATGTGATGTTATGTATACTTATATATCTTTTTGAGATACTTGCATATAATACGCATATATACTTGAAATTTCTAAGTGATTTTGTATGACGATATGATGATTGAAATGTGTGCACACGAAAATTTTATGTTGTGAAAATGCTTATATGAGAGATTGTATGTTTGTGGCCAAAAGAAGTTAGGAGGTGATCTGATATAGTTCGAAGTGTTTGTTTTGTCTACAGGTAAATTTTGGAAATGTTCAATTTACAGTCGTTATGCTGTCCAAATTTTTATAAATTTCGTTTTAAGAAAACGCGAAAAATTTCCACCAATCCCAACTATTTTTGAAAGTAAAGAAAGTTTTAAGTTAAAACGAGTAAACCGGAAAAGTATTCTAAGGGTTCGCTTCTCGGCTTTCCTTAATCTGACGAGTCAGGTTCGGGAAGTTCGTTGAAGTGTCCGGTGGGATCCTCCAGACAAGAGCTTAGAAAATGTTTGGTTCGGGTCTTGTCATAAACACTTCCAACAAAAATGAGAATCTTAAAAACACAAATTTACTTCTTAAATTCAACTCGAAAACAACTCAAACACCACATGCAACTACTGCCTGTATGCTTTCCCTTTGACCAAATGCTTTAACGAGCTACATGGATTAGAAAATACATCAAAAACCACCAAAAAGAAGCATCAAAGCAGCACCTTACTTAAATTCTTCCTTGACAAGGCAAAACAACCCTTATGTCTTAATGATCTCTCGACCAACAACTCACCTTCCCTCTTGATACAGTTGCTATCTTCCTTCTCTTGCCGAACAGCTTGCTACATGAGTGATGAAGCTTCAAAACCATATTCCAATTCCATTCTTGCAGTAGCTGATTTCGGTCTCTTTCACTTGCCGGGCAGTTCTTCTTGGTTTTGCTCCACCACAAGCCTAATAGCAGCTCACGACGACAGCAACACCAGCTCTCGGCAGCAACAGCACCAGAACCAGCTCTTGGCAGCAGCTCAGTTCATGACTTGGTAGCAGCAGATCTTCTGTCCTTGCCTACATGCAAGATCAGATCCTCCACTTGGATTCCTTGGACAGCACATGCAGCTGTTGTGCTACTCGATCTCCTTCACTCACGGCTTCAGACTCTTCCTTGCAAGCACGAGCAGCTTGTCTTCTTCTCCAGGACGAATGGATGCTGTCCTCACTTGGATCGGCACTCAGATTGAACATGTAACCATTAGATCTCTCTCTCTCTTAATCTCTCCCTCTCGGTCTCTCAAATTCTCTCTCTTTGGCTCTCGGTTTATGCTTGAGAGAGGACCAAATATGGGTTTTACTTGAGTTGTTCTCCCTTAAAAGTCTCTCTTGGAATGCTCTCTCAATCTAATTATCTAAATGTCTCTAGTCTAACTTTCTCAGTTTTGATTGTAAAATGGGGACCGAAAATGCAATTTTGGCTTTTAATTACAATTGCACCTTCACATTGATATATGTATATTGTTTAATAGTTGCTTGACATATGTGGTGACCGGACCCGAACCAGACCTTTTCTAAGTTCTTGTTTGGAGGATCCCATCGGGCACTTCAACGGACTTCCCGAACCTGACTCGTCAGATTAAGGAAATCTGAGAAGCGAACCCTTAGAATACTTTGCCAGTTTACTCATTTTAACTTAAAACCTCTTTTACCCTTTTTAAAATAGTTGGGATTGGTGGAACTTTTTCCCATTTCTTTTAAACAGATTTTATAAAAATTTTGACAGCATAACGGCTGTAAATTGAACATTTTCGAAATTGACCTGTAAAGCAATTAGAACACTTCAACTATTTTCCAATTCCAACCCAACTACGATTGCCCTCAGGGCCTTAAACATGCTATTTCAAACTTAAATATAAAATCAATTTCTACTATTCATAAATCACAAAATTTCAACCTTCGCAACATGAAAATATGCACAACAACTAATAACAACTTATTTACAAATATGTACAACTCAAAATGATTTATTTACAACAAATTCTTTTAAGATACAAAACATGCAAAATGTTTATCATGTGGGAACATCGTTGTGTCGAGCCCACCTATAATTGAAGTGACGATCTTTAGGCCCCGACGTTATTTATAACCACAATTGATGAAATAAGCGAGCTACACAATAAAAATGAAAGGTTAGTTCGTGTAATATGTCATCCCCATTTTAGTATTATATACGTATTGTACATGTATGTCTCATTTATGGAATAAAGAAATAATTTAGAGTGTCCAAATATAAAATTGGATTATGATGAAATTTACGGATGCGATTTTGAGCTCAAGAAATAGTAAAATAATTGATTTAGAGGTATGAAAATGGTATTAAAAGAAATATTGAAGAAATGGTGAAATTGAAAAATTTATAAAAATTGGGCAATAGTGCAAGGACAAAAAAGTTATATTTTTAAACGTTTAGGTTAAAATCGTAATTTTTAAAAAGTTGAGGGGGCAAATAGTAATTCGGTCGGATTATATCATCATCTTCTTCCTCCAGCCGAATCATTTCCTCTCTCTCTCCTCAGATTTCCAGTAGATTTCATTTTCGCGAGCCCAACTTCGACCTCTCGTTCTGACCATATCTGACCTCTGTTTTGGCCGATCTTGGTACCGTTGGAAAGCCCGTGCGACGTAGATTCTATTAGCACCAATTTTGTCAATTTTTATCACCATTTGGGTCTTCGTTTCAATAGAGGAAGTTAGGCCGTTAACCAACTTTTATTTTTCTAGATTCCGGCGAAACAAAACGATTTCGACGTCGATCGACCTCATTTTCGTGACCAGTGTGTCGAGGACAACAAAATCCACCTAGCCACACCTCCTACCACCGAGGTCGCCGGAATCCAACGCCGAAAAGCCACCTCGGCCACCACGTATGGCAGAGGTAAGTTCTCCGACCTCCTGAACTCGAAATTTAACTCTCGACGCGTCTACGAACTCGTTTTTAAGTGTAAAATTCGTTTTTAAGGATATTTTGTTTATAGGGTAGCCGTATTAAAACATTTTATATATTATATTACTTTGTAGATTTAATTTTAGAGCGACGATACCTATACTGGGAATCGAGGGAACCTGAAAGCTTGTAATTTCGTGAATCAATAATTGGTGAGTGTTATTTAAAATATTTTTGATGTGATGCTTTAAAATTTGTGTTATGATATGTTATAGTTTGATTTTGAAATAAATGAAATTGTATGAAAAATATTTTGCATGGACTATAAATGATTATATGAGATGTGGATTTTCTAAATTTGAAAAGCTTATACAAGATAAGTATTTGTGGTGAAAAATTATTTGATGGAAATATATATTGAACATATGGTATGCTTGGTAGATGCTACACTTATTTTCGGTTGAGGTTGAGTACCCGAAACGTGCATTGGCAGTGTTTGGAGTGTCTGTCATTAACAGCGGGCGGAAACCCGCAGGGGAGGATTGTGTCGAGTCATTGGTTCAGTTTAATGTGTCGCCTAATGCACGTATAGGGTATATTATTAGCTAGCTTCCACCTGAGCGAGGAAAAATGCCGCTCCGTTGCGAAGGAAAAATTTTGCTACGTAATATCGGATAGATGGCCTGAACGAGAAAAAATTTCGGGAAGGTCGGAGCGAGGTAATATTCCGCTCCATACCTAGAATACCATGTGGTACGGACTATTAGTGGTTGACTTGTTTTATTCAGAGATTTTTCAAAAATAATAATGCCACCATTATTTACATTTTATGCAGATAACTGAAATTATACGATAACTTATCGTATCCTTTAGTTTTATAATGGAATTAAATGATATTTACATAAATAAGTTATCCATGCATTTATCTGAAAAATGGTTTTAAGAGAAATTGATTTTTCATATTACAGTGATGAGAGGTTTATAAAGTATTTTAAAACTAAGGAATGAATTTTTATAAAGATAAAATGAAAATAAAAACTTACAACACTCACTGAGCTCGTGTAGCTTCCACTGTTTTATGTTTTACAAACAAAACCTCCCTAGGGGCAGATGAAGGTACAGGTACATCAGGATCAGAGACTCCAGCCCAAGACTAAGCAAATTGAGTCGGGAGTGTTTTGTACTGCTGTGATTGTATAAATGTAGGTTATTTTGGGAAATACTTAATTAATTGTATATGACATAATATATAAGTTTCTTTTATTTTTGAACATGTATAAATAAATATAGATGCATGACGTACTGTTTTGTGTTTTAATTATTTTGAAATTTGATGACATGTTTGTGGTTGTTTGTGAATTGATGAATTGAGGGCCTCAGGCCCAGAAGTTTGGGGGAAACCAATTGATTTTAGAAGTGTTTAAAGTTTTTACCAAATTTACACGGTGGCAATCGCAGAAAAATAGCTGTTATGCTGTCCAAATTTTTACTAAATCTATTATATAGATGTGTAATAAAAAGAAAATTTTCCACCTGTCTTTATCATAAAAAAAACTTTTGAAAAGGTTTTAATAGGGAAAAACGGCTTAGCTTCACGGGAATCTTTTAGCCGGATTACATATAGGTTGAAGGGTTACCGTGGGGTTGCCGGCGGGCTGCCGTCTGTACGGAAATAGAAGTGCAGAAACGGGTTCTGTCATGTTGGTATCAGGGCGGGATTTTGAAATGAGATCTCATGCTTTAGGTTATAATTGATTAAATTATTTATTTTACTTTATTTTATTTTATACATAAAGCAACCCAAACATGTTTCGGTTATTTTATTTGTCATGCATATGATTTTCAAATTTTCAAATGTTTCACGATCTTGTTTTTATGGAAATCACGGTACTATGCATCGACGAGGTCGTAGGGGTCCTCGTAGAGCCATTTCAGAGGCTCCTGTACCCGAGTTACCGTCCGCTCAGGGGGTAGAGCACGCGTCGGGGTTGATAAATACCCCTATAGATCAAAGCCGTCCGGGAATGTCGGCACCCGTAGAACCAGCCGGCAGGGGTTTTAATGTAGAGCAGGTCGCTTAGATACTAATGGCGACATTGCGTCAACCGCGGGAGGCCCCTGAAGAACCGAAACGTTCGATAGAACGTGCTTATAAGTTGGGAGCAAAGACATTTGACGGAAGTGGCAACCCAGAGAGTGCCTTGGCATGGTTGGATCGGGTTACAGAGATTTACAGAGTGATGGGATGTACAGATGAGTAAAGAGTTCTGTTCTCCTCTTTTCTCTTAGAAGACAAAGCAAAGGATTGGTGGAAAGCCTTGGAGAGGCGACATCCGGGAGGAGTGACATGGGAGATATTCCAACGGGAGTTTACAGACCGATTTTACCCGAAAAGCTACAAAGATGCCCGAATGGAGGAATTCTTCAGATTGGAGCAGGGCTCGACATCCGTGACCGACTATGAAAAGAAATTTTTCGAATTGGTCCGGATTGTCCTTTTCATCTCAGATGACGAGGAGCAAAGGTGTAAGAGATTTATGGCAGGTCTGAATCCCAGCCTCAGAGTTCATTTGTCATGGGTTCCTCAGACACATTATGGAGACCTGGTAGAGGCTACATTGAAAGTAGAAAAAAGTGTGATTTCCGTATCTCAACAGGGAAAACCAGAAGGCAAACGTAGTGGATCCAATCAACCACAGGAAGGACCCAACAAGTTCGCCAGAAGACAAAGTAAGTCCAGATAGGGTAGTGGTAGGAAGATGAGCCGAGGAGCATCATCTAGTCAAGGGTCAGCTAGACCACCTGCAGTGCCTGGAGGCTTTCGTGATACCAGGAGTTCGATACCAGAGTGCAATACATGTGGGAGGAGACATCCAGGCGAGTGTCGAATGAGGAGTTCTAGCACAGCTTGCTTTCATTATGGACAGGAGGGTCATTTTATGAGAGAATGTCCGTAGCTAGCCACATCAGCTAGTTCAGAGGTTGGATCTTCAGCAGCCTCTTCACAGGCCACTGTGGGCCAGAGATAGGAAGGTAGAGGCTCTCAAACCAGAGGACGTGGCACTTCAGTCTCAGCTACAAGTGCAGTGGGCAGAGGAGTGTCTTCTGCTGGTCAGCCAGGTAGACCCCGTACCCAAGCTCGAATGTTTGCTGTCACACAAAAAGAGATGGATGCCGCTCCAGAAGTTGTTACTGGTATGGTTTCTGTTCTAGATCATGATACAAATGCACTGATAGACCCTAGAGCCATACATTCCTTTGTGTCCATACCATTTTTAGCAAAGGTTAAAGCGGAATTACAGTCCTTGGAGGGTAGTATAGTAGTTTCCATCCCTGTTGGAAATTCCTTATTGGTCGAGAAGGTGATTGTGGATAGTAGAATCGTGATAGAAGATAAAGAGTTTCCAGCTAACCTGATTGTATTAGATATTCAGGACTTTGATGTGATATTGGGGATGGATTGGCTATCCAAATATCGGGCCACAGTCGATTGTTATGGGAAGGAAGTTAGATTGGCCAGACCAGAGGAACCAGAGGTGGTATTCCGCGGAATTCGGAAAGTACTTGCCACTAGTATGGTCACCGCCATAATAGCCAGTAGGATGCTTCGTAAAGGATATCAAGGATATTTGGCTTATATGGTTGAATAGAAGAAGGATGAAGTTCGATTGGAAGATATTCCGGTGGTTAGAGAGTTTCCAAAGGTATTTCCGGAGGATCTCCCAGGTTTGCCACTAGATAGAGAGATAGAATTTGAGGTAGATTTGGTTCTGGGAACTAAACCAATCTCGATTACTCCATACAGGATGGTGCCAGCTAAGTTGAAAGAACTGAAGGTACAGATGGAAGAGTTATTGGAAAAAGGTTTTGTAAGGCCCAGTCATTCGCCATGGGGGGCTATAGTTTTGTTTGTGAAAAAGAAAGACGGGAGCTTACGGCTGTGTATTGATTATAGACAGCTGAACAGGGTGACAATACGGAATCAATATCCGCTTCCGAGGATTGATGATTTGTTTGACCAGTTACAGGGATGCAGGGTGTATTCGAAGATTGATTTGAGATCGGGTTATCATCAACTGAAGGTTCAGAAGGGAGATGTTCCGAAGACTACATTCAGATGGGCATTATGAATTCTTAGTCATGCCATTTGGATTAACTAATGCCCCAGCCGCGTTCATGGACCTAATGAATAGGGTCTTCCGAGCTTATTTGGATAAGTTCGTGATTGTGTTTATTGATGATATTCTGGTATATTCAGGCAGTCATGAGGAGCATGCAGAACATCTCAGGATTATGTTGCAAACCCTGAGAGAGCACCAACTGTATGCGAAATTCAGCAAGTGCCAGTTTTGGTTGGATAGAGTTGCTTTCCGAGGTCATGTCATTTCAGCTGAAGAGCTTAGTGTAGATCCCCAAAAGATTGAAGCTATCACGAATTGGAGACCGCCCATAAATGTGACTGAAGTTAGGAGCTTTCTCGGGTTGGCAGGCTATTATAGAAAGTTCGTTGAGGGTTTTTCCAAGATAGCAACCCCATTAACCAGACTGACGAGAAAGGAAGAAAAGTTAGAGTGGTCAGAAGCTTGCCAGCAAAGCTTTGATGAATTGAAGAGAAGATTAACGTCAGCTCCTGTTTTGACATTACCAACAGGAACAGATGGATTTACAGTATATAGTGATGCCTCGAGACAGGGTTTAGGTTGTGTGTTGATGCAAAATGATAAAGTTGTAGCTTATGCTTCTAGACAGTTAAAGAAGCACGAGCAAAACTACCCTACTCATGATTTGGAATTGGCAGCAGTTGTATTTGCATTACAGATTTAGAGACATTACTTATATGGTGTTCCTTGTTGGATCTTTATAGATCATAAGAGTCTGCAATACCTGCTCACTCAAAAGGAATTGAATATGAGGCAAAGGAGGTGGCTAGAGCTAATTAAAGATTATGATTGTACGATAGAGTACCACCCCAGAAAAGCCAATGTAGTGGCTAATGCTTTGAGCAGAAGGCCTACGAGCTCCTTAGCACAATTGAAGACTGTGTATCTTGTGCTTTTGGTGGAATTGAGATCATTGAGAGTAAAATTAAATGTGGCAGACTTCGGGCCATTGTTAGCTACTTTCCATGTTCGTCCCATTTTGGTGGATCAGATAAGAGAATTGCAGAAACAGGATCCCCAATTGGTCAAATTAAAGAAAGAAATTGAAGATGGAAAGAGAACAGATTTCGCTATCAGGGAAGATGGTACAATGATGATGGGACAACGCTTATGTGTACCGGATGTAGAGGATCTGAAGAAGGAAATCGTGGAAGAAGCTCATTCCTCAGCATATGCCATGCATCCAGGCAGCACGAAGATGTACCATACCATAAAATAACATTACTGGTGGAAAGGGATGAAGAAAGAAATAGCAGCTTTTGTATCCCGATGCTTCACCTGTCAACAAGTCAAGGCAGAGCACCAGAAGCCGGTAGGACTGTTGCAACCTCTCTCTATTCCTAAATGGAAATGGGAGAAGATCACCATGGACTTTGTAGTAGGGCTTCCGTGCAGTCAGAGAGGGCATGATGCAATATGGGTGATAGTTGACAGATTAACGAAATCCGTCCATTTTCTGCCCATCCGGAGTGATTACCCCCTTAGCAGATGAGCGCAGCTCTACATTGATGAGATAGTCAGACTTCATGGTACGCCGGTTTCTATCATTTCAGATCGTGATCTCAGATTCACATCTAAGTTCTAGCCCAGTCTACAGAAAGCATTAGGAACTCGGCTAAATTTTAGTATAGCCTTTCACCCGCAGACGGATGGTCAGTTAGAGAGGACAATCCAGACACTTGAAGATATGCTCAGGTCAAGTGTTCTGGAATTCAAAGGTAGTTGGGATATACACCTCCCACTTATGGAGTTCTCTTATAATAATAGTTACCAGACCAGTATAGGTATGGTCCCATATGAGGCACTTTATGGAAGAAAGTGCAGGACTCCAGCGTGTTGGGATGAGGTAGGTGAGAGGAAACTGATAGGTCCCGAGCTTGTTCAGATCACTACAGATAAAGTTAAAGTTATCAGGGACCGACTCAAGATAGCAGGCGATCGACAAAAGAGTTATGCAGACAATCGCCGTAGAGACCTTGAATTCGAAGTTGGAGATAAAGTATTCCTCAAGATATTCCCTTGGAAAGGCATACTTAGATTTGGAAAACGTGGTAAGCTGAGTCCGCGATATATTGGGCCGTATGAGATTACCGACAGAGTAGGATCGGTAGTGTATAGGTTGAAGTTGCCACCACAGTTGGATAAAATTCATGACGTATTTCACGTGTCCATGCTTCGAAAATATATCCCAGATCCCTCCCATATACTTAGAGAGCAACCTGTGGAGCTTAGAAAAAACTTAGCTTATGAAGAGGAACCGGTTCAGATTTTAGATCGCAGAGAATGGGTTCTACGTAGTAAAGTCATTCCCTTAGTGAAGATATTGTGGAGGAATCACGATATAGAGGAGACCACATGGGAGCATGAGGATAAAATAAAACATAAATATCCCCAATTATTTCAGTAGGCGTCAATGAGTTTTGTAAATTTCGAGGACGAAATTTCTTTAAGGGGAGAAGAAATTGTAATGTGCCATCCCCATTTTAGTATTATATACGTATTGTACACGTATATCTCATTTATGGAATAAAGAAATAATTTAGAGCGTCCAAATATAAAATTGGATTATGATGAAATTTACGGATGCGATTTCGAGCTCAAAAATTGGTAAAATAATTGATTTAGAGGTATGAAAATGGTATTAAAAGAAATATTGAAGAAAGGGTGAAATTGAAAAATTTTATAAAAATTAGGTAATAGTGCAAGGACAAAAAAGTTATATTTTTAAAAGTTTAGGTTAAAATCGTAATTTTTAAAAAGTTGAGGGGGCAAATCATAATTCGATCGGATTATATCATCATCTTCTTCCTCCAGCCGAATCATTTCCTCTCTCTCTCCTCAGATTTCCAGCAGATTTCATTTTCGCGAGCCTAACTTCGACCTCTCGTTCCGACCACATCCGACCTCCGTTTTGGCCGATCTTGGTACCGTAGGAAAGCTCGTGCGACGTAGATTCTATTGGTACCAATTTTGTCAATTTTTATCATCATTTGTGTCTTCGTTTCAGTAGAGAAAATTAGACCATTAACCAACTTTTATTTTTCTAGATTCCGGCGAAACAAAGCGATTCCAACGTCGATCGACCTCATTTTCGTGACCAGTGTGTCGAGGACAACAAAACCCATCTAGCCACACCTCCCACCACCAAGGTAGTCGGAATCCGACTCCGAAAAGTCACCGTCGGCCACCACGTACGGCGAAGGTAAGTTCTTCGACCTCCCGAACTCAAAATTTAGCTCTCGACGCGTCTACGGACTCGTTTTTAAGTGTAGAATTCATTTTTAAGGCTATTTTTTTTATAGGGCAGCCGTATTAAAACATTTTATATATTATATTACTTTGTAGATTTAATTTTAGAGCGACAATAACTATATTGGGAATCAAGGGAACCCGAAAGCTTGTAATTTCGTGAATCAATAATTGGTGAGTGTTATTCAAACTATTTTTGATGTGATATTTTAAAATTTGTGTTATGATATGTTATAGTTTGATTTTGAAATAAATGAAATTGTATGAAAAATATTTTGCATGGACTATAAATGATTATATGAGATGTGGATTTTCTAAATTTGAAAAGCTTATACAAGATAAGTATTTGTGGTGAAAAATTATTTGATGAAAATATATATTGAACATATGGTATGCTTGGTAGATACTACAGTTATTTTCGGTTGAGGTTGAGTACCCGAAACGTGCATTGGCAGTGTTGGGAGTGTCTGTCACTAACAGCGGGCGAAAACCCACAGAGGAGGATTGTGTCGAGTCATTGGTTTAGTTTAATGTGCCATCTAATGCACGTATAGGGTATATTATTAGTTAGCTTCTACCTGAGCGAGGAAAAATGCCGCTCCGTAGCGAAGGAAAAATTTTGCTACGTAATACTGGATAGATGGCCTGAATGAGGAAAAATTTCGGGAAGGCCGGAGCGAGGTAATATTCCGCTCCATACCTAGAATACCATGTGGTACAGACTATTAGTGGTTGGCTTGTTTTATTCAGAGATTTTTCAAAAAAAAATAATGCCACCACTATTTATATTTTATGTAGAGAACTGAAATTATACGATAACGTATCGTATCCTTTAGTTTTATAATGGAATTGAATGATATTTACATAAATAAGTTATCCATACATTTATCTAAAAAGTGGTTTTAAGAGAAAAATTGATTTTTCATATTACAGTGATGAGAGGTTTATAAAGTATTTTAAAACTAAGGGAGGAATTTTTATAAAGATAAAATGAAAATAAAAACTTACAACACTCACTGAGCTCGTGTAGCTTACACTGTTTTATGTTTTACAAACAAAACCTCCCCAAGGGCAGATGCAGGTACATGTACATCAGGATCAGAGACTCCAGCCCAGGACTAGGTAGATTGAGTCGGGAGTGCTTTAGACTGCTGTAATTGTATAAATGTAGCTTATTTTGGGAAATACTTAATTAATTGTATATAACATAATATATAAGTTTCTTTTATTTTTGAACATGTATAAATAAATATATATGCATGACGTACTGTTTTGTGTTTTAAATTATTTTGAAATTTGATGTCATGTTTGTGGTTGTTTGTGAATTGATGAATTGAGGGCCTGAGGCCCAGAAGTTTGGGGGAAACCAATTGATTTTAGAAATGTTTAAAGTTTTTACCAAATTTGCAGGGTGGCATTCGCAGAAAAATAGTTGTTATGCTGCCCAAATTTTTACTAAATCTATTATATAGATGTGTAATAAAAAGAAAATTTTCCACCTGTCTTTATCATAAAAGAAACTTTTGAAAAGGTTTTAATAAGGAAAAACAGCTTAACTTCACGGGAATCTTTCAGCCGGATTACATATAGGTTGGAGGGTTACCGTGGGGTTGCCGGCGGGCTGCCGTCTGTACGAAAATAGAAGTGCAGAAACGGGGTCTGTCAGTTCGTCATATAACAATAATATTGTATAGTAGTGCTCTACTTTTATAGACGTTGAAAGTTTCCATTTGAAAACTATTTCTTATGAAAAGACCATGTGTATACTTAATACGCTCAAACCATCACGTGACGCTTTTGTTTTTCGATTGACGTCAACGTGAAGCTACTATCGTATCTTGACCACTATGTGCGGAATTTACTTCATCGCCCGAGTGGTGTAAAATCGGCTCAGTTTTAAACACAAACAATGCGGAATTTCTTCATCACAATTGTATTACTCAATTCTACAATTCTGGCAACTACGTGAGGAATTTCTTCATCGTAACCATAGCGCCCACATTTTAAATCTAACCGTCTACGCACGGAATTTCTACCCCGTCGCGTAGCGCTAACTCTTATGGAAATTATAGATATACACATGGTTTCAAAATTCTTAACTCATTTCTTTTCGAAAACCTCTTATTTTTAAGTTCTCCTTTTAAACTCAATGTAAAGATCATTTTCAAAACTTTAACTCATAATCTTGGAAATCATTTTGCAAAACTTTAACTACAACAATGCATATATGTTAAAAAATAGAAAAAAGAATGGAAATAGCGCAACTAACAGAACACTTACCTCGACATCGCGCAAGTCCGAATCAAGTGTCTTGATGAGTCTTTCGGACTTCGCTCGCTCGCTCGTCACCTACATGAAAATTTCTTATTATCACTAGTAACAACTCATACTCAACTTTAATTTTACAATAACATTTCTAATACAACTTCCTCATAAACTATCATTTTTACGCTATAACTTCCTAACTCGATTTTTTTTCTCAACCTAGGCTTTCTAACTTCGATTTCTTCACAAAATTTTAAGTTTTGAACCCTTAGGGATACCCTCACGCAGTCCGTAAAATTTTTAGAGGTCCGAAACGGAAAATAACATTTTTAGGCCTCTTTGATATGTCAGAACAGAACATAACACAGCCCCCTGCTTGGAGCTCCGTTTTCCTTCGTTCTTTTTCCTACGGTTCACTTATCTTACATTCTGGTCACATGTCAAATTTTGTTGAAAAATTTTATCGTTTGCTATGTCAAATCTACGAAAAATGCCATTTTTTGGGCACTTTTCGTGCACTTTTTGTGTACTTTTTAACATCGAACAAGCGACGTTGGTTTTTCTCTCATATCTAAGCTTCTTTTACCTATTTATGACCAACTAAATTCATTCCATGCAATAAAAATTGCATTTTCATAGCTATTTTACCTATCGACTCTCTAACAGCACTATTTTGCGCATAACTTGCGCAATTTTTATCGGAATCGATCCGTTCCAAAACCTATGGTTTTCTATGACTTCTAGGCATCATTTGAGGTGTAGAACACCCCCATATATGTTGGTTTTGCCCAGGTTATCTCCAGCTCATGGTTTAAGCTCAGGATTTCTCTAACGTCACTATTTTGCGCATAACTTACGTAATTTTTATCGGAATCGATCCGTTCCAAAACCTATGGTTTTCTATGACTCCTAGGCATCATTTGAGGTGTAGAATACCCCCATATATGTCAGTTTTGCCCAGGTTATCTCCAGCTCATGGTTTGAGCTCGGGATTTTCAATTTGCCCAAAACTACTACCATTGAACTTCTATCTCTTCTACTTATCTTCCTAACCTTATTTATGGTAAAATTTGGGTTCAAAACCATCTAATCTCAGAGGTGTTCCACTGGTATTCACAACCATAACACACACACATCCACTATTTTGTCATTTTTACACTCACAATTCACTCACAATTTTTGACAAATACTTAGAGTGCATGAAAACCACTTTTGTTTCCATATTTATTAAGCTTATGGAAGCCCTTTTTGTACAATCCTAATCTACCATTTACACACCACAACATGCCATTTAAATCTCTACATCATCTAGTTAGGGTTCTACACTTGTTTGAAGTGTAAAATTCCCCTCACAACAACACAACCATTATACCAATCAACAAACGCACTAAAACAATATCTACACCATTCCAACCATTTTCATACAATCTCTACTAACTTGAAACTTGAGAAAGTGGCTAATAACTTACTTGAATCTTGCTTGGAATTTGATATCCTAACTTGATTTTGCTTGGAAATGATGTTTGGAGCTTCAAAAATGGATTGGAAACATCTTTGGTCTTCTTTCCCTAATTCTCTCCTCTTTGCCTTTCCACTTTGCTCTCCCTCTCTCAATCTCACGTTTTCTTTTTGCTTCTTTGATTCACGGCTACTTCTTGTTTAAAATGAAAAAAATTGACTAAGTCTTGTATTTATATAACCATCTTTTGCTAAATGACCACCGTGTCCTCTCTTGATATTGGATTTACAAAATTGCCCTTAGTGATGTTATTTACTAATAACATTTATAGTTTTTAAGTCTTTACCATTTCATTTCTAATTAACTTATTAAAGTCACTTAATGAGAGTTTTACAACTTTGTCATTCATTTATATTTCTTATTTATTAAATGACGGTTTCACCCTTTTTATTTGATAACTTAGTTTCTAAAGGTAGGAAATGTAAAAATCGACTATAGGGGGTTACATGTGGCACCCATGCAAAACTTCTTTGCCACTTGTCTTGCTTCCACTCTTACACGATGACACGTGTCCTTCATGCGCGGATTTCGCTCTCCACTTACTTTCCATGCTTTCCATTCCACTTTTGAATTTCAACTCGATTCCGTCCGTTCGGAAATCCACTTATAACTTGATTTCAATTCCGCACACTCGAAATTATTTTTATATTTCGAATCCATCTTCACACTCTCGAATTTATTTTATTATTCTAAAATAATTATTCCGAATATTTTCGGACTCGAGAATTATATTTTTTCGATCGAAAACGCGATTCATCGGAAAAATAATTCGCTCTCCGACGAATGAGGATTTGGGTTTTACATCTGTATAGTAAATAATCTTAATATAAAAAACATATGCATCCTTAGTGAAAGACAAGATTCATTGTACCATGTGTTTTATACTGCGTGTAATTATTGTGATCGACATGAAAAATAAGTAAATTTAACTCTAATTCCTCAGTATGTAAGTTCTACTGAAGCTTCTATAAAATTTCTATCTATGTCTTTAGTGACTGTGCACTTTGTCTCGAAGTAACGAAGTAATGTTTATATCATTTGCATGTCTTATATGGTCTATGAGACATTACTATGGTTTCAGTTATTTTTGTTGATTGAGGGACGAAAGTAGAACAGGAAGATTTAATAAATTTTATTTTGTTCCTATAGTTAATTATCACAACAATTTGTAATTTGGAATTACAATTGTGATTATATGAAATATTGGATGATCATGCATGTTATGTTAAGAGATTAAATATGTTCGAACAAATAAAATTCAATTAAATCAAGGACATAATAATGAACAAAATTTTCAACCTCTTCTATAGAAGTATAATCGAGATTTGAAAAGCATCTCTTATAACATATATTGTTCATAGCTCACACAGTAGATTTATTGGTCACACGGTGTATTTGCCTATATGAATATCTTAAACGCATTATCATAAAGGAGTTGCTAATATTTTTTTCTATGAGTTTTGTTTGGCTCATCTTATGTAAGTGAGAGATATTAGGTTATTTGGGTCATAGGTCGGGTCCATAAAAGATGACCAAAACCTAAGTCCAGAATCCATAAATAAAATGTGGATAATGTCAAATAACTACTCTTGGTAGTTATTGATTCGGATATAAAAAGAGGAGATTAGGTGGTATTTTGATTGATGAGAAATTCATATTTAAACATACAATATATATAAAACACAGAACAAACATAGAGACACAAAATACACAGAACAGTAAAATGAAAACAGAGAAATACATGGCTAAGCAAATCACAATGTGATTTGAGGTTCTTTGCCACTTTTGTGATTAGAATCCGACCTGTTGAACAATCCAAGATTCCTGAAGAATTTTCGTGATGTGAAACAGATACGATTTCGATTCCATTTTACCATTTTTGAATCAAATATATACTGCTTGAATTGTTTTCACCCATGTTTTTAAGGATTTTAGAAATTTAAAATCAACAAGTTTTCTGGCAAACCAAGGCATACAATTCACTACCAAAATCTACCTTGAAATGAACTATGTTCATTTAAAGACAATTCTAATTTGGGCAACCATAAGTTCTGTTGACACTATTTTTTGGTCAACCCGATCCTTGAAGCCCAATATCTGTAAAACAGCAAATAACAAAGAGAAAGATGGAAGACCAGAATCAAAACAGATTAGACACAGTGATTTTTACGTGATTCGACAAAGTAATGGCCAACGTCCACGACTGTCACTCTTATTTCTGTAGAGTAACAGTATATATTTTCTTTTTTTCGTCCTTTTTTATAATAAATTTGATCCCCTATTTATAGATGGGCATGTTACAATTTGAATTGGTTTCAGAATCTTACAGATAAGGCAAAAAATTAAATATACTAATTAAGATAATATTTGCCAAGATTCTCTCCACCATATCATCAACGATTGCCAAGAATGTCGTGATTTGATTTGCATGAAAATAGGCAAATTGACTCCTTCCTTAACTGAACCGCTCCAGGCTTCTAGAAGGTCAACTGGTTAAATTTAGCGAGCACTTTGAACAAGCAGATTTTCCAAACGATCAGATATTACTTGTAGCGAGCTGATGAAGAGATGAATAGTCAACCCATGAGTTGTCAAGCATTCTGGAAAGATCACGATATCTGGTCGCACCACGAATGACCTCCTGATTGTTTTGATTGTCTCTAAAGAATACTATCGAACAGTTCTTGGTCCACAATCAAATCAGATTAGAGATCACAACTCGCAACCAAGCTACCACACGATCAAACATATGATCAAATTATACGATCAACCATATAGTAGTTAAAATGATCAACCATGCGATCAGATGTGCTCGGATTTATAGGTTAAGAAACGACCACATGCTCCCTCCTTTGATATTTGTCTAATGGACTAGCCTCTTGGGTTTCTTCTCATAAGATAACATATTGGGCTCATCCTTGGGCCTTTACCAGTCCATTTTCTATGATCGCAAAAATACCCATAACAAGTTCCATCATGTAATGTGATCATTTCACATCCCATTTTAAATAAATTATTTAAAAGTGGCTTAATATATCATTTTTAAAGGTAAACCAACAACGTTTAATTGGTGCTACTTTACCAGTAATTACATATCGATGGTTTTATTTTAATTATAAAGAAAATTTGTCAGGATCAGCAGCATTAATTTATACCAATCAATTGTTTGGATTAAGTAGAGGATCGAAAAATAAACATGATTGTTTGATTGAAGTAGAAATTCTTTTGACTGCAAAAGTGACATAAGTTTAATATTATTTGTAGTTGTACTGGCAAAAGAGATGTATACTGATTACTGACTGCACAGATGTAAAACATATAGTAGAAGCTGTATCAAGTATTAACTTTAAATGTCATCCTTAGCATGCATGATACTTCACAGATGACACCTGAAGCCTCCGCTACTATTGTCCTACCACCTATTTTAGACATTTTTAGAAATTGTACAATGAGCAACAATAATTTTCTTTTCCTTTGAGGGTTGATATGTCAAATTTTGTGAACATAATTTGATTGAAAATAAATAGTATTATTCCTTTTACAAAAACTTATATTTTCTTCAATATCAATATGTTAAATCATTAATAGAATAGTTTTAATAGCACACAACAATTCTTACAATAAATTTGAAGATGATAGATAATTTAATTCCATTGCTTTAATTATATGTTCCTAATAACTCTGATTCCATATCATTATGGTTGTCTTTTTCCTTGATAGATCAATAAGCATCTACATGACTTTATATATAGATATATATATATGGTTCTTAAACAAATATGTTAAATCCCACTTGCAGGCTACGGTTGAGACTCTACTGGTGTTTGGGGCAGAGATTCTGCTAAAGGTGCTTGCTCGTAGGTAGATGCACTAGCAGCTGATTGCTCTTGGGTAGATGCACTGGCAGGTGATTGCTCTTGGGTAAATGCACTCGCAGATGATTGCTCTTGAGTAGATGCACTGGCAGGTGATTGCTCTTGGGTAGATGCACTGGCAGGTGATTGCTCTTGGGTAGATGCACTGGCAGGTGATTGCTCTTGGGTAGATGCACTGGCAGGTGATTGCTCTTGGGTAGATGCACTAGCAGATGATTGCTCTTGGGTAGATACACTAGTAGATGATTGTTCTTGAGTAGATGCACTAGCAGGTGATTGCTCTTGGGTAGATGCACTAGCTGCCTGATGCTTAATAAATAAATTTTGCAAGTCATAGGACATTAGCGCAAATGCATTAACTTTTGTAAGTGTTTGAATAGTTTTGATAGACTTTGGGAGGTTGGACGAATAGGGGTCAACTCGAAACCAATTAACAAGTTCTTCTCCACAGAACATACCATCTTCAAGATGTTCAATTGATATTCTCCTATGGGCAGCACCGACAGGCTCTAGAGAAGCTTGCTCTTGGGTAGATGCACTAGCACGTGCTTGCCAAGAGTAAGTCTGAAGCTTGCCATGCACAAAAAAGAGCATTTCATGAATTTTATTGTCCTTTTGAATAATTTGAGCACACTGAGCGTAGGAAACTGGCTTGACGCGATCACACAATTCATCCAACATTTCATCACTCCAACTACTAAGCACTTGTACCTTTATACATATTGAAAAATAAATATGATCAGAATACATTTTATTTCAAATCCATTATTGTGGATGGATTTAACATTTAAATTGCAGAAGACTAAATTGAGAAGATGAAGGAAAACTTATCATATGTATATTACTCTCGTAGGAAAGCATATTTTCTGATAGTTCCCTTCAAAACATAAGGTTTTATTACTAACCTTTTTTTCGTTTTGTTTAGATGGATCTCGATGGAACAAGAAAAATCTTATGAAAAAGGGAAAAGGAAAACACACCAAGCTAAGCAGGACTTAAAGATAATGACCCTTCAAACAAAACCAAAACAAATGCAAAAAAGAAAAGAAAAGCAAGATCGGCAAATGCAAAAAAGCAAGAAGTTTTTTTTTTAAAAAAAAAAACTAATAAATCTACTTGAAATGGTAGTTTTTGAACTAGGTTCTAAGCCATGTGAAAGGAAACTAATAATAATATCATTGGCTTGCAAGATATCTAAAGAATTTCCTTAGTGAATATTAAATGTAAAATATCACGTAAAATTGTACGATATGAGCTGACAATTATGTTTGTCATAACTTCATAAAATTGATAATTAATAGTGAGTAATAGAAGCAAAAGTACTTACTTTCTTGACTATTTCTAAGCAAAGCTTGTGCTTTATATTCTTTTTGATATCATCAGGAACATTGTTAAACAAATCTTCAAAGTGAACATCTTTGGTTTCTTCCCATTTCTCTGGCTGGTAACTTTTGATCTGCCTTTGGAGGTTCCTTGGTAGCTTCGTAAAAAACTTGCTCTTCTCAATATCTCTTTTCTTCTGTCTTATCTTCTCTGATCTTTGAGTATTTAATTGAAGATACATCTGTTTCATAAGAACCACAAAAACTAAGGTGTTGTTTGAATGCATTTTGTAAAATGATTTTTCATTTTGAAAAACATAATGAGATAAAGTTGTTTGGCAATATGTTTTCAAAAATGTGTTTCGAAAATTTAAAACAGCTTTTTAAAAACAATAACTATAAAGTATAAAACAACCTTTTTTATGTTTTTCACTATTTTTAAAACAAATCATTATTTTTCCCTTTAAATAACTATTTTTAGTGATTTTCAAAAATAATACCAAACACATTACATAGTCAAAAACATCATTTTTAAAATATGTTTTTCATTTTTTAAAAATAGTTTTCAAAAACACCATTTTAAAAAATATTCCAAATGCACCCTAAAGTATTGTTTGGATTCGTTTTTGAATATGGTTTTTCATTTTCAAAAAGAAAAAATGAGTGAAAAATATTTAGTTAACTGTTTTATAAAACGTGTCTTTGAAATGATAACTAAAACATGAAAAATAATTTTTTTTTTTTTTTATGTTATTCACTATTTTCAAAACATATTTTCAAGGCAAATCAAACTTTTCTCCCCAAACAAATATTTTACTCATTTTCAAAAACAATACCAAACAAATTTACATCATTTTTTGTTTTTGAAAGTAAGTTTTCTATCACATACATTATACTTTTTAAATATCATTTTTAAAATATGTTTTTCATTTTTAAAAATAATTTTCAAAAACATCAGTTTAAAAATGGTTCCAAACGCACCCTAAAATTTCTTTTTATGAATTGTAGATAGCTTATTCAGAAATTTTGGTGTACGTTGCACTAAGTGGTGCACCAAACCACTGAAGATTTGATGATTGAAAAATTAATTTTTAAAAATTAGTTAATGAAAATGCAAGAAGGAAATTAGAGACAAAAGTGGCCAATAAATAAGTCGAAAAACCTAACGCTTCAACTTTCAAATATTCAGTGGCCAAACTCCTAAAATTTTTTCAAGGACAAAAATTATATAATAATGTATGACAACCTGCATGTTTCCAATGAAAAATACAAACAACGCCAGGCCATAAATGGTAATGGAAATCACAAAGATATTCTCCCATGCGTCTGTACTAACTTGGAGGTTTTGACCAAAACCACTGTAAAGAAAAAAAATGAACTTATTAAATGAATGCAATTTTAGAATAAATTAATATTATAGATTGTTGATTATTTTTGATGTGATAGAGATGGAAATTTAAAGGAAAGACAAGACTTAATTAAGTAAAAGGTGTTTGAAAGGGAGAGTAACAAAGATTTTACTAATTCAAAGCAAAAAGGCTGGAAAGTTTCAACATAGTGGTTGTACTAAACATGTTTGGTGTGTCATCTTGTTATTGCTTCTACATTTTACCATACATCTTCCCCTTATCTTTAACCCTTAGCGTCTCTTGTACAATGATAAAGTAATCAGTCATACGTTACTCAAGTTTGAAAAAACAACTTATTGTACAAGAGAAACAATTGAGAGGATACAGAACTAGAAAATCAAAATTAATCAAGAATTACATATATGATTAGCAATGCAAATTGGTTCAGAATGTAAGTACAGGAAGAATAAGCTCCTCACCTTGTGACAATAAGATCGTAGGTTTTAATTATATGTCTAATTTAAAAAACTACCAATCCTATAATAATTTATATAAAGAATAAAATTACGAACCTGAGATTTTGGAGACCCCAACGTAAACAATGTAAAATCCTCCTGTGAAGATAAGTCATTTCAACAATACCAGAATCAAGTGCGTCATAGTATATTCCAAAATTGTAAATGGTTGTATTCCGAGTTTTTGTGGGGCACTTTTCATTTAAAGTCATGTAGTCTACTATACCATTACCAACATCACCACACAAAAAAACATCCCGCCCAGTACAGTATGAAGGCAAAGCATATTTTTTGCAGACTTCCTTCCAACAGCCAACATATTTGACTACGGCAAAAGCATACCATAACCCTCCAAATACCTAAAACACAAAAAATCACTTGTTGGTTAACTAATTAGTAATTTTAGATATATATAATGATATAAAATATTTTAAAAATAAAACTACCATTTGAAAATATATATCTAAATGCTTATGCCTATAAATTATTGTTATATATTATTTCTTATCAAATATTTAAGATATTAACACAAATGAAAAACTATTTTGTTTAAATTTAACTCACGACACAATACTGATGTCATTACAAAAATACTATGCACGCCGTCATCAATGTCAACAGTGAACATAAAAAAAGAGTATACTGTCTAGATAAAATTAATTTAGATATATAATCAGATTAAACATTGATATACAGAATGGTAAGATGTAGAATAGAATGTGCATGCAATAATTTATGAGTTATGTAAATAATCAAAACATAGATGGTAATTTAAATTTACATGACCCCATGAAGGTAAAGAAGAAGATTGAAAGCGGCTTTTGCCCATGTAGCTCTAGCAAGTGTTGCCGACATCCTTGTAGCTCTTGTAAATGTTATGTACATTAAACAAACGGTACCAAAATATTGTACAAGGTAAACACTCGCTGAATAGAAATTCGAGATTCCCGGATATGGCCATACAAGATTCATCACCTGCTGAGACTACAACATATAGCTAGATTATTAGAGTCTATCCTGTTAATGATATCACAATATGCATGAACAAACAAATGATTAAACTATTTCTTTATACAATAATAAATTTATGTGAGTTTTCAAATTAATATCATAAAAATAAAATGAGTTTTTTTACCACTATTAGTATATGCGAATAAAGGACTTGAACAATTGTTTTTGCTTAAAAATTACAGCTCACAAATAATGATAGTACAAAAAAAAAAAAAAAAGGTTCTAAAAGTGAATGAATTTTCATTTGAGGCTAAAAACAACTTTTTTTTTTTTTGCCAATATATATATAATTGCACTAAAATCCAAAAAAATATTGTAATTGCACACACTACCCCTTGATTTGTTAATGCTTCATTATTGTTACATAATCATTGGTTAGAGGTAATGACACTTTTGCCCCTGTACTCACCCAAAAATTTATTAAACAATTATTCAATTAGAAATGAAAATTAAAGAGATAAAACCAAGAAACATTAGGAAGAGCAGATCATTCCATGGAGGAGCTGCAGGTCTATTTATCTTCTTTTTCTTTTTATTTTGCTAGTATTTGTTTTGTTTTGAGTTTGGTGGTTGAGAGAAGAAGATAAAGAATTTTGTTTATGTATCACTAACTGTTCATCCAAACAATTAACTTGATATGAAATTGCTCAACAAAATTATTTAAGATTGAGGTTTATGGGACTTTTGATACATTAACATGCTCTTTCACATGTAACATGGATAAATAACTAACACTAGATACATGTTAGACATTTTCTACCATTTAATAAGTGCAATGGACAAGAATTTCAAATAAAGGGAGGAGAAGGGATTCCAACTTGAGAACTCCAGGATTTGATATCATGTCAGCAATTGCTAGACCTAAAAAATTAAACTAATAGTAAAGAAGCCTAAAAATAATATTAAAGATTGAGTCTAATGAAATTTTTGACACATTAATATGGTGTTTGGGTGATAAAGATAAAGAATTTTGTTGGTTGTTTGGGTGATGAATTATGCATGTTTGTGAGTGATAAAGGAAAAGAATATGTAGATATTGTTGTGGGTATGTTTGGGGCTGCATAAGTGAGCTGGTAAAAGCCCAATGAACTGATCCAATAGATTGATCTAGTTGACAAAAGTTTAGTCCGCCAACGTTTAGCTCTCAATTCACAGATTACAGTTCTCAGGTCGCTCGTCAACCATGGTCAAGGTTGCCTTACGCTCAGCTCTAAGTCTCCTAGAGTGAGGTCTAGCTCGCAATTCGAAGTGCTTATTAAAGGAATTTCTCCATAAAGGTAGTAGTCAACTACCAGAACTAGAAGAAAAATCAAATTCCTATTTCAGCGGGATCTATCCCTAAATTGATGAACACCAATTTTTGAAGCATAATTAATATAGGATTCTTTCCTATTTTTATTGTACTCAAATTGTAACACCTTACGCTATAAATAGGGGTTAAAAATTCATTATAAAAAGAATAATCAATAATCAATAATATACTGCGACTCTGCCAAAATAGCTAAAGAAGCAGTTGTGGATGTAGGCATCTTTTTGGATTGAACCACGTAAAACTCCTTGCATTCATTATTCTTTCTCTTTTCTTTTCTTTGCTTTCATCTCTGTTTTGCTTTATTTGCAATATTGGATCAAGAACCTGGGTCGACCGAATTTAGACGTCGATATTTTGGCGCTAGAATGAGGGCCAAGATTGCAATCTGTTGAATTTTCAACTGTTATGGCAAAAGGAAGAACTACCAGAAGTTTTGACGTAACATGACATCCAATCGATGGAGAATATAACCGTGCTCATGGCAGGTGCATCTCATGTCCCCATAAATGACACTACCATAAGTCTGCCTCCACTAGCCCCTCACTAACCAACACCGATGGTCCATACAGCCAAAGGGCTACAAGTGTGGTACCAATGGCAAGAGGAGTTGGAAAATACAGTGCGGCAGTTTGCAAATTCAATCAAGGAACTGGCATAGGCCTAAGCACAGAACGGGTCCAGACTTGAGGCTGCCACCCCTAGAGAAACCTACCAACAACAACGAAAGGAAGTGCTAGCTCCTGAAAGCCTACTAGAGAGGTGTCGTGACTGCCAAGTTGGTTCGTTCCTCCAACTCACATTCAAGAGCTAAAGGTTATTGAGTTTGTGAAGAGGAGAAAGTCTTGCATCTTGCAAGCTTAAGAGTGAAAGTGAGCTAGGATACAAGACGCCACATGGAGGGTGACCGTGATAGAGTTTGAGCCACATCTCGATATGAAGATGATGAAGTAGATTATCAACAACTTACGGAGTCGCACCGAGCTGGAATCTCGCAAAGGGCTAATCAGGAATATGTATCAGATCTCTGATCTCCAAGTCGCGACCATAGAAGAGGACACAGACCTCAGGACCCAAGGAATAAGGAGCTCCTTTAGAGGGTTCAACAACTTGAGGCACGCCCCGATACATTAAACCAGCATGATCAATATAGAGAGAGAACCGCATTCACTAGAGAGATCGAGACACAGTCTCTCCCTTACAAATTTAAGGTCCCCAACATTCCTAAATATAATGGAGATAGTGACCCTTATGATCATCTGGATACGTTCAATGTCCAAATTGATCTCCAGACAAATAATCCTTTGGTCAAATGCCACGTTTTTCTAGCCACAATAGGAGACGTTCCACTAACCTGACTCAAGAATATCCCAGCTCGTAGCATAGATAGTTGGGAGGAATGTCAATGAAAGTTCACTAACCAGTACAGAGCTCTGAGGAGGCAGCTCATGCCATCTTGTCATCTAATCACGATCTTTCAGTGACAAAACGAATCGCTAAAAGATTACATTACTAGGTTCAAACACAAAGTCAGCAATATAGAGATCCCTTCAAACGAAAGCATCCTAACTACAATCTCAGCTGAACTTCATAAGGATGGGAAGCTATATGAGAGCATCTACAAATCTTTAATAAATGACCTGGGTGAGTTCTATAAGCAAGCTACTAAGGAGATCAGACAGGAGAAGACCTTCGGCCCCAAGCAGTCTAACCAGAAAGGTGAAGCAGGTAGTTTAAATCAATTAAAGAAAAGAAATAATAGTGAGAACGAAAGTGAAGATCGGAATAATGACTCAAACAATCAGGTCGCTAAGAAGGTCAAGAACGAGCTCAAAAAAGAACGACCTCAACGTCAAGGTCATTATAATAGCTACAGCATCCTATCATATACACAAAATAAGATCTTTATAATGGAGAAGAACAAGGAAGACTTCGGGAAGCCCAATCCTATAAGAACTCCTGTTAACCTTAGAAACAAGAACAAGTTTTATGCCTACCATAATAAGATTGGGCATAATACTTTAGAAAACTAGGCATTAAAAGACGCCATTGAGGATCTAATCAAGAGAGATTGCTTGAGAGACTATGTGGTATGACCAGCGAACCCGCAACCTCAACAACAATGACTTCAATAACTACCATAACTAGTACAGCAGCAGCCCTAGCAAGCTTCCGAACATGAACCTACTTATAGCTCACAAGGCTGGTGATAGGTCATTTGGTCCAAACTAGAAAGGTCCTTATATTATCAAGGAAAACTTGAGAAATTGAGCATATCACTTGACTAATATGAAGGGAGCTAGGGTCCTACGAGCTTGAAATGCTAAGCACCTTCGCCCATACTTTTGGTAATGTTTTGAGCGCATACTTTTAAGTTGAAATTTAAACTTTGAAAATCAATAAAAGTTCCAAATTTCTCATACAACTTCACTCTAAATAATGTCTCTATTGATTTATTTATTAAATGCTAAGCATAAAAGTGAAAAGTGACTTCTCCAGCAAGCTTATCTTTGGCAAAAATTCTATAAAGTTATGATATGTTAGTTGAGGTTCCGACCTACTGGATATAGCTCGTCTATAGTAACGTTATGCTATGTTAGCTAAAATTTCAATCTAGACATAGCTCACAAAAAAGTTTATTATGCTATGTTAGCTGATGTTCCGACCTACTAGACATAGCTCACTAAAGTTGTATCATGCTATGTTAGCTGAAGTTCTGAGCTATTGGACATAGTTCGAAAAATTTTATTTTGCTATATTATCCCAGGTTCCGACCTATTGAACATAACTCGAAAAAATTTACTATGCTATGTTATTCCAGGTTCCGACCTACTGGACATAGCTCAAAAACGTTTATTATACTATGTTAGTTGAGGTTCCGACCTACTGAATATAGCTCAACAAAGTTGAATCATGCTATGTTAGCTGAGGTTCCGACCTACTGGACATAGATCGAAAATATTTATTATGTTATGTTATCCCAGTTTCCGACCTACTAGACATAGCTCGAAAAATTTTATTATGCTATGTTATCCTAGGTTCCGACCTATTGGACAGAATTCAAAAATTTTTATGATGCTATGTTATCCTAGGTTCCAATCTACTGGACACAGCTCGAAAAAAATTATTATGCTATGTTATCTCAGGTTTCGACCTACTGGATATAGCTCGAAAAAGTTTATTATGCTATATTATCTTAGATTCTGACCTATTAGACATTACTCGTCAAAGTTGTATCATACTATGCTATCCTAGATTCTGACTTACTAGACATAACTCGAAAAAGTTTATTATGCTATGTTATCCTAGGTTCCGACCTACTGGATATAGCTCGCCAAAGTTGTATCATGTTATGTTAGCTGAGGTTCCGACCTACTTGACATAGCTTAAAAAAATTTATTATGTTATGTTATCCCAGATTCCGACATACTGGACATAACTCAAAAAATTTTATTATGTTATGTTATCTCATATTTCGATCTACTGGACATAGATAAAAAAAATTTTATTATGCTATGTTATCCTAGGTTCCGACTTACTGGATATAGTTCGAAAAATTTTATTATGCTATGTTATCCCAGGTTCCAACCTACTGGACATAGCTCACCAAAATTTTATTAAGTTATGTTATATTAGCTGAGATTCCGACCTATTGGATATAGCTTGACTTAAAATTTTCAAATTAAGTTGTAATTTGCAAGACAACGCATCAAAATTAGCGATCTTTTAAGCTCTCATCAGATCTTATTACCACTGATTCACACATCGACTACCTTATTTCTCAGCTTGCAAGAAACTCAAAGACTTAAGAAAAAAAAAAAGAGGAATAAAAACACAAGGCCACATTGAAGCAAATAAATTCAAAATAAACCTCACAATAAGATGAAACAGTTTAACTATAGATGAGGTCAAAATATCTATTACAAACAACCTCACAAAGCGAGGTGAGTGTAACACCAAGTCATAAAAATTTTTTAAAGAGATTCAAGCTATATGGGCTTGTTATGTAAGGTTGCATCTGGAGACACTACGACCTGAGTAGTCTCATCCTGAAAAGTCGCACATGGGAGTTCGGTATTCTGAGGCGCTTAATCTAGAACAACTGAAGATTGGGTAGCCTGTTTTTTATACTTCTTCACCTCCGCGA
Organism: Dimocarpus longan; assembly: GCA_022984855.1. Taxonomy (NCBI): domain Eukaryota; kingdom Viridiplantae; phylum Streptophyta; class Magnoliopsida; order Sapindales; family Sapindaceae; genus Dimocarpus; species Dimocarpus longan. The sequence goes on from CM041021.1 coordinate 3,446,397, forward strand.
CCGCCTCTTCACTAAAGAATGAGAAGTCTAATTCGGTATAAACTTCCCATAAAGTGTAGAGGAACATACTAGAGGTCTGTTATTTTGCTTGCTCTCTAGCTTTGATGACCTCTTCCTTGGTAAAAGCGACCTCCCTCTCAACCTCCTCCATTAACTTCTCAGCAACTTTAGCTCGTTGCACGACCTTCTCCAGATCGCTCTTTACCTTATTAAATTTCTCTTCACTTTTGAAGAGCTTGATGGTGAAGTCTGACCTTACAGCTGTATGAGTACCTTCCTCATAAGTCAGAGCATCCTCGACTTCTTTTTTAGCTTCCTTGGCATCCTTTTTAGCTTCCTTAACATTATTCAGCTTGATCTGAAGGAGATGCTCTAATTTCTTTACTCTCTCAGCCTCCATGGTCATAAACGAGAGCTCGTTTACTCTGATTTCTTTACTCTCTTAGCCTCCATAGTCATAAATGAGAGCTCATCCTTTAACTTTTTCTTCTCACTCTCGAACTCCTTCTCCTCCTCGAAAGCCCAACCTTCTCTATTTGCATCATCGCCCACATAACGGCTTGAAATGTAGCAACTTAATATTTAAATCAAGCAAGAAAGCAAGAAAGACAAAGATATTAGGAATTACCAGCAACTCGTACGAGCTATGTAACTAGACAAGTAATTACCCTTTAGCCCCTCTTTCTCTAGGTTCCTGACGGTGTTCCCCAAGATTTTGGGTAAGTTGTCGAGGACAACGTTGAAGTACATCCCCCCTAGCCTGACATTAGGCTGCTCCATGGCCTGTGGCTCAACTTTTCTCTCTACGACCATGGCCTGTTTACCTTTATCTCTTTGGGATCGCTTGGTCGGAGAAGGCTTGGACATCGATTTCCTTTTCACTCCATCACTTGGAGCAGTTTGAACCTCCCGAGTAGGAGCTCCCACCTGTTCATGATGAACTTTAGCCATCTCTAGCTGTGAGGTAGGGACTTCAACTTGTGAAGGTCCCGAAACCGATGTCGAGGTGGTCACCTTAACAGCAACAACAACTACAGGGGCTACAGACTGGATAAGTCGAGTTGAATGGGGTTTGTAAAGGGTGAGCTTCACCATCTCTAGAGTTTCTTGAGGGACAGGAACTACCTTTACTTCACCTACTTCAAAGGCAGGGACAAGCTCAAGTTCACTCTAAATTTTGATATCCTTATTGTTGTCAAGAAGCTCGCTGTTCAGAGGATGAGCTAGATGGCAGGTCTTAAGGAGCTCGTTGTTGAACATGCGATTGGTTCTTCTTCCCCCCCGAATTCCCAAACGCGTCCTAAGAGATTCGATCTCTTCCCCAGTAAGGACCGCCTTATCTCCTGTCAAATCTGCGAGATGAAATAAAAAGAATAAATATATATATAAAAGTCTGTTGAAGCTCGCAGATGTCCATCCCATCTGTCTACCTGAACTAAGGATGAAACTAAAATTGTAGAGCTGTCTAAGGGAATAGCAAGAAATATTAAACCAACTCAATTTGTAGTCGCTTACATTGGACTTGCCCTTTGCGTCTTCCTGAGGTAGAAGGTCCTTGAAATCCGTTTTTCGAGCTGTGAGATAGTAAATCCCATCTCGCATTCCCCCTTTTAAGTTGCTGACACTCCTAGTACTAAAATGATAGCAACATATTATTGGGTTTGGAGGTGGAGGTCGTTCCTTATGAAGATTAAAGATAGGTAAGTGAGTTGGGAGTAAGAATCGTAGGTTAATTAGAAATGGTTGAGCTCTAGCCTATTCAAAAGGTTGATAAGATAGAGAGAGACTGAAAATCTAAGCCTGTGCCTAAGATTGTGGGTCCTAATGGCAACGAACCCCTGAGGAGGATAAGCTACATGGTCTTCAGGTGAGGGTAGCATAACACGACAACCTTTAGGGAGGTGATATTCTAAAGCTATTCCTCCAACTCCTCATATTTTATCTTTAAGGCGTAGTAGGTAAACGCCTTGCAAGCTCTTCTCTTTTATGCGAGCTCGTCGTTTCTCAATAGTCTGACAGACTCCTAAAGGGTCAGTTCGAGCTATGAATTGCCCAACGATCTCACCGCTCAGATAGGTTACTCATTCAACAATGTGAACTTCCCCTGAGTTGAGCTCCTCCGAGCTTGGAAAGTTACCATCTCCTATTCTGTATGACCGATGTCTACGACCAGAAAACATCTACACATAAAAGGGAACAGTTAGGTCGCTATATGCAGACTATGCCTAAAATATAAGTTTTTTATTCTCTAACAAAGGATTTCCTAATCTATATGTTACAAACGCCATATAGATCACTAAAACCACGAGAGGCTCGACCTACGACCTAGTGAATTACGAGATAATAACCTACAAATATTTCATCCTATAGCTCACATACATAGAGTTACAAATAACAAACAGTCCATGAAGCTCCAGCCAATAAGATCAAAGCGAAAGGAAATGAAAAGTCACAACTACTAATGAGCCCGCAACATCAAGAACATGAAACATTCAAGCCAACATCAAATCCAGAAAAAACGCAATACGTACAAAGATGGAAACCAAAAAATTAAGAGTTGGTTATGAAGATTTACTATAAATGTGGGGTCCCCTCTGGGCTGTCCCACCTATTCTAGGTATTATCCCCACCATGAGATTTGCTGGCTAAGCCACACCTCTCCCAACTGCTACTCGAACCGTTGGTCTCACGGATAAGAGTGTTTAACTTGTAAGTTGGGATTTATTGGCTAAGCCACGCCTCTCCTAGCTGCCACTCAAACCGTTGGTCTCACGGATAAGAGTGTTTAACTTGTAAGTTGGGACAATACCTAGAATAGGTGGGACATCCCGGAGGGAACCCCACAATAAATGCAGTAAACCTAAATCGCCTAAGAACGATGACATTGATCTTCAAAGAAAGTGAAAGAAAAAGGGGGTGTCTTGAGTTAAAAAATGGCAGAGTAAAGGGAAAATAAAGGGGCCTCCACTTATATATAGAAGGCGTAAGACCCTAACCGTTAGATTTGGGGGCTAATTAACAACCCTAAATCTAACGGTGCTGCATTAGTTAAGGAATTTATCATTATAGGCTAAGCAAGTGGTACGGTTATCCAAAGAGTCACCACAAGTCAAGTGATCGGACAAAATTTAAAAAGACAGCACGACAGGTCATGACACATCAGCTTTTACCAGCGAGTTTGAGTTCTCAATTCGCAGATCGCACTGAGAGCTGGGAAGCTGATACTGTGGGTATATATGAAACTACATAAGTGGGCTGATAAAAACCTAATGAACTAATCTAATGGATTGATCCAATTGACAAAAGCTCAGTCCGCTAACATTAGCTCGCAAAAGCGAGCTCTCAGTTCGCTGATTATAATTCTCAGATCGCTGATCAACTATAGCCAAAACTACCGTATGCTCTGCTCTAGGTCACCTAAAGTGAGGTCCAACTTGCAACTCGAAGTACTCATTAAAGGAATTTCTCTAGAAAGATAACAACGCAATTTGAGGAAGAGTTAACCACCAAAACTACTAGAAAAATCAAATTCCTATTTCAGTAGGATTTATCCCTAAACTGATGGACACCAGTTTTTGAAGTATAATTAATGTCGAATTCTTTTCTATTTTTATTATACTCAAATTGTAACACCTCACACTATAAACAGGGGTTAAAAATTCATTGTAAGAAGAAGAATCAACAATCAATAATATACTGTGACTCTGTCAAAATAACCAGAGAAGCAGTCGTGGACGTAGGTATTTTTTTAGACCGAACCACTTGCATTCATTATTCTTTCTCTTCTCTTTTCTTTACTTTCTTCTCTGTTTTACTTTATTTACAGTATTGGGTTAAGAACCTAGGTCGACTGAATTTAGACATCGATAGATGTTAATAACAAAGTTGAAAATTTGTTTAGGTGATTAAGTAACGAATTTTAATGGGTGTTTAAGTGATGATGAAGAATAATGTTTCTGGGCATCTATGTTATGAAGATGAAAATTTTATTTGGGTGTTTGGGTGATGACGATGAAGAATTTTTTTAGTGTTTAGGTGATGGACATAAAAAATTTTGATGGGTATTTGAGTGATGAAGATAAAGGATTTTGTTAGATGCTTGGGTGATGAAGATAGATAATTCTATTTATTTTAGTTTCTTTTGTTTGGATGATAAAGTAACAGAATTTTTTTTTTCTAATATTTGGGTCATGAAACTAAAAAACTTTGTTGTGTTTTTGGGTGATGGAAATGAAATTTTTCCTTTTCTTTTGAGATAAGCTATTATGGAAGTGATTTTTATTTTAAATTTTAATTAAAATTTACCTTTTTTTTTCCTAGAATAGTTAGATATAATTGGACAAACTATTTTTATTTTTAAAATTAACTAATAACAATTAACAGAAAGATTGTTTTTTTTTAAGAAAAAAAAAGAGAAGACATTTGACCCTCTACAGTTATTATCTAATGAAGATTAATCATTGACAACTATTAAGAAATGGTTGACCAGCATTAGTCATTGGTCAAAACTTGTATTTATGTTATTATGACCTAGATTTAAGTGAACTACATAAATACTCAAGGTAAGTTTATGGTACGTACGTGTGTGTTTAACAAAATGATTTTTAAAAAAAAAAAAAAAAAAAAAAAAAAAAAAAAAACAAAACAGTTGACCTCCTACAATTATTATCTAATGATGATTAATCATTGACCACATTTAAGAAATGGTTGATCACCATTAGTCATGGGTCAAAACGTATACTTATATTATTATGAAATTTATCTAGATTTCAGTGAACTACATAAATACTCAAGACAAATTTATGATATATATATAGTGATTTTATCATCAGTATCTCCTAACTTTAAAAAGTTAGAACGAACCAACTAAATTCATTCATTGTATTCTCTCTTCTAAAATAAATTTTTTTTTCTATTTAATTCAAATATAATAAATAAATTTAATTGATTCGTCCTAACTTTTTAAAATTATAAGACATTGATAATAAAATCTTTCTATATATACATACATACATATATGAATGTGTGTGTAAAAAAAAAAAAAAAAACATTTGACCCTCGACATTTATTATCTAATGATGATTAATCATTGAGCACTATTAAGAAATGGTTGACCACCATTAATCATGAGTCAAAACATACATTTATGTTATTACGAAATTTATCTAGATTTAAGTGCACTACATAAATACTCAAAATAAATTTATGTGTGCATGTGTGTGTTATTACGAAATTTATCTAGATTAAGTGAACTACATGAATACTCATGATTAATTTATGCGTGTGTGTCACTACAAAATTTACCTAGATTTAAGTGAACTACATAAATACTAAAGATAAATTTATGCCTGTGTGTGGGCCCAAATCTCAATTTGTACCATTACAACATGCTGCTAAATGGCCCAAATCTCAATTTGTACCATGACAACATGCACTTTACGGTATAAATTGAGATAAGTTCAATTTATACATATGAAAGTTGAGATATGCATGAAAAGACAAGAAGAAATACTGTACATAATCAATGATATAAGATCAACCTTACCTGTTTATATCGTAAATGTTCCCCTATATATGACCATAAGTCAATAAGGAGGAGAACGAACCAGACTATCTTCTCAAACCATTTTTTAAGCAAACCCTCCTTCATGATCACGTTAAGGACAAGAGAACACAAACTGGCCACATTAATGGCAATGCCTAACGGATCGAGATATGTAGACAAATGCCGCATCCATTCGTCCATGTCAAAGCACTTACTGTCATCATATATGACATAATAATAGAGGAATAAAGGATCCGTTGTGATTTTATTGGCACACCATATAATAGGAACTATATAGGCCACTTGACGCAAGACTTTGCCCGCTTTAGTGCCATAAGAAGATGTCGATGATTGCCCTCTTCGAATTTGTCCTGAGTCGTCCGGGTTTGTTCCATTGCTATTTCCAGCAGAAAGTTGCCTTGCACTAGCTAGTGCTATATTATCCTCCAAGTCGAAGCTCTGAGACCTAATAAAAAATTTTAATACATCAGGCCCGGTGGCTTTGTGCATGTTCATCCACTATAGAATTTGAAACACAAATACTAATGTAGGCACTAAAGTTAAAATTCTTTCACAATTATTCAGCAATAATGATCCAAATTGTCTGACCAAGAAATAAGATTCTTGAATTAAATTAGCAAATTGCAAGACATTAATCGCATCGCATAGCAATACACCAAGTACTACTTGCATCACAATAAGAATTTGTAAAAGAAACAAATTTAAAAATAAAATCATGGAGACTAATCAAATAACTTCGAATATTATTCTATATATATAATAACATATGTGAAATTCTTATTGCTAACATGGAAAATCCTTTTATCCTATAGCTTAAATATGTTAGAGAGTTTCATATAGGGTAAAATATGTTAGAGAGTTCCACATATGAAACAAGATAATAAGACAAATTTTCCATTGAAACCTTAAAAACTAATAAAAGAGTACATATATTAATGAATGCCAAAATTCAATAGGCTAGTTATTTTGAGTTACAAAATTATTCATATAGATGTACCACTTCTCATAAATACATTAAAAGTATCACTTCTGAAATTAACAAATACTATAGTTTAGTTTCCATACAAAATATAATAAATGTGGATAAATATCCAACAATAAATTTACTCTTAATCCAAAATTTTGGAATATGTAACATGTTTGTTACATATGCAAGTAATATATTGTTTTATTAAACAAATAATGAATGTGAAAAATCAAATATGACAAAATAATAGAGATTGAATTCTAAATATGAACAGTCCACCTTTTACTCCATTTTCACAGCTCTGCTTAAATTTTAACACTAGGTACTTTTTGAGGAGTGATATAGACTACATATGTTAGAAGACAATCTTACAACCAAAAAGATAAAAAGGGTCTTTTAGCCACAACATTCATTAGTATATATATATCATTCTCTTAGTTTTCATATTTTTAATATGGGATTCATTTCATCTTTTTACTTCCCATATAGAACTCCCTAACAGCTTTAATTAACTAGGCTATCAAATCTGATGGATTTTGAGAAACTCTGAAGGTGGTCATGATTGTCTTAAGACATCTTCAGAAACCATAACCCATTACTCAAATATTATTTCCTTTTAATTTCAATCTATTTTGGATATTTAATTTTGCAAATAATTATTCTGGTCAATTTGAGTGGAAAACTGCACATTTGTCATGCTAGTTATATTTACTTGATATCAACTTAATAGGTGCTTTTTTTTTTTAAGAAAAAACATTACCACAAATATTGTAAAACCTCAAATTTTATCAAGGATGAAATTGAAAATATTTTACAAATTTATGTAAAAGTACAAGGATCAAAAAGTTATATTTTAAAATATAGATTAAAAAGTATAATTTTTAAATAGTTGAGGGACCAAATTATAATTTGGCCTGTTGCATAGTCTTCTTCAACCTCCCGCCGGTCACTTTCTCCCTCTCTCCTCATTTTTCTCTCCAGCCACTCCATTCTCGCGAGCCCGACTTTGACTCGTCGTTCGGACCTCATCCAACCTCCGTTTTGGTCAAATTTGGTACCGTTGGAAAGCTCGTGCGACGTAGATTCCATAGTCACCAATCTTGTCAAGTTTTATGATCGTTTGGGTGTTCGTTTCAATAGAGGAAGTTCTGTCATTAACCAACTTTTGTTTTTCTAGATCCCGATGAAACTAGGCGATTTCGACTCCGACCAATGCCATTTTCGTGATAAGCGTGTCGAGGATAACAAAACCCACCTAGCCACACGTCCCACCACTGTGGTCGTCGAAAAGTCGCCGCCGACCGCCACGTACGGCAAAGGTGAGTTTTCCAACCTCCCGAACTCGAAATTTAGTTCCGAATGCATCTACGGACTCGTTTTTAAGTGTAGAATCCATTTTTAGAGGTATTTTTCCTATAAGGCAGTCATGTTAAATTTTTTTTTTTATATTGTGTTACTTTGTGGATTCGATCTGAAACGGCGATAATTACTTTAGAAATCGAGGTTTTTGGAGTGATTAATAGTATATATTGACGTAGGAGTTCTATCCTAATTTTTAATAATTTTTATGTTAAAGTGGAATTTATTTAAAATATATATATAATTTTGAAAGTGTGTTGATTATTTGCGGAGATATATTGTGGATTGCTTTGGAAGTATTTTGTGGCTTGTTTGGTGAAAATTTGTGGCTTTATGACAGGTTTATAAATTTTGGTTTATTGAATTAGTAGCGGTTATGCTATTGAAATTTTATAAATAAAAATGAGAGTTTTCAGAATATGAAATCTTATATATATTGTATTGATTGCATGGTAATTTATCTGAATTGTTTTGTTAACTTAAATAAGGTAAAAGTCCACCATCCTAATCATTATATGATATTATCAATAACTATTCATATGATATGACTTTATGTCGGAGTTACTGCGCGGGTTACTACGTAGGGTATTTTCTGGTATGGCTACCAGGGTTATTGTATTTTCTGTTATTCATATGATACGATTTTATGTCGGGATTACTGCGCAGGGTATTTTTTGGTATGGCTACTAGGGTCACGGTGTGCCAAATATTACTTTTCTTATTCAAAATAATTTACTGAAAACTGTAGGCCACCGGGTATATGATTAGGGGACGGGATTTACCTTGTTTTGAGTAAATGACATGACTTGATATAAACATTTAAATGTTGTATAACTATTCTAGTAGCCTATGTGTTTTATGAAATAGTTTATTGAATTTGTTAAACTGTTAAGCGTGCAGAGTTTTAATAATAATTTTTGAAAGTGGTTTCCGAAATCTTATCGGGAATGAAATCCTACTAAGCACTAGCTCACCCCTCCTTTATTTTTTCTCTTCCAGGGAATGTACAAGGTGACTTAGGTGGCCATCAGGTGGATTAGGTAGAAGACCAAGGAAATCAGGGATTATGCCCGTGATATGGATATTTAGTTTATTTCATTTCAAGTTTGATATTTAGAGTTGGATGTTCTTGAAACTCATTTAAGGGACTTACATTCGATGTATTTAAGACATTGTATTAAAAACACTAGAGTTGTGGAATTTCGCTTAAGATTCTAAGTGAATATGAATGCTAATTCTGATAAGTTGATTTTACGGCTAAGTGTTTTACGATTTTATTTATTACTATGAATCCATGATTCTTAACAGATGCTCACATATCTGTGGGAATGGTCTCCATCAAAATTATTTTAGAATGTTTTGAAGTTTTTAATTTTATTATCTGCAATATTTTATTTCGGTACTCCGGAGTATCCAAAACAGAAAAATTTTCTTTATTTTTTTAAAATTGAAAATTTCTATCTATTAATATTTACGATTCTGCCACGGCCCAGGGTCATGACAAATATAAAGTGATGTTTTGCAGCTATATATATATATATATATATATATATTTAGATTCTATGGTCAATAACACCTAACATTTTAAAGTTAGAACGAATCAATTAAATTCATCCATTGTATTCTCTCTCCTTAAAAAAATTCTCTTTTCTATTTAATTTAAATGCAATAGATGAATTTAATTAATTTATCCTAACTTTTTAAAGTTAGAAAGTACAAACCATAGAAATTCTCTATATATATAGAGAGAGAAGATAATTCTAAACAACTAATTAAATATTACATTGATTTTCAAAAACAAACAAATAAATAAATTATTACATTGGATGTGGTTCATTGATTATACATAAACAGTTGTTAACTAAATCAAAACAAATAAAAATAAATAAATTTAATGGCTAATAATTGAGATATTAAATTTACTATGTCAATGTGCACCGAGACGAAAAGAATTATATATAGGTAAAGTAATAACATTTGATGCTTTAAACATTAGGAAACAAAATTAAGATATTGGAATATCAACTAATGTATTCACATAAGCAGACAAGGAGATCGCAATTACGTTTGTATATATATATATATATATATATATATTTTCATATCTTTCCTTCCTCTTATAATGTGAACTCATAGATAGGTTAGCCAATTGCAATAAATATATATCTATAAATATATTTATAAATATATATATTCAGCTATCAAAGCTTCTACAGTAAATTTAAGAGTAAAATTGTAACTTCAAATGCTTAAAACTCAAATTGATATTAGATAATATTTCCTAGTATTTGAGATCATTTTAGCCAATCAAAGTGCTTCCGTTCCTAAGAAGATTGATCTTTGATAATATTATCTTAGCATTTTGAGATGCTTCATTCTTTAAAGAACCAGAATAAAGGGTCATGAGGCTTTATGATATTAAAACTCAACATGAGTAAAGCGTACGACCGCATCGAATGGCCTTTAAAAATTATTCTTGTCAAAACGCAATTTCCTCTAAAGTGGATCCACTTGATCATGGATTGCATTACCACGATGGAGCTGGGTTATGTTATCAATGGACATGTCAGAGGCAAAGTGAATCTGTCATGAGGAATTTGGCAATGGTGTCCTCTCTCTCCATAAATTTTCCTCTTGTGTGTTGAAGCTTTTTTGAGTTCTGTTGACATTTGGATTTGGATCCTCGTCAACGAGGTTCGTTTTTGGGCCCAAACTGTAATTTCGGATCGTGGATATTGAATATGCAAGGTAAAGAAGTAAATGAGAAGGGGTCAGAAGCAAGGAGAGAAAAAAAAAACACAAGGAGATTTTAGAGTGGTTCGGCCCAATTAGATGCCTACATCCATTGTTCACTCTCTCATTATTTTGGCAGAGTATCGGTCCTCAAAAGATTGCATACACTTCACAAAGAAACTCATCCCCTATTTATAGAGAAAAAGGATGTGCTACAGTAAAACAAAATAAGATAAAAGTATACAATAAATTGAAATTACAATGATGAACTACATTTAATACGCTGGGATTTCATTTAATTCGGCTAACATTGCATTTAATGCGGTCGAAATTACATTAAATGCATGTGAAACTGTTACCTCTGAGCTATGTCCGAGTGTGATTTCAGGCGGTTTTTCTGTATGGGTTAGGTGAGGCCACCGTAATCTTGGCTGTAGTCTCTGGCAGAGATGGCGTGCGTGGCACGCTTTGAGCTACATCCTGCATGGCATCTTCAGCTTCTGCTGAATCGCGGTTTGGGAGGCATGATGGAGATAGACTATCCAGCTAACAGAATACCCAGTTGAGCTGGCGAATAGATGAGTTTCTGATGGATCGAGCACTTTGAGAGTTAGTAGTATAGATCATGAATCAGTTCTTCCGCGACCAGTCATAATATTAGGCGAACAGTTTCACAAATGAGCAGGCATACGAGTATGCTCAGAAATCACCGAGCAACCAGGCGAACAATTCTGAACGAACAGACCCAAGCGAAATAGATCTGTCGATCACCCTTCGGCAAACAGCTTAAGCGAACAGATCTAGTGAGCAGTCATAACGATCAGCCTAAGCGAACAGGCATATCGGTCAGCCTAAGCGAACAGGCATAACGATCAGCTTAAACGAACAGATATAGCAATCAGCTCAAGCAAACAGACATAGCAATCAGCTCAAGCGAACAGTATTGACCGCGGTCGTATGCAGGACAACGAACAGATCACTGATCAGGATACCAATACTATTTATGAGTAGGCCGACGATCAGCGGGGGGACTTGGGATACGAACAAAATGGAGAGTCAGTCTAGCAAACAGATCTGTTGTCAGGAAAGCGGTAAGAAAGAATGATAGATTGCTTAGCCTTTTGGACCATTGGGCCTATACTGTAGATCTTTCCTAGCCCAATCGACTTGATCGCTAAATTACCCATAACAAGTCCCAATAAGAACTCATAGCAGAATGGAAACCTATTGGGCTTTAGATGCTATAGAGATAGTCCTTTGATTAGTCATTTATTCTTTCCGGATGTTAGTGTTGTGTTTTATAGAGTTGAATCTTGAAGCTATAATGAATTATAGAAAATACTAAGAACCATGAACGTGGTTCAGGTCAAAAAGTTAACTTCAAGAAATCGTGTACTATTTTTAACCTAAACGTTAAGGAGTAGACGAGGCAAGAATTCAAGTCCCTCATTAACCTAGAAGATATCAACATTCATTATTAGTATCTAAGCCTGCCCTCCACGGTTGGAAGAGGGACAAAGAGACTGTTTAATTCATTGAAGGATCAAGATTGAAAGAAGCTCAGAAGCTGGAAGAGCTATAGGTTCTCAATAGGAGGCAAAGACGTCCTCCTCAAAGCAGTGGCACAACCCGTCCTATCTTATTCTATAAGTATCTTCAGGCTATCGGCTTCCTTCTATCAAGAACTAGACGCTTTCATGGCTGGGTCCTGGTAGGGCTCAATTTAAGTACTGGAAATAATAAGATTAGTTGGGCCAAATGGGCTTCAGAGATTTAATTTTCTTCAATCAAGCTTTGCTAGCCAAGCAAGCTTGGAGACTTGTGACCAACCAGGGATCGCTCATTTTCAAGGCTCTCAAGTCCAAGTACTTCAAGAAGAATTCCTTCCTTGAAGCCACAGTTAAACCGTGATCGTCAAATTTGTGGAGAAGCCTTTTGTGGGGAAGCGATCTCTTGTCCAAAGGAGTACGGTGAAGAGTTGGTGATGGCTTAAGTATTAGTATGAACAAGGATCCTTGGCTTCCACGCCCCTATCTTTTCAAGCTAATCTCTCGTAATAATCCTGCAGTTTTGAAGGTGAGCTTACTGCTCACTCTAGATGGTCGCATTTGGGATGGTGGAAAGTTCGAGACCTGTGAGGAAGACAAAAGTTTAATAATGTCAACCCCTCATAATATCAATCTTAAGTCTGACTCTTTCACCTAGTACTTCGACAAAAAAGGCATTTACACTATCAAAATTGGCTATCGGCTTGCATTGGACAGCCTTCCTAAAGAGGAGTGCTCCAATCCATGAGTCTTGAGAAGTTGATGGCAATTGCTGTGGAATTTGTAAATCCCTTCCAAAGTTAAAGTCTTCATTTGAAGAGCCTGGAATAGAGCCCTCTCTATGCTCTCCAATTTGTTCTAGAGAAAAATTCTAGTCAACCTTTGTTACAAGTTGTGTGGTGAAGAGATGGAATCAACAGAGGATGCCCTGTTTCAATGTGAGGTAGCCTTTTTAGTGTGGGAATCGTTAGATCTTTGGCCTCAGCTAAACGCTGTCTCTAATCTCCCTGCATTTAAAGCTTTGGGAAAACTTTCTATGTCAACTTCCAAGAAAGATTTGGAAAGATTGTGTAAGGTTCTGTAGGGCATCTGGTTCAATAGGAACAATGTCAATCATCAAGGTAGTGTATATGAAGTTGGAGAGCTGGTTGAATGGTTTCTAAACCTACTGACCAAATTTAAAGGCTCTCATTCCTCTCAATAGGTCCTCTCCCTCCGTTTCAGCACTACACCTTCCTACTCCCCAAGTCTCCCATTTTGACGTCCCAAAACCCAAGACAGATACAGTGTGAAGCCTGGTAGGGGAGTTATGGTGTTAGGTGTGGTTAAGGATGACAATGAATCAGATTGGATCGTGTTCAGCATTTACCAAACCACACTCAAAATTTTTTAGGGGTGTCCTAAACCTGACTCATGTCCCAAATGAGTTGCTACTTTCTGTCTCAAACCCAAACCTGATTGGAAGGACTTGGCCCGAACTCAATTAGTTAACATCGATTTAGTTTTTAACTAATGATATAATTAATATCAAAAAACCAATATAAAAAAAAAATAGATAAATTAGTTATGATATTCACAATTCTTTTAAAACAATTCCAAATTCATATATAAACTCTGACAATTAACAATGAAAAACTTGGATACCATGTAATAAGTTCTTTTAGCACACAATTATAGATTTAGAGATTTTTTATGTTTATATATAGACTGAGTTACAAGATCGAATCAAGGCAAGAAAACTTGCCCCAAACTCAATTTGAAGTTTTTAAGGGTTGTCTCAAACTTGACCCATATCCGGAATGGATTGCTACTTTTTCCCCAAACCCGTTTCGAATAGACCAAGTTTGGGTAGGGTTTGAATCAGATTAAGTATTTTTATCATTCATAGTTATGGTCAGTGATGGAAACAGCAGAGTGTTAGCAACACTATCAAAGCCTGTTAGGGGAGATTTTCCTCCAGAAAATGGTAAGTTTTCGGCCTCGAAGGAAAGTTTGATACTGGCTGAACTGTTAAGCTTGTCTAGTTTTCGAGTTGAAGTGGATGCAAGTAATGTTGCTAGAGAAACGAAGTTGGCTGCCTTGTCGATAATATTAAGGCCTTCGCAATCAAGGTTGGGGTTCAAAAATGTCAAACCATTCAACGAGAAATAAATGATTTGGCTCATAACCTCACTTCTTTGGCCTTCTTTTCCATGATAGAATAGCTTTGGCATAGCTACTGCCTTGCAATTTGTTAGTCTCTATCGGTTTGCTAGTGTGCTTTGTTTGTATTAAAAAAAAAAAAGTGCAAGAAGCTAAAGGTTTAGTAAAATTGTAATGGGTGGAAATATTTGCACCCCCTCTAAAGATTATGTTTTTTTTTAATAAATAAAAAGTTATTAACATTTTTTTCTCTTAATGATTTATGAATCATCATTTTCTTCCTTATTGATTCAAGAAATATCATTTTATCTCTTTTTTTTACTAGAGTTAATAGTATTTCAGGGGGTTTTTTGACTTTTCAAATATCATCAAAGGAGAAAATAATGATTCATTAATCGTCAAGGGGGAAAATCAAAATAACTCTAAAGTAAATTATACTCACATCCTTAAGAGCTATTTGGTAAGCGAGATTTGATTGGATTGAATATGATATGTCTTTTACAATATAATATAATTAATATAGTATGAGATTGGACAAAAAAATATGTTAGTGTTATGAGAAAATGCATAAAATAACCTCTTTTAGAAAGACAACTTGAAAACTAACCTTCTTTTTTTTAGGTTGAAAAAATCTTAACCCTGAAATTGAGATTGATTTGAATTAATACTATGACTCACAACCTGGAAGTTGGGATTCCGAATCTAGAGGTTGAGATTCTCTACCTTGAGGTTGAGATTTAAAAAAAAAAAGGTTATTTTTCAAAAGCGTTATAAAAAAAGGGTTAGATTTCAATAAAACCCTAGTGTTATATCATTTTCATAAAATAAGGCTATTTTAAATTTATTCACAAAGACTAAAATTATTTGAAAATTTTTAAAATAAATTAAATTAGGTTAAAAATATTTAAATTATTTTTTGAAAAATAAATCTGATTATAAATTTTAATAATATTATTTATTTTATAATTATTATTAAAAATTTCAATTCTTAAATATTTTATAAATCATAAAAAAATTAATTTTTAAAATAAATTTAATGTTCTGTATGAATAATTTGAAGAAGGATGAAAATAATAATAATAATAAGAATAAATACACTAAAAGCTATTCACATGCTCGGTAGGCTAGATTTGTCTCACCAACATGAGCCTAACCGGTTGATAGTATTAGAGCCAACAAACATGGATTGGATTAAAATTCATCCAATCTCATGTAACAAACACACTCTTATAGTTTGGTATTGAGACATTTAAATGAAAATGTTTGATTATCTTACTATAACGAGTTATTTGTTTTTTTCTACTTAACATTTATCAAATCTAAATTAGATATTTTAAGTTTTTTTTTTTTTTTTTTACAGTGGTCAAACAATTAAAAATACCAAAAAAAAAAACAACTTAAAATGGTAACAAATTATTTTTCACTTAATTCCAAATCGTTATATTACATTTAATTTATTTTCTTTTAAATTTTCTTGTTTCACATGTAAGCCTCTCCAATATATCTACCCAAGTTATTTCGGTAATAGATTTTCTTTTAAACCCAGTGCCCAAATGTTATTTCCTTCGAACTCTAAGATTGACTCAGCTATTTAATTTACAAATTGCCGTTTTTAGTTTGAGTGGAAAAACTGTACATTTTATCATGTTGCACTCTTTTTGAATAAAAAGATAAACAGTTGTGATATTTACTTCCAATAGGAAGTAAATTACACAGAACAAACTTAATAGGTCATTTGCCTTTCCCTAGAAAAAACATTACTTAATTAAGATAGAGCCATCAATAAACTAATATACAATACATAAAGATAGACAAAGTAAAACCTTAACATAAAATTAAGGGTTTCGTTACATAAAATTAAGGGTTTTATGTACAATTTTTTAAGTACATTATTTTTTAAAAAATAATTAATTTTGGCTGTGCCATATGTGTCCCCAACCGTGATTATTATATGGATTTATTTATAACGTTCCAACTAAAATGAAATCTTTTAATGTGATAGGTTGCCAAAGTGGTGGCAACCATCCTTGCCTTGCTTCTAATATCAAGTACAAGGTTCAAATGTTTAGCATCACATTTGTAGCAATTGGTTCACCTCTCTTATTTTTGAAAGCTGATCCCTGAGTCGCATCATAATGCTTATTGTTATTGATCTCAATCATATTAAATAAATAAATAAATGACATTTTTTATGCCAAGTACAAAATTACCTGAAACTAGCCATCTTGAATATCTAGGTGGAGAGAGCTTTTAAGAAGATCCAATAGTCAATCCACCTAACAAAGTGAGTAAACAAAATAAATCATGAAACTTTTAATTTAAAAAATAATAATAATAATAAAATAAAATCGATAAAAAAATAATAATAATAAAATAAAATAAAACAAGTAAATCAATGACCTTAGAATTTCTACTTAACACTCAGATTTCAGTTTCACAAAAGAACTTTTAAATGTCTATGCATCTCCACGTCATTGACTCAATCTGTATAAAGATCAAAGAAACTAACACATGAAAGAAACTCTATCAAAAATGTTTTCAGGAAATTGTGCAAGGGTGCATCAAGATAATTTATTAGATGATTGAAGAACTCCTCTCCTCACTATATTATATATGCGATTTTTGTGATTAAAACAACCTGCACCAACTTATGGTGCCACCATACCACGTCCACATATAATCTCATCCCTAGAATTAAACTTTATCAAAGTAGTGGCCACAGGTCCAAACCCAATATACCTAAGCCTAAAAGTTTATTAGAGGCTGGCTCGACATGTTGGTCGACATGGGCTTATAGCCCAATACTCTGTTTGGTCAACGAGTCCAATGACTCTGACTGCCCAAATTCAATATGCCTGTGGTAGACTAACCCATTGGTCCAATCGATCGAGCCCAAAGGTTATGCCCACATGGCCCAAGATACACTATGAACGAGCTCAACAGGTTGGTTGACATGACATCAACCTAAAGTTCATAATCCGACTCCAACTCATTCTCTGTGAGTCCAATTACATTGGGACTCAACCATTCACGAGATAAAGCACAATTCGTCTAGGACTCATCTTTATCATTCCCTACAATTTAGGGATGACTATTACCATCCCTCATTCTACTCAAACTCAGACTCTAAGCCTCTTGAAACTGGGCTTCATCTGACTTTGTACGATGACTTGCCTATAAAAGGGTCATTACAACCTTAAGCCAAGCATCGAATCCTTCCTACATACTGTTACTCTATTAGATTCTCATCTAACATATTTGAGATCCAACTTTGGCCACCTACTATAGCGGAACTCTCACAGTATCATCTACTTTGTCATCCAGCACATTCCCTCCGCTGTCAACTCAATCGAATTCACCAATATGATGCCCACGGTCACGTGGTGTAATCACTTTAGTGCTGAACCGCCACCATCTTGGGTCATCGTCAATGCTACTTTAGCCAATGGTCTTGATACATTTCGCCGCCATTGTCTTCCACTTACATTGCCTTATAGTCCATTCGGTTTATGTTGTCCAACAGCATAGATCACATATATTTTTTGTCCTATCTCTACTACGATGATGCTTTACTACTTTTCCATTACTTTTATCATTTAGTCTATTGACTTGAGCATTAAATAGTCTTTGGCCAATACTCCACCAATGTTAAAATCATCCACTTTCTTTGTTTGATTTGTGTATGACACAAGTTGTCAAGTTCTAAAGAAGCTGACCGACGAGGCTTACTTTCTCTCGACATACTGTAGTTCGACTCCACTACAATTAGTTCTTTAATGAAAGAAATCATCCCATAAAGCTCTTGAGATTTTGGGCTTTTTTTTTAAAAAAAAAAAAAAAAAGCCAAATTTTAGAAGTTATTTCTGCAAGTCATTTTTTAATTAAAAAAATTGTAAAAAAAAGTTTTTTAATAAAAGGAAGAATAAAATAAAACGAGCCAACAACAATAACCCCGTAAGTGCAAACACCACATGGCGAAGAGTGTTGCAATAGCAATAGCTTATGCACCTAGCCAAGCAAAAGGTTTTTTAAGTCCATAGCAAAAGATACTTTGAGTGCGGAGAGAGAGAGGGAGAGAATGATTAAACCCCACCTAAATCAACGTCGATTGCTATATATGATAACTGACTTATGCACCAACAAAAGTAAAGAAAAAGAAGAAACAACCATCCTTATTATTTTCATTTTTATAATGCAAATACTTAATTGTGTCCATATTGCATTTTCAACTCTTCTCTCTCTTCTTTTTTTTTTTTTTAGGGTGAAAATCATTTTGATTCCTAATTTTTAAAAAATGATAAAATTTTTAACTACGTTCAAAAAAAATGATCAAATCATTTCTAATATTTCGAAAGTATTAAATTAGTTCCTTCCTTCAATTGGCTAACTGTCAAATCTAACAAAAAATAAGAAAATATTATTTTACCCCTCACTTTATTTACAACACATATAATGACCGTTACTAAAAATTATAATTAGTTAAAAATATTTAAAATTAAAATTAAAATAATATTTAAAATCTATAAAAATAGAAAATCTTTACCGTCAAACTTTAAGATGGACCGTGAAGATTAAGCATAATAAACTTAAATAAATAAAACATATCGTTTTCAACCTCAATCCTTCATGAGTTGGCAGCCTCCATCGCCACAACATTAGCTTTCACCTCAACCTCAAACCACCATAACAACTAGTTTCACAACTAATCAAACTAGCAGTCTTCGACACCACCTCCATTGTCGACTACAGTCACCACCATAACCACAACATCACCATCTTCATCACACCACAAACCTATCTGGTTTCAACGAATTACCCAGGTCGCACCTAGGTTTTTTAAAGAACAAACCCACACACCTAGGTTCATCTTCTGGTTTTAAGGAACCCAAATTGCACCTGGATTCATTTGAAGACGACAAACGAATCTAGACCAGTTACAAACAAATCTTATGTGATCCCCACACACACACACACAGAGTGAAAGAGAGAGTGACGAAACAATGGCGACGGAGGAGCAGGACGCGAGCAGCGTGGACCAAATGGATGAGGAGTTCACCATCTGGAATAAGAACACGCCCTTCCTGGATTTGATTTTGGGGCTTGTTTTGTGGGTACCTAGCGTTCAATGAAA
Source organism: Dimocarpus longan (assembly GCA_022984855.1). Classification (NCBI taxonomy): domain Eukaryota; kingdom Viridiplantae; phylum Streptophyta; class Magnoliopsida; order Sapindales; family Sapindaceae; genus Dimocarpus; species Dimocarpus longan. The sequence continues at coordinate 3,465,842 of CM041021.1, forward strand.
TTACAAGCTGAATTTGTTGTTTTGCGATTTCAAGATTTGATGGAATTTGTTTGATGAAACTAAAGTTTAGTTTTTGACTAGATATTAATGGATGATAAGGGCTTGTAGTTTTGGAGAGGGCGAGAGTTGTTAAACATGATAGTATTGAGATATAGGCATTGTTGTTTATTCGATAACTATGTTTGTGAAGTAATGACTTGGTGATTTTGTTTTCTGTGAATATAGTTTGAATTTCAAGTTGGCAATATTGGTTCGTTAGGTGAAGATATAGCAGACGGCAAGTTGATGGGGAAGTGAATAGAGTGAGGTGTACGTCCCTAAGGCCGAATTTTGTAGGTGTGAAGACTAGCAGTTATAAGTGGAACGAACACAAGCACTTGGGTTCATCTTCTAGTTTCAACGAACCAAAGCTACAGGGCTCATCTTTTTCGAATGAACCCAGTCCTGGGTTCATTTGAACTTTTTTTTTTTAAGTTTATTTTTCTTTTGTTTTTATTTTTATTTTTAATTTCTTGCTTTATATTTTTATTAGTTGATCATTCATTGGTTGAAACCTATTTTTTTAATTTAAATTTTTTATCTATTAATCAAATTATATAATATTTAAAATATCTCTAAGAGTCATATTCAATGTTAGTTTGACTATCAATTGACTAATAAGAGAGACTAATTTTACCTTCTTCTAAACATTAGAGATGATTTGATTCTTTTCCGAAACATATAGTTAAACATTTAATCATTTCCCAAAATTTAAGGACCAAAATGTTTTTTTTACCCTTTTTTTAATATATTGAATCTATTTTATGGGTGATTAATTTCCTGGTAAACAAAAGGAGAGAGACCCTTTTCCCCTTCTTTTCATTTTCTTTTTAATTTTTTAATTTTACAATTATTCAATAAAATTATTAGGATTTGGTTTTTCCTTCTCAAATTAAGATAAAGAAAATATCAATTTCGAAAAAGTTACAAAAGATATATTAGGTAATGAGTGCAGTGTGTCAATGAAATAGATATTTTTCAAAAATATAATGGGGGTGAACTAATTAAAGGGGTGCACATACAATCTTTTAGGGTGCAAACATCACTACTCTTAAGATCAATATCTTAGGGAAGAGTAGAGGTATTTGCACTCCACTAAAGTTGTATGTACATCTCTTTAGTAAATTCACCCAATTAAAGATTATTTTATTAAGTTATAATTTAAAATTATGATTTATTTGATAATAAAAGTATAATTTCTTTAATTTTATTGTACTATATATTTGTAAATAAACGTTATCGCAACTATTACTTTACATATATTGTGATCGTGTTAAAATATTTGATGGGGTGAACCTACAAATGTGTACAAATAATTTGGAGGGGTGTAGATATTAATCCTCCTTAGGAAATTGGGCAAGATCAGATTTGGCACAAATTTATAAAGTAATTATTAAATATTTGAGCATCAATATTTACACCCCTTTCAAATTGTGTACACATGCCTTTAAAAAAATCCCAAATTAAAAAAAAAAAAAATGATCACATGTATTTATAAAAATATAATACAATAAAATTAAGAAAATAATATTTTTATATAGTAAATGGGTTATATTTATAAATTATAATTTCTTATAAACTTTTCTAATTGGATATATTTTTATAAAAGGGGTGTATACATAGTTTCAATATGGTGCACATACGTCCTGGTAGATCTTTTTGTGTGCAGTTACAAGCATGACACGGACACCCCACAAGGTAACTAGCCTGATTTAGCACCAACCCACATTCAACATCATGTTCTCATTCAATTGCAGATTATATATATATATATATATATATAATTGATTTCATTAATAGCAACATACCTGTGAATCTAAAAAAATAATTTCCTGAATACGACGTGCTTGTGAATCTTAAAATAAATAATAATAATAATAATAATAAATAACTGTTGAATAAAATTAATTGTTTTTTATCATTTTCTTATCTTAACTTCAAATTTGAGATAATTATTTTAAAAATTAAAAAAAATAATAATTAGTAGGTTTACATACGAGTGGAAGTTAAAAATTGCTTTCGTTTAAGTTTAAACATGTTTTTTTTTTTAACCAAAAAACAAAAAAATCCGATCAAAACAGGGTCCGGTATGGAATATCTCTCAAACGAGTTTTGCATGAAAATCAACAACTCGTTCAAATCATGAGTTGGGTATGAAGCACTCAAAATGTTAGAGCAGACTGATCCGGCTCATTGTCATTTCTAGGTCTAACATTAGGCTCATTTCTTGTAATTAATTTACTATATACAAAAAAATTAAAAATTTAAATACAAAACAACAACAACAAAAATAGGAAAGAAGTGATGGACAGCAAGAATAAGGGAATTTCATATAAATTATCTATTTTAGAAGAAGACGATTTAAAAAGAGAAGTACTAAGAGAAACTGAAAGTTCAGGGAAAGTAAAAGTAACCAACCTTATTAAACACTAGCCTATCATGAAAATGATAAAGGCTCTTATACCAAAAACCTATTCGCATCACCGCATGCAGCAAAACAAAATAATCCTAATCAGAACTCAGATGAGAATTTGATGTGAATGTGAGAGAGAGAAGAACTACTAAAATGTCTGCACCTATATTAGCGAGAATGTAGATCAACTACACAAATTTATGCTGCTTTGGCCACCAGTAATATTAAGGGGGACAGCTTGGTACCGCCGGCCCTGAAATTTTTAATAAATTAATGTAGGTTGTTTTTTAGTCACTAAATATTTAAATATATAATTAAAATGTTACGTTTCTCCATCACACAGAAAGGCGCCGGATGGATTAGATCTGCCAAACTATTTGGAACCCATTCGGGTTCGACCCTCCTTGCCCACAAATAAAAAGGGCGCATTCTCTCCTGTTTTTTCTGTCATCAAATATATTATATTGGCATGTACAGTTGCAAACACTTATATGCGCTGGTGGTTAGTTGATGGTGTGAATTTTATTTTTGTTATGGAAAAATTTTAGTTTAGCCCCTAACGTTTGATAAAATATTACTTTTTTATTAACGTTTATATTTCAAATTTTTATCATCCCTAACATTTCGAAAATATATTAATTTAGTCCCTCTGACAAAAAAAAATAATAGTCAAACATGATAGACGGGGAAAGAAGACGGATTTACCCTTGATATAATTTAAAATAATTAAAACAACGTAATTATCCTTTTAAAAACTGATAATTACAAAATAATCATCCATATTATTTCAAAATTGTCATTGACCACCTTCCAATCAAAATTTTGACACATCATTGAATCAATATTTTTAATTCAATTTATTATTAATAAATATTTTATTAAAAAATAATATTTTTAATATAAAATAATTAAAAAAAAAATTTCTTCATCTTCTACCTCTCATCATCTTCCTCATCTTTAATTTCATCTTTTACATTCATCAAAATTATCATCTCCATTATTTTTATCAAACCAATATTATCCAAATTAAACATCTAACATCAAACCAAACATATTTCAAATCTTAAAAAAAAAAAATTGTTTATAAAAATTAAAAAAAAAAAAAGCTTATGTAAATAAAAAATAAATAAATAAATAAAATTGGAGATGGCAGCGCCATCTTCAAGCAGTCTCCACCATCAGATACTAGTCTTTAACGGTGGAGACCTTTTGGTCTCTATCGCCGGAAACCAAATCTCGTCTCCGATGATGGAAACCAGCGTTGGTCTCCATGATGGAGACCTGGAGACCAGTCAGTCTCTATCGTTGAAGACCAGAGACCAGTGTTGGTCTCCTCACTGAAGACTAAGGCGGAGACTTGACCTCCGATCCGATAATGGAAACTAGTTTTCTGATTTCCCTCGTCGAAAGGAAAATGGTCTCCATGGGAGACCAATTCTGATCTCCCGTAGAGATCTTATTATTATTATTATTATTATTATTATTATTATTATTTGTTTTTTAACTTAAAAATTTTTTATATATTAAATTAAATATATATATTATATTAAATATATATTAAAAGCATATAAATATATTCAAGTTAAAATGATCAAATTAGCTCTCTCCCTATTAAGATTAACTAACATTTGACTAATAGAATGACTAAATTGATATATTTTTGAAATATTAGGGATGACGGGAATTTGAAATATAAATGTTAGTAAAAAAGTAATATTTTACCAAACGTTAGGGACTAAATTAAATTTTCCCTTTCGTTATCCATCACGGTTCAATCCTTTTTTCCATCAAAATATGTTACTTCTTTTTTTTTTCTTTTTTTAAATCCAATTTAATCCCTTCCCCTATCACAACATATTGTTTTTTTTTTTTTTCTCTTTTTTTCCTGTTATACAAATTAAACTTCAAATTTGAAATATTTTAACTTCGCAAATTATTATACTCATTTTGAATCTTTTTTTTAATCACAAATTATATCATATTTACACGAATTAGAGAATAAGACATACAGTATTGTTTAATTTTAATAGGTCTTAGTTTATTTATGATTATTGACATGAATTATTTTTCTTTTATATAAACTATTTTATATGATAAAATTTATAAATAAAAATACTCATATAAACTATAATTATTTTTATTATTAATTTTTTATTTTATTTTACTTTGTTATACGTCACATGCATTTATGAGATAAAAATGGATTACAAATGTAGCTTGATTAATAACTTTAATAATAAATATATGTAGTTTGATAACATATATTTATTTGTAATCGGAACAGTAACTCTCATCATAAAAGAGACATATACCTAAATTAAGTTTTTATTTATTTTTTTAATAATATGAAATTCGAACTTCTCTTGCTAAGGAGAAGAGAGTTTGTGTATAATCAACTCACAATTAGTGTGCTTTTGTTTTTATACTTGTATCAAGAATGTTATTTTAAAAAATTTTGTTTACAATCTTATAAGAGATAAGATTACATATTTCTTATTAATTATGTATTTTAATTATTTTTATTTCATATAATGTCCTTCGAGTAATTGAAGAAAAAATTGCAAAAAAAAAAAAAAACCATATATCATAGTTTTTTTATGTTATAATTATTATATAAAAGTATCCCCCTCACATAGATTTTTTGATCCGTCACTGGAGTTGTTGTTAGGAATTGTTGTGGGCATTTTTGCAATCATAAGAATGGGCTAACAAAGGCCCAGGGATGGGCCCAGTATGATATTTTATGAGAAGAGACCCAGGAGACTGGTCAATTAGTCAAAGGTCAAAGGAGGGAATATATGGTCGTCTCTTAGCCTGTGGACCCGAACGCATCTGATCGTATAACTGACCGTTTTAATTACTGAGTGACTGATCGTATTTGATCGCATGAAAGCCTAGTCACAAGTTGTGGTTGCCAAGTCAATCTGGTCGTTGTCAAGAACTGCTCGATAGTATTCTCCAAAAGCTATCGGAACGATCAGGAGGTGTTCTTATCTTATCGTTGATCGTAGGGGCAGATCACTTAGACAAACTGCTCGCTGGGTGCAATATTTGATCATTTGAGTAGTCTGTTCTCTCAAGGTGCTCGTTAAATTTGACTAAGTTGACCTTCTAGAAGGCCGATTCAGTTTAGTTTAGGAAAAAAGTCAACTTGCCTATTTCCATGCAAATCAAATCACGACATTCTCGACAATTGCTGTAGATATAGTGGAGATAATCTTGGGAGATATTATCTTAATTAATGTATATTATTTTTTGCCTTATCTGTAAGATTCTTAAACCTATTCAAATTATAACATCTCCTCTATAAATAAGGGATGAAATTCATTGTAAAACCAGAAAGCAAGCAAAAAGTATATACGGTTACTCTGAAAGAATAAAGGGTGACAGTCGTGGACATAAGACATTACTTTGTCAAACCACGTAAAAATAATTGTGTCCAGCTTATTTTGATTTTTGTCATTATTGTTCTGTTTGTTAGTTGTTGTTTCGCAGGTATTGGGTTTCAAGAACCGGGTTGACCAAAATTAAGTATCAACATCTTTTGGCGCTAGAAGGAAGGCCCAGACTCTGCGATTCTGTAATCGTTTTAATACAGTTGTGATTTATGAACATAGCCAGGATCAAGATAACCAGGATTGTTGCATTGGAAGCTGACCAATCAGAAGGTCACCAGGGTCAAGGTCACGCTGCAGGAACTTCCAGTGCGGCTTTGCCTCCATTTCCCCCGCATCAAGCTGCCACTGATTGAGCTACTGTACCAATCTGGCAGCAGCGCCAGGAAGCGTTGGAGAATACAGTGGCGCAATTGACAGAGGCAATCAGGGCTCTGACACAAACTCAGGCTCAGGCGGTCCCTAGGAATGCAGATCTCCAGTGCCAGCCAGTGGATGTCATACCTGCTAGAAGAGAAGAGGCTGTTGGAGCAAGGGTATAGCCTGCAGGTTTTGTCCATTCCTCAAATTTACGCTCAAGAGGAGGCAGACGTCAGGCTCGTGAAGAGAAAGTAGCTCCTCGCCCACTCAGTTTGAGGATAAGGGTGAGCCAAGATGGCAATCGTCGCGTAGAGGCTAATCATGGTAATGAGCGAGCTCATGGACGCAGTGAGGAACGTGTGCGCCGAGGAGAGTTGCACCGTGCAGAGAGCTTGCATAGAAGAAACAGGTCGCGTGAAAGAATGCCAGTTGACCGAAAGAGATCAGGTGATCGTGTCTCAGGAAATAGGGAAAGCAAAAGGAGTCACCGATCCCTTGCGAGAGTAATGGAGCGGCAGAACCCAATGGTAAAAGAATTAATGCAGAGGGTTCAACAATTGGAGGCAAGACCTAGGCTCCACGATCAAGCAGAGGTGCGAGAAGAAAGAACCCCTTTTACAAAGGAAGTTGAGATGGAGCCATTACCGCCAAAATTCAAGCTTCCAAGTGTCCTACTCTACAACAGGGACAGTGATCCATATGACCATCTAGATACTTTTAATGTCCAGATGGATCTGCAGACATCCAACCCTCTGGTCAAGTGCCGAGTGTTCCCAGCCACTTTGGGGAACGTGCCGAAGGCATGGCTGAGGAGTCTTCCAGCTCGCAGTATCAATAATTGGGATGAATGTCAGAGGAAGTTCACCGATCAGTACGAGGCACTGAGAAAACAGCTCGCGCCAACTTGCCACCTAGCGATGATCTTTCAGAAGCGGGATGAGACATTAAAGGACTATATCGCTAGGTTCAGAAGTGAGGTGAATAATGTGGAAAACCCTCAAATGAAAGTATCATGATAGCAATTTCAGCAAGACTTAGAAAAGATGGAAAGCTCTACGAGAGCATTTATAGGTCCACTGTAAAAAATCTTGGCGAGTTTTATGATCGAGCAATGAAAGAGATTCGCTGGGAATATACTTTTGGGCAAAGAAGATCTAGCGATCAGAAGAATGGAGCGAGCAGTTCTCACCAAGGAAGAAAGAGGGGTCAAGGTGAGAGCGAAGAGAGCAGTCGCAAAAATCGCTCCAGCAATTAGGTAGCGAAGCGGGCAAGGAATGAGCCCTGAAGAAAGACATTCCCGCCACGAAATAGCTACCAGAACTACAGCGTCATGACAAACATACAAGACAGAATTTACGAAGCAGAGAAGAGACGGGAGAATTTTGGGAAGCCAAGTCCCACGAACATCCCGAACAGATTTCGAGACTTAAGGAAGTATTGTGCCTACCATGATGAGACAGGGCACTACACTTCCCAGTATAGGGAACTCAGGGATGCAATAGAAGACTTAATCAGGAGAGGTTCTCTTGAGGGAGTATGTAGCGCGACCAGAAGATCAGCGTCCCTAACGTAGGCATCAACCGGCACAACAGCGTCTTGATCCGGCTCCGCAACCTGCCTAACAACAACAACCTCAGCAAACAGCTGATTAGGTCCATATGCCTACGGTAAGAACCATCTTTACTATTCATGGTAGGCCATATATTGTAGGGACGTCAAATAGATCGTAAGAGCGATATGTGTAGGAGGCCAATCACATTCTGCTGACAGGGCATAATGAGACAGAAGGGTCCTCCAAAAGGGCTAGTATGACTTCAGGCGACATCGTTTTCAACGAAGAAGATGCTAAAAATATACACTGGCCTCATAATGACACACTAGTTATCAGGGCAAGGATCGGTAATGCCGAAGTGAAGAGGATTATGATGGATACAGGCAGCTCAGTAAATGTGATGTACAGAAGTTGCTTTGAACAGATGGGTTTGAGGCCCGATCAAACAACGCCATCTCCTGAAACCTTTTTTCGGGTTCACTGGAGATGCAATCGTACCGTTGGGGCAAATCAGACTCCCACTTGCTATTGGAGATTCGGATCGACAAGCTATGACGATAGTAGATTTTCTGATCATTGACTGTCCATCAGCATACAATGTTATCCTCGGAAGGCCAGCCATGAATGATCTGGACATGACAATATCAACTAAGACCCTTACAGTCAAATTTCCAATGCCAAACGGAGTAGGATATGTGCGAGGAGAACAGGAATTGGCAAGAAAATGTTATAGAAATGCAATAAATGTAGGGGCTAAGGGGAAGAAAGTCAACATGGTATCTGAGGAAAAGCCGCGAACAGCTAGCACAAGTGAGGTAAGTCAGGACCTGGATCCTAGAGAAATAGAAACGGAACGAGCAGTAGGTCATGTGGAAGAGCTCGAGGAGGTGCCAGTCAGTCAGCAGGATGCTGAGCGGTGCTTGAAAGTAGGGAAGGATATGCCTCCAGATGTTAAAGCACAACTTACTAACTTTTAAAGGAGAATTTAGACTTCTTCGCCTGGAATCACGAAGACATGGTGGGGATCAGTCCAGATGTTATATCGCACAAATTAAATATCAATCCTCACCATCAGCCAGTTCGCCAGAAGAGGAGGCCAATGACGTAAGAACGTTATGAAGCACTTAGAGAAGAAGTGGAAAAACTCCTGGAAAACAGATTCATAAGGAAGGCCCATCACCCAGTCTAGGTAGCAAATCCAGTTTTGGTAAAGAAGAAGAACGAGAAATGGAGAACTTGTATTGATTTCATCGATATGAATAAAGCATGTCCAAAAGATATTTTTTCTTTGCTAAGGATTGATCAGCTCGTGGATGGTACAGTTGGTCACCAGCTCCTCAGTTTTATAAACGCCTATTCGGGATATAACCAGATCCCAATGAACCCAGACGACAAGGAGAACACTTCATTCGTCACTGACCGTGGGCTATATTGTTATAAAGTAATGTCGTTTGGGTTGAAAAATACTGGAGCAACCTATTAGCGGCTGGTCAACATGATGTTCGAAGACCTTATTGGTAAAACGATGAAGGTATATGTAGACGACATGTTGGTGAAGTATAAGCAAAAATTCAAGCATGTGCGGGACCTGGGAGAGATGTTCCAAATCCTAAGAAAATTCCAGATGAAGCTGAATCCTTTGAAGTGTGCATTTGGAGTGACTTCAGACAAGTTTTTGGGTTTCATGGTCAACAATAGGGGGATTGAAGCAAATCCCGATAAGATTAAAGCTTTGATTGACATAAAATCACCCACTAGGATCAAAGAAGTACAGAGCCTGAATGGCCAGGCCACTGCTCTTAGCAGATTCATATCCAGATCGACGGACAGTGCATCCCTTTCTTTGATGTGTTGAAAAAAGCAAAGAACTTTCAGTGGACTGAGAAATGTGAAATGGCTTTTTAACAACTGAAAAAGTATATGGGTTGAGCACCATTGCTTTCTAAGCCTGTAGAAGGGGAAAAATTGATTGTTTACTTGGGGGTTACTCAGCACGCCCTCAGTGCAGCCTTAGTTCGCGAAGAGAACGAGATATAACTTTCTGTATACTATATAAGTAAGAGGTTGCTCGACGCAGAGACCAGATATACCCCTATGGAGAAACTGGCGTACTGTCTAATGGTTGGATCAAGAAAGCTTCGCCCCTATTTTCAAGCCCATACGATTGAAGTACCGACCAGATATCCATTGAAGCAGGTTCTTCAGAAGCCTGACACCTCGGGTCGTTTACCTAAATGGGCCATTGAGCTAGCCCAATTTGAGATAGAGTTCAAATCCCGGACAGCAATTAAGGGGCAGGTGCTAGCAGATTTTGTGGCTAAATTTACAGGACCGGGGAGTAAAGAAGCTGAATCCTCTAATGGCCCATTTTGGGAGTTATACGTGAATGGATCCTCCAGCGAGCAGAAGGCTGAGGCAGCAATTAAGGGTCATCGGATTTTCCCTTTGAGGTTCAAGTTGCAAGCTACAAACAATGAGGTCGAGTATGAAGCGCTGCTAGCCAAAGAAGTACAAGCAGAACGAGTAAGGATATACAATGACTCTCAACTTGTAGTATGTCAAGTTCGAGAGGAGTATCAGGCCAAGGGATCCAAGATGGCTATTTATTTGTAAAAAGTCTGGGAGATGTTGGCTGTGTTTGAAAGATATGAAGTGCACCATGTTCTGCGATCACAGAATTCTCATGTGGACGCATTAGCTCGTCTTGCCATAGCAAAGGATACCGATTTCATAGAGGCTGTACCAGTGGAGGTCCTACTAGTCCCGAGCACAGAACCACTGGACGAGATGATGGCGATTGTTGTTTCATAAGACTATTGGATGAATTCTTTGATTGAGTATTTACAAGATGGAAGATTGCCTGAGGATAAGCTAGAAGCTCGTCGTCTTCGAGCCCAAGCAGCTCGGTACTGCATTTACGAAGACAGGCTTTACAAGAGAGGGTTCTCGGCCCCATTGCTCAGATGTATTGATGGCACGGACTGCCAGTTCATTTTTAAAGACATCCATGTTGAGCATTGTGGTAATCATGTCGGGGGGCTGTCTTTGGCTCAGAAGGCTCTTCGACAGAGATTCTATTGACCAACCATAAAGCAAGATGCAATTGAAATGGTTAAGAGATGTGATAAATGTCAGAGGTTCGCCAAGGTTCCACGAGTCCCACCAGCTTTCTTGAAGCAGATGGTCAGTCCATGGCCTTTCGCCGTTTAGGGCATGAATCTGATCGGCCCGCTTCCAACAGCTCGAGGAAAATGCAAGCATGTAATAGTGGCGGTGGATTATTTTACAAAGTGGGCAGAAGCTAAAGAGCTTGCTGAAATATTCACTACCAAAGTCGAGAAGTTTGTCTAGGAGAATATTATTTACAGGTTTGGAGTTCCTCAATAGATCGTGAGGGATAATGGGACTCAATTCAGTAGTGAGCAGTTCCAGAAGTTTTGCGAAAGCCTTGGAATCAAGAAGAGCTTTACAGCTGTAGACCACCCCCAAGCAAATGGGTAGATTGAAGCGGTCAACAAGATTATCAAGCAAAACTTGAAGATTAAACTAGAAGCAAGGAAAAGAGCCTGGGTTGATGAGTTACAGAAAGTATTGTGGGCCTACAGAACAACTGCTCGTAACACTACTGGAAAAACTCTTTTCTCGTTGGTGTATGGATCAGAAGTAATGATTCCAACATAGTATGAATGCACTAGTCAGCGCAGAGCAACGTTCAGATAGGAGGATAACGACCAGTTGCTCGCGGCTAATCTGGAACTGCTCGAGGAAGCAAGAGATGAAGCTCGAATGAGAGTCACTGTTTACCAACAGAAGGTCGCCAGATTTTATAACAGGAAAGTCTGAGTTCGGAGCTTCAAGCTTGGTGATCTGGTCTTGCGTCTCATTCTACCAACTGCTTAAAAAGCCAGTGATGAAACTCTTAGCTCAAACTGGGAAGGCTCTTATGTTGTAAAGGGTAGTATGGAAAACAGAGCTTATCACCTAGCTAACTTGAATGGGGCAGAAGTCCCCCGAGCATAGAATGCCAAGAATCTTCAGCCGTATTATGTTTGACTTCTTTAGTTCATATTTTGTTTAATTCATTTATCTTATCTGACTTGTATGAATGCAGTTATTCCATCAATAAAGATTCTCTTCGTAAAGCAATTTCTGATCGCTTCATCCTTATTCGGCAATTCATTGTTTTATTTATACTCATGCTTTGGAAAGTTCAATTGTTACCTGTGAGCGAGTAGACTCTGGAAGGTACAATTGCTTCCTGTAAGTAAATGCTCTGGAAGATATGATTACTACCTGTGAGTAGCCGGGCTCTAGAAGGAGTAATCATTATCTGTGAGCTAAAAATATCCTGGAAGGTCTCAGCATAGCCTGTGAGCGACCAAGCTCTGGAAGTAATGCTTATAGCCTGTGGACTAATAAAATAATCATGAAAGATCTATGTAGCCTGTGAGCGATCAAGCTTTGGAAGGAATATTTGATCTGTGGATTTATATGCTGGGAGGAACCAATACTACCTGTGAAATTTTACAAACTTTGGGAGAGCTAACGATCTCATATGAACTATGGGCATTGCAACTTAGTTGATACTTGCTTCAGATATGTTATTATAATCAGATTTGATTAGCAGTCAGAGTTGTTCACCATTTAATGTTAATAAAAAACAAGTAAGTGAGAAACGGATAAAAGAAGCAAATTACATTAAAGTCCACGAGCTAAATAAATTGTGTTATAAATGAGGTTAAGAGAATTGAAAATTTTCTAAGTATTGCTGGGAGGAATATTCTGCTCGCCTATGGCCTCTGCTGAAGCTTTGCCTTCATCCTCAATAACAATTGGCTGGGAAGAGATTGAAGAAGGTCCTGGACGAGCTGGTAGAGCACGATCAGAAGAGGGAACCAGATTTTGAGAAGTTTGGTTATGCGATGCTGAAGGAGTAGAGCTCCCGGGTTGATTTGGGAGTACCTCTGAAGTAGAACGGGTTGGGCCTGATTGGGAAGCTGGAAGGCTGGCTTTTAACTGAGCTTTTTGCACTGCCATTGCCACGTACGTCTTTACTTCTTCCATAGCTTCCAGGCCAAAGAATGAGATGTCTACATCTGGCCGCTTAAGCCATAAGTTGTATAAAAACAGACTTCCCGTTCTTTCTTCCGCTTCTCTAATTAAAGCCTCAATACGGCTCTGTTCCCGGGCTAGTTCTTCTTTGGTGAAAATCACCTCCTACCGCATTGATTCAATAATCTTCTTAGCCTCGTCAGCTCTATGCTTGTGTGAGGCTAGCTCCTCTTTCAGCCTCTTATTCTCCTATTTCAAATTCTTCTCCAGGTGTTGGGCCGTATCCAGCTTCCTCTTCAGATCGTTGCTCTCCTCCTTCAATGAGGCGATAGCACTATTTTGGTATTTGACAGACTTTTGCATCTCCATTATCTGTCTCAAGGATTTCTCATGACTTTGTTCCAGGTTGTGGAAGGCCTTCCAAGATTGTTCAACCTCCAACTTAAAAGAGTTCGCTTCGCCCTGAATTCTGTTCTTCTCATCCTCTAGAGACTTTATAGCCTTCTCCATGGTAGCTTTCTCCTCGGGCCAATCGAAAATTTCTCTGAGAAGCTTCATGTAGGTCATGGATGCCTAAAATAAGATGTTAGTAAAACAATAAAGGACAAAAAAGCAATAAAAGCGACAAGAACGAAAACTTACGAGTAAGTTGTGGAAACCCAGATAGTTAATCAGCTTTTGCCTTCATTTCTTCATTGTAAAGGGCAGGCTTCTTTATACCAAGAAATTGGGGCACACAATCTAGGAGATCATTGTAATATATCCCCACGTCAAAGTCCTGGACCTGTTCTTCCACAACGGGCTCTTTACCTAATGTTTTTTGGCATTTTTAAAGGGGGGAGGGGCGCCACCCCTTTGCCTTTGTCAATGTCTTGAGGGCGTGGAGCAGATGAGCTGCTAGCAGCAGGAGCTGATTGTGAAGCAGGCTTCTTGTGAATATCTTTGCTCGAAGGCTTTCTCCCTATCGATTTGTGTCTCATATCTCGAGTAGAGGGTGCGGCAGAATCCTTTTCAATAGCCGGCCCTGTGGGGGTTTTTGTAGTCATTTGGGAATCAGAACCCCCGACAGCTTGGTCAGTTTTCTTTGGAGGAGGAGCCTTGCCAGGAAGGCATTGCTCGAAGTGGAGCCACACCATTGTTGAAGATTGGCTTCCTTGCAAGGTCGGTACTTCCTTCCTAAAGGCTTCAAAAGCAGAAGAAATTTCTTTATCTTTGCGACCCCCAAGATCAAAGCGCTTGTCAAGCAATTTTTGGTCTACCGGAGGAGCAAGGCCGTGTAATTAAAGGAGGTGCTCAGTTGGCGGTTAGTCATCCAGAAGAGTTTTCACCTCTGAAAATTTTTACAGTAAAGCTAACTCCTCGCTTGTTAGCACGATCTCACTCTTGGCAACGTCTATACGAAAGTAAATATTAATAACGAGCAGTATATGTGTAAAGCAGTAACATAAATGCATACTTACTTGGAAAACAGCAAAAGGAAAAGTTTTTGAGGTTGGACAAAGGGAGACAGGATGAGTAAAACCAGCGCGTCTTGTAATCACCTATGTTGGATTTACCAACCTCCTTTGAAAGGTTTACTTTATAAGGAGAGTTTCGAGCCGATGTATAATAAAATCCATCTTTTTTCTCTGATTTAGGACCCGTAGTGCTTTTAAAAAGAAAAAGATGTTGGATCATTGCAGGAGTTAGTGGAGGAAGATCATTTTTGAGAAAAATTGAAGCAAGGGCAGTAAGGTGAGCATAAGAATTGGGAGTGAGCTGAAATGGGACGAGGTTAAGGTTGTTTAAAAGGTCAATCGGGTAATGATGGACTGAAAATCTAAAGCCAGCTTCTATGTGCTGGCGACTAATAGAAAAGAATCACTTAAGAGGGTAGGCTGCATGGTCATGGGTTTTCGGCACCATTGCCTAACACCCAAAAGGTAAGAAGAAATCCTCAGCAATGGATTCAAGCTCGCTGGGACTAACAGAAGACTCATGTCTAAAAAAAGGGGTGCGAGCAAGAGGATTATGGTGTCCTGAAGGGTCTGATGCGGGCTCACCACTCCAAGAGGTCGCGTTATCAGTATTTCTAACTTGGTCGAGCTCCTTCTCAGAATCCACGTCAGCAGCCCCCACTTTATGGTCTTAACGACTATGACCAGACATCTACAAAAGTAACAAAGGGGTCAGGTCGTGAATAGCAGACCAGAATTCAGTGTTTAAGGTTATTTCTATTCTCCTAAAGATCAAGTCGCGCGTATAGGGGTCTACCGAGTGCAGAGAAGCCTATTTGCAAGCCTAATGGGATACAGAAATTATCAAACATCCACAAAACTCCCAACTCGACCAGAGTTGAGGTACTAGATGGCTACAGATAAGAAAGGGTACGCATATATGTGGTTTATACAATCAAGCAAGTGTTTATTCAGATTCTTCAAGTCTTATCATGCCGAGAATGCAAATAGGAAAGCGAAATGACGGATTCACATATATAATCCAACAATGTAAGAAAAAATTATAACTAAAAAGATTAAGGAAAGTCATGGAAGTTTACCTTAAGAATGGAGGATTTCAGCGATAAAGAAAAAAATGCAGAACAAACGATGGCAGACGAGAGAAAGTTGAAAACAAAGAGGCGTCTATTCTTGAAAATGACTAGTAAAGGCAAAAAATGAAGCGACTAAAGGTTTATATATAGCTATCGTTTTAAAGCCCTAGCCGTCAGATCAAGACAGCTGTGTAACAATCATTACTCTAGTGTTGCAGCACGAAATCCGCGATTTTGTCATTATGAGCAGCCAGTGAAGAGACGTGTATTAAATGCTCATTAATAGCGCACGACATGTGACGTGCAGTAAACTGACACCTAGGGAAGCGCCGCGTGTCAAGGGGTAAGCTAATATTTGAAAGAGTAACATAACGGATTCCGCCAAAATTGCCTAAAGAATGAGCTCGTTGCTTCCAGTGCAAGGAATGTACTGAAAGCAAAGGGGCTAGTGTTGTGGACATTTTTGCGATCATAAGAATAGGCTGACAAAGGCCCAAGGATGGGCCTAGTATGATATTTTATGAGAAGAGGCCTATGAGACTGATCAATTAGTCAAAGGTCAAATGAGGGAATATATGGTCGTCTCTTAGCCTGTAGACCCGAACGCATCTGATCGTATGGCTAACCGTTTTAATTATTGAGTGACTAATCATATCTGATCACGTGAAGGCCTGGTCGCAAGTTGTGGTCGCCAAGTCAATCTGGTCGCTGTCAAGAACTGCTCAATAGTATTCTCCAAAGGCTATCGGAACGATCAGGAGGTGTTCTTATCTGATCATCGGTCGTAGAGACAGATCACTTGGACAAACTACTCGTTTGGTACAATATCTGATCGCTTGAGTAATTTGTTCGCTCAAGGTGCTCGTTAAATTTGACCAAGTTGACAATTTAGAAAGCCGATTCAGTTTAATTCAGGAAAGAAGTCAACTTACCTATTTTCATACAAATCAAATCACGACATTCTCGGCAATTGCTGCAGATACGGTGGAGATAATCTTGGAATATATTATCTAAATTAATGTATATTATTTTTTACCTTATCTGTAAGATTCTTAAACCTATTCAAATTATAATATTTTCTCTATAAATAGGGAATGAAATTCATTGTAAAACCCGAAAGCAAGCAAGAAGTATATACAGTTACTCTGAAAGAATAAAGGGTGACAGTCGTAGACGTAGACCATTACTTTGTCGAACCACGTAAAAATCATTGTGTCCTGCTTGTTTTGATTCTTGTCATTATTGTTCTGTTTGTTAGTTACTATTTCACAGGTATTGGGCTTCAAAAACCGGGTTGACCAAAATTAAGTGTCAACAGGAATCATCATGGGAAAGTGATGGTGGCAATCACTAAGCAATTAAGAGGTAATTACACCCCATACATAGGAGATATGTTTGCCCTTAGAGAAGGTCTTTAGCTAGCTCATTCTCTAAGTTTGAAGATTGATTTTGTTGAGGTTAATGTTGTGAACGTAACTTTTGCTATTAGCTCGTTTGAAATGTCTAGCGGAGTTTTTCTAGTCGATGATATTAAGGCTTTATATAAAGTTGTGGGTGGTTGTAAATGTCAAGTCATTTCTAAAATGAGAATCATTTGGCATATAAACTCGTTTCTCTGGGTTTGTCCTCTTCGGACATTCTATGTTGATAAGATATCAATATAAATTGTATTTTCTCTTATGGTAATGGTATATAAAAGCTTCTTTTACTTAAAAAAAAAATCGTGTGGACGCGTGACCCTTGTGTTGACGGTGTTGGAATTAGTTAAAATAAGTCCTTTTCTCACATCTACAAATTACAAAGTTTCACTCCTCATTTTACTTTTCAAAGATATTATGAATTCGTGGAGAGAAGTTTTTCACATCCATCAATGAAAATATAGACATGGACAGAAATATGGAGGCTACAATTACTATGATTTTTTTTTTTCTCTCTCAACAAAACATTTACTTTCATTTTTAGTGAGAGAAACGTGGAACCAATCTCGACCTCGCAATTATTATCCAAAAAACTAGCCCGTACACTTCAAACTTAAAACTTTTGAAAGCATTAAATGTCAAGCGTCTGGACCCATATGTTGACGAAGTTGAGAGATTAGTTAAAAATATGTCTTTTATCTTTCAAAATTCAAAGATTCCTCATCTTTTTACTTTTCAAATTTCTTACGAATTCGTAACAGACAAGGCTTTCACATTCCCCGATGAAAATACATATAGACAAAGACATGGAGGCTACAATTACTTTGTTTGTTCACGTGCAACTCCAATGTAGCACGAAAATGACATAAAATATCAATTTGGTATATTTTTAATCTCCAACGAAAACATTAAAGTTGTAGTCTCGAGATAATTTTTTTTAGTATCAATATACAGTATAATATCAATACTTATTATAATATAAAAAATGATGTTTAATAATAAATTAATTTAATTAAAAATATATATTAAATTATTATAAAAAATATACTATTTAAAATATTTTATTGAGATTTTTAAAATGAATATAATATTAAATATATTTTAATATATTTTAAAATTTTTAATATATATTTGTTAAATAATTATGTATAAAATATTATTTGAATATATCATTTATATCAATTTGATATAAAATATATTGGAATGTAAACAAATTTGATGTCAATATCAAACTGGTGTAAAATTTGATGTTATACGTTGGAGATAGTCTTAGAGAAACGTGAAACTAATCTCGACCTCGCACTTCTACTAACTATATAAAAAAATTAATAAAAAAGATAAGGGTTGGTAACCAGTGACACAGAATTTCACATCCCTAAAATTTGTTTGAAATTGAAATGATAATTTTGACCTTGATAAAATATAAGCATATCATTATAGCAAAAAAATAAAGATGTACAAAATATTATAAACTTTAGAGTTGAAACAAATAAGTGAAAAGAGCTATATAGAGAATTCTAAAAATATAGAAAAAGAAGAAATTATGGATAAGTATAGAGACAAAAGGTTATAAAAGAGTGTAAAGAGAGTAGTTTTTATTCATAAAAAGTGGGATGCTATTTTACATAAGGTTAATACATATTTATAGGCAACTGTTGGTTTTTATCAACCAATCAAATTTTATCAACACAATACAACTAATTAAATACTACATATAACTTGCAAGTATGAATTTGGCAACTTGGCAAGTTGATTATTATATAATTAATCAACTTGACAATTTGATAAATTAAATTTGGAATTTTCTTCTTCTTAAAAGTGAAAGATTACATTCATAACACTCCCTTTAGGCTTTCACTTACTTACCAACACTTAGATTTTGTCAAAAAAAACTTGGTGAGACAAAACTATGCAAAGAAATAAGATCTACTGGATCTTAGTGTGTTGGACATGTTTGAATACTGCCTCATTAAAAATCTTACCAATAAAACTCAATGGAATAAAACCTTATTAAGGAAAAAAGAGTACAGTGCACGTATATCAAAAGTTATACTCCTCATGATGAATGTTTCATAATTAATTATGTAATTTATACAGTTGACACATTCCCATACCATAAGCCAATTTAATGAATGTTGATATTGGTAATGTTTCGGTGAATAAATCTGTAAGGTTATCTGTGAAACGGACTTGTTTAACATCAATTTATTGACTTTGTTAGAGCTCATGAGTATAAAAAAACTTTAATGAGATATGTTTAGTTCTGTCTCCCTTGATGTATCATTCTCTGATTTAAGCAATGTATGTAGCATTATCCTCTTATATGATTGTTGGGGAATTTGATGTTGTAGGCAGTTCACGTGTACTCTGGATATGATAAATGATAGATCTCAACCATATACATTCTCTCATCGCTTTTGCTTTATGAAGTGCAAGGATTTTAGAATGGTTGGAGGATGTGACAACAAAAATCTGTTTTGTGGAGCGCCATGAAATTGTTGTATAATTATAAGTAAAAACATATCCGATTAAAAAACGAGTTTTGTGAGGATCTGAAAGATATCTAATATTTGCATAACCAATCAAACCTGTACTATTAGCAGATTTTGAATAAAATAATCCCAAATTTATTGCTCCACGAAGATAACAAAAAATATGTTTGACCTCATTCCAATGACGTCGTGTTAGTTCAAAGTTGAACCTGACCAATAAATTTACTAAAAAAGCAATATCAAATCTAATACATTGTGCTAAATATAATAAAGTACCAACTGCACTCAGATATGGTATTTCTAGACCGAGTATTAGTTCATTATCTTCTTTAGGTCGAAATGAATCCTTTTTAAGATCAAAAGACCGAACAACCATAGGGCTACTCAAGGGATTAACTTTATCCATATTAAATTGTTTTGGGATTTTTTTCAGTATATGTTCTTTGATAGATAAGTACTTCATGTAATTTATGTTCAATCTCCTGGCCGAGACAATATTTTAAATCTTTCATTTCAAATTCTCTTTTCAAATATCAGCAATTCTTAGAGCTCTTCAGGAGTTCCAATTAAATTTATATCATTAACATATATTGCTACAATTGCAAATCGAGATTCTAATTTCTTTATAAACACACATGGACATATAGGATTATTAATATATCCTTCATTTGTTAAGTATTTGCTAAGGCGATTATACCATATTCGCATTGATTATTTTAATCCATACAAGAACCGTTGCAATTTAATTGGATAAACATTGTTAACTTTTGATTTATATGCTTCAAATATTTTAAATCCTTCAGAAATTTTCATATATATATATATATCAGTATCGAGTGACTCATATAAATATATTGTCACTACATCTATAAGACGCATTTGGAGTTCTTTTGAGACTGCCAAACTTATTAAAAATCTAAAAGTAATTGTATCCATCACAAGTGAATACGTCTGATCATAATCAATTTTTGGTCTCTACAAGAAACATTATGCAACAAACCTTACTTTATATCTTACAATCTCATTTTTCTCATTGCGTTTCCATACAAATACTCATTTGTACTTAATAGGTTTGATGTCTGTAGGTGTCTGGACTACAGGTCCAAGTGCTTTATGTTTGCTTAAAAAACTTAATTCTACTTGAATTACATCTTTCTATTTAGGCTAATCATATCTTTGTCTACATTCATCAAAGGTATGTGGTTCAAAATCATCATTCATAATTTTGATAGCCATTGTATATAAAAATATATCATCGATGATTGTTTCATCACGATTCCGCATATCTTCTACATAATTAATTGAAATTTCATTATTTTTGGAATCTTGTAGCCCTACAGAGGTTTGTATATATTTAAGGGTTTCGGTCTTCTTAGGGACTAATAACTCTTTTGGAGTTGATTTTTCTGAAAATATGGATTTTGTAGCTTGAGTATTATTTTCACTAGAATCGTGATTTTTCATTCTCCACTTCCAAGAAATACTATATTTTGAGCCGATTGGCCTATCACGTTTCTGGTGTACATTAGATGATTCATTTGATACATTCTGATTATATGATTCTACTGGAACAATTATTCTAGCTGGTGTATTAGCAGCTGGAATATATAATTTTATTACTCTAGCAACATCTGTAAATGCATCTAGCAACTTATTTGCAATCATCTGAAAATTGACTATCCTTCATACTTCATTTTCATATTGGGTGGTATAAGGATTTAGATGAGATATTGTTATCACATTCCATGAAAGTTCATTTTTCTCTCCAATAGTACCTTTTTTCTTATGTTTCTCTTTAGGATAAATATTTTCTCCCATAATGGTGGGAATATTGTCTCATCAAAATGACAATCTGCAAAACGGGCAGTAAAAAGATCACTTGTCAATGGTTCAAAATATTTGATAATTGAAGGTGAATAAAAGCCAACATATATCCCCAAAAGACGTTGAGGTCTTATTTTGGTTCGTTGAGGAGATGTAATAAGGACTTATACAACACAACCAAAAATGTGTAAGTAAGAACTATCAGGTTCATGTCTAAGCACAAGTTGTAATGGAGAGTACTAGTGATAGGTTGTTGGCTTATGACGAATCAATGTTGCTGCATGTAAAACAGCATGTCTATAGACAAAAAGTAGTAATTTTATCTGTAATAACTAAGTTCTGGCAATTACCTAAATGCGCTTGATGAATGATTGTGCTAGACCATTCTGGGTATGTACATATGGAATTGGATGTTCAACATCAATTCCAACTGATTTGCAATAATCATTAAATGTTTTTAATGTAAATTTACCAAAATTATCTAGTTGTATGCTCTTAATTAGATAATCTGAAAATTGTGCTTGAAATTTAATAATCTAAGTAAGCAACCTAACAAAAGCAAAGTGACGACTAGATAACAAGCGTACATGTGACCACCTTGCAGACACATAAATTAATACCATAAAATAACGAAATGGTCCACTTAGTGGATGAATATGTCTACATATATCTCATTGAATTCTTTATAGAAAAGATGGAGACTCAAAACCAATATTAGAAATAGATGTTTTAACCATCAATTTTACTTGTGAACAAACAGTGCATATATTCTCATTGGATGATAGAATCTTTAGGTTCTTTAATGAATGTCAATGAAAATTTTTAATAATTCTACGCATCATTGTAGATCTTAGATAACCAAGACGGTCATGCCAAAGTTGAAATGTTGTTGGTTTTGAGAGTTTTTGGCTCAAAACTACGTAAGTTTTAATTGATCTTATAATTGTATAATATAATTCAGATAAAAATGTTTTAAGCTTTTCTAAAATAGGCTTCTGATATGAAATTATTTTAGTGATGCATAGATATTCAATATTCTTTTCATTTGTAGTTTCAATATGATATCTATTGCTGCGTATATCTTTGAAATTGAGTAGATTTCTTCTAGATCTACTTGAATATAAGACACCATTTATACATTAATTGGTACCATTTGTTAACAAGATTATGATTATTCCAAAACCTTCTATTAAGTCTATAGGACCTAATATAGTATTTACTTTAACTTTGGTCACTGATAAATTTGAGAAATATTTCTTATTTTGAATAATAGTATGTGTTGTTGCACTGTCGACAGCACATATATCTTCACATTTACTTTTGAAAATAGATAATTCATCCATATCAGTCTTTCATTAAATAAATAATATATTAGTACATCATGACAACAAAATATAAAGCAAAAAATTAACTCCCTCCTAAGAACGTAAAAAATTGTGTACTAACATAATTTCTAAACAAAAGAAAAAGATACAAAAATTAACATAATAGTATTAAGCAAACAATTTTCTTAATTGACATGAATATTTCCATCACCAATTAAGTGATCTATTTTTTCATCTGTATTTTTAAAAAAATCTGACACATCCAGATTTGTGATGTCTATTGAATTATCATCTTGATCTGCAAAATTTGTTTCAATTTTCTTTTCATTCCCCTTCACAGAGGCTAGATACAGATCAACCAGATATTTGGCCATACAAAAGATAAGCGACTAGTGTCATGTTTAGGGGCCTTTTTCTCTATATTTTTGCCCTTATCATGTTTGACGTTATAAACATTTCACTTTTGGGGCATATTTTTCTAGTTTCAATGACTCGAAAATTTATGACCACCACGACTATGAGAACCACGTTCACGTCCATGTTTATGTCCACGGCCTTTGCTCACTGTAGCATTTACTTTTGGAAGTGTCAGGGCTCCAATTGGGCGGAGTTCATGATTTTTCATCAAAAACTCATTATTTTGTTTTACCACTAAAAGATATGAAATTAATTCAGAGTACTTTGTAAATCTACGCTTTTTATATTATTGCTACAGAAGCACATTAGAGACATGAAAAATAGTATATGTCTTTTCTAATAAATCTGCATTAGTCAATGTTTTACTACACAAGTTCAGCTGTGAAGTTATCTTAAACGGAGTATAATTGTAATCAGCAACTGATTTGAAATCTTGTAATCTCAGATGGCTCCACTCATACCTAGCTCTAAGAAGGATGATAGTTTTCTAATGGTCATACCTATCTTTCAAATTTTTCCATAGAGCTAGTGGATATTTAACTATGAGGTATTAAGTCTTTAGGCTCATGTAAATGACGACATAATAATCATTGCACTAGTTTTATCTTTTAGAGATGTTTCATTATTATCTCTAATATTATTAGCTAAGTTTTTGGACTGTAAATACAACTTTATATCAAGAATCCATGACAGATAATTTTTTTTCAAAAATATCAAGTAGAGCAAATTCTAGTTTTATAGTATCTAACATACGTATATTCATAAAATAACATTATTAGTGACATGATCAAAGTGGTAAATACTATACTAACATTATATTTAAAAGAAATTTATATACAATTTTTTTTCTTAAATTTCTTTATGAATATGTATATGGAACTTCAGGTTCCCAAAAATTTTATATATACTTTTAGAGCTTCCAATCTAAAATCATGATAACTTTAGGTCTTAACAATATAGATTTAGAACTTCAAGTTCTTATAAATTAAACTCTAGAACTTCAAGTTCTATTAATTTGAAATCCAAAACTTCAGGTTCTAATAAATTAAAATCCAGAACTTCAAGTTCTAATTGAATTGGAATTCAGAATTTTAGGCCTTGATAAATTGAAACTAAAACTTCAAGTTTTTATTGAATTTGTTTAGAACTTTAGGTTCCATATTTGCTTCAAAATTACTATTTGAAACTTCAAATTATCTATCTAGAATTATTTTGAAAGATATATTGTAACCATGTTCATAAAAATAAAGTTCAAAATTTAAGCACATGTAAGATAAATATAAGATACTAAAATATGACAACAAACTTGTTAGTTCCAACATAAAAATGAACAAAGAATAAGTACAAACCCATCTTATTTTTTGATGTGGAGGATTCAAATCATTGGTAATCACAGAGCATACTCATAAAAAGAGTTGAAAATTGAAGTAGAGAAAGAAAACATGTTGAATAGTTTCACTCATACTTACTTCATTAATGTCTGTTGACGTATGAAATTAGTCGACCAGGTTCTTGAAGCCTTATACTTGCAAATAATACAAAAGAAAATGAAAAAATAAAGAAGGCAAAGAGGAAAAGCAATACATAATTAATTTTACGTGGTTCGACCAAAATAATGCCTACGTTTACGACTGTTTCTCTCGTGATTTTGGCAAAGTCACAGTATATTATTTCTTTCGTGTCTTACAATGAATTTTGAACCCCTATTTATAGAGTGGGGTGATACAATTTGAGTACAACTGAAATGGGAAATAATATGAAATTAATTACACTTTCAAAACAGTTTCCACCAGATCAAGAATGGACTCCGTGATTCTCGAGATTTGATTTGCTTCAAAATAGGCAAGTTAACTTCTTCTCAGATTAGGTTGTTTCAGGCTTCTAGAAGACACTTTAGACGAGCTCGTCCGAGCTGAGCTTACTTCAGGTCACGAGCTGAAGATGATAGGCGAGCTAGGAGCCACATCGTAAACTTTCTGGTCCGCGGGCTATGAGTTCAGGCACAACAGCCTGAACTCCTTTGATGACGTCTTAGCTTTTACCCATGAGTTGAATCATTCGGCTTTACTAGCCCATTTTCTCAAGTCTTTAAAACATACACAATACTAGCCCCCTATCTCTCAGTGCGTTCTGCGGACTGGGAGCTTGAGCTCGTTGATGAAAGCTGACATGCCGGAACTTGCCGTGTTGGTTTTCAAATCCTGTCTTTCTTCTTGACACGTGGCAGCTATTTTGGTAACTATACAATCTACACGCCTCGCGCTGTGTGCATTTAATGTGAACATTTCTCAACTGGCTACGCATGATGACAAAATCCCGTAACTCATACTGCGCCGTTAGATCGAAGGCGGTTATTCAGCTTTTAGATCCAACGGTCGAGGTCTGGCACCTATATAAAGGTAGAGCCTCTTCACTTTCTCTCCTCACTTGTCATTTTCAGATTTTAGACACCGTTTGGTCTCCTTCTCTTCTCATCTTCGTCCATCGCTACCATTCTCAATATTGCCAGAAAATCTGTCTTTGCCTTCGATCAGTCAAACTTTGCTATATCAACAGTAAGTTTTTACAACTCTTTTTTATTTTTGCTTTCTGTTTCTGCATGCATTGCATCTTTTGCTTCTTTGGATTTAGCTTGAGCAATTTTGCGTGTTCTTGATGTTGCGTGTCTGTTTAAGATTATGACTTTTCATTTCCTATTGATTTGATCTTATTGGTCCACTGTTAGCAAACTGATTGCTGTTTGTGATGTCATATGTCCGAGCTGTAGGAATTTGTAAGCCATGAGCTTATAGGTCATTAGCTCGTAGGTTATGCTTACATAGTTTTTGCGACCTATAGGCTTAGTGATCTGTGTGGCGTTTGTGACTTGTAAACTTAGGGAAAACTCTTTGAAAATAGGAAATTTAGTCTTATAAGGATGGTCTGCATATGGCGACCTAACCGCTCCCTTTCGTGTGTACATATCTTCAGGTCGCAGACGCCAATAATACAGAATAGAAAATGGTGACACTCCCAGTTCGGAGGAGCATGTGGAGTAAGTGCAAACCACATAAAAAGTGACTTCGCAGAGTGGGGAGGTCGCTGAAGGGTTAGTTGCTTGTGTGGATCCTACTCCTATCCAACAACCTACCGAAACTGAACGAGCTACTGCTACCAAACGAGCTGCTGATAAGAGGAGAGCTAGCCAGATGTTCAAACACCATCCCACGAAAATAGCATATATAGAGCTCAGAGGATGGGTGTTAGAAACCATCTTCCAAAAGGTTGTCACATTATGGCAGAATACCGTTTTTCAAGAGGTTATCGCATTATGGTAGCTTCTTCTACTGACCATACAGCCTACCCACTTGAAGGCTATATTGTTGTCAGCCCTCATCATCTAAATGCTGGACTTAGGTTTCCAATTCCTTCATATCTCATAGATCTCCTCAACGACTTGAGCCTCGTCTCTTTCCAGCTTACTCCAAACGCTTGCACACAAATTACTTCTTTAACTGTTCTTTTTAGGAAAAATAGCCACCCTTTTCCTTCCCCCAAAATCCTAAAGTACCTATTTTCTTTCAAAGGTACTAGCAAATGAGAGTCACGGGACAGGTTGTACTATACATCAGCTCGTTCCTCTAACTACAAGAACATCTTGCCTCAAGGTGAGGCTAAAGGGAAATCCAATATGGGCGATTATAAGACACATTGATTCTACATCACCTATCATTCCTTTGTCTACCTTAGGAACTTCAGTTTTGTTTCCTTGCCAAGTAAAAATCTTTAAATCGCCCCATGGATCTTCATACTTATAATTATATTTTGTATACTAACAATTCTTTTTTTTTTTTTTAGACATACAGGCCAGGAGGATCAAGCTCACTTAGGACGAAGCCAGAGAGCTCGAGAGCATCGCCAATCAAAGATCAGAGGAGGACGACGTCAAGTTAATAAACAAACTCCTTCATAGCTTCCAACTCGCTCATCCTCTTGAGAATAAGCTCCTTATGAGTAAGGACATTAGATTTCGCGGTGGTCGTGACATTGAATCTGTCTTCTTAGGAACTGATGGGAGTGAAAGCTCAAACGATCTGGGACTTTCTCCCAGTGACACCAATATTTATCCTACTTCGACCAAGGCTCCAGAGATGGTGAATTTAAGCATGAAAACTCCCCCATCAAGGAGATAGTCCGCAAGTATAGCTGCTGCCACTTCTACTGTAGCATCAAGAAGACCTCAAGATACAAGTCTTACTAAGCTTCTTGCCTCTACTCCTCCTCAAGATTCTTTAATGGCTGCACCATTTGGGACCTCACAAGCCTTAGTTCCAACCTCTTAGCCACTAGCTCCTACAGGTCCAAACGAAGATGCGACTACAATTGCCAAAGGTAAAAAGGTCGCTTCTAGTTCATGAGCCAACAGAAAGAGCTCTGATACTTCAAGCAAGCTTCCCCTAGCGAAGCGACCTCAAAAGAAAAAGGGGAAGCAGATCGCAGCTACCTTCCAGAAGGTAGCATCTTAGGTTGCTACCGGTTCACGACCGTCCAAGGCTGCTGTTGGATCACAACGTGAAGGAATTCCTGGAGGAGCTTACTTCGACCTCATCTTTGACTAATTACCTTCCCTTCTAGGCTTTATTAACAGGAACCTTGATGACGATAATCTCGTTGGCGCGAACCTAGTTACCTGGACAGCTTACTAAGCAATCAAGGTAGGACTTGTTCTCTTCTTTTCATTCATGTTCACCATCTCTTGATTCTAACTTTTACTTCAGACGAGGCAGTCACCTCCAAACTTAACTCTCAACTGAAGCAGTAATGGAGAAACTGAGGGAGGACTTAGAAGCAGCTTTAAAGGAGAAGGAGCTAATGGCGAAGCGAGCTGAGGCTACTGAAAGGCAGGTTGCACAAATGAAGGAGGAGACGACCTGGATGATGAACGAGGTAGAAGCTCGGGTTGCTCAGGAGAGCGAGGATGCGAAGTTTGAAACCGAAGCTGGGTTTTTATATACTTTGTGGACAGCGTATCTAAACCTAGACTTCTTTGTTTTCGATGAAGAAAGAGTTGAAAAGGTGAAGTTATTCACTGAGACGCTGAAAAAACATGGGGTGAAATACTAAACCAAGTTTGGAAAGCCTTGCTTGAAGAAGGTGCTAAAGAAGAAGCATCCCAAGAATCAGCTTCTCAAGGTCTTGCCTCTCAAGCTCCAGCTCATTCTCAAGATGATGCCATTGAGATAGACTAGGCTCTTTTTGCTTCTTCATTCTTTTTGTACGTATACAATTTTTCTTGTCATGGATTTATGTATATTTTCAACAGATATTTTAACTTCATATTGAGTTTTATATTAATTCACCTCATTACGATGTTTATTTCAAACTTATTTGCCTTGTTTCATATTGGATCATGCTTCCATTTCGCTTTACTTTTTTCTAAGTACTTAAAACTCTGTGAATTGAGGAATAATAAAATTGGCGAGACTTTCAGAGACCATTAATAATAATATGTAGTAGCTCACAAGATATGACACTTTGAAAACTTCAAGTCTGTATCCATAGGGTCAGGACTCCGAACGATATAGGATGATTCTTAACGAGCTATGTTGGAATACAACATATATATATATGGCGAGCGTTGGATCATGGCAAATTTCATTGCGAGCTATGTTGGAACATATTTCGTGGTGAGCTATGTCCAGTAGGTCGTAACCTCAGCTAACATAGTGAATCTTTAATAAGCTGTCCAGTAGGTCGTAACCTCAGCTAACAACGATATTTGGAGGTCGTAACCTCAGCTATATCCAGTAGGTCGTAACTTTAGCTAATATAGCATAAGTTTTACCAAACTATCCAGTAGGTCATAACCTCAGCTAACAGCGATAATTAGAGGTCGTAACCTCAGCTAATAGCAATATTTGGAGGTCGTAACCTCAATTATATTGACAGGACCCAAACCAGACCTTCTCTAGGCTCTTGTCTAGAGGGCCCCGTCGGACACTTCAACGGACTCCCCGAACCCGACTTGTCGGATTAGAGAAATCCGGAAAGCGAACCCCTTTACTTTACTTAACCGGTTTACTCGTTTTAGGCTTAAAATTTTTATTTTCTTTTAATATAGTTGAAACGGTGTGAATTTTTCGCGTTTGATTGAAAACTAATTTTATAAAAATCGGACAACATAACAGCTGTAAGTTTAACATTTCCAAAATCAGCCTGCATAAGAAATACACTTCGAACTATTTTGATCACCGTCCAACTTCTTTCAATCTCAAACATGCATTTTTCATTCATTTCACAAACATGCAATTCTTTTACAAACATAATTCACATATGTAATTAACATCTAACAACTCATACTCATATGAAACATGTGCCTTATGCAATATGTGCATATCAAGTGTAATGGTTCATTTATATATACATATCAAAATATGATTTATAATCCGTCAAGTATCTCATGTCAACACATAATTATTTGATTCAATATATACACATGTACACAATGTCAAAATACATTAACATCCATATATTTGGTCTCATTATTTTCCCCACCTAAAGTTAATCAAAATAATGTCTTTGATGCAAGAGCGTCCGTGCCAACGTCTACTAAAGTATACAAGCTACACAAAACAAAGAGAGGTTAGACAATATATATATATAAATGTATAACTCCGCATAGACATTACTTAGAAAATAATCGATTTTATTTTTTCTTTTGAAAACCATTTCTCATAAGACAACCATGTGCAAAGCCACTACGCACGGAATTTGCTACATCGCGACGTAGGGCGAACTTTCTCAACTCTAGGTAACCACAACGCGGAATTTTCTACATCGCCATTGTAGTGCCAATAGCTTATACTTTACGCAACTACATGCAGAATTATCTACATCGCATATTGTAGTGCAATTTACTCATCACTTGCAATTAGATATGGAATTTTCTACATCGTATCACATTGCTATCAACCTTGACAACTATGAGCGGAATTTTCTACCTTGCCACGTAGTGCCAAGATGCTAATATCACAACATGCACACGGGTTTTAATTCAACTTTATTTTGCTTTACTTTTAAACCTTTTTGCAACTTACTTTCGCCTTCGAATCTCATTTCTAGATTCTAGGCATAACTCATTACTCAACATAAAACTTATGATTTTGGAAAACCATTTTGCAAAACTCTTTGAAACAATATATTTTATCATTGCCATATAAATGGAAATCAACTAGATGTAAGTGAAGTGAATGACACTTACCTTGATCCCAACGCTCTCAATGCCTCAACGAGCCTCTCGCGTCTCGTCCGCGTGCTCGTCACCTACACATCATAGTCTCGTTATAACTTACTCACTTTCATAGCTAAAACCAATAAAAATAGAGTTTCCAATACATTGAAAACTCACTACACCACACTTTCCCAACTCGATTTTTGACTCGATCGAGGCTCTCAAAATTTGGTTTCTTTGTAAAAGTCTTACTTCTAGACCCCTAGGATTATCCCCATATGTTTCGTTTGGTCTCCGGAAGCTTAAAACAAAAAGTTAACTTTTTAACTTTACGGTTGACCACGAAAAACAGAATTGAAACCAGCCATGGTTTCACCTCCGTTCCTTTTTCTAGCATCTCCTTATCACATAACTAAGTGACCCGTAAAGTTTCGTCGAGAAACTCCATCGTTTGCTATGTCAATCTAGGCAAAACGCCCATTTTCGGGCACTTTTAGTGTGCTTTTTATGCACTTTTTCGTTTCGGACTAGCGACGCTAGTTTTTCTTTCATATCTAAGCTTCATTTACCTCATTATGATCATTTAACCTCATCCCATGTAATAAAAATTTCATTTGCATAGTCATTTCACCTATCGACTCTCTAACGGTACTATTTTGCGCATAACTTGCGCAATTTTTATCGGATTCGATCCATTCCAAAACCTATGGTTTTCTATAGTTCCTAGGTATCATTTGAGGTGTAGAACACCCCCATACATGTCAAACTTGGTCAGGTTTTCTCTAGCTCATGATTTGAGCTCAGGATTTCACATTTACTCTATGACACTTCCTACACGCATTCTTTTGGCCATAACTTTGTCAATTTTTATCGGAAAGATTCCGTTCCAATTCCTATGGTTTTCTATGTTCCCGAGACATGTTTTGAGGTGTAGAACAACCCCAAATAAGCTAGAACAAGTCAGGTCTCTACTGACCCTTCATCAAGCTCGGGATTGCTAGTTTGCTCAAAACTACTTCCATTGAACTTCTATCCTTTCTACTTATCTTCCTAATCTTATTTATGGTAAAATTCTGGTTCAAAACCATCTAATTTCAGAGTTTGTCTACTGATCTTCACAGCCATGACACACACATAAACACCATTTTGTCATTTAACCTCTCACAACTCACTCACCAATTTTATCGACTACTTGATGTGCATGTAAACACAGATTTTTGTTTCTACTTTAATCAAATAGATGGCAGCCCATATTTACAACCCTAAGCTACCATTTACACATCTCAACTTATCATTTAACTCTCTACAACAATCACTTAGAGTTCTACCATAATTTTGAGGGTAAAATACCAAACACAACACAACAAAATTCTGCACATGACAACAACTAATTTTTCTGGACAGTTTTGATACTTCAAAATCCTCATGAAAACTAATTTTAATTCACTCAAAACTCACTTACCCTTGTTGGATGACCTTCCTAGCTTGTTATTGACCTTTTTCTTGCTTGAAAACTCTTCAAAAATGGGCTGAAATGGTGCAAAACGGGACTGTTCTTTCATCCCCTGCAGTGCTGGCAGCTACACTTCTCTTCTCTATTTCTCTTCGTGATTTTGCTGGATGTTAGCTGACCAACATCTCCCCCTCTCAATAATATATAACACTTCAAAGATTAAATGGTTTAAATTACTTTACTACCCTTAGTTATCTCTTTTACTAACAACTAACATATGGGCTTTATGGGCTTTTATGTCTTTCATTAATATCTTTAATCCTTTATCATTTAATCAATGTCTTTGAGTTTTTTTTTTTTTTTTTAATTTTACAACTTTATCACTTAATCATTTATCTCTCATTATGGAATAACCATATTGCCCTTCGTGGCATTTATCTCTTTATTAATATTTAACACTTTATATTAATTTTATAGTTATTTGTTACAATTCCTACATCTCCTTTGAAAATATCAAATTTCTAGTATTAGTGAGTGATTTATCAAGAATCGAATAGGGGTTTACATATATCCAGTAGGTCGTAACCTCAACTACTATAGCATAAGTTTTACCAAACTGTCCAGTAGGTCGTAACCTCAGCTAACATAACGAATTATCAAAATATTTTTTGCCATGAAAATGTTGAACATAAAATAGAGCATAATATGGGAAATTTGGAGCTTTTATTAAATTTCAAGAATAAATTTCACATCATAAGTATGCACTAAGGAAGAAAAATTACTGAAAATATAGGCGAAGGTGCTCAACATTCCAAGCTCGAAGGACTTCAACTCCATTCATATTCGTCAGATGATATGCTTCATCTCTCAGATTTTTCTTGACGATGTAGAGGCCTTCCCAGTTCGGGCCTAATGTCCCATCACTAGCCTTACGAGCTCCAGGTAAGATAAGACGCAGTACTAGGTTACCGACATTGTAATACCGGACTCGGACCTTCTTGTTGTAGTACCTTGCGACCTTCTATTGATAAACACCTACCTTCAAATGGGCTATTTCTCTTGCCTCTTTAAGGAGATCAAGGTTGGAAGCAAGAAGTTTATCATTATCTTCTGAATTGAAGGTCGCTCTATGCTGCAAGGTCACTTCCAACTCTGTGGGGATCATGGCTTCGGATCCATACATCATAGAAAACAAGGTTTCCTGAGTAATGTTGTGAGCTGTAGTTCTCTAGGTCCATAATACCTTGGGTATCTCATCCATCTATGCTCATTTCTTTGCCTCCAACTTTGTCTTCAATATCTGCTTTATTATTTTGTTAACAGCTTTGACTTAACCATTGGCCTGTGGATGGTCTACCGCTGAGAAGCTCTTGATAATCCCCAGGTTGTTATAGAACTTGATGAATTGGTCACTGTTGAACTGAGTCCCATTATCTGTAACGATCTACTGAGGTACCCCGAACCTACAAATAATGTTGCTCCATACAAACTTTTCTATCTTCGTAATGGAGATCTCTGTTAACTCTTTGGCTTCTACTCGTTTAGTAAAGTAGTCCACTGCGACCACAACATGCTTGCAATTTCTGCGAGTTATTGGTAAGGGCCCAATCAGGTCCATTCCTCAAATTACGAAATGTCATGGTCTCACCATCTATTGGAGATAAGCTAGTGAAGCTCGTGGGACCTTGACGAATTTCTGGCACTTATCGCATCTCTTGACCAGGTTGATGGTGTTTTGTTTCATTGTAGGCTAATAGAACCCTTGCCTTAATGCTTTTTGAGCCAGCGAAAGCCCCCTAACATGGTTCCCGCAGTGACCTGCATAAATCTCATTCAGGACCTTCATACAATCTGGCCCATCTATGCATCTCAAAAGCGGAGTTGAGAAACCCTTCTTGTAAAGTATGTCGTTGTAAATATAGTATCTTGCAGCTCGAGTTCGCAGGCAACGTGCTTCAAGCTTATCTTCTGGCAGCTTCCCATCTTGTAAATAGTCAATTAAGGGGCTCATCAATGAGTCCTCTGCCACGACTATGGCCATCACTAAGTCATTCTCTTCGGTGCTCGGGACTGATAAGAATTCTATTAGTATGGATTTTAGGTCTTCTGAAGCTCAGGTAGTTGCCAAATTAGCTAGTGCATCTACAAGTGCATTTTGAGCTCGTGGAATCTGGTTCACTTCAAACTTCTAAAAGGTGTTCAACAGCTTCTGAACCTTCTGGAGATAAATGACCATTTTTGACCCCCTGGTCTGATACTCGCCTCAAATCTGATAGACTATAAGTAGGGAATCACTGAAGATTCTTAGCTGCTTAGCTCGCATTTCTCTGGCCAATCGTAGTACTACTAGTAATGCCTCATATTCAGCTTTGTTATTGGTGGCCTGAAACCCAAACTTCAAGGCATAGAAGATCTTTTGCCTTTCAGGACTGATTAATAGTACTCCAGCCCTAACCGTTTGCTCGCTGGACAATCCATCCACATATAGCTCCTACATTGGACTCTCAGAAGATTCAGTCTCTTCTTCTGCGGGCCCCGTGAATTCTGTAATGAAATCTGCTAGAGCTTAGGCCTTGATTGCTGGTCTTAGCTTGAACTAAATGTCGAACTGTGCCAGCTCAACCGCCCATTTAAGTAACCAACTTAAGGTGTCAGACTTCTGAAGTATCTACTTCAACAAGAACCGGGTAAGGACCTCGATTCTATGGGCTTGGAAGTATGGATGTAATTTTCTCGACGCGATCACTAAGTAGTAAGTGAGTTTCTCCATTTACGAGTACCTAGTTTTCGCATCGCATTGCCTCTTACTCACATAGTATATTGGAAGCTACGTCCTCCTCTCTTCTCGTACCAAGGTTACGTTGAGGGCGTGTTGAGATACCCACAGATACAAGATGAGCTTTTCTCCCTCTATTAGTTTTGATAAGAGCGTAGCTCAGCCCATATAGTCTTTCAGCTGCTGAAATGCCACCCTGCACTGCTTTGTCCACTCAAAATTTTTGTCTTATTCAGCACATCAAAAAATGGGATACATTTGTCAATGACCTTCAAAATAAATCTGTTGAGACCTACGACCTGGCCATTGAGGCTTTGCACGTTTTCAATCCTATTAGGGGACCTTATGTCAATTAATGCCTTGATCTTCTCAGGGTTGACCTCAATCTCTCTGTCGTTTACCATGAAGCCAAGGAACTTCCTTAAGGCCACTCCAAATGCACATTTGAGCTAGTTCAGCTTCATCTGGTAGTTCTTTAGTATCTGGAACATTTCTTCCAGGTCACGCACATGGTTAGCTGTCTGCTTGGACTTCACCAGCATATCATCCACATATACCTCTATTGTTTTGCTAATCTGTCCCTCGAACATCATATAAACCAATCGCTGATAGGTCACACCTGCGTTCTTCAATCCAAAGGGCACGATCTTGTAATAGTATAGGTCACGATTTATGATGAACGAGGTCTCATAGGTATCTGATTATAGCCCGAATAGGCATCCATGAAGCTTAAGAGCTGATGACTAGCTGTTGCATCTACGAGCTGATCAATTCTCGACAGGGGGAAGCTGTCTTTCAGACACGCCTTATTTAAATCTGTGAAGTCAATGCATATTCTCCACTTTCCATTCTTCTTCTTCATGAGCACAGGATTGGCGACCCAGGTCGGGTAGTAGGCTTCTCAAATGAAGTTATTGGCCAGCAGCTTATCCACCTCTTCTTTTAGGGCTGTATAGTGCTTTATAGTCATTGGCTTTCTCTTCTGATGAACTAGTTTATGGTGGGGGTCAATATTCAGCATGTATGATATGACCTTGGGGTTTATTCCCACCATATCTTCGTGATTCCAAGCAAATACATCCAGGTTCGCTTTAAAAAAGTTGACGAACTGAGATCTTATCTTTGGAGCCAGACTTCGCCCCAGCTTGAGGCATCTTTCTAGATCACTGACTTGGACATGCTCAAGCTCTTCTACAGGTCTGGTAGCTCTGTCTGCATCCACCTCGCGAGGGTCGAAGTCGTGGCTTACCCCTTTTTTACTCATTACATAGGGCTTTCCTCCTGAGACCATATTGACCTTCTTCCCTTTAACCTCCATCTTAACTGCATCCTCATAGTAGCGTGGTGCTAGGTACTACTCACCCCGCATATAGCCTATCCCATTGGAAATTTGACTGTAAGAGTCTTGGTGGAGGTGACCACATCTAAATCGTTCATCGTAGGTCTCCCCAAGACAACATTATATACAGAGGAGCAGTCAATTATCAGAAAATCTGTCAGCATAATTGTCTGGCAACCTGAATCTCCAAGCATAAACGGGAGCCTGATCTGGCCCATTGAAGTGATGGCATCTCCAATGAAGTTGTAGAGAGGTTCTGGGGAAGGCTTCAGTTGCTTCATACCAAATCTCATCTGGTTGTAGCATCCCATATACATAACATTCACCGAGCTCCTTGTGTCAATCATGATCCGTCGTACCTTAACATTGCTTATTTTTGCTCGGATGACAAGTGCATCATTGTGGAGCCAACATATACCCCTAACATCTTCCTCAATGAAAACAATGTCATCCGAGGTCATTCTTGTTTTCTTCACGGGTCTTTCTAGCTCACTATGACCTGTAAGTAAGATGTGATTTACCTCCCGCATGTATCGTTCATGTGACCTGTTTGACGTTCCTGTAATATGGGGGCCACCATGTATGGTGAAGATAGTCCTCAGCGCGGACTTATGTCCTTGTTCGAGAGCTCGCTGGTGTTGTTGCTATTGCTGTGCTGGCTGTTGTTAAGGTCGTTGCTACTGAGCTCGCTGATTTGCTAGTCGTACCACAAAGTCTCTTAAGCGACCTCTTTGGATCAAATCTTCAATAGCGTCTTTTAACGCCTAATAGTTTTACGTATTGTGTCAGACTTCATTATGATAGGTACAAAACTTGT
The DNA here is from genome assembly GCA_022984855.1 of Dimocarpus longan. Classification (NCBI taxonomy): domain Eukaryota; kingdom Viridiplantae; phylum Streptophyta; class Magnoliopsida; order Sapindales; family Sapindaceae; genus Dimocarpus; species Dimocarpus longan. The sequence goes on from CM041021.1 coordinate 3,502,254, forward strand.
TATTGTTCTTCTAATTAACAAAGGTCCTCATAGGAGCGGGTTTCCCGAAGTCTTCCCTGTTTCTTTCTGTTGCAAAGATCCTGCCCGAGGTATCTAATAGGACACTATAACTATCATGGCGACCTTGACACCGGGGTTGCTCATTTTTTAGCTCATTTTTGGCCTTCTTAGCGACCTAATTAATAAAATTATTATTCTGGTCTTCTCTTTCATTCCCACCATTGTTTCTTTTCTTCGACTGGTTGGGATTGCTTGATTCACCTTTATGATTAGGTTGCTTAGGGCCAAAGGTCTCCTCCCACCTGATCTCCTTGGTAGCTCGTCAGTAAAATTCACCCAGATCCTTCACCGGGGATTTGTAAATACTTTCGTATAACTTTTCATCCTTGCGAAGCCCAGCTGAGATCACAGTTAGGATGCTTTCGTCTGAAGGATTTTCAACCTTGCTGACATCACCTCGGAATCTGGTGATGTAATCCTTAAGGGATTCATTCTATCGTTAGAAAATCGTGGCTTAGCGGCAAGATGGTGCAATCTGCCTCCTCAGAGCCTTGTACTGGCTAGTGAACCTCCTCTGATATTCCTCCCAGCTATCTATGCTACAAGTTGGGAGACTCTTGAACCAAGTCCGTGGAGTATCCCCTAAGATGGCTAGGAAGACTCGGCACTTAACCAATGGGTTGTCTGTTTGGAGATCCATCTGGACATTGAAGGCATCCAGATGATCATAGTGGTCGTTGTCTTCATTATATTGGAGACCTTAAACCTGTGAGGGAGAGGCTGCGTCTCGATCTCCCTAGTGCGTGGGGTCCTATCGCCATACTGATCTCGCTGGTTTGAGGTGTCAGGGTATGCCTCGAGCTGTTGAACCCTTTGAAAAAGTTCCTCCATCCATAGGTCCTAAGGTCCGCGTTCTCCCTTGTGCTCGTGACTTGAAGAGCAGCGATCTGATGTATGTCTTTGACTAACCCTTTGAGAGCCGTCAGGTCAGTACGACTCTATACGTCACCGATGATCAACTTTGTCTTCATATCAAGATGTAGCCCGAACTCAATCACAGGCATCCTCTACGTGGCGGCTCTCAACCTGGCTCACTCTCACTTTCAAGCTTGCAGGACGCAGGATTTCCTCATATCCACGAGCTCTTCGACCTTCATCTTTTACACCTAAATTGGAGAACCGAGCTGAGTTGGTGGGTCATAGCTTTTCTCTGATAGGCCTCTCAAGAGCTATTATTCCTTTATGCTGCCATTAGTGAGCTTGTCTGGGTGCAGCAGCCTCAAGTATAAGCACGTTCTGTGCTTAGGCTTACGCCAGCGCCCTGACTGCATCCTTAAACTGCTGCACCGTGTTCTCCAGCGCCTCCTACCGCTGATACCATACTTGTAGCCCTTCGGTCCTATGGGCCATCGGTGGTAGTTGACGAGAGGCCAGTGAAGGGATACCCACAATGGCGCTGTCAGTGAGGACGTGAGATATTCCTGCAACAGACAGAGTTACATTCCCTCTCGACTAGGTATCATGCTGCTGGCGGTCAGCCTGTCCTTCTGGTTGATCTGCCGTCGCGTCAGAGCTTCTGGTCATTCTTCTTCTTGCCATGGCAGTCTGAAAATCTGGAGAAATCTGCAGTTTGGGCCTTCCTTCTAACGCCAAAATGTCGACGTATGAAATTGGTCAATCAGGTTCTTGAAGCCCAATACCTGCAAATAGCACAAAAGAAAAGGAGAAAATAAAGAAGGCAAAAAGGAAGAGCAATACACAAGTATTTTTACTTAGTTCGACCAAAATAATACCTACGTCCACGACTATTTCTCTCGTGATTTTGGTAGAGTCACAGTATGTTATTTCTCTCATTTCTTACAATGAATTTTGAACTCCTATTTATAGAGTGAGGTGATACAATTTGAGTACAACTGAAATAGGAAATAATTTGAAATTAATTACACTTTCAAAATAGTTTTCATCAAATCAGGAATGGATTCCGTGATTCTCGAGATTTGATTTGCTTTAAACTGACAAGTTGACTTCTTCTCAGATTAGGTTGTTTCAGGCGTCTATAAGACACTTTAGACGAGCTCATCCAAACTGAGCTTGCTCCAGGTCGTGAGTTAAAGATGATAGGCGAGTTAGGAGCCACATCGTAAACTTTCTGGCCCGCGGGCTGCTAGCTCGGGCACAACAGCCTGAGCTCCCTTAATGATGTCTTAGCTTCTGAGCCTGCTAAGCTTTTACCCATGGGCTGAATCATTGGACCTTACCAGCTCATTTTCTCAGGTCGTTAAAATATACACAACAATGTTAATAACGTGTTGTAAACTTTAGGATTGAAACAAACAAGTGAAAAGAGCTATGAAGAGCAATGTAAAAAAATTCTAGAAATGTAGAGAAAGAAGAGACTATGGATGAGTGTAGAGAGAAAATGTTATGGAAGAGTATAGAGAAAGTAGCTTTTATTCATAAAAAGTGAGATGTCATTTTATATAAAGTTAATGTCTATTTATAGGTAAATGTTGGTTTTTATCAACCAATCAAATTTTATCAACACAATATAACTAATTAAATGCTACATACAACTTGTAAGTATGGATTTGATAACTTGACAAGTTGATTATTACATAATTAATCAATTTGATAATTTGATCAATTAAATTTGAATTTTTTTTTCCATAAAAGTGAAAGACTGCGTTCATAACAAATAAACCATTAAATACTTATTTGGTTGAGACCGTCAAGCATCATGGTGATTGAGAACGAGTATGGTTGGCATTAATATGATGATGAATATTGAGAGTGTGGTGATGAGATGAGATTTAATATATTGTAATTGGATATTTTTTAATGTCCAATAAAAACAATGCAATCTTGGTAATCTAGGTGATATGATACCCATCTCTAACCGGTTAAATTAGGCATGGAATATTGAGAGTGTGGCGATGAGATGAGATTTAATATATTGTAATTGGTTATTTTTTAAATTACAATAAAAACAATGCAATCTTGGTAATCTAGGTGATATGATACCCATCTCTAGCCTGTTAAATTAGGCATGGAGTGGAAGACACTTAATGTGGTCTGTCATAATTCATCACTAAGCGAGTGGTGGGGGGCAGGGCAATAATTAATAATATGAGACAGGAAAAGTACACGGTCAATAGAAAACAAGCATAAATATTGACATACGAAAAGAATGGATAGATGGGAAAAGTACACAGTCAATAAAAAACAAGCATAAATGTTGACATATGAAAAGAATTATGGGAAGACATAAATTTTTGTATAAATTTTAATATAATTTGATAATTATTAAATAATAAAAATTTTAATTATTTAAATCTATTCATATTTTTATATATAACCTCATTTTATATTTTAATTAATATTAAAAACCTTCGTCCTTTCATCATTACATGCATAATTCGTTGCGACGGCGTGAGGTCCACGTCACCACGTCACCCCCACAATCAATAATTGAAGAGGACTCACACTGAATGGTAAATTGATGATGATTCGTGAACTCTCACGTCACCTGTCTCAAATTATATAAATTATTGTCTTCCCTCCCATCAATTATAACAGAACACGTATGAGCGGTCTCCCATTTCATGCCACCCATTAAAATTATACGTTACCGTTTTCATGTCAGGATAAGGTTCGAGAAATATAAGTTATTATATAAATTTCGACATGATTTACCGATCATTAGATAGTAAAAATTTGAATGGTTTAAATTTATTCTTATTTTTATATATAATTTTATTTCATATTTTAATTAATATTAAAACCTCTCGTTCATATTAAAAATTTATTAATTAAATTATATTATTTTTAAATATCTCTCCTCGTTCATACATGACACAAAAAAAAAAATAATGCTATTTTTTTATCTTTTAACCAAATAAAAATATTATAAATTCAAATTTTCTTTAATCTTTTCTCTTTATTTAGTAAATCAAATCACACAAAAAAATATATGAATTTAAAATTTTTAACGTAAAATTTCAAATAAGATCCATATTACATATATTTAAATAAACATACCCATCAAAATAATCTAAAATAAGAAATTAATTAAAAAAAAAACTTATTTTGGATATAAATATAATGTATAAAAAAAGGTAAAAGTAATATAATTTAAAAATGAATTTAAGAAAATTAAAGATCCAAAAAATTAGGTTGGGCAATAGAATATTACTTTTCAAATTTTATTACTTTTATCATTTTTTTAAATATCATATTTGTATTCAAAATAAGTTTTTTTTAAATTAATTTTTTATTTTAAATTATTCTGATGATTATATTTATTTAATATATATATAATGTTAATTTTATTTGAAAGTTTATGTTAAGAACTTCAAATTTATATATTATTTATGTGGTTTGGTTTATTGAATAAAAAAAATAAATGAAAATTAGATTTATAATATTTTTATTTGATGAAGAGATAAAAAAAATATATTATTATTTTTTCTTTTTTTGTGCGGTATATTATGAATGAGAGAGGAAAGATATGTAAAAATAATATAATTTAATATATGAGCTTTTAATATTAATAAAAAATAAAAAGATATTATAATAATGAAAAAGGAGTAGTTGGATTTTTATTATTAATTAAAATATAAAATAAAATTGTATATAAAAATATAAATAAATTTATATCATTGTAATCTTTACTGTTTAACGGTCAGTAAATCATATTAAAATTATATCAAAATTTATGTTATAATTTATGTCTCTTGAACATATCCCGACAAGAAAACGCTAATATATAATTTTAATGGGTGGCATAAAGTGGGAGATCGCTGATGCGTGGTTTTTCATAATTGGTGAAGGGAGGACAATAATTGATATAGATTGAGACAGGTGACGTAAGAGCTGACGAATAATCATCAATTAACCATTAATTGAAATCGGTGAGTCTACAGCAATTAAAAGCATGAAAAGGTTTTGTCGAGCTGTTGTAGAGGTATTTGGAGAACGTTACTTGAGATCACCTAACGCTAATGATGTTGCAAGGTTGCTCCAAATAGGTGAGAAACGTGGTTTTCCAGGAATGTTAGGGAGTTTAGACTGTATGCATTGGACTTGAAAAAATTGTCCAAAAGCTTGGGCAGGACAGTACAGCGGACGTAGTGGATCTCCAACTATTATTCTTGAGGCTGTAGCTGATTATGATCTTTGGATATGGCATGCATATTTTGGTTTGCCAGGTTCCAACAATGACATTAATGTATTGGAGTCATCTCACTTATTTGCAAACCTCATTGAAGATAGAGCTCCTCCAGCTCATTATGTCATTCAAGGAAAAGAGTACAACATGGGTTATTACTTAGTTGATGGTATATACCCTAAATGATCCACTCTTGTACAAACTATTCATGACCCTCGAGGTCCCAAAAAAAAACTCTTTGCGATGAAACAAGAAGCATGTCGAAAGGACGTAGAACGCGCATTTGGAGTTCTCCAATCACGGTTTGCAATAGTTAAAGGATCAGCACATTTTTGGAATAAATGTGTATTGCATGATATAATGTTTGTTTGCATCATAATGCACAATATGATCATTGAGGATGAACGTGATATACATGCAGACATCGAAAATTGGATGGAAGCACCGACCCCTGAAGTAGATATGATAATAGATGAAACAACCCGATTTCAATAATTTCTTGCTCGACATAGGCAAATCAAAGATAAAGATGCTCACTTTGCACTCCGTAATGCATTAATTGAACATTTGTGGGAGTTACATGGTAACTAAGAATGATCATAAAAGTATTTATGTCAAGAATTTTATTTTTAAGTTATGTTGTTGTTGTTTTTTTTTTTTAATCATGTATTTTAAATTTAAGGTAGTGGTAATGTTAATGTTATTATTTTTTATTATATTATTGAGTTTTTGCATAACAAAATATTATCAATTCTATCAAGTAATTATTAAAATAATAAATTTTTATATACATTAAATAATTTAAATGATATTATATTAATATATTACTTATAATACATATTAAAAACTTAAAAATATATTAAAATATATTCAATATTATATTCATTTTAAAGATCTCAATAAAATATTTTCAATAGTATATATTTTTATAATAATATAATTTTTATTTTTAATTATTAATCAAATTATATAAATAAAAAAAAAAGAAATAAAGGACACAAATGGAAGAAATATTGTTATAATTATTGTTAGAAGGGTATTGTTGGGATTTTGAATAAAATAAAAAGTCACGTGGGCAGGCATTTGGTGTTTGCTACAGTATCGCACCAAATTTGGTGCGATACTGTAACACAAACACCAAATATTACATCGAAAATCGTGCTTATATACTAATTTGAGGCTACACGGGAGTCAATTTTGGCACCAAAATGTGTCACCATTTTGGTGCTACACTACAGACGGTCTGAGTCATCTTCAATTATTGATTGGGGGGTCACATGGGCCTCGCGCGCATTCAATGATGCATGCATTTGACAGCTAGTATTATCTAAAAAGCTAAGGCTGCCAATCTTTAAAAGCATTAAATGTCAAATTGTGTGGACCCATGTGTTGACGAAGTTGCGATAAACTATAAATAAGTCCATTAAATGTCAAATTGAGATTAGTTACAAATAAGTCTTTTCTCACAGTTGTAAAATACACAGCTTCCTCCTTTTTTTACTTTTTAAATTTCTTATAAATTCGTGAAAGATAAAGAAGTTGTTTATTTTTTAATATTTAATATTTAATGATATTGAGTTAAATCAATTAAGAGATTTTTATTTATTTTTTTTAAGTGATCAAACCATTTAAAATAATCCAAAAATTACTAAAAAAAAAAAGTAACATTTTTTAACTTTTCACTTAATACAAAATCACTTAATGATTTTATAAATTTATTATTCCAAACTTATCTTTTCTAAAATAATATGTTTCTAAGTTTGTTTTAATTTTACATTATACAAATTTTTTTTAGTGAAAAACACCAAAACTAGCCACTTCAATAACATAAAATATATTTTTAACCCCAAACTTAAAAATATTTCCATTTCGACCTCTCAAACAAATAAATTACATCTTATACCCAAGATACCCAAATTACCCTTAACATAAAATTACGAAACTACCACTAATTTCAAATTTCAAAAAAAGAAAACGGAAAGCAGAAATTACGCAACTGTCCACCCTACATAAATAAAAAATTCGGTGTAAAAATGGAAGATTATCGGTCTCTGTCGCCCGACGCACCCCGACCACCTAGTTCAACGATCTCCGACCACCGTACGCCGTCGCCGTCATTCTGTAAGCACCGTACACCATCGGCGAGCACGTCTTCCTCACCCATTACGACTGGTAAGCCGTTTTGACTCTCCGTTTTCAAATTTTGTATGACTTTTCCAATTTTTTGCCATTTGTAGATTTGATTTGTGTTTTTACATGTTGGGCATTCATGATAAATGTTAGATTATATTGTATTTGGTTAGAATCTGCTTGGATTTGAACTGCATATAAAGATTTGGTAGAGTTATGATCTGAGAAAACGATTGGCTTATGTATGACCATATAACCCGACGTCGGTTTACGTGAGTCAACAAAAGCCGAATCGGTTTACGCTGGATACTACATCGACGTCGGCTTACATTTTCACACATATACCGATGTCGATTAACATGGACAAAAAAATGCCGAGTCGGGTGAAGTTGACAATCAAATACCGAGTCGGCTTAAGTTTTAAAACATATGCCGACGTCGGTTCACGTGGACGTCGGCTTAAGTCCGTAAACCTATGCCGACTTCGGTTTAAGTTTGGATTCGGCTTACGTTACAACTTAACCCGACGTCGGTTTATGATATTAGTATTATATACCGACGTCAGTTAAATTAATTTGTTTAATTTTAATTTGTTTAATTTGTTAATTTGTTTAATTAATTTGTTAATTAATTAATTTGTTAAATTATTTAACAAACAAATTAATGGTTAATTAGTTTGTTTGATTTGATCATATAATTATTCGTTGCTTTTCTTGCCTACAGATGGAATTCAATTATAGGCATCCGGTGCAACATGTTCCAGAAAAATCATTTCAGAGTACACATAATAGTATGAAGAATATTGGTGACTTAAATGTATTTCTACAACAGAGGTAGCTGCTAAACAGGTTTAAGGCAGAGAGTTCGATCTCGTATTTTTTAAAAATGAGCGGTAAACAGCTGCTAGTCACTCCCCTTATGTTAAACATCCTTGCTAGAGAGTTAGTATATCCTAATTCACAACCTGATGAGATGTGGTTCGAAATTGGGGGAAGGCCATATAGGTTTGGAAAGCAGGAGTTTTTATTAGTGACAGGATTGCAGTTTGGTTATCTCGACTTACAAGTGCTTAAGAGGAAGCAAGAAAACGAGAATAGTTTGTTGTGGCGACTTTTTAAAGGAGTATCTCCAATATTAAGTGAAATTATGTAAATGTTAAGGGTCCGGGGGGATACTATAAGCGATGAGGATGTCTTAAAGTTAAGTAATATAGTCATCGCTTACAATTTATTTTACAGCTATGATGATCGGTCTAGGGTGGACGGTTATCTGTGGGTCCTGATAGAGGATATTAATATGTGGAATAAGTTCCCCTTTGGTACAGTCGGCTACAGCAGGCTTATAGAGAGCCTTCGTCGTGCGCTTGATGAGGATCGGCTTATGACTAGCCGCAACATTAATTTGTATGGCTTTATTTGGGCTTTTCAGGTACGATATTTAGTATAATCTCTTGATAATTAATGAAAATTGTTTAATGTTTATATATATATTAATTAAATGTTTATCAAAAATTTTTTAATCGAATGAAAATTACAGTGGTGGCTGGTGGAAATGTTTTCGTGACTGGAAAAAATGGTAAGATGTAGAGTCATAGGCGACGACATGGTATTGCCACGGTGTGTGAATTGGTTGTGTAATAACAGAAAGTAAATACGTTGGTCGAATGAGCTAATTCGTGTAAGTATCCAAATGTTTTACATTTATTTCTATTTATTGACTATTATTTTTTATAATGATAATATTAAGTATATTATATATTTTTGTAGTTAATAGGAGGGAATAGTACCCTTGAGCCCACTGCTGCGAAGAAAGAAATGAATTATTGGAAGTCCTTCAACCCTAAACACCTAATTAGGAAGAATGCCTATAAAGTAGGAGGTGGTGGGGGTGTTGATGAAGATACAGATGATGATTCTGATAGCCGGAAAAGCGAGACGGAGTCGAATAGGGAGGTAGAGGGTGAAAGGGAGTCAGCTAATGAAAAGGAGGAAGAGGAGGAGGAGGAGGAAGAAGATGAGGAGGATCCGCAGCAACATGATTATCACATCCCAAGCTCACGAGCCGACTCAGAGAGTACATATTCGGAGGGAAGGACCAAAAGAGTACATGAGTTTAGACTAGGCGAGGATCAGCACGATGACACTACAGTCCCACGTGGTCCTCGCATGGTCGCTGGACCCTTTCAAAGTCAGGTGCGAACTTTGTATGATTATACTACTATATACATTTTATTCTTACATGACAATTGATTTAATTTATAATGTTATTTAAATAATTTTACAAGAGCCTCAGATGAAGGTGGGGAAGATTATGGCCTTGTTGGAGTTTATTTTGAAGACAAAATAAGAGCAAAATCAGAGATTAAGTAGGATCGAGAGGATACTGGAAATCCGTATGCCTCCAGATGGCGGGAATGACCCGAATGACGGTGATGATGATGATGATTATGATGATGATACTGATAGCTATATTCGTGATAAGCACATCTATGGGTCTTTAGTAGGAAAAAGAGTATCATCAGCGAAAATATCTCCATCGAAAAAAACACATCAGTCAGTAGACACTTCACCACCGCATCTTGATCCACAGCAGCACAATGGGAGTGAGCCGATAAATTTAGAATTTATTTTGTATTTTAGTTTAGTTTTTAAAATTATTATAACTTTTGATGTTCTGTAACTTGTGAAGGTCCAAGACATAGTATCCCAGCTGCTTGGGAAGGTCGAGGGCCCACATCCCCATGAGGACCTACCACCCCATTAGGATCCCGGACATCAGGATGAGAGTGACCAGGTAAATTTGTAATTTATTTTGTGTTTTAGAATATTTTGTCAAATTATTATAAATTTGTAAATTACAACTTTTGATTTTCTGTAAATTGTGAAGGTCCAAGACATAGTATCGCAGCTGCTTGAGGAAGTCGAGGGCCTAGATCCCCATGAGGACCTACCACCCCATCAAGATCCCGGACATCAGGATGAGAGTGACCAAGTAAATTTGTAATTTATTTTATGTTTTAGATTAGTTGTTCAAACAATTACAACTTTCGCTTTTTCGCAGATTGTAGAGGTTCTGGACATCAGATCGCAGTTGCAGGGGGAGATCGATGTCCCACTTCCCCATGAGGACCTACCACCCCATCAAGATCCCGGACATCAGGATGAGAGTGACCAGGTAAATTTGTAATTTATTTTATGTTTTAGATTAGTTGTTCAAACAATTACAACTTTCATTTTTTCGCAGATTGTGGAGGTTCTGGACATCAGATCGCAGTTGCAGGGGGAGATCGATGTCCTATTTTACAATGAGGACTTACCACCCCATCAAGATCCCGGACATCAGGATGAGAGTGACCAGGTAAATTTGTAATTTATTTTATGTTTTAGATTAGTTGTTCAAACAATTACAACTTTCGCTTTTTCGCAGATTGTGGAGGTTCTAGACATCAGATCGCAGTTGCAGGGGGAGATCGATATCCCACTTCCCCATGAGGACCTACCACCCCATCAGTATCCACCATTCCAGTGTGATATTGATCAGGTAAATTTTTATTTATTTTGTGGTTTATGTTAGTTTTTCATATCATTACAACTGCGTACTTACAAATTTGATTTTCATTTACTTTATAGGGAAAACTGTCAAGGCCTAAATGAAATATTAAACCGTCGGTATCTCTATTGTCACCATACACAGATCCTGATCATGCAAAAAAGAAAACAAAAGTGTCAAAAGAGCAGGTGGCGGAAACTCTACCGGTGTTGGATGATATGGTTGAAAATGTGTACAAGCAGTTTAAAGCTTCATCTTCTTTACACCTCAGGTATTGATAAATTATTTACCTTTGTTTAATCTGATTACTAATCTAATATGACTAACTTTGACACTTTTGATTTGATTTAAGGCGCTACATTAACGGTTATCTGATGGCATTCACCCCTGAAGAGTTTTGTACCATTGAGGGTGAGGATAGTTGGTTGACATCAGAGCATATCGACGGTTATTTACAGTGCCTGTGAATCAAAGAAAGCGGGTGGTGGGATGAGACTCATGATGATAGATACGCAGTGCATGGATCGACCATTTTTATGAGTGTCAACATTTAATAATTGCAAAATCAACATTTTTTCATCTTTGTCATGTATGTTAAGTAGTAAATAATTTTATTTTATCACTTATAGGCGGATATGACAACAGTTATGAATAACGAATACATCAGGCAAGGAAAGATATTTGATCCCACTACTGCTGTGATCCCCCTCCCACCCCAACTGAAGTAGGTTTGCTAGCGGATTGGAAGACGCTAAAAGCCCTTGGTGGTCTGTTCACAATGTAAGTATTGTCTATGTGAAAAATTATTATCTGATTGTTCAAATTAGAACGATATCACTGACATTCTCAACATGCAGCTATTGATCCTGTGTAGTCTACATCAGACCCATTGGATAGTCTGTAAGGTGTGCCTAAGAGAGCAGAAGATTGTTATATATGATTCACATGCGGAAATAGAGTTTGAACACATGAGAAATGCTATTGAGCCTTTGGTTCGCTATATACCATTGATCTTACGATCGATTGATTACTACGGGAAGACCAATACAGAGATGCCACCCACAGAAAAAATATGGGATGTGGAGCGTGTTGATATACGGAATGTGTCTCAACAACCTAACGGGTAAATGACATTTTTTTTAATCATACCTTTATATATCTAAATGTATGATTTAATGAAATAGCTGACCCAACTCTTTATGTAATACAGGAGCAGTTGCGGGGCATATTATGTAATGTATATTCATGACCTACTATGCTCTCTAGAGGGTGATTGGAAGTCTGTCCAAACGAAGGATAATGCTCGTCAAATAAGGGCGCAGATAGCATCCGATTTATATAGGTATTTCACCCCAATGTACAGGGCAGACGAATGGGAGCGATGGACATTAGATGAGGATGGTAAAGTTGTATATGATTGATGTAAATATTCATTGACAACAGATTGATTGATTCATTCATTACTTAGCAAAATATTTCACAAAAATTATAAACATAAAAAAAAAGATAATAATCGGGTTAACATTGCTCAAAAAGGCTCAAAAACTAAAAATTTTTAGTCCAACAAAGCCTTTGAAATGTGTAAAAAAAATAAAAATTTAAATCGGTTTTAGTGAGACAGTTTACCCCGGAATCGGGTTTTATATACCATTAAAACCGACGTCGAGTTTCGTGGTCCAACGTAAACCAGTGCCGGGTTATCCATCAACTAATATTTTACGGCTACACTTAAACCGGCATCGGTTTTCGTTATAACCTAAAAATCGATGTTGATTTCAGAAGGTATACACACACCGATGTCAGTGTTTGTAGTCTTTTGTTTACCGATTTTCACTTGCTAATATTAAAAATTCATAATTTTTCCTCATTATCCTTGTTTACATTGCTCATGAGGCCCAAAAACTAAAAATTTCATAGTATACATACCCAGAAGATACAAACATGAGGCATGACATCTCCAGTTACAATGTGTATACATAACCTTATGACATAGAATAGTTCAATGTAATGAATATACTTATATATGCAATATGTTTTTTTCATTCAAGTAAATTGACATAATGTAAAGCCAATTGGATAATTTTTAGTCCACCAGATCCTTGGAAATGTGTAAAAAAACAAAAATTTAAAATTTAATTCAGTTTTAGTGAGGACGTTAAACCCGGATCGGGTTGTATATACCATTAAAATCCAACATCGGTTTACGTTGGACAACGAAACCCGACATTGGGTTTGGATATCTACTAATATATATTGACTACACTTAAACCGGCGTCGGTTTTCGTTACAAATTAAAAACCGACGTCGGGGTTATGGTACTCATAAATCCCGACGTCGGTTTTTCTTTTTTTTATCAGTTTTTTGAATTTTTTTTTCCATTTTTATTTTTTTTCCCACTTTTTAGTTTCCAATCAAAAAACGGATATTAGATTTTACCATTTTGACCATAAACAAAACTAATTTTTTACACAAAAAGTTTCAAAATTTCACATAACCTCCATTATTTTTTATTTATGTTGTCGACAATATTACACAACATACGACGATATCACATATCATATAATGAATATTAATGTACCACTACGAGTACTACAAAATCAGAAATCAACTTTGTAAATATGTTGCTGTGCTCCTCAAACGTAATAATTATTAAATAAATTAATGAAACTGATTTCAATAATAAGTACTCGTCATTTATAAAGAGGATAAACCATGAACATTACAAATTTTCATGATTACCACCTTCTGTGGGTGAAATTGGAAATTATTGATCGTATCGACGTCGCGTGTGTCCTGTCACACCACAAAGGCTGCATTTTCGGGAGGTTCTGGGTCGTCTAGTACCGTGTGTGGCAGTGGAGCTAGTTCTAACATTTCCACCAGTTTCTGTGCTGGTCCAATAACTTCAACAGGTTCTGCACTTGTCCCAGCATGACCTACATTTGTCCTTTCAAATGTAGAAATGGGAGGGTTAGGACAACGAAGACGGTTGTGTCCCCTTTCACCATATTTTTCACATTTTTTCTTTCGACGACTTTCCCCGGTTGACGAAATTCGTGCCTCTTTCGGTCTACCTGCTTGTCGTCTTCCTTCGGGTAGTAGTACAATCATACTTTTGACTTTCGAAGGAACATTCCAATCTTTCGGGCCAGGAACAGGATTGATTGGACGTGCATATGCAGCTTCCTGCCATTCTTTGCTATAATAATCGTGACAAAGTGTATAATAATGAACATCGTTGACCCTGATATATATGACAAAGGTAGAAAGTTACTAAATGATATAAAATAAGGAAAAATAATAATAAAGTATAAGTATAATTACTATACCTAGCAACAGCAATGGCATGATGACATGGTAACTGATCTAGATCTCAATGTCGACAAGAGCATGTCCGCTCAAAAGGCTGAACGAAGTCATAACCTAGTTCATGTGCAACTCCAAACTTGATCGGTTGTTGAATGGGAGATACCATAGCACTCGTTGATTCATTAGCCATCGAGTTCACATGATCCTCTGCAGTTTTGGTAATCGAAGTTCTGAGTTTCTCGGCATGAACACGTCTATCATTATGTCATTTCTGCAGCATATGTTGTAGATATTCATGGGCGGTTGTTATTGGAAGTCGTCGCGCTTTCATCATGCATTTGTTAAATGACTCTGCACTGTTGGTGGTCATCATGGCATATCTTCTTTTTGGAGCATATGCACGTGACCATTTCATCACTCCAATGTTAACCAATTTTTCATGCATTTGAGGACATACTCCTTGAATTTATTCTAAATATCTATCACAATTTGGCCTTGTATAACAATATGCTGCAAGGTAAAACATATTCTCCACATCTTTTACCTTTATATAGTGTTTCTTCAAGTTTTGCTTCAAGTGGAAGAAACAGAATACGTGTAGGACTTTGGGAAAAACATTACTCATCGCATTCGCAATGCTTTTATGACAATCGGATACAATAATCAAATCCAACAGCAAATGTTGTCTCCCACCGATAATCTCTCTCAATCTACTTAGGAACCAGGTCCATGAATTGTCCGACTCTCCATCAGCAAAACCAAAGGCAAGAGGATAAATCATCTCCTCCCCATCTTTGCATGCAGCAACAAAAATCACCTCTTTATATTCACCTTTCAAATGAGTGGCATCAACTGCAATAACCGGTCTTATATAAGATCGAAAACTCTCAATTGAGGCTCCAAGTGCAAGGAACGAATATAAGAACCGGTTGTTTTCATTCGTCTCAATTGCAATCACTGTACCAAGGTTTGTTTCCTTTAACATGTGAAAGTACGAAGGAAGCTGCTGAAATGACTCATCCGCTTTTCCATATGCTAGTTTTTTTGCATATTGTAAAGATCTTCAAGCTTGAGTGTACATTATCTGCACACCATATTGCTCCAACATTTCTGCAATCAAAAGTTGAGGTGTTATACTATCAAGACTCAATTTTTTCTGATACAACGTTGCTATCACAACAGTCTTCACACTCCGTCTATGTGACTCGTAAGCGTCCTGACAGCATGTGTGCTCCGGTACATATTTATACACATACCACATCGAACCATCCTTTCTGCATCTTGTGCGAACCTCAAAGTTACAGCTTACATCCTTACAACCAGCCTCATATTTGACCCTGCATGAACGTCTAACTTTATGTTGATACCCAGAATTAAGAACACACTTTCCAACAGCAACATTCAGTTCATATTTACTATAAAAAATGCACATTTATACAATGTATCATATCGGATGAAGGTCGACATAGCAGTTGACGTAGCCTCAATTTCACACTGATCTACGTCGGGAACAATCCAGTATGGTTGTGAAAGGTTGGTTTCAAATTGTGAACCCGAAAATCTAATTTCTGGATACTCCATAGTCTCTGCATCAACTCCAGTTTCAATGTCATCACCTATAGTTTCCTCATTATCATCTCCACTGTTCGATATCTCATCACCATCACTATTTGCATCCCGATCTTCATCATCATAATCATTTCCACCAAAATCAAAGTCACGTATTGGACTTTCTACAAATGTGAATGCAAAAATAAAAGTTGAAACTTGATTGCTGCCACTAGATGAAATAAAACAATTTTGACCTTCATCTATAAATGGATTTACAATTCTATCCGCAGGTACTTCTACATCCCTTGAATATGATGACATTGTGTTGATGGTAAATTAAGGGACAGTAGAGTTAATACCTCTAGAATCTCTCACAATCTTATCAACATAAATCTCTCTATAATTTGCTTTTTCGTCTGAAATCACACCCCGGACACTAAGATCTGTAGTGATAGGTATCTTGACTTAGGACATCCCCATATCTCGAAGTAAATAATGCAAACGAATATCCCATATTCTTCTATCAATGCCAGTAACTGTGTAAACAAATTCAACTAGTCGAGAAAAATTGACATCTCTAGGGGCCCCCATCATGAATGTCTCACTCCCAACATAGTTATTCTCATTTCATTCTCCGTTATATTTAATTATTATCAGCACTTCACCCATTCCTATCAAAATTAAAGTATAAACAAATTAGTCTAACACATACTGGACTCATAATATATAATTAATTTTGTCAAATTCATAAAAATCTAACAAAATCACATCTGATCAATATCAAACATACACAATAGAAGGAATCATAAATAAAAAAAAAATAAAATAAAAAATAAAAACCCTTCTTAGCTTATGTCACAACATACCTAACCCGAATCGGGTTTTGTACATACACATAACCCGAGTCAGTTTTTGTGAGTCCATATAACCTGAGTCGGGTTTCATGAGTATATACGTAAATCGATTCGGCTTATGCATACAACCCGATTAGGATTAGATTTATACATAACCCGAATCGTATTACATATATCCACATGATCCGATTCGGGGTACGATACTACATAACCCGACGAATTGTAGAAAACGCAGAAAATCACTCACATCCCACATAACCTGAGTCGGTTTTCATGAATATACGTAACCCTATTCGGTTTATGTATACTCACATAACCCGATCTGATATACATATCCACAACCAGATTCGATTAACTACATAACTCGAATCGGTATATATATATATCCACATAACTCGATTCGGGGTACGTGGTATTACATAACCCGATTCGATTAACTACATAACCCGAATCGGATTATATATATACACATAACCCGATTCGGGTTGCATTATACTACATAACCCAACGACTTGCAGAAAATGTAGAAAATCACAAACTTCCCAAAAAATGCAGATCTCACTCACATAAGGTTAGATCACAAGCAAAAGTCACTCTTATGGCCCAAAACTAAGCAATGTTAATAAAATAAATTGAAAATAACCAACAATAATCACATACCTCAAAATTTGAACAAAAACTTCAATGTGGAGTTGTTCGAGACGAAGAGAATGTGTGTTCTTAGGAGTCAAACAATGTTTAATGGGTGCACAAATGGACGTCAATAGATGACAACAAAATTTGTAGAGGATGGCGAGGTCATAGAATGGTAGAGAAAATGCAAGAAGAATATGGTAGAGTCCCTATTGTGACATAACAAGCAGACTATGGAAGAGGAAGAAGAAGAAGAAGGGTAATTACGTAATTTCGGGTAAAGTTATAAAAGAAAATTTAAACTGAAAGCTAGTAAGGGGTAATTTAGGTAATTTGGGTATGAATAGTAATTAGTTTGTTTGAGATGCTAAAAAGGAATTTTTATAAAAAAAGGGACTAAAACATATTTTTATTTTGAAAACTGGACAAAAGTGAAAAGCTCTCTTTCTTTTAATATTTTAATAAACAACATTAAAAAAATAAAAACCTTAAACATCTCAACATCAAATTTTTTTATAGTTAGATTATTATATTTCTCCAATCAAATTTCAATAAAAATCTTTATTGATTAAGTGTTTATGCAACAACTCAGAGACCAAATTACAAATCAATTTATTTAAATATTTAATTATTCTTGTTTAATTATAATAGAGAATATATATTACTTTACAATTTCAACTTTTGTTATAATAGTAATTTAATTTAAAACTAATTTATTTATTTTTATTTGAATATATAAATTTTATTGATTCTACTATTATAATTAATCTTATTTTAATTATGAATAAAAATATTATATATATAAGTTATAATTTCAACTTTTGTTGTAATAGTAATTCAATTTAAAACCATTTTATTTATTTTTATTTGAATATATAAATTTAATTGACTCTACTATGATAATTAATCTTATTTTAATTATGAATAAAAATATTATATATATAAGTGTTTTAATATTTGTTAAATAATTTATTTTAATTGTTTGTATCATATTAAATAAAGTTACACAATAACTACTAATAAAATGATATAAATGTCAAATTACTAGTAATCAGACAATTTTAACTTTAAAAAATAATCAAGATTATTATACATTCAGAGTTAAGAAAAGAAAAAATAAACATGTCTATCAAATTTCAGATTTTAGTTACTATTCAGTTTTCAGTCTTCAGTAGCACTATTCAATCTTCAAATAAAAAAACAAACGACCTCTGAGTCTTTTACATCCACCGACGAAAATATATGCAGAAATATAGATACTACCATTCGAAAAAAAATATGGGCATAGATAAAAATTGATATAAAATTTATGTAAATTATAAAAATTTAGCTTAAAAATCTAAAATTTTTTAATAAAACTTTAAAAGGGATTAAAACAATCAATACTCTAATAAAAAAATATATTTTTCAAAAATTTATATTATCTAATAAATATATTATATGAATATAAATTTAATATATATGCAAAATATATAAAGTTAAAAATATTGTATCAAATTTTAATAGTTCGGAATCATATAAGTCTTAGAAATTTTTATGTTGAGACCATATAAAAAATATTAATTAAAGGAGTTATTAATTTATCAATAAATTTATAATTAATTAATTTATAGAGTGTATTTATAATTCAATGAACATACATTTAATCAACTAAAAATTCATTTTATTTTACCAATCTAATCAATTGAATATGAATTAATCCACTAAACATACATTAAATTAACCCAAAAAAAAAAAAAAATCATTGTTCTCATCTACTTAATTAAATAATTTAAAAATGATTTCTATATAAACATACAAAAACTCTTCTCATTAATTTAATTAAATGTAAATTAATTACCTCTTGGATTATCTTGGTGAAAATGGTGCAAGTTCAGAGGTTTCAAGTTTAGCAGAAATTATTATTTTCAAAAAAAAAAGTTTAGAATAAATTATTGATAGTACCACTAAAAATCCTGTTGATGATGAAGCTGAGGATAATACAGGAGCTTTGGAGCCTATTACGCGCAAGGAAGCACTAAAAGTACGAACAACACTTTATAATTTTATATTGCAATTCGAGAATTCGACCCATAACTATTGAATGTAATAAGAAAAACTAAAGATGAGATCCAATTAGATTTAAATTTCAAGAAAAAAACAAGTGACAATAGAGTTATATTTCAATAAAGTATTATAGTCAATTATATTTGTAATTTAGCTAATTATTAATTTATGATATGAATGAGATTACAGGTTATATAAGGCTTTTTTCTTTTCTTTTCTTTTCTTTTTAAAAAAAATGTATTATCTTATTAAGTTATATATATAGTAAAATTACATTTAATAAATTGTATAATAATAGATATTGAAGGATTTTTAACCATAGTAGAATTGAAAGCAATTGTGTGCGTGTATGTATGTATGTATGTATATATGTATGTATGTACAATTACTTTTAATAAATTGTGGAATAATATGTATTGAAGTATTTTTACACATAATATAATTGAAATAAAAGTGTTTAACTACAATAATGCAATTCTTAAAACTAAGTATATATTCAAGTATACACCAAAAACAATATTACTTTATAGTAAAAAAAAAAATCTTCATATTACCTTAGGAAAAAAAATTATGCTTCATTCTGCTTCTACGTTGCTAAACGGATAGAAAATAAAATTCCCTAATTTCTTTAACAATTGAACAAAGAGAGTGCAATTAAAAGTGTAAATGAAGAGAGATGGAAAGAGACGGTTGAAGTGAGGAAAACATATGGGAGTTGGTTTGGTTAAATGTCCAAGTGAAAATTTTGCAGATAAAACACATGTTCGCCAAATTCAATCGTGTCTCATGAGAATATTATACTTAAAAAGAATGATTATAAGATTTATTTTGAAAAATCCCTGCAAGTCTGCAATAAATAATGATATTCTCATCTAAAAAACAACAAAATGTAAGATTCTTCAGTCATGATTTATGTATTTAATCAAAACAAAATGTTTCAATTAGATTTTTGTTTAAAAAATAAATAAAACAATATATGATATTCTTACTTGGATTTTTTTTTAATTAAAAATATAAATAAATAGGTGAACAAAAATATAAAAAATTTGTCAATTTCTCATTTTTTAATTTTTATTGATGGAAATATAGCGGATATTTTATGGACATTTTCCTGATATTTTACCAAATCATATTATATCTTTGTAGTGGTAAAAAAATCTGAGCCCAAGATTTAGGTCAAAGTCCATTAGCAAAGCTTAAGATTGGCCCACTGGTCTATGTCGATCTACGACCCAAGACATACACGTCAATTGAATGGCCTAAGGTGATGGACGAGTCAAAGCCCAAGGCTTCTTGGGTAGATTGACCCAATAGACTGAAAGACCAAATCCATATTTTTGACCCATTAGACTTGGTCCAAACTGCACTCATAAGTCAGTCCATAGATTCAGTCGAAGGTTTAACACCAAGTCCAACATACAAGGCCCATAGAACAGTCCCAGAATCCTACCTTTCTATTTCATTTGTGTCATAAGGGACTTCAACTCCAATTAGGATTCATTCTTCAATGGTAGAAGCAGAATCAGAATAGAAAGCTGATTATTCGGGATTGAGAATCTAAGGATCAGTACGGACTTTCCTAGATCCTTTGGAACTCAATCTTCCTAGTATAATCAAACTAGGAAAGTATCCCGAATCATAGGATTCTCTTACCTATATAAAGGGACCTCAATCTCATGGCAAGACACACATAATATATTCATAAGGGAGCTCTTGTTTATAGACACTTTACTGGAATTCTTTTAAAGACCACCTTCTAACCAATTCATAGGTTAGACTACGATGGTATGCTGCTTCCATTCTCTTATGACACGGTTCTTTCTTTATTGGCT
This sequence comes from Dimocarpus longan, assembly GCA_022984855.1. NCBI lineage: Eukaryota > Viridiplantae > Streptophyta > Magnoliopsida > Sapindales > Sapindaceae > Dimocarpus > Dimocarpus longan. The sequence continues at coordinate 3,523,325 of CM041021.1, forward strand.
CAGTGTCCCACCGTGGCACCATTGTCACTAATCCTCCGATCAACGACTCCACTGGTGTCTTTGTCCTTATGTCGAACCACCACTTTAGGCTTATGACTATGCTGTCCGCCAGCTATGCCACCTCCTTAAGCCGCTATCAAAGTTGGTTTTTCATTTGTTAACCCCTGTCGATCAACACTTATTATTTGTTACTTTTTTTGTTTTATTGTATGATCAGTTTACTGACTTGTCAAAGTATCTTCGGTCAGCATCACATCAATGTCAAGATCATTCTTGATTTCCTTTGTTTGGTTTATGCAGGATACAGGTTGTCGGGTTCCTAAGAAGTTGATAAACGAGGCTTGCTCCATATACTGTAGTTTGACTTCACTACAATTTGACATCGTTTGCGGGAACTTGGCAATTTGTTCCGGTACAATTCGAACTGGCTGACTACGCAAGCATGTTACCATATCAGGCAATCAATCCAATGAGGCTATGCTCTTTGCCATGATGAACTAAATGAGATCATACGACGAGCAACTGAAAAAGCTCCAAGAGGAGAGTCTTATAATGTTGACTGAGAAAGACGTGATTCACGTCCAGAATGCAGAGTTATGACAAAGAGTCAAACAACTAACTAATTCAAATGCAGGTGCCAGCCGACTTAACGAAGCTGAACCCTCAGGCAACGAAGAAGGGACCTCTCTTATTAGTAGGTTAGTCCCTATATCCCAGAGCATGCTGAATAGGTAGACAACTCCACCAACGATGAATTTTAACGTCGTTAGGTTCGATAATGCTCCAGAAGCCAGAGAAAACCTAAGACATCCTGACGACCTACTTGATCTAAGATGTAAGGCATCAGTCGACCAACAGCCCAACATTGATTCCATGCCCGAAGAGCCAGCCCACGTGACATGACCCTTTTCGCTTTTACGAAGAGGTAACCCATTCTCGGCAACCTCATGGTGGTCTTCCCGTCAATATCTGCTCCGACTGAAAGATTCCCGTGAAGTTAAGCCTTTTTCTATTGAAATTTTTTTATGACTTTTAAAAATCTATTTTCAAATGAAAGAGGTTGGAATTTTTTTTTTTCTTTTTTTTTTTAGTATACATCTTAAAAATAGGATTATTTAAAAATTTCGGCAGCATAACGATTACTTTTCTAAAATTTTCACCTTGCAAAAGTTTACACAAAATGTTTTACACTTTTATATCAAGCATTATCCTCAACTTCTGGGCCTCACGCCTTTTTTTCAACAATCAACCACAACCATATATTCAGTTTAAAATAAAATTTGAAAATCATTTAATTTATATGAAATTTTTCTGCGGAAGCATTTATAGAACTGAAATATAAATATGTCATTTAAAAATATTTACATGTCATACATGTTTTCCAAACTACATCAATTTACATGTAAATATGAATATACAGGCTTTCAAAAGTATATATGACAAATATACATTAACACAGCAGCACACGACATCATCCGATTACTCTGGGATTGGAGTCTCTGCTACCGTAACACCTGCACCTACACTTGTCCCTGGGGAGGTTTTGTTTATAAAACATAAAATAATATGTGAGCTAAACGAGTTTAGTGAGTGTTATATATTTCTATTCAAACTCAATTTTCGAATTTAAACGTCCTTAAAGTATAAAAATGTTTCATTAACATTTTAATGCTGAAAATCACATTTGTTTTAATCACATGAATAAACATTTATAATAAATCATGTATCGTAAAACTGAATCTCAGTAATATATTGAAAGCAAGTTCTTTGGTTTCAGAAAACTATTTTAAAACATTTTTCAAATTAGAAATGCATAAAATAGCATTTTTGCATGATTTTAGTTTTCCACTGTAAAACATAAACAGTGGTGGCAATAAAACTTTCGGAAAACCTCTGAATAAAATAAGACAACCACTGATCGTCCGTAACACATGGTATCTGTAACGGCCCTACCTCACGGTCTTGGCAGGTCGGTCCAGTGCAGGCACACCTTAGCACACAGCTTGCAGCTCGCTGCTGCCCTAACCTACTGGACATGTATTGTCCTCTCCCTCATGGGTTTTTACTTGTCTCCCACACCTCTCGAACTCAAGACCTGAAGGCTTAAGTATCACTGGGGAGCAAGGTACGTACCATTTGAGCTACTCAAGTGGAAGCTAGCTAATAATATTCTCTGTACGTGCATGGACGACACATTAAACTAAACTGACTAACACATTCCCTTCTGTTGTTAGTGATATACACTCCCAATACTGCCAATGTATATTTAGGGTACTCAACCTCAATCGGTAATATCTAAGATACCTATAGGGTATACCACAGGCTCACAAAACCATTTTCATACATGCTGCTTTTCATCATAAAATTCGTATCTCAAACAACTTTCCAAAAATTCATGTAGAAGGTATTCATATTGAATTTATTTACTTTAAGTCAATTTTTAGCATTTCAAAGCATGAGTTTACATATAACATATAACTTCATTGAATAGAAAATAATCATATCAAAACATTTCGAAAGGACATTCACCTTTTCCTAACTCACGATAATTCACAATTCCGAATTCTCTTGCCTCCACGTAACTTACGTAATTTCACATTCTATTTTTAGACAACATCGTAATCAAAGTTATTCATACACACTTCCATTAACACGTATCCACACATACAAATGTTTAACTACACAAGAATTTTGAAACACCCTTTTTCAACTCGTAACGACACTAATTATTCGCACATACTTTCCGTTCAATTTTCTTAACATCTAAGCATATAAAATACCACGATTGAAGCCAAATTTCACACTGACGTATTAAACGAAAGTTTTGAATTATTCTAACTAGTCTTAGTCGAACCTTGACCAACTTCTCATACCATCAGTCTCATTCAATTTTTTTCCATCATAATCATACTTGAACACACATAAAATGGTGTAAAACCAAGTCAAATTCGTAAAACATCACACTTGTGCAATTAAACAAAGTTTGACCATAAAGTAGTCATTTAACATTCCAATGCATTCCTTCTCAATTTTATGTCAATTCCATCATCAACACAAGCTATGAAATCATTTAAAACACTTAAAAACAATTGTTTACCATTTTAAACTCAACATGGTCAAAATATGACAACTTGATACACCATATTTTTGCTTTTAATTTCAACATCAAAACCCAACATTTCATCACATTTATATTCATTCAAATCATTCAAATCAATCAAACTTAAATTGGACTTTTGATAACCCATCTTAGCCGAATCACATGCAAACAAAACATCAAGATTTCTTCAAGTTTTCCACTTGAAATCCAATCAAAATCACACTAACTTTCATGGCAAGGAAACTAACATCCTAAACGTCATCAACTTAAACTTAAATCAAAAAGTCATCTTGATTAGTATGTCTATCAATTTCTCTTGATTTACTTGTCTTGTTTTCCCACGAGTTTAAGGCATCCAATCTTTAAATCCATGCATAAATATTTCAATTATTCCATTAGAAATCATAAACCTCAAGATTTATATAAATTAGTTCATGAAAACTCAAACCTTACCTTTTGAAATTAACTTGAAATGAATTGGTTTTGCTCCTAAGCTTGCATGCAACCTTAAATGACTTGAAAATCACTCAAAAATTACCTTAAAACCTTAAAGACTAGCTATTGTATTCTGGTTTCCCTTCTTGGCCGAACACAACTTCCTTTGCTTGTCTTGGCCGAATGCTTCCCTTTTGTTTCTTTCATTTGTTTCAACTTTATATAGTCTCCACTTTCCTTAATAGTTGCCCCAAACTACCTTTAAATTCACAAGATTACCACTGGTTGATTTTGAAAGCTTTTGATTAGTTAAAGTTTAAAAACCAATTCAAGTTTAACTAAATTCATTACATTTCAACCAAATAATGACTATTTTGTCTTTCATTTCCATTTGGTCTTCATTTGCTATCCTTTATCCTTTCTTCATGCCACACATATGCAATTTCATGCTTTCTTTATCCCTTTTTCATGCCACACACACACAAATCATACTTTATTTCATATTTTACAATTTCCTAAAATGCTCTTAATCCATTTCATTCACTTTCTTATCTAAGTAAATTTCAAAAATATTCTATGCTCCTCAAATTCTCCAATGGCTATATAATACCCTAATTGGATATTTTATCTTTCAATTTCATACTTAGAAAAAATTCAAATGGGTGTAAAATTATCAATTCCTCCAAAAAAGGCATTTTTGTCAATAACTCTTCGGAGCCCTTAAAATCTGCTCGAACGGACTCATTTTTGATCAATTTCAGTTTCTTTTAACTCTAATACATATTCCAGGAAGTTTTAATTTATAAGGTTTATTTTTCGATAATCACTATTCACGAAAAAATACTATTCTCACGAAAATACTATTTACACAAAAATACTATTCATAAAAAAATTTACTATTTTTTGAAATCTATTTCCCAAAAATCACTATTCATTTAAAAATACTATTCACATGAAAATACTATTCACTGAAAAATTTTATTTTTCATAAAAAGAGAAAATTTTGGGGCTTGCACTGTGATGCAGGAATCCAAGAGATCAGAAGACCTATTGAGCTAGCACCCGATGCACTGTCAAAAAGCTTGTGAAATTTGAGGCATTGATTAACCGGATTCCAAGAGCACCAACACCTCTTCAGAAAAATGCTTCGAAGAGTTTGCAAATTCACCATTCACGGACCCAATTGTGATGGTTGAGATGCCAAGTTCGCACTACCTCACATCAAGATGTACGACCTAATGATGGACCTAAACGAACACATTGCTCAATATAAGCAACATATGTTCACAGTTGGCAAATTTCGAAGGATCAAAGGGAGGAGGTCATGTGCAGAGGGCTTGGATCGAGCTTGTCAAGATCGATTCTGCAATGGCTTACTAGTCTACCAAACAGTGGCATCATGTCATTCGCGCAACTGATGGACACATTCGTTGAGCAATTTGCCAACAGCAAAAAGCTGGAGAAGCATTCAGATGATCTCTACATGATGATCCAGTGACCAAGGAGCGACTACGAGATTATGTCAGTCTTTTCAATAAAGAAAAGTATCGATCATAAACTATAACATTTCAATTGCAGTTTCAACCTTCAGAAAGGGTTGATTGCTAAAATCAAACTATTGGTAAATTTTTTAATAAATCAAATGTTAGATCTTACTAGTGCAAGAATCGTTTTACTGAGTATTGTGGCAAGCAAGGTCGATTCAACGAGAAGTTTCAACTTACTTTAATTTTAAGTTTACTTAAATCCTAAACTAAAACAATTAAATTAAAGATAAGGACTTGGAAATTGAACTAAATTAAATTACAAAAGAAAATTAAAATAAAACCAATCAATGAGAAAAGCTAAGTTAGGATATCTGTTTACCACTAAACAATACTTCAATTTGTTATAAAAAATTAATAAAGCAAACTTATAATAATGCATGGTAAAGACATTCACGACAAGGTAATGATCAAACCATATGTCGTATTAATTTTTCCCTAGTTAACATACAAATCGCATGGTGTCTACATAGATGTATGTTTTCTTAATTGTAACCTAGTATGGTGTCTATTTAGGTTTAATAACATAAACCTATTAAGCACTAGAATAATATAAATGTCATACAAATCCTAAAACATGGTGTCTATATTAGGTATCTATGAATTAAGGTCCCTTAATTGGTTCATAAGCAATTGATCGTTGTACATAAAAAATATTTTCATTTGGTGTATGATTTATATTTTTACAACATAATTCTAAAGATATGCTTCTATGGTGATCAATCAAATAAACAAAATGAATAGGATAAAATTAAATTAGAGACATTAATTTCATCATGCAAAACACTAAGTTTTATTAAAAAGATAAACAAATTAAATTCATGTTTAGGGTTTCAAGTTAACCCTAACTAATAAAGTAATTACATAAAAATAAAAATAAAAATAAACTAAAGAAAAGATAGAATCGAAGCCTTCAGCCTTTCTCCTCTGCTTCTCTCTCTATTCCAGTGTCTTGAATGGTACGGAGAGGACCCTTATTTATAGGTACGAATGAGGAATACGTTCAAGAATATGCTCTTTGAAACAAATACACCAGACACATCATCACAGCCCATGCACACTCAGCCCATCAGCATAAACGCGCAGGTCAAAACCAACCCGAATTCGCACACGCTGGTCAAACGCGACTCGGAACGTCGACTAGAAAGAAGAAACTCTGAAACACGCGGATCTGACTCGGATCCGAATAACTCCGATCTATGATTGGACCCGATCCATGAGCAAACCGGATCCGTAACGGCGACAGCTTCTTTTGCAAAATCTGCCGGTCAGCGCCAGACTTGACCCGGGTCCGCTTCTCTTCAAACGCGAGCTTGGCCTGCGTTTCACAACGTGCACCCCACGAGCGCTCATGCTAAGCCCACCCATAGTCTCTTTTGGGCGAAGCTCATCTCCGGCCCACACCACGAGACCACCTGGCGAACTTCAGCTCAACTCTCAGTTTTCTCTTAATTTCTCTTTTGCCCAAAGCTTCTCCAAATATTATAATTAAGCCTCTTAACTTTAAAATCTTCTCACAAATCTGTCCTGAGTTGGGTCTTTGGTTTTCTTCCAATGAAATTAATTCCAAAAAACTCTTTGCTTCTATTATTTTCTTCTTAAAACCTAAAAATAAATATAAAAACACAAAATAAAATAAAAGCATTAATTCTAATAAAAAATATAACATAAATAATAGGTGAAATGATCATAAAATAATGATAATTAATGACCCAACATAGATCTATATAAGGAATTGACGAAATATCCTCCCAAGATGATGGAGGATGTTCTCGCTAAAAGCTAGGCACAAATCAAGTGGGAGGAGGACGTAGTGAACTACTAATCCAACATGTCAAACTCTAAAAATGGTAACAAGACTGGTAAGCAAAGCGACCAATTAGGGCCAAATAACAAGAGGCCCAATTTTGGCAATAAGAACCACGTCGATCGAGCTAGTAGAGGTCAACGAGGTGGTCGATCGAGCTCGTACGATCAACCAAACAATCGGTTGAGCAAACTCCAAATCTCTAAAGACCTGTCTTGGAGTACAACCTTTTAGTCATCCCTTTGAAGTTAGTAGTTGTTATGAAATGGATGGGGAAAACAATAAGTAGCTAGGGAAATCTAAAAAACCTGCGAGCGCTAAGGATCAAACTAAATGGTGGGAGTTCCATAATGACTATGGCCATCGAACTAAGGACTGTGTTGCACTATGCCACGAAGTTGTCGAACTCATCAAAAATGACTATTTGAGGGAATTCTTGAGTGATAAAGGGAAGGAAATAGTATGTTGGTGAGATGATCGATGCCATAATAAAGAACCAACACCTCCAATTCCTCTAATCCATAAGTGAACTATCAATGTGATCATCAGATATTAAAAATTAATGAAATGACACATTTCGCTGCAAGAAGGCATACAAGGGATGTTCTGTAATCTATCGGCCAACTAGTCAATGTTGACTTGCAAGATGATTACCCGTTGACCTTTACAAGGAATGAAGCCATTGACATTCTCAACTAGCCTCATGACATTGTGGTTATTAGTCTCTATATAGCCAACTTCCTTATAAAGTGTAATCTGATCGACAATGGGAGCTCTACAAACGTGCTTTTCTATTGACACTCAAAGAGATGCAGATTGGCGAGTCGACCATTAACAGGCAATTAGCAATCATTATCACATTCAGTGGTGAACAGGAAAACACCATTGGAGAAATTATGCTACCAGTCTATGTCGAAGGAGTCAATCTCTACACCCAATTCTTGATACTTAACTAGGGATGACAATATGGGTCACGATATGACAGATCGACACGAATTAGTAAAAAATAAATGGGTATGGGTTTGAGTTAAACGAATTTGTATATAATCGTGTCAACCTGCTTAACCTGTTTATTAAACGAATCAAATTGGGTTTGCTGAAACGAATTGTGGGTTGACAAAATTAAATTAGGGTAAAATTATAATAATAGCATATTATAGGGGTTAATGTGTAATTATGCACCCACACACACATACACAGACACACACACATATTTAGCCAAACCCTAAATTAATTTTGTTTTTCTGCAGCCTCACACGACACACTCTCCCTCACCGCTTCACGGTCAACACCCCTTCTCTTTCATGGTCATCGACGCCGCCCCTTCTCCCTCACGATCACGACCCTTCTTTCTTCACGGTCGCTGCATATCCTCCCTTACAGTCATAGCCCCTTTTCTCTAATGGTCACGGTCATAGCCCCTCCTCTTTTACGATCATGATCCCAACCCTTCCTCCCTTATGGTCATGGTTACCGTCTCTTCCCCTTCACGATCGTTGCCCCTTCTCCATGGCTCCACCACCATATTCACCATCCCCACCACTTGATCCACCATCTCCACCACCAGATCCATTACCTTCATCTCCCAAAATGATCATTTTCTATATTTTGATTCTTGTTTTCATTTTATTTTTTAATAAAATGAAATTAGAACAAATGGTTGCATATCATCATTTTATTGGGTATGATTGATTGATCTGGAATTGTTACTTAGTGATTTGATCTGTATAGAAGTTTTATTTAACTTAGTTATAAGTGTTTGAATCTTTGAAATTTATTTGTTTGGATCTATTGTTCTGTGTTCATTTTTGGTTTAAGATTTATTTGTTTGGATATATTATTCTATGTTCATTTTTGGTTTGAGATTTATTTGTTTGGATCTAATGTTCTGTGTTTACTTTTATGGTTAAACGAATGGATAAATGAATTCGTGTTTACTTTTGTGGTTAAACGAATGGATAAACGAATTCAACGTTAACCAATTAAATAGGTTGAAGAATTAAATAGGTTAAATGGTAAATGAATTAAACGAGTTAAACGAATTAACGAGTTGATGAGTTAATGAGTTTGGATCCTATTTAAGTGATAAACAAATTAATTGTGTCGTATCGTGTTATTCGTTTATAAACGAATTCGTGTCGAATCCAAAAATGTTGACCCATTTCTTAAATGAATTCGTGTCGAATTGGTCGAATCCATAAATAAATCGAATCGAATTCAGCTCGACTTGACATGCCAACCAGTTTTGTCACCTTTAGAACTCAGGCCGCTAGTTATAATGTCATGATGGGTCGATCTCAAATCCGTGAAATGAAAACAGTACCCTTGACTTATCATCAGTCTATCAAATTTCCTGCCAAAAGGGAGTGAAGGAAATTAAGGGAGAACAGATGGTATCTTGAGAGTGTTATCAGAACACTTTGAGCCTACGTTTAACATTGCGGGATTAGAATAAAAAGAATTGGATTAAAAAATTACCATCTCATATTTGATAAAACTTGGGATTTGATTAAAATTATACCATATCATGTTTAGTGTAGGTTGGGATTGGATTGAAATAAAATTAATTTAAATATTTTTTTATATAACCTAAATTAAAATTAATTTAAAAAAAAATCTTCAAAAAAGTCTATCGTATATATCTACAAAAATCCACCAATATATCTGCAAAAATTCACAAAAATCCACAAAAATCTAAAAATAAAAATACACAAAAATCTAAAAAATACACTTTTTCTTTTTCTAGTTTCTTCTATTTGTTCTTTTTTTTTTTTTGTCTCCCCAAATTTTTCCTCTCCCATTCATGTTCTTTTTCATCTCCTCTTCCTCTTCTCTAAGCTCCGGTTATAGGTTTATCATGACCCTAAACCCATAGAAAAAAAAGAAAGCAAAGGGTTGAGAGTGCTGTCAAGGAAGAGGGTGACTAAAATGTCGAGAGGAAGATAGTGAGAGAGTATAAGGCTTGAAGTTAGAAAGAGAAAAGGTGGAGAGAGACAGACCCATTATGTTCATTCCTAACTCATTCTCAGACCTACCAAATCCTATCATTTTGAATGGGAATGAGCATTCCTATGAGTTTGGGATTGGAGGGAGTTTGGGATTGAGTTTGGAATCCTACCAATGGCTATCCGAACATAGGATATAAGAGTTTGGGATTTTTTGAATCCCAAACCCACCTTAAATCCAGCGTTCCATAGTGTGAAGGGAAAAACTAAAACCTTATAGCAACTACAGTAAGGCTTGGGAGAGTCGAGCTTGATCAGCCTCAAATCTAAACATTCGATGAAGTTTCAATCCATCTAATCTAAACGGATCATAAAACTTAGATTGGATCAACATTAAGACCTGAACTCAGAGCCGAGCTCATTTACTTCTTTACTTGCTACCATGATTGCTTTGCCTAGTCGCATGCTGATATGACAATAATCGACCCAGGAGTTATTACTCATAAGCTTGACGTCGATCCTACCTACATACCAGTGAAGCAGAAGATATGTAAGTTCATGCAAGAAAGGAATTAGGTGATTAACGAGAAAGTCCAAAAGTTGTTGAAAGTAGGGCTTGTAGAGGAGGTGCATTACCCCAATTGGCTCGTAAATGTTGTTGTCATCGAGAAAAATAATGGGAAGTGAAGAGTCTGTATTAACTTCATGGTCTTGAATAAGGCTTGCCAGAAAGTTTCGTTTCTTCTACCTTACATCGACATAATGGTCGATGTGAGAATGAGATATGAGCTCTTCAGTTTTATGGATGCATTCTCCTTAGTTTTATGGATGCATTCTCTAGATATAATTAGATTCTCATGCATCCAGATTACTAGGAGAAAATATCATTCATAATAGATGAGACATTTACTATTACAAAGTAATGTCATTTGGTTTGAAAAGCATTGAAACTACCTACCGGTGATTGGTGAGCAAGTTGTTCCAAGACAAGTTAGGCAGGATAATGGAGGTCTACATTGATGACATGTTAGTAAAGTCATTGGTTGCTGAAGCTCACCTGAGTGTCTACGTTAAATGTTCGACACCTTGAGAAAATACAACATGATGCTTAATCTAATCAAGCATTATTTCAGGGTATCATCCAGCAAAATCCTAGGATATCTAGTTACCCAGCGTGGAATCGAAGCCAACCCCGACTAGCCTAGGTAGATTCGAGCCATTAAGTCTCCCAAAATGCAAGAAAGATGTGCAAAAATTAACAGGATGACTTCGAAACCCTAAAAAGAACAAAGGGTTCGAGTGGACCAATGAATATGAGGAGCTAGCAAAACCAAAGGACAGGGAAACACTGTACTTCTACTTGGTGGTTGCCCTTACAACAATAAGTGTAGTGCTAGTTTGAGAAGAGAATGGCCAATAAAACCTGGTCTACTATATTAGTTAAACTTTACTCAACCTCGAGACAAGGTATAGCCAACTAGAGAAACTAGATTTAGCTTTGATTATGGTTGCCCGAAAGCTCAAACCGTATTTTCAATATCGTCCTATTATGGTTTACATAACTTTCTCTCTAAAAAACATGTTGCATAAATCCGAACTATTCAGTTAACTAACCAATTAGGCTATGGAACTTAGTAAACATGATATTTCGTATCAGTCTTGAATAGCGATCAAAACACAAATATTGTTTAACTTCATTGAGGATTTCACACCGAATGAGCACACCCAAGCTGAACAAGAGCTTATAATAGTCACAGAAGGCACAATTAAAGGAAAGTGGATATTAAAGGTCGATGGTGCAAGTAATAGGAACGGTAGTGATTTGGGCATCGTACTTACTTCCCTTGAAGGGGAGATCTTTTAACAAGCAATCCAACGCCATTTTAAGACCACTAATAGTGAAGTTGAGTGTGAAGCTCTGATCGTAGCATTGCAAATCGCCCACAACATGTAAGTCACTTGGCTCCTAGTGAAAAGCGACTCTCAACTGGTGGTCTATTGGGTCAGGATGAGTACCAGGCCAAATATTTAAAGATGGGTGCCTACTTAGCTAAAGTTAAGGAGCTAAGTATAAAATTTGAATCATTCAATGTTATACAAGTAACTCGATTAAAGAATACTCATACAGACATGCTTACAACTCTAAGGTCGACACTCAGTGGGAACAAAGACTTGTACATTTCCCTTATACATTTATATTTTCCAGCAGTATGGCTCATGAAGAAGAAGTAGCAGTGGTCGAGCAAGAGTTAAACTAGATGGCCTCAGTCATCAACTACCTTATCCATGACAACTTGCCATCAAATCGAGTTATAGAGCACAAAATCAAAATCAGGGTCGCTCGTCATTACATCATTAATGGTAAACTTTATAAAAGGTCCTTATACGAACACTAATAGTTATGCGTTGGACCCTCCAATGTTGACACTATTCTCAAGGACCTTCAATAAAGCATCGGGGGAAATTACTTTAGTGCACGAAGTCTAGCCGTATGAACATTTAAAGCTAGATACTACTGGCCAATCATGAAACAAGATGCAGTCGCAGTTGACTTAGTATTTAAATGCGATAAGTGTCAAAGTTTCGCCCAAGTCTCACACGTGGCCCTCGAACCATTAACATCGGTTATTGCTTCATGACCATCGTCAACCCACTTTTCACTTCACAAAATGGAGGGAAGAGGTACCTATTAGTGTTGACCGACTATTTCACAAAGTGGGTTGAAGTGGATGCCTACAAAAACATCAAGCATGAAGAAGTGAACAACTTCATCTGAACGTATGTCATTTATAGATTTGACGTCCCCAAGGAGATTGTTTCAGATAACGACTTCTAGTTCATTTCACATAAGTTCCAAACTTATTGCCAAGAATGGGGATTAAATTAAGCCTTTCTACCCCAAAACACCCCTAGTCAAAAGGACAAGTTGAATCGACTAACAAGACCCAGATGTAGTCACTTAAAAGGAAGCTAGGAAGTGTAAAGGGTGAATGGGCCAACATGTTATAAGGAGTGCTTTGGTCTTATCGAATGAGTCAAGTTTCAGTAAGGCAAACTCTCTTCTCTCTAGTCTAAAAGATAAGAAAACTTGTTTTTTCACCAAAACTAAAGATAAGTTTTTTGTGGCTACAAATCTAGCTAATTCTTCCTTATTTTGTGCATCAGTATAATTAAATAATTTATTAGTAGGACTTGCAAACTTGGAAATTTGTTGTTGTTCGCGTGAACAGTTCGCTTCGACTGGATGTTGAGATCTTATGTGTTTCCAATATGAGTCATATTCTCCGGATTTGTTCCACTTGAATTTTGTCCCACAGTAGTTGCATACAGCCTTGATCGTACCTAATTCTTTTTCAACCTTCTTTATGTGTACCTTAAAAAGATCAGATTTGTACTTTTTCTCGTCATCAACATCAATTGCATCACAATCCCCAAGCCCAAGGCTAGACATACTAGCGGAATTGTTTCCAAAATTGGACTGACGAGACGTCGACGTCTCAGGTTGGTCCTGGGGTTGGGGGTTTTGAGGAGTAGCATGAGAAAGATTAAGATTAGAAGGATTTTGGGAACCAAGCATTTCTAAAAAATCTGCTTCTTGTTGTATAAAATCATTATAATTTTCCTTATTGAAAAGACCAAAGTTTAAAATATATGCATTTGGTTGTGGTGTTTTTTCGATATTAATATGATCTTTACCCTTGTTTCTAGAAAATGATTTTCTAAAACTAGAACTAGCCATTGAAATATGAAATTTAATAATAATAAATTAAAATTTTGATATTTAAAAGTAATAACTAATAAATTAAAAATTTAGATTTAAAAATATAAATTGAAATCAAAATTTATAAGTTAAAAAATATTATAAATTGAAATTTTCAAATTTATAAATATTATAAATTGACAATTTGAAATTTAAAAATAATAAAATAAGATTTTGAAATTTAAAAATAATAAATTAAGAATTTAAAACTTCAAATAATAAATTGAAAATTATAATTTATAGATATAATTAAAAAAAATTAAAGGAAATTAAGATTGAGAATTAAGAGAATATTTTGAAATCGAGAGAGAGTTGAGATTAATGAAAAGAAAGAGAGTTGAGATTGAGGGAGATAGGTGTGAGAAAAAAACTAAGAATGGGAGAGGTATTTATAGAGGAAAGAGAGGGGTTAAAAGAGAAATTAAGGGAGGGGGTAAAATGCAAAAAAAAAAAAAAAAAAAAAAAAAAAAAAAAAGTGACCAACGGTCAAAATTTTAAAAGTGACCATTGGGGCCAAACGGTCAAGTTGGCGTGGCCCCAACGGTCATCTGCAGTTTTTATTTTTATTTATTTATTTATTTAAGAACCGGAACCGCCGGTTCAAGGAGGTTCTGGTTCCACCGGTTCTTTGAACCGACGGTTTCGGTTCCTTTAGGTTCAGAACCGGAACCACTACTGTAGCGGTTTCAGTTCCTGTTCTGAATAGTGGTTTCGGTTCCGATTCAATTGACCCAGTTCGGTTTAAACCGAACCGTGGTCATGTCTACCTATATGAAGCTTCTCAGGGAAATTTTCAATTGGCTTGAGGAGAAAACTACCATGGAGACGGCTATAAACTCATTGGAGGACGAGAAGAACAAAATCCATGGCGAAGCAGACTTCTTTAAGTTGGAGGTCGAAAAGTCTTAGGAGGCCTTCCGCGACCTAGAACAAAGTCATGAGAAATCTCTGAAACAGAGACTGGAGTTGCAAAATTCTGTGAAGTACTAAAATAGCATTATTGCCTCGCTGGAGAAAGAAAGGGATGAGTTGAAGAAGCAGCTCTATAATACTCAAGACTTGGAGAAAAAACTAAAAGGAGAAAACAAGAAACTGAAAGAGGAGCTGGCCTCTCACAAGCATGGAGCTGACGAAGCTAAGAAGATTATTGAATCGATGCGGCAAGAGGTAATTTTAACCAAAGAAGAACTAGCCCGGGAACAGAGCCACACTGAAGCCTTAGTTAGAGAAGCGGAAGAAAGAACGGGAAGTCTGTTCTTATACAACTTATGGCTTAAACGGCCAGATGTGGACATCTCGTTCTTTGGTCAGGAAGTTGTGGAAGAAGTAAAAATGTACACAACAAGGGCAGCTCGAAGGAAGCTGTGGAAGAAGCAAAAGGCTCAGTTAGAAGCCAATCTTCCAACTTCCCAATCAGGCTCAGATCGTTCTGCTTCAGAGGTGCTCCCAAATCAGCCCGGGGGCCCTACTCCTGTAGCATCGCACATCGAAACTTCTCAAGATCTAGTTCCCTCAGATGCAATAATACCGGCTCCCTCTTACGGAATCGCAGAGTTTGGGCCCTCCTTCTAGCACTAAAAGAAAAAGATGTTGACGCTGTTTTTGGTCAACCCAGTTCTGTAAACCCAATACCTGCGAAACGACAAATAGCAAAGCAAAAACGACGATGACCAAGACCAAAACAAGTAGAACACAATGATTTTTACGTGATTCGGCAAAGTAATGACCTACGTCCACGACTGTCACCCTTATTTTCTCAGAGTAACAGTGTATATTTCTTAGTTTTTGTTTATAATGAATTTTATCTTTTATTTATAAAGGAGATGTTACAATTTGAATAGGTTTAAGAATCTTACAGATAAGGCAAAAAATAATATACATTAATTGAGATAATATCTCCCAAGATTATCTCCACCGTATCTATAATAATTACCGAGAATATCGTGATTTGATTTACATGGAAATAGGCAAGTTGACTTCTTTCTTGAATTAAATTGATTCGGCTTTCTAAAATGTCAACTGGTCAAATTCAACGAACACCCCGAGCGAACATACCACTCAAGCGATCAGATATTGCACCCAGTGAGCAGATTAGAAGACCTCATGATCGCTTTGATGTCCTTGGAAGAAAATCATCGAACAGTTCTTGACCACGATCAGACCAGCTTAATGACCACAACTCGTGACCAGGCTGCCACGCAATCAAACATGCATTCAAACAATACGATCAATCACATAGTAATTAAAACGATCAACCATACGATCAGATATGCTTGAGTTCACAGGTTAAGAAATGACCATATGTTTCCTCCTTTGACCTTTGACTAATTGACCAGCCTCTTGAGTTTCTTCTTATTGAATAACATACTTGGCCCATCTTTGGGCCTTTTTCAGCCCATTTTCTATTATTGCAAAAATGCCCATAACAATACCTTATGGTTTGTAAAATTAGAAATTATACCTTTTGGTAATTTTAAAGTATGTTTGATGGTTTGTGAACTTTATAATTTGTATTGAGTTTCCAAAATGTGTTTTACAAACTAATAAAGTAAATTATGTTTTATAGTTCATAAATAAATCATTTGATTTATGAAAGTTTATATCATGTTTATAAATTATATGAGAAACCATGATTTATATATATATATATGCATGGGTAAGATTTTTGTTGGAAACTCAATATTTAATATGGAAAGTTTTACAAAATATATTTGGAATTATACTATAAGAAATTAGAAATGCTTTTATAACACCAAAATATACCCTCCTCTTTAATAGTTAGATTGGCATCAAGTGAGTAAGGTCGCGTAGTTGCCTAACACATGCTAGTGTAGAAATCAGAAAAGTCATTGGGGCTTGAGAGAGAGCCATTGAATCGCTTAGTATATAGATGACAGATGTTATCTCCCGCTCTCTACATGTATGTTGAGTATCTCCACCATATACAGTAGATTTCTCTGGGTACTAGATTTAATTAGATTACAAATCTAAAATCATATTTAAAGAAAAGTTTTACAGATTATAGATTTTCATATTTATATTATTACAATTATAAAGATAATTTATATAGAAATTTACAGTTTTACAACGATACGAGACTTATTTTCAGTTGTATTTTCAGATATAATTATCTATGAATCATTATAATTGTTTCTTTTTATCAATGAAAATTTTTATGTGTTATTTAGAAATATTTTAGAAAATTTATATGAAAGCTTACAGTTTTACTACGAGATCATATTCAAATTTAGTTTTATTATTTCAGATGCAAAATTATATGATTCATTGAGAAGTAGTTATTGTTACCAGGAACATGTTATGTTTTAATTAGAAATGTTTTTGAAAAATTATATCCACTCATTAGATATTAGCGTTCACTCTATAGAAATCAATTTTTTCAAATATCCGCCACAGGTTCGAACAGCTTATTGCATATCGCAAAAAGGGTCATATAATGATAAATAAATTTTGCCTCAGTGTATACTATTTTTAATTAATCAGATTTCAATAAGTATGTTATTAGAATATTTTTACAGTTGAAATAGTTTCTCCAGATGACTTTAGATTGTCTAACTTATCGTTCAATCAAAGTGGTTATCAGAATTATGATGATTATTTGAAAGGATTTTCAGTAAATACAGATTTTAATCAAGAAAATCTCAATTTTCACATGATCCTCTCGAACTTGAGATAGGAGTCGGGATGGGTTCTATCACCGATCCTCCTTAAACTTGGTGTGAGAGAGTTGGAAATTAAGATCTAATCAATAGGATTATTAGACTTTTAGCTATTGGTGGTCTACATTTAAGGTCGTTTGTTTTTTCTACTTAAGATTGAAAAGTGCTG
This sequence comes from Dimocarpus longan, assembly GCA_022984855.1. Lineage (NCBI taxonomy): Eukaryota > Viridiplantae > Streptophyta > Magnoliopsida > Sapindales > Sapindaceae > Dimocarpus > Dimocarpus longan. The sequence continues at coordinate 3,540,762 of CM041021.1, forward strand.
AATTATACATATTAAATTATTTTTATTTGTTATTTTTAAGTGGTCAAACCACTTAAAATTATCAAAAAAAAAAAAAAAAACAATGAAAAAAATTAAATAAGAATTTTTAACTTTTTACTTAATTGCAAATCATTTAATGATATTTAAAAGTTTTTATTTCAAATCTATTATCTCCAAAATAACATGATTTCAAATTTATCTTAATTTTATATTACTCAATTTTTTTTTAATACTTACAAAAAATATATTTGAAAAGTAAAACTTAAATATATTTCATCCCAAATTATCTTAGAATTAAACTAATATATTTTAATTTACAATTTAAACATTCATTTTTTTATTTTTTTTAAATATATTAATATATTTAAATATATAAATATGGTTAATACTACTATATTTTTTTTTATATTTTTTTTGAATAAAATATTATTAATATGCATATAAATTTTTTTTAGAATTTATTAAATTATTCATTTTCCAATGTATATATTAATTAATTAAAATTACATAATAACAAATAGTAAAAATTTTATAAATGTAAACTTATACGTTTTCAAACAATTTTAAATTTAAAATGTAAACAATTTTACTATATATTTAGAGGTAAGAGAAGAAAAAAAATAAACAAATATATTATTCAGATTTCAAGTTTCAATCAATATTTTGTGTCCTATCTTCAGCAGGATTATTCAGTTTTCAGATAAAAATATAAATAATCATTTAATTAAACTTCAACGCGCTTGAGTAGGATAAATAATTCAATTTTATGCGGGTTTTCCAGTGGAAAGATGTAAAAATTCTCTTCAATTATTGGGGTGAAGACGTTGAATATTTGGTCCACAAACTCATCTCCAAAGTGCCCCTTTATGACTCCTTCATGGACAGCTCTAAATTGTGCGCAAATGAATTGAGGAGATAACAACTTCACTAACAACTTCATTTGGGGATTTGTTTGGACACTCAGGTTGTCCATCTTTTCAATCGTAAAACGGCCATTTCTCTGTATAAGGTCTTCCAATTCTTTGAGTGATGGATAGTACATAGGCAAATTGAAAGAATTCACCTTTTCTTCACTAAGCAGCCCCTGCAGTAATTAATTAAAAATGTTTATATACATCCAAGTCAAAGAAAACGTACATATTTAATAATATATGATCATTTTTAATTTTATCTCATGTATCTTTAAAAATTTTCTTTAAATCATGTTGACATGGTTAACGATTGAAGATCTTAAAACACAAAAGGCCAGGTTTTATGCATAATCAAACCTAATTAATCAATCACTTAAATCATGATTTGAATCATGAATGCATTCAAAATGAATTCTTACCAAAATTCTCAGTACAAATCCCATTTTTTATTAAAGTTTAATAACTCTCACAACTCTCTTGAAATTCATAAAATTCTTATTGTACACGTTTATATTCATTTTATTACAAGCTGTACGTACCTCGTTTGAATGGTGCATTTGTGTAGTCTGAACACTTGTTAAATTAATGCAAAACCTATTTAACTTCATGAAAATTGTTCAAGCGTTAACACGTTTGCATTTTGTTAACTATGCAGTGTGGCCTTGAAGCGTGCATAAATCACATTCATGCATATATAATACCAATAGTTAAATTAATTCTTACCTTTTTAGCCATGTCAATGAGGCAAGTTCCTAGCATATCCCACAGTCTAACCTCAGCAATCTCGGACATAGTGATCCCATTTTGTCTTGCAGGCACAGTAATAACCATCAATCCTCCGGGCACAAGCTCTTCTGCTCTAGCATTCAAAAAGGACTCCATGTCATTCTTGTACTGAGCAGAATATGCCTCAGCAACTTCTTTTACAAGTCCTGTGCAGTAAATGCTGCCTTTGTTCCAAGCAGGGGATGTGCTATCCACAATTTCCCTTGGAACCTGGGAGAGCCAATGCAATGCATAAGAGGAATACGCAAAATGTAGAGTGGATTTGGGGAACAAGCGGCCGTGGAAAGAACCTGGCACCCCGGCTGCAAAGTATTTTCGTGACACGGGGAGGGTTGTAAAGAGAGTGTTGAAGTCATTGTTGGAATGATCATTAAAGAAGACTTGGAATTCTAGGGTTGAATTTGAGTTTTGGTGTTGTTGGGAATGGTATTTCAGGTCTACATTTTCTATGATGTTTTGCATGGCAATGAAGGTGTTGGGTCCTACTGAGCAGCCCAAATCTGCTATTTGGAATTTGCAGCTGGAAGAATCCATTAGTCCTAGCGTTTTGAAGTCAAGCTTATTACCTATGGCTTCTTTGATCATTTCCTTTGCAGCATCGGCCACCACTTTCTGTGTTTGCAAGTGATCACATGTAATTTAGTAAATTTCATGTTGGAGGTTACTGTTAAAAGCAATGTGCTATAAAAATAAATAAAATAAAAGTTATAGTTTAATAATTTTTTTAGATTATAATTAAATTTGCTCAACTAATTAATTCATGTGTTTTTAAATTTCTAGCATAGTTAAATGTAAATTTTTATTGCTCAGTGGATTCATTGTACTATCGACAGATAGAATATGCCTAGAGCAGAATTGAAATCAAGATGTATTACTTCAATTATCGTGCACATACATATATAGTTTTGTTTTGAACAATATATATGGTCCAAAAATTTACTCTTATTTTTTTTCAGAGAAAATTTACTCTTAATTTACATATATGTGTGTATATATGTCTAAGCACACGCACCTGTATAATATATGTACGTTGAAATTCAAACCTCCAACTATTATGTGGAAGGCAAGGGGCACGCTAATTGATCAAAGGGGGAATGTGCTATACAATGTACTATTTCACTCATATTATATTATGAAATTGTGGAATTAACAGTAGAAATCTCTCTGCCATCAATGATTGAAAAGTAAAATCTAATAAAAAAGGAAAGATCACTTTAATATGTTTGAGGCTATTGGATGAGATTAAATTGGATAACTTAAAATAAAGTGAACATAATATTTTCTAGTAATTTTTTATTTAGAATAAAATTATTTCAAATATCTTAGAAGAAATTAAAAATTAAATAACAAATAAAATGATTGTAAATTAGTTTGAGTGAAATAATACTAGTTTAGATGCTTAAAATAAAACAGTACAACATTTATATTCAAATAATTTTGTACAGAAATTATATATTTCTAAAACATAAAAAAATTTTATTAATTATTTTTAATTAAAATAAACTGATTTTGATAAACTTAGAATGATTATAATTTATTCAAATATATTGAAGTCATTTTAATGTTGAGAGACAGAGACTATGGATTTGGTGAGTTCCAGCGACCAAACTAGCATATATATATATATAAAGATTCGCAATTGAACACAGCTTAACAAGATTTGCGAAGAGAAAAACATGATGGAAGAGGTTCATGTCTCTCTTTTTATACACACACATATATACGTATATATATATAGAGTAACAACCAAAAAGAAACTGTTCATACAAACTGAGGATTAGTGCGAAAACATCTATAAGAAAAATAAAACAGAATTATGTACCTGGTAGCCAGAATTTTGAACATAGCTGTTTTCGCCATCTCCACCACTCATGGCATGCGACTTTGGCATCGTCTTGGTCTTCTCATCAGACATTCTCTCTCTCTCTACCTATCTATCTGTGCGTGCGCGCGCCAGAATAGCAGAAGCATATACTTAACAATCTAAATACATAAAGACTTCTAAAAAATATCCACTCTCAGTGGCGTTGCGCTAACGCCGCTGACTTGGTGACTGGTGCTTATTTGAACTCTCACAAGCGGCAATAATACCTATCTCCTATCGTGTAAAAATACGTGGATTATTCCCTCTTCTTCCGTGAACTTTCTCTTTATCTATATATGAATTAATCCTTTTTATATAAAAATTACTCTTTAATCATATTTTAAAGTCAAATTCCATTTTGTTTTGATTGGTTTCGATATTTTTTTAACCATTACAAAAGAAGTCAATATTACTGTTATTGATAAGTTTATTGTTGATGTAAATTAATGTCCACCTTTTTTACTTTGACTTTTGGGGTTTCTGACGTCCCTTCGGATGCATAACTGAGCAAATAAATTAATGAAATCATGAAACGCACAGAAAGCAACTTGTTTGACTTCCTGCGCCAATTTAAGAAATGATATGTGAACACAAATGTCCTCATCGTGATTTTATTCGCCTTTTTTCGTTTTTTTAGGACGATTTTACTCCCTATTTTAAATTAATATTATTAATATGTAGAGTAGTTGGAAAGCCTATTTTTCAGCCAAGAAGTGCACGATAGGAAGTCCAGTGTGGCTTCACTACGATGACGGCAGCATTGCACCACTCTTGGTCCCTACTTCAAGACACCGTAATCATAATTGTGACTGCACCTTTCCTCGTCTATTTGTGGATCTTCCCCTACTTTCACGTGGATCGTGCTTATATTTATATGTCGGTTATCTTTTTTTATATAGAAATCATTTTTCTGATCACTATCGATATCTGATTTCACTTGATCCTATTGTTCCTTGAATACTCACAGTAATATAATATAAGAACAGTATTAAAAAAAAAAACACACAATAGAAAACCGCCCTCAAACAACAAAATCCCATATCATGCAGGATTTTTTGCTGCTCTGTTATGTATTGAGTAATTTTATAATGTTGCTCTTATAAGGTTATAAAATCGAATTTACATAAAATAAAATGTGCAGAATGCTGTACTTAATCAGTTTTAAATCTGTGTATATATACTTTTTCATTTTATATAAAATTTCTAAGTTCCCGGTCTTATACTATATTTGAGTTATATTGTTAAATTATTTTTAAGCATCACATTTTAAATTTGATGAGTATTTTATCATAGAAAATATATAAATTACTTTAATAAGTTTTTATCTTTATTTTTATATAATTCATTGAAATATATTATTATGATAGCTTAATTTAAAATAAAATTTTTATATTAACTATCATATAACCAACTCTAATAATAAAAAATTATATAATTCAAATTTTAGAGTTACCACTCACAAGCATGCTATAGACTAAACTCCAATAGCCATGTGAGACTCCCTATTTTGACTTTTGGGGTTGTCAAATTTTCTTTTAAATTTCACCGAACGTGAAACGCGCGGATACAATAACAATTTAATTGTTTGTAGAGTAATGTACACCGATTCTATACACATTAATGATTAGTCATTAAATATCTAGACAGCCAAACACAAAGAACTTTTTTTTTTTTTTTTGTGTCATTTATTTTCTTAGAATTTGACGTTAATGTTTTCTCAAATTTTGTTTACAACTATATACCTAAACCCTGGAGTTTATGATGACAATATATTTCTGTGATATCTTTTATACAACTATAATAGATCTCGACGTTTTCCTTAACTTCCATGGTCATTAACTTGCCTTCAGAAGGGACTAATTACATTTGAGATGGTTTATAAAGAATATAGAGTTTAACTTTCAAGACTTGATATTGTTATAACCCTCATTTTCATTTTTCTTGTCTATTTTCATAAATACGGGAGGTGAATACACAAGAAAAGATTTTTTATAATACTAGACTTCCGGATAAGCACCACTGAACTACCGACTCTATTATTTTCCTTTTTATCCTTTTTACTTTTATAGGGTTTATATCTATTTGTAAAATTTTTGAGGATCATATGTGTGTGTTTTTTTGTATGAAGTATGTGACTGTGATTTTTTATTTTTTTATATGTCAGTCTGATTTTTTATTTTTCATATAGGATAGAAAGAAGAGATTGATTGAATGCTTAATTTTACTATTTGTATTGAGAATAATGAACAGCTGAATGGATTAAAATTAATATTTTTTTTTGAAATATTAAAGTTGATTCATTACTTAAGCAAGGTTGTATATTAATTTAATCTTATTGTTTGACAAGGACGAGTGTACAAACACTTCCTCTGTTTCAGAACACTTATATATAAGTTTTTCAATTTTTTTATTTATTTATTTTTTCCATTATGAAATTTTCCTTTCCAGTTAAGGGTAAAAATGTAATTATATTTTTAAATAAATATCAGCGTTTTAGATTGTTTACCATTATTTTTTTAATTTCTGTTCTGAAGTTATCGTCCCTAAGTAAGGGTAAAAATGTAATTGCATTTTTAAATAAATATCAACATTCTGGAATGTTCACCATTTCTCTTCACACAATAAAGGGCAAACATGACATTTTAGTTTCAAATAAAATCTATTGACGTGAAATTTTGTCAATTTTCACGTCCGCTCTCCCATATATATTATATTCACATTTTTAACCTTTTTAGTGTGAAGGTCCTTTTAAATTTATCAAGGGCAAAAATGTCATATCAGTTTCAAATAAATTTTAGAGAACTAAAAATTTGTCATTGTTTACCAACCCACTTCCCCTTTTTTATATATAGTTAATAGATATATTATTAACGAGACTGATGACTAGAAAATTATGATAAATTTGCTGAAATTTTCACTTAATATACCAATAGTTCCTTTACAATTTATATTAAGCAATGTTTTAGAGCAAGCTAGGTGTTAGGTGGTCGGTCATATGGTGCCTAGAGACTAGTTGATTAGTCGATTAGTACTTGGCACCCATAAAAATATATATATAAAAGAATTTTTATGAAATCAAAATATAATCATACAATCATAAAATATCATAAAATCTGTCTTAAACAATCTCAAAAACAACTTTAGCACAAATAATTAGTATAATAAGTTATATAACATGAAGAAAATAACAAACATTTAATAAGTTAATAATTAATATAAAGGAAAAAAAAAGTTAAGTCTCTTGGTCGGCATAGGAGAGAGAGAAAATCATAATTTCAAGGACCCACGAATTTCAAGAATGAAGTTTTGAAAATCCATAAATTAAGGATATGTTATTTCATGAATTGAGAAATGAGAATGAAAAATGAAAATCATTAATTGTGTTTACTTCTCTAAAATCATTTCGTAATGAGAATAAAAATGTAGATCCCATATGGATTTGGGATTACAGAACGAGAATATCATTTCCCCCACTTCAGTTAGAAATTTCATTATCATTCTCATTCAAATTAAAATACCTTTTATACCCTTATTTAAAAAAAAAAAAAAAACTATTTGTGTACGTGTGTGATTGACACATAAAAAATATTTTATAAAAGCAAAACACATTTAAGTAACATTTTATATAAAAAATGATTTGATATATAATATAGATACATAATATACTTACAATAATATTATTAAAAAATTATTTTTTTAATCTATTATGATGGGTTACAATGCATCAAATGACCAATTGACCCTCTTTGAAAATTGAGAATAATAATTAAACAATATATTGGTATTTGTATTTTGTCTTCTGATATTTTTGATATTAATATGTGTTTTAAGCACACATATTAAGATTACTTTAATATTAATAAATTTTAATTGTTAATCAAATAGATTAACTAAGTTTGTCAAGTGACTAGTAATAATAATTTCTTTATCAGTATATTAATTGACATCACTACTTAGATTCTTACTGGAATTGGTCAAGTCCACCCTGTTTTACAATTTTTTAAATAGAGCGCAAGTAAACAGCAGTTTCTTGTGTCCGTGGCCAAGTCCACCACCCCACCGCCCACCCCACCACCGAAATATTTTAAAAATTAATTAAGTTTACCGCATCAGTCATTAAGTATTTATATATAAATACAGTGTCTGAACTTTTCACAATTGCAAAATGGCCTCCTGAGCCCCGTCCAAAAGCTTTTCTCATTTTTAAGTCATTTAATATATTATATGCATAATTAAAATGCTAAATACAAGCATATTCACTCATAAGGTTGCTTTGTCTCATATACTCATATATATATATATATATATATTATGGTATGGATCTTGGTTTTCTTTCTTATGTCCACCATGATTAAATCCTTTCCTTATCAAAACATGTTATTTTTTTTTATAATTTGAAATATTTTGACTTTACAAATTGTTATACTAATTTCAATTTTTTTTATCACAAATTATATCATATTTACACGAACTAAAAAATAAAATATATAATGTTATTTAATTTTAATAGATCTTAGTTTACTTATGCTTATTAGTGTGATTTTTTTTTTTTATATAAACTATTTTATATGACAAAATTTATAAATAAAAAACTCATATAAATTAAGATTGTTTTTATCTTTTATTCTTATTCTACTCTACTTTATTATAAATCACATACATTTAGTAGATAAAAGACTACAAATATAGCTTGATTAGTAACTTAAATAATAAATATATATAATTTGATTACATACATTTATTTACAATTTGAAAAACAACTTTCATCATAAAGGAGATATATCCTTAAATTAATTTGTATTTATTTTTTTTCGTAGTAATATGAAATTTGAACTTCTTTTGTTAAGAAAATGAAACTAGTACATAATCAACTTACAATTGATATACTTTTGTTTTTATACTTGTATAAAGAATGTTGCTTTACGAAATTTTGTTTATAATTTTGTAAAGGATAAAACTATATATTCCCAACTAATTATGTATTCTAACTATTTTTATTTTATATAACGTTTTTACAGCAATCGAAAGAAAAATTACAAAGAAAGTTTTATATAGTTTAGTTTCTTAATAGTATAATTATTATATAACAGTATCTTTTCTTACATAGATTTCTGGATCCGTCACTGCTCTATATATATAGTGATTTTACTATTATTATTTTCTAACTTTAAAAAATTATGATGAATCAATCAAATTCATAAATTACATTTTCTCTTTTAAAATAAATCATTTCTTTTATTTTAATTCGAATGTAATAAATGAATTTGATTAGTTGATCCAAATTTTTTGAAATTAGAAGACATTAATGGTAAAATCACTAAATATTATAATAATAATAATAATAATTCAATTTAATACCTTTAAAACGAGAACTGTCAAACTTTAAAATATTAGGAAAAGTTAATTAAATTCATCCATTATATTTAAATTAAATAGAGGAGATAATTTATTTTGAAAAAGAGAATGGAATAAAAGAATTTGATTAGTTTTTTAAAAGTAATATATATATATATATATATATATATATATATATATAATTCATTAAGAGGATAATTGAGAAAAAGTGACTAAAATTGCCCGTAGGTGTTGGCGTGTGTAGCATTCAAAGATTAGTAGAAAACCAGTTTGCCTTTGATTGAGCTCATTGTTTGTGCAAGCTCATTATTACTTTCTAGTTTCTGCTTTATACATAGAAAGCACAGCCATGCCTGTGGGGGAGGTTCTTCTCTCGGCGTTTCTTCAGGTGCTGTTTGACAGATTGGCACCCAGAGATTTGTCTTTCTTCCCAGGTCCTCCTACTAAGGTACTTGCAGAGCTACGTAAATGGAGGAAGAAGTTGTTGAAGATCGAGGCAGTTCTAGCCGACGCAGAAGAGAAGCAATTGACGGACAAGCTTGCGAAGATGTGGTTGGAGGATCTCCGTGACTTGGCCTATGATTTGGAAGACTTACTTGATGAGTTTGCCACTGAAAAACTAGAGCGCAAGTTGATGGCTGACCAGACCAACATGTTAGTAGATGCAGGCAGGGCTTTGATGTTTTATACTGCTGTGAAGTCCAAGATGGATGACATATCCAACCGGTTGGATCAAATTTGGGAAGAAAAAGAAGAACTTGGGTTGATAAAAACGACTGCTGGAGGGACCTCGAGTGCATCTTTGCAGCAAAGACTATCCAGCACATGCTTGCCAACCGAACTTGATGTTTATGGGAGAGATGAAGATACAGCTAAAATACTTGAAAGGGTGTTGAATGATGAATCAAGTGATGCCAACTTCCGTGTGATATCGATTGTCGGCATGGGAGGAATCGGGAAAACCACGCTTGCTCGGAAGGTGTATAATGATGAGGCACTGTTTCATTTTAATCCAAAAGCATGGGTTTGTGTCTCGGATGACTTTGATGTTTTGAGAATTTCAAAGGCGATTCTTGAGTCCATTACAGGTACTTCTTGTGCTCTAAAAGATCTTAATGCAGTTCAGATTGAACTCAAACAAAAATTAGTTGGAAGAAAATTCTTTCTTGTTCTAGATGATGTTTGGAGCAAGAATTATAGCTCGTGGGAGATCTTGAGGTCTCCCTTTATGGTTGGAGCTCCTGGCAGCAAGATCATTGTAACAACACGTCAAGAAGATGTTGCTTTAACTATGGGACGTTCTGCTGAATGTTGTAAATTAAGGCTTCTTTCGGATGATGATTGTTGGTCTATCTTTTCGAAGCACGCATTTGAGACCAAAGTTATAGATGCACATTGTCATTATGGGATTAATTCGTCGGAAGGTTGTTGAAAAGTGCAAAGGTCTGCCTCTAGCTGCAAAGATTCTTGGTGGCCTTCTACGGAGTAAGCAAACAAATGATGAGTGGTTGGATTTATTGAATAGCAAAATATGGGATCTACCAGGTGAAAGTGAGATCCCTGCAGTCTTGAAGTTAAGTTACTACCATCTTCCATCTCATATAAAGAGATGTTTTGCGTACTGTACAGTTTTACCCAAGAATTATGAGTTTGAAGAGGAAGAGCTTATACTTTTATGGATAGCAGAAGTTTGATTCAGCAATCAGACTAAAATACACAATTGGAAGATTTAGGCCATGAGTACTTTCATGATCTATTGATAAAGTCGATTTTTCAACAATCGACTAGTGGTAAATCCAAATATGTGATACATGATCTTGTTAGTGATTTGGCTCAATGGGTTTCTGGAGATACTTGTTTCAACATGGAGGACACATGGGAGGCCAAAAAGCTACAGAGCAGAATGGAAAACGTTCGTCATTTTTCTTATGCCTGTGGTGATTTTGATGGGATTAGTAAATTTCAAGCATTTAACGATGTCGAACAAGTACAGTGTCTTAGGACTTTCCTGCCGTTGTCACGCATTCAAGGAGTATCTGGTGTTCACTACATTAGTCATATGGTGATGTTCGATTTGCTGTCAAGGTTCAAAAAGTTAAGGGTGTTATGTTTAAAAGATTACTACGTGACTGAGCTACCTGAATCGCTAGGCCACTTGAGACATCTAAGATCCCTCAATCTTTCGGGTACGAAAATTAAGAGTTTACCTGAATCTACAGCTTTACTATTTAACTTGCAGATTTTGAATTTGCAAAATTGTTCTCTCCTCATAAAGTTGCCTTCTAAGATGAAAAATTTGATCAACCTACGCTATCTCAACATTAGAGGGACTAATTTGACTGAGATGCCATTAGGAATGAGAGAATTGCAATGTCTCCGGACATTGTCCAATTTTATAGTGGGGAAGGGTGTTGGAGCAGATGTGAAAGACTTGAAAGATTTAAAATTTCTTCAAGGAGAACTTTGCATTTCCAGCTTAGAAAATGCTTTTGATTCACATGAACCTAAAGAGATGATATTATATGATACGAAGGGACTTAACGTCCTGCAATTAGAATGGGGGTCTCAATTTAGTGACACAAGGGATGAGGTAGCGGAAAAATATGTACTCGAGATGCTCCAACCTCATCAAAATTTGGAAAAGCTCATAGTGAAATTCTACGGTGGCAGAGAGTTTCCACATTGGCTAGGAAATTCAATTTTCTCCAAAATGGTCATCCTAAGATTGGAAAATTGTGAAAAATGCACCTCTTTGCCTTCACTCGGTATGTTGTACTCACTTAAAGACCTCACCATCAAAGGGATGAGGGGTCTAAAGTGTATAGGTTCCGAGCTTTATGGGGAGGGTTGTTCAAAGCCTTTTCCTTCATTGGAAACTCTTCATTATGAAGATTTGCAAGAATGGGAGAATTGGAAACCTTACAAAGGAAATGAGAATGTTGACACATTTCCTAGCCTTCAAGAGCTTTCCATTGTCGATTGTCCTAAACTCTCTGGAAGATTACCAGGTCATCTTCCTTCATTAGAGAAACTTGTGCTCAAGAATTGTGAGCAGTTGGCAGTTTCATTCTCAAACATTTCCATGGTAAGGGAATTGGAAATAGTTCGAATCAAAGAGATGGTATGCGGTCGTGCAATTGATTTCAAGTCACTGAAGTCAATGTCACTTTCGAAAATTTCAGAGTTTAGCAACTGGTTAAGGCAAGAGTTTCAGTTGATAGAACATCTAAACCTCAATGATGTGGGTTGTGAGCTGATCATGCATTTTTGCCTGTTGAAGCCACCACAAGGGTTGCAAGGCCTCACCGGTCTCAAAAGGCTATGTATTGAAAATTGTTCAACTCTTGTTTCATTGCCTGAGGCTTGTTTGCTTTACAGTCTAAACGAACTTGAGATCAGAAATTGTAGTGCTCTAACATCATTACCTGAGGCGGTGAAGCACAACAATTTGCGCCTTGAACGTTTGGAAATCACAAGATGTGATTCTCTAACATTCATTGTTAGCGGCCAGCTAGCTTCATCTATAAAAAGGCTTAAGGTAAGAAGCTGTAAGAATCTTCAGGGTTTGTTTGATGATAGAGAATACACATCGCTGCTAGAGGACTTGTATGTCCTCAACTGCCCTTCTCTGACGCAGTTATCATTAGGAGGTCATTTACCTGCGACACTCAAAGACCTTTCTGTCGAAGGTTGCTCACAGATCGCAACATTATCATCAAGTGGTCAGCTACCAGGGATGCTTCGTACCCTACTCATCATGTCGAATCCAATGCTGGAGTCACTAGCAGAGAGCTTTCATAATAACATGCATCTTGAAAGTATTTGGATTTCCCATTGTGAAAGTCTTAAATGCATACCAGAGGGACTACACAATCTTTGCCATCTCCAAGACATTAGAATATGGAACTGTCCAAATATTGTTTGCTTTCCTGAAGGAGGGCTTCCCAACACCAATTTAAGGCTCTCGATCATAAGTTGTGCGAAGCTAAAAGCCCTACCTAATCGGTTCCACAGCCTCAACTCTCTTCGAGCATTAGAAATACAGCAATGTCCAGGTATCAAATCCTTTCCCAGAGAAGGTTTTCCCACCAACCTCACATCGCTTGAAGTTGAAGATCTCAAAATCTACAAGCCATTGGTTAAGTGGGGGTTGCACAAGCTCACCTCTCTTACTCTCCTCAGTATTGTTGGATGCCCCGACGTGGAGTCTTTTCCGCAAAAAGAATTGGGAATGATGTTGCCACCATATCTAAGTCGTCTAACAATTAAAGCTTTTCCGAAATTGAAATGCTTGTGGTTCGAAGGGCTTGGAAACCAGACCTCTCTTGAATATTTGTGGATCAGAGACTGCCCGAATCTCACATCCTTTCCAGAATCAGGTCTGCCATCCTCTCTTATCTACTTGTATATTAGAAAGTGTCCGTTACTCAAAGAACAATGCAAGAAGGTTACAGGAAAAGAGTGGTCGAAGATATCCCATATCCCGAGTGTGTATATAGATGGCAGGTATATCTACTTTCCAGAGGACGAAGAATGAACTAAGAATACCTTATTCCATAGCATCTTTGTTTTACTACAATTGCTTTGTACTGATTATACTGTTGTCCGTGGAAGTACAAAACAGAGTACTCTGTTGTGACAAGAGGACAATTGCATCTTTTTTCCATGCTTGTTTGTTTTTATATTTTTATTAGACCTTTCTAACTATATACATAACCAAGAAAGAGTACTAGTACGACCAGGCTCTCTGTAGCATGGTGCACTGCTATTTGTCATGTAGAGTTCCTGTTGCAATGTATACCATGGCAAACTTTGAGATGGTCTTCGACCAAATGAGGTAACCACCATACATGCGTGCATGTGTAATGAAATGAAATGAATTTAGGATGCCGATATAAGTGTCTTCTGTTGCTACTACAATTTTATAAGGGTATGTAATGTAGAATAGCTTGATCATGGAAGTTTGAAATTTGACTGATATGCTAAACTATGTAGATTAGCACGTACATTCTTTCCCGTTGTAGGTAGCTGTGCACCTTCCCATCTACTTTAACGGTGAGTCTTACCAATCAGATTTATTAAGCTTTTATGTAGGTAGCTATTTCCCAATGATGGACCCACGTCATGCCAATTGTGATTGATCTTTGCAGTTCCTAACAAAACTTTAATCTATTTGGTATTTGTTTAAAAAATTAAAAAAAAAAAAAAGATTATCACATGTGAACTGGCTATAATTTATAAAATAAGGAAACAATCCAAAATCCATCTATTGAAGTTTCTAGGAATCCTGACTTCTGATTGTAATTCTAAAACTGCATTTGTGCTAACGTTGGGACTAAACCCAGAAACAATGCTTCAATAAACGAAATTACACAATGTCAATACAAAAATCATATCTCTAATTTCGAAGGGAAAAACAGAGAACTAGTATTTGGCACTGGATTAATAAATTCGGTGCCACTTTGGTAATTTTGGAATTGAATGGGTACCAGTTATGTACTGATTCGGTACCTAAGCCAAGCTTGTTACCTATTTTTTGTTGTCTTGACTTTTGATTTTCCATTGTGTCTTGTTGATGTGTGGATAAACTGTCCAGTCTTTTTCCCAAACATCAGTTATACTCATATTACATGTATCTTTCCATTGAGAAAAAAAGCAACTACATAGAGCTAGTTGTACTTGGAAACCCAGATTCAACACCATATCCAACCATCATCAATAAACCAAAATTGAACACCAGATTCAACACCAAAATTGAAAAAAAAAATAATAATAACAATAATGGATAAAATCTTGGTTTCAATCATTGGAAACCTAGATTGTTGGGAGTGATGGAAACCGAGATTGTGTCTCCAATGATGGAGACCCAAACCAGATGCAAGTGTTCTAGGTCTCCATGGTTGGAGACCCAAGAGTGGGTCTTCAGCGATGAAGTGGGTCTCCATCGCTACAAAGTCGCTCCATGGAGACTCAAATTGGGTCTCCATTGCTGGAGATTCAGAGCGACTAGAGACCTGGATCGGGTCTTAGTAAAAAAGAAAAAAAAACTCCTTCATATTAATCTAAATTATGTTATGTAGACATAATGGTACACCTCAACTCGGCATCTCTTAACGTTATATAGACATATAACATGTGAGAAGCAAAGTGCAAGAAGCCTCCTCTTCTCTAAAAACCATTGTTTAAAAACTCGGCCGAGTCGGCCGAGTACTCGCCGAGTACTCGCCGCTCGGCCGGGTGCCGAGCCGAGAACCCCCAGATCGGGGGGTTCGAATCGGCTACTGTTGAAACTCGGGCCGACTCGGGCCCAACTCGGCCCAACTCGGGCCGACTCGGCCCAGTTCGGGCCGACTCGGGCCCAACTCGGCCAAACTCGGGCCGACTCGGCCCAGTTCGGGCCGACTCGGCCCAGCTCGGATCGACCCGAGTCGGCCTTTTTTTTTATTTTTATTTTTTTGCCAAAACGGAGTCGTTTTGGCACACCAAAAAGACGCCGTTTTGGCGTCAGGTGTTTTATTTCAGCATCAGATCTGCTGGCTGCTTCCTTCCTTCGCTCAGATCTGCTTCGTTCTGCTTCTGCCGTTCTGCTTCAAGTTCAACCCGCCGTCGCCGACTCGCCGTGCTGCCTCTGAGTTCTGCTTCAAGTTCAACCCGCCGTCGCCGCTTTCGCCGACGCTGAGTGGGGTGCGACTTCTGCTTCTTCTTTCGCTCAGATCTGCTTCTGCATTTTGGTTTCTGCTTCTGCGTTCTGCTTTCTGCCGTCGCGTTCTGCTTCTGCCGTCGCCGTCGCGTTCTGCTTCTGCCGTCGCCGTCGCGTTCTGCTTCTGCCGTCGCCGTCGCTGTGAGTCCAGTCGCCAACCCTTAGACAGTTATACTAAATTGTTTGTTTTCAATTTTTTTTTTTGTTTTTTCGTTTTGTTGAGGATTGATGATTGATGGATTTGTGGTTCATTTGTATGCATTGATGAAAATGAGATTATAATATAGGATTGGAAATATATTTTGTGATTTATGTTATATTATCAATTTAGAAGCAATATATTGTTTGATAATTGATGTTTGTGTTAAAAATTTCTATAGAAAATTATTAAATTTTATTTGTTTACAAGTTTGACCTGGTTTGACCATGAGTCAACGGTTTGACCGTTGACCGATGGTCAAACCGAGTACTCCCCGAGTACTCGCCGAGTTGCCGAGTACTCCCAGCTCGCTGCCTCGCCGAGTCAGGTCCGAGTAGCGAGTTTTGGAACACTGCTAAAAACCTTATCGAAACAAATAAACCCAAAAAGAAAATTTCTACTAAAATTAATAATAGGAAAACTTTCTAAATTGGATGTGTCCAAACAATGAAATACTTCTCTCATAAGCTAAGTGTTATTTCTGCATAAAGAAATAATTCATATATTAGCTAATAGCACCGAAAAAACCATCGATTTAGCCTTTTTTTTTTTTTTTTTTCAAGTCTTAAAAAAACAAAATGAAGAGCCGAATTACGGGCGTAGCTATGAGGCCGATTTCCACCATTCATCACATTCGATGAAGCTGATGATCACTTTGACGCCTAAAACGAAATTTCATACCTATTCAATGGGCGACTAATTGAGACAAAAAATTTCACTAAGGAAATAATGACTTAAATATATTTGTGTCATTTCGTATTGTTTGTCTTTCTTCGTTTGCTTTTATTCATTGTTATTGTCATTATGATTATTCTTTTTTTATCACTGCACCAGACAAGGTGTTCACTTCGCTTTTGTCATCCTCATTAACCTTTTCATGTGTTAAACAATTAATAACTTCAATTATGAAAACACAATCCCAACGACTTATATATATAAAAAAACAAGGTCGTCGTACTATCATACAAAAACCGAACATTATCCATCATTTTACAAATTATAAGATTCTCCATCTGACATATCAAAGAAATTAAAGTTTTAAAAATGAGAAATCAGTGTCATTGTAACAGTATATTGTATATTAAGATAATCTGAAATGAACCATGTTTAAATACTAGCCACATTCAATTACTTAACGTTTTTGGACAAAGCCATCTTACTGTTCACATGTTACAAAAAAGAATTCCAAAGATTCCATATCCAAAGAAAGCTTTTGTATTCTATCTTAGATCAATAATTGTGCACCTCGTTCATAACTATGATCGACATTTAACTCGCATTGTACCTATAAAGAAACAACTGGTGAGAGATATTTCCACATAATATATGAATAATTATTGGACCAAAGCTAGTAGTTTTAGGTAAGACCATCATTTAATTAATCTCTCCTTTACTGTAAAATAATTTTTGTCTTTCTATTGTTACAAATACATCTTTTACAACTACTAGAACCACATGATAATGAATCTAACAAACGGTCCGAATCTTAACAGATTAACTATATTCCCGAACAATTGGGAGAAAATGGTTCATATTCATGGAAAAACTATCCTTTACGGCCAAAAAGACTTAAACATAATTTGACCCATTTCACATGAGGGCATAGCTGTAATTGTCCGTGTTTACCACTTATGGTATTTAAAGCCTGGTTGTGTTCACAGTGGGCCTTAGGTGTAGTGTCTTACCACCAAAGCAATTGACTTGCGAATTACTATAAAGTAGTTGTCTCAACAATTTTAGTAATATTATTAATCTTGAGATCATGTTACCAATATATATAAGACATATTCTATAGTGTACTTGACTATAAATAAATTTTGAATCTTAATCATTCAATTTTCAATAAGTCAGATCTTAATGTGCTAACTTATTAATTAAAAATTAAATCTCAATTCTTGAATATAATTTATTGAAAATTGAGTAGTTAAGATATCAAGTATATTATAGCCCCCGCCTATATATACATACAGAGAGAGAAGCCGAGCCGGACGGGCGGGCGGGGGCGGGGTGGGTGGTGGTGGTGGTGGTGGTGGTGTGGTGGGGGTTGATTTAATGAATATTATATGGTTTCTGACTTAATCAGTGATTCCAATAATTTTGTTTGAAAAAATCCTATAGTGTACTTGACTATGAATAAATTTTGAATCTTAATCATTCAATTTTTAATAAGTCAGATCTTAATGTGCTAACTGATTAATTAAAAATTAAATATCAATCTTTGAATCTAATTT
The DNA here is from genome assembly GCA_022984855.1 of Dimocarpus longan. Taxonomy (NCBI): domain Eukaryota; kingdom Viridiplantae; phylum Streptophyta; class Magnoliopsida; order Sapindales; family Sapindaceae; genus Dimocarpus; species Dimocarpus longan. Next base: position 3,558,808 of record CM041021.1, read on the forward strand.
ATCGAAAATTAAGTAGTTAAGATATCAAGTATATTATAGCCCCTGCCTATATATACATATAGAGAGAGAAGCCGAGCCGGGCGGGCGGGGGCGGGGTGGGTGGTGGTGGTGGTGGTGTTGTGGTGGGGGTTGATTTAATGAATATTATATAGTTTCTGACTTAATCAGTAATTCTAATCATTCTGTTTGAAAAAAACAAACTAATCATTGAAGTCGTTAATATCAAAAACTTAATAGTCATAGACATAACCGTCCATTTTCCCCCCAAAAACCGTCAAACAAACTCTTGTCTTCTCAGCTTACACTTTCTGTTTGTTTCCCGAGAAACCCAATTCAAAACAAATAGAAGAATCATATTACTAAGGAAATCTCACTCTTTATTCTCTCAGTCTTGTCGTCTCTTGCTGCTGTGTTAACGGACAACATGATGATGTGTAAGAAGCAGACACAGCAGGTTGACGAAGTTTCTTTTGGTGGCGACTTCGACATGCAGTCCATCGGCAACTTATTGAGCTTCGCTTCAAGAGGTGACAGGGTCGGACTCAACCAGATGTTGAGGGAGGGCATTTCTCCAAATGTCCAGGACTACGACAAGAGGACTGCACTGCATCTTGCTGCGAGTGAGGGTCACGCGCCGATCGTCGAGCTTCTTCTTCATTACAAAGCCAATGTCAACCTCCTCGACCGCTGGCAGCGAACTGTGAGCAACCCTTTTTGTTGATTTTGATGTCTTTGATCTTGTATTTTATTTCATGTTTGTTTGCACGGGGTTGATGCTTTGTTTTGTCGAGCTCAAGTACTCAGTTAGTATGCTTTACCTCCATATTCATGATAAGGATTTCACCTTACCTATTTATCAGCATGAGTGAGTTTTCTCCTTATACATTAGATATCTCTTATTATTATAGTATTAGATTTCTAAACCACACATGTAGCATATAAACTTGGTAGGTCTCAGATAGAATACTCTTGAACATTAGTGTCAATATAACGAGCAACATAATACACTTATAATAGGAGTCGATACCTCTTGTTCTGTTTGATTTTGTCTTTTAGCGAATTTAAAACTTACAAATTGGTTGTTCGCATATACTTTTTTGCCTATGAGTGTATGCAATCTGTATGTTTTTACTTTATAAATATGCAGTATTGAAATTATTTATTGATTTTAACATCAAGTACCTGAATCTTTAATTGGACTGTGAAGCCCTTGACAGATGCAAGACTCTATGGCCATCGTGATATATGCAGGATCCTGGAAGTAAACGGAGGCAAGGATTTCATCAATGATCAACCTATGGTAATTGAATTATTAAGATTATTTGTGACTAGTTATAAGAGCTAAATTCGTCACGTCAAACTGATCATATTTTGGAATTGAAAAATATGTTATGTGCAATGATGTAGAACATGTTAATACTTGCAAGTAATTGTCTTAAGCTTTCAATGGCTTGATAACCTATAAGCCTCCATAACCAGAGGTAATGAAACGATGTAAAACAAGGAAGATTTGTCGTTTGGCTAGGGTGATTGTTTTTCTTTTTCCCACTTTTTAGTGAGGGAAGGAGAATTAAATTCAAAGTAGAATTAAATTTAGAGAAAGCTATTCACTTACCTTTGATCGCTTAGAATGAAGTGAAGTGCTCAATCACTCTTATTAAAGGGTGGTATGCTTTTTAACTAAAAAGATTGCTGATGTGAGGCAGCATTTTAACTAAGAAGGTTGCCAAAGCTATTAAGTTATAAACATAAAATGGGATAGCTAGTTGATTTTTTGGTCCAAATTCTTTGATGTTAAGGTAAGTTCCTGCATATATAACAACTTTGCTTCTGTATGATGAAGAAAGAAATTTTATAATATTTTGCATGCTTTTATAACTTCATGTTCTTCATTCTATGTAGACAGTTCGACATGAGCAATATTCAAGTGAAGTAATTAATTTTGACATTTCAGAATTGGATGTACAGGACTCCATCACTGTAGCACAGGTACATAAAGAAAAAAGTGATTGCTTCATTAATCAAAGTTTGCCTTCAATGTCGAAACACGCCGCTTATAGTAGTTTCCTACTCTCTTATTCTTTTACCAAAGCGACGAATAATACTTTCATTTTGAAAGAACATACCACTAGTTTAAATTTATTTTACTAATCTTGAGGTCAAAATCATTAAGTGACCACTGTCCAATGTGGTTTGGCAATTGAGAATACTCATTTAGATTAGTAATGTTTCAGGTTCGAATGGTATCTCAAAATTTAAAAAACATTTAGTGACACAGCTGAGCAAAGGGAAAATATATCCATTTCATGGCAAATAAATCATAGAAATCAACAGGCTAAAAGTACTTATTTCAATTTCTGTGTTATGTCCAATGATTTTCTTTGTGATTCTAATTGATTAGAGACATTTCTTCTTGCGTTAGGGTGCATTTGGTGAATGTCAAAAGGTCAAGTGGCGTGGAACGTGGGTGGTCAAAACTGTGATTAAGAGCCACATATACTATCCAGTTAAAATGTACATATGATGGGATAAATGAGATTGCACCTATTGTCATCTCATGTCTTGTGTTTATATTCTATTTTGTTTAATTCAGCTGTGCCTCAAGAATATTCGTGTAACGTTTTTTGTGAAGCATGATGCAGGATATTGTCTGCTAAGGAAAATACATTTCTACAAGAACTTCGACATCCTAATATCTTGCAGTTTCTTGGTTCAATTGTGCAAGGAGAAGAGATGATTCTGATTACGGAGTATCTGCCAAATGTATTGTACATTTCGCTGTGAATATCTAAAGTGTTGTCTTTATAGTTATTTTATCTCATGGAATCAGAAAAAATGGTTAAATTTTCTGTTAGAACTATGCCTTTTGATTTAACTTCTTTATAGACTGTAGATATCTCTATATAGAAAATCTATAACCCTGGATAACATGTATTTCTGTCAATTTGTGCTGAGATATCATTTGAACAAGAATGTTGTTTTGTTATAGGAGAACTGCAATTCTACCAGCTTTTTAGAAATATAACATTGCGATTTGAGCCACCATTAAGTAAATGCATACAGGCATCTAAGCTACAATCTATATATTTTACACCTTGGACATAGGTAGAGCGTATGCACCTAACGAATATGCAATAATAGTTCTAATTCTATATCAAATGTAATGATTAAGACCGCAAAATGGGAAGCTTTTTTTACTATAAGTCTGTATTTGTGATCATAGCTTGAGCCTACTAAGTGGTTACTTATGCTAATGCAGGGGACATTGAAAGATATCTTGGACAAGAAATTTCGCCTTGACCTATCCACTGCATTACGCTATGCGCTTGATATTGCTAGGTAATGTACTTCTGTTTCCCTGCCTGCACTTTGATAGGAAGCAACTAAGGTTGGCTTACAAGGCATGTTCTTTTGGATGCAATCCTTAGTCCCCTGCATAGAGAAAACTTAATTCATTTCCAATTCCTTTTTGTTTCTTTTTTTCAAGCATATATATGAAATTTGTTTGAGCATTTAAATACTATATAGGGTAATTTTCGAATAACTAATTTGTTGGGTTTAATGGTTTCTAATATGGTATTAAAGCCACTTATAGCAAGACTTCCTAACTTCAACTCCTCTAGTAATTGAATTCATATTTGTTGTTCATGTTTGCTCCGGATTTGTGTTTGGGTTGTCACGTGGCTAACACATTAAACTTGCATGTAATGGGAAGTGTTCAAGTGTCTAAATACTACCGTTAGATAATTTTCTTATTACTTAAGACTTTTGAATGTGGCGGTAACTAGCAATACTATAATCGATAAATCTATGTCTACAAGTGTATGTATATATACTTGAGAGTGTGGCGGTAACTAGCAACACTATAATTGGTAAATCTATGTCTACAAGTGTTTGTGTGTGTATATGTATTCTGTGTATGCTGACATGTATATACATAACTGCATAAGGATATGAATTATACACTATATAGATTTCTAATTTTGTAGTTCTTATGCACCACATTCTCTGCATTATTCAATTTTTCTTAAATGTTAACGATACATTAATTTGTGCAACAACTGGCAGAGGAATGAATTACCTTCATGAGCACAAACCGCTCCCCGTAGTTCACAATCATTTGAGTACTAGGTATGCTTTCATGTCAAGAATCATAATTTTGCTTAACTTGCTCCTGGTACCATATTATGGAAGGATTTTGAAGATGATTTTCTATCAATTAAATCATGAAATAAGAATAGACTTCTATTTGGTTAATGTGACTAGCCAATGATAAAATTTGGTCATGCACATGAAATGGTTTCACCAGTGTTATGTTGTCTGGACTAAGTTTTAATGTTTACTTAGTAATGTGTGCGATCGAATACTCATCATATAAAATTTTTACGATCGAATGCTCATCATATAAAATTTTTCTTCATTTGTAAAATGTAGAAATCTGTTGCAAGATGGAGGTGGTCACTTGAAGATTGGAGAGTACTGGGTTCAAATGTTGTATGAACAAATATACCCTAATCAAGACAACTGTACATGACCTAACATTTTCATTAACTTCAAGGCTTTCAACGTATTTGCTATTGCATCTCAAGAACCTATTTGATTTTACAGGCCAACAAAATGATGATTGTATCGTTACTAGCAACCCATCGAATGACACCAAGAAAGATATCCGTTCATTTGGGTACATATTTTATGAAGTATGTATTCGGATTAGATTAAACATGAGCTACAACTTCAACCTTGATTTTTTAGAGTTACAAACACTCTCCATAACATTCTTGAAATATACACATATCCTTATTATCTGAAAATGATTGTGTTGCGTACAGATGCTGGAAGGAAAGTCACAGACGAAGGCAAAAGTTGATTTTGTACCAAAATTTCATATAAGTCGATGTCCTGTACGAATTCAGCAGTAAGTGGATTATGTTAAATATACATTTTTACTTATTCTTGAATGTCTTTCTTGTTTCTTCGTTTCTATACATACATACATACATATATACATATTAAAACTTCTATGGTCAATGCGTCCTAATTTTTAAATTGTTACGACTATCAATAAAAGTCATTCATTACATTTTTTCTACTATTCAATTCAGATGTAATGAATGACTTTTATTGATGAAAATAATAATTTAAAAATTAGAATGCACTGATCATAAAAACTTATATATATATATTGTTAGGACTGCCAATCAAAGTTATTAATTATATTATCTTTTCTAAAAAAAAAAATTCTATTAAATTTAAATGCAATGAATAACTTTAATTGGTTGTCCTAATAATTTAAAAATTAGGATGCACTGACTATAAAATCTTTGATATTATATTATTTTATATATATATATCAGAATTTTTGCGTCAGTGTCTCCAAACTTTTAAATGATTAGTGACCACCAATCAATCATTCATTACATATGAACTAAATAAGAGAGACAAATATTTTTAAGAGAGAGAATATAATAAATTTGAGAGAGATTTTCATGCATGTTATTTCTTAGGATTGATTAATTGTATGGTTATATAATGAATGACTTTAATTAGTAGTCCTAACAATTTAAAAATTATGACGCACTGACCATAGAAAATTTGATATTATATTAATTATACTATATTATATATCAAAATTTCTATGTCAGTGCGTCCCAACTTTTAAATGGTTAATGACTATCAATCTATAATTCATTATCTCTTAATTAAATAAGAGAGAGAAATATTTTTAAAAGAGATAGTGTAATAAATTTGAGAGAGATTCTCCTGCATGTTATTTCTTAGGGTTGATTAATTGTATTGTTATATAATAAATGACTTTAATTAGTAGTCCTAACAATTTAAAAGTTATGATGTACTGATCATAGAAACTCTGATATTATATTATATTATATTATATATATATAAGAACTTCTACACCAGAGCGTCTGAACTTTTAAATGGTTAGTGACTACCAATCAATTATTCATTATATCTTAATTAAATAAGAGAGAAAAATATTTTTAAAAGAGAGAATATATGAATTCAAGAGTGATTCTTATGCATGTTATTTCTTAGGGTTGATTAATTGTATAGTTTACATTTTTCAGATTGGTATTGGATTGCACAAGTAAAGATCACGCAGAAAGACCGCCGTTTTTCGTCATCATAGGAATACTAGAAGAAGTCTCTTCTAGTCTGGGAAGAGGTGCATGCCCTGTCTGTTAAGTGCATCCATGGATGGGAATATAGCTCCAATAAGTCTATAAATAAGTTACTAAGGTATGAGGCAGTTATCTGTTATATTTTGAACATGCTTACTGTTTGTAAGCATATGGTGTCAGAACTTGTTTGAAATAAAATAATGAGTATGTTGTAGACATGTCAAACGAAATTGAATGGCTTCTGCCTTCTCTTATTGGAAAATTTCAACCAGCTGTTGGAAATTTGATTATAAGATACTGAAATTATGAAACAATCAATCTTTAGAATGATTATCAAATGTTCTTTTGATAAAATATATAAAAGAAACAATGAAGTTGCAAGCAACGTCAACCCAAACCACCACTAACGCCTCATTTGAATTACATGGATTGGATGAGATAGAATATTATTATGTGTTTGGTGTAATATAGGGATGGACTGAGAATAAATTTAATATAATTTATTTTATTTTATTTTTTATTAACATAAAATATTAAAATTTAATTTTAAGAAAATAAAAGTATTTCAATTTAAAAATATATTTTAATAATCCATTTATAATTAGTTTAAATAAAAAAGGGTGAAGACAAACATAACCTAAAAAAATGGTAGAGATCATTGGTGTCCCCAAAAAAATTTTGATCATTTATGTCCCAAAATAGTTAATGACCAAGATTGTTTCATTTTTTATCTATCATACAATACTCAAACTTAAATTTCTTTCATAAAAAGATTGACACAAACAAAAGATTTATAAAAAATCCTTAATTGCATGCTCACGTCATTTGTTTGGTCTTAACTAACATGTATTCATAAGACTCTGTTTCCTAATTTTACCTCCCATGCACCTGTTATACTCACATAACAAACAAATAATCTTTAAATCCACTCACATCAACTTATTGATGGACCCAAAAGTTCTCTAATGAAATTGTATATGCGAATTATGTTTCTTTTATCCAATCTCAAAATATAATAATATCTTTAAAAAGCAAAAAGTAAAGACTTTCAACAACTTAGAAAGTTAAAAACAAGAACTATAACTAATCAAGAATGCATCTTAATTATAAGTATCAAGAATCTATTGTTCTTTATTCGGGACCTGTTTTGCAGGTTCTATTTTTCTTTTCTCAAGACTTATTTTACTTTGTTTCGGAGCTATTTTTCTTAGTTCAGAAGCTATTTCCTTTGTTCAAGACATATTTCCTATAATCGAGACCTATTTTTTTAGGTTGCTATTGAACACTTTCAAAAATCTTCCGAGAGAAAAAATGATGTCGACTTTGAGACCATAATATACCGTCGGAATTTTCTTTACAAGTAGAATAAACAATCATAATTTCAAATTCATACATTTCGACCTCCATTTTGCAGTTTTCTTTTGCTGCATCTATTTTTTAAATTGAAAGTCTCGTTTTTTGTTCAATTTAATACAGAGGAACTTTTGTTCAAAATTCATATTGGTGGGATCAAATCTCAAATAATGATTTGATGACAACACCAAAACCCACTCAAAGTTTAAGAGTTTTATTTTATAAAGAACACATTAACGAATATAAGAAATTACAAAAATATATAGAAAATATGTAAACCCATTTAGGTGGGACATGTACCCCTCCTGTCCAATGCTCGGTCCACTTATTCAACTGCTTCCTCCCTATGCCTCTACTTCATGGCAATAATCTTCTATTCGAATGCTTTTATCAGCTTGTCTTTCTCACTTGCATAACAAAAGCAACAAATTGGGCTTCTAAAAAACAAGAATTTCGTTCAATCTTTCATAAACCATATACCACTTTAATAATTTTGCACTGGAGAAAGGAATTACAATCGACTGCTTGACCTTATTTCATTGTTCTTGGTGTATCTTCCAAAAATTCTCTTACCTTTCATTCTTGGTTTGCTCTTTATATAATTGCTCTTGATAATATGTCTTGTAAAAGAAATAAAAATTGCAACAAAATAAATTATATCCACAGTTAAGAGTGACAAAAAGTTAAAGGGACTTAAAAATATCAATGATCTTCATATCTAATTCATGAAAAACGACCAAACCTATTCTAATGTACTCAAGATAGCCTACAGCGCAATGAATAAAGTGAGTCTTTTTTTTTTTACAATTAAATAAAGTCTTAATTGAAGAGTTCAATGCCAGTAGTCCATCATACCTCTTCCTTATTCTATTCATGTTGGATTTTTGGTTCTTTGTTTTACAATATGATTTTCTTTCATGGTCCTCCCTAGCTTCTCACACATTAATTGAAAAGATGCTTATGCCTTTGTTCACCCTGTTCTTTAAGTAAATACGCTGCTAGGTGTCTCACTCATTTGCTTGGTTTGATTCCTAAATATATATGGTTAAGAATCAAACCAAGCAAACGAGTAAGGACAACCAACAGCCTGTTTACTTAAAGAATAGGGTTGTCAAAGAACAAAGGCATGCAAAAAGCACTTGAACAATCTTCTCAATTAGTGAGTGAGAAGCTACAGAAGACCAAGAAGGAAAATCATATTGTAAAAGTAAAACAGAGAACTAAAATGCAACATGAACATATCAAGGAGGAGTTATGATGGGTTAGTGGCATTGAACTCTTTAAATAAGACTTTATTTAATTTTATATACATATATATAATACATATATATAAGACTGATTTATTCATTGCACTGTAGGCTATCGTGAGTATATTAGTGTAGGATTGGTTGATTTTCATGAATTAGTTATGAAAGTCATTGCTATTTTTAAGTCCCTTTAACTTTTTGTCACTCCTAAATATGTATATAACTTATTTTGTTACAATTTTTATTTCTTTTACATGATGGATTATCAAGAGCAATTATTCAAGGAGAAGATCAAAATTATTCGTCAAGCTAGGAATGAAAAGGAAGAGAATTTTTGGAAGCTATAACTAGAGCAATGAAATAAGGTCAAGCAGTCAACTGCAATTCCTTCGTCTAGTGCATAATGATTGCATAGGTATATGGTATATATATAAAAGGTTGAATGAAATGCTTGTTGTTTATAAGAAATCCAATTTGTTGATGCTTTGGTTATTTGTATGTATGCCATCATATGTGTGCAGGATGGAGAAGGTAAAATTTATTAGAAATCAAGACAGAGAAACAAACAGATATGCGAGTGAATAAAAGCATCCGAAATGGAAGATTATTATTGCAATGAAGCAGAGGAATAGGGAAGAAGCGGTTGAATAAGTTTTGATTGCAAGTATATTTTCTATACATTATTGTAACTTCTTATTTTTGTTAATGAGTTATTTCTTTTAATATAGCTCTTAACTGAGTGGGTGTAAGTTTTGTCATTATATCATTAATTTGAGTTTCAATAACACTTAATATGGACTTTGAACAAAAGTGGCCTTCTAAAAGAGAGAGTTTCAATTTGAAAATAAAAGATGTAGCAAGAGATAATTGCAAAAAATGGGAGTCAAAATGTTTGAATTTAGAAACATGGTAGGGAAAAACTTTATTCTCTACTTATCAAAAAGATTCCTAGGGCATATTCTCAGCTTAAATCCGACACTCTACTACTAATTTGCATCACTTTGATGTGTTATATATATATCCAGGCTCGACCCTTTTGTCTCCTAAATTTCTATAGGCAATTTCCAATAACCACGATGCATGATTTCCTAAAACTGCATCAAATAAAAGTTAACTATATAGAACTCATCAAATGATTCAAAATGATGACATTCAACCTGAATCAATCTATGGTTCACAACTTCTAATGAATTAGGGAACTTACTAGGGTCAACCTCGTGAAAGTTATTGTGACTGTGTAGAGGGTCCTAAGAAGTGGTAAACTTTAATCAAGAACAATATGGCTAGGAGTTCATATCGTTCCATGTTTATTTTCAGTTGCAACTGTTGAATTTGCATCAATCGAAATAGGCATTGGCCAGACAGTAAATCAGTGGCTATGATCTGAACAATAATGGTGCGTTTACTTCACTTAGAGGAATCGGAATAGGAATCGGAATGATCTGGAATCGAAATGACTTGGAATCGGAATGAAGTATCGGAATCATATAAGTTGTTTACTTCAACTACAGGAATCGAAATCGGAATCAATATTATTTCCATTAAACTGTTTACTTTACTTTGGAATCGGAATGAATTAATTATAAGTTACAAAAATACCCTTAATTAAAATTATGGATTAATTATAATAATGTGTAGTTTTTTATTATAATATGCTCTTTTTTTAAAATATCAAATAAAAAACTACATATTATAATAAAAAAACTTAATATTATTTTAATAGTTTATTAACTTGGTGTATAGTTTTTTATTATAATATGTAATTTTTTTAAATATTAAATAAAAAACTACATATAATAATAAAAAAAAATTACATATTATTTTATTAGTCGATCATGATAATTAAGAAATTGGTGATGAAAAATTAATAGTGCGCAATTTTTTATTACAATATGTAATTTTTTTTTTTTAATATCAAATAAATAGATTTTTCTTTATTTTTTTAAAAAGGGGTATAAGGGACATTTTATTTTGATAAAGGGAATGGGAATGGGATTCCCAAGTGGGTTGGGGGGAATGGGATTCCCATTCCACAACCCTAAATTGATGTGGGACCCACATTTTCATTCCCATTACGGAATGAATTTTAAACAAGTAAACAACATCAATTAATCTCATTCCCCATTCCCTTTGTTCAATCCATGAAGTAAACAACATCAATTAATATGTTGCTCATAAATGTTATCTATGAGCAACATATTAGCCCTACAATTCAAAATCATATGCATTATCACATTATTGTTGTGACCATGCTTAGCTTCCTGCTACTTGCTCAAACATATACAACAGAATGAGCTAAAAAAATGAACTATTTATTCCAATGGAGTGAAGTGAGATTTTTTGAGAATTGTAGTATGTTAAATCAGTTTCTATAATTATAGAGTGTCTTCTGCAATTACCTGATTAATTAACACACGTTTGACAATATAATAGTGCATACAACACACTTACCGATTAAAGACCTTATGATATTTAAAGCCTAGTTTGTACTCATGACATATCAAAAGATCTACTGATGCAAAAGTGATTTCCTAAAATTTTAAATACTGATCAACCGCTAAATTACAGGAAACTTGAACGTAATGCATGCTTACGTCACTTGTTTGATCCTAGCACGTGTTCATAAGATTGTGTTTACCAATTTTTCCTCCCACGCGCTTACTATACTCGTGTATAAAATGGAGAATTTTATCGCTTTCTATACCTGTGTATCAAATAGAGAATCTTTTTTAAGAAACTATGTTGGACTCAGTATATGCAACAAAATTTGCTGGCATAGGAAATCATACTAAATGATCATACACTTCCTAGTATTTGGTATCGAATAACTACTACATATGTTATATGTTTAATTAACTTCATTCATATTTACTTTGTTTGATTAACGATCGAAAACTTATAAATAATGATCATCTTAACAGCTGACAATATCACAATCAAGATATGCAAATTAATTGTGATCAAAGATTTGCAAACCTAATAGACCATTGCATATACTATACAAATGCTGCTCATATATGCATCTGCTGGTCTTCAAAAATAGAAGTGTAGAAGTCATAATCCCTCATATATATATTAGAAGATGAAAATAAAGAAGGTGAAATATATATGGGAACTAGTTACAAATAACCTTTACACCTAACTCTTTTATCTAATCGTCCATAACTACTCCATAATGCTACAAAATAGTGCAACTGTTAAACATATTCAAATCAAAAAATAAACACTATTTTCAAAATCTTGAAATTTGATGCCAAGAAAATCTTGGTATGGTCATCAACAATGTTTCTAGACTTCGTCACAGTAGACAAACATGTAGCAAATAAATACATTTAAAAATTGAAATGAGTGATTTTTCAAGATATTCACCTTTGAGTTAGGATTAGCAATTCCCTTATTCGAAAGTAAAAGTTAATAAGATGTATACTCACACATATACTGAAACCAAACAATAAATATTGAGATATATATATACATATATATATATATATATCTCAATTGCTCTCTAAAACAAAACACCTTAGAAAAATGGTTGAGTTTGCTAATCTTCCAAAAAAACTCATCATCTCACAAAATCATTGGATCTATAATCGTTTATTTGCTATTCATTTACCTTGACAAAAGCAGTACAGATCCAGTGGTTTCATCTCACAAGATAACGTATTTTCTCGAGATGATGAATTTTCCAAAAGATCAACGATCTTAGCCATTTTTCTAGGGTTTTTTTGTTTTAGAGAGCAATCAATCAATCAATATATATATATACATATATATATGTGTGTGTGTGTATATATATATATATTAGAGAAGTGATTTTCATTTACCTTGATAAAAATAGTTTAGATCCAGTGGTTTTGTCCAGCAATATAACGGATCTTCACCTGAGATGATGAGGTTTTCAAAAAGATTAGTAATCTCAATCATTTTTCTTATAAGATTTTTGTGTCTTAGAGAGCAATTGAGAGATAGAAATATAGAGAGAGAGAGAGATGTCTTTGGATTAGAGAAGCGATATTAATTTACCTTGATAAACGAAGTTCAAATCGAGTGGTTTTGTCCAACAATATAACATATCTTTACCTGAAATGATGAGTTTTTCAAAAAAAATCAATGAACTCAATCATTTTTTTAAAGATTTTTGTGTTTTAGAAAGCAATTAGGAGATAAAAACAGATATATATATATATATATATCTTTGGATTAGAGAAGCGTATTCACTTACCTTGAACATGGTAGTATAGATCCAGTGCTTTTATCCAGCAATATAGTGTATCTCTGCTTGAGATGATGAGTTCTTCAAGAAGATTAGTGATCTCAATCATTTTTCTAGGGTTCTTGTGTTTTAAAGAGCAATTAAGAGATAGAGAGAGAGATTGATGATATGAAACATTGCAAATTCAAAGTTTGATTTGAGTGAGAAAAGGTGGTGAGTTTAGGTGCTATTAGTACTGTTGTGTCAAGTGACAGTAAGTGCTTAATGCCATCAACGGTAGCAGTGGTTTTGCATGAGACCAATTGGGTTTACAACACGTGTACTTGAAAATGTTGAGCTTATCTGCAATTTGGAAGTTTTTTCTTACATATTTCGCGTTACTTTCGGTAATGCCATCAAACTTGAGCAATTAATTGCATTTAATAATTGTAGAACACCTCAGGGTTGTAATGCAGGCAAATACCATCCCAAACAACCTTTTAGCATGTGGAATGTACAGATTAACAAAGCGAAATAGTCTTCCACGGCTCTACTCTCCAAAGTTGTTACCATGCAATGTAAACTAGACTTCATTCTTTAAAGATTTCACACCCAAATTTACTCGTTTTATATGTAATTTGCAAGGCTATGTATGAATTTCTATAACCAATTGAGAGATTTTCATGAAAGAGCAATATATTTTTCTATTAGTTAGATTGGTTTTATAATTTTTAAATTGTCCAAACAAGACCTTGATGACAAGGTAAGAAGAAGCAGTATACATGGAAAACAGCCTCGGGAAACGAAGTAAATGTAACTGACGTATTTGGCTTTTGGATTTTAGTGCCATTAGGAGCCTATCATGTTTACCATTTTGTGTTTTTAACCAAAGATGAATCCTTAATTTCAGGCGCACTTACGTTACAATTGATATTATTTTAATGATTTTGTAAAAGAATATCGAGTTTTGTTAATTTACTTATTGGATAATATTACTCACCAATAATAATTTGGATTGGTTTTATGGGTGTTTATTAAAGAACATCTAAATATTGTTATTGATAAATAATCTTACTTAACTAGTAAGATAACCAAAAAATATGTCAAATAATTTCCTTTAAAATGGTTGCTAAAGTAAGAAAAAACAAAATTGTAAGAGCATGGGTGGCAAAGTGGCAATTACCATATGTACTTTTTTTTTCTGTATATAATTTCACATTAGTTGTTATTAATGTGTAATTTACCAACCAATAAGATAATCAAATCCAAGAATATATATCAAATAATTATGATTTAAAATGGTTGCTAAAGTAAAAAAAAATTGTAAAAACATGATTGGCAAAGTGGCAATTACCATATGTATATGTTTTTTATTTTTTTTTCCAGATGCAATTTCACATTAATTCTTAAAAGTTGGATTGGTTTTACGGGTGCTTATTAAGGAATATTCAAGAGTTGTTATTGATGAAACTTTGCCTAACTAGTAAGGTAACCAAACCCAAGAATATCTGTCAAATAATTACCCTTTAAAATGGTTGCTAAAGTAAAAATAAATAAATAAATTGTAAAAGCATGGCTGGCACAGTGGCAATTATCATATGTACTTTTTTTTTTTCTATATACAATTTCATATTGATTGTTATCGATGTGTAACCCTTCCAACCAATAAAATAATCAAATTCAAGAATATTTGTCAAATAATTACCATTTAAAATGGTTGCTAAGATAAGAAAAAACTGTAGGAGCATGACTGGCAAAGTGGCAATTACCATATGTATATGACTTCTTTTTTCCTAGATACCATTTCACATTAATTCTCTAAAGTTGTTGAATAAACTTGTAAAAACTAATCAAATTTCACCTCACCCTAGATACATATATAACATAAATTTTGTATATTCAGCTGTGGATGAGGTCTCTATTTGACAGCATCAGGATGATGTTTTTCAGTTACAGAGGCTTTTAAAAAAAATTGTCATATACAACTTTGGCCAGCTTTTTACTCATTTTATATATAATTTGTAATATATGAATTTCTACATCCAATTATGAGATTTTCATTAAAAATAATAATTTTTTATTGTTTAAATTGGTTTTATAATTTTTAAATTTCACATCATTTGTTTTTCTTAACTAACATGTATTCATAAGATTGTGTTTACTAATTTTACCTCCCATGCACTTCTTATACTCACGTAACAAACTAAGAATCTTTAAATCCACTAGATCAACTTATTGACGGGCCCAAAAATTCTCTAATGAAATTGTATATTTGAATTATGTTTTTTTTACCCAATCTCAAAAGATAATAACATCTTTAAAAAGCAAAAGGTAAAGACTTTCAACAACGTGGATGTTGAATTGTGGCTTAATTAGCCATGTTAGAATCCCACATCTAAAACATTAGATTGTGGTGGGAGATTAGTGGACTATAAATAAGTCCTTTAGTTAATTGATTTGGCATCCCATAAAAACAAGAATTGTAAAAGATTCATACATTTGTATTATTCTTGTTTTCTCCCCATATGTTTCTGGGTTTTTGGATCTTACCCAGATTTTGTAATATTTTGCTTTGGAGTTAGTGGAAGTTTTCAGCAGCGCCCGTGGACGTAGGTTTTATACCGAACCACGTAAATCCTGGTGTGTTCTTTCCTTTTTCGCTTTGCATTTATTTTTCTGCTTTTCTGCTGTATTAGTATTTGTTATTTATATTTAATAGCTAGCATTAGTAGTTGTGTATTTGTTTAATTTCCGCTGCGCACAACAAGTGGTATCAGAGCCCTAGGTTTCGATTGATCTAGGAAATTGTCTAGGGCATTAGCTAGCTATTAAATATTTGTTTGTAAAGCTTCGGTGTTATTTTGGAATAATTACAATTTAGGGAAGCTCTGTCAAAAAGACTATAATTGTCTAAGGAGACTGGATTTTAAGTGGGACCGTTTGTGACCCCTCCAGCCTTTCCTGGGAGCTAACCTTTTGAGTACTATTCATTTGATCACCAAGCTATTGGCATAAAATTGTCTAGGGCATTAGATAGCTATTTGTTTGTAAAGCTTCGGTGTTATTTTGGAATAGCCACAATTTAGGGAAGCTCTGTCAAAAAGACTATAATAGTCTAAGGAGACTGGATTTTAAGTGGGACCGTTTGTGACCCCTCCAGCCTTTCCTGGGAGCTAACCTTTTGAGTACTATTCATTTGATCACCAAGCTATTGGCATAAAACTTTTGTTGTAAAGCAGAAATGGCATCATCTTCACATGTAAAAATTGAAGTAGAGAAATTTGATGGTCGAAATAATTTTGGCCTATGGCAAAGCGAAGTTACGGACGTCTTGTATCAACAAGATTTGGATATTGTTCTGGAAGAAACAAGACCAGAGAATATTGAAGAAAGGGACTGGGAGAGGCAAAATGCGAAGGCATGTGATTTAATTCGCTCATGTCTCTGTAGAGAGCAGAAGTATCCGTTCATGAAGGAAACCTCTGCTAGTAAATTGTGGAAGGCGCTGGAGAACAAATATATGAAGAAAAGCAATGAGAATCGGCTATATTTGTTGAAGAGGTTGTACCGTCTTCAGTTGAAACCAGGTTTGAATATCAATGACCATATTGATAATTTCAACCGTTTGTTAGCTGATTTGTTGAATTTGGATGAAACGTTCAAAGATGAGCAGAAGGCGATGCTGTTGATAGGATCTCTTCCTGATGAGTTGGATCATTTGTGCATTACACTTATTCATGGGAAAGAAAAATTGTCTTTTGAAGAAGTGTGTGCAGCTTTGCTTAATTATGAAATTCGTAAGAAAGATCAGAAAGAGAATAGGGATGAATCAGCAGAGGCGCTTACAGTTAGGGGAAGAAGTAAGAGTCGAAGAGGCAGATCACAGTCAAGGAAAAGACCTGATAAAGATGAATGTGCCTTTTGTCATGAGAAAGGGCATTGGAAGAAAGATTGTCCGAAGCTACAGAAGAAAGATAAGGGCAAGGGTAAAGCTACTTCCGATGCATATGTAGCCGAACATGAGGAAGAAGATTTTGTGTTGGTTAGTCTATCATCAACATCTGAATCTGGTGAGTGGATTTTAGATTCGGGTTGTACTTATCATATGTGTCCACATAAGGAATGGTTCTTCAACTTCGAAGAGCTAAATGGTGGAATTGTGCTCATGGGTAATGATAACTCATGCAAAACTAAGGGGATAGGTTCAATTCGATTGAAGAATCACGATGGATCGACCAGAGTTCTGACAGAAGTTCGGTATGTTCCAAATTTGAAAAAGAATCTCATATCATTGGGAGCCTTAGAATCTAAAGGCTACACGGTATCTATCAGAGATGGAGTTATGAGAGTTGTATCTGGGGCTTTGGTGGTAATGAAAGGTACAAGGAAGAACAACTTGTACTACTACGATGGTAGTACAGTTATTGAATCAGCAGCAGCAGTATCAGAGAAAGATGTTGATTCAGATATGATCAGGCTATGACATATGCGTCTGGGACATGCAGGTGAGAAAGCTTTAAGCAGTTTGGTGGATCAAGGCTTGTTGAAAGGAGTAAAAACCTGTAAGTTGGATTTTTGTGAACATTGTGTTCTGGGAAAGCAGACGAGAGTGAAGTTTGCAACTGCAGTTCATGATACTAAAGGTATTTTGGATTATGTTCACTCTGATGTGTGGGGACCCACAAGGACAGCCTCCTTGGGTGGTAAACACTATTTTGTTACATTTGTTGATGACTTTTCCAGAAGAGTTTGGGTATACACAATGAAGAAAAAGGATGATGTACTTGGGATTTTCCTTAATTGGAAAAAGATGATTGAGACTCAGACTGGGAGAAAGATTAAGCACCTCAGAACAGATAATGGAGGTGAATATTGCAGTAAATCTTTTCGAGAGGTCTGTCAAGATGCGGGTATTGTACGTCATTTTACAGTTAGACACACACCACAACAGAATGGGGTGGCAGAACGCATGAACCGAACGTTGCTGGAGAAAGTTCGGTGTATGTTGTCCAATGCTGGGTTGGGCAAGGAGTTTTGGGCTGAGGCAGTGACTTATGCATGTCATCTCATTAATCGCTTACCGTCAACAGCGATCGGTGGTAGAATTCCATTGGAGGTATGGTCTGGAAAACCTGTTACTGATTATGATTCTTTACATGTCTTTGGTTGTTCTGCTTATTATCATGTAAATGAATCAAAATTGGATCCGAGAGCAAGGAAAGCTATATTTGTGGGGATGTCTTCAGGGGTGAAAGGGTATCGTCTTTTATATCCTAATTCGAAGAACATAATCTTCAGCAGGGATGTTACTTTTGATGAGTCTTCGATGCTGAAAAAGAAAATATAAGATATTGTTGAGGGTAATCCGCAACAGGTGGAGTCTACTCGGAAGCAGGTGGAGTTTTTTCAGAAACAGATAGAGTCAACAAATAATCCAGCTAGAATTGTTGATGCAGATGATGACACTCCTATGATCGAGGAGGTTACTGAAGAAGAAGGAAAAGAAGAGGTTCCTACCCAAGAACCTTCGCAGCAATAAGAATCAATTGCAATAAATAGGCCAAGACGTGAGATTCGCAGACCTGCTCGTTTTGCTGATATGGTGGCCTATGCACTTCCAATTGTAGATGATGATGTTCCTTCCACTTACAGAGAAGCAGTCCAATGTTCTGAAGTTGATAAGTGGAAGAAAGCTATGGATGAAGAAATGCAGTCTCTTCGGAAGAATGAAACTTGGGAGCTAGCTCAACTACCGAAGAATAAGAAGGCAATTGGGTGCAAATGGGTATTTACTAAGAAAGAGGGATTTCCAAACAAAGAAGATGTTCGCTACAAGGCAAGGTTGGTGGCGAAAGGCTACGCTCAGAAGGAAGGGATTGACTACAATGAGGTATTTTCTCCAGTTGTGAAACACTCTTCCATTAGAATTTTATTGGCCCTTGTAGCTCAATTGGATTTGGAACTAGTTCAAATGGATGTAAAAACTGCATTTTTACATGGTGATTTAGAAGAGGAAATCTATATGACTCAGTCAGATGGATTCAAGGTTGCTGGTAAAGAAAATTGGGCTTGTAAATTGAATAAATCGCTTTATGGTTTGAAACAATCTCCGAGACAATGGTACAAGCGATTTGATCAATTTATGATAGGTCAAGAGTACACCAAAAGCAAATTTGATAATTGCGTATACTTTCGAAGGCTACAAGATGGTTCCTTCATCTACTTGCTCTTATATGTTGATGATATGCTGATAGCTTCTAAGAGCAAAGTGGAGATTGAGAAGCTGAAGACTCAGTTGAGTTCAGAGTTTGAAATGAAGGATTTGGGTGAAGCTAAGAAGGTTCTCGGTATGGAGATTAGTAGAGATAGAGGAAAAGGCAAGGTTTGTTTGACTCAGAAGCAATATCTGATGAAGGTATTACAGCGTTTTGGTGTATCTGAACAGTCAAAACCTGTAAGTACGCCACTTGCTCCTCATTTCAAGTTGAGTGCATCATTATCTCCGAGTACTGATGAAGAACGAGAGTACATGTCTCGTGTTCCGTATTCTAATGCGGTTGGTAGCCTGATGTATGCTATGGTGTGTACAAGACCTGACATTTCGCAAGCAGTTGGAGTTGTGAGCAGGTATATGCATGATCCTGGTAAAGGACATTGGCAAGCTGTGAAATGGATTCTACGGTACTTGTTAAAAACCGTAGATTTTGGTTTGGTATTTCAGAAGGAAGATTCACTTGGTCAATTTGCAATCGGATATGTAGATTCAGATTATGCTGGTGATTTGGATAAACGACGGTCAACTACTGGATATGTATTCACTCTTGCGAGAGCTCCTGTAAGTTGGAAGTCTACTTTACAGTCAACAGTTGCTTTGTCTACGACAGAAGCAGAGTATATGGCATTGACAGAGGCTGTGAAAGAAGCAATTTGGTTACAAGGATTACTGGTAGAGTTGGGAGTGGGACAGAAGAATATTGCTATTTACTCGGATAGTCAAAGTGCCATTCATTTAGCAAAGAATCCGGTATTCCATGTTCGCACCAAGCATATTGATGTCCGATATCACTTTGTGCGGGAAATTCTGAGTGAAGGGTCGATTCTCTTACAGAAAATTGGGACTGCTGATAATCCTGCGGATATGATGACCAAAGTGGTGACAGCAATCAAGTTCAACCATTGTTTGGACTTGATCAATATTTTGAAAGTCTAAAAGGCATATATGAAGGCATTACTGAAGGCTAATACGCCAAGGTGGAGATTTGTTGAATTGTGGCTTAATTAGCCATGTTAGAATCCCACATCTAAAACATTAGATTGTGGTGGGAGATTAGTGGACTATAAATAAGTCCTTTAGTTAATTGATTTGGCATCCCACAAAAACAAGAATTGTAAAAGATCCATACATTTGTATTATTCTTGTTTTCTCCCCATATGTTTCTGGGTTTTTGGATCTTACCCAGATTTTGTAATATTTTGCTTTGGAGTTAGTGGAAGTTTTCAGCAGCGCCCGTGGACGTAGGTTTTATACCGAACCACGTAAATCCTGGTGTGTTCTTTCCTTTTTCGCTTTGCATTTATTTTTCTGCTTTTCTGCTGTATTAGTATTTGTTATTTATATTTAATAGCTAGCATTAGTAGTTGTGTATTTGTTTAATTTCCGCTGCGCACAACAGTGGAAAGTTAAAAACAAGAACTATAACTAATCAAGAATGCACATTAATTATAAGTATCAAGGGTCTATTGTTCTTTATTCGGGACCTATTTCCTTAGTGCTTTGCAGGGTCTATTTTTCTTTTCTCAAGACTTATTTTACTTTGTTTCAGACCTATTTTTCTTCGTTCAAAAGCTATTTCCTTTGTTCAATACATATTTCCTGTATTCGAGACCTATTTTTTGAGGTCAATATTGAACACTTTCAAAAATCTTTTGAGAGGGAAAATGATGTCAACTATGAGACCATAATATACCGCCAGAATTTTCTTGACAACTAGAATAAATTAACTATCATAATCTCACATTATTCGACCTCCATTTTGCAGTTTTCTTTTGCTGCATCTATTTTTTAAATTCAAAGTCTCGTTTTTTGTTCAATTTAATACAGAGGAACTTTTCTTCAAAATTCATAATAGGTGATATCAAATCTCAAATACTTATTTGATGACAAGACCAAAACCCACTCAATAATTAAGAGTTATATTTTAAAAAGAAGTAATTGCACAACACCCCCCTGAGGTTTGTCAGAAAACAAGCGAAAACAAGTTTATCCTTCTTTTACACAATACCCCCACTCCGTTAGTCAAATTCTATTAAGATTAGTCAAATTAGGTTGATTAAGGGCAATTTCATTATTTAACTTTTTAATTTTTAAAAAAAATTTTAAAATTAATGGAAAAACCAAGTAAAAATTAATGAAAAATTAAAACCAAAAAAACCTATATGATCCACGGAGATTAATTTAAAAATAAAAAAATAAAATAAAATGTAGCCAAAAAAATTGAAAAAATTAAGATTGAAATGTTACAAAAAAATTGAAAAAATTAAGATTCCAAATCTAGGTTCCAGATCTTCAACTTGAACATCTGGACCTAGATCTTCCAAAAAAAAAAAGAAATTAAAAAAAAAAAAAAAAACAGAGAATGAAGATTTGAAATCAACAATAATTTCTAATGAAACCTAGCCAATTCATCTCTAACCAGATCATCAAAAACAAAAAACTCAACAGTATCAAATACCATTCATCATCAACATCATCATTATTCTTCAACAGCAAAATCAACAGCACCAATAATATGACAAAATCAATAGCAACAACAACAGACAAACACCACAAAATCATCAAACATAAACCATTAAAAA
This sequence comes from Dimocarpus longan, assembly GCA_022984855.1. NCBI lineage: Eukaryota > Viridiplantae > Streptophyta > Magnoliopsida > Sapindales > Sapindaceae > Dimocarpus > Dimocarpus longan. Next base: position 3,580,593 of record CM041021.1, read on the forward strand.
AAAAAATTAAAAGAAAATGAAGTCTAAAAACTTGGGTCTTCTTCACCAGAGTCTAGGATCTCTAGTGAATGAGACCTAACCATCTCCATTGCGGACTAGACTAGTCTCTATGCGATAGAGACTAGTTCTGGTCTCCATTACCTAGGCGATGGAGTTTAAGTCCAGAAATGAGAGAGAAAGAATAAGAGAGAGGAAAGAGACAAGGAAGAAGAAAGGAAAGAGGGAGAAGGAAGAAGTGAAGAACCAGAAAGGTGATGGCGTTTGCCTGACAATGAGGGCAACGGAGATGCCATTGAAGCCATGCTCCATGTCGACGATGACGAAGTCGTAACCGACCAAGCTGGAGATCTTGGCGGGAATTGAGGAGAATGAGAGGAAGAAGATGCCATGGAGAGGGGAATAGAGAGAGGGGTCAGCGGCAACTTATCTGGTAGGGTTTGGGAGGACTTAAGTGGAGTCAAAGGGTTTGGGAGGATTTTGTTTCATTTTTGGGTAAAACGGTCATTTGATTGAAAATTTTGATCAACGGTTAAAATTGAAGGAAATTGACTAACGGCATAAGGGTTTGGTGTAATTAAAGGGAGAATATATTTCCACTTGTTTTTTGACAAACCTTAGGGAGGTTTGTGCAATTCATTCTTTAAAAAAAAATCTTTAACAAAGTTACAAAAATATATAGAAAATACATAAGCCTACAGATGTTCTTCAAACTTCATCTGGGACATGTACCCTACCTGTCCAATGTTCGGTCCACTTATTCAACTGCTTCCTCCCTATGTCCCTACTTCATTACAATAATCTTCTATTCAAATGCTTTTATCAGCTTGTCCTTCTCACTTGCATAACAAAAGCAACAAATTGGGTTTCTTAAAAACAAGTATTTCGTTCAATCTTTCATAAACCATATACCACTTTAATAATTTTGCACTAGAGGAAGGAATTGCAATAGACTGCTTGACGTTATTTCGTTGCTCTTGGTGTATCTTTAAAAAATTCTCTTGCTTTTCATTCCTAGCTTGACAAATAATTTTGGTTTGCCCTTTGAATAATTGTTCTTGATAATATATATTCATATTGGATTTTTGGTTCTTTGTTTTACAATATGATTTTCCTTCATGGTCTTCCCTAGCTTTTCACACATTAATTGAAAAGATGCTTATGGGTTTGTTCACCCTGTTATTTAAGTAAATTCACTGTTGGGTGTCTCACTCATTTGCTTGGTTTGATTCCTAAATATATATGGTTAAGAATCAAACCAAGCGAATGAGTATGAACAACCAACGGCCTGTTTACTTAAAGAATAGGATTGTTAAAGAACAAAGGCATGCAAAAAGCACTTGAACAATCTTTTCAATTTACGAGTGAGAAGCTACAGAAGACCAAGAAGGACAATCATACGGTAAAACGTAAAACAGAGAACTAAAATGCAACACGAACGTAACAAGGAGGAGTTATGATGGGTTAGTGGCATTGAACTCTTTAAATAAGACTTTATTAAATTATATATATATACACACACACATATAAAGACTCGATTTATTCATTGCACTGTAGGCTACCGTAAGTATATTAGTGTGGGATTGGTTGATTTTCATGAATTAGCTAGATATGAAGTCATTGCTATTTTTAAGTTCCTTTAACTTTTTGCCACTCCTAACTATGTATATAACTTATTTTGTTACTATTTTTATTTCTTTTACATGATGGATTATCAAGAGCAATTATTCAAGGAGAAGATCAAAATTATTCGTCAAGTTAGGAATGAAAAGGAAGAGAATTTTTGGAAGCTATAACTGGAGCAATGAAATAAGGTCAAGCAGTCAACTGCGATTCTTTCGTCTAGTGCATTATGATTACACAAGTATATGGTATATTAAAGGTTGAATGAAATGCTTGTTGTTTGTTGGAAATCCAATTTGTTGATGCTTTTGTTATTTGTATGTATGTCATCATATGTGTGCAGGATGGATGAGGTAAAATTTATAAGAAATCAAGACAAAGAAATGGAAAGATATGCGAGTGAAAACGACAAGCTGATAAAAGCATCTGAAATGGAAGAATATTATTGCAATGAAGCAGAGGCGTAGGGAAGAAGCGGAGGAATAAGTTTTGATTGCAAGTATATTTTTCTATATATTATTGTAACTTCTTATTTTTGTTAATGAGTTCTTTTTTGTAATATAACTCCTAACTGAGTGGGTGTTAGCTTTGTCATGGAATCATTAGTTTGAGTTTTAATGACACTTAATATGGACTTTGAGCAAACGTAGTCTTGCATATAAATAAAACAAACAAAGAGAGAGTTTCAATTTGAAAATAAAAGATGTAGCAAAGAGAAAAATGCAAAAAATGGGAGTCAAAATGTTTGAATTTAGAAAATGGTTGGGAAAAACTTTATTCTCTACTTATCAAAAAGATTCCTAGGGTTTATTCTCAGGTTAAATCGGACACTCTACTACTAATTTGCATCTCTTTGATGTGTTATATTTATCCAGGATCGACCCTTTTGTCTCCTAAATTTCTATAGGCAATTTCCAATAACCACGATGCATAATTTCCTAAAACTGCATCAAATAAAAGTTGACTATATAGAACTCATCAAATGATTCAAAACGATGATATTCAACCTGAATCAATCTATAGTTGACAGCTTCTAATGAATTAGGGAACTTACTAGGGTCAACCTGGTGAAAGTTATTGTGACTATGTAGAGGGTCCTAAGAAGTGGTAAACTTTAATCAAGAACAATATGGCTAGGAGCTCATATCGTTCCATGTTTATTTTCAATTGCAACTGTTGAATTTGCATCAATCGAAATAGGCATTGGCCAGACAATAAATCAATGGCCAGGATCTGAACAATAAATGTTATCCAAGAGCAATATATTAGCTCTACAATTCAAAATCATATGTATAATAACATTATAGTTGTGACCATGCTTAGCTTCCTGTTACTTGCTCAAACATATACAACAGAATGAGCTAAAAAAACTAACTATTTATTCCAGTGGAGTGGAGTGAGATTTTTTGAGAATTGTAGTATGTTAAATCATTTTCTATAATTATTGAGTGTATTATTAATTACGAGGTTTTCTGCACATTAACTAATTAATTAACACACGTTTGACAATTATAATCGTGTATACAACACACTTACTGATTAACGACCTTATGATATTTAAAGCCTAGTTTGTACTCATGACATATCAAAAGATCTACTTATGCAAAAGTGATTTCCTAAAATGTTAAATATTGATCAACAGCTAAATTACAGGAAACTTAACATAATGGATGCGTACGTCACTTGTTTGATCCTAACACGTGTTCATAAGATTGTGCTTACCAATTTTCCTCGCTCGTGCTTACTATACTCATGTATCAAATAGAGAATCTTACTTAAGAAACTATTTTGGACTCAGTATATGCAACAAAATTTGCTGGCATAAGAGATCATACTAAATGATTATGCACTTCACAGTATTTGGTATCGAATAACTACTACATATGTTATATGTTTAATTAACTTCATTCATATTTACTTTGTTTGATTAACGATCGAAAACTTATAAATAATGATCATCTTAACATTTGACAATATCACAATCAAGATATGCAAATTGTGAACAAAGATTTGTAAACCTAATAGACCATTGCATATACTATACAAATGCTCCTCATATATGCATCTGTTTGTCTTTAAAAATAGAAGTGTAGAAGTCATAATCCATCAGATGTATATTAGGAGAAAGAAGGTGAAATATATATATATATATATATGTGTGTGAACTAGTTACAAAAATCTTTTATATCTAACTCTTTTGTATAATCATCCATAACTATTCTATAATGCTACAAAATAGTGCAACCGTCAAATATATTCAGATCAAAAAATAAACCCTATTTTCAAAACCTTGAAATTTGATGCCAAGAAAACCTTGATATGATCATCAAAAATGTTTCTAGACTTCTTCACAGTAGACAAACATATAGCAAATAAATATATTTAAAAATTGAAATGACTGATTTTTCAGGATATTCACCTTTGAGTTAGGATTAGCAGTTCCTTTATTCAAAAGTAAAATTGAGAAGATGTATACTCACACATATACTGATACCAAACAATAAGCATTGAGCGATATATATATACAGATATACATATATATATGACAATTGCTCTCTTAAACACAAAACCTTAGAACAATGGTTGAGTTCGCGGATCTTTTAGAAAAACTCATCATCTCACAAAACCTTTGGATCTATAATCGTTTATCTGATATTCATTTACCTTAACAAAAGTAGTATAGATCTAGTGGTTTTATCTAGCAAAATAACGTATCTGCTTGAGATGATGAATTTTCTAAGAAGATCAACGATCTTAACCATTTTTCTAGGGTTTTTTGTTTTAGAGAGCAATATATATATATATGAGAAGCGATTTTCATTTACCTTGATAAACGTAGTTTAGATCCAGTGATTATTTCCAGCAATATAATGTATCTTCGACTAAGGGGTTGTTTGTTTTTTGCACTTAACACTTAATGGTGCTGAATTTGGTTAATTAAGATATTTTTGTTTGTTTTTTTAAGTGGTCAAACCACTTAAAACCATCCAAAAATCACTGAAAAAACATTTTTTTATTTTTCACTTAATACAAAATCACTTAATGATTTATAAATATATTATTCCAAATTTATCCTTCCTAAAATAATATGTTTCCAAGTTTGTTTTAGTTTTATATTATAAAAATTTCTTTTAATACTTTAATAAACAACATTGAAAAATAAAAACCCTAAACATCTCAACATCAAATTTTTTATAGCTGAATTACTATATTTCTCTAATTAAATTCTAGTAATAATCTTTATTGATAAAATGTTTATGCAACAACTCAAAGATTAAATTGCAAATCAATTTGTTTAAGTATTTAATTATTCTTGTTTAATTATATTAGAAAATGTATATTACTTTACAATTTCAATTTTCGTTGTAATAATAATTTAATTTAAAATCATTTTATTTAAATATATAAATTTAATTGACTCTACTATTTTAATTATGAATAAAAATACTATATATATAAGTTACAATTTCAACTTTTGTTATAATAGTAATTCAATTTAAGATTATTTTGTTTATTTTTATTTGAACATATAAACTTAATTGATTTTACTATAATAATTAATCTTATTTTAATTATAAATAAAAATATTATATATATAAGTGTTTTACTATTTGTTAAATAATTTATTACAATTGTTTGTATCATATTAAATAAAATTACACAACAACTAATAGTAAAAGGATATAAATGTCAAATTATTAGTAATCAGATAATTTTAACTTTAAAAAACAAACAAGATTATTATACATTCAGAGGTAAGAAAAGAATAAACAAATATGTCAATCAGATTTCAGATTTCAGTCACTATTCAGTTTTCAGTCTTCAGCAGCACTGTTCAGTTTTCAGATAAAAAAACAAACTACCCCTAAGATGATGAGTTTTTCAAAATAATCAGTAATTTCAATCATTTTTCTTATAAGATTTTTGTGTCTTAGAGAGCAATTGAGAGATAGAAATAGTGAGAGAGAGAGAGATCATTAGATTAGAGAAGCAATATTCATTTACCTTGATAAAAGTAGTCCAAATCTAGTGGTTTTGTCCAACAATATAACGTATATTTGCCTGAAATTATGAGTTTTTGAAAAAGATTAGTGAGCTCAATCATTTTTTTAAGATTTTTGTGTTCTAGAGAGCAATTGGGAGATAAAAATAGAGAGAGATATATATATATATCTTTGGATTAGAGAAGCGATATTCATTTACCTTGATAAAAGTTTATCAAGTAGAACAAATCAAGCAATTTTGTCTAGCAATATAGTGTATCTCTGCTTGAGATAATGAATTCTTCTAGAAGATTACTGATCTCAATCATTTTTCTAGGGTTCTTGTGTTTTAGAGAGCAATTAAGAGAGAGAGAGAGAGAGAAACGTTGCAAATGCAAAGTTTGATTTGAGTGAGAAAAGGCGGTGAGTTTAGGTGCTATTTGTAGTAGCGTGTGAAGTGACAGTAAGTGCTTAATGCCATCAACGGTAGCAGTGGTTTTGTATGTGACCAATTGGGCCCACAACACGTGTCCTTGAAAATGTTGAGCTTATCAGCAATTTGGAAGTTTTTTCTGATATATACTTTCGGTAATGCAATCAAACTAGAGTAATTAAATGCCTTTAATAATTTTAGAACAACTCAGGCTGGGATGCACAGGCAAATACCATCCCAAACAACCTTTTAGCGTGTGGAATGTACAAAAAGTAGCAACGCAAAATAGCATTCCATGGCTCTGCTCTCCAAAGTTGTTACCATGTAATATAAACTAGACTTCATTCTTAAAGATTTCACACCCAAATTTACTCATTTTGTATATAATTTGCAAGGCTATGTATGGATTTCTACAACCAATTGTGAGATTTTCATGAGAAGAGCAATGCATTTTTCTATTATTTAGATTGGTTTTATAATTTTTAAATTATATCCAAACAAGACCTTGATGGCAAGGGAAGACGAAGCAGTATACATGGAAAACAGCCTGGGGAATCTAAGCAAAAGTAAAGGAGGCTTTTGGATGCTAGTGCTATTAAGAGCCTATCAAGTTTAACATTTTGTTGTTTTTGACCAAAGATGAATCCTTAATTTCAGCACTTACGTTACTATTGTTGTTATTTTAATAATTTTGTAAAAAAATATATATCAGGCTTTATTAATTTACTGGTTGAATAATGTTACTCATTAATAACAGTTATTGAATATTCTTATCTTTGAAAAAATATTCAATAACTATTATTGATAAGTAATCTAACCTAACTTATAAGGTAACCAAATTCAAAAATATTTGTCAAATAATTACCCTTTAAAATGGCTGCTAAAGTAAGAAAAAAAAAAATTGTAAGAGCATGCTTGGCAAAATGGCAATTATCGTATGTATATGTTTTTCTTTCTACATACAATTTCACATTAATTGTTATTGATGGGCCCAAGTAAGGTAATCAAATCCAAGAATATCTGTCAAATAATTACCCTTTAAAATAGTTGCTAAAGTCATAAAAAAAAAAATTGTAAGAGCATGCTTGGCAAAATGGCAATTATATTACCATATGTATATGTTTTTTTTTTTTTAATTTTCTAGATACAATTTCACATTGATTCTTTAAAGTTGGTGAATAAACTTGCAATTTATAAATCCATGCCACATTGTGAAAAGATACTTCGCTCTATATACATATATAATATGTAAATTTTGTATATTCAACTGTGGATAAGGTCTCTATTTGACAGCATTAGCATGATGTTTTTCAGTTACAGAGACTTTAGGAAAAAAAAAAAAAATCATATACAACTTTAGTTTTATGTATATTTTGTAATGTACGAATTTCTACATCCAATTATGAGATTTTCAAGGGAAAAAATATTTTTTTTATTGTTTAAAGTGGTTTTATAATTTTTAAACCATCCAAATAAGACGTTGAAGGCAATATAGGAAAAATCAGTATATATGAAAAGTTTGTGATTGGGGTTTTAAATTGGCTTGGGTTGTTTTTTTTTTTTAATTGCATATTGAAATGAAATGGAAGTTAGGAATAACTCTCACCACTTATATAAGCTTGATATATAATGAAAAACATATTTATGTTAAACTATCAAGAAATAAGAGAAATGGGGATCATCCTACCATTCAAAATTAATTTTAATCCATTTGTCCAAAAAATATTAAGAACTTATAATACGGAAAAAGGTTTAAAATGAAAAAAAAAAAAAAAAAAAAAAAAAAAAAAAAAAAGAAAGAGATATCGATACCTCTATAATCACCCATTAACTATACTCAAGATATTGAGAATAAATATTATAATAATTAGTAATCAATAATTAAAACTGTAAAATACTAAAAGCTCTAAAAATTGATATTAAATGGTTCACTACTGGCAAACAAGCTTTCTCAAACCCAACAAGCCATTCAGTACTAGGACTCCTAGCAACTAAATTTGCCCCATTTTTCCATAGTTGTGATCTATGATTCTATCATTCTTCTTAGTCAAATAGAAGATTAGATTAGAAAAATTTGGAATTTTAGCGACAAGTGACTTCTCCTCTTTATTTGTAATTATCCAATCATTTTGTTTCAATCTTCCATTTATTTTCAATTCAAAATTTTCAACTTAATTCATTTTGAAAACTAACATTCCATCTCTACTTCCATAACCAGAAAATAACAACTCCTACTTAGAGGTAACTCACATCCACACCTTATGTATTAATAGAACGAGAGTAAAACTTAAACCCTTAATCTACTTATAAAAGACTCAAAATCACACATCTTGTGTATTAATAGAACAAATGTGGGACTCGAATCAATGATCTCTTAAAGTCAATGGTGGTACTTAACCATTCTTACTAAAGACTGGTGTGTGAAAACTAATATCACATGAATACCTAAACTTTGTCCCATTTTGTATACTCTAATAAAAGTTTGTCTTACTTATATAGAGAGAGGTCAATTATGTTACCGTCAAAGCAAGAAAGGTTAGATAGGAAACAATGCTCTCTATTTGATCTACAACTTTTAAAGTCTCAAAATATTTCTCACTCCATCTTAAAATCTTTTTATTTTATTTTTTTAAGAAATCTTGCTCTAAACAAGTTATAATTTTATCTATACCTAATGAAATCTAATGCTACTTGCACGATCTTTACTGTCAAAGCAAAAAAGGTTAAACATGAAACATTTCCCTCTTCTCGATTTGCACCTTTTAAAGTCTCAAAATCTTCTCATTCAATCTTAAATTGGTCTTCTTTTTTTTCTTCCTAAAAATTTAACACGATGAGTCGGAGATCTATCTAAACTTATTAAGATTAAACATAACTTACACAATCTTTACTATCAAAGGAAGAAAGGTTAAATAGGAAATATTGCCTTCTATTCAATCTACAACTTTTAAAGTCTCAACATCTTCTCATTCCACCTTAAATTGGTATTTATTTTCATGAAAAGAAAATAACAACTCTCACAATAAGAAGAGAAAATTACTCACACAAATTGTAATATGTACTTATAAAAAATTGAACATTTAACCAATGAAAAGATGAAGAGAAACATAATCACCTATACTTAAAGGTGGTATGGATTTAGTCTTCAAATATCAATGATTTGTCAAAAAAAAAAATCATCTCTCAAGACCTTTCTTAAAGACCTGTCTTTTGTAAGAATATCAGAAATAATAGAGAAATAGAGTATAAAGCAATAACAATCATACATATATAAGAATTTATGTGAAAAACTTCGAAATAAGAGAAAAATCATGACCCTTAGAGAGAAACTCACTATGTGAAAAATTATTACAATCACACGAATTATTCTCTCACGACTCATGACCTACGACCCCAATACACTCATACTCTTCAAAGCATACACAGACTCATAACTTTCTATATTTTAAAGTAAGAGAAACAATAAAGAAATTTTATTTAAAATCAAATACAATACTTAAAGTATCTTTGACTGGGGCAATTTGAAACCATGGTTTTAGATTCTTTTTATAGCCTTCAAAAATCCATCATCTCTTTTTTTTCAATATGAGATTGACACCACTTTTATTTTTGTCAATTTTCTAACAAACTCCATTTTGGCAAAGTAAAAAAAAATATCTACTGTAACTACAGTGCAATCATTTTCAATACTGACAATCATAATTTTCCATCCAGATAACTATTATACTTCATCATAAAAGAGTATACTCACTTAGAATCACCACATTCTAAAAATTTCATTTCGGTATATATCGAAAAACCTGCTGAAAATTTATGGTACAACTTTTATGTTTGGCTTTACCGAAAGTTCATCAGTCATCGACATACATTCCACATACCTTGCATTACTGCCAAACTAATGCCCATGTGCAATTATAGATCCACTAACAATATCACATCCTCTTTCATGGCAATGCAGACATGCCTTGAGAATGTACTTCTCACTTCTTAAAGGAAATCACATTCCCCCATGAGAAAAGACAATGCTAGCTTTTATCTCAGAACCTTTTACCGAACCCGCTCTACCTTCATAATTTTGCTTGATATGCCCAGATTGTCCACATCCCTAGTAAATTATATTCTTTCCAAAGTTTTTCTTCTTCTAGTTACTCCCGTTTTTAATTACCAACATTAAGTCTACTGATGATGTACAATCTCCACTTTTCAACATTTTCTCCTCAAAAAAGAGTTTACCGATAACTTCTATAAATTTTATAAATAACTTCTATAAATTTTATAGTCGTCTTCTCATATATCAAAATAGGTTTCATGTGCTAATAAGAAGGTGGAAAAGACAAGATGAGCCTTAACACTTCATCCTCATCTTTAATTTTAACTCCAATAGCCTCCAATTCAAATACGATACTATTGAGAACACTTAAATGATTTGAGATTTTCGAGAACACTCAGATGATCTTAGATTTTCATACCTTCATTCATAAGTAGAGTATGAAACTATTCCTTTAGGTACAACTAACTTGAGATATCATTTGCTTGATGCAACTCTTCAAGCTTCTCCCAGAGTTCCTTGACTGTTGATAGTTCATGCACTTTTATAAGAACATTCTTACCCAGACACAAACAAATTGCACTTATAGCTTTCAAATCCATATCATTTTGATCTTCATCACTCATACTAAACTTCCCAAAATCTTTGTCTTTACTGGAATCTTTGTTAAAAATAAGGCTTGATTTCTTCTCTAATGCCTTATGTAACTTAGATTATATCAACACATTTTTTACTTGCACTTGCCACAAGCCGAAATTAATCTTTCTATCAAATTTCTCCATATCAAACCTCATAGGGCTTGAAAACTTAACCATATACTGGAATAGCGCACCCATTGTCCGTGAATAATACAACAAGTAAGTTCCTAAGAAAAATAAGTTGGTCACAATGGACACAATTAAATACTAAGTTTTCCAAACCAAAATCTTCCTTAGACATACACTTCCGCACCACCATACTTATTTCCAACAACTAAGAATAATTTTTTTTTTTTATATGGAAGATTAGACAATACTGCAACCACAGAGTACACTAAGAATTTTCTAAAACATCCGATACCTTATCAACTAGATAACCTAACTCTGATACCAATTATTGAGAGAAAAAATTTACTTCCCAAAACCTGCCTCTTGTAAGAACATCGAAAATAACAGAGAAATAAAATAGAAAGTAATAACAATCACGCTAACACAAGAATTTACATGAAAAATTCTAAAACTGGAGAAAAATCGCGACTTTCAAAGAGAAACTCACTATGTAAAAAATTATTACAATCATACAGACTATTCTCTCATAAACCATGATCCCAATACACCCACATTCTTCAAAGAATTTACAAACTTACATATTTCTATACTCTAAAATAAGAGAAATAAGAAAAAAAAAAAATTAACTAAAATCAAATACAATGTTTGAAGTGTCTTTAACTGGAACAATTTGAAATCAAGGTTTTAGACTCCTTTAATAGTTTTTAAAAATCCTTCATCCCTTGTTTGTTTCCAATATGGGATTGACACAACTTTTATTTTTACCAATTTCTTAACATGATTTTTAAGATCTTGATATTTATATATATATATATGTGTGTGTGTGTGTGTGTGTATATTTGTTTTAAAAATTATCAATTATGATGTTTTTGAATCTAATCCATAAAATATATAAAAATTTATAAACTAATTCAAATATCAATGATGAATCTGTTGATATTATTTATATATTCTAATGTTTTTCTATTACAATCATTTATGATTTGATATGGAAAGACGTATCATACTTAAAATCCAAGCTGCTTCAAAAAATAAACAAGAATTGACTACATGAATGATGTGTAAAGGCAGCGGAGTGGCGTAGCTAATCAAGGGGGCTAGCTGAGGGAGCTTTGTTGGATCGAAATTCTCACTAAAACAAAAATAAAACTTTTACAACACTCAAAATACCTCACAATACAAAACTTTGCTTTGTTTCTCACACACTCACTAGAAGCTTTGCTTCTCTGCTTATGTTTTCTTCTTCTTTGTGATGCTTAGACCTCATGCAAGAGGGGCTATATATAGTGCTAGAAAATTAATCTAAACCATTCAAATTAAAAAATACAAATAAATCCTAACCACACAATTTCACCAACCAAACAAATATTTTTAAATTGACTCACCTAACCTTACACCTAACCTTACACCTAACATTATACCTAACCTTAGAAAGTTCTTCTTGATGGACTTGGGCTTGGTAATGGGTTTGGTAATGGGCTTGGAAATGGGCTTAGTAATGGGCTTGCTCAAAACAAGTTTATATTTTCAACACCCCCTCTTAAACTTGTTTTACCATGCCAAGCAAACTTCTTAATCTCGCAAAATCTTCAAACTTTAGTGGTTTGGTGAAGATATCTGCGATCTGATCCTTTGACCTTACGTATTCCATTTGCACATTTTTTTTTGCTATGCATTCTCGTATGAAGTGATAACGAGTATCAATATGTTTGCTTCTGTCATGGAACACCGGATTCTTTGCTAAGGCGATGGCTGACTTATTGTCTACACAAATCTCAGTTGGTTCTTCTTGTGGCAAGTTTAATTCCTTCAATAAATTTCTGAGCCAAATTGCATGACAAACACACGAAGTAGCAGCTACATATTCGGCTTCACAGGTGGATAGTGTGACAATCGGTTGCTTCCTTGACATCCATGTGAAAGCTGTGTTTCCCATGAAGAATGCAAACCCACTGGTGCTCTTTCTATCATCTGTATCTCCACCCCAATCGCTATCGCTATATCCAACAAGTTTGAAGTCATTTGAAATTGAATAGAACAAGCCAAAGTCAATTGTACCTTTGATATAGCGAAGGATTCTCTTAGCTGCCTTGAAATGGGTAGTTATTGGATTCTCCATATAACGACTCACCAGTCCAACTGCATAAAGGATGTCAGGTCTTGTACAAGTCAAGTACCTCAAACTTCCAACCAAACTCTTAAAGAGCGTTGGATTCACTTTTTCTGCTTCATCATGCTTAGACAGTTTGACTCCACATTCCACTGGTGTGCTTATTGGATTGCAATCATCCAACTTGAATTTCTTAAGTATCTCCCTTGCATAGCTTTCTTGGGAGATAAAGATGCCATCTTCATTTTGCTTGACTTCGATACCAAGGTAGTATGCCATCAATCCGATGTCGGTCATCTCGAATTCCTTGGCCATTGCTTTCTTGAATTCTTCAAAAAAACTTGGATTATTACCGGTGAAGATTAAATCATCCACATACAAACATACAATCAAAACATCTCCATCTTTGAATTTGATGTAGAGAGCATGTTCATGAGGACATTTGGTGAAGCCATTCTCTTTGAAGTATTTGTCAATCCGATTGTTCCATGCCCTTGGTGCTTGCTTCAACCCGTAAAGAGCTTTCTTTAGTTTTAGAACTTTGTCTTCGTGGCCTTTGACTTCATAGCCTGATGGTTGCTGAATGTAGACTTCTTCTTCAAGGACTCCATTTAGGAAGGCGGATTTTACATCCATCTGATGAATCTTCCATTTATTCTGAGCTGCCAAAGAAATTATTAGTCTTATAGTTTCTAATCGAGCAACAGGAGCAAATACCTCATCATAATCAATTCCAGCTTTTTGACTATAGCCTTTTGCAACAAGTCTTGCCTTGTGTTTTTCTATCTCTCCCTTAGCATTTCTCTTTACCTTGTACACCCATTTGATACCAATTGCTTTGTGTCCTTTTGGAAGTGTTACGAGCTTCCAAGTATCATTCTTTTCAATGGACTTGATTTCTTCATTCATTGCATCTTTCCACTTCTTATTTTGTACAGCTTCTTCAAAGCTCACTGGTTCGGAATCAGCAAAGAGACAGAAAAGTGTGAGATTATCAAGTTGTTCAGTTACCTCATAAAGATCTTGCAGGCTTCTTGTACGCTCCACATCTCTTTCATTCAGAAATGATGGTGGTGAGTTTCCATTATCTGTTGAGGCTGGTGATGCTGGTGGTGTAGTGGGTTCTTGTTCTGCTTGCTCCATTCTTGGTTGCTCCTCCTTTTCTTCTTCAAAGTAGGGAAGGAAACTGTAATCTTCATCATGTGTTTTCCAACTCCATGTGCTTTCTTCGTCGAATACAACATCACGACTAATGATAGTCTTTCCATTGTTTGGATTATACATCTTGTAGCCTTTAGAATAATTATCGTACCCGATGAAGATGAACTTCTCACTTTTGTCATCAAGCTTACTTCTTCTCTCGTCTGGTACATGTACATGAGCTATGCTTCCAAAGACTCTCAGGTGGGAAATACCTGGCTTCCTTCCATTCCATGCTTCTTGTGGTGTCTTTCTCAACACACTTCTTGTTGGAGATCGATTTGATAGGTATACTGCGCAAGCTACAGCTTCCGCCCAAAATTCCTTCGGTAATCTTTTGCTTTTCAACATACTTCGTGCCATATTGAGAATTGTTCTGTTCTTTCTTTCTGCAACACCGTTTTGCTGAGGGGATCTTGGAACGGTTAGAGGACGTCGGATTCCATTTGCTTCGCAGAACTCTCGGAACTCTTTTGAGGTGAACTCTCCTCCTCGATCAGATCTCATTGCTTTTATCTGGTAGCCACTTTCTTTCTCCACAGCAGTTTTAAATTTCTTGAATACTTCAAAGACTTCTGATTTCTGTTTCAAGAAATATACCCACGTTTTTCTTGAAAAATCATCAATGAAGAGAAGGAAATAATTACTATTACCGAGAGAGCTTGGCTTGATTGGACCGCACACATCAGTATGGATGAGTTCGAGTGGTTTCTTGGCTCTTGATTCTGACTGTTTTGGGAAACCTTTTCTGAATTGCTTCCCAAGTAGACACCCTTCACAAAGTTAGTCAGGATGATTAATACGAGGTAGTCCTCTCACCATTTCCTTCTTAGACAACATTTCCAATCCTCCAAAGTTGAGATGCCCAAATCGAAGATGCCATAACCATGATGCATCTTTATAACAAGCTTTCAAACACTTTGCAACATCATTTTGAATGTTCAACAAAAACATTCTATTCTTTGACATTTTCACTTTAGCAATTAAATTTCCTATGTCATCTCTTATAAAAAGACTACAATCTTTCATGTGAATATCATAGCCTTTTTCTAAAAGTTGACCTAAACTCAAGATGTTGCTTGTCATGTTGGGCACATAATAAACATTTGAAATCAATTGGTGACTACCATCTTTAGCACGAATAAGAATATTACTTTTTCCTTCCACCGAAATTTTAGAACTATCTCCAAATGAGACATTGCCACTCACAGATTCGTTGAGCTCTATGAACATGTTTTTCCTTCCACACATGTGGTTGCTCGCACCAGTATCGAGATACCAAGTATTCTCTTGGTCACCATCATTGCCTCTATGTGCTAATAACAGAATTTCTCTCTCCTCTGCTCTTACTTCCACAAAATTAGTCTTTTCTTCAACCTTCTTATTTGGAGTTCTACATTCTGAAGCATAATGTCCAAACTTCTGACAATTATAACACTGAACTTGAGATTTTTCGTACCTCGTGTTCGAATTGGCTCTCCCACGACCTCTTGTTGAATTTTCTCCTCTCTCATAGCTATTGTTGGAATTGTTGTTGTTATAATTCCAACCTCGTCCACGACCACGACCTGTACCTCGTCCTCGGCTTCTTCCTCTGCCTCGACCACGTTGGTATCTCTCGTGGCTTTGGATTTCTTCCTTCTCTTTGAGTTGGGACTTGAGGAGTTGTTCATTGATACCTTGCTTCCTTTTATGCTTTTCTTCGTAAGCTTGCAACGATCCTTGAAGTTGCTCAATTGTCATGGTTGTCAAATCTTTAGTCTCTTCTATCGTCACAACGATATATTCAAATTTGGAATCCAACGAGCGGAGTATCTTCTCCATTATTCTGGTATCTTCCAGTGTCTCACCGTTTCTTTTTAATTGATTAGAAACGGTTAACACTCTTGTGAAATAGTCAGAAATAGATTCAGATGCTTTCATATGTAATGATTCAAACTCACCTCTTAAAATCTGAAGACGAACTTTCTTCACTTGTTCAGATCCTTTGCAAGAGGTTTGTAGCTTATTCCACGCTTCTTTAGCGGACTTTGCACTTGAAATTTTCTCAAAGCCATCATCATCTAATGCTTGATAGATGAGATAGAGAGCCTTTTTATCTCTCTTCCTTGAGTCTTTTAAACTATCCTTTTGAGTTTGGGATAATGTCGACTCATCTTCTGATTCGGTGTAGCCCTTTTCTACGACCTCCTAGACATCGTGTGCTCCAAGAAGTGCTTTCATTTTGATACTCCAATTATCATAGTTGTCGTTCTTGAGTGTTGGAACTTGAAAGGATACCATACCATTAGCCATACCTTTTAGAATTTCGAAATTCTGATTGCACGAATGGATTCAGAACGTCGAGAAACTTCAACCGGGACTTGAACCAAAAAGTCAACTTTTGGTCAACGGTCAACTCGGTCAACGGTCAAAGTCAACGGGACCTGTTTGACTTTTATCAGCAGCGGCTCGGCTCGGCTCCGGCTTGGCTCGGTCTGGCTCGGCTCGGCTCGGTCTGTTAACCCGGTTCAACTCATTTGAGTTTACTTAGTTTTCTGCAACGATTTTCCGGCGGCTCGTGCGGGCGCGTGGGACCTCCGATTTGGATGATTTTTGCGGCGTTGTGCTCCTCTCGTCGAGAGCTTCGATTTGGTATATTATAAGACACTTAGCCTTGCTCTGATACCACTTTGTTGGATCGAAATTCTCACTAAAACAAAAATAAAACTTTTACAACACTCAAAATACCTCACAATACAAAGCTTTGCTTTGTTTCTCACACACTCACTAGAAGCTTTGCTTCTCTTCTTATGTTTTCTTCTTCTTTGTGATGCTTAGACCTCATGCAAGAGGGGCTATATATAGTGCTAGAAAATTAATCTAAACCATTCAAATTAACAAATACAAATAAATCCTAACCACACAATTTCACCAACCAAACAAATACTTTTAAATTGACTCACCTAACCTTACACCTAACCTTACACCTAACATTATACCTAACCTTAGAAAGTTCTTCTTGATGGACTTGGGCTTGGTAATGGGCTTGGAAATGGGCTTGGTAATGGGCTTGCTCAAAACAAGTTTATATTTTCAACAGCACGATCTCTCCAATGTATTTTTTAGAAAACGTATTCAACATGTTTATATATTTATCATTAAATTTTATAAAACTTTTATTTTCAACTTTCCAAGTATTATATTTTTATATTAGTCATTCACACAAGTTTTTATGGCTCCACTCCTGGCAGCAATAATTTGCTAACTAGTATTTGCAGAATTTTAATGTCTTTTAACTCATAAGCTAATAATATATGAAAAAATAGCGATAGATTAAAAACAAAGGAGTTTTTAAACTAACACTAAAGAACTGAAATTATTTTTTTTAGCACTAACGATGTTTGCTAACTATAGTTCACGAATAAGACAATAGTTCACGAACAAAAGAAAGAAAAATTCTTTGTTCGTGAAATATCATTAGCAAATATTGATAGTGCTGAAAATACTTAATTCAATTATTCGATGTTAGTTCAAAAACTCAAATGTCTTTTGGTGTTAGATAACCAAAAAATATATATATCTAATATTTTTTTATTGGAGTTTAATAACTAAAATCTAAAAAGAAATAAGATTGTTTTTCTTTTCTTTTTTTTTCCTTTTTGTATACTTCTAGGAATAATATCCATATATTTTGTTTAAAGAAAAATAAAAACTGTAATTTTAACTTATCAATCATGAAGAATTTTCTTATGATGTGTTTATTTGATGAATTATGCAATGAGATTGATTGATGATGGTATTTACTTGTTATAAAATCATTCTATAATGAAAATAAAATTTTGGGTCTTATAAGAATTTAGAATTGTGTTGGGAATCTTATTCCCAGACTCTACTTGAAAATTTCATTCTCATTCCCTTTTCTGAATTAAAAAGACTTTTATATCCCTTATTAAAAAAAAAAATGTGTTGATGAACTTGTATATATGTTTTATACATTTTGTGTTTATTAAAAAAAAAAAAAAAATTAAAAAAAGTGTTTATACATTTTATATTCCCTTTTCCACTTAGATATACATTTTTTGCTATTGTGTTCATGAACTTATAGTAGGTTGTTTTCGTATTTATAAATATGAATATTTACATGTGCTAAAATATTCATTATTTATAAGTATGAATATTTATAAAATATGTATATTTATTAAAAAGAAAAGAAAAGAAAAGAAAAGGATATACAATGCTTCTTTTGCAATTTGCAAAATCTCAATGATCACATTATGTATTATTATTTTATAAAAAATGTTTATGGAGTATATAATTTTAATGAAGAGTATTTTTGTAACTTGTAATTAATTCATTTTGATTTCAAGTGAAGTAAATAGTTAAATAGAAATACTATTGATTCTCATCTTTATTTCTACAATTAAAGTAAACAACTTATTCTGATTTCGATACATTATTCGGATTCCAAACTATTTCGATTGCAGTTCATTTTTATTCTTGTTTCGATTTCTATAATTAAAGTAAACTCATCATTAATGTTTCTCAAAACCCTGAAGCTAACATTATAGCTTGGTAACATTTTAAAGACTTTCCCTTCAATGTGTTCGCGGCCAATGATA
The DNA here is from genome assembly GCA_022984855.1 of Dimocarpus longan. Taxonomy (NCBI): domain Eukaryota; kingdom Viridiplantae; phylum Streptophyta; class Magnoliopsida; order Sapindales; family Sapindaceae; genus Dimocarpus; species Dimocarpus longan. The sequence continues at coordinate 3,599,355 of CM041021.1, forward strand.
TCATATCATCACATGAAGTGAATATATAATCAAAAGATTCATGTCAAATGGTCTAATATAATTGAATTGTCATTTGATGTTGCACTTGCATTGTCATACACTAAAGAGACTCTTTAATTGAACTGCCCTAGTGTGAACCCAAACGGCCAAACCCCACAAATAGGTCAATACAAGTACGAAACAATGTGAAAACGGAGAAATGGAAGCAGAAGACAGTGTGACAAAAGAAAAAATAAGTATTTTAATGTGGCTATAAAATGTTTGTTTACACGCGGTAAGGAAGACTTTCACAATCATACACCTACTACTACAACTGTTTAGTCGATATAGATATGAAATATCAAAATTTTACTATTATATCTTTATATTTATAATCCAATTTAACGTTTCGATATTCTTTTCAGAAAAAAAAAAAGAATTTGAAGACACTTCATTGTGTTTTAAAACTATCATTTTAAATTTTTTGATACTCTTGTTTTGAAAATACTCTGTTTTATAGAATTAAATTTGATTAAATTTCTAAGCACATATTGTTTTAACAACACAACATTTTATCTTAATTATATAAAATATTAATTTTGATGAGATTGTTAATACATTCTAATGCTACTAAGGTTTAACGTCTTTTAACTTTGTTATTCAACTTTAACATATTAAGTAATTTACTCAAAATTTGTTCTTGAAATCCTAATTAAAATCTTTAGAAATGAACTAATTAAAAACAATTTTTTTTTTCTGCAAATCATTCTTCAATTGGTATTAATTGCATATTGTCGTCCATCACTTTAGAATCACACAAAACTTTAAAATATTGTTGAAAAGGAAAGAAAAGTTTTAGGGTTTGTAAAAATCTTAAAGTGGATGAAGCGTAATATTGAATTCTAAAAAGTTGGTGTCACTTTCTTTAGATTTTTTTTTTTTTTTTTTTGGTATTTTTTAATAATTTTAATTAACAAAAAAACTTAAAATAAAGTGTAAAAAGATAGTTAATGGATTATTGGATAGCATTACTTTAGAATTAAAAATAAATAAATAAATAAAAATTTACTATATATAAATATATATGATATTTGAATACCACATAATTTTTATAGATTTTTTAAGGGTCATTAAAGATCCTATGATTTTCATAGTCTTTAAAAATATGTATTCAATACACTCAAACTTTTTAATTCTACAAAAATTATTGAAAATTTAAATTAAATATAATCCCATATAGTAAGAGTTAAGAATTCAATTGAAACCTTTCAAGATTTTACATTAATTATATATGTAGTTTGGAAATCATTTTTCAAAACATCAAGAGATTATTACTCTTACAATATAATGAGAGAACTTATGCTTGATCATGTCAGGAAATATGTACAGTTTACATGTGTGGTCGAATATCATATCACCAGAGACATCTAGTAACACTATAATGATTAAAAATCTATTATGACCTATCAATATTTTATACTATATATGCAAGAAAGTGCATCAACCACTTAAGTTATGAATGTATACACAAAAATCATCTAACTATTAATTTATATACATACCCTTGGATATATATATATATATATTCTAATCTACGATTGTATGAACAAAATAGCATGTCTTATGCATTAACATTATCACAAAAAATGTTACAAAATGTACAATATGTTTCAAATATCAATAGGAGAATCGATGATTCTGCTGAGACTATTCACTTATATTCTATTCATTGTCTGTTATAATGATTGATACTAATTATCTACTAACCTAATCAACATTAAATAAATCATATAATAAACTGTTTTTGTGCTGATTTATTATAATTAATTAGAGACCATCGTACAACCTACGCATTGCTAAGTAGTTACGGTGACATCTTCCTCAAAATTGCAATTTAGCTTAAAATAATACATAGCATAAACAAACAGAGTACAAAATGGAATTTATATTAAAATCGAAGTGATTAAATAATTAGCAAAAAAACAAGGTTTCAATAATTAAATATTCTTTGTTGCTTGCAAGTGCCAGAGAGTGGCATCAAGCTTGAATGAGATGTAACCCAATAAGCAGAAAGATGAGATGCCAGGTGGCGGTGGGGAAAGCAACTTTTCATCGAACTTTCACTTTAATTATTATGCAAGTATTATATATGATTAAATAATGGTTTAGATATGAGAATTACATTAACCTTGACGTCACATGTAATACTTTAAGGATTTATTAATAAAAAATTCTATAAAGGAAGAAGAATTTAAACCCCAATTTAATAGTTAGGAATCGACTATATAGCTCAAAAGAAAATTGATTTCCCCCTCTAACTGAAAGAATTAAATTTTGGGATTTTTTTTTTAAAAAATTTATCAAGTCATGTTTTTTTCAAGTGATCAAATAATTTAAAATTCTTAAAAATTACTTGAAATAGAAAGTGAATTTTTAACTTATCACTTAATCATGATGAAAATATTTTCTTCCATAACTTTTATTCTAAATATTTTCATTAATATTATATAACTTATCATTTTTAGTATGTTCTTAATAACTTAATCTTTGTATTTGTACAACAATTTTAACATCATATATTTTATAACTTAAAAAGAATGTGTAAGCTACATGGACTTAATATTTTCTTAAATTATTATTATTTAAAATAATATATTTATTAATATTAATATAAATTTAATTTATGTAAAATTAGTATATATAGATAAACTTTGGTTAAGATATTAAATGATTTGTGTTCAGTTACATATATAATTTAAAATAAAAGTACAAAATGATTATTAGTTATTAGGAAATAAACGAGAAACTATTTGTTTCTAAGGATCCACATGTATATTCATACATTAAAGAACAAAAAATAAAGCAAATATGTCCTTAGTTTTCAGATTCAATCTCTAGTAATATTCATGACTATTAAGTTTTCAGATATAAAAACCAACAACCCTGATATTTTAAATTTTATTTTTCTTAAATTTAATTCTCTTTTATTTTTATCTTTTTTAATAAATGTGCACTATGTTTAAATGAAATTCAATAAAAATAAAGTTTACGTGAAAGTTGTATTTTTACTAGGACAACTTATTTTAAGAGCTGCTCTTGACACACACTAACACCAATACAATAGGTTATGCACCTCCACTTCTATATTTAATTATTTGTAAAAGTAAATGTAAAAATCAATTACATTTGTGGGAAGTGATATCACGATAAAGCATTTAAGTTACAAAGGTCTTAAAAAAAAATCTGACCCAAATATCATCCAAAACAACAAAAAGAGAAAAAAAAAAAGTATAGGAGTCCATATCTAAATTGCGTTAAGTATTATTACAATGTTTGATCTAAGAATTTCTGAGTGTAAATCCTAATGACAAAAACCAGTTGCGGCTTAACTTGCATATACTTCAATGAGATCCAGAATTTTTTTTTTTTTTTTTTTTTGTTTATTGATTTTTTCTGACACGGTCTATCGATATCAGTTCAAATGATATTCTCGTAATAAAATTCGAATAACTGTTCTCAAATATTGAGAAAGAACTATCCATACATTTAATAAAAAAAAAAAAAAAAAGAGAGATTTGTTGGTATTAGAATATATGACTTGTAGAAGTAGAAGCAGGTGAAAGATCCAAAAGTCAATAGGTTTAAAAGTTTAATAGAAAAAAGATGAGAATGACACCGTCGAATCCGTGACGCAGCAGCAGGAATATTGCACCTGGAGTTGACCGTCAGCATGAAACTGGACTAACCGACACCGCTACCGGTCCTTGACTTTTAATTAGTCTAGTAAATGAAATTATGACTACATACATTACGCAAAGCTGACTATTTATTAAAGGTTAAACATCTAATCATATTATTAATATGTTATGTGAACTGGTCCTCTTTAGTTACTTGTAACTTACATGTTGCTTGTTATGTAAAACTTTATCTATTAGTATAAAATAATTTTTCACAAACCGATCCGAATTTCACAAGTCTATCCATATTTCAAAGTAGTTAGTAGATTTCTTTTTCATATTCGTAAAATATGATTAAATTTAATTTATATATATATATATCAATATATGTAACAAGTTTTTTTTCCATCAATGTGACGGGAGATTTTTTGGGTTAAGTTGCAATATATGTTGTGTTTAAATTTAGTAGAGTTAACGATGAGCCCTAAATCCCTACATCCAATCCCCCCTTTAAGGAAGATTTTGGGATTTTTAGGATTGGGTATAGGGATGAGGATGAAAATCTTTTCCCAAATTCAAACCCCATTTTTTTTATTTATAATATAAAAACATAAAAATATATATATTTAGTAATTAAATTTATTCCAATTATTTCTCCTATTTCACCAATTTATGACTATTATATATATTAGTTTAATATTGTTTGAACTTTTGTCATGTGTTATGAGTTATATAAGAGGATTTTAATTCTACTACAATGTTATAGATTTAATATGTTGAAATTTTGTTGAATTAATTTGTAAATTATGCTTTTTGGGTTAAACAGGAGTGAAATGAGAATTGAGGAAGCGGGGAAATGAGGGAATGGGGGAACCCACCTACCCCACGATAACCCATTCTGATCATTTCCTTCACATAACTTTGTAATTATATAAAAATATATATATATATATTTCCTCAAGAGATAGATAATAATAGCATAGAATATATTCATTTAATAAAAAATCTTTCATGTTTGTACCTTTATTTTTGGAAAGAATTATAACAGTGTATATGAAATGGTATGATAATTTATTTATAATGATTATTTAAATGATAAAATAAATTAATAATTTCTAATGCCAATGAGATTTTAAAGAAGATATGATTATAGATTACTGGTAAATTTATAAGATCATTTTGGATATACTTTTTGAGTTGATACATACATCTTTGTTTTCGTTTAACTGTTTTTCTTTTGACATACAGTCTACAATACAACAAATCCAACATCATTAGGCTGGATAAACGTCCTCTTTGATCTATTAGACAATAAACTTTATTTATTAAACTTAAATAACAATAATGTTTTATTTATCATACAATAATAAAAGCAACAGAGAATATATACATGTCAGGATAAGAACATTATTGCAGCTTTTTTAAAGAATATGATTCAAATTTATAATTTTATTAATATGAAGATATGGAATAAACTTGTCACTCCTACAATCCAATTTAACCATTATAATAAGATGACATATATGTACACTTCATTTAAAAATATATATATACACTTATATTATCAATAAACTACTTATACAATGACAGAATGCACTTACACTGCTTGATTTTTCTCCATTCAATACTCTGTCAACATAACCCTTAAAATCTTCTCATAATTTCAATTGACATAGTCCAGATTATTTTCCTTTTTCTTAAACAAGCGAAGCCGTGTAGCAAAAGGGTCCCACACGCATTTATCAAATAATCAACGTTCACTTGATAAATAAATACTCAAAATGAATAAACAAACACACCAAACTTGAATTGGACATACCCTACCATCTCTTGCAAGAATTTTCTTCTCTTTACCTCTACGCGGACGATGTCTCAACTATCAACCATAATGTCAACGCCATGTACATTTACAACTGTCCTTAGAACCTTCTCTCTCAATTCTTTTCTACAACCTCTCCATTCCCTCCCTATAAAATCCCCCACCTCCGCTCTCAAAAACTTATAACATTCTCTCCAACTTTCTACCCCCTCAGCAATCTCATATCTCACAAACGGAAAAAGATAATATTAGAAAATTTATTCATCGAATATTCATCTTTCACCTACGTCATTTTATTTGAAAATTGTTTCGATAAAATTAGGATTCATTGCTGATCTGAACTCTGCTTTTTGATGGGGAATTACGTGTCATGCACTCTTGCCACCCCATTGGCGAAGCAATTGAGGACGGCCAAAGTGATATTTCCCGGCGGCGAAATTCGGCAAGTGGAGACACCCATTAAGGCGGCGGAGCTGATGCTGGAGACCCCCAACTTCTTCCTCGTAAACTCACAGTCGCTAAAGATTGGCCGCCGGTTTTCTCCTCTCAACGCCGACGAGGACCTCGAGCCTGCCAACGTCTACGTCATGTTGCCCATGAAGAGAGTCAACTCCGCCGCCACCGCCGCGGACATGGGTTATCTGTTTCTTGCCGCCAGTAACGCCGCCAAGCGGAACTCGTCCGGGAAGGTGAGGATTCTGCCGGCGGAGGGGATCGATTGCACCGCAGAAGAATGGCGGGAAAGTGAGGCAAGAACAGCGGCGACGACGGCGGCGGCGGTTCCCAAGCTGAACTTGGATGATATAGAGGGGCTGTCGAAGCCGGAGTTCATGCACATGATGTCCATGTCAAAGTCAAGGTCAAGGAAACCATTGTTGGATACCATAGCAGAGGAGCCTGTTTGTGCAAGATGAAGGGCAAAATGGTCTTTTCACGAATTCAACTATATATAAATATATTGGATTTTTTGTTTTTAGAGAAATTGGAATTTTTGCTGCCGTTGATCAGGAGTTATTAATCATGCGATTGACTGAAAAGTGACAAATTAGGATTATAAATTTAATTGTATGGATAGTGTAATATTTGTTGTATATTGAAAATAGTTTATACGGTTTAATATTGGTTTTGTTATTTCCACGTCCTGTTTTTAATTATGAGAGATTACAACTTAATTCATCCAAATATATATATAATTTTGAAATCGTTTCACATGGGGGAGTAATCGATTGTAAAGTTACTACTTTAGATGAAGTGTTCATGCTTTCATAAAATAAAAAAAAGTTTAATTTAAAAAACTAATAAACAACTAAAAATAAGAAGAAATCATGGGGTAAAAATAGTACCCCTTTGTATGAATGATTGTTTATCTCTTCGTATACTAAAGTGGCGAGGTTAATTTGATTAACGGCAAACACGTTTTATAAGTGTTATCTGCATAATTTTTTTTTTTATATATATTATGGGGATGGTTGTTTTTTTAGTTATGAGAATCCATGTTCAAGCATTTTGAACATTTTGTACAAGTGGCCTTTCCCTTTTATTATGAGAATACATATCTCTTGAATATGTAAGTAAATATTCGAGCATTTTACAAGTTATTTGTATTATAGGAATACTTATCTTTTGAATATGTGAGTAGATATCTAACATTTTTCAATCTTTATATGAGTAAATTTTTTCCCTTTGGTTGTACAAGTTGTTTTTGATCTCATCTTTTGATTATGGGTAGATATACGGATCGTATAATAGTGATTAATCTTAGTGATTTTGATAAATCTTTGACTCATTCGATATTAGCTCTTAAAAAAAATATATGGCGCAGAAAATATTTGTATATGTTTAAAAAAATTTTAGTTATTAGCAAAGTAGATTATTTTTGCAATTATTTTTATTTTTAAAATAGTCTTTTAAGAATTATTAGATTTTAATCCAATAAAATGGAAACTACATCAATAAGTACTGTGTTTGATGTTACTGCTTATATAGGTAATTTTTGTCTTTTATTGTTAGAAGAAAACTTATTGGGTAATTTTATTTCATTATTGTTAGAGTAGTTGTTTCTTATTTATAAAAGTGTTGTGACGTTGTCTTTTTTTATTTTTATTAAGTATAATACTGGTGGAGTTAGAGATTTATATGTACATAATATGATGACATCAACCTCACAGTCTAGAATATAACTTTATCAACTAAAAAGAGGATTCATTATGTTTCATGGTTTTATCGGCACTACACATTTTATGACTTTATAAATAAAATGGGGCATTCTCCCTCAATAATTTTAAATGAATAAAGATTTTTATATAAGAAAATTTTAAGTTTAAATGACGTAAGAGGAAAAAAAATAGAACAATTTTGATAATCAATTATTCTTCTGCTTATGTGTCAATAAATAATAAAAAACTTGTAAAAAATTGATAATAAAAAATCCTTATTTTAAATGTTATTGTTTCACATTTGTCAAGCAGAACTACCATTTCATTTGAACTCACTTAAATTTGTTAATTTTCATTTTACACTCAAAGAAGCATTTGCATTGTGACGGATGCTAATTGCTAAATACTTTTTTTTTTTTTTTAAATTTACTCTATTCATTATAGGACACGTAAATAAGTTTGTATTTTCATTATACTTGATATTTGTATTAGTATAAAATCACAAATTTATACAAATATCATACAATAAATTGAAATAAATTCAGAAAATATATTTCGCATCCCTCTTTCCACTATACATACAAAAATTATACTTTTTCACCGTTGACATATCAAACAACCTTTTAAAAATTGTATTAAACTATTTTGCTAATTGGGTAATATTATTTATGAAAAATAATCTTGGGTAATAAATATTATACATAGATAACTGATCACTTGACTGGACCAGTAATTTAAAAAAACAAAAAAACTAGAAAAACCATGTTCCTGGCTCCTTTCTCGCAAACCTCCACAGTTTCCCGCAATTTGAATCATACGAACCACCTTTCCCCTTCACATTTCCTCACTCCCCCGCTCTCTCTCTCTGTGTCAACTCCAAACCCAAATGCTCGCTCTCCATTTCTAATCCAAACTTCCTCACTCACACCACTCTCTCATGGGCTCTTCTCAATCTCCACAACCCACCAAACCCCTAACCATAGATTCCACCCAGCTCTTCCTCTCCACCCAAGCCCCTTCAACCACAACCCTCCATTTCCCCCCCTTCCCTCCCTCTTTCCCCCCTTCCAAACTCATTCCCAACACCCGCTTCCTCATCGACTTCTTCCGCCTCCCCACCACCTCCTCCTTCACCGTCTCCTTCTTCCTCTCACACTTCCACTCCGACCACTACTCCGGCCTCTCCCCCACCTGGTCCAAAGGCATCATCTTCTGCTCCCCCACTACCTCCCGCCTCCTCACCACCATCCTCAATATCCCACCTCACTTCGTCTACCCTCTCCCCCTTAACCAACCCGTTTTCGTTGATGGGTCCGAGGTGGTGCTCTTGGACGCCAACCATTGCCCTGGGGCAGTCCAGTTCCTCTTCAAAGTCCCCTCTGCAAATGGGGTTTTCCAGAGGTACATTCATACTGGTGATTTTCGCTTTTGTAGTGATATGTTGTTGGACCCTTATATTAAAGATTTCGTTGGTTGTGATTCTGTTTTCTTGGATACTACTTATTGTAATCCGAAATTTGTTTTCCCTTTACAAGAAGAGAGTGTTGAGTATGTTGTAGATGTGATTAATAGGGTAGGTGCTAGTGGGAGTGGGAGAGGGAATGTTTTGTTTCTAGTCGCGACGTATGTTATTGGGAAAGAGAAGATTTTGCTTGAGGTTTCGCAGAAATGTGGGAGGAAGATATATGTGGATGAGAGGAAGATGGAGATTATGCGTGTTTTGGGGTACGGGGAGAGTGGTGTGTTTACGTGGGATGAGAAGGAGAGTGATGTTCATGTTGTGGGGTGGAATGTGTTGGGGGAGACTTGGCCTTATTTTCGTCCGAATTTTGTGAGGATGAAGGAGATTATGGTGGAGAGAGGGTATAGTAAGGTGGTTGGGTTCGTGCCAACGGGGTGGACTTATGAGGTGAAGAGGAATAAGTTTGCGGTGAGGTGTAAGGATGAGTTGGAGATACATCTTGTGCCTTATAGTGAGCATTCTAATTATGAGGAGTTGAGGGAGTATGTGAAGTTTTTGAAACCGAAGCAGGTAGTACCTACGGTTGGTATGGATGTTGAGAAGGTTGATAGCAAGCATGCGAGTAAAATGAGGAAGTATTTTGCTGGGTTGGTTGATGAAACAGCTAATAAGAAAGAGTTTTTAAGTGGTTTTCATCGTGGGACTGGTGATGTTGGGGAAAAGGTTCGTGTGTGTTCTGGCTCTGGCCTAAATCAAGGGCTGGAAATTGATAAAGAGGTGAAATTATGTGAAATGAAAGCTGATATAAAGAACTCTTCTGGTGTTATGTTGGATTTGTCATCTTGCTTGGAAGAACCGGGCTCGAGAGATTTGACTATGGTAGATGATGAGGAAACAGAGAAGATGATACAGCAGCTCCATGATTGTTTGCCTGCATGGGTTACTCGAGACCAAATGTTGGATTTAATTAACAGCTCGGGGAGGAACATTGTTGATGCGGTTTCTAATTTTTATGAACGTGAAACTGAATTTCATGAGCAAGTCTCTGCATGCTCAACTTCCGTTTCTACATCCCAGAATATCTTGCTTAATGATTCTGCTTCAGCTTTAAAACTAAATTCTGTTAAGGGTACCATTTCCTTAAATCAGGACTACAAGTTGAGCCCTCTAAATGATTCTGCATCTAATTTAAAACAAAGTTCTGTTAAGAGCATTTTTCATGAAAGTGCGGGTAGCATTCCTTTAAGTCAGAACTACAAGTCACATAACACAAAGCCTTCAATTAAGAGCAGCATTTCTCCAGGAAAAAGGAAGAAAAGTACTAACAATAAGCCTAAGAAGAAAGCAAAAATCACTTCAAAAATGGAAACTAGTGGATCAAAGCAGTCCACTATAACAAAATTCTTCAATAAAATTTTACCTAATTTGTCTCAAGGTGGTGAATATACTGAATCTAAGTCTGAGCAAAGCCCTAAAGATGAAAATCCTTTGCCGAGTGATGCTACCAAATCATACAGAGAGGAGCCAAGTGATGGTACCAAATCATATGGAGAGGAGACAGATCAGTTCATTAAGATCATAAATGGCAATGAATCATCACGAAGCTATGCTGCTGCCATCTTAGAAAAAACCAAAGGAGATATCAATATGGCACTGGATTTATATTATGGTAATCATGAAGGTAATGCTGGCGAGAATGAGGAGAGGTTGGTTTCCTCTACAAGAGGCTGCTCTTCCATTGCAGAGAAAACTGTGTCTGAAGAATCGGGACACATGACTGGTGTGTCTATTCAGAGACCATCAAAGGAACATAGTGATTCAACACATATGAACAATGTGTCTGTTAAGAGGTTATCCAAAGAACATGCAGATTCAACTCCTGTATCACTACCGCCAGAAAAATATAATCCTGTAGAACATGGTGTGTGTTCTTTTCTTTTCCATAGTTTTGAACTTTCTCAACTTTTCTGTTTTGATATTTAGTTCTAATAAATTGTAAATAATGGAAATCCAGCATAACATTGAGATACATATGCAGCATGCTGGAAGAGTGGACAGCCTGCTCCATATATCCACCTTGCACGTACCTTTGACCTGGTTGAGGCTGAAAAAGGAAAGATAAAAGCTATGTCCATGTTGTGCAATATGTTTAGAAGGTGTGTTGCTTCAAATTCAATCTTTTCCTTCCTCATTGGCTTGCCTTCTCGTTGTGTAAACATTTTACGATTAAGTTTTTAATTTTTGAATGGCACGTGCTTCCAATGTTATGTATCACAGTTTGTTGGCCTTGTCTCCCGAGGATGTGCTGCCTGCCGTGTATTTGTGCACAAACAAGATTGCTGCTGACCATGAAAATATAGTTAGTAAATGTCTTCCTCTTAATTACTTGGTTTTCTTGTTGATAACATATTATGTATTTGTTCGAAAATGCTCTTTTGTCTCATAATTTGTTGAAATATTCCTCATTGCTAAAAGAAACGTGACATGTTAGTTGGTAATTAACCTCAAATATGTTCTGAAATTTATTATCTCGATTATCATATGAGTCATGAATCCAGAATTTAATAGCATGTCTTCTAAGCTAGATATTCTGAACATCAATCTGTGATTTTATGATATCATAATTAAACTCACTTGGAAGGGTTACTTGGAATATGTACAGTGAAATATTATGGACTTCTGTGTTCCATTTTTGAAGTGCACCAAGTTTTTTCTCTACCATTTGCTTCTTATTTACATATCTACTATTGACTGATGCAATCTGAGATCCTTTCTTTTGTCTAACACTGGCATGTAACTAATAACATTATATAAATAATACAGGAACTAAATATTGGTGGAAGTATGGTCACCTCAGCTATAGAAGAGGCATGTGGGACAAACAGATCTAAAATCAGGGATATGTACAATAGGTTAGGTGATCTTGGTATGGTATAATTTTGATCTTCTTATTTACCTGTTGTTTCAGTTTTTTCCTTCCTTACAAGTTTATAGACTATTCTTTTAAATAGAAGTTCTTTTGTGTTTAAGGTGATGTTGCTCAAGAATGCCGACAAACACAGTCTTTACTTTCTCCTCCCCCTCCGCTTCTTATCAAAGACGTATTTTCTGTGCTTCGCAAGATAAGGTATGAACAGTCCTATTTGATTTTTGGTAGTCTAATTAACTGAATGGTTTTATTGATGTTTTATTCTACTCTATAGTATAATTGTTGGGTAAATTGGACTTTCTACCTGTAAGCTTAATTTATATACAGGTGGGTATAATGTTTATTTTATTGGCACCTATTGATCGTGCTGTTAGCGTCACTCAGTTGGGGCTTGGTGACTGTAGGGTACTCATGTCATTTTATATATGAATTGAAAGAATAGAATTAATTACATAAGAATTTTATAAAAATTAAAAATATTATATAATGAAAATAAATACAATAAAAATGAAAAAATCAATATAATTTTAGAATATTTATTACTTTGTAACTTACTATCTTATCTTTCTTATAAAGTATTCATCAGTGTGCAAACAGGCAGTGGAAGTACAATTCGGAAGAAAAACCTTATTGTGAATCTCATGTGTTCTTGTAGAGAGAAAGAGATGAAATATATTGTTAGGACTTTGGTAAGATGTTTACTGAGCCTTTTGGTTTTTCTATACCTTTGTAGTTTTTATTTATGGGAAAAGTATTGATGACATAGTACTCTGATATGTGGTATGCTTTACAGTGTTGTGCTATACTGTAAAAGAGCTCAATCAATCTTATATTTTTCTTTTAGGTCAGGAATTTACGAATTGGAGCAATGATGAGAACTGTTTTACCTGCGTTGGCTCAGGCTGTTGTTATGAATTTCTCCATTGACCTTTCAAATGAAGGAATGAAGGAAAAACTTCAGGTTTGATTTACGTTCGTAACATATGCTAAGGCTTTCTGGTCTTGTTTCTCTTGCATAGGTTAATGTAGCAGTTTGTTGCTATAAAACTTTTTAAGTTGTTCTTTATTTAACACTATGTTTATCATAATACAAGTTTTAATGGCAATTTTTTCTGAAGCCCTTCTTCTAGTGAGTTATGTCCTAACGGTTTTCCATTATTCGAAAACTATGTTGAGTTTTTGTATATGTTAATGTAGGTGTACTTATTCTAGCAGAATTTTTCTTTTGTGATTTGATATATATTTATATATTTTAATTTGTTTTTTTTTTGTTAGTGCCTTTCTGCTGCAGCAGTTGAAGCTTATAATATAGTTCCCAGTTTGGTAAGATTTTATTTTGTTGGAACTGCAATATGTTCATCTTGTTATTATGTTCATGCTTTTGAGGGGAAGTTTTTCAATACACGAATCAAATTTGGGAGTCATTTTTCCAAACAAACTTGTGCTTTTAAAAAGACATTGTTATTGATAGAAACAGGAGAAGAGAATTGGTGCAAAACCCGTTCTGTAAATTAGTACTCATCTCTAAGAACTTAGGCAACATAAATGAACATACAGCTTTGCTTGTACACAATGGTCTAAATGCAGCACATGCTTTCTTGCAGGATTGAACTTGAATTTATGCTACTCTGTTTTCTTTAAATGAGTACATATGCAATGTACCAGTTTTTACTGTAACTCAGTAATTAGTAATAATATGATAGTTCTTTAATTCATGTTGATAATTGTTATGGTGTTTGTTATAGAATATAATTCTTCCATGTGATAAGCATGAACAATTTTCCAGTAATTGATAAACATAATAGCCAAGATTTTTAAATAAAGGAAATTAGGAAATAGTATTTATTTTATATAACAGTACATATTTGAGAATTTCTATGAATGTGTGAGAATTGAATTTTAGGTAATGTCAAAAATTATGAAAAACATATGCAGAGTAATTAATTACTTAAAAGGATAAAAAAGGGGCAGTGAGAAATTGGCTTGACAAATAATACTTATATGTTTCAATGAAATTAAATTCTTAACCTCAGTTTATGCTTCATCACACTGTTTGGACCTTCTGGATATTGTACACTCAGGTTTTTTGTTCTTTGTATGCTAAGGCTTATGTATCTTACCACTAATATTTGCTTTCCCCTAACAAAGCCAATTTCTTACAATCTGGTGATAACAACCAAAGGGTTATAACAAAAACGAGGCATAGACATTTAATGAACTTTTAGGCAATAAAGCATTAAGAGCTTATTTGTTTTCTTCACTTTTACTTAATAGTACTTAATAAGTACCATTAAGTTAATTAGTTTGATTTTTAAGTGATAAAATCACATAAATAACTCCTAAAATCATTGAACCAAAATTCAGCACGGTTCATTCTCACATTTATAGTATTTTAAATATTAATTTTCATATCATTCCTCTCTTTTTTCTTTCTTGAAGCTTGTATCAGTTAATCCTAAAGCTTAAGTACTACCATTGTGTTAACTTGCTACTCTTCATGCCGTATTGTTAACAGGATTTGGTTGTCCCTTCTCTTATGGACAAAGGCTTCAGCTTTTCATCGTCAACATTGTCAATGGTTCCTGGGATACCTATTAAGCCCATGCTTGCAAAGTATAAACATCTATGATTGCTTATTGTGTATCATATGTTCAGAATATATGTTGAACCTGCTGATGCTCTGGCTTGTTAATGGTGTTATTTGCTGTTGTAGGATTACCAATGGAGTTACACAAGTTTTAAGGCAGTTTCAAAATAAAGCTTTTACATGTGAATACAAGTAAGCCCCTGTTTTACGTATACCCTATTTTTCTGTCTTATGTTTTTGATGCTATGCATTGATTTCTATTCGATATTGAAATGATGCTCAAATAATATGGATCATTATTGTTGATCTTATCATATTCAAAATCCAATCTTTTTCTTACTGTCATTTTCTGTGACACCAGAAGTCAGTGGGTCTTTGGAATCTATACACTGACTCCCGTTTATTTTTTATGTCATCATGGTTTTCTCTCCTAAGAAAGACATGTAACTCACTTTTGCAGTGCAAATGTCCAAAAGTGTTTCGGTCATCATTATTGTATGGATTAAATAAACTTTCTAGAATTTTCTTGTAAGATTTTATTTTGACTGCTAAAGGTCAACTGTTTGTTAGATCCTAATGATTAATAAGGAAATGAGTTTTAAGTGATGCTGTAAGGTTCTTCTCCCTTTTTTATTCTTCATGGTATATTTGGTGAATTTTTATTTCTGTGTAAGAATGAGGGTGATCACTGTTGACAAGAATAATTTTGTTAAAGATGTTCACGCCTGTTTCAAAACATTCATTAACGGCATTAGTGATGCCTTGTGACTCATCTTCTACTAAAGTTGTGCTGTAAGATTTTTTGATCATATTTACATTATTCCAGAAAGGAGCATTCATAGTTGATGTACTTCAAAGGTCTATACATGTCTTTTGTTTCTTTTTCTAATTTCCTGTATTCTAATACAATATACACTCTTTAACTTTCTATAATTCTTTTTGGTACTGTTATCAAGATTTCTAATATTTTAGGAATGTTAGCTAAACCTTTCCCAAAATGATTCCCTTCCTGGAGGAGAAAGTCTCTTGGTAAACAGTAGTAGAAAATGAAAGAATGATAATGCAGGTGAGATGATTAATTTAACCAGACTAACACGGATACAGAGTTATGCTAACTATACGGGAAATGCAATGGCACTTAGCTGCAATATTCAAACTGTAAAGCTTTTTGTATAATTAATTTTATACTATTGAGCCCTGGTTTTGTGGCAAATGAAGAATGTTTTGGTATTTTCAGCGGTGTAGTGGATATTGAATTGTTGATTTTTGATATTTCTGTTCTTTAATACTTGGGCTCTTTTTTTCTCAATATTTTCCCCTTTTTCTTTTTCTCTTTGTTTGAGATAAATTGTATTTATATTTGTTTTTATTGATTGGACATTTCTGAGGTTTTAAGAAGAATTAGTTGGATTGTTTACCCGCATTTCTTATCATTATGCTGTTTATTTTGTATATTATGGCAGGTATGATGGTCAGCGTGCTCAAATTCACAAGTTAGCAAATGGCACATTGCAAATATTTTCACGGAATGGGGATGAAACAACGTCTAGATTTCCTGATTTAATTAGTATAATGAAGGAATTTTGTAAACCTGCAGCCGTTACTTTCATACTGGATGCAGAGGTGAGTTTATCGCTGTGAGGGTGCTTTGCAATACTTAAGATTCTGTTATTATTAATAGCACCTTTTGCATCCAGGTAGTTGCTATTGATAGGAAGAATGGTTGCAAGCTCATGTCTTTCCAAGAGCTATCTTCAAGACAGAGAGGGAGCAAAGATTCTTTGATCAATGTGAATAGTATAAAGGTTTGATTAGATTTCAGTGCTGATTTGATCAACACTTGTAAGATTTTCAACAAAAATTGCTATGCTTGATTCTGCAATTATGGTTCTGAGTGGGTTTTTTTAATGTTTGGGAAAACAATTATTTCTCTGTTCACATGGAAAACCTTGTTGCCATTCAATGCTATTTTGAGCTTGCAATAGCATGTTCAATAATATTGATGGTGGTTGTTGAGCGGTTGAGCCTAGTCTTGGATAGCCCCCTTATTCTTCATGTTTGTACTCAACTTTTTGTCATCTTCTTAATTTCTGTTTTGGACATGTTACATATGTATGTTTATTTGTGTGCACTAGATAGAGTTGAAAATTAACAAGTTGGCTATTTGTAAAGTTTTTGGGTTTCCTATATACATATTCTGAAGCCTATTAAATTATAAATATTTTGGGTTTATACGTGTATAAAGAGAATGACTAAATGTCAACAAAGCGCATGGTAGGTTGTTATAATGTTTTTCTATGTTATCACTGTTATTATTTTGTACTTTTGATAGAGGTCTTGGGAGTCTTCTGCTTGTGATTACTTTTTCACTCTGTTTTTGACGAGTAAACACATTCTACAGCAGATTAGAATGAGTATTTTTGCTTTCTAATCTAAAGTCTACTTAATTTTTTAATGGACCCAATTTTTGTTCGTTGTTAGTTGACAATAAAACTGAGTATTATAGAAGACGAATATGTATCATAAAATTTGTCATAGAAAGAACCTGACTAAAGTTGTCACTAAACAACTTAGATTAGTATATATAAAGAAGTGGAAGCTAAAAGAAAGGAGGTTAAATGTTAAATATATGGTGTAGTTGTGTGTGCATGATGAACTTTGATTGAATTTAATTTGAAAATATTCTTGTTTATATTTATGTGATGACTAAAAAAATTCTTCAGTGATGAGTAATGATATATTTTTTTCCTTTTCTGCTTATTTTTGGTTTTCCATTCTGTTGACTTTGCTGTAGCTTTTTAAAATTCAGGATCCATTTTCTGATGTTTTATTCTTATGCAGGTTGACATTTGCGTTTTCGTCTTTGATATCATGTTTGCTAACGGAGAGCAGTAATTATCCTGAACCTTCTGTTCTGACTGTTTATTTTTCCTGATATGCACTCACGCAGTTACACTCACAATGATATGCAGTGTCGATATGCAGACCCTAAGCAACCTACATAAACTCATGACATTGTTTGAATTGGAATCTTATTGCTGTTGTAGTAACACTTTTTGCTATTATAGTAAAGAATTCATTCGGTTAGTGGAAAGAGTTTGCACGTGTAATTATTTTGCACATTTAATCTATAATTATTTTATTATTTCTGAAGCTTATACTAACATTATTCTAGTTATAGAATCCTTTGGAATTGTGGTTTCCGCCAATTTGGGTGACTTATGAAAAGAGGAATAGAAGGCTTAATAAAGAGGATGGTGTTTTGGGCTAGTTATAAAATAAGAACTCTAACAGAGCTAAGTTTGTATTTTTGGGCAGATTGATGGACGACTTTTTTATAACTACAGCTTTTACTTAATTTTTGGAGGCTCAGTGAACTTCTGTAGGTTTCTTTTTTAGGTCGATCAGGTTTTTGTAACTTTTTTCGCATTTTTGTAATTGTTACATAGTTGCTAATATAATTAATTTTCTTTACTTTAGAAAACAAAAAAGTCACATAATTAAATTAGCTCTTTGTAACATGTACCAGCACACAGTTGAGAGTTAGTCTCAGAGCTTTAGAAAATAACTTTGGCTGTCTGTTTATTCTTTTTGTGCAATTGGTGGTTTCTAGAACAAGGTTGGCTGACAAAGTTTTCTGTTACAGGCTGTTGGGTCATACACTTCGCCAGAGACGAAAATGTATGCAAATATTTTTCTTTATTTCCTTCTACAGGGAGCCAATCCATTCTTCTTCTGACTTCTTTGAATCAAACAAATTACAGATTTGAAAGATTTGTTCTGCGATGAAAAGTTTGGTCACTTTGAGTATGCAAAGGAAATGACAGTGAGTGCATTTTTATTTTTATTTTTTTTCTTTTTACATTATTGTCTTTGTATAATTAGGAGTTTTCTTCATTTTTCGGCTTTCTAGGTTGAAGCTGATGATGCTTGTTTGACAAGTGAAGTCACATCAAGTAAGATGAATACTTTTCTTGAAGATGCACTCAACTCTTCTTGTGAAGGGATTATGGTTAAATCTCTAGATGTGGATGCTGGATATTGTCCATCAAAGCGTGCCGACTCATGGTTAAAGGTTTTTACTTGATTCATACTTGATCCATTCACTACAGCAAGAATCAGAGCAGTGTCACTAATTGAGTTTTGTTTTTATATTTTCAGGTCAAACGAGATTATGTTGAAGGATTGAATGATTCTCTTGATCTAGTTCCTATTGGTGCCTGGCATGGCAACGGGAGAAAAGCAGGATGGTAATCCTCTTATTCTTTCTCTTTCATTTTCCCTCCTAGTTGTAACTTGATTGGGCATCGTGTTTTTTCCTTGGCAACAGTCTCATTTCATAGTAGCTGATTGAAATGGGGAAAGAATAGCTGTAGTAAAATCATTGCCCGAAAATTCAAAAATACATATCCTGTAAGTCAGCTACTAGTGTCTGTGAGACCTTTTTTTACGAAGTCAGCAGCTCAAAGCATGTCTAGGGTACAGACACACATGGTATCTATCATCTAATCAATGTATGGAGATTTAAAAAATAAATGCTGTATCTTAGATACAAAAATTCGATATATGGGCATTTTAGTTGAATGCAATCAGCAGTCTTCCATTTGAATCTTTAATTTTTTGTTGTTTCTGTTTTCCACATAGAGTTCATGCAACTTTCTTCTGTTGCAGGTATAGTCCATTCCTCATGGCATGTTACAATCCTGAGACTGAGGAATTTCAAAGTGTATGTCGTGTCATGTCTGGATTTTCAGATTCCTTCTACAGAGAGGTAATGTGGATGTCATGTCTCGCATAATAGTTAGTAAGTGATGTCACAGTTGGCCTGGTGTGTCATTAAGGGCTATGGATCTAAAATGAACTAAAGCTACATGAATGTAACATATATATATTTTTTTTCTGGATCAAATTTTACATTTTTTCTTTCTACCCCATGAGAAGGTAAGTAGTTCCCGATGTTTTAGTCAGTTAAGAGAAAAAGGTTAACTTGTGGCCTTAACTAAGATTTAAAATGCTTAATATGATTTGGAAATATTCATTATTTTGACAACCATGGACTCACCATTGACTTGCAGATGAAGGAATTTTTTTCCGGGGATAAGATTTTGTCGAAGAAGCCATCTTACTACAGAACAGCTGAGGTTCCAGATATGTGGTTTTCTCCAGAACTTGTTTGGGAAATAAGAGGTGCAGATTTCACAGTGTCACCAGTTCACCAGGCTGCTATAGGTCTGGTTCATCCATCTCGTGGCATCTCAATCAGATTTCCTAGGTTCATACGCATTGTATCTGACAGAAATCCAGAGGACTGTAGCACAGCTGCAGATGTAGCTGAAATATTTCATTCTCAGACTCGGAAGATGGACGTGACTGCCAAAAATTGAATGTTTTTCGTTACGCAAACTGCCCCTTTAGTACAAATTTTTGATGTACAGTGTGCAGAGGAAGATGCAGTTTTAGTTCTAGATTTTATAGAGATGCACAGGTTTGATTGTCTTTTGGTTGTGCACTTGTGAAGTGTTGTAGATTATAGGTGTCAAATTAGTTTCAAAATATATTAAAAAAAAGAAAAAATCCCCAGTTATGGACAATGAGCCTGTGTAATGTCCTTGGTTGAATATGAAAATCATTTGATAGGGCTCCTCCTTTGTCCTGAATAAAAATTGTGCTAATTGTTCTCAGATTTTTATTTTTATTTTAAGTTGTTGCCATATCTAATTATGCCCCTGGTGATTGTTGAGAAGGATTGTTGTAACTAGGTGATTTATCAGAAGAAAAAAAAATTTAATTAGAGTTCTATTGTTTTTAGATAGTTAAAATAAAAAGAAAATTAATTAATTAAAAGAAAACTACTTATACTTTATTTTTATTTATAAATAAATAAATAAATTTATATAGTGTGTATCTGTAATTATACCAAACATCGGGAGATGTTTGTCTAATAATTGATTAATTACATAAAAGGAATAACGCATAAAACTTCTAAGATAGTTAAAATTCAAGATGAGTTATTTGATCAGTAGCAGTAGTACTGGTTAAAATTCAAGATAAGTTATTTGGTGAGTTAGTTCAGATTTTGTGAAATTTTGGCTGGATAAGACCTTTATTGAACAGTTAGCTAGAAATCAAGACTCTTGTTGGCCTTGGAAGTGAATATTTGGTGATAATGTGAGACTTGCTTTAATAGTCTCATTTGATAATTTATAAACATGGAATGAAGAGATTTATACATGACAACGGCCGAAATGGGCAAACTGTTTCTTTGCATGCTTTTCATCTGTCAAATTTAATTATTTAGCCTAAAATAGTAACTCCCATTTGCAGAATTCCTAATACATCCAGGAAGGTTTTGATGTAAACTTGGTAGTCTCGATAATATTGTGAAATCATTAAGATCATATTAAAAAAAATTTTAATTTACTAAAACTGGAACTTTGGAAAACTTAAATATAATTAGAATACATAACTTTGTTGACTTGGGTGTAAAGAAAATATTATTAAATCAATATCTTTTCATTAAATCATGTATATATATATATTCATTTATAGAGAGTGGTAAATGTATTTTATTCTTATATTTATATTCTGAATTTGAAACTCACGATATGGAATTATCAATATATGAGATATATATATCTCTTATGGGAGTAGATTTCAAAGTCACATGTTGGGTAGGTCCTACTAATCATTCGTGCTAATAAATTATGGATTAAAGGTAAATTTAAATTAATTAAAGGTAAATTTAGTTACTACTTTTCAAAGATACTTATAATAACATTTATGATTTTTAGTTGGAAACAATGATAATTCATTGATGGAATTTGTGGAAATCCGAAAAAAAAAAAAAGAAAAAATCGTAAGATTAGAAACTAAAACTACCTTTCGAATAATTATTCTCGTGAAGATAAATTTGCACATTTTAATATATGAATTCATTCACATTGTGGCTTGATAAATATAAAATTGTCTTAAAATATCATAATAACTTCATACATGGTCTTTTATTTGTTTATTTTATTGATGAAAATAAATTATCATAAAATATATATATTTAAAAAAAAAAAAAAAACCCAACAACAACACCTTGCAATCTTCTTTTTTTTTTTCATCAAATCAGCTGTTGCTTCTCTCTCTACTAACAAAAGAGAAATAAGAATAATCGAAACTGAAACAACAAAATTAAAATTAAAAGTATTCTTGTAATTATTAAACATAATTAATCAATAGAAGATAGGTAGAAGCGTGTACCGATATTAGACGTTGAATAGTTGAATTGAATCGAATCAACATTTATTCTCACCATTTTCTTCTTTTTTTTGAAACTCATCGTCACAGCATCCAAACCAATATTTCAAGATACAGTACCAGAGTAGGGGAGTAACTGTTGAAAAGCAAGTGTGAGAACGAAACTTTACACCTTAGAAGTTTTCAAAAAATAGTTAATATCTATCAAAATTGAATTTATAATCCTATTCCAAAAGAAAAAATATATATATTCTAACAAATTTTATTAAAAAAAAAAGAAGAAGAATATCTAATAAAAATTATGTTTTATAGTTTGTCATGGTAGTAAGGCCAATTTCTATGGAACAAACTTAATTATCATATAATTCAATAACTTTTCAATATGAAAATATTAGAAGAAAAGTTGACAGAACTAGTTCAATTGATTTGTCTTGTAAAAGGAGATCAAATCCCGCATCAAGACATCGAAGGGATTTATTTTCTATGAAAAATAAATTGCAAATAGATGTACCAACTAAGATATTATAAAAATAAGATATAAAATGAAAAAAATAAAATAAATTAAAATTTTACCTAGTGCCACGGTAAGTAATGCGATTGTATACCACAGATTGTAATTGATGGATGTAGGCATCTCATAATAATATAAAACCACCTTAAAATTGGTCACAAAATATGTTTCTTCTGCAAGAAAAATGAAACAATTGGAAAGTTGAAAAATAATTAAACAAATACAACATTAAAAAGGAAAGAAAAATAAAATAAAATAAAGAAAATACTCACCGAAAAAGAATAAGGGCTTTATATTGGAATTGGCTTTTTCTTTTTTCCTTTTTTGTTGAAGCTAATGAGGGCTTTATATATAATGATGAAAACTTAAAGAGAATACATGTTGAATTTCCTATTCTTATTTAAAATAGGAATCCATATCGAATTTCTTATCCATTTTGAATTTTATATTCCTAATTAAAATAGGATTCTATATTGAATTTCCTATTCCTTTTTTTTTTTTTTTTAAAAAAAAAAATCAAAACTATCTCGTGAAGAGAAATTCAATGGATCCATTGCCACTCCATCAAACCCTAAACATTTCGAATACCAACATCTAATAAACAATAAGGTCCACAAACTCCAAACTTCTAAAGATCTACGAACTCAAGTTGAAGCCCAAAAACAAAACCACTCTGCTCTAATTTCTCCAACCCGGATGATGTTTTCAAAGTTCAAACCTGTCTACTGTATACATATATATATATATACACACACACAAACAGAACACAATTATGCAGCTAATCAACCCCATCAAAATCACTATTCACCAAAACCAAATACATGGAGCAGTCATGATTATCACTCAGAGAGGGTGTCAAGAAATTTCTGTTAACATTAAAACAAACACAGAACATGGAAGATCAAAGAAATTCACAACGCCCCAGATGAAGAAAAACAACATAAAATCAAAGCAAAACACAGAAATAGAGAAATCGAAAGACACAGAAAAAATTGAAAGAGAAGGACACGGGAGAAGTCGGTGAACATGATAAGGCGAACTCGGGTCACCCGGGTCTGCCCATGGGTTGTGCTCTGATGGGTCACATATCGTACGATGAAGTCATGAGGTACAACCCGAAGAACCCGTATGGGTTCAACCGTGACAGGTTCGTTTTGTCGGCTGGACATGGCTGCATGTTGCAGTACGCTTTGCTAAATCTTGCTGGTTATGACAGTGTTCAGGTGATTTTTGTCTTCTCTCTTGCTTATTATGTTGTTGTGTTTCTTGGTTTGGTGTGTGTTTGAGAGAAATGAGGAAGAAAGTGGTAGTGATGCATGCATGTGTGTGACATGTTAGTTATTATCATGTATGAAAAAGCTTGAAATTGTATCGGTTTGAGGTGTCAAAAGCTACAATTGAACTGACTAACAAGTGTCACTGGATTCAAAACTTATATTTTGGTGGAGAAAATTTAGAGAAAGACAGTGATTTTGTTTAGAAGAGAATTGAGTAGCTATGAAATGAAAAAGTATTTAAAGATCTGTAGCTGTGCAAAGTTAGGCTAAATTCGGCATTGTAAACCCATTTGAATATCGATCTGTGATGTTTGATTAGGTTCATTGATTATTTTGCTATGATTTTCAAATTGTGTTTGTTGTTTCAATTGGTAGGAAGAGGATTTGAGTTCTTTCCGTCAATGGGGAAGCAAAACTCCCGCATATCTGAATCAGAATACCAGCTTACTGTTTCTTCATAGATTCTAGAAATATCATCTGTTTTGTGTTTATAGTAGTACCGTCACACAAGGTGGTACTTGATTAGTTAACTATTTCCTTTTGGAATTTAAAGGTTTCGGCTAATCATATTCTATGCCTTGAGCTATCTATGATCTTCTGCAGTAGCAGTGGAATCCTTTAGATTACTACAAAGCCTAACTGCTAATTAACTTTTACTTCTTTTAACTGCTAATTAAATTAGTTTTTGCTGACATTGATAATCCTGAAGTGTTTAGGGGCTATTAAATTTAATTTTTGCTGACACTGGTAAACCCTGAAAGCTGTTATGGGCTAAAATTTATTTTGTACCAAGTACGAACATTCAAATTTTAACAAGAATTTGGATATTGAATCTCAATTATTATTTTATTATTATTATATAAATTAGTAGTTTTATGTATTAGACTCATCATCCATCTAAGAATGAAAAATTTAGGGCCTGTTCGGTGGATTAGATGAAGAATGGGCCTGTTTTTGTTTTGTTTTGTTTTATTTTAAACAGTTCTCTTTTTTTTCACGTTCACTGGTGTGTTTTGGGATATTTGAAGGCTGTTTGGACCAACTTCGAAGCTTTGGTCTTTTATTTTCTTTCTCAGTATTTGTATTGACTTTTCTCCGTTTAATATAATCAATTGCATTGACGAGGATTTAGGAAGTCTAGGGTGGTCATGGTGTAGTGATATCTGAATGTCCATTCAACTACCCAAGTTCTGTCACAGTGATATGATTCATCCATATTTATATTATATGATATATATTACATACATTCCTGTTTTAATGTTATTATTAACAAATTTTTGTTGACCAGTGAGATATACCTCACATTTATATTCTTAAAATTTCAAATTAATTATAAATGATAATTTAATATAAATATTGTAGTATAAAAATATTTCTATCACACACTGGTCAAACTATTCAGAGTTTAGTTTTAACCAGCCAAATGGAGGTGGCTACCAGGAATGAGGAGGAGACAATGGCAGCAGCAGGAGTTTGATAATCAGGCAAAAGCTGCAGAGCCCGATCAACAATCTCAGCAATACTTCGGACCCTCCTTGAATTAAGAGCTGAATTTTGATTTTTGTTGACGTCTGAAACTGGTTCGGTCAACTTGCTGGTTCGTTCAAGCCCAAGACTGCAGATCTGTGAAAGATACAAACAAACAAAAAGAAAGGCAAAGAGGAAGAAGAGAAACACACGAGATTTACGTGGTTCGGCCTTAAGAATGGCCTACGTCCACGGTGTCGGCTCCGGTTAGGGGCGGCAGTCACTATTACTATATCTGTTCTGCCTTTACAGTGTAAGAGAGATCTCGAGAGGAAGTCCCCTTTACATTGATTTTGATCTCCTATTTATAGAGGAGATGTTACAATTTGAATAGGTTTCGGAATGTTACAGATAAGGCAAAAAATAATATACATTAATTGAGATAATATCTCCCAAGGTTATCTCCACCGTATATGCAGCAATTGCCAAGAATGTCGTGATTCAATTTGGATGAAAATAGGTAAGTTGATTCCTTTCCTGAATTGAATTGATTTGCCTTCCAGAAGGTCAACTGGTCAACTCTAGCGAGCACATTGAGCGAGCGGCTTACTCCGGCGATCAGATATTGCACCCAGCGAGCAAACTTTGTCCTGGGCGAGCTGATGTGCTAGCTGATGAGCTAGCTGACGAGCAGATCTGCTAGCTGATGAGCTAGCTGACGAGCAGATCTGCTAGCTGATGAGCAGATCTGCTAGCTGATGAGCCAGCTGACGAGCAGATCTGTTAGCTGATGAGCTAGCTGACGAGCAGATCTGCTAGCTGATGAACGAGCTGACGAGCATATCTGCTAGCTGATGAACGAGCTGGTGAGCAGATCTGCTAGCTGATGAACGAGCAGATCTGCTAGCTGATGAGCAGATCTGCTAGCTGATGAGCCAGCTGACGAGCAGATCTTTATGAGTTGGGCCTTTGTCTACTAGGTCGGTTTATTGGGTCTTTTTCATTGGACTTTTACCCACCCATTTAGGCAGTTCAAAAAATACTCATAACACAAGCCCCCCAGCTCCTAGCTCGTTTACGGGCTAGGAGTTTAAATTTCTACTGGTAAAAGCTGATCGCGCATAAGCTTGTCTTGTCTCCCTTCAATTTCTGTTTTGTCACTTTGAGTTGTGAAAGGTCTGATTCTCATCGTTTGCGAGGTCTGCTCAGCTTTCTGTTCACTTTGTTCTTAGCACTGACCTTGTGTTTTTATTCCACCAAGTCCTTGGATTCCCCTGTGGACTAAAAAATAATTGTTAATAACAATTGACCTCTCGAGCTATGCCCAGGGGGTGTTGGAACCCGGCGACATAGCGAGAGTTGAAGAGGTCTGAAACTCTGCAGTGCTTTAGAGGATAGAAATCCGAATTGATATGGCTCAATTACCCGCGAGCTGTCCAGGAGGTCGTACCCGACAACATAGTGCAATTATTTGCAAGCTACATCCAGGAGGTCGTACCCGACAACAGCGTGAGCGGTTAAGGCTGTCCAGAGGGTCGTCACCCGACAACAGCGTAATAGGTTGCGAGCTACGCCTAGGGGGTCGTCACCCGGCGACATAGCCCACGTTGTTTATTTAGCCAAGGCAACTTATCATGAAGACAATGATAATCACGACACAGCAAATATAATTTATTCATATGCATAAATCGAAAAATGTTAACATGTAAGAGCATGAGCTCAGAAAGTTACCAAATATGGAGTTGTGAGGATTTTTCTTACGACAGGTTCACGTTCTGGATTGGGAGCTCGCTGAGACTGCTGCCATGTTGGCTGCTGAGGTCGCTAGTTTGTCTGCTGGGCCACATAATTAGTCAGTCGACCCTGCTTGATCAGATTTTCAATGGCGTCTCTCAGCTCCCGACAATCTGAGGTGTCGTGACCAACCTCATTGTGATACTCACAGAATTTCTTCTGGTTTCTGCTACGGACTAAGGATCTCATGGGATTAGGATCCCCAAAGTCTTCCCTGTTCTTCTCAGCTGCATAAATCCTGTCTTGAGTATTCGACAATGAGCTGTAACTGTCATGATGAGGTCGCTTAGGCCTGAACTCTTTTCTAGCCCTCTTAGCGATCTGAAAGTTCGAAAGATCTCTTTTCTCGGACTGATCTGAATCATCAGCTTCATCCTTCTGGTCAGACTTCCTTGAGCCAAAGGCTTCTTCCCATCCGACTTCCTTAGCAGCTCGCTCATAAAACTCACCTAAGTCCTTGACTGGGGACTTATATATATCTTTATACAACTTTCCATCCTTGCGGAGACCAGCTGAAATTGCTGTGAGGATGGTTTCATCTGAAGGACTGTCTACCTTGTTAACCTCGCTTCTAAATCTGGTAAGATAGTCCTTTAGCGATTCATTTTTTCGTTGGAAGACAGTGACGAGGTGGCATGGCGGCGCAAGCTGCTTCTTCAGGGCCTTGTACTGGCTGATAAATCTCCTTTGAAATTCCTCCCAACTACCTATGCTACGATCTGGGAGACTCTTGAACCAAGCTCGTGGAATGCTCCCAAAGGTTACGGGGAAGACACGACACTTGACCAACGAGCTGGTGGTCTGCAAATCCATCTGAATGTTGAACGCGTCCAAATGGTCATACGGGTCTGCGTCTCCATCATAATGAGGAATGCTAGGGACCTTGAATCTGGGAGGTAGAGGCTCGAGCTCGATATCCAAGGCGAGAGGAGTTCTTCCATTATGCTGATCCCTCTGCTCGTTACCTTCCCGTCGCGCCTCAAGCCGGCGGATCCTTTGGAAGAGCTCTTCTACCATCGGATTTTCTGGCCTAAACTCTCTTAAGTGCTCACGACTCGGAGAACGGTGATTCAGTATGCTTCCATGGCCCTGTGAGTTGTTTGCTCGATGCGACTCTGCTTGTCACTGATTTTCCACTTCTTCTGCTTGAACTCGGTGATTGTCAGCTCTTACACGAGAGTTAAGGGGAAGGAGAGAGTTAACAGATCGCGAGGCTCTCCTGGCGAGCCTTTCCCGAGCTGAAATCTGTTCTCGCGGTTGTTGGAAATTTCTGGGTGCTGCTGAAACCTGTTCTCGCAGTTGCTGGAAATTTCTAAGTGCTGCTGAAACCTGTTCTCGCAGTTGCTGGAAATTTCTAAGTGCTGCTGAAACCTGTTCTCGCGATTGTTGGGAATTTCTGGGCTCAACACCTTCAAGTCTGGGCACATTCTGAGTTTGGACCTGAGCCAATGATCTGACTGTTTCTACAAGTTGCTGCATCATGTTTCCCAGCGCCTCTTGTCTCTGGTTCCATTCCTGAAGCCCCCCAGCAGCAGGAACGGCTGACGCTGGCTGGCGAGGGGCTGGAAGGTTTTCTCCTTCAGCGACTGCATCGAAAAGGGAATGAGATACGTGGTGTTGCTGCTCTATTTGCCTTTTAGGCCGATCAACCGCTAAGCTACGACTCCTGGTTCTTCCTCCTACCATGGCTGCCGAAAACTGAGAAAAACGCTGCAGTTTGGCCCTCCTTCTAGCGCCAAGATGTTGACGTCTGAAACTGGTTCGGTCAACTTGCTGGTTCGTTCAAGCCCAAGACTGCAGATCTGTGAAAGATACAAACAAACAAAAAGAAAGGCAAAGAGGAAGAAGAGAAACACACGAGATTTACGTGGTTCGGCCTTAAGAATGGCCTACGTCCACGGTGCCGGCTCCGGTTAGGGGCGGCAGTCACTATTACTATATCTGTTCTGCCTTTACAGTGTGAGAGAGATCTCGAGAGGAAGTCCCCTTTACATTGATTTTGATCTCCTATTTATAGAGGAGATGTTACAATTTGAATAGGTTTCGGAATGTTACAGATAAGGCAAAAAATAATATACATTAATTGAGATAATATCTCCCAAGGTTATCTCCACCGTATATGCAGC
The DNA here is from genome assembly GCA_022984855.1 of Dimocarpus longan. NCBI lineage: Eukaryota > Viridiplantae > Streptophyta > Magnoliopsida > Sapindales > Sapindaceae > Dimocarpus > Dimocarpus longan. The sequence continues at coordinate 3,628,384 of CM041021.1, forward strand.
AATTGCCAAGAATGTCGTGATTCAATTTGGATGAAAATAGGTAAGTTGATTCCTTTCCTGAATTGAATTGATTTGCCTTCCAGAAGGTCAACTGGTCAACTCTAGCGAGCACATTGAGCGAGCGGCTTACTCCGGCGATCAGATATTGCACCCAGCGAGCAAACTTTGTCCTGGGCGAGCTGATGTGCTAGCTGATGAGCTAGCTGACGAGCAGATCTGCTAGCTGATGAACGAGCTGACGAGCAGATCTGCTAGCTGATGAACGAGCAGATCTGCTAGCTGATGAGCAGATCTGCTAGCTGATGAGCCAGCTGACGAGCAGATCTGTTAGCTGATGAGCTAGCTGACGAGCAGATCTGCTAGCTGATGAACGAGCTGACGAGCATATCTGCTAGCTGATGAACGAGCTGGTGAGCAGATCTGCTAGCTGATGAACGAGCAGATCTGCTAGCTGATGAGCAGATCTGCTAGCTGATGAGCCAGCTGACGAGCAGATCTTTATGAGTTGGGCCTTTGTCTACTAGGTCGGTTTATTGGGTCTTTTTCATTGGACTTTTACCCACCCATTTAGGCAGTTCAAAAAATACTCATAACAATTTTTAATCTAAAAAATCGCAAGATTGCCTAAACTTAACTATAAATCTTACAATTACGAAAAGAGAATTATTTTCCATTTTTATTCTGATCGGATAAAAAGATTGCCTAAACTTAACTATAAATCTTAAAATTACAAAAAGAGAATTATTTTTCATTTTTATTCGAATAGGATAAAAAGCTCCTTAAGATTGGACCATAATATCATTTAATTAAAAAATATATACATTGACTAAATATACATTAAATGTATTGATGACATTAATCCCATACCTAAATTAAAATACTCGAATGAAATTTGCGTGCCCCTTTTCCGAATTAACTAAATCTCAAATTAATTGAAATAGTTAAAAGCAATCCTGTAAAAAAATCTAAATTCAGTGGCATCAAACAAGGCCGGAAACACCATCTATATTGTATACAAAAACAGTATACAACGATAATAATTATTATTACAATGTAATAATTATAATTAACAAACTTTAACTACCCTGAACTAATTATGCATCAGTACAAGCTTCACAAATGATCAGTCACTCGTATCTCAAAAAAAATAAAATAAAATAAAATAAACAAAAAAAATTAAAAATTATTGATCAAGCGCATTCGGCCCAGTACAGTAACTGATGATATGGTTCCACACCCACCGGACCAATAAGCTCCGTCAGATTCCATTCAAATACCTCAAACAAATATGAATGATTCCCATTTCCCCTTTTCAACAGGAATTCATTCAAATACCTCAACCAACGACAACAATTCATACTCCACATTAGCGCAAGATTCATTCAAATACCTCAAACAACTATAACTGATTCCCATTTCCCCTTTTCAACGGGCATTCATTCAAATACCTCAACCCATAACAACAATTCGTACTCCACATTAGCACGCGCACACACACATACATACATACAACTTGACACACAACAATGTAAACATACAGCTTTGACACATAAACTAGCAATGCAAACCGAAACCCTACGTATGCAAACTCCTCTCATGAGCTTCATCCAATATGATAACAGACTCACCATCAGTAAGATATCTAGTCATATTCACATACTCAATCATCAACTCATTAAACAAACAAATAAAGAAAGACAACAAATTTTGCATCAAAATCTGAACTTTAATTCACAAACTCGCAAACTAAATTCCCCGTTACTCAATCATCAACTCATTAAACAAACAAATAAAGATAGACAACAAATTTTGCATCAAAATCTAAACTTTGATTCACAAACTCACAAACTAAACAATTCCCATTACTTGATTCAGTGTCCTTTCACAACTTCTATCTTCAAATCGAATTCATTTGATTCTCTCCATGATATGATTGGCTTCCAACATCATGATTTCAGCCCATGTCACTTGCAACCACCTCCCTCAGAAAACAGCCTGCAGTGTCATCCGATACCAATAGATCTGAGCAATCTATGGTTGAACAGAAATCTCTAACAGTCGCTGGTCAAACTCTATTGGTGGCATTCAGTCCCGTGTAGAGGTTTGGCCCTCGACTATGGGATGCTCCTTCATCGTTGCCTTTTGATGCTTCTTCCTCATTATCATTCTGAAACGCCAATATATTTGTATGAAAACAGCATTGAAAACAGCCTTGCGCATCATTCTAGAACGCCAGTATGCTTATATGGTTGAAACAGCATTGTGATGCTTCATCAATATAGCCTTCAAATCATCTGCTAAGAGAACGAAGCCATCAACTTTTGTAATTATTGTGACACTTCTAGTTGAAATGGGGAGGTCACATGCATAAAGGTCGGCCTGAAACCACGCAATAAGTTCTTCTCCACAGAACTCACCTCCTTCGAGAATAGAAGTGATGCTTCTACGACGAGCAATGCTTGTGGAGCCAATGTTGACACTCCTGAAGGAATAGGTCTGTAACTTGCCATGCACCAAAAATAGCACTTTATCAATCGACTCTCTATCTCGGACAATGTAAGTGCACTCAGCATATGCAACTGGTTTCACGCAGTCGCACAACTTCTTTAACAATGCTTCGCTCCACCTTCCAGACTGTTCTACCTTTATACACAAAGTAAGAATGAGAATCGGTCCAAAATCCAATAAATGTAAAATGGATTGAAGTTCAGACTTCAGATTGAAAACTTAATTATAAAGGATGGAAGGAAATATATGTAGGCAATTGAAATTTGAATATATATATGTACACACATATATATGACTAGATAACTTACTCTGTAATTGTAACTTAAGTTTAGCCTTCTCCGGAAGATTAGCGAGTCGATTGATAATCATAAGAATTACATCAAATATTTCAATTGTAGGAGATCTTCGAAGAGGACAGCCTTCTCGTGTTGAATCTCATAAAAACATTATGGCCAAAGTTTTATCTCAGATGAAGGAGAAGGCGGCTCCACCACGGGGGCCTTCTGAGAATTTGATGACAAGTTTATCATGTTTGATTGCGTTTGTAGTAGCTCCTTCATTCTTCTACTTCCATTTGATTAATGCTAATAAAAAGTGCATCACATTTGACAAAAAAGTGGGGATTATTAAATGTATAGTTCCCACTTCAATCTTTGAAATCTTGTGTCTGATTTATGTTACTATCCCTCTTTGGCATTTTTCGGCACGTAAAAGATTGAGGAAATTTATTTGGTTCTTGTATATCACTCTATGCAATCTTCCACTCCAACAGGTAAGCTAAACTCTTGTTCACTTAAACTACTACTGTTTGTACGTATTTTTATGTTTAATTTTGCTAGTAGACAGATGATTTATAGCAAGACTCTTAACTTTTATTTGTGAATTTTAACTAGTTTAGCTTATGAAATCTTGTAATTAGATTTTGATTTCATATCTAATCAGATATAAATCCAAAAAATACGTACAAACAGTAGTAATTTAGACAAACAAGAGTCTAGCTTACCTGTTGAAGTGGAAGATTGCATAGAGCGAAATACAATAACCAAATAAATTTCCTCAACCTTTTACAAGGCGAAAAATGCCAAAGAGAGATAGTAACATAAATCAAACACAAGATTTCAGAGATTGAAATGAAAACCATACATCCAATAATCTCCACTTTTTTGTCAAATGTGATGCACTTTTTATTAGCATTAATCAGATGAAAGTAGAAGAATGAAAGAGCTACTACAAATGCAATCAAATATGATAAACTTGTCATCAAATTCTCAAAAGGCCCCCGTGGTGGAGTCGCCTTCTCCTTCATTTGAGATAAAACTTTGGCCATAATGTTTTTATGAGATTCAACACGAGAAGGCTGTCCTCTTCGAAGATCTCCTACAATTGAAATAGTTCCATCTCTAACTTTCGTGGAAAGTTGTCTTACTGTAGTACCTCCCTCCGAATCCATATCCTGTTAAAATAAATTATTAATTAAATACTATTATTTATAATTTATATTGAGTGGATGTTTAGATTTAAGTACTGGATTATTATCGTGTATATGATATCATAAATAATAATTCTAAGTTTAACAAAATCTACAATACATTTAGTTTAATTTGAAGATAAAAATAAAGATTCAATACATTTTCATCTTATAGATTAATTAAATTTTAAATGATCATAAGAATTACATCAAATATTTTATACTTAGAAGAGAGTAATTAACTAAAGAAGCATAATAATGAGAAATTATATTTACATCATATCATAAAAAGCAAGCATAGTTAAAGTTCCTCTCTAATAAATCCTGCATATGTTATTAGGACATCATCAGAGAGACCGATATCTTAGACAAACATTACAACTGTTAGTAAGAAACAACAGATGAGTACGACATTTAATCATCCATCCCCCACCATATGAGAGAGTTTCTCAGCAGAACCAGCTTAACTTTTTCTCAGCAGAACCAACTAAAAATTTAAGCTATCACTAATAGTTCTTACATCAACTACAAAATGCAAGAAAAAACTAAACAGGACAATAATTTAGAAAACAAATAGACCTTTCTTCGCTAATCTTCCAAAGAAGGCTAAACTTAAGTTACAATGACAAGAAGATAGCATGCAGTTCCAACTATCTACAGGGAAACAAAACCACTTCTCTATTAATCATATACCAGTTGAATAATGTAAAATTTGCTAAAGGCACAAGTCCTTTTGAAAACCGATAGTAGGCATATAACCAAAAGCATTCATATAAGAAAATCATTCAAGCGGCTGGATTCAGAAAATATTACCAATTTAGAAAGACCAAGGCCAGAAAGTTTAATGCCTCGAAATCTGAGTCTTATCAGATTGTATGCACTTGATGATATCAATTCGTGTCAATTCAGTATCTACCTCATCATCTCCCTTTTTTTAAATTAAAACGGCATTGATTTTCTCTATTAGTCCCAGAAATTCAACAAAATAAGGTTCACAGAGTTCTTAAACAAAGTTACAGCATTTTGATCATGCATGCACATGTAAATTGAGGAATAATCAACAGGATTTGCAGGTGAACGAAGTTAGATAAGGCAAACAATTGAAAAGGGAAAAAATATTTGTGTGAGACTCTAATGTACCAAGATTAGACAACCACATCTGGGCTTGTGCATATACTGTTTTCCTTGAAGTTGTTGCAAACAAAGCCTCATCTGCATGACTAATGCATGACTTATAACCAGAAAGTTCTCTCCTTTATCCAAAAAAACAAGATTAAGGGATTATAATATTGCCAATGGGGTCTAGGCAAGAGACTATCGCTGAAATGGTCACCCTTGTGATCCAAGTTCACTGCATAGAGCAACCTCTAACGTCTCAAATAGAATTCCAACAGCTCTCTAAAGCAGAGGTCAATAGAGTGGTATATGAAGCAAATACACCAGAAATCCCCACCTTTATTGATTTCCAAAAACATCAATCTCATAAAATAATCCTAATTTGGAGCATTACTTCCAACATTTTTTGACAATCCATTCATAAAGACGGAATATAAAACATAAAAAAAAGAAAAAAAAATGTCTCAAAGATTTAAACGAACAAATAGAACAATTGATAGGAGGATATTATGGTTTTTATTTGTTTATCCTGTACAAAGGGAGGGAATGGTAGGAGCTAAGCCGGGGTAAGTGACAAACTACAATTAGGTATTGAATGACAATGGCCAAACTATCTGAACTTAGAATAAGATTGGTGTATGTATTTGTTTATCTGTATGAGAAAATAAAAATAAAAAATAAAAAAAAAGGGGGAGTTTCACTTGAATTTATCAAGATCTATATTATGTGACTTAAAGAAGCCTATGTTTATGACTGAAGTTGACATGAGATCAATCTATTGGTTTAAAATTTCTTAAAATTATTTACAGAAGTATAAAACAATGTGTGATAAGCGAGAAATGAGAGATAATGGCGAGTTAGAAAAGAAACAAGTAAAAAAGATAACCTCATAGTTAGTCAAATGAAACAAAAGAAATGGTGAATTACAGAAGTTTACTTCGCTTATTCAGAGGACTTCTACCGAAAAAATAATTATTAGTTCAAAAGAAAAGTAATCAAAGTATCTTTGCCATCCAATTGGATTCTTAAATATTAGTATGATTGACCTGATAAAACTCGATGTGAAATGAATATGTTGACATAAAACTTCCTAGACAATATAAGGATGTTAGTACAAAATATACACAATAAGTAAATGGTATGAGATACTAGCTACTTAGAATTTATCCAGCAAGTTGCTATTGTTTAATAAAAGGGAGAACCTTACAATTAATCAAACAAAAACAAAGAAAATTGGCGAATTTACGAAACACAAAATTCACACCGGTCATTCAAAGAACTCCTATCAAAATAAGAATTGCTAGTTCAAATGACAAGTCATAAGAGTAGCTTTGTCATTCCATCAGATTCTCAATTATTCATATGATTGATATAATAAAACTTGATCTAAAATGAATGTGTTGCTTCAAACTTTCCTAAACTATATTGCCAATATGAATCAAAGTGATATGAACAGAAACATTAATTTTATCACTAAGATAGTGTAGATGCGAGTGATTGATACTGAAAAATAAGTAAATATCAAGCTTAGCTCTCTAAAATGTAAGTTTGTCAACATCTTAATGGTTCTAGAGCTCATATACATTTTAAAGTATAGAATAAATACTCACATATTAATAAATTTATGTTCTTGGTATGCCAAAAACCAAAAAAAAAAATAAATTGTCTACAACTTCATCACCAATTTGTTAGTAAACTCATGGTTGGGGTTGACATGAAATGTACACAAGCATCATCAATAGGTACACATCACAAAGATCTTTAAAAAACTAGCTCTGAGAAATGATACAATTAATGTACTAAAGTCCATAAATATACAAGGCACAACAAAAGTTGTTCAAATTTGAAACTAGTTAACAATATTGTCTTCCTCCTGACAATAATATGGACACAAAAAAATGTGTTTGATGTTGTCAATTTATCTATGCTATACAATGTTATTTTCACCACAAATAATTTGCCGCCCATTTATCAAATATCACTCACACACATTAGATACATTGAACTCACCGACCAAATAAGAACTCACGTATAAGAACAATATCAATCGATATTAAGCTCACCCACTTATAACCATTAAAGGATCACATTTACCACATGAAGTTAAAGACAGTTTAAAGAAAACCCCAGCCCATGTTTTATTTTATTTTTTTCCTCTTGGCAGGAGTCAGCTAATTTCATTCACAGCTTTACTGCCAAAAACCTGTAAAAAGTGGTAATTGTACACGCAAGTAGATACTCAAAGTAATCAAGAGCAAACAATTTGGAAGGAATAATAAGGAAGAGAGAAAGTTTCATAAAAACTTAATGAGTAACTACAACTACATATGTATTCTCAAGCTAAGTTTAGAATATTTTACAAGTAACTAATCAATTTTTTAATACTTCAATTAACCAATACATTGTCCATGTTTGAGCAAAAGATAGAAAACCTTAATTAATTTAAACCACGACAATATCTATCTTTCTATTTTTATCACTTGCATCTGTCCGGTTTCAACATACATATAGCAGTTAATTAATCGTCAGCATTAACTGCATTGATACAACACACAAAGCATATATTTATTTCCACTAACAGATTGAAAATTGAAGCAGTTTTGAATATATCATAGTATATATGGGATTGTATATTTATATGCTTTAAAAACAAAGGAAATCACAAATATATAAAGCTGAAAGTCTGCTTTGTTCGATCGAAGGACTCTGACTAGAAAAAAAATTTGATTGTTCAAAAGACAAGTAATAAGATTATCTTCTTCATCCCATTAGGTTTGTAATTATTCATATGATTGATAGGAATAAAGTTGACATGCATCAATCTGTTGGTTTAAAATTTCTAAAACTATCATGGAAGTAAGTACAAAATAATGTGTGATAAACAAGAAATGAAAGATACTAGCAAGTTAGAATTTAACTAGCAAGATAGCTGTTGTTAAATAAAAGTGATAACCTTATAATTAGTCAAATAGAAACAAAAGAGATAGTGAATTTCTGAAACTCATCAAAGCATACATCGCTCATTCAAAGGACTTCTACCAAAGAGTAAATTGATAGTTCAAAAGAAAAGTAATAAGAGCATCTCTGTCATTCTATTGGATTCTTAACTATTACGTGATCCAAATGATAAATTTTAACATGAAATAAACGTGTTGACTTAAAACTTCCTAGACCTTATATGGATGTTAGTATAAAATGATATGGGATAATCTAGCAGTGAGAGATACTTCTTAGTAAGAATTTATCTAGCAAGATTACTATTGTTTAATAAAATAGAGTTACTTACTATAGTCGAACAAAAACAAATAAAATGGCAAAATTATGAAACTCAAAGTTTGCATGGCTCATTCAAATAACTCCTACCCAAAAATTTGCTAGTTCAAAAGACAAGTAACAAGAGAATCTTTGTTATCCCATTTGGATTCTTAACTATTCATACAATTGACACAATAAAATTTAACATTAAATGAATGTGTTGCTTAAAATTTTATATCATCAATATAAATAAAAATGATATGAATGAAAACATAAATTTTAGTCTCAATGTAAGTGGAAGATAGTGAAGGATAAGCAAAGATGATAGGCTAACCTCCAAAATTGAAGTCTGTGAACAGCCTGATAATTCTAGAGCTCATATTCATTTTGAAGTGCTCGAAATATTAATATAACTGTCATGCAGTATTCTATAAATTTATGTTCTTGGTCAGCAATTTCCTCACCAATTTATCAGCCAACTCGTGCATGGGTTAACACGAAATGTACACAAACATCAGCTGTACACATCACTAAGGTCTTCGGAAAGTAGCACTGAGAAATGGCAGGTACCAATATACAAGGAACAGCAAAAGTTGTCCAAATTTGAAACTAGGCAACAATACTGTCCTCCTGACACTAATACGGACACGATGGAATTTGTTTGATGTTATAAATTTATATGTATGCTATTCTATGTAATTCTCAACCCAAATAATTTGCACCCCATAGATTATCGAATATATATCACTCACACACACAAAACAAACTGAGCTCTCCTACGAAATAAGAAATCACATATAAATAACAATATCAACTTCCAGTTCACAATGAGCTAGCTCACCCACTTAAAACCATCAAATGATCTCATTTAGTACATGAAGTACGATAGAAAGACAAGTCAAGGGAAACAGTACTAGACACCATCCTATCTTTTTTCTTTTTTTATCTATAGGTAGGAGTTAGTCACAGCTTTAACTGCTAAAAAACCTGCAAAAAGGTGGTAACCAAAGCCAGTTGAACACGCAAGTAGACATTAAAAGTACCCAAGAGCAAACAAGTTGGGAGGAATAAAGAGGAAGAGAGGAAGTATCATGAAAACTTAACAAGCAAATGCAACTAAACATGTATTGTCAAGCTAAGCGTAGAATATATATTTTGCAAGTAACTAATTAATCAATTTTTAATACATTGTCCATGTCTGAACAAAAGATAGAAAACCTTAATTAACACCATGACAAAATCAACCTTTCTATTTTTATCTCTTGCAGATCTGTTTGGCTTTAACATACATACAACAGTTAATTAATCCTCAGCTATTACTGCATTAATACAACACACGAAACATATATCGCTTTCTACTTACAGCAGTTTGGATAAATCATGGTATATAAGAGATTGTATATTTGTATGATTTAAGTTAAGATTTAGGTGGGCAAATATGCAAGCGTGACTTGGCTGAGAAAAGAATTAAGTCATGGTAAGACAATGTTTTGACCGGAATTATTACAAAAAATGATGTGATAAGCACGCATGGTTAGATACTACATAGTTAGGATTTATCTAGACTACTATAGTTAGAAAAAAGAAAAAACCTTGCAATTAGTCAAATGAAAACGAAGGAACTAGCAAAAAAATTATGAAAGTTGTAATAAGAAAAACACCAAAAATATTAAATTTAAAAAAAAAAATTTCATAAATATAATTGAATAAAAATATAAATATAAAAAAGAAAATACAGACAATAAGGAAAGGAACAGCACCCATATATTTATCAATTTTAAAATAACTATAACATGACAGTGACAGATGATAAAATATCTATATATCACTAAAATAAATCGTGGAACCATATGAACGTGAATATAAGAAGAAAAAGTTTCAAAACTATAAGGATATGTACCTGACGTATAACGGCTGTAAGAATAGTTCCTTGCGTGGAGGTAGAGGTGGACGTCACGGTTCTGTAACCCTACGTCCTGCATCTTTATCTATCCTCTACAAACAATAACACACAATATAATAAAACATTGAAATCTTTAAATAATGTTAAAGCCAATATCAACACTTGACACAACAAAAGCAGTGAAAGTTAAGAAAAGAAGAAGGGAAAGCGAAGTGGGGTGACCTTAACGGGGTTGAGCTTCTTCTTGGCAGTCTCTTCCTTTATTGTAATAAAAAATGCCCAAACTAGAGACACATTGTTGCTGGTGAGTTCATTTATTGTTGATTTTCTTTTTCGCTCCTACAAAAAATACAAACATCAGGACAGACACGTGTCACAATTTCAATTGATCATACAAGATGAAAGACAGTGGCACCATCATGTCCGTCCACCTCCTCCCTTCCCATAAATACTCTCACACAAATCAGCAATTTCCACCGGGTCGGGTCTACGTACCAAAACGGGTTGGTTGCCAGCTCAGCAATCTCGGACCAATGACGGACGGACAGGCGCGTGAGCGACTTGCCGTAACAGTATAAACAGTCGTTTTTCTCCTCACGCCAGCGGACCGTATGGAAGATGTTGGCTCCGGTTTGGTCCGTATAAAGCTGTACGGTCTTCCACCATGGGCGCTTGGACTTCACGGCTGAGATTGAGTTGATGAACTCCCTGATGATCTTCTTCTGCCCCGTGCCGCACCAGATCGTGTGGACGGTTATGTTGGCGGTGAGGAGTGGACCCATGTGGTACTTCAAGTGGACAAAATCCGATGAGAGAGGTAATCAAAGCCGTTGCTTTTGTGATCTAGATGGGAAGGCCGTAGGGTAACTACGGTGAGGGTCAGGGCCATTGGAACCGGTGAGTGAAGTGAGGAGCTTTGAAATGAAAATGTCTTAGCGCTCTGATTTGCTTTCAAGTTACACAGACACAGACACTATGGTTCGGGAAATGGAGGACAGATAGATGTGTCAGGAGCAGCATCTGATCTGATTTTTATCTCACAGAAAAATATTATTATTATTATTATTTTACTTAAGCGCGGGAAAATGTTGGGAGGGCTGATTTGGGGATTTGACCATTTTGTTCAGTATTTATTCGGTGTGCTTTGAGTTTCTGTACAACCGTGGGTGGCACTGTGGCGCTGAATTAATTGGATTTTTAATGATATTGATTGGGTTATTATGTGTGATGTTAATGATCAAGACAAACTGCCCAATCCATTAGTCATTGCCATCGTAGTGTTATAAAGTAGAAATATTAATATGAAAATGTTGAAGAAACCCGTGACAAGTACAAGCACAAGTGTTTTATGCTGACATATGTTCCATTTGTAATTGTAATTACAAAGAGTGAATTACAATTTAGCTACCCAATTTGAAGCTAATTACAGACAGAGTCAAACTTTAACTGTTATTACAAAATACCCTCTGCTGTTAGAGAATCCCTGTTAAAGTTAACCGTAAACAGTATAAATATGTTAAAAAGACTTAAATATCCCTATGTATCTGTATTGACACAGTTGACCTAGTTGGAAAATGAAAAATGAAAAAAAATAAAAATAATTAAAATTTTAATAAAAAAATTTTCAACCAAATCTTTGCTTGACCCAAATAATTATCATCAACAATAATAACCCTAAAAAAATTCAACAAAAAAAGAAATGAAAAATAAAAACTAGAAATTCCAAGCCACAGGAAACCTAAAAAACTGGGTTTCTAGTCGTTGCCTTGTTGGAAACCCGATTCCAGGCAATCTCTTCGATTATCAAAGTCAGCATTCATCACCCACACCCATTGTCCGTCTTTATCACCATTGAAACCAGCATCAAACCATCACTGCCATCATCGATTCATCAAGAAATTTGGCAGCATTGAAACCCACTTAAACTCAAACTCAAAGGTGTTGAAGATGTTGAATTCATCAAAACAAACTCATTCAATTCATCCAAACAAACTCAAAGATGTTGAAGATGAAGATCTCACGAACCCAGAGATTTGGGTTCATCTCTGGGTTCCTAAGAATCCAATAACCCAGCTCTTTGGGTTCTCACGAACCCAGATATGGGTTCCTGAGAACCCAGATTGGGGTTGAACCCAGTCATTCGTGAACTCGATCAGTAGAAGAAGACGAAGAAGAATAGCAGAAAAAGAAGAAAGATTGAAAAAAAAATTAAAAAACAAAATCTGGGTTCGCGAGAACCCAGATTCTGGGTTCGTAAGATCCCAGATCTTGGTTCTCACGAACCCAGTCATTCGTGAACCCAGTTCACGAATAGTAGAAAAAGACGAAGAAGAATAGCAGAAGAAGAAGAAGTGGAAGAAGAGAAGAAGAACAATGAGAGGAAGAAGAGAAGAAGGGAAGAAGAAGAAGAAGCGGAAGAAGAGAAGAAGAACAATGAGAGGAAGAAGAGAAGAAGGGAAGAAGAAGAAGAAGAAGAAGCGAAAGAAGGGATGAAGAAGAATGAGAGGAAGAGAGAGAATGGCACAATCAGTAAAAGAAATTATAATTTTTTAAATTATAAAAAATTTAAAATACAGTTGAAAGACAAAAATACCCCTGGATATGTTGAAATTGACTAACTTTGACTAACCAGAATTAATTTTAGGTAGCTAAATTGTAATAAAACTATAAAGTTGATCCCATCAGTAAATAAGTTTAAATTGGGTAGCTATTTTGTAGTTTACTCAATTACAAAAATATCATTATAAAAAAATAATCCTTTTTATTTTTTATTTTTTTTGAGAAATTGTTTTTCATTAAGAACCCAAAAAGCTTGGGAACAATATAATTACATTCACGGAAAGTCAGTAATGATAAACCAAGGAAGAACAAATAAGTTCGGGCAGTTTGTGAATCAAACGATTTTCGTTTTTGAAAATGGCTTGACTCCTCTGTAAACCAACCAAACCAACAAAAGCTTTGATATCACCTATCAAAAAAATGGGTCCCATCACAAAAATTTACATTTCTCATTATATAAACAAATATCCATTTGAATTGTAGTACTACAATTCAAATGGACATTTGTCTAAAGAATGGGAAATGACTTTTTTTTTAGGTCGGGGGGGTGGGGGAGGGGTTGGGGGTTGTGTGGTGTGTTGGGGTGGGGCACGAGGTGGGGGAAATAAGAATGGGAAATGACTTAATAGACGCCTGGATCATACACATACTAGATATCATTTGTTACAAGTCAAAAGCTTACAATCAACCAAAACCAGTGTTTAAAAACTCAGTCGAGTTCTCGCCGAGAACTCGCCGCTCGACCGGCTTCCGAGCCGAGAACCCCCAGATCGAGGGTTTCAACTCGGTTACTGTCCAAAATCGGTCCAACTTGGGTCAACTCGGTCCGACTCGGAATCGGCCTACTCGATTTTCTAGCACGCAGTCGCCTTCGCTTCTGCACTTCTGCCTACTGCCGTCGCTTCTGAACTTCTACTGCGTTCTGTTCTGCACTTCTACCTGCTGCCGTGTTGCTTCTGCCAATCCTGCTGAGTCTGGTTCTGCTATCACTGGTCGACTTCTGCTGTCGCTGTCTTCTCGTCATCCTCCGTTGCTCCTTCCGTCGCAGTCGTCGTCTCCGTATGTAAAGTGAAGGAGAAAAAGAAGACATGAAGATCGGAAGAAGAAGAATAAGACATGAAGATCGAAAGAAGAAGAAGAAAGAAATCAGAGTAAAGACACTGAGACAGAGAGAAGTGAAAGAGATGTGGAACAAATGAACAATATAATCATTTTAGTTATCCGAAAATGTCCCTCAGTTTTTTTGTTTTTGGACAAAATTACCCTTCATTATCTCTCATTATTTAAAAAAAAAACCATTATCTTTAACAATATAATCATTTTTATTATTTTTAGTTAGCCCTTTTCTTTATGATATTTATAGTTTTTTAAACTTTTTATAATTTTTACTAATTTTACCCCTCACCGAGAACTCGTCGAGTACTCACCGAGTTTTCGAGTACTCGCTGCTCGCTATCTCACTGGTCGAGTAGTGAGTAGCGAGTTTTAGAACATTGACCAAAACAATTAGTTTGCTGGGCTCCTGGCAAAAGCATCCCTATAACAATAAGGCTAGTTAAAATTTACTCATGTCCAATACTTTTATTATTTTTATTCATTTTAAATAAAATTGCCCTCAACAAATCAAAATATGATCATATACTTTTAAGAAAAAAAGTTTGATTATTTTACCTAATTACTAGCTTTATCCCTCAATTGGAGGAAAAAAAATTAAATACCTTTTATCTCCACGATCACTCACTTTATTCCCTAATTGGAGTGAGATAAAAAAACAAGGGCAAATTACATGTTATGGGTATTTTTGGATTCCCCAATTGGCCCAGTAAAGGCCCATCAAGATGGTGGCCCAAGTTACCAAGACCGAGTATAAAACACTATTCCTCAGTCCGCTAGGTCGAGCCCGCTAGATCGCTCCAGTACTCGACTACCAGATCAAGCCCGACGGGAGGCTAGCGAAGACAATGTCAGGTCGCCCTAGTAGCGACGTTGAGGTCGTCTACCGTTCATTGCGATGTCAAGATCGCCTGGATGGACCAAAGTCAAGATCGTTACGACGCAGATTCAGTCCGTTATCTAGCCAGTTCGCCCAGTTTCAGTGCAAGACAGTAAAATGGCGTGTCTTGCACGATAAGTAAGGGTTTCTCACCTAATGACAGCTTAATTTCGGGAAATCTCACCAAACCAGCATGGGTTAGCAGTCAGCCCACGTAAAGTCAGAGTTGACCTGACAGAAGTCAGAAGCATTAAAGACTCTCCAGAAGCATTAATTACGACAAGATCAGTCCTTTTTGTCTATTAGTTCCATCTGTAGCCTCATCTTCTCTATAAATAGAGAGAGGCATTTATTGTTAGGTATCCAGAAATTTGAGAGTTGAGAGGGCTGTTACTCTGTCGAAACACAGAGAGAGAGAGCATTTAGAGTGAGGCTTCCATTAATTCCAGAAAAGTGGACGTAGGCCATTCTTAAAAGGGCTGAACCACTTCAAACGTTTTGTGTGTTCTTCTTTCTTTCTTCTCTTCCTTGCCATTATCTGGTCTGTTTGTTGCAGGTCTCCTCATCTGTGCGGCATTGGGCTCAAGAATCTGGTTGGCTGGTTTACCACGTCAACATTTTGGCGCTAGAAGGAGGGCCCAACTGCAAGTGGAGCTCTGTAATCACCATGGTAAGGGGAAGAACGACCAGAAATTCAGTAGACGAACGAGCTGAAGAAGCCGAGCTGCGAAACCAAGCCCAGATGGCTGATACCGGTGCAGGACCATCTTGTGGAGGACGAGACGCCGTGCATGACTTGGCTCGACGTCAGGAAAGGTTGGAGACTAATGTGGCACAAATCCTGGACACATTGAGAATAATGGCACGAGGTCAGAATCAGAACGCTCCCAGGACGACTGTGACCCCACCGCCCGGAGCAGAGGTCGCAAGGGGGGTGCATATTCCAGAAGGATCCATCCATTCGTCGAACAGACGTCCTGAAGCGCGGAGTCAGCGAGCTCGGGAGAATGGGGATGTGGCCCGGCCTTCTGACTTGAGGGTAAGGATCAGTCAGGACGGTAATAGGCGGGTCGAGGTGAGTGATGGGCGTCCCCGTGTTTCAGTTCGCAGGAATGAAGACGAGCTGCGTCGAGGCCAGGAGGACCTGCGTAGGGGAAATGAAAACTGCGAGGTAGGCCAAGGACGCAGGAGGCATGATCAGCATTCCCTCACTGGGGCGAGCCAAGGGAGTAGGAGATCCCCCGTGAGGCAGCCCGGAGCTCGAGACCCGATTATCCAGCAGCTCTTGAAGCGAATGCAGCAGCTCGAAGCGCGACCTGGAGCTCAGGCAGTAGGGGAGAGATGTGAAGACAGAAGTCCTTTCGCAGCGGAGATAGACAGGGAACCGCTCCCCGCCAGGTTCAAGCTCCCTGATATCCCAAAGTATAATGGAGATTCTGATCCTTACGATCACCTGGACGCCTTCAACGTTCAGATGAACCTGCAGACTTCTAGTTCGCTGGTGAAGTGTCGTGTTTTCCCAGCGACGTTCGGAGAAATACCGCGAACTTGGCTTAGAAACCTTCCACCTCGTAGCATCAGCAGCTGGGAGGAGTGCCAGCAGAAGTTCCTCGATCAATATAAGGCCCTGAAGAGAACGCTTGCTCCGACCTGTCACCTGGCGACAATTTTCCAACGATCAGGGGAATCGCTGAAGGAGTATATCGGCCGATTCAGAAGCGAGATAAACAATGTAGAGAGTCCGTCTGAAGAGGGAATCTTAAATACGATCTCATCAGGACTTCGGAAGGACGGCAAGCTCTACGAGAGCATCTACAAGATGCCTGTGAAAAATCTGGGAGAATTCTATGAGCGAGCTAATAGGGAGATCCGATGGGAAGAATCATTTAGCTCGAGAAAAGCCAATCACCCGAAAAATGAAGCAAGTGGATCCCATCAGGGCAAGAAAAGGGATCAGGTCGGTAATGAAGACAGAAAGAACCGGTCTAGCAATCAGGTGGCGAAGCGGGCTAAAAAAGAAATCAGAAGAGATCGCTCCCCACCTCGAAACCGCTTCCATCGTTACAGCACTTTATCCGATAGGCAAGATCGGATTTTCCAGACTGAGAAGCATAGAGTCAACTTCGGGAGGCCGAGCCCTACTGGTTTCCCGGGTAAGTTCAAAAATCCTCGCAAGTATTGTGCCTATCATCAGGAGAACGGGCACAATACATCTGAATGCTGAGACCTTAAGGACGCCATAGAAGAGTTGATAAGAAATGGCCGTCTGAAGGAGTACGTGGTGCAGCCCGCACACGAAAAGCCCCAGAATCAGCGTCCTCGTCGAGATCAGCAGCCCGTGCAGACAAGTCAGCAAGGCCAGGAGCAGGGGGTTGATTTGATAGTGAAGACTATCTATACCATCCATGGCGGTCCCCACATCGCCGGATCCTCTAGTAAGTCTCATGAAAGATACGTGCGAGAGGCAAACCACGTCCATCTTACAGGGCGGGGTGATCAGGAAGGGCCAGCAAAGAAGGGCAGAATGACTTCGGAGGACATCGTTTTTACAAAGGAGGATGAAAGCGAGGTGAAATTTCCCCATAATGACGCCCTTGTTATCAGGGCAAAAATCAGCAACGCCGAGGTCCTGAGAATTATGGTTGACACAGGCAGCTCGGTAAATGTTATGTACAAAGATTGTTATGATCAGCTCGGGTTAGGAGCTAATCAACTGAAACCGTCTCCGGAGCCTCTCTACGGTTTCACCGGGGACGCCGTCATCCCAATAGGCCAAGTAAGACTCCCGCTTTCAATAGGAGATCCAGCTCGCCAAGCAACTACCCTAACGGACTTCCTCGTCGTTAATGAGGCATCTGCTTATAATGTGGTTTTGGGGAGGCCTGCGATGAACGACCTGGATATGGTCGTGTCAACCAAAGCTCTCACGATCAAGTTCTCAACGGCCAGCGGAGTGGGGGTAGTCCGAGGTGAGCAATATGCAGCAAGGCGCTGTTATGTGAAGGCTATGAAGATCGGGGTGACGTATAATCAAGTGGATATGGTGGCTAGAGGAAAGCCAAGTGAAGTCAGCAAAGAAGGCTTTGATCGCGATCTTGATCCTCGCGAGGTAGATGAGTATTTGACATCGGGCCCGGTTGACGAGCTTGAATCTATCCAAGTCAGTGGGGAAAATCCACAAAGATGTCTGAGTGTGGGGCGGAGTCTGACCCCAGATGTCAAAAGTCAGCTCGTCGAATTCCTCAAGGAGAATGTGGATGTCTTCGCGTGGAATCATGAGGACATGGTCGGGATCGACCCGGAGGTCATGTCGCACGGGTTAAATATTGATCCTCGTTGCAGACCAATTCGCCAGAAGCGGAGGCCGTTGAACAAAGAGCGATCTGATGCCATCAAAGAAGAAGTTGACAAGTTGCTTGTTAACAATTTCATCAGACCGGTCCAATATCCGCTTTGGCTCGTCAATCCTGTGCTCGTCAAGAAGAAGAACGGGAAGTGGAGGACGTGTATTGATTTTACCGATCTGAACAAGGCTTGTCAGAAGGACAGTTTTCCTCTTCCGAGAATTGATCAGCTGGTGGATGCGACTGCTGGTCACCAATTGCTGAGTTTCATGGATGCGTACTCCGGATACAACCAAATCCCCATGAGCCCGCGGGATGAAGAGCATACCTCGTTTATTACAGATAGAGGTCTTTACTGTTATAAGGTAATGCCCTTCGGCCTTAAGAACGCAGGAGCGACCTATCAGAGGCTGGTCAATAAAATGTTCGAGAAGCAGATCGGCTGGACAATGGAGGTGTACGTAGATGACATGTTGGTCAAATCAAAGCAGGCCGAATCCCATGTTAACGATCTGGCAGAAACATTTCAGATCCTCAAGAGCTATCGGATGAAGCTCAATCCGCTGAAGTGCGCATTCGGAGTAGCGTCTGGGAAGTTTCTGGGTTTTATGGTGAATGAAAGGGGGATCGAGGCCAATCCGGAGAAGATCCAGGCCTTAATCAATATGAGATCGCCAAGGAAGGTCAGGAAAGTCCAAAGTCTCACAGGTCAGGTCGCGGCGCTAAGCAGATTCATCTCTAAGGCGATTGACAAGTGCATCCCATTCTTTGACGTGTTGAAAAGAGTGAAAGACTTCGAACGGACGGAACAGTGCGAGCAGGCCTTCCAGCAGCTGAAAGAGTATATGGGCCGGGCTCCACTCCTATCAAAACCTGTAGAAGGGGAGAAGCTCATCCTTTATTTGGGAGTATCAGATAGCGCCCTCAGTGCGGCTTTGGTGCGAGAAGAAGACAAGACGCAGCTCCCCGTGTATTATGTCAGCAAGAGGCTTTCGGATGCGGAGACCAGGTATTCCCAAATAGAGAAGCTCGCGGATTGTTTAGTGACCGCGTCCAGAAAGCTCCGACCTTATTTCCAGGCTCATAAGATCGAGGTCCCAACTCGGTATCCTTTGAAGCAGATTTTCCAGACTTCGGATACCTCAGGTCGCTTATTGAAGTGGGCAGTCGAGCTGGCCCAGTTTGACATCGAGTATGTCCCCAGACCGTCCATCAAAGCTCAGGCTCTAGCAGATTTTATTGCAGAATTTACGGGAGCTCCTAAAGAAGGAGCTGGACCGTCGGAGAAGCCGATGTGGGAGTTGTATGTTGATAGTTCATCGTGCGAGCTGAGAGCAGGGGCAGGTATACTGCTCATCAGTCCGGAAGGAGACAAGATCTTCTATTCTCTGAAGTTCGGATTCAAGGCAACCAACAACGAGGCTGAATATGAAGCACTCATAGCGGGGTTAAAGCTCGCTATGGAGATACGAGCTGATCAGGTGAGAATATTTAGTGACTCACAACTCGTTGTATACCAGGTGAAGGGTGAGTACCGAACTCGGACATCGAATACAGCCGCATATCTTGAGAAGGTGCAAGAGTTGCTCAGGGCATTTCAGAGGTACGAAGTGAATCAGATCCCGCGAGCTCAAAACGCACATGCTGATGCTCTGGCTCGCTTAGCTACTACTCAGATAGCAGAAGATTTGAAGCCCGTGCCTGTTGAGCTCCTACCAGTTCCAAGTATTCAGAAGGGGGAAGTGATGATGGCCCTGGTGGTGGCAGAGGACTCATGGATGAGGCCGTTGGTTTATTATCTGCAGAACGGGGTTCTCCCCGAAGAGAAGAATGAAGCTCGCCAGTTGAAGGCGCGATCTGCGCGCTACTGCATCTATGACGATCTATTGTATAAAAGGGGTTTCTCAGCTCCTCTTTTGCGATGTATAGATGGGGCGGACTGCGAGAAGATGTTGAGCGACATGCATTCGGGGCATTGTGGAAACCACTCCAGGGGACTCGCTCTAGCCCAGAGAGCATTAAGGCAGGGTTTCTACTGGCCTACAATGAAGAAGGACGCTATCGCCTTAGTGAGAAAGTGTAACAAGTGTCAGAGGTTCGCAAAGGTGCCCCGAGCTCCTCCGGCGCTCCTGCAGCAGATGGTAAGTCCATAGCCGTTTACGATCTGGGGAATGGATCTGATCGGGCCCATACCGACAGCTCGTGGAAATTGCAAGCACGCCGTGGTTGCGGTGGATTATTTCACGAAGTGGGCTAAAGCAAAAGAGTTAGCTGACATCTCGACGACAAAGATTATCAAGTTTATGTGGAGTAACATCATCAGCAGGTTCGGAGTTCCACAGCAGGTAATAACGGATAACGGGACTCAGTTCAGCAGCGAGCAGTTCATCGATTTCTGTGACGATCTCGGAATAACTAAAAGCTTCTCAGCAATAGATCATCCTCAGGCCAATGGGCAGGTCGAAGCCGTGAACAAGATCATAAAACAGAACCCGAAGACGAAGTTGGAAGCAAGAAAAGGAGCATGGGTAGACGAGCTTCCGAAGGTATTATGGGCCTACCGGACTACAGCTCGCAGTACGACTCAGGAGACGCTTTTCTCAATGGTTTATGGATGCGAGGCTATGATTCCGGCAGAGTTCGAGGTGACGACACATCGGAGAGCAACCTTCAACAACGAAGACAATCAGCAATTGCTTACCTACAGCCTTGACCTCGTGGATGAATTACGAGATGAAGCTCAGTTGAGGTTGGCAGTTTACCAGCAGCGGGTCTCCAGATACTACAACAAGAAAGTCCGAGCTCGCCACTACAACGTCGGGGATCTTGTGCTAAGGCTCATTCTGCCCGCAGCACGGAACTCAAGCGAAGGCACTTTAGGACCGAGCTGGGAAGGTCCCTACGTCGTTCAGAAGGATCTGGGAAACGGAGTTTATCACTTAAGCAACATGGATGGAACGGAAGTCCCGAGAGCATGGAACGCCGAGAAGCTTCGACCGTATTTTGTGTAATTTATTCAGGTCGAAATTATCTGTCTTAAATGTAATCTGTTGACATTTTGTCTATATATGTGAATATATTCAAGCAGATTTGCATCGCTTCTCAAAGAATATTCTGTCTTCGCTCTCACTTGCACTGCATCAACTAAGTCTTGGATGGAGTCATCGCGCCCTGTGAGCTCGCAACGCTCTGGACGGGCCAACGTACTCCTGTGGACTTATTATTATTCAACAGTCTTGGACGGAGTCGCCGCGCCCTGTGAGCTCGCAACGCTCTGGACGAGCCGACGTACTCCTGTGGACTTATTATTATTCAACAGTCTTGGACGGAGTTGTCGCTCACAGTCATGACGACGTCACCAGCACATTCGTAATAACTTACATCTACAATTATTATTTACGTCGCACGATAAAAAGCATCACGCAGATCAAAGCGAAATGAAATAAAGCATATATTGAGTTAAAAAGTTATTATTACAAACGAAGACCTCAGAAGAGGTGAGTTTAAAAGCCAAAAATAAACTATTACAAAAAAGACTAAGCTTGCGAGTTGGAGGGGTTTTGAGGGTCTTGGGGGGTCGAGCTAGTGGCCGCTTGGTCATCTGCGGCCTCTGGAGGGACGACTTCAGCGGGCGACAGCAAAGTTTCCTGAGGTTGGCCCTGCTCTGCTTCGGCTGCCGCGCGGGCGTCCTCAGCATAAAACTCGACGTCCTTCACAGCATCATCCCCAAAGATGGAGTAATCTATCTTAGGATGATGCGTCCACAGGGTGTACATGATGCCTTGCTCCGTCTCCACCCTGATTTCTTCGGCTCGAGCTTCCGCAGCAGCCAGTGCCTCCTTGAGCTTGATCATCTCCTCAGCTTGAACTGCAGCCGCGACCCGCGCTTCCTCGAGTTGAATAGCCACCCCAGCATATTTTTCCTCTACGGCCTTAAGCTCGATCTCACGGTCAACCACCAGAGTCTTGGTCGTCTTTAGCTGAGAGTTGAGGCTGTTGTTAACCAGTTCCATCCTGCTCTTTTCTTCGGCCCGAAGGGTATCGGACTGAAGACGAGCGGCCTCAACCTCGGCCAATTTCCCCTGAAAGATCTCGCGTTCGCTTTTCGCCACCGCGAGCTCAATGTCACGCTCTGATAAGGTCGCCTCGAGCTCATTCTTTGAGCCTTAAGCTCCTTCTCCTCCTGCTCCCTCTTCGTTTCGCTGTCCAGCACCTTTGCCATCGCCATCGCGCCTTGCGAACGACAAAAAGAAATGAGGAAAAGGAGATTGGAAAGAAATAAAAAGAAATGGGAAAGAAACTCTACCTTAGCAGCTTCACGAACTGCCCAGGAAACCAGATTTACCCCGTGGCTGTTTGGGCCGTCTAGAAACTTGGCCGTATTTCCCAAAAGGCTGGGAACTTGTTCGACCATAAGGTGAAGGTAGGAAAGCCCAGGAACGACTTCGACAGGTGCTTTCGGGGTGTCCTGGGGGGGAGGCTCTTGTGGTGAGGAAACGACCTGTTTTCCCTTCTCCAGTGCGGTCTTCTTGGAGAGAGAGAGCTCAGTGGGAACGACGTGATCCTTCCTCTTCGTCCCCTTTTCAGTGGCGACCTGCTTGCCCTTGTCCCTAGCAGTAGTATCTTTGACCGAAGGAGCCCTCTGCGAAACAGGCCGAACGGCCTGGGAGGCTGGAGATTCAGCCGTGCTCGCGGCCCGTTGCCCTTTTGAGGCCGAGGAGTCCGGAGTAGATGACGGCGTCACGGCCTGACCCCCGGTCTGACGAACTCTCTTTCTAGGGGGTGGAATTATCTGCAATGGTGCCATCACCTCCTCAACGCTTTCCGAACTCGAGCTTGTTCCGACGACCTCATCAAAAACAGAGCTTACGGGTTGATTTTGTCGAGACCCTATATGCTTAGAGCGGATCAGTCTCTCCGTAGGCTCGGGGGCGAGTAGGTACTGCCGAAGAAGCTCGTTCGTTAGTTTGACGTCGTCCTCGTCGGACCTGTGAGCTCCAAGGATCTCGAGGTCAGCTGTTTCGCCTTGAGTCAAACCAAGGAACGGTGCGGTGAGATCTGCAAAAGAAAGAAGATGGTTAGTTCGTGTAAGATCGCCTGTCATAAGCTGGAAAGCAGCTTGAAGAATCTCCTACCTGGTTCAGCTGGAAAGTTGAAGTTCGCAAGATTTAGTAATGAATGGCAGGATACGTAAAACCAGTTCGTTTTATAACGGCCTACGTTGGATTTGCCCTTGGCCTCGCCCTTCGACAAGACTTCCCTATAAATGGATGACGGACGAGGAGAGGTATAGTAAAAACCATCTCGAGGTTGTCCCTTGCTGGTAGATTTGAAGGTAAATAAATACCTTATAGTTCCAGAAGTTGGAAAAGGGAGACCGTACTTCCTAAAGAAGATCGCCAAGGAAGACAGCTGGGTATACGAGTTCGGTGTCAATTGACCTGGAGCGAGCCTCAGATCGTTCAGAAGCTCGATCAGGTAGGACGGGACCGAAAATCGCAGCCCGACCTCCAAGTGTTGGATGCTGATGGCCACAAAACCCTTGGGGGGGTGTGGCCGCATGATCCGTGGGAGCGGGCTCCATCAAACGACAACCCCGGGGAAAGTGGTACTGCACCCCTAGCCCGACAAGGTCCTCGCGTGTTAGCCGAGAGGGGTAGAACTTGAACATCTGGCGATCTCGCCTGGCCTCTACGGGGTCAGGGTCCCCGGCCTCTGAAGGCTGGTCCCCTCCGGAGCTCTCCCGAGCTGAAAATTCCTCAGTGACCTCCTCGCTGTGTAAGGACGCTTGAGGGACTTCCCACACTTCATCCTCCGAGCTAGAGGAATCGTCCTCTCCTACGATGTGCAGTGGGCGTTTGCGACCTGAAGACATCTACAAACAAAAAAGGAGCAGTTAGGCCGCCGAATGCGGACCGTTCCTACCGAACTAAAGCTCTTAGTTTGCTATCTAGCTACTTCCTAACAGGTCGCAGACGCCACACAAGGTTATTAGCGACCTCAAGATCGTGTTCCACTTCCTATGCGAGCTCAAGATCGCTCAAACTCTCACAAACAACTAATTAAGCAATCTTCAGCAACCTAACGGATCAAACTAAGGGAATACGAAGAGTCGCAGACATTCAAGCACACAAACAGAAGAACAAAATGCCAGAAACCGAGCAGCAGACAAATCATCACCAGAAGTAAAAAGCAGTAAAACGCTAGAAAAAGCGAAGAAACGACGAAAATAATGTACTCACCGGTAATCGGAAAGAAGAAGCGTCGCCTGAGTAGTGCTCGCCAGAGAATCGAAGACTGAAGACTGATGGCAGACGGAAGCGGAAAAGATGAAGATGGAGCCTGGAGCGTGAAAATGACAAGCAAAAGGCAAAAAGAACAGACTGGCCCCCCTTATATAGCCAGTCCCGATGTCGTATCCCCGACCGTTGGATCTGGTGGCGTGCCAACCGCCTCGAATCCAACGGTGCAGCGCGATCTCAGGTACGTAATACGAAGAGACGCCATCAGACGAAGAGACGTGCATTTAATGCCTGCTGCAGAAATCGAACCGCCTCAGGAGGTGCTGACACGTGTCCAAGAAAAAGGAGGGAAAGATTTATCTATTGAAATTTCAAGTTCTCAGATCGATTATCAGTCCGCTGACCAAGGTCTTCAGTTCGGATAAGTCTTCAGTTCGGATAAGTCTTCAGTTCGTATAAGTCTTCAGTTTGAGCATTCAGACCGCTGGAAAGTTTCAGAGCAGCACGAAGATTTTAGTTCGCTCCAAAAGTCAGGCCGCCGTGTAAAGTTTCAGTTCGTTATAGAGATCATTGTCGACTATTGAGTTCTCAGGCCGCAGGAAACGACCTAAGAACTGGGGGGTTGATGTTATGGGTATTTTTGGATTCCCCAATTGGCCCAGTAAAGGCCCATCAAGATGGTGGCCCAAGTTACCAAGACCGAGTATAAAGCACTGTTCCTCAGTCCGCTAGGTCGAGCCCGCTAGATCGCTCCAGTACTCGACTACCAGATCAAGCCCGACGGGAGGCTAGCGAAGACAATGTCAGATCGCCCTAGTAGCGATGTTGAGGTCGTCTACCGTTCATTGCGATGTCAAGATCGTCTGGATGGACCAAAGTCAAGATCGTCACGACGCAGATTCAGTCCGTTATCTAGCCAGTTCGCCAAGTTTCAGTGCAAGACAGTAAAATGGCGTGTCTTGCACGATAAGTAAGGGTTTCTCACCTAATGACAGCTTAATTTCGGGAAATCTCACCAAACCAGCATGGGTTAGCAGTCGGCCCACGTAAAGTCAGAGTTGACCTGACAGAAGTCAGAAGCATTAAAGACTCTCCAGAAGCATTAATTACGACAATATCAGTCCTTTTTGTCTATTAGTTCCATCTGTAGCCTCATCTTCTCTATAAATAGAGAGAGGCATTTATTGTTAGGTATCCAGAAATTGGAGAGTTGAGAGGGCTGTTACTCTGTCGAAACACAGAGAGAGAGAGCATTTAGAGTGAGGCTTCCATTAATTCCAGAAAAAGTGGATGTAGGTCATTCTTAAAAGGGCTGAACCACTTCAAACGTTTTGTGTGTTCTTCTTTCTTTCTTCTCTTCCTTGCCATTATCTAGTCTGTTTGTTGCAGGTCTCCTCATCTGTGCGGCATTAGGCTCAAGAATCTGGTTGGCTGATTTACCACGTCAACATTACACAAACCCCATGAGATTTGGTGAAATTGCACAAAAATGATAATGTTTGAGAAACATATACTAACCTCCCCTGAGATCTTAAAAACTCAACAAAAACCTCTCATCCCGTTAGTCAACTCCGGTTGAATTCACATGATCGATGGTTAAAGATATAAAAAGATTAAAACACCCTCAAGTCAAAATTTTTATTTTTTATAAATTTAAAATTAATATTACATATTTTAAATTTAATTAATTAAATCATTAAATAATTTAAAAAAATAAATAAAAAAACACTAGAGACCAAAGGTCTTCAGTGTCTTCATCGCTGGAGAGGTCTCAAGCGATGGAGACAGTTCCGTCGCGCGTCTCTTGGAGACCACTGGTCTCCATGAGTGTCTCCAACGATGGAGACACTCATGGAGACCAGTGGTCTCCAACGTTGGAGGCCACTGGTCTCCATGAGTGTCTCCAACGATGGAGACGCATGACGGAACCGTCTCCAACGATGGGGTTAGAGGTCTCGTTGGAGACCACTGGTCTACAGATGGTGACCAAGAGACCAAATCTAGTCTTTAAAGGGTGAATTTTTTTTTTTTTTATTTCATGTTTGGTTTAATGATGATGATTAATTTAGGTGATGCTGGTTTAATGAAAATGATGAAGATGATGATTTTGATGAATATAAAATATGGACGATAAAATTTATGAAATGGAAAATAAGAAGATGATGATAGAGAGGTCTAAGGTGAAATAGGGAGGAAAAAGATGAACATTTTTTTTTAGGGAGTTAATTAAAAATATATATTTTTTAAAATTTAATTAATTAATTAATTAATTTAATATATTAAATTAAAATTTTTATAAGATATGTATTGACCATTTTGCCCTTAACAATTTTGATTTGATAAAGGTTGACTAATGGTTGACTAATAGTAACGGAGGTTTGTGCTGAGTTTTTAGAATCTTAAGAGATGTCAGTGTGGGTTACCAAAATATTATCAATTTTGTATAATTTCATTAAACTATAGAGAAGGTTGGTGCAATTTGCCCAAAAACCTTAAACTCTACCATCGATGGACTGCTAGAAGAGAGTTGACTTTTGCAATGATAAGTTTTATTAGGGAAATGATGAGTTTTTTATTGTATATATAAATAATTTCATTTTAAGCTTTTGAATATTTGTTGAAGTATGATTTGTTATATATAACACTTTTGTACAATAATTAAAATAATTGGTATTATTGTTTTTATTTGCATCACTAATTTATGTTAAAATTTTGAAGTTAATATAATCTAACTTTTACATAATACATGGATTTTTTTTTTTTTAATAATTTGGAGAAGGGAATTTTGAACTTGTAATCTCAACTTTGTGGAGAGTTCTGTTCCCACCAAGTATATTTATCATCACTATAATGTCCAAAACTATTATTATTATTATTGTTATTATTATATAGGATTTGAAAAAGCAAAATATTATTCGAACTCACACTCATCTCAACGAGTGTAAATATAAGGAAATAAAATTGGGTCCTCATCCCATCTATCTTGATGTGTGAATATATTCTATTAGTAAGTTTTATATGATTAATATATCATATGACATAATTAATTATTTTGAAAACGTAATAGTTGATCATCATCGAACTAAATTTTATTAGTTAATCAATTAAAGTACATGTTAAAACACCAACCAATTTAAGAAAACAGTCCTAGAGAGACAGAGATAAATGAAGTTTTGTCCAATTAAAAACTAATTTCTATTTACACTAAAAATAGGGCATTTGAATTTTTGAAAAAATATGAAGCAAAACAAATGAGTGAAATCGAATATTTTAAATGAGGAAATTACTCACAACCTTCTGGATATTAGTCTTATTACAATCGGAAACTACTTTTGTATTTTATAACAATGACCCCTCCTCTGACCACGTTTGATCGTTTAATATAATTAGAAAATGATAAAATAAGATAAAAAGACAGAAATGTCATTGATTTATAAAATTCATTACTCTCACCCTTCTCTCTCTCTGTCTTTCTCTCTCTTCTTTATCTTTTCCCTCTTCTCTTTTATTTCTCTGTTTTTTTCTCTCTCTCTCTCTTCTCATTCTTCTCATTCTTCTCTTTGTTTTTTGTTTTCTTCACCAGTCGGTCTGGGTTCCGGAACCTAGATCGATGTCTGGGTTTCCAGACAACCCAGATCGGCGTCTGGGTTTCCCCTTGGAAACCCATACGCCATCTGAAAACCCAGATTGATTTTCGATCTAGAAACCCAGATCAGCTCGATCTGAGTTTTTGATCAGATCTGGTTTTCCAGATCTAGGTTTTCGTCGACTTTCCGTCTCAGACATCCAGATATGGAAACCCAGACATGTGAGTACCAGACGTCTGGGTTTCCATTTGAGCGATTGATTTTTACTGTTTATTGTTGATGATAATTGTGTTTATGATGGTGTTAATGATTGTGTTTATTATAAACGGTGTTAATGATGATGTTTTGGGTCTGTTTGATGATGATGGTAGTGGTATTGTTTGTGATGATGATTGATGATGCTGAATTAATGTCTCTGTTGATGAACCAGAAATCCAAATATGTTTCATGAACCAGAAACCTGAAATGTGAACCGAAAATTGAAATGTGATGAACTGAATCACCATCAAATTTTTTTTTAAAATATTATTTTCTTCTAAATGGATCTAGATCGTCCATCTCAAAGATGGATGGTCTAGATCAATTTGAAAAAAATTTAAATTATTTTTTTATAGTTTAAATTTAATTTTTTAAATTATTTAATTTTTAAATATTTTTAAGTTTTAAAATTTTAAATTATTTATTAATTAATATAATTTTTAAAAGAAAAAATAAAAATCAAATAATTGACCAAAATACACTTATTACAGTTAATTTTGACGGTCAACCATGGTTAAACCGTTAGTAGAAGCGAGATCATTGTTACCAAAGGTAAAAATGGTTTCCGATTGTAATAAAGTAAATGTCCATAAGGTTGCGAGTAATTTCCTCTATTTTAAATATTGGGAGGGATAGCGGAACACAATTTTTTATACAATATTTGACATGATTTTGTAGCTCTTAGATCTATGTGATTTGAATAGCTTGGATCTAATAAGTTTATTATCCATTTTTTCTCTTTTTCTCCTATCCATCATTAATTATTTATTATTTTTATTCCCTCTCTCCCCATCATGGATTCCGTTTTCTAAATCTAGTTAAATCTTACTTATTTCTTACTCTCTAAGTGACACTAGTGTCTTACTCTCACAGTGATACTAGTATCTTATTTCGATTGGTCTCGGCAGTCTTCTACATCCGTTTCAGATATAATCTTTGTACTTTAAAAAAAAAAAAAAAAAAAAAAAAAAAAGAAAAACAATGCTCTAATTTCTCCAACCCAGATGATGATTTCGACGTTCAAACCTGTCTACAATATGCATGTATGTTCAAACCTGTCTACTATATACATACATATATATATATGTGTGTGTACACACAAACAGAACACACTTATGCAGCTGATCAACCCCATCGAAATCACTATTCACCAAAGCCAAATACATGGAGCAGTCGTTATTATCACTCAATGAGGGTGTCAAGAAATTCCTGTTAACATCAAAACAAGCACAGACCATGGAAGATCAGAGAAATTCACAAAGCCCCAGATGAAGAAAAGCAACATAAAATCAAAGCAAAACTCCCGGTCATCCTGAGAATTTCGAAACACCTGGGGTTGAAGTTACAACTGCTTAGAAGTGTTAATTTTATTGAATTTGAAGTTGTCATATTTTATTTTAATTTTGTTCATTTGTAGGTCCTCTTGGTCAGGGTATTGCCAATGCTGTTGGTTTGGCCCTTGCTGAAAGGCATTTGGCTGCTCGATTCAACAAACCTGATGCTGAAATTGTCGATATGATGATGCTTGCCTTTTCTTCCCAATGCAGGTATTGGCTATGGTTCCCTAACAAGGCAAACTCATACAGCGTGCATGGGAGTGCACTAGGTGCTAAAGAAGTGGACGCTACAAGGAAGAACCTTGGGTGGCTATTCCATGTTCCCGAGGATGTTAAAATGTATGGAATTAAGAAAATCGTCTGCAATATTTCACTCTGAAATTGATTTTAGATTTTTAGTGAGCGTCATTATCTTATTCTGACAGTTATCATCACAGGTTGAAAACGAATTTGTTTTACCATTCACAGTTTTGCTTGTCCAATTATTTTTGACTTCATTTTGCTGTTCTTCCATGTCTGCTCCAACCTCTATTGAAGCATCATGCCTTTGTTTCAGGGTGACATGGGGTATTTGTACCTTGATTTGTGCTCAAGGGCAGGCAAGTATCCAGGTTATGCTAATTTTGCTGTCAAAGGGGGGTGCCGGATATCTGAATCAGAATACCAGCTTCCTGTTTGTTCATAGATTCTAGAAATATCCTCTGTTTTGTGCTTATAGTAGTACCGTCATACAAGGTGGTACTTGATTAGTTTAACTATTTCCTGTTGGAATTTAAAGGTTTCGTCTAATCATATTCTATGCCTTGAGCTATCTATGATCTTCTGCAGTAGAATTGGAATCCTTTAGATTACTAGAAAGCCTAACTGCTAATTAACTTTTACTTCTTTTAGCAGTTCCTTTGATGGCATTTGCTGGACGAGCTTGCGTAATTTTGAATTCTCAAGCTCTCAAGCTAGACTCAAAAAATTTGCAGTTCACAGTATGTCATAATATCGAGTACTGTGAAACGCATATATGATATATGTAGTTTTTGGTACTATATTTGGTCTTGTTGCATTTTTTTAAATTGTGTAAATTTATATTTAGCTATTCAATGAAGTTATGCTGCTGATTTGTTTGTTTAATAAACAGAAAAGCTTGAAAGTGGGATTATGTTGAAGTTGTTTATTTTTGAAAAATTATCATGGCAGGATAGGTCATTTTGTTGATTTTATAGTTTTTTCCCAAGGGAAATGAATAAAAGTGACCATTAGCATTTAGTTGTCCTGTCCACCAAAACGAGGTTGAGCCTGACCTAATTTATGGCTCCAACATTAGTTTTCACATGAGATAGCCATAAGTTAGGAACTCATGAACTTGTATTACAGCCCATGTTTAGTGCTCTTTTGCCCATGCCATTTATGAACCCAATATGTGCTTTTTAAATTTCTTTAGAATAAATACCAACGCATTTTGATTATCCTGATGGGCTATTAAATTAGTTTTTGCTGACATTGATAATCCTGAAGTTGTTTATGGGCTATTAAATTTAATTTTTGCTGACACTGGCAAACCCTGAAAGCTGTTATGGGCTAAAATTTAGTTCTGGCTGATTTTGCCTTTTCTGTTTTTTTGGGAATACCGCAGGTTGTGGCCCTCGTTTGCAACTTTGCTGTAAGGCTTAATCGTAGTGAAGTAGAAACCCTGTTTCATGAGTTTGGAGATGCTCTTCATTCCTTGCTCTCAAGAGAGGTATTTTTTGATACATCACACCCCCTCTTGTAGATGGCTTTGGTCCTCCATATTAATTTATGTGTTAACTATTTTGTAGGATTACGAACACTTTTGAGGCACCGGCGTGGTTCTAGATTTTGCTGAGATGCCTTCAAACCTCTTTGAGTGAGTATAAGGCTACAATTTCAAAAGGATTTTCATTCTTTTTGAACTATTACTTTGCGGAACTGGGGAAAGAAACATGACTCAAAACCACAACCTCATTGATATAGATATGGAGGGTTAAACCACCAGATTGATCTCATCTTTTCAAAATGATTTTCTTTCTTGAAAACCCCCTTACTGGATTAATTAATTTTCTGGAAACAAAAAAATAAGAAGAAATATGTGTAGTACTGTAGCTTATATTTCAGGATTAATATATTGAGTTCAATCACAATAATTTTTCAATGGATTGGTACTGATCTTTGGAGACGTGTCTGCCAATTCACTAGGGGAAAAACAAAGAGTAAAATATAAATATACACTGAAGGTGGAAATTCTTGCTGGTTTTCCATTTTTCACTTTATTAATTCAACAAATGAAGTACATTAAGAAAAATTGGGGCCACACATCTTTATATTAAGGACCCTTGACCTTGAAGCCATGTCAAAGTTGACATGGTGTGTATATGATTCGGATGGTGAAGTGGAAAGGGAACAAAAAACATCTTTGGGCAAATTAAACTAGCTTGTGAAAGGTCAGACTCGATCTCTTGTAATGGAACCTTGATGCCATCTAAATGTACCTTTTTCTTTACGTCCAAAAACTCTTCATGAGATCACACCAAGCTATCTCTTGTTTTTGAATCTGCCATTCCAAATGCCATAATATATCTCCTATGAAAACTGTGGTTCACAGATTTCTCATCTGTGTTTCTATAACACCCCTCCACCCAATTTCCATACAAATCGGAAATCCGGATGGAGGATGTCACATTTCTTCACTCAAATTTTATTTAAGCTATTATGAAAATTATTTTTCCTTATTAAAAATCGGAAAACGAAAACTCATTTATTAGTAAACGAAGACACGTAACGATTCCGAATCAAAGTTCATTTATTAGATTATTTCAAATATTTCTACTAAAAGAAATGAAATCACCACTAAAAGTTTTATTTTAAATTTCAACAACATTGAAAAACTTTAATTTATTTTCTCATTTATAATTTCTTGAAAATCTGATACAGTTTTCTCTGTTTTTCTGAAAACTCAAAATATTCAAAACCTGTAGATTTTAAAACAAACACTTCTAAAATACATTCACTTTATCAACTTCCGTTTTCGAACTTTCCATCCACCCCCACTTGCACTTCCCCACACAATCATTTATAATCACACATTTAATAAAATCATATTGATAAATGTAATTGTTACTTAAAATGAAAAAAAATAAATTTACTTACAGAATCACTTTACAACGTCGAAATCTTTTATACCATTTATATACATTATCAATTACACAACTTCATGAATATATGCTTATATATATATATAAACACATGTGTATCCACCCGTATAAACAATAATGTATGGTGCCCAAATAAATTATTACCCATGTATGGAGGAATGTGACTCGCGGGAAGTGCGGTAACCGCTCTCTCGCTGTCGCTATCTATACTAAGAAATTTCAACCTATACATGGTAAATCCAACGCGCTAAGTTTTTCTATTCAGCGGGTGTATACTTATTTAAAAGGTTACAAAACTTTATTATATGACAACATAAGCTCACATTTTTCCACATATTTCAAATTTCATAATAAAAAAAATACAAATCACCAGTGAAATTTAAAAGTCATTGTTTATTGCCAGTTTAGACTTTGTATCAAAAATTCACTACATAATCAATTTACTAACAATTGTGCATACAAAATCAACGGCATCTCTGACATCGGTCACTCGGTGACTACTCGTCGGGTCGCATATCACAATCACATATCACAATCGGGTTCGACTTCAGGACCGGACACCCGATGCCTCTCATAATCCATCCATCGAACACTGTATCGTATCGGTGTAACGGTGCAATACTGTTAATCTGTTTTATTTATATGCCAATTACCAATCCCTACTTACCAATGTTCAGGTTTACTCAAGCTCTTCTCTATTTTGATTATTTACTAAAAACTTCATATTTCTAATAACTTTTATTTTTACATAACATTTTCATTCAGAACGTGATGAACACAATTTCAATCACCCTCTTTTCCTCATTTAATCGAATTATCAATATAAACATCGTAAAACCACGTTTTTCATTCAATTATCTCATCATATCTTCTCTGACATATCCGTGCCTTTCTTCCGATATATACTCGGTCAATGCACTGAACTAGTCCGTTTCTTTTCATTTTTTTTTGTTTCTTTTCCGTTTTCGTTCGTCATCTAGTAAAATCATATTTAAACATTCTTTATTACGATTTAACTGAAAAATACTATGTACCTCAAAATCAAGCATAAATTTTCAGCCGCGTAAATTTTTAATTACATATCTACAACAACTTTTCGAACGCTTTCAAAACATAAATCATTATCATTTCAAATTACTATTTTATTCTAGTTTTTACATCAAAGTGTAATAATACCCTACTTTTTCTTTTAAATTATTACATAATTATACATAAGATGACACAAATACTCTTGAATTTCAAAAATAATATACATTCGGCCCAATAATGAGTTTTAAAATTTTTCTTTTTCACGCATTACTTCACCACATAAAGCATTCAAGAATCATTGATTTAACATATAAATAAGATTGAAGTGACAAAAATATCCATAGGTTATTCCCTAATGTGCATACGGTCTATGGAACCAAATTATTATTATTATTATTATTATTATTATTATATGTTAAGTAGGCTTGAGTTTGAGATATCATCTCAAACGCCTACATACTCATTCCATCATTAGAATCAAAGCTGATACGAACCTGCCTAACTCCTCCTCAAAAGCTAGCTTGCAAGGGGAGGATTGCAAACCCATATATATAACACCCAAGAACACCCTCGCTAACCGATGTGGGACTCATCATTCCCGACCCCTTTAAACTGCACGTCCTCGTGCAGAGAACCTTCGTACATGGCCCACCCGACCAGACGAGGAGTGGCTCTGATACCATATGATACGGAAACCCCAAGAATCAAGTCTTGAAACCCCCAAAACCAGATTTGGATCAAGAACCCCAAATCCCAATTCAAGATTCAAATATATGAAATCTTGACCTGTTGTTGTATTGCAAACAAAAACCAAGACTCAAGAGAAGAATGAACGCCACAAAGGTTAGATTAACCCCTGATAAGTTCGATTAAAAGTTCAATGAAGAACTTAGGAGAAATAACCTCTCATTCTTTTAGCAAAATCTCGTCCTCCTCCAGAAAGGAGGCACAAACATGTATTTATAGTTACTATAGTTCACAAAGAAACCCTAAATATGCCATAATGGGCTTAAGTATAAAGCCTACTATTCAAATTCAAATAAACAAGCCCAAAACAATGTAAACATGACACCTTATTAAAAAATCACATGCCTAGCACATGACATGCTTATTTATATAATGGGCTGAAACATATTAAATTCTAAACTTTAATATTAGGCCCATATGTGCCAATTAGGTTGACATATTGGGCTGGTCCCTTGACTCCACTTGACGGTCCACCGTAGGCCACTATCAAAGGTCCACCATAAGCCTTATCACACGCCCTCAGCTCCAAGTCAATAAAATGTTGCACAAAGCCTTGAAATGCCGTTTTTAACCTCTTTGACCTTGCTCTGGTGATTGGTCCATCGG
The DNA here is from genome assembly GCA_022984855.1 of Dimocarpus longan. Lineage (NCBI taxonomy): Eukaryota > Viridiplantae > Streptophyta > Magnoliopsida > Sapindales > Sapindaceae > Dimocarpus > Dimocarpus longan. The sequence goes on from CM041021.1 coordinate 3,663,500, forward strand.
GTATACTCAATTCATCCTTGGAACGACCATCCTTGCCGCGTGCACCATCAACTCCAATGTCATGTGTGCTGCTCACATCATTCCCCCCCTCTTCAAAAAGATTCGTCCTCGAATCTGCATCCATGTCAAAAGGAGATAGGTCAGCAACATTAAATGTAGCAGAAACACTGTACTCACCAGGTAAATCAATCTTGTAGGCATTATCATTGATCTTCTCTAAAACTTGGAAAGGACCATCGCCTCGAGGGTCAAGCTTAGACTTCCTTCGTGTAGGAAATCTATCCTTCCTCAAGTGCACCCAAACCCAATCTCCAGGTTCAAAAGTTACAAGTTTGCGCCCCTTATTGGCTTGTTGGGCATAGGTCTTGTTTTTCTTTTCTATGTGCTGCCGCGCTTTTTCATGAATGGTTTTAACCAATTCAGCCTTCTTCTGACCATCTAAGCTTGTAACTTCATTCAAAGGTAAAGGCATCAAATCTAACACAGTTAAAGGATTAAAACCGTACACAATTTCAAATGGTGAACAACCAGTAGATGAATGCACACTCCTATTATATACAAACTCAACAAATGGCAAACAATCTTCCCAAGTTTTCAAGTTTTTACTAACAATGGCACGTAATAAGTTTCCTAAAGTTCTATTCACTACCTCTGTTTGTCCATCAGTTTGTGGATGACAAGTTGTAGAATAAAGTAATTTAGTTCCTAACTTACCCCACAAAACTTTCCAAAAATGGCTTAAGAACTTAACATCCCTATCAGAAACAATTGTCTTAGGAACACCATGCAAACGCACAACCTCCGTAAAGAACAAGTCAGCAATATTTGTTGCATCATCAGTCTTGTGACATGCAATAAAATGCGCCATTTTACTAAATCTATCCACAACAACAAATATGCTATCTCTACCTTTTTTTGTCCTAGGTAGACCCAAAACAAAATCCATTGAAATATCAACCCAAGGGTCCGTAGGAATAGGTAAAGGCGTATACAATCCATGCGGTAAGGTTGTAGATTTAGCTTGTCTACATGAAATGCATTTAGAACATATTCTTGTTACATCTCTACGCATATTAGGCCAAAAGAAATGTTCATGCAATATGTCTAATGTCTTAGCCACACCAAAATGTCCCATTAAACCTCCACTATGTGCCTCACGCACAAGTAATTCCCTTAAAGAACATATAGGCACGCACAATTTACCTTCTCTAAACAAGAACCCATCATGCCTATAGAACTTTTGAAAAGCTATATGCTCACACGCATTATACACATTGGCAAAATCAGAATCAGTAGCATACATTTCTTTAATTTGTTCAAATCCTAAAAGCTTAGAACTTAAAGTTGTGATTAAGGCATACCTCCTAGAAAGTGCATCAGCTACCACATTCTCTTTACCTTGCTTGTACTGAATCACATAAGGAAAGGTTTCAATGAATTCCACCAATTTTGCATGACGTCGATTCAGTTTAGTTTGCCCCTTCAAGTGCTTCAAGGACTCATGATCAGTGTGGATCACGAATTTCTTTGGCCATAAATAATGCTGCCATGTTTCCAATGCCCTTACCAAAGCATAGAGCTCTTTGTCGTATGTGGAATAATTCAAGGCAGCCCCATTGAGTTTTTCACTGAAGTAAGCAATGGGTCGTTTGTCTTGCATGAGAACAGCACCTATACCAATACCAGAAGCATCACATTCGATTTCAAATGTTTTAGAAAAATTTGGTAAAAGAAGTAAAGGAGCAGAACTTAGCTTTTCTTTCAAAGTGTTGAATGCTATTTCTTGCGCTTTGCCCCACTTAAAACCTACATCCTTCTTGATGATCTCAGTTAAAGGTGCGGCAATGGTGCTGAAATTTTTCACAAACCTTCGATAAAATCCAGCCAAACCATGAAAGCTCCTCACTTCCGTTGTTGATGTTGGGGTGGTAACCCCTTCGGTATCTCTTCAGGAAAGACATCCTCAAATTCCTGTAAAAGAGCAACAGCAACACTAGGCAAAGAAGTGTTAAGATTAAAATCATTTAAATAAGCCTCTTTGTACAAAAGTACAAATATTGGCTTGTTTGCAAAAAAGGCACTCTTAACATCTCTTTCTTTCGCAAATAAACTCACTTTACTCTCTTTCTTTTTTCCCTCATTTTGGACTGCATTCTTTTTCTTTTCAATTGAACACTCTTTATTTTCACTCAAACTTACTTTGCTCTCATTCTCAAAATCTCTCTTTTCACTCTTTTCAACTCCACTCTTATTCTTCTCATCAAAAGCTCTCTTAATCCCTAATTGATCCTCATACACTTGCATTGGAGTTAAAGGAGCAAGTGTAATCTTTCTTCCATCTTTCTCAAACGTGTATCTGTTTTTGTATCCATCATGAAAGACACGTCTATCAAATTGCCAAGGCCTACCAAGCAACAAATGACCAGCATGCATAGGTACCACGTCGCACAACACCTCATCCTTATACCTTCCAATGGAAAACGAAACTAGTACCTGCCTATTCACCTTAACTTCTCCGCACTCGTTTAACCATTGCAATTTGTATGGCCTAGGATGTTTCAAAATAGGCAAATTCAATTTCTCCACCAAAGTAGTACTAGCTACATTCACACAACTACCACCGTCAATGATCATACTACATGTTTTATCATGAATAAGACACCTAGTGTGAAAGATATTATCTCTCTGAACCTCATCACCATCATTCCTTTTCACTTGAGTATTCAATGCACGCCTTATAACCAAAGCATTACCCTCCACGGCATACTCTACATCACTAGCATCATCCAAAGGTGGCATAGAATCACTCTCATCATCCTCAGTCTCTATATCCCCATTGTCACGTAAAATCATTGCCCTTTTGTTGGGGCATTGAGAAGCAATATGTCCAGTCCCCAAACACTTAAAGCATTTAATATCTCTATTTTTTTGAGGATGGGAAGTGGTTTTACCTTTCTCTTTGTTGTCCCCATGGCTTTTATGCTTGTTTTCATCTTCCTGAACCTTCGAAACAGCTTTATCATCTTTCTTTCCCAAATTGGACCTCCAATTAGAGCTTGAACCTGAACTTGCATTAAACCCACCTCTTGCTGCCCCTCTGCATTTCAATTGCTTCTCCACTCTCATTGCCATATGCACCATATCTTCTAACTCCACATAAGGTTGCAATTCCACTATATTGGCAATATCTCGATTTAGCCCACTTAAAAATCTAGCCATAGTGGCCTCTCTATCCTCTTCAATGTTTGCTCGAATCATAGCCATCTCCATCTCTTTATGATAATCTTCCACATTTTTAGAGCCTTGTGTAAGACCTTGCAAACGCTGATAAAGCTCTCGATAATAATGACTAGGAACAAATCGTCTCCTCATGACAGCCTTCATCTCATCCCAAGTGTCAATAAGCCTCTCACGGTTTCTCCTCCTTGTCAACAACAATTGATCCCACCACACAAGTGCATAATCAGTGAATTCAACTGCAGCAAGCTTCACCTTCTTTTCTTCGGAATAATTATGGCATTCGAAGACCAGTTCCACCTTACGCTCCCATTCAAGGTACACATCAGGGTCATTTTTGCCTTGAAATGGTGGTATCTTCATCTTTATACTACTGATGTTGTCATCTTGTCGATTCTGACCTCTATAATTTCTATTGCCAACTTGCCGATTCTGACCTCTATAATCTCTTCGTGCTCTTCTTTCTTGCCTTCCACCTCGAGCCATATATCTACCATCATATGCAACTTGCTCTTCTTCATCTTCAACATCATCAGATACCTCATCATCAAATTCATGTACAGGTGGGGAAGTAACTCGCCTCACATGTCTTCTACCATTTTGAGCTCGCATAGGTGGCTCCCTACGCAAGTCAGCTATGGCAGCGTCTTGCCTATCCATTCGGTCCCTTATTTCTCCAAAAACAAGATTCATTCGCTCAAATTGTTGTTGCATTGCCCGAATAGTAAAATTCAGATCCGAATTGGCGACTTCACTTTCATGATTAGACATGTTTTTTTAAACCTGCAAGAAAATATTAGTAATAAAAAAAAATGACCTCACCAGGCACTCCCTCACGTGTTTACTCTCAGTTGAATATCACTCCAAGTCACCCGTGTTTCACTCGTTTTCAATAGCCTTTTCTGTCACTCTTATTGCACTCACCACTCTCTATTTTTCCTTTAGTTCTTTAAGGAACTAATCACCAATACAAACCAAGAGTCACTAACTTGTAGCGATTCAATTAACTCAAGACAACAGCAAATGGAAAAAGAACCAAAGAAAACAAACAGCAACGAAATTTAAAGGATTTAGGAGGAATTTAGACAAGATAGGAAGCAATATGCGAACAAACTGACAAAAACAAGAAACAAGAACAGATATGCACGAAATTCAGATAATGGTTGGTTCAATTGATGTTCTAATGGTTTTCAAATCAAGGGAATCAAGAACAATAGTAAATCCCAAATCTAAGTTGAATTAGATAACAAACAAACCCTAACAGCCCCAATTCCAAACGCAATTTGTAAATTGCAATTCAATGAATACTTAGGCTGAAATTAATACCAAACGAACATTTGAAGCAAACGAACACAGATTCAGCTACTTGAATGTAATAGCTGCAAACGGTTTCAAGGATCTGTTTTTTTTTTTTTTTTTGTATCTTTCTTTATATATATATATGTCACAGATTCAACCAAAAGAAAAAAAAATTGATAAAGGAACCAGAATTTAAGCAAGATGAATTAACACAAATAAGATAGAATAGAACCTGTTTGAGCCAAAGCTCTGATACCAAATGATGCGAACCTGCCTAACTCCTCCTCAAAAGCTAGCTTGCAAGGGGAGGATTGCAAACCCATATATATAACACCCAAGAACACCCTCGCTAACCGATGTGGGACTCATCAAAAGCCCTTGTAGTTCCACAAACTTTTATGATAATTTATCAAAATAATTCACAATACACTCAAGCTCTATTTTCAGCAAAACATGTACATTTCTCAAACTTTTTATTTCAATCGTAAAACATAATTTATAATCTATAAAATCAACTAACTTAACAATTTATTTACTTGAAATAAATAATAAAGTCTAAAATATAAATAAATATAACTCAATCAATTTAATACAAAATAAAGTTATCCACTCACATAACTCTTTTACTTATTTATGGATGTAAAATGAGTTTCCCTTTGATTTTCTTATCATCCTGGATCCATTCTAATATCATATAAAACTCAATTTATAACTTATAGAAAAATAAATTAATTATCTTGAAATCTCAATCTTATTAAAATAAATATACTTACATGAATAAATCGAGTACCCAAAATATTTTCTTTACTTTTCTTCTTCCTTTTCTTCTCCTCTGCTCGTCCCTCTCTTCTCTAATTTTTTCTTTCTTTTTTTTCTTTTGGTTTCATTTTTTGCTTCCTCTGTCTTTCTTCTTTTTTTATGCCGATAGTATATATATATATATATACTGCACCTCCCCCCTCTCTCCTCTCTTATCTCCACCGCCTCACATTTTATTCTTATTTTTTATTGTTTTTTTGTTCATTCATTTATTCGGCTGTCAACATAAATATATATTTTTTCAAATGGGTCCCACCATTATCATTATATATATTATTCTAAAAAACAAATATCCCAACTCACTAATTTTGATTTTATTGATAATGTAGGTAAATTTCATTTTACACCCTATGATTTTTTTTTTCTTTTAATCCAATTTTCTTAATTTCATTTAAAAACATCATTCAATTAGATATTTATCAACAAATTTCTGTATTTCTAAACTGGAACCGGACTAAATTAATGATAATAAATAAAATTTCAATTAATCTTTTGGATCCAGTTAAATTGGGACCTTATAATTTATCATCCTTTATACATCCCTGCAATTTAGGTACTATCTCATTTCAAAATTCTTATTCTAAAATCCTTGTTTTCATTTAATTATCAATAATCATAATAATTTGACTCTAACTAAATCTCCTTTTTTTTTAAGTACTTTAATACTTCTTTTACACTTTTCAAGATTTTTGAAATTTTCTAAAAATCCGTTCGACTTTCCAACTGGATTTGAAAATTGCTCTGTTTTACCTCAAACAGACTTATTATTATTATTATTATTTTATCCGTTTCAGTTCCCTTTAATTTCAATATAATTTTTAGAACTTCTTAATATATCAAACCCATTTTTTGAAAATCACTATTTACACGTACGATTTTTCGATCAAAAATATTATTCATCCGAAATACTATTTATTCAGATATTTGAAACGTTATAGTTTCAGATCTTTTCTAACTTATCTTTCTCTGGTAATGTCTTTTAAAATCCAATTTATTTGAGTAAAATTTCAATTTTGCCTAGAAAAATGAGTGCAACTTGTAATATTTATGTTTGATACTCAACTTGTTAATCTATGTTTTCCCATCCATGTGAATAAGAAGTGAAGATGAATTCTGTGCTTAAATATCCCTTAATGCTGATTGATCATACTCCCTATGTAACACCCTTTATCCCGACTTCCTATTGGATCGAGATTTGAGGCGAAAGACGTTACAGTACCGAACTGAAATTTATTTATTCATTTATTACAAAAACTTACTAAAAAAAATAGAATCACCACTAAAAGTTTTATTTTAAATTCTTACAATATTGAAAACTTTAATATCATTCTAAAAAATTGTATTTAGAAATGTCATTACAAAGTCTGATATCACAATATATTACATATTTCGCAAGTAGTTGTATAGACTTTCATGACACTGACGGATGCAACATCCAATGCGAATACAGTCTTTCTCCTAACAACTTGACACTAGAAATATTGCAATCTGGTATCATAAGGCTCCAAAAAGCTACCAAAATCATTAATTTTGTTCTTGATGAAAAAATTTTGTACAACTGAAAAATAATTAATTATATGTCCACTGATGCGACATTCAGTGCGAATACAGTTTTTCGAAAGCAGACACCACACATCTCTATGTCATAAAAAATGGCAATGATCCAAATAGTTTAAAATTTTTTACGTTTCATCTTAAGGGCATATCAAAGTTAAATGATATATAAGAAGTACATGAAATGTACATCAACCTGCAAAAATACAACATAAACTAGGAACAATGTAATGCATCATAATTGCAAAGATGTTTTGTAAGATAGTGTCATTGGGCTGGAGGTTCACACCAAAACCACTGCAAAAAAATGAACTACAATGTATAAGTGATTTTGGAAATACTTAGTAACCATTCTAGAATTGAGGACTTCACTGTATAGCAACCACAAAAGAAGTATAATATACCTGAGACTTTGGAGGCTCCATTGAAGACCAAATGACAATTTTCTTGCCAAATCTATCACTTCCCAAAAATTATATATAGAAATGTCATTACAAAGTCTAAGATCACAATATATTGTCATATTTCGCAAGTAGTTGTGTAGACTTTCATGACATTGGCAGATGCGACATCTAGTCCAAATGCAAACTTTCTCTCAGCAACTTGCCACTTCAAATATTGCAATCTAATACCATAGGGCTCCAAAAAGCTATCAAAATCATCAATTTGGTTCTTGATTAAAAATTTTAGTACAATTGAAAAATAATTAATTATATGTCTACTGATGCGACATCCAGTGTGAATATCATCTTTCAAAAGTAGATACCACACATCTCTGTGTCATAAAAAACGACAATGATCTAAATAGTTTAAAATTTTTTACGTTTCATCTTAAGGGCATATCAAAGTTAAATGATATATAATAAGTACATAAAATGTACATCAATCTGCAAAAATACAATATAAACAAAGAACAATGTAATGTCATTATAATTGTAAAGATGTTTTGCAAGATAGTGTCTTTAAACTGGAGGTTCACACCCATTGACGGACTCAGAAAATTTATTTAGGGGGGGCATATGAACAAAGTAATATAAACATCAATATTCATACAAATATATAATTTTTTTAAAGCAAAGTTCGATAACATAATATAGTTTAAATAAAACAAAATATATATAATAAATTAAAGTAAAGTAAATATAAATCATAACGAAATCATTAAAATAAAATATGTAAAAATAAAAATAATATAAACTATGTAAATTTATTATTTACTCAAAAAAAATTAATTTAAATAAGTAATCTTAGTAAAGTATATAAAAAAATAAATGTGTAAAGGAGGGGTTGAATAGCAAATGTGTATAAAATGTAAAAGGTAAATGTACAAAGGAGGGGTTGAAAAGTAAATGTATATAAAAAGGAAGGATTGAAAAGCAAATGTTATGAAAAATGGATAGGAAATGTTATGAAAAATATTGAAAATATTACTGCCTTTACATGGATTTGAACCGGAAACTTCTTTAAAAATGGGCGTGTCTCCAATCATCACTGCATGTCAACAATTTGTGAATATATTCACGCCATAAACTTAATAAATTTTTATAGAATTTCAGGGAGGACACGTGCCCCAGCTGGCCCTACAGTGGGTCAGCCCCTGTTCACACAAAAACAACTGCAGAAAATTAAACTACAACACATAAGTAATTTCGAAAATACTTAGTAATCATTCTAGAATTGAAGACCTCACTGTATAGTAATAATAAAAAAAAAATATAACATACATGAGACTTTGGAAACCTTATCGAAGATCAAATGACAATTTTTTTGTCAAATCTATCACTTCCCAAAAATTATATTTGGAAATGTCATTACAAAGTCTAAGATCACTAGATATTGTCATATTTCACAAGTAGTTGTGTAGACTTTCATGACGCTGGCAGATGCGATATCTAGTGTAAATGCAGTCTTTCTCCCAGCAATTTGCCACTTGAAATATTACAATCTGGTACCATAGGGCTTCAAAAAGCTTCCAAAATCATCAATTTGGTTCTTGATTAAAAATTTTAGTACAATTGAAAAATAATTAATTATATGTCCACTGATGCGACATCCAGTGCGAATGCCGTTTGTCGAAAGCAAATACCATATATCTCTGTATCATAAAAAATGGCAATGATCCAAATAGTTTAAAATTTTTTACGTTTCATCTTAAAGGCATATCAAAGTTAAATGATATATAAAAAGTACATGAAATGTACATCAACCTGCAAAAATATAATATAAACTAGGAACAATGTAATATCATCATAATTGCAAAGATGTTTTGTAAGACAGTATCATTGAGCTGGAGGTTCTCACCAAAACAACTACAAAAAATTGAACTACAACGCATAAGTGATTTCTGAAATAGTTAGTAGCATCCTAGAATTGAGGATTCCACCGTATGGTAACCATAAAAGAAGCATAACATACCTCAGACTTTGGAAGCCCCATCGAAGATCAAATGATAACTTTCTTGCCAAATCTATCACTTCCAAAAAATTATATTTAGAAATGTCATTACAAAGTTTGAGATCACAAGATATTGCTATATTTTACAAGTAGTTGTCTAGATTTTCATGACACTGACAGATGCGACATCTAGTGCAAATGCAGTCTTTCTCCTAGTAATTTACCACTTGAAATATTGCAATTTGGTACCATAGGGCTCCAAAAAGCTTCCAAAATCATCAATTTGGTTCCTGATTAAAAATTTTTGTATAATTGAAAAATAATTAACTATATGTCCACTGATGCGACATCCAGTGCAAATGTAGTCTTTCTCCCAGCAATTTGTCATTTGAGATATTGCAATCTGGCACTATAAGACTCCTAAAAGCTACCAAAAACATCAATTTGGTTATTGATTAAAAAAGTTTGTGCAATTGAAAAATAATTAATTATATGTCCATTGACGCGAGATCTAGTGCAAATACAGTCTCTCGAAAGTAGACACCACACATCTTAGTGTCATAAATAACGACAATGATCCAATTTAAAATTTTTTACATTTCATCTTAAGGATATATCAAAGTTAAATGATATATATGAAGTACATGAAATGTACATCAACCTGCAAAAATACAATATAAACTAAGAACAATGTAATGTCATCATAATTGCAATGATGTTTTATAAGATAAAGTCATTGGACTGGAGGTTCACACCAAAACAACTGTAGAAAATTAAACTACAACACATAAGTGATTTTGGAAATACTTAATAATAATTCTAGAATTGAAGACCTCACTGTATTCTAACCACAAAATAAGTATAACATACTTGAAACTTTGGAAGCCTCATCGAAGATCAAATGACAATTTTCTTGCCAAATCTATCAGTTTCCAAAAATTAGATTTGGAAATGTTATTACAAGGTCTAAGATCACAAGATATTACCATATTTCGCAAGTAGTAGTCTAGACTTTTATGACACAGGTGAATGCGTCATCCAGTGTCAATGTAGTTTTTCTTCCAATAACTTACCACTTGAAATATTGTAATCTGGTACTAGAAGGCTCCAAAAAGCCACCAAAACCATCAATTTGGTTATTGATTAAAAACTTTTATACAATTGAAAAATAATTAATTATCCATCCTTTGATGCGACATTTAGGTGAATGTAGTCTTTCGAAAGCATACACCACACATCTCTGTGTCATAAAAAATGGCAATAATTCAAATAGTTTAAAATTTTTTACGTTTTATTTTAAGGGTATATCAAAATTAAATGATATATAAGAAGTACATGAAATGTACTTCAACCTGCAAAAATACAATATAAACTAGGAACAATGTAATGTCATCATAATTGTAAATATGTTGTAAGATAGTGTTATTGGGCTGGAGGTTCACACCAAAACAACTGCAGAAAATTGAACTACAACGCATAAGTGATTAAGAAAATACTTAGTAGTCATTCTAGAATTGAGGACCCCACTGTATCGTAACCACAAAATAAGTATAGCATACCTGAGACTTTAGAAATCTCATCAAAAACCAAATGACAATTTTCCAGCGAATTCTATCACTTCCCAAAAATTGTATTTGTAAATATCATTACAAAGTCTAAGATCACAAGATATTATCATATTTCACAAATAGTTATCTTGACCTTCACGACACTAACGGTTGCGACATCTAGTGAGAATGTAGTATTTCTCCTAGTAACTCTTCGCTTGAAATATTGCAATCTAGTACCATTAATATCCAAAAAGCTACCAAAATCATGAATTTGGTTTTTGATTAAAAACTTTTGAATAATTGAAAAATAAATAATTATATTTTCATTGATGCAACATTAAGTGCGAATGTTATCTTTCGAATGTAGATGCCACACATCTCTATATCATAAAAAAGGGCAATGATCCAAATAGTTTAAAATTTTTTACGTTTCATCTTAAGGGCATATCAAAGTTAAATGTTATATAAGAAATACATAAAATGTATTTCAACCTTCAAAAATACAATATAAACAAGAAATAATGTAATCACATCATATTTGCAAAAATGTTTTGTAAGACAGTGTCATTGGGTGGGAGGTTCACACCAAAATAACTGTAGAAAATTGAACTACAACGTTTAAGTGATTTCGGAAATACTTAGTAATCATTTTAGAATTGAGGACCTTACTGTATAGTAACTACAAAAGAAATATAATATACCTGAAACATTGGAAGCCCCATCGAAGACTAAATGACAATTCTCTTGCCAAATCTATCACTTCCCAAAAATTATATTTAAAAATATCATTACAAAGTCTGAGATCACAAGATATTACCATATTTTGCAAGTAGTTGTCTAGACTTTCACGACATTGGTGGATGCGACATCCAGTACGAATGCAGTCTTTCTCCTAACAACATGTCATTTGAAATATTGTAATCTGGTACCATAAGGCTCCAAAACGCTACCAAAATCATCAATTTGATTCTTGATTAAAAACTTTTGTACAATTGAAAAATAATTCATTATATGTCCACTGATGCGACATTTAGTGCGAATGCAGTCTTTCGGAAGCAGACACCACGCATTTCCATGTCATAAAAAACGACAATGATCCGAATAGTTTAAAATTTTTTACATTTCATCTTAAAGGCGTATCAAAGTTAAATGACATATAAGAAGAACATAAAATATATATCAACCTGCAAAAATATAATATAAATTACAAACAATGTAATGTCATCATAATTGCAAATATATTTTATAAGACAGTGTCATTAGACTGGAGGTTCACGCCAAAACAGCTACAAAAAATTGAACTACAACGCATAAGTGATTTTGGAAATACTTAGTAACCATTTTAGAATTGAGAACTTCAATGTATAGTAACCACAAAAGATGTATAACATACCTGAGATTTTGGAAGCCCTATCGAAGATCAAATGACAATTTTCTTGCCAAATCTGTCACTTCCAAAAAATTATATTTGAAAATATCATTACAAAGTCTAAGATTACATGATATTACCATATTTCGCAAGTCGTTGTCTAAACTTTCACAACAATGATGGATGCAACAGCCAGTGCGAATGCTGTTTTTTTCCCAGCAACTTGCCACTTTAAATATTACAATTTTGTATCATAAGGCCCCAAAAAGATGCCAAAATCATCAATTTGGTTCTTGATTAAAAGCTTTTGTACAATTGAAAAATAATTAATTATATGTCCACTAATACGACATTCAATGTGAATGCCGTCTTTCGAAAGCAAATACTACATATCTTTGTGTTATAAAAAACGGCAATAATCCAAATAGTTTAAAATTTTTTACGTTTCATCTTAAGGGCATATCAAAGTTAAATGATATATAAGAAGTACATGAAATGTAGATCAACCTGCAAAAATATAAAATAAATTAGGAACAATGTAATGTCATCATAATTACAAAGATGTTTTGTAAGACAGTGTCATTAGGCTGGAGGTTCACACCAAAATAACTGTAGAAAATTGAACTACAATACATAAGTTATTTCGAAAATACTTAGTAACCATTCTAGAATTGTAGACCTGACTGTATAGTAACCACAAAAGAAGTATAACATACCTGAGACTTTGAAAGCCCCATCGAAGACCAAATGATAATTTTCTTTTCAAATCTATCACTTCCTAAAAATTATATTTGAAAATATCATTACAAAGTCTGAGATCACAAGATATTGTCATATTTCGCAAGTATTTTTCTAGACTTTCACTCCAAAACTAGCAAATGTTCACTCCAAAACAACCGTAGAAAATTGAACTACAATGCATAAGTGATTTCGAAAATACTTAGTAGTCATTCCTGAATTGAGGACCTCATTGTATGGTAATCACAAAAGAAGCATAACATACTTGAAACTTTGGAAGTCCCATCGAAGACCAAATTACAATTTTCTTACCAAATCTATCACTTCCCAAAAATTACATTTAGAAATGTCATTACAAAGTCTGAGATCACACAATATATCATATTTCGCAAGTAGTTATCTAGACTTTCATGACACTGGCGGATGCGATATCCAATGCGAATGCAGTCATTCTCGCAGTAACTAGCCACTTGAAATTTGTAATCTAGTACTATAAGTCTCCAAAAAGCTACCAAAATCATCAATTTGGTTCTTAATTAAAAACTTTTGAATAATTGAAAAATTATTAATTTTATGTCCACTGATACGACATCAAGTGTGAATGCAATCTTTCAAAAGGGGATATCATATTTTTCTGTCATAAAAAACGATAATGATCCACATAGTTTAAATTTTTTTATATTTTATCTTAAGGGCATATCAAAGTTAAATGATATATAAAAAGTACATGAAATGTATATCAACCTACAAATGTTCAATATAAACTAGGAACAATGTAATGTCATCATAATTGTATAGATGTTTTGTAAGATAATGTCATTGAGCTGGAGGTTCACACCAAAACAACTGTAGAAAATTAAACTACAACGCATAAGTTATTTCAGAAATACTTAGTAACCATTTTAGAATTGAGGACCTCACTGTATAGTAACCACAAAAGAAGTATAACATACTTAAGACTTTGGAAACCCCATCGAAGACCAAATCACAATTTTCTTGCCAAGTTTATCACTTTCCAAAAATTATATTTAGAAATGTCATTACAAAGTCTAAGATGTCAAGATATTACTATATTTCGCAAGTAGTTGTCTAGACTTTCATGATACTGGTGGATGCGACATCCAGTGCGAATGTAGTCTTTTTCCTAGCAACTTGCCATTTGAAATATTGTAATCTGGAACCATAATGCTCCAAAAAGCTACCAAAATCATCAATTTGGTTCTCGATAAAAAAAATTTATACAATTGAAAAATAATTAATTATATCTCCAATAATGCGACATCCAGTGCGAATGCAGTCGATCGAAAGCAGACATCACATATCTCTGTGTTATAAAAAACGGCAATAATCCAAATAGTTTAAAGTTTTTTACGTTTTATCTTAAGGGCATATCAAAGTTAAATGATATATAAAAAGTACATGAAATATAGATCAACCTGCAAAAATATAAAATAAATTAGGAACAATGTAATGTCATCATAATTACAAAGATGTTTTGTAAGATAGTGTCATTGGGCTGGAGGTTCGCACAAAAAACAACTGTAGAAAATTGAACTACAACGCATAAGTTATTTCGGAAATACTTAGTAATCATTCTAGAATTATGGATCTCACTGTATAGTAACCACAAAAGAAATATAATATACTTGAGACTTTAGAAACCCTATCGAAGACCAAATGACAATCTTTTTTGTCAAATCTATCACTTTCCAAAAATTATATTTGGAAATATCATACAAAGTCTGAGATTACATGATATTACCATATTTTGTAAGTAATTGTTTATACTTTTACGACATTGATAGATGCAACATCCAGTGTGAATGCTGCTTTTTTTCCAGCAACTTGCCACTTTAAATATTGCAATCTGGTACCATAAGGCTCCAAAAAACTATCAAAATCATCATTCTGGTTCTTGATTAAAAACTTTTGTACAATTGAAAAATAATTAATTATATATCCATTAATGCGACATCCAGTGCGAATGTTGTATTTCGAAAGTCAATACTACATATCATTGTGTCATAATAAAGGACAATAATCCAAATAGTTTAAAATATTTTACGTTTTACCTTAAGAGTATATCAATGTTAAATGTTATATAAGAAGTACATGAAATGTACATCAACCTGCAAAAATATAATATAAACAAGGAACAATATAATCCCGTCATAATTACAAAGATGTTTGGTAAAACAGTGTCATTGGGTTGCATGTTCACACCAAAACAATTGTAGAAAATTGAACTACAATGTATAAGTGATTTCGAAAATACTTAGTAACCATTCTAGAATTGAGGACCTGACTGTATAGTAATCACAAAAGAAGTATAACATACCTGAGACTTTAGAAGCCTCATCAAAGACCAAATTACAATTTTCTTGCCAAATCTATCACTTCCCAAAAATTATATTTAGAAATGTTATTACAAAGTCTGAGACACGATATTGCCATATTTCGCAAGTAGTTGTCTAGACTTTCATGACACTGACGGATGCGACATCCAGTGCGAATGCAGTCATTCTCCCAGCAACTTGCCACTTGAAATATTGCAATATGGTACCATAAGGCTCCAAAAAGCTACCAAAATCATCAATTTGGTTATTGATTAAAAACTTTTGTACAATTGAAAAATAATTAATTATATATCCACTGATGCGACATCAAGTGTGAATGCAATCTTTCGAAAGGGGATACCATATTTTTTTATGTCATAAAAAACTACAATGATCCAAATAGTTGAAAATTTTTTACATTTCATCTTAAGGGCATATCAAAGTTAAATGATATATAAGAAGTACATGAAATGTATATCAACCTGTAAAAATACTATATAAACGATGAACAATGTAATGCAATCATAATTGCAAATATGTTTTGTAAGACAGCATCATTGGGCTGGAGGTTCACACCAAAACAACCATAGAAAATTGAACTGCAACACATAAGTGATTTTAGAAATACTTAGTAATAATTTTAGAATTGAAGACCTCACTGTACCTTAACCACAAAAAAAAATATAACATACCTAAGATTTGGAAGCCCCATCGAAGATCAAATGCCAATTTTCTTGTCAAATCTATCACTTCCCAAAAATTATATTTAGAAATATCATTACAAAGTCTGGGATCACAAGATATTGCTATATTTCGCAAGTAGTTGTCTAGACTTTCATGATACTGACGGATGCGACATCCAGTGTAAATGCAGTCTTTCTTCTAGTAACTTGCCACTTGAAATATTAGAATCTGGTACCATAAGGCTCCAAAAAGCTACCAAAATCATCAATTTGGTTTTTGATTAAAAAATTTTGTATAATTGAAAAATAATTAATTTGTCTATTGATGACAAACAACTCACCCCCCCTTAATATTAATATGCAAATATATATTTATCAAGCTCATACGTATACGTCAAATTTAAATTAAGCAATTTTCAACTTTGAGAAGGTGATATCTCAGAAGGCAATGATAACTTTAGGATAGTGAAAACTCATAATGAGCATCGTATTGCTATTTGAAGTTTATTTGATAAAATTTGTGGGTATAGAACATGATATTAGAAACAGGTTTTCTTCAGACGAACTTGACTTTAGTTTTTACTATTGACATTGAGATATCAAAGGATATATATATGTTCATAAGAAGCCTAATTCAGAGAAAAAGATTTAGTTTTTTGGAAATTAAAATTGTGAGATCACCGTACAATGAGCTTTGCCTCCATCAAAACCGTTGTAAAATAACAAATAAATGTTAATTACTTTAACTCACATGAGCTAGACAAGGGTAAAGAAGGATGAATGTCAATCTGCCAGCTGAGCTGCCTAAACGGAATGTGTGAACTGTAATAAAAATCAGCATCAATATCGCTATCGCTCTTAGTGTTAATTGTAGCATGATAATGATTGTTGCAATATCAATGCCTTGCTAGTTATTCTCTGAGTGAAAACTAGACTTATCAACACTTGAAGGAGACAAAAAATTTTAAACATTAACGAAGATATAAATTGTAGCATTTAACCATATGCCCTATGTATAAATTTTCAAACCCTCCCAATCCTATCCTAATGTGAGTGAAATTAATATGAATCCAAGATTTCATATATAATCACGAGATTTTATCAGCTAAACTAGTTAAAACTCACAAATAAAAGTTAAGAGTCTTGCTATAAATCACCTGCCTACTGGCAAAATTAAACATAAAAATACGTATAAACAATAGTAGTTTAGGTGAACAAGAGTCTAGCTTACCTGTTGAAGTGGAAGATTGCATACATTGAAATACAAGAACCAGAGAAATTTAGAAAGTAGTTGTGTAGACTTTCATGACACTAGCAGATGCGACATCTAGTCCAATTGCAAACTTTCTCTCAGCAACTTGCCACTTCAAATATTGCAATCTAATACCATAGGGCTCCAAAAAGCTACCAAAATCATCAATTTGGTTCTTGATTAAAAACTTTAGTACAATTGAAAAATAATTAATTATATGTTTACTGATGCGACATCCAGTGTGAATGTCGTCTTTCGAAAGCAGATACCACATATCTCTGTGTCATAAAAAACGACAATGATCCAAATAGTTTAAAATTTTTTACGTTTCATCTTAAAGGCATATCAAAGTTAAATGATATATAAAAAGTACATAAAATATACATCAACCTGCAAAAATACAATATAAACAAAGAATAATGTAATGTCATTATAATTGTAAATATGTTTTGCAAGATAGTGTCATTAAACTGGAGGTTCACACCAGTGGTGGATTCAAAAAATTGTTTTAGGGGGGGCACATGAACAAAGTAATATAAACATCGATATTCATACAAATATATAATTTTTTTAAAGCAAAGTTCGATAACATAATATAGTTTAAATAAAACAAAATATATATAATAAATTAAAGCAAAGTAAATATAAATCATAACGAAATTATTAAAATAAAATAAGTAAAAATAAAAATAATATAAACTATGTAAATTTATTATTTACTCAAAAAAATATTAATTTAAATAAGTAATCTTAGTAAAGTATATAAAAAAATAAATGTATAAAGGAGGGGTTGAATATCAAATGTGTATAAAATGTAAAAGGTAAATGTACAAATGAGGGGTTGAAAAGTAAATGCATATAAAAAGGGAGGATTGGAAAGCAAATGTTATGAAAAAATGGGTAGGAAATGTTATGAAAAATATTGAAAATATTACTGCCTTTACATGGATTCGAATCGGAAACTTCTTTAAAAATGGGCGTGTCTCCAACCATCACTACATGTCCACAATTTGTGAATATATTCACGTCATAAACTTAATAAATTTTCATAGACTTTCAGGGGGGGCACGTGCCCTAGTTGGCCCTATACTGGGTCCGCCCCTTTTCACACCAAAACAACTGTAGAAAATTAAACTACAACGCACAAGTGATTTCAGAAATACTTAGTAACCATCTTAGAATTGAGGACCTCACTATATAGTAATAATAAAAAAAGTATAACATAAATGAGACTTTGGAAACCTTATTGAAGATCAAATGACAATTTTTTTTTCAAATCTATCACTTCCCAAAAATTATATTTGAAAATGTCATTACAAAGTCTGAGATCACAAGATATTGCTACATTTCACAAGTAGTTGTCTAGACTTTCATGACACTGGCAAATGCGACATCTAGTGCAAATGCAGTCTTTCTCCTAGTAATTTACCACTTGAAATATTGCAATTTGATACCATAGGGCTCTAAAAAGCTTCCCAAATCATCAATTTGGTTCCTGATTAAAAACTTTTGTACAATTGAAAAATAATTAATTATATGTCCACTGATGCGACATCCAGTGCAAATATAGTCTTTCTCCCAGCAACTTGCCATTTGAGATATTGCAATCTGGCACTATAAGACTCCCAAAAGCTACCAAAAACATTAATTTGGTTATTGATTAAAAAAGTTTGTGCAATTGAAAAATAATTAATTATATGTCCATTGACGCGAGATCCAGTGCAAATACAGTCTCTCGAAAGTAGACACCACACATCTTAGTGTCATAAATAACGATAATGATCCAATTTAAAATTTTTTACATTTTATCTTAAGGACATATCAATGTTAAATGATATATATAAAGTACATGAAATGTACATCAACCTGCAAAAATACAATATAAACTAAGAACAATGTAATGTCATCATAATTGCAATGGTGTTTTATAAGATAGAGTCATTGGACTGGAGTTTCACACCAAAACAACTGTAGAAAATTGAACTACAATGCATAAGTGATTTCGGAAATACTTAATAACCATTCTAGAATTGAAGACCTCACTGTATAGTAACCACAAAATAAGTATAACATACTTGAAACTTTGGAAGTCTCATCGAAGATCAAATGACAATTTTCTTGCCAAATCTATCACTTTCCAAAAATTAGATTTGAAAATGTTATTACAAAGTCTGAGATCACAATATATTGTCATATTTCATAAGAAGTTGTCTAGACTTTCACAACATTGGCGGATGCGACATACAGTACGAATGCAGTCTTTCTCCCAGCAACTTACCACTTGAAATATTAGAATCTGGTACCATAAGGCTCCAAAAAGCTACCAAAATCATCAATTTGGTTTTTGATTAAAAAATTTTGTACAATTGAAAAATAATTAATTATAAGTCTAATGGTGTGACATCCAGTGCGAATGCAGTCTTTCGAAACCAGATACAACACATCTTAATGTCATAAAAAACAGCAATGATTCAAATATTTTAAAATTTTTTACGTTTAATCTAAAGGGCATATCAAAGTTAAATGATATATAAGAAGAACATGAAATGTATTTCAACCTACAAAAATACAATATAAACTAGGAATAATATAATAACATCATAATTGTAAAGATGTTTTGTAAGATAGTGTCATTGGGCTGGAGCTTCACACCAAAACAACTATAAAAAATTGAACTACAATGAATAAGTGATTTTTGAAATACTTAGTAACCATTCTAGAATTGAGGATCTCACTACATAGTAACTACAAAAAAAGTATAACACACCGAGACTTTGAAAGCCCCATCGAAGATCAAATGAAAATTTTCTTGTCAAATTTGTCACTTCCCAAAAATTATATTTAGAAATGTCATTACAAAGTTTAAAATCACAAGATATTGCAATATCCTGCATGTTGTTGCCTAAACTTTCATGACACTGGCGGATGCGGCATCCAGTGCGAATATAGCATTTCTCCCAGCAACTTGCCACTTGAAATATTGCAATCTGGTACCATAAGGCTCCAAAAAGCTACCAAAATCATCAATTTGGTTCTTAATTAAAAATTTTTGTACAATTGAAAAATAATTAATTATATGTCTACTGATACGACATCCAATGCGAATGCAGTTTTTCGAAAGCAGACACCACACATCTCAGTATCATAAAAATGGGTAATGATCCAAATAGTTTAAAATTTTTTAGGTTTCATCTTAAGGACATGTCAAAGTTAAATGGTATATAAGAAGTACATGAAATGTACATCAATCTGCAAAAATACAATATAAACTAGGAACAATGTAATGACATCATAATTGCAAAGATGTTTTGTAAGACAGTGTCATTGGGCTGGAGGTTCACATCAAAATAACTTTAGAAAATTAAACTACAACGCATAACTGATTTTTTAAATACTTCATAATCATTCTAGGATTGAGCACTTCACTGTATAGTAATCACAAAAGAAGTATAATATACTTAAAACGTTGAAAGCCCCATCGAGGACCAAATGACAATTTTCTTGCCAAATCTATCACTTCCTAAAAATTATATTTAAAAATGTCATTACAAAGTCTGAGATCACAAGATATTGTCATATTTCGCAAGTCCTTGTCTAGACTTTCATGATACCGGTAGATGCGAACATCCAGTGCGAATGCAGTCTTTCTCCCAGTAACTTGCCATTTGAAATATTACAATTTGACACCATAAGGCTCCAAAAAGCTACCAAAATCATCAATTTGGTTCTTGATTAAAAACTTTTGTACAATTGAAAAATAATTCATTATTTCTCCACTGATGCGACATCCATTATGAATGTAGCATTTCGAAAGCAGACACCACATATCTTTGTGTCATAAAAAATGGCAATGATCCAAATAGTTTAAATTTTTTTAAGTTTCATCTTTGGAGCATATCAAAGTTAAATGATATACAAGAAGTTCATGAAATATACATCAACCTACAAAAATACAATATAAACTACGAACAATGTAATGTCATCATAATTGCAAAGATGTTTTGTAGGACAGTGTCATTGGGTTGGAGGTTCACACCAAAACAACTGTAGAAAATTGAACTACAACGCATAAGTGATTTCGGAAATACTTAGTAACCATTTTAGAATTGAGAACTTCACTGTATAGTAACCACAATAGAAGTATATTATACCTGAGACTTTGGAAGCCCTATCAAAGACCAAATGATAATTTTCTTATCAAATCTATCACTTTCCAAAAATTATATTTAGAAATGTCATTACAAAATCTGAGATCACAAGATATAGTCATATTTTGCAAGTAGTTGTCCAGACTTTCATGACACTAGCGGATGCGACAGCCAGTGCGAATGTAGTCTTTCTTCCAACAACTTGCCACTTGACATATTGCAATTTGGTTGTTGACTAAAAAATTTTGTACAATTGAAAAATAATTAATTATATATCCACTGATGTGACATCCAGTGCGAATGCAGTCTTTCTAAAACAGACATCACACATCTCAATGTCATAAAAAAAGGGCAATGATCCAAATAGTTTAAAATTTTTTAAGTTTCATCTTAAGAGCATATCAAAGTTAAATTATATATAATAAGTACATGAAATGTACATCAACCTGCAAAACTACAATATAAACTAGAAATAATGTAATGATATCATAATTGTAAAGATGTTTTGTAAGACAGCGTTATAGGGATGGAGGTTCATACCAAAATAACCGCAGAAAATTGAACTATAAAAATAAATGATTTCGAAAATACTTAGTAATCATCCTAGAATTGTGAACCTCATTGTATAGTAACCACAAAACAAATATAACATGCCTAAAATTTTGGAAGCCCCGTCGAGGACCAAATGACAATTTTTTTGCCAAATCTTTCACTTCCCAAAAATTATATTTGGAAATATCATTGCAAAGTCTGAGCTAACAAGATATTGCCATATTTCGTACGTAGTTGTCTAGACTTTCATGACAATGACGAATGTGATAGCCAGTGTGAATGCAGTCTTCCTCCCGACAATTTGCTATATGAAATATTGCAATATGGTATTATAAGGCTCCAAAAAGCTACCAAAACCATCAATTTAGTTCTTGATTAAAAAATTTTGTACAAATGAAAAATAATTAATTATATGTCTATTGATACGACATCCAGTGCGAATACCGTCTTTCGAAAGCAGACACCACATATCTCTATGTCATAAAAAAGGGCAATGGTCCAAATAGTTTAAAATTTTTTACGTTTCATCTTAAGGGCATATTGAAGTTAAATGATATATAAAAAGTACATGAAATGTACATCAATCTGCAAAAACACAATATAAACTAGGAACAATGTAATATTATTATAATTGCAAAAATATTTTGTAAGACAGTGTCATTGGACTAGAGGTTCGCACCAAAATAACTGCAAAAAATTGAACTACAACGCATAAATGATTTTGGAAATACTTAGTAACCATTCTAGAATCGAGTAACTCAATGTATAGTAATAATTATAAAAGTATAACATGTCTGAGACTTTAGAAGTCCTATTGAAAACCAAATAACAATTTTCTTATCAAATCTATCATTTCCTAAAAATTATATTTGTAAATGTCATTACAAAGTCTGAGATCGCAAGATGTTGCCATATTTCACAAGTAGTTGTCTTGACTTTCACGACACTGGTGGATATGACATCCAGTGCGAATGTAGTCTTTCATCCACCCACTTGCCATTTGAAATATTGCAATTCGATACCATAAGGCTCCAAAAAGCTACCAAAATAATTAATTTCGTTATTGATTAAAAACTTTTGTACAATTGAAAGATAATTAATTATATGTCCGCTGATACGACATCGAGTACGAATGTCGTCTTTCGAAAGCAGATACCACACATCTCTGTGTTTTAAAAAATGGCAATAATCCAAATAGTTTAAAATTTTTTACGTTTCATCTTAAGGGCATATCAAAGTTAAATGATATATAAGAAAAATATGAAATGTACTTCAACCTACAAAAATACAATATAAACTAGGAACAATGTAATGTCATTATAATTGCAAAGATATTTTGTAAAATAGTGTTATTGGGCTGGAGGTTCACCCCAAAACAAGTGCAGAAAATTAAACTATAACGCATAAATGGTTCTGGAAATACATAGTAACCTCTAGAATTGTGGATCTCATTGTATGGCAACCGTGAAAGAAATATAATATACCTGAGACTTTGGAAGCCCCATCGAAGACCAAATGATAACTTTTTTGCCAAATTTATTACTTCCCAAAAATTATATTTAGAAATGTCATTACAAAGTCTGAGATCACAAGATATTGTCATATTTCGCAAGTATTTGTCTAGACTTTCATAACACTGGCGAATGCAATCTTTCTCCCAGCAATTTGTCACTTGAAATATTGTAATCTGGTACCATAAAGCTCCAAGAAGCTACCAAAATCATCAATTTGGTTCTTGATTAAAAACTTTAATAGAATTGAAAAATAGTTAATTATATGTCCATTGATGCGATATTCAGTGCGAATGCAATCTTTCGAAAGCAGATACTACATTTTTCTGTATCATAAAAATGATAATGAGCCAAATAGTTTAAAATTTTTTACGTTTCATCTTAAGGGCATATCAAAGTTAAATGATATATAAGAAGTACATGACATGTACATCAACCTATAAAAATACAATATAAACCAGGAACAATGCAATGTCATCATAATTGCAAAGATGTTTTGTGAGACAGTGTCGCTGGGCTGGTGGTTCGCACCAAAATAACTGCAGAAAATTGAACTACAACGCATAAGTGATTTCGGAAATACTTAGTGATTATTCTAGATTGGGGACCTCATTGTATAGGAACCACAAAAGAAGTATAACATACATGAGATTTTGGAAACCCCATTGAAGATCAAATGATAATTTTCTTTCCAAATCTATCACTTCCCAAAAATTATATTTAGAAATGTCATTCCAAATCTAAGATCACAAGATATTGCCATATTTAATAAGTAGTTGTCCAGAATTTCATAATATCGATGGATGCGACATCTAGTGTGAATGCAGTCTTTCCTCCGGTAACTTACCACTTGAAATATTACAATTTTGTACCATAATGCTCCAAAAAGCTACCAAAATCAACAATTTGGATATTGATAAAAAAATTTTGCACAATTGAAAAATAATTAATTATATGTCTACTGATGCAACATCCAATGCGAATGCATTCATTCGAAAGCAGACACGACACACCACTGTATCATAAAAAACTGTAATGATCCAGATAGTTTAAAATTTTTTACGTTTCATCTTAAGGGCATATCAAAGTTAAACAATATATAAGAAGTACATGAAATGTACATCAATTTCCAAAAATACAATATAAACTTGGAACAATGTAATGCCCTCATTATTGTAAAAATGTTTTGTAAGATAGTATCATTGGGCTGTAGGTTCACAACAAAACAAATGCAGAAAATTGAATTAAACTGCATAAGTGATTTCGGAAATACTTAGTAACCATTCTAGAATTGAGGACCTCACTGTATAGTAACCACAAAAGAAGTATAACATACCTGAGACTTTAGAAGCCCCATCGAAGACCCATTGAAGACCAAATGACAATTTTCTTGCCAAATCTATCACTTCCCAAAAATTATATTTGGAAATGTCATTACAAAGTCTGAGATTACAAGAGATTATCATATTTCGTAAGTAGTTGTCTAGACTTTCACGACATTGGCAGATGCAACATCTAGTGCAAATGCATTCTTTCTCCCACAAATTTTCACTTGAATATTGCAATCTGATACCATAAGACTCGAAAAAGCTAACAAAATCATCAATTTGGTTCTTTATTAAAAACTTGTGTACAATTGAAAAATAATTAATTATATATTAACTGATGCGACATCCAGTGCGAATGTAGTCTTTCGAAAGCAGATACTACATATCTCTTTGTCATAAAAAACAATAATGATCCAAATAGTTTAAAATTTTTTATGTTTCATCTTAAGGGCATATTAAAGTTAAATGATATATAAGAAGTATATAAAATGTACCTCAACCTGCAAAAACATAATATAAACTAGGAAAAATATAATGTCATAATAATTGCAAAGATATTTTGTAAAACAGTGTCATTGGGTTGAATGTTCGCACCAAAACAATTATAGAAAATTGAACTACAACACATAAATGATTTCGAAAATACTGAATGAACGTGCTAGAATTGAGGACCTCACTGTATAGTAATCACCAAAGAGGTATAACATACCTGAGACTTTGGAAGCCCCATCGATGATCAAATGACAATTTTCATGCCAAATCTATCACTTCCTGAAAATTATATTTGAAAATGTCATTACAAAGTCTGAGATCATAAGATATTGTCATATTTCGCAAGTAGTTGTCTAGACATTCATTACACTGGCAGATATGACATCCGGTGCAAAATACAATCTTTCTCCTGGCAGCCTGCAACTTGAAATATTGCAATCTGGTACCATAAGACTCCAAAAAGCTACCAAAATAATCTATTTGGTTCTTGATTAAAAAATTTTGTACATTTAAAAAATAATTAATTATATGTCCACTAATGCGACATCCAGTGCGAATACAGTCTTTCGAAACCAGATACCACACTTCTCGGTGTCATAAAGAACGACAATGATCCAAATAGTTTAAAATTTTTTACATTTCATCTTAAGGGCATATCAAAGTTAAATGATATATAAGAAGTACATGAAATGTACATCAACCTGCAAAAATACAATATAAACTAAGAACAATGTAATGCCATCATAATTACAAAGATGTTTTGTAAGATAGTGTCATTGGGCTGGAGGTTTACACCAAAACAACTGCAGAAAATTGAACTACAACGCATAACTGATTTCGAAAATACTTAGTAACCATTCTAGAATTGAGAACCTCACTATATAGCTACCACAAAAGAATTATAATGTACCTGAGACTTTGGATGCCTCATCGAAGACCAAATGATAATTTTCTTACCAAATCGATCAGTTCCCAAAAATTATATTTAGAAATGTCATTACAAAGTCTAAGATCACAAGATATTACCATATTTCGCAAGTAATAGTCTAGACTTTTATGACACAGGCGGATGCGTCATCTAGTGTCAATGTAGTTTTTCTTCCTGTAACTTACCACTTGAAATATTATAATTTGGTACTATAAGCCTCCAAAAAGCTACCAAAACCATCAATTTGGTTCTTAATTAAAAAATTTTATACAATTGAAAAATCATTAATTATCTATCCAGTGATGCGACATCCAAGTGAATGTAGTCTTTCGAAAGCAGACACCACACATCTCTGTGTCATAAAAAAGGGCAATGATCCAAATAGTTTAAAATTTTTTTACGTTTCATTTTAAGAGTATATTAAAGTGAAATGATATATAAGAAGTACATTTCATGTACTTCAACCTGCAAAAATACAATATAAACTAGGAACAATATAATGTCATCATAATTGCAAATATGTTTTGTAAGACAGTGTCATTGGGCTGGAGGTTCACACCAAAATAACTGTAGAAAATTGAACTATAACGCATAAGTGATTTCGGAAATACTTAGTAACCATTCTAGAATTGAGGACCTCACTGTATCGTAATCACAAAATAAGTATAACACACCTGAGACTTTGGAAATCCCATCGAAATCCAAATGACAATTTTCTAGCCAATTCAATTACTTCCAAAAAATTATATTTGTAAATGTCATTACAAAGTCTGAGATCACAAGATATTGCCCTATTTCACAAGTAGTTATCTTGACTTTCACGACACTGGCGATTGCGACATCCAGTGAGAATGCAGTATTTCTCCTAGTAACTTTTCGCTTGAAATATTGCATTCTGGTACCATTAATATCCAAAAAGTTACCAAAATCATGAATTTGGTTTTTGATTAAAAACTTTTGAACAATTGAAAAATAATTAATTATATTTTCATTGATGCAATATTTAGTGCGAATGTTATCTTTCGAAAGTAGATACCACACATCTCTATATCATAAAAAACAGCAATGATCAAAATAGTTTAAAATTTTTTACGTTTAATCTTAAGGGCATATCAAAGTTAAATGCTTTATAATAAATACATAAAATGTACTTCAACCTTCAAAAATACAATATAAACAAGAAATAATATAATCACATCATAATTGCAAAGATGTTTTGTAAGATAGTGTCATTGGGCTGGAGGTTCACACCAAAACAACTGTAGAAAATTGAACTATAACGTATAAGTGATTTCGAAAATACTTAGTAATCATTCTAGAATTGAGGACCTCACTGTATAGTAACCACAAAAGAAGTATAATATACCTGAAACATTGGAAGCCCCATCGAAGACCAAATGACAATTTTCTTGCCAAATCTATCACTTCCCAAAAATTATATTTGGAAATATCATTACAAAGTCTGAGATCACAAGATATTACCATATTTTGCTAGTAGTTGTCTAGACTTTCACAACATTGGTGGATGCGACATCCAGTACGAATGCAGTCTTTCTCCTAACAACTTGCCATTTGAAATATTGTAATCTGGTACCATAAGGCTCCAAAACGTTACCAAAATCATTAATTTGGTTCTTGATTAAAAACTTTTGTACAATTAAAAAATAATTAATTATATGTCCACTGATGCGACATTTAGTGTGAATGCAGTCTTTCGGAAGCAAACACCACGTATTTCCGTGTCATAAAAAACGACAATGATCCGAATAGTTTAAAATTTTTTACATTTCATCTTAAAGGCGTATCAAAGTTAAATGACATATAAGAAGTACATAAAATATATATCAACCTGCAAAAATATAATATAAATTACGAACAATGTAATGTCATCATAATTGCAAATATATTTTGTAAGATAGTGCCATTAGACTGGGGGTTCACGCCAAAACAGCTGCAAAAAATTGAACTACAACGCATAAATGATTTTGGAAATACTTAGTAACCATTTTAGAATTGAGGACTTCAATGTATAGTAACCACAAAAGATGTATAACATACCTAAGATTTTGGAAGCCCGTCGAAGATCAAATGACAATTTTCTTGTCAAATCTGTTACTTCCTAAAAATTATATTTGGAAATATCATTACAAAGTATGAGATTACATGATATTACCATATTTCGCAAGTAGTTGTCTAAACTTTCACAACAATGATGGATGCAACATCCAATGCGAATGTTATTTTTTTCCCAGCAACTTGCCACTTTAAATATTACAATTTTATATCATAAGGCTCTAAAAAGATGCCAAAATCATCAATTTGGTTCTTGATTAAAAGTTTTTGTACAATTGAAAAATAATTAATTATATGTCCACTCATACGACATTCAATGTGAATGCCGTCTTTCGTAAGCAGATACTACATATCTTTGTGTTATAAAAAACGACAATGATCCAAATAGTTTAAAATTTTTTACGTTTCATCTTAAGGGCATATCAAAGTTAAATGATATATAAGAAGTACATGAAATGTAGATCAACCTGCAAAAATATAAAATAAATTAGGAACAATGTAATGTCATCATAATTACAAAGATGTTTTGTAAGACAGTGTCATTGGGCTGGAGGTTCGCACAAAAACAACTGTAGAAAATTGAACTACAATGCATAAGTTATTTCGGAAATACTTAGTAATCATTCTAGAATTGTGGACCTGACTATATAGTAACTACAAAACAAGCATAACATACCTGAGACTTTGAAAGCCCCATCGAAGACCAAATGATAATTTTCTTGCCAAATCTATCACTTCCTAAAAATTATATTTGGAAATGTCATTACAAAGTCTAAGATCACAAGATATTGTCATATTTCGCAAGTATTTGTCTAGACTTTCACTCCAAAACTAGCGAATGTTCACTCCAAAACAACCATAGAAAATTGAACTACAATGCATAAGTGATTTCGAAAATACTTTGTAACCATTCCAAAATTTAGGACCTTACTGTATGGTAATCACAAAAGAAGCATAACATACCTGAGACTTTGGAAGCCCCATCGAAGACCAAATTACAATTTTCTTACCAAATCTATCACTTCCCAAAAATTATATTTAGAAATGTCATTACAAAGTCTAAGATCACACGATATTACCATATTTCGCAAGTAGTTATCTAGACTTTCATGACACTGGCGGATGCGACATCCAGTGCGAATGCAGTTATTCTCGCAGTAACTAGCCATTTGAAATTTGTAATCTAGTACTATAAGACTCCAAAAAGCTACCAAAATCATCAATTTGGTTCTTGATTAAAAACTTTTGTATAATTGAAAAATAATTAATTATATGTCCACTGATGCGACATCAAGTGTGAATGCAATCTTTCGAAAGGGGATATCATATTTTTCTGTCATAAAAAACGATAATGATCTAAATAGTTGAAAATTTTTTACATTTCATCTTAAGGGCATATCAAAGTTAAATGATATATAAAAAGTACATGAAATGTACATCAACCTGCAAATGTTCAATATAAATTAGGAATAATGTAATGTCATCATAATTGCATAGATGTTTTGTAAGATAGTGTCATTGGGCTGGAGGTTCACACCAAAACAATTGTAGAAAATTAAACTACAACGCATAAGTTATTTCAAAAATACTTAGTAACCATTTTAGAATTGAGGATCTCATTGTATAGTAACCACAAAAGAAGTATAACATACTTAAGACTTTGGAAACTCCATCGAAGACCAAATGACAATTTTCTTGCCAAGTTTATCACTTTCCAAAAATTATATTTAGAAATGTCATTACAAAGTCTGATATGTCAAGATATTACTATATTTCGTAAGTAGTTGTCTAGACTTTCATGATACTGGCGGATGCGACATCCAGTGCGAATGTAGTCTTTCTCCCAGCAACTTGCCACTTGAAATATTGTAATCTGGAACCATAATGCTCCAAAAAGCTATCAAAATCATCAATTTGGTTCTCGATAAAAAAATTTTGTACAATTGAAAAATAATTAATTATATCTCCAATAATGCGACATCCAGTGCGAATGCAGTCGATCGAAAGCAGACATCACATATCTCTGTGTCATAAAAAACGGCAATAATCCAAATAGTTTAAAATTTTTTACGTTTCATCTTAAGGGCATATCAAAGTTAAATGATATATAAGAAGTACATGAAATGTACATTAACCTGCAAAAATATAAAATAAATTAGGAACAATGTAATGCCATCATAATTGCAAAGATGTTTTGTAAAACAGTGTCATTAGGCTGGAGGTTTACATAAAAACAACTGTAGAAAATTGAACTACAACGCATAAGTTATTTCGAAAATACTTAGTAACCATTCTAGAATTGTGGACCTCACTGTATAGTAACCACAAAAGAAGTATAACATACCTGAGACTTTAGAAGCCTCATCGAAGACCATGACAATTTTCTTGACAAATCTATCACTTCCCAAAAATTATATTTGGAATTGTCATACAAAGTCTGAGATTACATGATATTGTCATATTTCGCAAGTAGTTATCTAGACTTTCACGACATTGACGGATGCAACATCCAGTGTGAATGCTTTTTTTTTTCCAATAACTTGCCACTTTAAATATTGCAATCTGGTACCATAAGGCTCCAAAAAACTGTCAAAATCATCATTCTGGTTCTTGATTAAAAACTTTTATACAATTGAAAAATAATTAATTATATGTCCATTGATGCGACATCTAGTGCGAATGCTGTCTTTCGAAAGCAGATACTACATATCACTGTGTCATAAAAAAGGGCAATGATCCAAATAGTTTAAAATTTTTTACGTTTCATCTTAAGGATATATCAAAGTTAAATGCTATATAAGAAGTACATGAAATGTACATCAACCTGCAAACATATAATATAAACTAGGAACAATGTAATGTCATCATAATTGTAAAGATGTTTTGTAAGACAGTGTCATTGGGCTGCATGTTCACACCAAAACAATTGTAGAAAATTGAACTACAATGTATAAGTGATTTCGAAAATACTTAGTAACCATTCTAGAATTGAGGACCTGACTGTATAGTAATCACAAAAGAAGTATAACATACCTGAGACTTTGGAAGCCCCATCGAAGACCAAATTACAATTTTCTTGCCAAATCTATCACTTCCCAAAAATTATATTTAGAAATGTCATTACAAAGTCTGAGATCACACGATATTGTCATATTTCGCAAGTAGTTGTCTAGACTTTCATGACACTGGCGGATGCGACATCCAGTGCGAATGCAGTCATTCTCCCAGCAACTTGCCACTTGAAATATTGCAATCTGGTACCATAAGGCTCCAAAAAGCTACCAAAATCATCAATTTGGTTATTGATTAAAAACTTTTGTACAATTGAAAAATAATTAATTATATGTCCACTGATGCGACATCCAGTGCGAATGCAATCTTTCGAAAATGGATACCATATTTTTCTGTGTCATAAAAAACGACAATGATCCAAATAGTTGAAAATTTTTTACATTTCATCTTAAGGGCATATCAAAGTTAAATGATATATAAGAAGTACATGAAATGTACATCAACCTGTAAAAGTACTATATAAACTAGGAACAATGTAATGTCATCATAATTGCAAAGATGTTTTGTAAGACAGTGTCATTGAGTTGGAGGTTCACACCAAAACAACCGTAGAAAATTAAACTGCAACGTATAAATGATTTCGAAAATACTTAGTAATCATTTTAGAATTGAGGACTTCACTGTATCGTAACCACAAAAGAAGTATAACATACCTGAGATTTGGAAGCCCCATCGAAAATCAATTGACAATTTTCTTGCCAAATCTATCACTTTCCAAAAATTATATTTTGAAATGTCATTATAAAATCTTAAATCACAAGATATTGTTATATTTCGCAAGTAGTTCTCTAGACTTTCATGATACTGACGGATGCGACATCCAGTGTAAATATAGTCTTTCTTCTAGTAACTTGCCACTTGAAATATTGGAATCTGGTACCATAAGGTTCAAAAAAGCTACCAAAATCATCAATTTGGTTTTTGATTAAAAAAATTTATGTAATTGAAAAATAATTAATGATATGGATGACAAACAACTCACCCCCCCTTAATATTAATATGCAAATATATATTTATCAAGCTCATACGTATACGTCAAATTTAAATTAAGCAATTTTCAACTTTAAGAAAGTAATATCTCAAAAGGCAATGATAACTTTAGGATAGTGAAAACTCATAATAAGCATCGTATTCTATTTGAAGTTTATTTGATAAAATTTATGAGTATAAAACATGCTATTAGAAGCAGGTTTTCTTCAGACGAACTTGACTTTAGTTTTTACTATTGATATTGAGATATCAAAGGATATATATATGTCCATACGAAGTCTAATTCAGAGAAAAAGATTTAGTTTTTTGGAAATTAAAATTGTGAAATCACCATACAATGAGCTCTGCCTCCATCAAAACCATTGTAAAATAACAAATAAATGTTAATTACTTTAACTCACATGAGCTAAACAAGGGTAAAGAAGGATGAATGTCAATCTGCCAGCTGAGCTGCCTAAACGGAATGTGTGAACTGTAATAAAAATCAGCATCAATATTGCTCTTAGTGTTAATTGTAGCATGATAATGATTGTTGCAATATCAATACCCTTGCTAGTTATTCTTTGAGTGAAAACTAGACTTATCAACACTTGAAGGAGACAAAAAATTTTAAACATTAACGAAGATATAAATTGTAGCATTTAACCATATGCCCTATGTATAAATTTTCAAACCCTCCCAATCCTATCCTAATGTGAGTGAAATTAATATGAATCCAAGATTATCCAAGATTTCATATATAATCACGAGATTTCATCAGCTAAACTAGTTAAAACTCACAAATAAAAGTTAAGAGTCCTGCTATAAATCACCTGCCTACTGGCAAAATGAAACATAAAAATACGTACAAATAATAGTAGTTTAGGTGAACAAGAGTCTAGCTTATCTGTTGGAGTAGAAGATTGCATACAGTGAAATACAAGAATCAGAGAAATTTCCTCAACCTTTTACGCGCCGAAAAATACCATAGAGGGATAGTAACATAAATCAGACACAAAATTTCAGAGATTGAAGTGAGAACCATACATCCAATAATCCCCACTTTTTTGTGAAACGTGATGCACTTTTTATTAGCATTAATAAGATGGAAGTAGAAGAATGAAGAAGCTACTATAAACGCAATCAAACATGATAAACTTGTCATCAAATTCCCAAAAGACTCCCGTGGTAGAGCTGCCTTCTCCTTCATTTGAGATAAAACTTTGGCCACAATGTTTCTATGTGATTCAACACGAGAAGGCTGTCCTCTTCGAAGATCTCCTATAGCTGAAATAGTTCCATCTCTAACTTCCATGGAAAGTTGCTTCACTATAGTACCTCCCTCCGAATCCATATCCTGTTAAAATAAATTATTAATTAAATACTATTATTTATAATTTATATTGAGTGGATGTTTAAATTTAAGTACTGGATTAACAATATTTTTTTACTCAAATTATTATCATGTATATGATATCATAAATAATAATTCTAAATTACAATACATTTAGTTTAATTAGAAGATAAAAATAAAGATTCAATACATTTTCATCCTATAGATTAATTAAATTTTAAGTGATAATAAGAATTACATCAAATATTTTATACTTAGAAGAGAGTAATTAAATAAAGAAGCATAATAATGAGAAACCTTATCTACATCATATCATAAAAGGCAAGCATAGTTAAAGTTCATCTCTAATAAATCCTGCATATGTTATTAGGACATCATCAGAGAGACCAATATCTTAGACAAACATTACAACTGTTAGTAAGAAACGAAAGATGAGTACGACATTTTATCATGCATCCCTCACCATATGAGAGAGTTTCTCAGCGGAGCCAACTAAAAATTTAAGCTATCACTAATAGGTCTTACATCAAGTACAAAACACAAGAAAAAACTAAACAGGACAATAATTTGAAAAACAAATAGACCTTTCTTCGCTAATGTTACAGAGAAACCAAACAAGGCTAAACTGAAGTTACAATGACAAGAAGATAGCATGCAGTTCCAACTATCTACAGGGAAACAAAACCACTTCTCTATAAATCATATACCAGTTGAATAATGTAAAATTAGCTAAAGGCACAAGTCCTTTTGAAAACCGATAGTAGCTATATAACCAAAAGCATTCATATAAGAAAATCATTCGAGCGCCTGGATTCAGAAAATATTACCAATTTAGAAAGATCAAGGCCAGAAAGATTAATGCCTCGAAATCTGGCTCTTATTGGATTGTAGGCACTTGATGATAGCAATTCGTGTCAATTCAGTATCTACCTCATTATCTTCCTTTTTCTTAATTAAAACGGCATTGATTCTCTCTATTAGTCCCTGAAATTCAACAAAATAAGGTTCACAGAGTTCTTAAACAAAGTTATAGCATTTTGATCATGCATGCACATGTAAATTGAGGAATAATCAACAGGATTTGCAAGTGAATGAAGTTAGATAAGGCAAACAATTGAAAAGGGAAAAAATGTTTGTGTAAGACTCTCATGTACCAAGATTAGACAACCACATCTGGGCTTGTGCATATACTGTACGTTTTCCTTGAAGATGTTGCAAAAAAAGCCTCATCTGCATGACTAATGCATGACTTATAACCAGAAAGTTCTCTCCTTTATCCAAAAAAAAAAGATTAAGGGATTATAATATTGCCAATGGGGTCTAGGCAAGAGACTGTCGCTGAAATGGTCACCCTTGTGATCCAAGTTCACTGCATATAGCAACATCTAGCGTCTCAAATAGAATTCCAACAGCCCTCTAAAGCAGAGGTCAATAGTGGTATATGAAGCAAATACACCTGAAATCCCCACCTTTATTGATTTCCAAAAACATGAATCTCATAAAATCATTTTGATTTGGAGCATTTCTTCCAACATTTTTTGACAATCCATTCATAAAGACAAAAAATAAAACATAAAAAAAATGTGTCTCAAAGATTTAAACGAACAAATAGAACTATTGATAGGAGGATATTATGGTTTTATTTGCTTATCCTGTACAAAGGGAGGGAATGGTAGGAGCTCAGGCTGGGTAAGTGACAAACTTCAATTAGATATTGAATGACAATAGCCACACTATCTGAAGTTAGAATAAGATTGGTATGTGTATTTGTTTATCTGTGTGAGAAAATAAAAATAAAAAATAAAAAAAAAAGGGAGTTTCACTTGAATTTATCAAGATCTACATTAAGTGACTTAAAGAAGCCTATGTGTATGAGCCCATGCTTAATTCAAAGCAGCAAACTGCCCTATAATTTTTGTTTTATACACCACAAACTTGGTTTCAAAGATGTGATAACCTTTTAAATCACTCATGCACCCTTACAGTACCAAAATCCGGAATATGTCTTTGATGGTAGGATGAGTTCATCTTTAAAAGGAAATTATAACACATTTGCTTCCCTATATAGGCTCAAAACTTGGAGTCAAGTCCCACTAAAGTCCCTTTAAAACAAAAAAATGCAACCATACATCAGGCTCATGCTAGTAGCTTTAAGAGAACAAAAATAAATAAATAAAAAAATAATGAAGCCAGAAACTTAAAAGTACAAATGTTAAATGCAAACCTGTAAACATATTCCCAAGGACCTATCTCAACCAAATATTTAATGCAACAAGAATATAAAAAACCAAATGCTACTTTAAATTTAATTTTTTTTTTTTAAAAAAAAAGGTTATCTTTATAGGGATGTAGTCAGCATTTTATATCAAGGTGGGCTAGAATAAATTTTTTAAATAAACTCTAACCTTACGAAAGTATGTTATAAATTAAAAAATGTAACTATATCTAGTTGAACGAGATATAATAATTTTTACTTATCAAAATTTATATTATAAGTAAATATGTTAACAAAAATAAAAATAAAAAGAATGAACAAAATATTTAAGTAATCAAATTTGTCAAATATGAATTATGACTAATGCTATGACATCAACCATTTTACTTTAAATATAGACAATCTACATTTTGACAATGAAATTAAAAAATATAATCTATATTTTGACAGTTATAATTTATGATTATTATTATACTTTAAATTAAAAAATATATTTAGAGAAATACTAAAAATATTAAATTTAAATAATATATAATAAAAAAAAGATAAAATATAAAAAATTTAAGTAAAATTTTACAAAATTATCACATATGCAATATTTAAATTGCATATTTAAATAGAAAATAAAATATAAATAAGGAAATACGAGAGAGAACTCCCAACGGAAAAGAGTTGAGTGACACATGGCTGATCATGGGGAACCACGTGGACTCCATGCACTTATCCATTTTACTCCCCATCTTGTTTGGTTCTAGTTTATTAGTAAAAGATTTGCCTAACATTAGACAAATCTTCTTCTAATAAACCAGAATCAAACAAGCTATGTAACAACTTATCTACTTCGAATTCGGATAGTGTCTGGTGCAACACATAAATAGTGTTGTGCGCAGCGGAAATTAAACAAATACACAACTACTAATACTAGCTATTAAATATAAATAACAAATACTAATAAAGCAGAAAAGTAGAAAAATAAATGCAAAGCGAAAAAAGAAATAACACACCAGGATTTACGTGGTTCGGTATAAAACCTACGTCCACGGGCGCTGCTGAAAACTTCCACTAACTCCAAAGCAAAATATTACAAAATCTGGGTAAGATCCAAAAACCCAGAAACATATGGGGAGAAAACAAGAATAATACAAATGTATGGATCTTTTATAATTCTTGTTTTTTTGTGGGATACCAAATCAATTAACTAAAGGACTTATTTATAGTCCACTAATCTCCCACCACAATCTAATGTTTTAGATGTGGGATTCTAACATGGCTAATTAAGCCACAATTCAACAAATCTTCACCTTGGCGTATTAGCCTTCAGTAATGCCTTCATATATGCCTTTTAGACTTTCAAAATATTGATCAAGTCCAAACAATGGTTGAACTTGATTGCTGTCACCACTTTGGTCATCATATCCGCAGGATTATCAGCAGTCCCAATTTTCTGTAAGAGAATCGACCCTTCACTCAGAATTTCCCGCACAAAGTGATATCGGACATCAATATGCTTGGTGCGAACATGGAATACCGGATTCTTTGCTAAATGAATGGCACTTTGACTATCCGAGTAAACAGTAATATTCTTCTGTTCCATTCCCAATTCTACCAGTAATCCTTGTAACCAAATTGCTTCCTTCACAGCCTCTGTCAATGCCATATACTCTGCTTCTGTCGTAGACAAAGCAACTGTTGACTGTAAAGTAGACTTCCAACTTATAGGAGCTCTCGCAAGAGTGAATACATATCCAGTAGTTGATCGTCGTTTATCCAAATCACCAGCATAATCTGAATCAACATATCCGATTGCAAATGAAGGGACCCAACCCGGATTTAACCTCTTAAATCCGTGGGAAGCCCTCCCGGCACTCCAACGGACTCCGAAAACCTTTTCTTTAAACAATTAACTTAGGAATCCGTGGAGCGAACCCATTTAAAACATTTATTCATTTCATTAACTAACAGAAAATGTGGTGGGATTTTTTTTTTTTTTTTTTTCTATTAAAACCAATAAACCATTTATTCGATGAAAAATTTACAGAAAAACGGACAAAGTTTCCTCTGTTTTTCGAACATTCCAATTTTACAAAACCTGCAAATAAAATCATAAACACTTCAAAAATTCATTCAATTTCTCCACTACCATTTTCAGGACCTCAGGTCCACACAATTTAACCACAAAAACATTTAAAAACTTTCAGTAAAATCATTTTCATCCATAAAACAAAACATATGCATTATGTGCAATTCAAAATATTTTCTAAAGTATTTTGGGCTTGAGTTTGGGCACTCCCAAACGCCTACGTACCTCAATTATCTACAGAGGATCAAAGTCCTCGTAGTTCAGAGTTTAATTATGCATTAATGTATATACAGTGCAAAAATAATGATGCAAGTATCAAAAGCGTAATATGACATATTTACAACCCAAAAATTTTATACATTTATTCGAGTCGTCGTCGTCTACAGTAGGCCGCCTACGACTGCCCTGAAGGATGCTCAGACTGCTCCCTAATCTCAGTTCCTGAAAATTTTATTAAAACATTTTGAAAGAGTGAGCTAAAAATAGCTCAGTGAGTGTACAGTTTAATAACAAAATACCTTTCAACGTCTTTCAGTGAAATCAGAACATTTACATAAGTAAATACAACATTTCATTTCATTTATCAATTCATATAAAAATCATAAATATATATTTGAAACAACCTTTAACATTTCAGTCACTACCAATGGAACCCAGGGAATAATTCACCAACCACGCTAAAAGCGACGGTGGCGGGACGATCCATTTCCAGTCATAAAACCACTACGCTGCGGATAAATCACGCCTTGCGCAGGGTAACAGTCATAAGAATACTTTATAATGTGTAAAGGCAATCCTACCATTTCTATCCCTTCCCTTAGTTAGTAACCTATTTCTTTACCCATACCTTTACACATCTAAAGTATCTCGACCGATTATCCAGTCATTCCAGTCATAATGGGTTTAGGGTAACCATCGGTTAAAAATCCTTTATAAATAACATTTCATTTCAAAACTAAAACTATTTCTTTCATGCTTTCCATAAACATTTAATTCATCAAGATTTTGATTAAAATCAAAACTTTAACACTTTATTCTTTTTCTTTAAACCTCATATCGAAACTTAAAACATGATCATATAATCGAAACAATTATAATCAAACCATAAACATATATAAAATATATATATACCAATATATACTTAAAAGAAACATATATATATAATTATATATTTCAATAAAACATATAAATATATCGTTTTACACTCACAACTTATTTCTGTCCGTTAGCTTTCAATTCAAAGAATTTCCTTCACTTCCCGCACGTCTCCGTTTCCGTTTGAAGAGTTTCCAATTCACCTAACATTTAATCACCAATTTATTTAAAATCCTCTTAAATCACAACTCTAATAACATATAATTTTCTTTAACAATCTTTCAACTAATTAACCCATATTCTTTCCGTTACATGCCCTTATCTTAATACCATTCATTTCCGTGATATTTCCATGTCCAAATATATTTAAATACATACTTGAAACCACCAAATTGAAAGAAAATAAAAATGGGACAGCTTGCGCATCATTTATTCAAACGATTATCTTTGAGCGTTACACGCGTTCCACGCAATGAAATTTATTACCTATAACTTAATCACCCTCAAATACATATTCGAGAACATTCTTAGGACCTTAAAATCAACTTAAAATCACATAAATTCCAC
Source organism: Dimocarpus longan (assembly GCA_022984855.1). Lineage (NCBI taxonomy): Eukaryota > Viridiplantae > Streptophyta > Magnoliopsida > Sapindales > Sapindaceae > Dimocarpus > Dimocarpus longan. The sequence continues at coordinate 3,703,115 of CM041021.1, forward strand.
TTATAACCAGCTGTCTTTACTTTTGTCGAAAATCACACAAATAACACCATACGCGATTTTCTTTCGGTTTCAACGCGTAATCACACTCTATCATGCATTTATACACTTAAAATCAATTAATCTCCATTTAATTTAAACAAAATACAGCACACACACATACTCTCACATTCAGCCGAACAGAACATATACCCATACTTGTTCATTTCATCTCACGGCATACACACACACCCATCTACACAAACATCTATTCCATTTCAGCATTTATGAGATAAAATCAATAAAAACCCAACATAACTCACTTGTCTGAGAGTTCCACAGCTGCTCTGAGATTCTCACGTCAACCATTTCCATCCATTTCAGCTTGTCAACCTTAAGCTACTGCCCAAAATCAACCACAACTCTTGAAAAGGACAGCAAAGAACTCATGAAAATCACTCAAAAAGTTTCAGCTGCTTCCCTTACCTCTTGATCATCATCTTCTTCACGCCTCCCCTGCATTTTTCCTCCATCTGCTGGCTGTATCCAGCTCCTTTCAGCTCCACGTTTTCTGGTCCCAGCTCACCCGAAATCCCTTCTCTTCACTCGCGGTCAGCAGCTCGTCGACAGCCCGCGCGCGACTTCAACTTCTTCCCGATTTCTGGTCTGACATCTTCACTTTCAGATCTGATTTTCTGGGCTGAGAACAGAGGTTTATCTTGCTTCTTCAAGCCTCCATCTGACCGTGAAGAAGCCCCTTGGAAGATCGGTTCGGTGGCTGCACTTGGTGGCCGAGAGAGACGATCGCGCGAGAGAGATATGGTCTGCTTCGGGTCTGTCTTCGGGTCTGTTTTATGATTGCCTGGAGACCAGATTTGAGCTGGAAGAAGACACTAGAATTTACTTAACATATTGCCTAAACACCCCTCAATTTTCCTCAATTATAACAGCTTAACTTTCAATCCAATTTTGTCACTTACACCCCTCTTTTATGACTATTTTTATGTACTTTATTTATCCATTTCCAATCATGCCCATACTCATTTTTAATCTATAATTAACACTTCCTAATGACCTCTTTTAATCCTCATCACTTATATTTTTCATAAAAAAATTATTCCATAAAAATAAATACATTAAAGCCGTCAATTTCCATAACGATTGTAATATCGATAATATTAATCATTATTCCTCTCAATAATATTTCTAAAATATTCCACACTTATCAATTCATCAAATTAACCTCATAAACATTCAATTAAACTTATAATTGTTCATTTTCATCACATAAGAAAATTTTCCCACAACGGTGGAATATTTTAAAAATACCATCACATTTAACGTATTTTATCGATATCTATATATATTTTTAAGCATGTAGGACTTGGTCCTAACAGCAAACTGACCAAGTGAATCTTCCTTCTGAAATACCAAACCAAAATCTACGGTTTTTAAAAAGTACCGTAAAATCCATTTCACAGCTTGCCAATGTCCTTTATCAGGATCATGCATATACCTACTCACAACTCCAACCGCTTGCGAAATGTCAGGTCTTGTACACACCATAGCATACATCAGGCTACCAACTGCATTAGAATACGGAACACGAGACATGTACTCTCGTTCTTCATCAGTACTCGGAGATAATGATGCACTCAACTTGAAATGAGGAGCAAGTGGCGTACTTACAGGTTTTGACTGTTCAGATACACCAAAACGTTGTAATACCTTCATCAGATATTGCTTCTGAGTCAAACAAACATTGCCTTTTCCTCTATCTCTGCTAATCTCCATACCGAGAATCTTCTTAGCTTCACCCAAATCCTTCATTTCAAACTCTGAACTCAACTGAGTCTTCAGCTTCTCAATCTCCACTTTGCTCTTAGAAGCTATCAGCATATCATCAACATATAAGAGCAAGTAGATGAAGGAACCATCTTGTAGCCTTCGAAAGTATACGCAATTATCAAATTTGCTTCTGGTGTACTCTTGACCTATCATAAATTGATCAAATCGCTTGTACCATTGTCTCGGAGACTGTTTCAAACCATAAAGCGATTTATTCAATTTACAAGCCCAATTTTCCTTTCCAGCAACCTTGAATCCATCTGGCTGAGTCATATAGATTTCCTCTTCCAAATCACCATGTAAAAATGCAGTTTTTACATCCATTTGAACTAGTTCCAAATCCAATTGAGCTACAAGGGCCAATAAAATTCTAATGGAAGAGTGTTTCACAACTGGAGAAAATACCTCATTGTAGTCAATCCCTTCCTTCTGAGCATAGCCTTTCGCCACCAACCTTGCCTTGTAGCGGACATCTTCTTTGTTTAGAAATCCCTCTTTCTTAGTAAATACCCATTTGCACCCAATTGCCTTCTTATTCTTCGGTAGTTGAGCTAGCTCCCAAGTTTCATTCTTCCGAAGAGACTGCATTTCTTCATCCATAGCTTTCTTCCACTTATCAACTTCAGAACATTGGACTGCTTCTCTGTAAGTGGAAGGAACATCATCATCTACAATTGGAAGTGCATAGGCCACCATATCAACAAAACGAGCAGGTCTGCGAATCTCACGTCTTGGCCTATTTATTGCAATTGATTCTTGTTGCTGCGAAGGTTCTTGGGTAGGAACCTCTTCTTTTCCTTCTTCTTCAGTAACCTCCTCGATCATAGGAGTGTCATCATCTGCATCAACAATTCTAGCTGGATTATTTGTTGACTCTATCTGTTTCTGAAAAAACTCCACCTGCTTCCGAGTAGACTCCACCTGTTGCGGATTACCCTCAACAATATCTTCTATTTTCTTTTTCAACATCGAAGACTCATCAAAAGTAACATCCCTGCTGAAGATTATCTTCTTCGAATTAGGATATAAAAGACGATACCCTTTCACCCCTGAAGACATCCCCACAAATATAGCTTTCCTTGCTCTCGGATCCAATTTAGATTTCTTTACATGATAATAAGCAGAACAACCAAAGACATGTAAAGAATCATAATCAGTAACAGGTTTTCCAGACCATACCTCCAATGGAATTCTACCACCGATCGCTGTTGACGGTAAGCGATTAATGAGATGACATGCATAAGTCACTGCCTCAGCCCAAAACTCCTTGCCCAACCCAGCATTGGACAACATACACCGAACTTTCTCCAGCAACGTTCGGTTCATGCGTTCTACCACCCCATTCTGTTGTGGTGTGTGTCTAACTGTAAAATGACGTACAATACCCGCATCTTGACAGACCTCTCGAAAAGATTTACTGCAATATTCACCTCCATTATCTGTTCTGAGGTGCTTAATCTTTCTCCCAGTCTGAGTCTCAATCATCTTTTTCCAATTAAGGAAAATCCCAAGTACATCATCCTTTTTCTTCATTGTGTATACCCAAACTCTTCTGGAAAAGTCATCAACAAATGTAACAAAATAGTGTTTACCACCCAAGGAGGCTGTCCTTATGGGTCCCCACACATCAGAGTGAACATAATCCAAAATACCTTTAGTATCATGAACTGCAGTTGCAAACTTCACTCTCGTCTGCTTTCCCAGAACACAATGTTCACAAAAATCCAACTTGCAGGTTTTTACTCCTTTCAACAAGCCTTGATCCACCAAACTGCTTAAAGCTTTCTCACCTGCATGTCCCAGACGCATATGCCATAGCCTGATCATATCTGAATCAACATCCTTCTCTGATACTGCTGCTGCTGATTCAGTAACTGTACTACCATCGTAGTAGTACAAGTTGTTCTTCCTTGTACCTTTCATTACCACCAAAGCCCCAGATACCACTCTCATAACTCCATCTCTGATAGATACCGTGTAGCCTTTAGATTCTAAGGCTCCCAATGATATGAGATTCTTCTTCAAATCTGGAACATACCGAACTTCTGTCAAAACTCTGGTCGATCCATCGTGATTCTTCAATCGGATTGAACCTATCCCCTTAGTTTTGCATGAGTTATCATTACCCATGAGCACAATTCCACCATTTAGCTCTTCGAAGTTGAAGAACCATTCCTTATGTGGACACATGTGATAAGTACAACCCGAATCTAAAATCCACTCACCAGATCCAGATGTTGATGATAGACTAACCAACACAAAATCTTCTTCCTCATGTTCGGCTACATATGCATCGGAAGTAGCTTTACCCTTGCCCTTATCTTTCTTCTGCAGCTTCGGACAATCTTTCTTCCAATGCCCTTTCTCATGACAAAAGGCACATTCATCTTTATCAGGTCTTTTTCTTGATTGTGATCTGCCCCTTCTTTCCTGTTTCCGACTCTTACTTCTTCCCCTAACTGTAAGCGCCTCTGCTGATTCATCCCTATTCTCTTTCTGATCTTTCTTACGAATTTCATAATTAAGCAAAGCTGCACACACTTCTTCAAAAGACAATTTTTCTTTCCCATGAATAAGTGTAATGCACAAATGATCCAACTCATCAGGAAGAGATCCTATCAACAGCATCGCCTTCTGCTCATCTTTGAACGTTTCATCCAAATTCAACAAATCAGCTAACAAACGGTTGAAATTATCAATATGGTCATTGATATTCAAACCTGGTTTCAACTGAAGACGGTACAACCTCTTCAACAAATATAGCCGATTCTCATTGCTTTTCTTCATATATTTGTTCTCCAGCGCCTTCCACAATTTACTAGCAGAGGTTTCCTTCATGAACGGATACTTCTGCTCTCTACAGAGACATGAGCGAATTAAACCACATGCCTTCGCATTTTGCCTCTCCCAGTCCCTTTCTTCAATATTCTCTGGTCTTGTTTCTTCCAGAACAATATCCAAATCTTGTTGATACAAGACGTCCGTAACTTCGCTTTGCCATAGGCCAAAATTATTTCGACCATCAAATTTCTCTACTTCAATTTTTACATGTGAAGATGATGCCATTTCTGCTTTACAACAAAAGTTTTATGCCAATAGCTTGGTGATCAAATGAATAGTACTCAAAAGGTTAGCTCCCAGGAAAGGCTGGAGGGGTCACAAACGGTCCCACTTAAAATCCAGTCTCCTTAGACTATTATAGTCTTTTTGACAGAGCTTCCCTAAATTGTGGCTATTCCAAAATAACACCGAAGTTTTACAAACAAATAGCTATCTAATGTCCTAGACAATTTTATGCCAATAGCTTGGTGATCAAATGAATAGTACTCAAAAGGTTAGCTCCCAGGAAAGGCTGGAGGGGTCACAAACGGTCCCACTTAAAATCCAGTCTCCTTAGACAATTATAGTCTTTTTGACAGAGCTTCCCTAAATTGTAACTATTCCAAAATAACACCGAAACTTTACAAACAAATATTTAATAGCTAGCTAATGCCCTAGACAATTTCCTAGATCAATCGAAACCTAGGGCTCTGATACCACTTGTTGTGCGCAGCGGAAATTAAACAAATACACAACTACTAATACTAGCTATTAAATATAAATAACAAATACTAATAAAGCAGAAAAGTAGAAAAATAAATGCAAAGCGAAAAAGGAAAGAACACACCAGGATTTACGTGGTTCGGTATAAAACCTACATCCACGGGCGCTGCTGAAAACTTCCACTAACTCCAAAGCAAAATATTACAAAATCTGGGTAAGATCCAAAAACCCAGAAACATATGGGGAGAAAACAAGAATAATACAAATGTATGGATCTTTTACAATTCTTGTTTTTTTGTGGGATACCAAATCAATTAACTAAATGACTTATTTATAGTCCACTAATCTCCCACCACAATCTAATGTTTTAAATGTGGGATTCTAACATGGCTAATTAAGCCACAATTCAACAAATAGCACCCACCAGGCCTACCTGCAACAGCTTTGTCAAGGACTTGAAAAACGAATGTGCTTGGCCTTCATGGAGAGCTTTGAAAAGGGTTTGACGGCGGCGATTTGGTCCAGCTCCTGGAAGTCACCGTGGCCGGTGTCGCTCTGGTCGCAGGAGCCGGAGATCATGACAACGGCCACGTGTTGGCCATCCCGTTGGAGAGGCCGGTCAGGCCGTGGACTCAGAGGGGGTCGGAAACTGTCAGAAAAACGTTGGGTTTCCCGGTTAGGTAGCCATAGGCGGAATACCCGGCCGCTTGCTTGATTGGTGGGTTTGAGTGAAGTATTGTTTGGGTTTTGGTTTTGTGTTGTTGTTTTGTTTGTGTACGTATAGGTTACTAGGCAGTGGCGGTGGCGTGAAATGTCGAGTTTTACGCTTCTTGGAAATGATATTTGGGGCAATTATGCTTATAATATGCGCAAACGCCACTTGGAAATGTCAACCGCCACTTGGATTTATTTCGATGGGGCCTAGGGCTGGATTCAGGCTGTGAGAATTTTGCAACGTGGTCTACGGTCACATATAGCAGTTGATCAGTGAAAACAATTAATTTGACAATGAATTCGAGCACTGTAGTGGGCAAAAATCTACAACCACAACTACTATTAGAGAGTTCAAATTCAACGCTAACAACTTGCTAAATAATCTAGAGAGTTCACACCTCAAGAAGAAATTAAAAAAGAGAGAATTTTATTATTGAAATTTTAACAGAGTTTTGTTAACCTTTTTCCATCCTCCCTTCTCATAGTGAAATGACTTGGTTTTTATAGAAGGTTCGACCTTGTCAGTTACTTGCACGACTCCTGCTCACTCGCCATTCTCTCCACTCCTCAAATCACGAAATGAGGTAGTTTGTCCTAATGTTCCAAAACTCGCTACTCGCGACTCGATCGGCGAGACAGTGAGCAGCGAGTACTCGGTAACTCGGAGAGTACTCGGTTTGACCATCGATCAACGGTCAAACCGTTAACCCATGGTCAAACCAGGTCAAATTTATAAAAAATAAAATTTAAAAATTTTCTATAGGATTAAAATATAATCATATGACCATAAAAACCCATTAAATCTATCTCATGCAACCTCCAAAACCAGTTTAGCACAATTATGTAATTATAACTTTAAAAATTTCGATAATATAACTACTATTTTTTCAACAATTTCACTTGTAATATACAAAAATAACAACACTTCAAAAATCTATCACATCTAAACTACTTAAAATCTCTCATATTTCTTTCATTCTCAAACACAAGTATAAAACCAATAAGATGAATTGAAACACATAACACAAGAATTTAAATCCCTATGTAACAAATGTATAAAATCCTAAACAAATATAGTTTGTATAATTTATTAATTTATCAATATTCAATCATCAGTTCATCATTCAGCCCTAAACAAATATATATGAAAAACATAAAAGAGTGGTGAAACTTGAAAACAAAAAAAAAAAAAAAAAAAAAAAAGATTAAGAAAAAAAAAAAAGAAGCTAAGTCCGAGTCGGCCCAAGTTGGGCCAATTTTATATGGATAAAAACGATGTTGTTTTGGCAAAAAAATTTAAAAAAAAAGGTCGAGTAGGCCGATTCCGAGTCGGTCCGAGTCGAGTCGATTTTCTACGGGAACCGATTTGAACCCCCCAATCTGGGGGTTCTCGGCTCGGATCCCGACCGAGCGGTGAGAACTCGACCGAGTTTTTAAACAATGGTTTGTCCCACTACTTTACTTTCGCGCCAAGTAAGATGATTGTGCAACGTTGGTTGTTGACACAAGTCGGGTGGAATGGTCGGATCGACATCTGGTATCCATCATTGTCTGGACTAGGGTTTTATACAACTCCTCGTGGACTCTCTCCATTTTCAGCCATGGTAATTATAGGGTTTGTTATTCACATTTTTTGACCATCATAAACACCACCACCACTTGGATATATTTCAATAACAAACAAATTTTGCAACTTGATCTACCGTAACATATATATATATATGGACGGGATCGAGGGACACAAGTTTTGATACAAATTTTGACACAATTTATTAACCATTGAATTATCAAAATTTCAATGGCTTAAATTTGCTCACATATTTATATACAACTTAATTTTATATTCTACATGAATGTGTTTTCTTATGTCTTTCTTCATTATTAATTACAATATGTCTTATCTCTCATTAATATTAAATTAATAAGTCATTAATTAATATTTTTCTCATCCAATTAATGATTTTATATATATTTTTATTTATTTTTAAATTATATATATTTTTAAAGTATATTTTTAAATTATATTATTTTTATCTTTTTTATTAAACATTATGCTTGTACCTAAAATAATTTTTTTAATTGATTTTTGATTTTGAACTATTATAATTAGTATCTTTGTTTAAATATATGCAATATATATCTTGTTTGAAAGTTTCTATTGAGAACCTAAAATTCATATATTATTTATATAATTTGATTAACTGAATGGAGAGAAAAGGTTAAATAAAATTTTGATTTATAATTATTTTATTTTGTGTGATGGATTATAAGGATAGATAAAAGATATATATAAAAAAAAAAAAAAAAATTCTTTTTTTCTCTCTTTGTGTGTTTATGAACAATGGGGAGGAGAAAAAATAATAATTTTTTTTGGGTATTTTATGAACTATTCGGAAAAGAAATTATATATATATATGTATGTGTGCGCGCGCGCGTTTGTGTCTTTTTTGAGATATTATTAAATGTATATTTATTTGAAAATAATATAATTTAAAAATAAATTAAAAAATAAAAGATGCATAAAATTCTAATAAGTGAGAATAATATTAATTGATTAGTGTTTCATATTGGTTGGAGAAGTTTTAAAAAAATATATAAAAATAATATTAATTAGAGATATGAGAGAGATAATATAATAATGAAGAGAGAGAATATAAATATATTAATATAGAATTGTAAAATTAAGTTGTAATTAATAAGAAAAATGAGAGAGGAGACATGAAGTAATCAATTATAAAGAGAGAGATGAGAAAATATATTTATGTAGAGTGTAAAATTAAGTTATGTATAAATATGTGAGTTGATCTAAGTTATTAAAATCTTGATAATCCAATGGTCAATAAATTATGTCAAAACCTGTGTCGCCCGATTCTGCCCCTATATATATATTATGGTGAGGGAAAGGAGACTACCCATATTTTGTATTTTAAGATAAGAGTGAGACTTGAATCGAGAGGAGTGTTCAATCACTTATACTAAGGAATGTATATATGTATATATTAAAATAATAACGTTAATAACTAGAGTAATGCTACATTATCCAAAATTTTATTTAAATTTGTTGTCCAAATAATGTGATAAGTTTATTTGTAACCACTAGATCATTAATGCATCATATTATAATTAATATGATTATTATAAATCATTTTACTAGAGCAAAAAATTTGGACGAAATTTTGAGAAATATAATATTATTCTTATATATATATACATATAAAAGGTAATGTTAATAAGTTTGCTAATACTACAAACCCGTCATTATCTTCCTAAACAACTTTGATACATATAAGAGAACTTTTCACTTTGCACATTCTTTGCAAGTAAAAGTTTGTTTTTTTCCATCTATTTACAAAAATTTTATTTTAACATCTCAAACAAACTAATTACTATCCATACCCAAGTTACCTAAATTACCTCTTACTTGTTTTCAGTTTAAATTTCCTTTTATAACCTTACCAGAAATTACGTAATTACCCTTTTTCTTCTTCCTCTTCCATGTTCTGCTTCCTCTTCCTCTTTCACGGACACAATATTTTACTTCCATTTCTCTACCATTTTATGACATCTCCATTCTCTACAAATTTTGTTGTCATCCATTGACGTCCATTTGTGCACCCATTAAACATTGTTTGACTCCTACATTCTCTTCGTCTCCAATAAACTCCAAATTGAAGTTTTTGTTCAAATTTTGAGGTATATGATTGTTGTTGGTTATTTTCAATTTATTTTATTCACATTGCTTAGTTTTGGGCCATAAGAGTGACTTTTTCTTGTGATCTAACCTTACGTGAGTGAAATCTGTAATTTCTGGAAAGTTTGTGATTTTCTGCATTTTCTGCAAGTCGTCGGGTTACGTAGTATAACGTAACCCGAATCGGGTTATGTGGATATATATAATACGATTCGGGTTATGTAGTAAATCGAATCGAGTAATGTGTATACGTATACAGGATCGGGTTATGTTAGTATACATAAACCGAATCGGGTTACATATACTCATAAAAACCGACTCATGTTATATGGGATGTGAAAACCGAATTGGGTTGTGTATTTCGAGTCGGGTTATATAGATAGGCTTATTCGGGTTATGTATATATCTAAACCGGATCGGGTTATAGAGCATACGCCGAATCGGTTTACGTTATGCTCACAAAACCCGACTCGGGTTATGTGTATATACAAAACCCGATTATGTAGAATTTTTTTATTTTATTTTATTTTTATTTTTATTTATGAGTCCAGTATGTGTTAGACTAATTTGTTTATACTTTAAATTTGATAAAAATGGGTGAAGTGCCAATAATAGTTAAATGTAATAGAGAATGAAATGGAAATAACTATGTTGGAGGTGAGGCATTCATGTTGGGGGCTCCTAGGGATGTCAATTTTTATCGATTAGTTGAATTTGTTTACACAGTTACTGGCATTGATAGAAGAATATGGGATATTCGTTTGCATTATTTAGTCCGAGATATGAGAATACCCTCAATCAAGATATCTATCACTACAGATCTTAGTGTCCGGGATGTGATTTCAGACGAAAAAGTAAATTATAGAGAGATTTATGTTGATAAGATTGTGAGAGATTCTGGAGGTATCAACATAATGTCATCATATCCAAGGGATGTAGAAGCACCTGCGGATAGAATTGTAAATCCATTTATAGGTGAAGGTCAAAATTGTTTTATTTCATCTAGTGGCAGCAATCAAGTTTCAACTTCTATTGCCCCATTCACATCCGTAGAAAGTCCAATACGTGACTTTGATTTTGGTGGAAATGATTATGATGATGAAGATCGGAACGCATATAGTGATGGTGATGAGATATCGAACAGTGGAGATGATAATGAGGAAACTATAGGTGATGATATTGAAACTGGAGTTGATGCAGAAACTGTAGAGTATCCAGAAATTAGATTTTCGGGTTCACAATTTGAAACCAATCCTTCACAACCATACTGGATTGTTCCCGGTGTAGATCAGTGTGAAATTGAGGTTACGTCAACTGCTATATCGACCTTCATCCGACGTGATACATTGTATAAAGGTACATTTTTTGATAGTAAATATGAACTGAATGTTGTTGTTGGAAAGTATGTTCTTAATTCCGGGCATCAACATAAAGTTAGACGTTCATGCACGGTCAAATATGAGGTTGGTTGTAAGGATGTAAGCTGCAACTTTGAGGTTCGCGCAAGATGCAGAAAGGGTGGTTCGATGTGGTATGTGTATAAATATGTACCAGAGCACACATGTTGTCAAGACGCTTACGAGTCACTGATGGGTAAATTCCTAATGCACTAATTACAATAGGTCGCGTGCAAGTATACACGGTCACAATGTAATATAATGACAAATCAAGGTCGTTCCCACAGGGACAATTGCTAAATTTTATATATCAATTACCAAAATTGATTGAGACAATTTTATTCAAACTATCAAAACTCAAATAAGGTGAATAAAATATAGTAAAACAAAATTAAAAATTAAAAATGAAATAAACAACCAACTTAAATAATGGAGCCAACAGCAGATGTAAAGATCTAATGCACAATTTCACCTTTTTATTTCATTAACCTATTCTCATTTTATTCAAAAATAATTACTTTTATTTTGTATTTAATCGGGTAAAACTCTAAATTAATTACCAACCTCTTTCGATCGGTCAAGTAATATTATCCAGAATAATTAATCTATTATATGTCTATATAGATTAAATTAATCTGAACTCATTAAGTTTCAATTACCCATAAATGATTACACAATCCTATAGGTATATGTCTATCCTACACAGATTATGCTATTCTATTGATGTCGAACACATGATACCTTTGTCAAGCGCATCATAGTCACCAGATCTGTCAATTAACAGACCTTATTTGATTGACAGCATTAAGATCCAAGAGAATAGAATACAAATATAAAAGAAAACAATCATTCATTAATTCGAAAACTCATTGAATAGGCGATGAAATAAATCGGCTACATTGTAGCCTTAGAAATGGAAATTAGCCCGACATAGAGTTGAATAACACAGTATAATAAATTAAAGGGAAAATAAACGACATTAAAACAATCAATGAAAGAAATGGAATAGTCATGTGTTATATTTTCTGAGTCTGAAGCTTGAATAAACTGAACTCTGGCTCTTGAGCACACCCGTTTCTGACGATGTTGAGATTGCCTTGAGACTCCGCTCCTGTGCAACCCGCACTGGTGACGTCCGAATGAGAGACTAGAGAGGTTTTTTTTTTTTTTTTTTCCGAAAACTCAACTCAGCCGTCACTAAAAACAAAACCCCTGCTGCTGTCGTTCTCCAAGAAAACGACCCAAGAAAAGAATAAAAAAAACCTAAAGTTTTTCCTCTGCCGACCTCCTTTGTCTGTTGCTCAACAATATGATTTTATATGAGTAGGGCAACCTCTTGAACGCATCGGTTGACTTCCCTTTTCGTTCTTGATTCTCTATCAATTTTCAGTGCAAGTTTCCTTCCAGAAAAAATCCTCCCAATTGCTCTCTGTCAATGCTCCAATCACTGCTTTGACTGCTTACCAATTTAATTAAAAATCCTCCGCAAGACCGCTTGAATTTCCTTCAAAACTTTAATCCATTGCCTAAATTATCTTCCAGAAATTAATTGAGAAAATCCTGGTGATTCTCCACGCGTGAAATATGTAAGGAAGTTTTGCAACGCACGATTGGATCGCTTCCCACTGGCCTGCAAGTCACTTACGCGTAAAACATGAAAAAATCACTGGACGCAGCCCAAGGTCGCAGGCCACAAGCCCGCGTATGCTTCCCGCAGGTAGCTGCTGGTGTGAGCTGTTGGAAACCAGCCAGCAGCTATGACCTGCGGGGTAAATTACAAAAAGCCCCCTCAAGTTTTAGAAATTACACTTTTGCCCCTAAACTTCCAAAAATTATACTTTTGCCTCAAAAATTTATAAAATTTACAGTTCAGTCCCTGCATTCAATTTCTGCACAAAACACTCAGAAAATATTTGAACACCCCTATTTTACTCAGGTTTTCATCACAAGAGTATATGTTAAGAATATAAAATCGTGCATAATTTTAGCCCGATCAGTCACATAGATGGAGTGTGAAGACTGTTGTGATAGCAACGTTGTACCAGAAAAAAGTGAGTCTTGATAGTATAACACCTCAACTTTTGATTGCAGAAATGTTGGAGCAATATGGTGTGCAAATAATGTACAATCAAGCTTGGAGATCTTTACAATATGCAAAGAAACTAGCATATGGAAGAGCGGATGAGTCATTTCAGCAGCTTCCTTCATACTTTCACATATTAAAGGAAACAAACCTTGGTACAGTGACTGCAATTGAGACAGATGAAAAAAATCGGTTCTTATATTCGTTCCTTGCACTTGGAGCCTCAATTAAGGGTCTTCGATCTTATATAAGACCGGTTATTGCGGTTGATGCCACTCATTTGAAAGGTGAATATAAAGGGGTGATTTTTGTTGCTGCATGCAAAGATGGAGAGGAGATGATTTATCCTCTTGCTTTTGGTTTTGCTGATGGAGAGTCGGACAATTCATGGACTTGGTTCCTAAGTAGATTGAGAGAGATTATCGGTGGGAGGCAACATTTGCAGTCGGATTTGATTATTGTATCTGATCGTCATAAAAGCATTGCGAATACGATGAGTAATGTTTTTCCCGAAGTCCCACACGTATTCTGTTTCTTCCACTTGAAGCAAAACTTGAAGAAACACTACAGAAAGGTAAAAGATGTGGAGAATATGTTTTACCTTGCAGCATATTGTTATACAAGGCCAGATTGTGATAGATATTTAGAACAAATTCAAGGAGCATGTCCTCAAATGCATGAAAAATTAGTTAACATCGGAGTGATGAAATGGTCACGTGTATATGCTCTAAAAAGAAGATATGCCATGATGACCACTAACATTGTAGAGTCACTGAACAAATGCATGATGAAAGCGCGACGGCTTCCAATAACAACCGCCCATGAATATCTACGACATATGCTGCAGAAATGGCATAATGATAGACGTGTTCATGCCGAGAATCTCAGAACTTCGGTTACCAAAACTGCAGAGGATCATGTGAACTCGATGGCTAATGAATCGACGAGTGCTATTGTATCTCCCATTCAACAACCGATCAAGTTTGGAGTTACACATGAACTAGGTTATGGCTTCGTTCAGCCGTTTGAGCGGACATGCTCGTGTCGACATTGGGATCTAGATCAGTTACCATGTCATCATACCATTGCTGTTGCTAGGTATAGTAATTATACTTATACTTTATTATTATTTTTCCTTATTTTATGTCATTTGGTAACTTTCTACCTTTTTCATATATATCAGGGTCAACAGTGTTCATTATTATACACTCTGTCACGATTATTATAGCAAGGAATGCCTGAAAGCTGCATATGCACGTCCAATCAATCCTGTTCCTGGCCCGAAAGATTAGAATGTTCCCTCGGAAGTCAAAAGTATGATTGTACTACCACCCGAAGGAAGACAACAAGCAGGTAGACCGAAAGAGGCACGAATTCCGTCAGCCGGGGAAAGTCGTCGAAAGAAAAAATGTGAAAAATGTGGTGAAATGGGACACAACCGTCTTCGTTGTCCAAACCCTCCCATTTCTACATTCGAAAGGACAAATGTAGATCATACTGGGACAAGTGCAGAACCTGTTGATGTTACTGGGACTAGCACAGAAACTGGTGGAGAGGTTGGAAATAGCTCCACTGCCACACACAGTACTGGACGACCCAGAACCTCCCGAAAATGCAGCCTTTGTGGTGTGACAGGACACACGCGACGTCGATGCGATCAACAATTTCCAATTTCACCCACAGAAGATGATGAAAATGGTGGTAATCATTAAAATTTGTACTGAATAAACTTAACGTTTATGGTTTATCCTTTTTATAAATGACGAGCACTTATTATTGAAATCAGTTTCATTAATTTATTTAATAATTATCATGTTTGAGGAGCATAGTAGCATATTTACAAAGTCAATTTCTGATTTTGTAGTACTAATGGTACATTAATTATATGATATGTTTGCATAAAAAATTAGTTTCTGATATCCGTTTTGGTTATGGTCAGAGAGGTACATTAAATTTTGGTTATGGTCAAAATAGTAAAATCCGATATCCGTTTCTGATAGGAAACTAAAAAGCGGGAAAAAAGAAAAATGGAAAAAAAAAATTCAATAAAACCCAAAAAAAAACGAAAACCCGACGTCGGGATTTATGAATACGATAAACTCGACGTCGATTTTTAATGAATAACGAAAACCGACGCCGGTTTTTAATCAATAACGAAAACCGACGCCGGTTTAAGTGTAGATCAAATACATTGGTGGACATCCAAAACCGATGTCGGTTTTTGTGGGGCCACAACAACCGAAGTCGAGTTTTAATGATATATAAAACCCGATCCGGGTTTAACGTCTTCACTAAAACCGAATTGAATTTTTTTCTTTCGTTTTTTTACACATTTCCGAGGCTGTTGGACTAAAAATTATCAAATTGGCATTAAATTATGTCAATTTACTTGAATGAAAGAAACATATTGTATATATATGTATATTCATTACATTGAACTATTCTATGTCATAAGGTTATACACATTGTAATTGAAGATACCATGTCTCATGATTGTATCTTCTGGGTGTGTATAGTAATATGAAATTTTTAGTTTTTGGCCACCTTCTGAGCAATGTAAACATAGATAATGGGGAAAAATTATGAATTTTTGCACATTAGCAAGTGAAATTCGGTATACATAGGTCTAAAAAAATCGAAATCGGTGTGTGTATACCTTTTGAAACCGACGTCGGGTTGTATTGTATGACGAAAACCGATTCCGGTTTAAGTGCATTTATATAATTTCAGTTTATGTATAAACCGACGCCGGTTTACGTTGAACCAGTAAAACCGACGCCGGTTTTAGTGGCGCACTTAAACCCGATTTCGGGTTAACTGTGTCACAAAAATCGATTTACCTTATTTTTTTTTTGCACATTTCGAAGACTTTGTTTACACAAAACATTTTAAGTTTTTGAGCCTTTCTGAGCAATGTTAACCTGATTATTGTCTTTATTTTTTGGTTTATAATTTTTGTGAAATATTTTGCTAAGTAATGAATGAATGAATCAATCAATCTAATTTATTGGAATATTTTGCTAAGTAATGAATGAATCAATCGATCTAATTTACTGTAATATTTACATCAATCATATACAACTTCACCATTCTCATCTAATGTCCATTGCCCCCATTCGTCTGCCCTACACATTGGGGTTGAATACCTATATAAATCGAATGCTATCTGCGCCCTTATTTGACGAACATCATCCTTCGTTTGGACAGACTTCCACTGACCCTCTAGAGAGCATAGTAGGTCATGAATAAATATTGCACAATATGCCCCGCAACTGCTCCTGTATTACACAAAAAGTTGGGTAAGCTATTTCATTAAATAATACATTTATATATGATTAAAAAATTGACATTTACCTATCAGGTTGTTGAGGCACATTTAGAATATCAACGCGCTTCACATCCCATGTCTTTTCTATAGGTGGCATCTCTGTATTGGTCTTCCCGTAGTAATCAATAGCTCGTAAGATCAATGGGATATAGCGGACCAAAGGCTCAATGGCATTTCTCCTGTGTTCAAAATCTACATCGGCACGTGAATCATATATGATAATCTTCTGCTCTCTGAGGCACACCTTACAGATTATCCAATGGGTCTGATGTAGACTACACGGCATCAATAGCTGCATGTTGACAATGTCAGTGATATAATTATTATTTACAAAATCAAATAATAATTTTTCAGATAGACAATACTTACATTGTGAACAGACCACCAAGGGGTTTTAGCGTCTTCCAATCCACTAGCAAAATTACTCCAGTAGGGGGGGATCACAGCAGTAGTGCGATCAAATGTTTTTCCTTGCCTGATGTATTCGTTAGTCATGGTTATGGTCATATCCGCCTACAAGTGATAAAATAAAATTATTAACATACATGACAAAGATGAAAAAATGTTGATTTCGCAATTATTAAATGTTGACACTCACAAAAATGGTCGATCCATGCACTGCGTATCTATCATCATGAGTCTCATCCCACCACCCGCTTTCTTTGATTCGCAGACACTGTAAATAACTGTCAATATGCACAGACGTCAACCAACTATCCTCACCCTCAATGATACGAAACTCTTCAGGGGTGAATGCCATCGGATAACCGTTAACGCAGCACCTAAAATCAAAACAAAAGTGTCAAAGTTAGTCGTATTATATTAGTAATCGGATTAAACAAAGGTAAATAATTTATCAATACCTGAGGTCTAAAGAGAATGAAGCTTTAAACTGCTTATACACATTTTCAACCATATCATCCAACGCCGGTAGAGTTTCCGCCACCTGCTCCTTTGACATTTTTGTTTTCTTTTTTGCACGATCAGGATCTGTGTATGGTGACAATAGAGATACCGACGGTTTAATCTTTCGTTTAGGCCTTGACGGTTTTCCCTATAAAGTAAATGAAAATCAAATTTGTAAGTACGCAATTGTAATGATATGAAAAACTAACGTAAACCACAAAATAATTAAAAATTTACCTGATCAATATCATACTGGAATGGTGGATACTGGTGGGGTGGTAAGTCCTCATGGGAAAGTGGGACATCGATCCCCCCCTGTAATTGCGATCTGATGTCCAGAACCTCCACAATCTACGAAAAAACAAATGATGTAATTGTTTGAATAACTAATCTAAAACATAAAATAAGTTACAAATTTACCTGGACACTCTCATCCTGATGTCCGGGATCTTGATGGGGTAGTAGGTCCTCATGGGGAAGTGGGACATCGATCCCCCCCTGTAATTGCGATCTGATGTCCAGAACCTCCATAATCTACGAAAAAACAAATGATGTAATTGTTTGAATAACTAATCTAAAACATAAAATAAGTTACAAATTTACCTGGACACTCTCATCCTGATGTCCGGGATCTTGATGGGATGGTAGGTCCTCATGGAGAAGTGGGACATCGATCCCCCTCTGCAACTGCGATCTGATGTCCAGAACCTCCACAATCTACGAAAAAGCAAATATTGTAATTGTTTGGACAATTAATCTAAAACATAAAATAAATTACAAATTTACCTGGACACTCTCATCCTGATGTCCGGGATCTTGATGGGGTGGTAGATCCTCATGGGGATGTGGGCCCTCGACTTCCCCAAGCAGCTACGATATTATGTCTTGGACCTTCACAAGTTACAGAACATCAAAAGTTGTAATTTACAAATTTATAATAATTTGACAAAATATTCTAAAACACAAAATAAATTACAAATTTACCTGGTCACTCTCATCCTGATGTCCGAGATCCTGATGGACTGGTAGGTTCTCATGGGGATGTGGGCCCTCGACCTTCCCAAGCAGCTGCGATGCTATGTCCTGGACCTTCACAAGTTACAGAACATCAAAAGTTATAATGATTTTAAAAAATAAACTAAAATACAAAATAAATACTAAATTTACCGGCTCACTCCTATCGTGCTGTTGTGGATCGAGATGCGGTGGTGAAGAATCATCATCATCATCATTATCACCGTCATTCGGATCGTTCCCGCCATCTGGAGGCATACGGATTTCCAGTATCCTCTCGATCCTACTTAACCTCTGATTTTGCTCTTGTTGTGTCTTCAAAATAGACTCCAACAAGGCCATAATCTTCCCCACCTTCGTCTGAGGCTCCTGTAAAATTATTTAAATAACATTATAAATTAAATCAATTGTCATGCAAGAATAAAATGTATACAGTAGTATAATCATACAAAGTTCGCACCTGACTTTGAGAGGGTCCAGCAACCATGCGGGGACCACGTGGGACTGCAGTGTCATCGTGCTGATCCTCGCCTCGTCTAAACTCATGTGTTCTTTTGGTCCTTCCCTCCGAATATGTACTCTCGGCTCGTGGGCTTGGGATGTGATAATCATGCTGCTGCGGATCCTCCTCCTCCTCCTCCTCCTCCTCCTCCCCCTCCTCCTCCTCCTCCCCCCTCCTCCTCTTCTTCCTCCTCCTCCTCTTCCTCCTTTTCACCAGCTGACTCCCTTTCACCCTCTACCTCCCTACTCGCACTCGTCTTGCTCTCCCGGCTATCAGAATCATCATCTGTATCTTCATCAACACCTCCTCCACCTCCTACTTTATAGGCATTCTCCCTAATTAGGTGTTTAGGGTTGAAGGACTTCCAGTAATCCATTTCTTTCTCTGCAGCAGTGGGCTCAATGGTACTATTCCCTGCTATTAACTACAAAAAAATATAATATGCTTAATATTATCATTACAAAAAATAATAGTCAATAAATAGAAATAAATGTAAAACATTTATATACTTACACGAATCAGCTCATTCGCCCAACGTATTTACTTTCTGTTATTACACAACCATTTCACACATCGTGGCAATATCATGTCGCCGCCTAAGACTCTGGATCCTGCCCTGTTTTCCAGCCATGGAAACATTTTCACCAGCCACCACTGTAATTTTCATTCAATTAAAACAAATTTGATAGTCCATTTAATTAATATATATATAAACATTAAACAATTTTCATTAATTATCAAGAGATTATACTAAATATCATACCTGAAAAGCCCAAATAAAGCCATACAAATTAATGTTGTGGCCAGTCATAAGTCGATCCTCATCAAGCGCACGACAAAGGCCCTCTATAAGCCTGCTGTAACCGACTGTACCAAAGGGGAACTTATTCCACAAATTAATATCCTCTATCAAGACCCACAGATAATCGTCCACCCTAGCTCGATTATCATAGCCATAAAATAAATTGTAAGCGATGACTATATTACTTAACTTCAAGACATCCTCATCGCTTATGGTATCCCCCCGGACCCTTAACATTTGCATAATTTGACTTAACATTGGCGATACTCCTTTAAAAAGTCGCCACAACAAACTATTCTCATTTTCTTGCTTTCTCTTCAGCACTTGTAGGTCCAGATAACCAAAATGCAATCTTGTCACTAATAAAAACTCCTGCTTTCCAAACCTATATGGCCTTCCCCCAATTTCGAACCACATCTCATCAGGTTGTGAATTAGGATAATTTACTAACTCTCTAGCAAGGATGTTTAGCATAAGGGGAGTGACTAACAGCTGTTTACCGCTCAGTTTTAAAAAATACGAGATCGAACTCTCTGCATTAAACTTGTTTAGCAGCTCCCTCTGCTGCAGAAATGCACTTAACTCACCAATAGTCTTCATACTATTATGTGTACTTCCAAATGATTTTTTTGGCATATGTTACACCGGATGCCTATAATTGAATTCCATCTGTAGGCACGAAAAGCAACGAATAATTATATGATCAAATCAAACAAATTAATTAACAAGAAAAGCAACGAATAATTTGTTTGTTAAATAATTTAACAAATTAATTAAAAAATTAAAATTAAACAAATTAACAAATTAAACAAATTAATTTAACAAATTAATTAATTAAAAAATTAAAATTAAACAAATTAACAAATTTAACAAATTAATTAATTAACAAATTAAAATTAAACAAATTTTAATTAAACAAATTAATCAATTAACAAAATTAAAATTAAACAAATTTTAATTAAACAAATTAATCAATTAACAAAATTAAAATTAAACAAATTAATTAATTAACAAATTAAAATTAAACAAATTAACAAATTAAAAAAATTAATTTAACAAATTAATTAATTAACAAATTAAAATTAAACATTAATTTAACAAATTAATTAATTAACAAATTAATTAAACAAAATAATTTAACAAATTAATTAATTAACTAATTAAATTTAAACAAATTAACAAATTAAAAAAATTAATTAATTAACAAATTAAAATTGAACAAATTAATTAATTAACAAATTAAAATTAAAAAAATTAACAAATTAAACAATTTAATTTAACAAATTAATTAATTAACTAATTAAAATTAAACAAATTAATTAATTAAAAATTTAAAATTAAACAAATTAATTAATTAACAAATTAAAATTAAACAAATTAATTAATTAACAAATTAAAATTAAACAAATTAATTAATTAACAAATTAAAATTAAACAAATTAATTAATTAACAAATTAAAATTCAGCAAATTAATTTAACAAATTAATTAATTAACTAATTAAAATTAAACAAATTAATTTAACAAATTATTTAATTAACTAATTAAAATTAAACAAATTAATTTAACAAATTATTTAATTAAAAATTTAAAATTAAACAAATTAATTTAACCGACGTCGGTATATAATACTAATATCATACACCGACGTCGGGTTAAGTTATAACGTTATCGGTATATGTGTGAAATTGTAACCCGACGTCCATAGTATCCAGCGTAAGCCGATTCGGTTTTTGTTGACACTCTTAAACCGACGTCGGGTTATATTGTCATACATAAATCGATAGGTTACTCAGATCATATATCTACCAAATCTTTATATCTAGTTCAAATCCAAACAGATTCTAACCAAATGCAACATAATATGACCTTTATCATGCATGCCCAACATGTAAAAACGTTACAACTTAACCCGACGTCGATGTAGTATCGAGCGTAAGCCGATCCGGCTTTTGTTGGCTCACTTAAACCGACGTCGGGGTATATGGTCACACATAAATCGATCGGCTCCTCAGATCATATATCTACCAAATCTTGATATGCAGTTCAAATCCAAGCAGATTCTAACCAAATACAACATAATATGATCTTTATCATGAATGCCCAACATATAAAAACACTAATCAAATCTACAAATGGCAAAAAATTGAAAAAGTCATAGAACATTTGAAAATGGAAAGTAGATCTAACCTTACCGGTCGTAATGGGTGAGGAGACGCTCTCGCCGGCGGTGTGCGGTGCTTGCAGAACGACGACGACGGCGTGCGGTGGTCGGAGATTGTTGAACTAGGTGATCGGGGTGCGTCGGGCGTGATCGGGGTTGCGTCGGGCGACAGAGACCGAGAAGCTTTCATTTTCCCACTGACTTTTCGATTTATGTAGGGTGGGCAGTTGCGTAATTTCCGCTTTCCCTTTTTTTTTTTTTGAAATTTGAAATTAGTGGTAATTTCGTAATTTTATGTTAGGGATAATTTTGGTATCTTGGGTATATGATGTAATTTATTTGTTTGAGAGGTTGAAATGAAAATATTTTTAAGTTTGGGGTTAAAAACATATTCTCTCTTATTGAAGTTGGTATTTTTGGTATTTTTCACTACATATAAATATGCAATCAATTTTTTTTTTTTTTTTACTGGAATTGATCTATATGATTATCAGGAACACGTGGGATGAGACATAAGTGACGCGATCTAAAAAGTAATTCTTACTTAAGAGAGATCAGTCTATTCAACGATGGGAGGATGATCTACACGTAATGTGAGAAGGTGGCTACTATAAGGCTGCAGTGCTGCCTATCACCAAGACAAAACTATCACTCTTACGATGTGATTTTAGTGACGAAAACAAAAACTTTCTTCTCATTGTATTCCAAATTTATCGGTATATCAAGATACAGACTTTCCAAAATTTTCAAAATTTGATCCATAGCACATATTACACAGCCCCAAATATCATTTCCAAGAAGCGCAAACTCAGACATTTCACACCACTACCTAGTGATCTATATATGTACGAACAAAACACAAACCCAAGCAGCACTTCACTCAAACTCACCAACCACATCTCACTTCCACGTTTCCCGATGGGTGACGTGTCAGACCTAAATCCCCAAAATGCCCACCACGGTCGTTGACGGCAATCTCCTCGTCGCCAAATCCCTCGCCCGCCTCGGCGTGACCCACATGTTTGGCGTCGTCGACATCCCCGTCACCGCCGTCGCCACCCGCACCGTCGTGCTGGCCGTCCGCTTCATCGCCTTCCACAACAAGCAAGCCGCCGGTTACACCGCCTCCGCCTACGGCTACCTGACTGGTCCAGCACATTGTAAAGAATTGTGAAAAGGGTTTGATAGCGGCGATTTGGTCCAGCTCCTGCGACCAGAGCGACGCCGGCCGCGGTGACTTCCACGAGCTGTACCAAATCGCCGCCATCAAACCCTTTTCAATGCTCTCCGTGAAGGCCAAGCACATTCGAGACATACCCAGTTGCGTTTTTCAAGTCCTTGACAAAGCTGTTGCTGGTAGGCCTGGTGGGTGCTTCTTGGATTTGTCTCCTGATGTATTGCACCAGACACTATCCGAATTCGAAGCAGATAAGTTGTTAGATAGCTTGTTTGATTCTAGTTTATTAATAAAATTTTTGTCTAATGTTAGTGTTATTAGTGTTAGTGAGATTGAGAGGGCCATTAACACTAATAACACTAACATAGATATGAAATCATATACCTACTACTCCAACTATTTAGTAATATAGATATGAAATCTCAAAATTTTACTCTTATTATTATTTTTTTTTTTTGAAAGAAAAAAAAATTCACCCTTATTTCTTTGTAGTTACAATCCAATTTTATGTTTCGATATCCTTTCTAGAAAAAATAAATTATAAAAAAATCACTTAAATCCAATTTATTTCATTCATATTACAATTGAATATTTGAACCATCAATAGAGTAATTCAAAAAGAAACAAAGTAAAAAAGTGAGGCTGTTTGATTCAAAAATGATAGACGAGGAGAAAGAGTAAATCCAAAGGGCAACCCAACCAAAGGACATAATACTAAATCCACAGGCACAATGACACCATCTTCTCCAAGTTTACACATCAACTAACGAACACCCGTAGGGGCAATTTCGGAATGCAAAACAAAAAAAAAAAAAAAAGGTATGCAAACCATATAATTACAAAAAATACAAACATATTAAAATTTTTTTTTTTGATCTTTCTGAGGCAGATGACGATTTTTTCATATGAGTTCTGTTGACGTCAAAATCTGATAAGATGATCTGGATTTCTAGTCAACGAGATTCTTAAGCCCAATGTCGCAGATCAATGAAAAACAGAATAAAAAAAAACAAGAGACCATAGGCAAAGAGGAAGCAGAAAAGCACACAAATCTACGTGGTTCGGCCTTAATAATGGCCTACGTCCATGGCGCCTCCATCGTTGGTGGTGGCAGTCACTGTTATTACTGTATTTTCTGGGTATAAAAAGAGAGAGAGCCGAAAAGAACCCCCCGTTTACTAAGATTTTGCTCTTATTTATAGAGAGGGGGGATATGCTACAGTAATAGGAAAGCATTAAATGCATAATACAATTTTCAAAGCCTACTGTCAAAAAGTCTGAGTCTTCTGACACTACCCACACTGCAGTGGTTGAGTAAATCACGTTGCTACTGATCTGAAATGGTTGGCCGTGCACGTCACGTTATTGCACGAGTTAAAGCTACTCTGGGCAACCTGGAGCTCATCCAAAACGAGCTGGAGGATCTCACGACCTGGAGGAGCTTAACGACCTCGAAGAGCTCACGACCTGGAGGACCTCAGCGACCTGGAGGAGCTCACGACCTGGAGGATCTCATGACCTGGAGGATCTCAGCTACCTTGAGGATATCACGACCTTGAGGAGCTCACACGACTTGGAGGAGCTAGAGCCTGGTAAATTGGGCCTCTGTTTGCTGGGCCTATGGGCTTTTACCAGCCCATTTGGGGTATCCCAAAAATACCTATAACAAGTTCCATATGATTTTTTTTTAAGGTCGAAGATGATTTGTTTTAAGTTCCTGAAGATAATGAAGAATTTTCCGTGATTGATTGAGTTATTTTTTTTTGGTGGAAGATGAATTTAGGGGATTAAAGTAATTTTTTTTTTTTTAAGTTTTGATTTTTTAAACCCACTGATAATATACTGGGTAATTTCATTTTTCAACATCTTCTAAACTGTGAAAGTGACCATTTGATGGTTGAAATCTAGTCAATTCATTAGTTCAGAAAAGAATAAAGTAAAAATAAAAAATTTATGCCTTTATGAATATTAAATTTTCAGTAACAGGAGGCTCACCTAGGGGTGGCAATATGGGTCACGACACGATGGGTCGACACGAATTCGCGAAAAATAAATGGGTATGGGTTGGAGTTAAACGAATTCGTGTCGTAATCGTGTCAACCCGTCTAACCCGTTTATTAAACGAATCGAATCGGGTTTGATTAAACGAATCGCGGGTTGACACGATTAAAGTTGGGGTTAAATTATAATTTAACATATTAGAAGGGTTAAGATGTAATTATGCATTTATATATATATATATATATATACTTAATAAATCCCTAATACCTCTACTGAAAATTTTGGAAGTTGAAAACATCTCTGTGTCGGCAGCCACCGTTGTCCTTACCTATACACACCTGACACCACCATCTTCCTTCTTCTTGACACGACGACACCAACGCCGACGGCAAAGCGACGACAACCGACGACGACACGGACGACGACAACACGGTGACCTGACGACAACTAACGACGACCCAACGAGGACACCAACAACGATGACAACACGGTAACCTGACGACGACCGACGACGACACGGACGACGACCCGGACGACGACAACACGGTGACCTGACGACAATCGACGACGACACGGAGGACTGTGAAACTATTAGATCTACGCTGGGTTCTTTGATTGTTGCTGTTATTATTATTATTTTTTAATTTGTGTAAAATAATTTTGTTTTATTTGTGAAACTATTATCTGTGATTGTGTTGGATGACTGTGAAACTATTAGGCTCATATCTGTGATTGTGTTGGATGATTGTGAAACATGGTTCCTGGCTCGATCTCAGCTTATTTTTTTTGGATTGTATGTTTGTTTTTCTGGATTGTTATTTTTTTTTTTTGTTTTTCTGGAAAGTATTTTTTTTTTCATTGTTTTGAGTTCATGGTTTAATTTTTGTAACATGATGAAGGAAAAAGATTATGGGATTTGATTGGTTTAATCGAAGTGTATTTTGATTAATTTAATTGAATTTAAGCAAAAGGTGGATTTTGTATTGATGAATATTTTGAATTGATTTAAAATTGAAGAGTAATATTGAAGAATAAAGGTTTTAATTCGATTAATTTGTTTAACGAATTAACGAATTTGTTTAACGAATTCGTTTAATTGAATTCGTTTAAACGAATTAAACGGGTTAAACGAGTTAAACGAGTCAAATGAGTTAAATGGGTTAAACGAATTAACAGGTTAATGGGTAATAAACGAGTTAAACGAATCGTGTCGTGTTATTCATTTATAAACGAATTCGTGTCGAATTCAAAAATATTGACCCGTTTATTAAACGAATTCGTGTCGGGTTGATCGAATTCTTAAACGAATCGAATCGAATTCGACTCAACCCGACACGTCAACCCGTTTTGCCACCCCTAGGCTCACCCAAAAAAAAAAAGGATTAAATTATAATTTGACTATCTAATTTTAAACTAATTATTGACAGAATCAAATTTTGAGTTTTATTATAATAAACCCTTTACTGTCAGCTCGTCTAAGTTAAAAGTTAACGGGTTAAGGGGTAAAATTATCTTTTAACTTTATTTTTATTTTTTTAAATAAAATTTAAAAATTTAAAATTAAATTAAATGAAAATTGTTATTATACTGATCTCTTCCTAAACATGAATATGAATATTAAAAAAATTATTTCTAAAAAAAATTAAAAAGGTTAATAAAAAAAAAAAAATTCCCAAATCTGCTTGTTTTTCCTCATTACCGTTGGAATACATTCGCCTTCCACATCCACCATTGCCGATCTCTCTTTTTCTTTTTCCCCATCGCCGAGCTCCTTTTCTTCCACATCCACCATTGCCGATCAACCTCCTTTTCTTTTTCGATGATGCAGATATCACTGGCCCGACGACAGCTTGTTCCTCTAGCTTCTTCACCTCCTTCGAGGTGTCAGCCTTGAACAAGAAAGGGTCATCTCTTTGTTCATTGTGACATTCATTGTGAGGAAACTCGTCTCCCCTTAATGAACATCGTCAAAAAAAATGAAGGCAAGTGTACCCTATTCACACAATTCTCGTCGTAACTGCGGATCTCGATCTAAAAGTAATTGGTTTTCAAGCTCTTGGGGTTTTGAAACCCAGGTATGGAAAGGGTTTGTGTTTGATTTGATTTTGTTCATCTTCGAAACCTAGTGATTGATTTTGATTTTGTTCATCTTCGAAACCCCTTTCTTCATCTTCAACATCTTTGAGTTTGTTTGGATGAATTGAATGAGTTTGTTTGGATGAATTCATCTTTAACACCTTTTGGTCTGAGTTTGAGTGGGTTTCAATGATGTCAAATTTCTGGATGAATCGGTGATGGCAATGATGGTTTGATGTTGGTTTCAATGGTGATAAAGACAGACAATGAGTGTGGTTGATGAATGCTGACTTTGATAGTTGATGAGATCGCCTAGAATCGGGTTTCCATTTTTTGGGTTTCCTGTGGCTTGGACTTTCTAGTTTTAATTTTTTAATTATTTTTTTGTTGATTTTTTTTTAGGGTTATTATTATTGATGAAAATGATTTGAGTTATGCAAAGATTTGGTTGATGAAGATGATCTGGTTGTGCAAAGTTTTGGTTGAAATATTTTTTATTAGAATTTTAATTATTTTTATTTTTTTCATTTTTCATGTTTTAACGAGGTAAACTGTTGTATGTTTTAACTTAATTTTAATTAATATTATGTTGAGAAAATGTTAAATAAAAATTTGATTTATAATCATTTTATTTTGTGTGATGGATTATAAGGATAGATAAAAGATATATATAAAAAAATAAAAAATTCTTTTTCTCTCTCTTTGTATGTTTATGAACAATTTTTTTTGGGTACTTTATGAATTATTCGAAAAAGAAATTTTATATATATGTGTGTGAGTGCGTGCGTGTTTGTGTCTTTTTTGAGATACTATTAAATGTATATTTATTTGAAAATAACGTAATTTAAAAATAAATTAAAAAAAAATAAAAGATGCATAAAATTCTAATAAGTGAAAATAATATTAATTGATTGGTGTTTAATATTGGTTGGAGAAGTTTTAAAAAATATATATATAAATAATATTAATTAGAGATATGAGAAAATTTTATAATATTGAAGAGAGAGAAGATAAATATATTAATATAGAATTGTAAAATTAAGTTATAATTAATAAGAAAAATGAGAGAGGAGACATGAAGTAATCAATTATAAAGAGATAGATGAGAAAATATATTTATGTAGAGTGTAAAATTAAGTTATATATAAATATGTGAGTTGATCTAAACTATTAAAATTTTGATAATCCAATTGTCAACAAATTATGTCAAAATTTATGTCAAAACATGTGTCGCCCGATCCTGTCTCTATAAATATATTATGGTGAGGGAAAAGAGAGTATCCATATTTTAAATTTTAAGATAAGAGTGAGACTTGAATCAAGAGGACTGCTCAATCACTTATATTAAAGAATGTATATATATATATTAAAATAGTAACGTTAATAACTAGAGTAATGTTACATTATCCAAAATTTTACTTAAATTTGCTGTTCAAATAATGTGGTAAGTTTATTTGTAACCACTAGATTATTACTGTATCATATTATAATTAATATGATTATAATAAATCATTTTACTAGAGCAAAAAATTTGGATAAAATTTTGAGAAATATAATATTATTCTTATACATATAATTCTTATATGTATATATATATATATACATATAAAAGGTAACGTTAATAAGTCTGCTAATACTAAAAACCCATCATTATCTTCCTGAACAACTTTGATACATATAAATATACAATCATTTTTTTTTTATACTGAAATTAATCTATATGACTATCGGGATCTTATGGGATGAGACATAAGTGACACGATCTAAAAAGTAGTTTCTATACAAGAAAGATCTGTCTATTTAAAGATGGGAGAATGGTCTACACATAAGTGAGAAGGTGGCTACAAGGCTGTAGTGCTGCCTATCACCAAGACAAAACAATCACTCTTATGATATGATTTTAGCGACGAAAACAAAAACTTTCTTCTCATTATATTCCAAATTTATCGGTATATTAAGATACTTTCCAAAATTTTCAAAATTTGATCCGTAGCACATATAACACCTGCCCCAAATATCATTTCCAAGAAGCGTAAACTCGACATTTCACACCACCACCTAGTGGTCTATATAAGCACGAACAAAGCACAAACCCAAGCAGTACTTCACTCAAACTCACCAACCACATCTCACTTCCACGTTTCCCGATGGGTGACGTGTCAGACCTAAATCCCCAAAATGCCCCCCACGCCACCACGGTCGTTGACGGCAATCTCCTCGTCGCCAAATCCCTCGCCCGCCTCGGCGTGACCCACATGTTTGGCGTCGTCGACATCCCCGTCACCGCCGTCGCCACCCGCACCGTCGTGCTGGTCGTCCGCTTCATCGCCTTCCACAACAAGCAAGCCGCCGCTTACACCGCCTCCGCCTACGGCTACCTGACTGGTCCAGCACATTATAAAGAATTGTGAAAGGGTTTGATAGCGGCGATTTGGCCCAGCTCCTGCGACCAGAGCGACGCCGGCCGCGGTGACTTCCACGAGCTGTACCAAATCACCGCCATGAAACCCTTTTCAATGCTCTCCGTGAAGGCCAAGCACATTCGAGACATACCCAGTTGCGTTTTTCAAGTCCTTGAAAAGCTGTTGCTGGTAGGCCTGGTGGGTGCTTCTTGGATTTGTCTCCTGATGTATTGCACCAGACACTATCCGAATTCGAAGCAGATAAGTTGTTAGATAGCTTGTTTGATTCTAGTTTATTAAAATTTTTGTCTAATGTTAGTGTTATTAGTGTTAGTGAGATTGAGAGGGCCATTAACTCTAATAACACTAACATAGATATGAAATCATATACCTACTACTCCAACTATTTAGTCAATATAGATATGAAATCTCAAAATTTTACTCTTATTATTATTATTATTATTTTTTGAAAGAAAAAAAATTTCACCCTTATTTCTTTATAGTTACAATCCAATTTTATGTTTCGATATCCTTTCTAGAAAAAATAAATTAAAAAAAAAAATCACTTAAATCCAATTTATTTCATTCATATTACAATCGAATATTTGAACCATCATTAGAGTAATTCAAAAAGAAACAAAGTAAAAAAGTAAGGCTGTTTGATTCAAAAATGATAGACGAGGAGAAAAAGTAAATCCAAAGGGCAACCCAACCATAGGACATAATACTAAATCCACAGTCACAATGACACCATCATCTCCAAGTTTACACATCAACTGACGAACACCCGTTGGGGCAATTCCGGAATGCAAAAAAAAAAAAAGGGTATGCAAACCATATAATTACAAAAAATACAAACATATTAAAATAATTTTTTTTGATCTTTTTGAGGCAGATGACGATTTTTTCATATGAGTTCCATATGATTTTTTTTAAGGTCGAAGATGATTTGTTTTAAGTTCCTGAAGATAATGAAGAATTTTCTGTGATTGATTGAGTTAAATTTTTTTTTTTTGGTGGAAGATGAATTTAGGGGATTAAAGTAATTTTTTTTTTTTTTTTTAAGTTTTGGTTTTTTTAAACCCACTGATAATATATAGGGTAATTTCATTTTTCAACATCTTTTAAACTGTGAAAGTGACCATTTGATGGTCAAAATCTAGTCAATCCATTAGTTCATAAAAGAATAAAGTAAAAGTAAAAAATAAAAAATTTATGCCTTTATAAATATATATATATATATATATTTTGAAGAAAGCCTTTATGAATATTAAATTTTCAGTAATTGGAGGTGATTTTCACCGAAAAAAAAAAAGGGAGTAAATTATAATTTGATTACCTGATTTTAAACTAATTACTGACAGAATCAAATTTTGAGTTTTATTACAATAAATACGCTACTGTCAATTCATCTAAGTTAAAGTTAACGGGTTAAGGGGTCAAATTATCTTTTAATTTTAATTTTATTTTTTTAAATGAAATTTAAAAAGTTTAAAATAAATTAAATGAAAATTGTTATTACACATATCTCTTCCTAAACATGAATATGAATATTAAAAAAATCATTTCAAAAAAAATTAAAAAGGTTAATAAAAAAAAAAACAAATCTTCCCTAAATCTGCTTGTTCTTCTTCATTGCCGTCGGAATACATTTGCCTTCCACATCCACCATTGCCGATCTCTCTTTTTCTTTTTTCCCATCGCCGAGCTTCTTTTCTTCCACATCCACCATTGTCGATCGACCTTCTTTTCTTCTTCGATGATGTAGATATCACTGGCCCGACGACGGCTTGTTCCTCTAGCTTCTTCACCTCCTCCGAGGTGTCAGCCTCGAACAAGAAAGGGTCACCTCTTTGTTCACTGTGACTTTCATCGTGAGGAAACTCGTCTCCCCTTGACGAACGTCGTCAAAAAAATGAAGGCAAGTGTCCCCTGTTCACACAATTCCCGTCGTAACTGCGGATCTCGATCTAGAAGTAATTGGTTTTCAAGCTCTTGGGGTTTTGAAACCCAGGTATGGAAAGGGTTTGTGTTTGATTTGATTTTGTTCATCTTCGAAACCTAGTGATTGATTTTGATTTTGTTCATCTTCGAAACCCCTTTCTTCATCTTCAACATCTTTGAGTTTGTTTGGATGAATTGAATGAGTTTATTTGGATGAATTCAACATCTTCAACACCTTTGGGTCTGAGTTTGAGTGGGTTTCAATGCTGTCAAATTTCTGGATGAATCGGTGATGGCAATGATGGTTTGATGCTGGTTTCAATGGTGATAAAGACGGACAATGGGTGTGGTTGATGAATGCTGACTTTGATAGTTGATGAGATCGCCTGGAATCGGGTTTCCATTTTTTGGGTTTCCTGTGGCCTGGACTTTCTAGTTTTAATTTTTTAATTCTTTTTTTGTTGATTTTTTTTAGGGTTATTATTGTTGATGAAAATGATTTGGGTTATGCAAAGATTTGGTTGATGAAGATGATCTGGTTGTGCAAAGTTTTGGTTGAAATATTTTTTATTAAAATTTTAATTATTTTTATTTTTTTCATTTTTCATGTTCTAACGAGATAAACTGCTATCAACACATATACATAAGGGTATTTAGGTCTTTTTAACACATTTATACTATTTATAATTAATTTTAGAGCAAATTACAATTTAGCTACCAAGTTAAAACGCTTTCGCAAACGGAGCAATTGTTTCAGTATTATTACAATTTACTCCCCTACCGTTAGCCAGATTCGTTACATTTAACGGTAAACAGTATCAAAACAGCGAAAAGACAAAATTACCCTTTGACTAAGTTGATTAGTTGACCAAATATAAATTATGGTCAACTCAGTCTCTCATTCTCTCTTCCTGTCATTCTTCTTCTTCTTCTCTCCGCTTTTCCTTCTTCTTCTTCCTGCTTCTCCTTCTTCTTCCCTTCTTCCGCTTCTTCTGCTATTCTTCTTACTCGGAGTAAACTCGATCTGGGTTCACTCCGACGAACCCAGATCTGGGTTCGTTCGTCACGAACCCAGATCTCGCTTCTTCTTCTTCTTCTTCTTCTTCTTCCTTTCTTCCCGCTTCTTCTTCTTCTCCTGTCATTCTTCTTTCGCTTCTTCTGCTATTCTTCTTCCTCGGAGTGAACTCAATCTGGGTTCACTCCGAACCCAGATCTCGCTTCTTTTTCTTCTTCCTTTTTTCCCGTTTCTTCTTCTTCTCCTGTCATTCTTCTTCTGCTTCTTATGCTATTCTTCTTCCTCGGAGTGAACCCGATCTGGGTTCACTCCGATCTGGGTTCGTTCGTGACGAACCCAGAATTCTGGGTTCTTCCTGAGAACCCAGAATCTCATATTTTGGTTTTTAATTTTTTTTCAATTTTTCTTCAGATTTTGGTTTATTGAATTTGTGATTATTTGGGTTGATAATTATGTTTAACTGATGATTTTTTGATGGTGAACCAAGAAGATGATGGATTGAAATGATAGATTGAAGAGAATGGTAGAAAATTAATGGATTGAAGCTGATGGATCGAACAGAATGAGAGAAAATTAAATAAAATCAAAATTAACTTTTAATTTTGATTTTATTTAATTTTTTTTATTTTCTTAAATTGATCTCTACCGTCCATATTGAGATGGACGGTAGAGATCTGGTTAATATTTTTTTTATTTAAGTTATTTAAAAATTTTTAAAATTTATTTTAAAAAATTAAAAATAAGGTTAAAAGATAATTTTACCCCTTACATAGTCAATTTTAACAGAAAAGTGTTAACGGCAAAGGGTAAATTATAATAACATTGAAACTGTTGCTCCGCCTGTGAAAACGTTTTAACTGAGTAGTTAAATTGTAATTTGCTCTTAATTTTAATAGAGATTCTCTAATAATAGAGGGGTTTATTGTAATAACAGTAAAAACTTGATACCGCCTATAATTAGTTTCAAATCGGGTAGCTAAATTATAATTCACTCAAAAAAAAAAGAAAACAGCTCCAAATCTCTCTTTGACCGTCCTACGAAAACTCTCTCTCTCTCTCTCTCACTCACGTTCTCTCGCATCATCGCTTGAAGGCGTTTTTAATTAATTAGAAAGCGCAAAACAAAACAGGTTGGTCTCTCTGGTGTGTCGTGTCTGTTCACTCACTGCAAACTATACTACTACTACTTCTTCTTCTTCTTCTATTACTACTGCTGCTACTATTATTATTAATGGTGTTGTTTGCTGTTGCAGAATTACCAATGTGAATGCAAGTAAGACCCTGTTTTAAGTATACCCTTTTTTTCTGTCTAATGTTTTTGATGCTATGAATTGATTTCTATTCGATATTGAAATGATGCTCAAATAATATGGATCATTATTGTTGATCTTATCATATTCAATATCCAATCTGTTTGTTAAAGATGTGTTCATGCCTGTTTCAAAACATTCATTGTGGTTTTTTATGGATTTTGATACTTGAACTCTTTATGGTTTTTAATTGTCTTTTTTCTCAATATTTTCCCTTTTTCATTTTCTCTTTGTTTGAGATAAATTGTATTTATATTTGTTTTTATTGATTGGACATTTCTGAGGTTTTAAGAAGAATTAGTTAGATTGTTTACCTGCATTTCTTATCATTATGCTGTTTATTTTGTTTTTGCTAAGCTATTGTAGATTATTTATTGGATTGGTCTTTTTGTGTGAGATGTCAGGTATGATGGTCAGCATGCTCAAATTCACAAGTTAGCAACTAGGACCTTGCGAATATTTTCACGGAATGGGGATGAAACAATGTCTAGATTTCCTGATTTAATTAGTATAATTAAGGAATTTTGTAATCCTGTTGCAGTTACTTTCATACTGGATGCAGAGGTAAGTTTATTGCTGTGAGGGTGCTTTGCAATGCTTAGGATTCTGTTATTATTAATTTTGGCCAGCCCCCTTATTCTTCATGTTTGTACTCAACTTTTTGTCGTCTTCTTAATTTCTGTTTTGGACATTTTACATATGTATGTTTATTTGTGAACACTAGATATAGTTGAAAATTAACAAGTTGGCTATTTATAGAGTTTTTGGGTTTCCTATATACATATTCTGAAGTCTATTAAATTATACGTGTATAAAGAGAATGACTAAATGTTAACAAAGCACATGGTAGGTTGTTATAATGTTTTTCTATGTTATCACTTTTATTATTTTGTACTTTTGATAGAATTCTTTTATGAGGTGTTGGAGTCTTCTGCCTGTGATTACTTTTTCACTCTGTTTTTTACAAGGAGTAAACACATTTTACAGTAGTATCAGGTGGATTAGAATGATTATTTTTGCTTTCTAATCTAAAATTTACCTAATTTTTTAATATCTGGACACAATTTTTGTTCATTATTAGTTGACAATAAAATTGAGTATTATAGAAGACGAATACATAGCATAAAATTTGTCATAGAAAGAACCTGCCTAGACAACATACGTTGGTATATATAAAGAAGTCGAAGCTAAAAGAAAGGAGGTTAAATGTTAAATATATGGTGTAGTTGTGTGTGCATGATGAAGTGATGAACTTTGATTGAATGTAATCTGAATATATTCTTGTTTATATTTATGTGATGACTAAAAAAATTCTTCAGTGATGAGTAATGATATATTTTTTTCCTTTTCTCATTCTGTTGACTTTTCTGTAGCTTTTTAAAATTCAGGATCCATTTTCTGATGTTTTATTCTCATGCAGGTTGACATTTGCGTTTTCGTCTTTAACATCATGTTTGCTAACAGAGAGCAGTAATTATCTTGAACCTTCTCTTGTGACTGTTTATTTTTAATGATATGCACTCACGCACTCACACTCGCACGAAGATATGCAGTGTCAATATGCAGACCCTAAGCAGACTACATAAACTCTTGACATTGTTCGAATTGGGATCACTTATTGCTATTGTAGTAACACTTTTTTTACTATTATAGTAGAGAACACTTTCTAATAATTTTATTATATATGAAGCTTATACTAACATTTTTCTAGTTATAGTCATAGAGTCCTTTGGAATTGTGGTTTCCACCCAATTTGGGTGACTTGTAAAACGAGGAATAGAAGGCTTTTTCCAGATAATAAAGAGGAAAAAGTTGATTGCTTACAGGATAAATTTTGATTTCTTTTTCTTTTAAGGGCTTCTAGACTTAGAAAATTTCGGTACCCTATCTTTTTTCTCCATGTATATGTTGGATGGTGTTTTTGGCTAGTTGCAACATAACAACTCTAACAGAGCTCATTTTGTATTTTCGGGCAGACTGGTAGACGACTTTTGTATAACTACAGCTTTTACTTAATTTTTGGAGGTTTAGTGAACTTGTGTAGGTTTCTTATCTAGGACGATCGAGGGTTTTGTAATCTTTTCACATTTTTGTAATTTTTATGTAGTTGCTAATATGCAATTTTCTTTACTTTAGGAAAGAAAAAAAAATTAAATAATTAAAGCAGCTCTTTGTATCATGTACCTGCGCATAGTTGAGAGTTAGTCTCAGAGCTTTAGAAAATAACTTTGGCCGTCTCTTTATTCTTTTTGTGCAATTGGTGGTTTCTAGAACAAGGTTGGCTGAGAAATTTTTCTGTTACAGGCTGTTGGGTCGTACACTTTGCTGGAGATGAAAATGTATGCAAATCTTTTCCTTTATTTCCTTCTACAGGGAGCCAATCCATTCTTCTTCTAATTTCTTTGAATCAAACAAATTGCAGATTTGAAAGATTTGTTCCGCGATGAAAAGTTTGGTCACTTTGAGTACACAAAGGAAATGACAGTGAGTGCATAATTTTTTTAGCTTTTGACATTATTGTCTTTGTATAATTAGGAGTTTTATTCATTTTTCTGCTTTCTGGGTTGAAGCTGATGATGCTTGTTTGACAAGTGAAGTCACGTTAAGTAAGATGAATACTTTTCTTGAAGATGCACTCAACTCTTCTTGTGAAGGGATTATGGTTAAATCTCTAGATGTGGATACTGGATATTGTCCATCAAAGTGTACTGACTCATGGTTAAAGGATTAAGTGATTCATACTTGATCCTTTTCACTACAGCAAGAATCGGAACAGTGTCACTGATTGTGTTTTTTTTTATATTTTCAGGTCAAACGAGATTATGTTGAAGGATTGAATGATTCTGTTGATCTAGTCCCTATTGGCACCTGGCATGGCAACGGGAGAAAAGCAGGATGGTAATCCTCTTATTCTTTTTCTCTTTCATTTTCCCTCCTAGTTATAACTTGATTGGGCATTGTCTCATTTCATAGTAGCTGATTGAAATGGGGAAAGAATAGCTGTAGTAAAATCATTGCTTGAAAATTTGAAAATACATATGCTGTAAGTCAGCTACTGGTTGCCAAGTGTCTGTGAGACCTTTTCTCAAGAAGTCAGGAGCTCAAAGCATGTGTAGGGTATGGACACACATGGTATCTATCTTCTAATCCATGTATGGAGATGTAAAAAATAAATGCTGTATCTTAGATACCAAAATCAATTTATGGGGATTTTAGTGGAATGCAATCAGCAATCTTCCATATGATTCCGTAATTTGTTGTTGTTTCTGTTTTCCACTTAGAAGACAACTTTCTTCTGTTGCGGGTATAGTCCATTGCTCATGGCATGTTACAATCCTGAGACTGACAAATTTCAAAGTGTATGTCATGTCGTGTCTGGATTTTCAGATTCCTTTTACACAGAGGTAATGTGGACATCATGTCTCGCATAATAGTTAGTAAGTGATGTTACAGTTGGCCTGTTGTGTCGTTAAGGGTTATGGATCTAAAATGAACTAAAGGTGCATGAATGTAACATCATTTTATTTTTAATTTATAAATTTTTGGGTCAAATTTTACATTTTTTCTTTCTACCCCCATGAGAAGGTAAGTAGTTCCTGGCATTTTAGTAAGTTAAGAGAAAAAGGTTAACTTGTGGCCATAACTAAGATTTAAAATGCTTAATATGACTTGGAAATATTCTTCATTTTGACAACCACGGACTCACCATTGACTTACAGATGAAGGAATTCTTATCCGGAGATAAGATTTTGTTGAACAAGCCATCTTACTACAGAACAGCTGAGGTTCCAGATATGTGGTTTTCTCCAGAACTTGTTTGGGAAATAAGAGGTGCAGATTTCAGAGTGTCACCAGTTCACCAGGCTGCTATAGGTCTGGTCCATCCATCTCGCGGCATATCCATCAGATTTCCTAGGTTCATACGCACTGTATCTGACAGAAATGTTTCATTCTCGGACTCGGAAGATGGACGTGACTGCCAAAAATTGAATGTTTTTCGATTATCGTTGTGTGCAGTGTGCAGAGGAAGATGCAGTTTTAGTTCTAGATTTTATAGAGATTCACAGGTTTGATTGTCTTTTGGCTGTGCACTTGTAAAGTGTTGTAGATTATAGGTGTCAAATTAGCTTCAAAATTTATTGAAAAAAAAAAAAATCCCCAATTATGGATAACGAGCCTGTGTGTTGTACTTGGTTGAATATGAAAATCATTTGATAGGGCTCTTCCTTTTGTCCTGAATGAAAATTTTGCCAATTGTTCTCAGATTTTTATTTTTATTTCAAGTTGTTGCCATGTCTAATTATGCCCCAGTTAATTGTTGGGAAGGCATGTAGTCACTCCGAGATTTTTTAGAAGGAAGAAAAAAAAATTAAATTAATTGCAGTGTAATTGTTTTTACTTCTTAGTAGTTCAAAAAAAAAAAAATTGATTAATTAAAAGAAAATTATTTTTACTTTGTGTTTTGGGATGATAGTAGAATTTAAACTCTTGATCTTTTAAAATTAAGAGAAATGTACTAAAAGATTTATATTATTTATGAGAGTGGTTAAATTAAATTAATGTTTAGATTTTTTTTTTTTTTTTTTTGTGCGAAATTTAGGGTTATTGGAATGTGGCAAATTCACTGGCGCAAATCAGAAAACATCCGTGAGCATTCTTGTGAAATCTACTTGGATAATAGATAAACCAATGTTGTCCTAGCTATACCATCATATCAGAATCCACAACACTCTGTTTCCTCTGATGATCCTCCTGGCAATCAGGACCTATATATATATATACATATATATATATATTTAGCAATCATAGAAACTACTTATTTTTAATTCGATTTATTATCATTGATGGGCATATGGCAAAGTCACTAGTTTAAGAATTCAATATTAACAACACTATTGTAACAAAATTCGAATAAGGTTGATATAAAATCGTTTCAACTTTGCACAGCTTAGAACGAGAGGCACCATGGCAAAAGCTGAAAGGATATACTTAACTCATTAAGATCAACTTCTGGTTCCTGGAGATAAATTCCAATAAGAAAGAATTATGTTGTTTTGACGATGCTTGGATGTCTCCTTATAACTTCTTCCAATTGAAATAATAACAATTTCATGTAGAGTGTGAAAAAGTATGCTGGATCTACGGCTATATAATACAATTTAAAGTACAAAAGCATTGCCAGACGACTTCGAGACCAAAAAGCTCATTACTCAAAATAAGAAAACCAAATTTTTTCTTAGAAAAATAAATAAAAATATCATTCCAAGCAATTGCTTTCGACTTTCTACAACAAAACACACAAAATTGCATACAAAACCAAGTGTTAGTAGCTCCGTAGAAACTATAGGGCAATTACTTTGTTTCGTTACTCACCCTTGTAGTTTTATCCTCTGGAGCAAGCATGACTATTGCACTCTTCAGTTTTCACTTTTACGCTTTTTCTTGGCTGGTTTACGAGTCTCTTCCTTTGATTTCTTTGTCACTGAATCTTCAACAACTTTCTGCAGCAGGTAGTGTGGAAGTTTAATCAAATTGTAAATGGAATTCAAGACTATGTCCCGATAAAGGTAGAATGTTGACCTTACCTCCTTTTTTCCTGACATCTTCCTCCTTCGCTGCCTTCTATTGCTTTTCTTTGTCTTTTTATTATTCTGATACAAAGAATAGAAATAGTTAGCCTACATGAACGTCCGACCTTAAATGCAGTCATTCAGTTTCTCGAGACTCACAAAGTGAAATGATGAATATAACAAAAAAATAAAATAAAACACGACCTCAGCAAGAGCTACAATTCGAGCGTGCATCTCTGCAGCTGTCTCCTGGTTCTCAATTTGGCCATCATTGTTGAGGATCGCCTTCAACCTGTTTTCCCTCATTAATTTCTCAGATCGCGCATGTCTCTACAAGAAAACATATATTCCATGAGGTGACTAACGGTAGTCAGTTCACAGTTAACAGATTAATGGTCCATGGTTCTCACCTTTATCTACATCCAACATGAAGCTACTAGCAAAAAATCTACAGAAAGTTAATGCAGTTGACTTGCATTCCATTTACAAGGCAAGATAAAAAACATGTCTAGGTCCAATTTATGACATAATTTTCTCTTTTTACAGAAATCGCTGAAGCAAATTGATAACTCAAATGTACAAGCCAACTCCACACTCTCCACCCCAAGACAATTTATCAAATTCTATGCCAAGCTAACAGACCAGAATCGAACCAAATACATTCATATTCATTTACTTGTATATTGAATGTATGAAACTGCATATATATAGATACAATCACCTATTCACCTTCCCTAGTAACTTAACAGAAATGCATTTCAAAGAACAATTTTCAACTCTATCATCCTTACAGTTTAACCATAAAACACAAAACAACAAGGGCATGTCAAATTCCATTACCTTGGATTTAAGATGAGCCCTCATAGTTTCCTCCGTCAAACAAACAATTCTCGGACATATCCTACATCTGAAAACTGACTTGATTTTAAATATACAGTCCGGAACATCACTTGGCATTGGCACCGATAACTTTCCACCTCCAAAACTAGACTTTTTCACATCTTTAGTATGCTTACCAGAAACCCGACTACCGACAAACATTTCCTTATCATTTTCAATCTCCTCCTCCTCCTCATCATCATCATCACCACCACCACCACATACAACACCTATTATCATCACTACCATATCAAACATCCGAAAAATATCCAAAATACATACAATGAATATATATATATATGTATGTATGTATGTATGTATATTGAAACCAACACATTTCACATAATTGAAACAAAATTCTTTTTTTTTTTTTGTTATTTAAATAAAAAACATGAATCAAAGCAATAACACGTGTGTTAGTGCCCACACACACACACACATATATATATGGAAAACTGAATTTTTGTTATATAAATATTGAAACCAACACATTTCACATAAATGCAACAAAAATTCAATTTTTTTTTTTTTAAAATAAAAAAATGAAATCAAAAGTAACAAATTTTCTATATATATATATTGAAATTTTGTTACTTTTGGCTCCATGTTTTTACTTAAATTAAAAAAAAAAATGAATTTTTGTTATATATATATTGAAACCAACACATTTCACATAATCGAAACAAAAATTCATTTTTTTTCTAAATTTAAATAAAGAAATCACGAAATCAAAAGCAACAAATTTTCATTTTTTTTTTTAAATTAACCTTTTGAATCGACATTGATCTCATCTGCCGAGCTATCTTCACTTTCATATCCTGAAATATGTAAACAAGAAAATATTAAAAAATTTAAAAAAAAAAATTGTAAGCGAGTTTGATTGTTGAATTGAGAGAGAATGACGAACCGGAAGAAGTGGAGGAAGCTTCGTCGACTTGATTCGATTCTTCGACTGCGACATTGTCGTCGTCGTCGTTATTGTCTTCTGATTCTGATTCCGTGGCGTGTTCTTCTAGTTCGGAGTCTGACGACGATGAAGACGAGTCGGCGGCGCCGTCTCCGTCGGCGTGTTCTAGTCTGTAGAATCGTCGCTTTATCATCTCTGGTTTGTTGAATCGAAATGTGACCAAGAAGTAGAAGAGGTTTTAGGGTTTTGTTAGGGTTTTGAGTGACATATTTTTTTAAAAGTAGCCAGTTTTCCAAGGGGTTCAAAACGACAAAACCTAAAACTAACCGTAATAATGAAAGGACGATATTACCCTCGAAGCACTTAAAAAACCAGTGTCAAATAGACCGACCGGACGGCCTGAAGCCCAAATTGAGGCCCAACCCAAGCTCTGGGGGAGGATTGGGTTTGACTTTCATGGTATGTTAGCTTAGAAAATCATATTGAAGAAAATCATGGTATGTTAGTCATCACGATTGTCATTTATCTATGTGAGCTTTAGTCTTGCTTTCGGATAGGTGTGATGGAGGCGGGTGAGTTGGCGGAGGAGTTGTCATGTCCTTCCTGAACCACAGATTTATAAAGTGGCATCCCCAAAATTTGAATTAGTAACCTTATAAATATTTTAGTTATAAACTTAATACCATCAAAACAATATAAGTTCTCTAAACACTATTTACATGGTCTAGATATTTTATTTCTATAAACAAGAGATAACGACTATTCCAATAAAGGATGAAAACCACTCATACAACTTTTAAAATATGTTTAGTGAAAATTAAACCCAAACACTATAATGAATAGGGATGTTACCTTAGTTTTTCTTTTTTATTAAAAAAATATTTTTTATTTTAAATTTATTATAATAAAATTTAGTTGTGACATTTATTAATAATAAAGTTATATTGTATTTCATTGAGTTTATATAGTATACAAGATAAGATAGACTTTTAATTGAATTTGTGCCAACTTTATGAAATTACGAAACAAATATCATTGGTTATCAACTTTTTTTTTTTTTTTTAATGTTTTAGAACAAAGATTTTTCAACTAATGAGAGGGGTACTTTATTTTACATAAAATATTCGATTTTTGTTAATTGATTTAATTTAAATCCATTTAAAATTAAATACCATTCATGTTGCTGTATTAATTAGATTTACATAGATATTATTGCCATATGATATTATTTTTTTTGACTTTCTATTAATTATATTATTGTAATTAACTTGTTTTGGAAATTTGGTTAGCTTATTGAATTCTCTTTTATAAATTCCAATATAGTGAATTATATAATTTAAAACTTGTTTGGTTGAGCTTTCTACTAGGTAAAAAACTCTACTAACCTCTTTTTAATTTTTTCAGCAAAGTTTGGTTGGATTCTAGAGATTGTCTATTTTAATTTTAATTGAGGTTAACCTCCATTAGAAGAAGAGTTTTTTCGAATAAATATTTTTAGAAAGATGTATTTGACCTAAATATCCCTAAATTTTTATGATTGACATAAAAATACCCTTATTAAAACAAAATCCTTGAATTAATAATATTTTCTTTTAGAGAATTTAATATTTTAGTGAAACTTTTGACCTAATTCAATCAATAATTATAAAACTTTTTCTGAAAGATTTATTTCCAATAAATCTACTATAAATAGACATTTTACACGAAGAGATTTTCAAAAGTCCAACCTATCAAGCTCTAATTTTTTTAATTCCATTGAAAATTAAAATCAAAAACAAAAAGGGAAACATTTCGTGAGACAACTCATTGCTAAGATTGGTGATTGTCCTAATCTGTTTCTTTTTCATCATAAGGGTGGGAATTAAAAATCAAAACTAATTAGTTGATTTGGTTTAGTAGTGTTGACACTCAATTTTGGTCAACCTGATTCTTTAAGTTCAATACCTACGAAACAACCAACAACAAACGAAACAAGTATGATCAAGATCAAAACAAATAGAACAGAATAAGTTTTACGTGGTTCGACAAAATAATGGCCTACGTCCACGACTGTCACCCCTGTTTTCTTTTGGAGTGATAGTATATATTTTACTCTGTCCCTTTTACACGAAATTTCATCCCCTATTTATAGTGGAGATGTTATAATTCAAATAAGTTTAAGAATCTTACAGATAAAGCAAAAGATAATTTATATTAATTAAGATAACATCTTTCGAGATTATCTCTATCGTATCTACAATATTTGTCAATAAAGTCGTAATTTAATTCGTATGAAAATAGGCAGGTTGACTCCTTTCCTGAATTGAATTGATTCGTCTTCTAGAAAGGCAACTAGTCAACTCTAACGAGCACATTAAGCGAACAAATTACTCCAACGATCAGATGTTACTTGTAACGAGCTGATTCTGCTGCTTCCTCGATTATCGAACAAATACGGAGACCTTCTGATCTCTTTAATGACCTTTAGAGAGCACCTTTCGAGCAATCTTTTCATTACAACCAGATTACCCTATGCTTTATCGTGCGTCCAACTGATTACTTCAGCGACCAAAACGATCAGCTATATAATCAGGTGCAGCCGGGTACACCAGCTAACAAACGACCATGTGTACCCTCCTTTAACCTTTGAATGGTTTGACCAGAATTTTTGGGTTTCTTCTTATAAAACAATATTACGGGCCTCATCTTTGG
The DNA here is from genome assembly GCA_022984855.1 of Dimocarpus longan. Classification (NCBI taxonomy): domain Eukaryota; kingdom Viridiplantae; phylum Streptophyta; class Magnoliopsida; order Sapindales; family Sapindaceae; genus Dimocarpus; species Dimocarpus longan. The sequence continues at coordinate 3,747,054 of CM041021.1, forward strand.
GCTTTTTCTACCTTTTTTCATAATTGTCAAAATACCCACAACAAGTAGCACATAGCAAAATTGATTATTATTTTGGTTCAGTTTCAAATCTATTTTTAAGAACTAGAGAATAGGTTATAGAATTTGATTTCTTATCTAATCAAATCAGAGTAGTTAATTATTGATTTGGTTCAATTCGGTTCAAATCGATTTTCGTTCATGGAATGAATTATAGAGTTTGATTTCTTAACTTAAACGATCAAACCGAACTAGTTGATTCAATTTGGTTTCGTCTTTCAAATTAGTCTCCTTTTTTTTTTTTTGGTATCACGCGTTAAGAACCTAGCGATGACTCATTTCAATGTGGCTCAAAACAAAATCGAATGCACTTTTGACCAGTCCTTTTAGGTTGAAGCCAAAGAAGGAAACCTCTATTACAACTTCTTTTACTTTCATTTATATATTCTATATTAAGCAACAAAATGAGTCACATTGACATGTCTATCAAATGTATCGTGATCAGCTATTGATTATATGAATAATCTTATAGTTAGAAGACAATTACTTTCATAACAAAGGAAGATAATTACCTGCATAAAAATTGTAATACGAGTTTAGTGGGATTTGAACTCTCATTCACTATAATGTATGAGAAAGTATACAATCACATATATTAGGAAAAAATATCCAAAATCTCTTTTACTTGAAAAGAGTTGCGCTATCAAAATCTATCGATCAAACATTACAGTTTCATGATATATTTTTTTAACATCGAAAGATATATACTTTTCGAATAGGATTTTTTAAACAAATGAATAAATACATATCATATGATTTGAATATCCTTATTATGAATGTAGAAAGAAAGTATATTAACTTGTGGAACTACGAGTGGATATATAGCTTAGCATAGATCAAGTTGCAAAATTCGTTTGTTACATGTCACAGCCTAACTCCAACCCAAAGCCCCATCGAAATAAGTCCAAGCCGTGGTGGTATTTAAATGCAATGTCAATTTTTTTTCTTTTTGGGATATTACATGTATATTTACAATTATCAAAACCATCTCGATTTGGATTTTGTGATGCAGTTTGTATCGTAATATTTTATTTTATACTTTTAATTAATCGGGAGAATGTGACTCAAATTAAATAAAAAAACTATCTATCAATTAAAAGAATTTATTAAAAAATTGGTCACACACGTGGGTTGACTAAAAGGAAATTGTTTTTTTTTTTTTGGGACAATGGTGTTCGAACTTATCATTTACGCGGGGAGAAGCGGTGGCAGTGACACCCCACTACGGAGACAAATTCAATGTCAAATTTGATTTGTACACTCTGCTTAGTTGTCTACATTCACCTGCTAACCGCCACGTCCTTCGTTCCCAGATTGATGATTACTCCTCGAAATGGGTATCAGCTGTCCATGTGCATTATTGCACCTAAATCTTTAATTAATTAATTTTTTATTTGTCTTTGAAAATCTTTGAAGTTGAATTGGGACCCGATAAACATGAATTAGAATTTTTTACTGATTTGAGTTGTGCGAAGCTCTGAAAGTTCTCCATTTATAAAATAATTGACAATACTCATTTTAATTCTTATATTTGAATCTAAACTTTTAAAAGATCTTAACCTATGTGACACTTCACAGAAATTGACGATAGAAATTTACATTTTCTTTTTATTTGCCGTTTATTCCAATAATATTTCTAATTAAAAAGTTAAATACGACTTAACAAAGGAAAATACGAGCAGAGGATACAAATTTATCAAACCATATTATATAATGCAATAGAACTTTATAATGTGACTGAGTAGGCATATTAATAAATGAAATGGATACTCTAGATCTACCTTACCAAATTGAGTACATGCCTATTGCCAAGTTCAATCCTCAAACGAAAGCATGAAATCTGAAACTTTGAAACAATAGGATATGTTTCAACTATTAAATTTAATAATTGTAAATTATATATATATTATGGTAATAAAGAAAGGATTGAATTCAAGAAAAAAGCTTAATCACTCCTACTAAGAGATATATATATATAAATTAAAAAGGTAACGTTAATAATTGAGATAATATTACACCACTCAAAATTTTATTTAAATCCATTATCTAAATGGTGTAATAAATTTATTTATAATTACTAAATTATCAATATATCATATTATAATTAATATGATTATTATAAACTATCTTGTCAAAGCAAAAAATTTAAGTAAAATTTTGATAAATATAACATTATTCTTATATATATATATGTGTGTGTGTGTGTAAAGTGATGTTAATAAATCTATTTATACTAAAATCTAGTTATTTTCTTCCTAAACAACTTTGATACTTATTGACGTTGATTTATGGTCAACAAGGTTCTTCAAAGACTAAGACTACAGATATGTGAAAAATAATGGAGAAAGGAGAAGAGACAGAGAGGAAGAAGAAAAGCACGAGGCCATTTACGTGGTTCGACCAAGGGGAAGGCTTAGGTCTACAACGCCGGCTCGACAAGGAGCAGCAATTACATTTACTATGTATTTTATGCTTATAAAGATAGAGTGAGATCAAAACATGTCAGACCAACCTCCTTTACAATTAATTTGATTCTATTTATAGAGAGGGGGAGGTGCTACCGTTGATACAAGTGGGAAAACATTAAATGCAAATTACAATTCCCTAGATTGACATTTGCTATATTTGTCAAAGTCTTTTGACACTACCCATATTGTAGTGGTTGAGTAAATCACGCTACTAGTGACTGAGAAGATTCAGCGTGTACGTCACGTCATTTCACTAGTCGGCCCTGCTCTGAGCGACCTCATCAGGTCGTTTTGGGCGAGCTGATGAGCTGATGGACGAGCTGATGAGCGACCTGATGGACGAGCTCATGAGCGACCTGATGGACTAGCAGAAGACGTAGACTTCTGGCATTCTGGGCTTATCTTTTTGGGCCTTCAACAGCCTATTTGGGGTAACCCAAAAATATATACAACACAAGCCCCCCAGCTTCTAGTTCGCTTGCGGGCTGAGAGCTTGATCTTGCTCCTAGTCGGGCATTTGCTTTATTTAAGCGTTGCCCTGAGCTTCTGTTCTGTCAAGTCCTTGGATTTCCTGTGAACTAAAAAATAGTTATTAGTAATAATAAACCTCTCAAGCGGCGCTCATAAGGTTGGAACCTGAGCATCTACAACGAGAGGTATGGAGGTTGAGACCTCAGTTACGTTCACAAGGTCGGAACTTGAGCATTTACAGCGTAATGAACCTCTCAAGCTGCGCTCACAATGTCGTAACCTGAGCATTTACAGTAAGAGTTATGGAGGTTGAGACCTTAGCTGTGCTCATAAGGTCGAAACCTGAGTATTTACAGCGTAATGAACCTCTCAAGCTGTGCTCACAAGGTTATAACCTGAGCATTTACAACAAGAGTTATGGAGCGGTGTAGTCGACAGCCAAGTCTGTCAATATTGTAATAATATACGCGAGCTCGCCTTACAGGGTAGATGTGGGGTCGGTCTAGGGACCGATGTTAGGCCCCTTATCCTTGAAGGGGTCGCAAATAAAGTTTGGCCCTTATTTTTAAAGGTCTTCTGGGCACATGGCTTCAGTTTGTGCTCGTCATTTGATCAAAGAAATCATAAGATCGTTATAGCACAACAGTATAAGAACATGAGCTTTTATTATAAATTTAACATAAATACATGCTCATAAAATCATTATGTTTGGGGGCGTACTCGCGAGGTGGAAACCACCATGGATAGTGAAGGCACTTATAGCGGATTCTTGCTTGCTCAGGAGCTCGCTAGGCCTGATGTTGTGTTGAGAATCGATCATTAAGGTTGCTGGTTTGCAAATTGTGGACTCGCTGGTCACATTATATATTATTGCAGGCAACCTTGATTTATCAGAGTGCGACTCTACTCACTTGAAGATATGTGATCTGAGAAACTTCCCCTATTTCGCGAGCTGATCGTTGGGTGTATCTCTGCCCGTTGATGCTTTTGTCGCTACTAGGGAGCGGTAGCTTCTAGTCTGGGCGTGTTTTGCGCCTGGGCTTGAGTCAGTGCCTCGATTGCATCCCTGAGCTGCTGTATCGAGTTTTGCAGTGCCTTCTGTCGTCGATGCAATCCTTGGAGTCCCCCAGCCGCAGGAACTGACGGGATTGGCTGACGAGGGGCTGGATGGATCTCGTCTTCAGTAACGTTATCGATAGAGGTAGTGATATTTTCTTCCACTTGGGCACTTTTTACTGCCGACTGGTGCCAGAACTTTTGGTTCTTCTTCCTCTTACCATGGCGTTTGAAGATTCAGAAAAACTTGCAGTATGGGTCATTCCTCTAGCGCCAAAATGTTGATGTTGATTTATGGTCAACAAGGTTCTTCGAAGCCCAAGACTGCAGATCTATGAAAAATAATGAAGAAAGGAGAGGAGACAGAGAGGAATAAGAAAAGTACGTGGTGATTTACGTGGTTCGGCCAAGGGTTACGTCCACGACACCGGTTCTGGCAAGAAGTGGCAGTCACTATAACTATGTATTTTGTAGTTACAAAGATAGAGTGAGACTAAAACATGCCAGACCAACCCTCTTTACAATTAATTTGATTCTATTTATAGAGAGGGGGAGGTGCTACGGTTGATACAAGTGGGAAAGCATTAAATGCAAATTATAATTCCCTAGACTGACATTTGCTATATTTGTCAAAGTCTTCTGATACTGCCCACGCTGTAGTGGTTGAGTAAATCACGCTACCAGTGACTGGGAAGATTCAGCGTGTACGTCACGTCATTCCACCAGTCGGCCCTGTTCTGGAGGACCTCATCAAGTCTTTTTGGGCGAGCTGATGAGCTGAAGAACGAGCTCATGTAAAGGGTTGATGAGCTGATGGACGAGCTCATGAGCAACCTGATGGACGAGCAAAAGACTTGGACTTCTGACATTTTGGGCTTATCTTTTTGGGCCTTCAACAGCTTATTTGGGGTAACCCAAAAATATACAACAATACTTATAAATATGCAATCATTCTTATTATATGATTTTAATGATCGGGATAAAAACTTTCTCCTCGTTATCTTCCAAATTTATCGGTTAATTAAGATGCGCACTTACCAATATTTTCAACATTTGATCCATAGCACATATAACACCTGCCCCAGTTATCATTTTCAAGAATGTTTGGCTGCTGGCGCCTCACCCATGGCTCCTATCTTGTGTGGTATGGTTTCCATGTTCATTTGTCAAATCTAAATAATAATAATAAAATAATAAATAATATTTTATTATTATCATTATATGCGGATTTTTCTTCCATTTTGGTAGGATCTTTTCTACTTTCGTGTAAGTATGTCCCCTTCAAGTAGAAGTAATATCTCGGGCCGAATCATTAAACTCCTACAGTCTTCTGAGTTCATTTCAGTTTCAGTCCCGAACCTGAATATACATATATATATATATATACAGAGGCGGACTCACCTCTAGGCCGTGCCCCTCCTGAAATTTGAAAAAAAAATTGTATAATATATTTTACAGTAAATAAAAAAAATAAAACAATTATATTTAATTGTTGCAGTCTGCAAACAGCAGACTTGCAACAGTGTATAGTCTGCATACAAAAGTATGTTAATCGAAATTGACAGCAACAGTCTGCAATAAAGGCTGTAGCTGTCAATTTTAATTAATTTTTTTATTTTTAATAATAATAATAATAATTATTTATCTTTTATTATTTTATTTAAAATCTGATTTATATCCTATAAATTTGTTATGACATGCCCTACTTTTTATTCAAATTTCTTGCCTTATTTTTTTTTTAATTGTTTATTATTTTTTATTTAATTATTTATTTTTCTTATTTCTAATAGAATTAACTTACTTTCTTATTTATTACTTCTATTAAACCTACTTTTCTTACTTCTAATATTTTTTCTATTCTTAATTGATTTATAGTTTCTTTTTTTAATTTTCTCCTATATAAATTTTATTTGCTTCTACTTTTTATATGCTGTACATTGCAAGTTTAATGAACAATTTTTTTTTTCTTTTTCTCTTCATTTTGATTTGACTTCTCTTTATTTTCAATTGTTATCTTTGTTAGATTTACAAATTCAAAAACTAAATAATCGATTTTCAGAGACAAATATTAAGTTACTTCTCTGTATTGCATGTCTTAGTCCAAGAGATTAATTTCGTGCATTTGACAAACAAAAACTGATTATATTTGCTCAATTTTATCCAAAAGACTTCTCTTTCACTGAACTTTTGGCACTTGAAGATCAACTTGAGAATTATATTATAGTCATACGCTCTAATATTGAATTTTCAAAATCAAATGATCTTACAGATTTAACACAAAAGATGGTTGTAAAAAAAAATATATAAGATTTTTTCATTAGTTTACTTGCTTTTGGCATTGGCATTATTATTACCTGTTACTACTGCTACCGTTGAAAGAACATTTTTTACTATGCATATTGTGAAAACTGAATTACGTAATCGAATGGGAGATCAATAGTTAAATGATAACTTGCTCGCATATGTGGAGAAATATATGTTTGACAAAATTGACAAAGAAGTTATTATGAAACGGTTTTAAGATATGAAGCCTCATCGAGAAAAATTATAATTTTATGTAATTTATGTTTTTTTTTCTTTTTTATTTATTTTATTGATTTCATTAGGATTTTTAAGTATAAAACTATTTATTTTATCTAAATATAATGTATGTTTTGTTTTATTTAAACTATATATCGTTATCAAACATTTTTTTATATAAAAATATTATATATTTGATATGTTCTTAATTTTCGATATTTTTATTATTTTATTCATATATCCCCTTGAATAAATTCTCTGGATCCGTCACTGTATATATATATATATATCACTATATATATATATATATATATATATATATGTATTATATCATTTTCAAGAAGCGCAAACTCTGACATTTCAGACCAACATACACGAGCAGAACACAAGACCAAAACCCGAACGACACTACACTCAAACTCACCAATCACTTCCACGTTTCCTAGATGACTGACGTGTCAGATCAAAATCCCCAAAATGCCCCCCAAGCCGCCACCACCGTCGTCGACGGCAACCTCCTGGTTGCCAAATCACTCGCCCGCCTCGGCGTGACCCACATGTTCGGCGTCGTCGGCATCCCCGTCACCGCGGTCGCCACCCGTGCTGTCGCGCTGGGCGTCCGCTTCATCGCCTTCCACAACGAGCAAGCCGCGGGGTACGCCGCCTCCGCCTACGGCTACGTGACGGGGAAAGCCGGCGTCTTTCTGACAGTCTCCGGCCCCGGCTGCGTCCACGGCCTGGCGGGCCTCTCAAACGGGATGGTCAACACCTGGCCCGTCGTCATGATCTCCGGATCCAGCGACCAGAGCGACGCCGGCCGCGGTGACTTCCAGGAGCTGGACCAAATCGCCGCCGTCAAACTCTTCTCCAAGCTCTCCGTGAAAGCCAAGCACATTCGAGACATACCCAGTTGCGTTTTTCAAGTCCTTGACAACGCTGTTGCTGGTAGGCCTGGTGGGTGCTACTTGGATTTACCTTCCGATGTGTTGCACCAGACACTATCTGAATTCGAAGCTGATAAGTTGTTAGATAGCTTGTTTGATTCTAGTTTATCAGTAAAAGATTTGTCTAATGTTAGTGTTATTAGTGCTAATGAGATTGAGAGGGCGGTTTCTTTGCTTAGAGAGGCTCAGAGACCGTTGATCGTGTTTGGAAAAGGCGCAGCCTTTGCGCGAGCGGAGGAGGAGTTGAAGGAGTTGGTGGAGAGGACTGGGATCCCCTTTTTGCCTACTCCAATGGGTAAAGGGTTGTTGCCTGATACTCATGAGCTGGCTGCTACTGCAGCCAGGTCGTTGGCGATAGGGAAATGTGATGTGGCGGTTGTGGTTGGGGCGAGGTTGAATTGGTTGTTGCATTTCGGAGAGCCACCGAAGTGGTCGAAGGATGTGAAGTTTGTTTTGGTGGATGTTGATGGGGAGGAGGTGGAGTTGAGGAAGCCGGAGGTGGGGTTGGTTGGAGATGCGAAGAGGGTGGTGGCGATGATTAATAGGGAGATTAAGGATGATCCATTTTGTTTGGGGAAGAGTCATCCGTGGGTGGAGGCTATTTCGAAGAAGGCTAGGGAGAATGTGGTGAGGATGGAGGCTCAGTTGAGTAAGGATGTTGTGCCGTTTAATTTTATGACACCAATGAGGATTATTAGGGATGCTATTTTGGGAGTGGGGAGTCCTGCTCCGATTGTGGTTTCTGAAGGGGCGAATACTATGGATGTTGGGAGGGCGGTGTTGGTGCAGACTGAACCTAGGACTAGGTTGGATGCGGGGACTTGGGGGACAATGGGGGTTGGTTTGGGGTATTGTATTGCGGCTGCTGTGGCATCACCTGATCGGCTTGTTGTTGCGGTTGAAGGGGACTCTGGATTTGGTTTCAGTGCTATTGAAGTAGAGGTATGGTCATTAGTTTGTGCATAGATTCTTGTTTGCTAGGGTAAACTTGTGTATTCTTTTATTGCTTTAATTGATTAACTGAATATAACATGACAATTTAGGTTAACAAGTCTAAGGATGATATGTTATTCTCGGCTGTGAGAGTATTTTTAGTGACTGAAGCAGTAGGGTACTTTCTTCATTAAGCCAAAAGTAAATTCGACTACTGTTGGCAGAAAAGATCGAGTATGATCTTTGTTTAAGCTCAGGATTGTCATTCTTTTTGCATTATCGAGTCTTTCTACCGGCGTTGATAATGTTTTTATTAGCTAATTACATAATGATGATGTTCTGGTGTCAATATCTTTGGACTTCAATGATGATATGAACTCTGGTCTGTCCTTAGCTTTCATGTTTCTTCTCTCCAACTTTAGAACTTTTTCGAGTGGTCAGAATATTTAAATGAGATTTGTTTCCTTAATTACAACTGTAAAATGTTCTTGGTGGTTGCTGTGACAGTCTTGAGTGATCAAGGTGGTCATCTTTTGAGTAGTTTGAGATATGATTATTGTAAGTTGGCAACAGTTTCTCATGCTCGAGGAATCAGTTGCATCTTTCAGTTTAGAGCTTATGTGTGTTTACATGGTAATCCTTAGTCATTGACTCTTGCACAGCTTGTGATCCTAAGCCTTCCGCACCTGTAAGTGATAATTTGACCATGAAACAAGCGAACGTGTTGATGTCTTGGATGTTGAAATATCTTTTGATAATTATTATTTTTGGTCATCAGATCATTACAAATTTGCTTAAAAAGACAAACTCTAATGTTGTGTGTGCTTTGGCTGATGAAGCAGACTTTGGTTCGATATCAGTTGCCTGTGGTCGTCATAGTTTTCAACAATGGTGGTGTCTACGGTGGTGATCGCAGGAGCCCTGAAGAAATCACAGGGCCATACAAAGACGATCCTGCACCTACCTCTTTTGTCTCAAGTGCAGGCTATCACATTCTGATCGAAGCTTTCGGGGGCAAAGGTTATCTTGTCGGAACGCCTGAAGAACTCAAGTCAGCTCTTGCTGAATCATTTGCTGCTCGAAAGCCGGCTGTAATAAACGTTATCATTGATCCTTATGCTGGTGCAGAAAGTGGAAGACTGCAACACAAAAACTGAGGTAGTCTTTTATGTGGCACTTCATTTAGGCTCGAGTTTCACTTGCCTCTACTTCTCAAACACCTACACACATGAGACTGATAGCAACCGCATACCCTATCCTCCAAATAAAAAGAGTTCACAAATATTTGGAACTTTTGGAAGAAAAATGAATCTAGTATATGAAAATTATCTGCCCTGCAGGCGTAAGCGTGTATAATAAATGGATACAAATCGAGTTAAAAATGGGGACGGCGAAATATTTTAACGTACTTATACACAGGATGTGGAATGATGGGTTAAGCATTCCAACCCGTCCATTGAGTTTGTTTGTTTGTTTTGGCATTTTTTTTTTAATATTATTTATCTAAATTAAAAAGTTATATCGGTATGTATGTATGAAACATCAGAACTTATTTGTGTTTCTGTTTGGATCAAATAAGTTTTAATTTTATCAATTATTGAATTATAAGTTGTTTTATTAAAATGTTTTTATTTGATAATGTAGATTTTCTGTTAGTAATGGTAGGTTGATTAGTTTCCTATTTTAGGAGATTTGGTCAACTTATCTAATTACCTTTTCTATGTAGATTGTATTTTAGTGCCTAATTTGTAGTGATTGTATCAAGTTTTTCCTATTTTTTATTTTTCCTTTCATAGCTATTTCTAGGTCAATTACTTTGTATATATTAGGCTAAGGTTGTACAGATTCTTTATGTTTTTTGAATGAAAGATACATAGACTTCTCAAAACCCTTTCTTTCTTCATGGTATTAGAGTTTTTCTTAGTGCCAATCATGTTTCAATTAGGTGAGGACTCAATAGTTGAGACTTCCTCTCATGATGGAGGTTTTAACGACCTGCCACTTGATCCTTATATGCCCATCACTAGTCATAAACTCAATGGAAAGAATTATTTGTCATGATCTCAATTAATGTTGATGTTCTTCAACGGGAAGGGAAAATTTGAGTTTACCATAAGGGAGGCTGTAATTTCGAAGGAGGAAGGCAAAGCCTACAAACTTTGAGAGGTGGAGAAAAGTCATGACATAGTTTTGTAATTCTATGACACTAAAATTGAGTGAGAGTTACTGTGTGAAATAGCAAAGGAACTATGAGATGCTGTTGAAGAAATGTACTCGAATAAAGATAATAAGAATGTGTGCAGTTGTAGTCAATCAACAATTTCATGATGTGGACATCTTCTTAGTAGATCTTTGAATCTTTTTCATGTTTCGTACAATGACTCTCCATCAAGTTGTCTGAATGTGGCAATTCAGTTCGTAGTCTTGTAGTCTTGGCTGATGGAAATAATTTCGCTAGAAATTTTTGTGTCAAGGTATCCTATGTGGTAATACTCCCTGATGGAAAAGGGTTGAGCCAGCTTTTGGCTTTGTCTCGAAGAGAAAACGGGAACAATCTCAATCAGATGACATCATCAGTAACACCATTATGCTTAAAAGTATCGCAGATCTTCAAAAAGCTGTCAATGTGGGCAATTGCATCATCGTTTGGAGCCCTATCGAACTGGTTGTTTTGTACCATCTGGATAATTGCTAGCTTGATCTCAAAATTGTTAGCTGCAATGGTCGATTGCGTATTGCCGAAGCATTACCCATTGTGAGTAGAGTATAATATCATAATGCTAGAGTATTTTCAACATTTATTAGTACAATGTTTTGTACGTTATTTGGTTCTTCAGTCATATTTACAAGAATAGCACTTGCAGCTTTCCTTGTTTCTTTCCAGTTCTTGCGGCAAGTTTTTTCAATTTCTGGATCAAATGGTATCAAAACTTCACCCCCGGATTTTCTCCTATACCAGAAAAATCACAAGCAATAAAACAAATAAAATTTAAAAAAAAAATAAATGACTAAATTAAATTTTGAGTTACATAGTATTAGTATTAATTTAAACAAAATAATTCCTGGTAACGGCGCCAAAACTTGTCTTGCAAAATCGCAAGTGGACGAGCCGAACAAGTAATATAATGATGAGAGAAGTATCGTCCCACGAAGATTATTGTTAATTAATGTCCAAAATTAAAGTAACTCAAGTTTTATTTGGCAAACGAAATTCGATTAAAGGAAAAGAAAAATACAACTAAATTTTAATTACAAATATAAATGAATTTTTACTTAAATTAATTTAATAGATGAAAATTCTAAGGTTCTGATTTCATCATAATTAATCTGTTTCTCTTCTTTGTTCTTTTCAATAAAAAATTAATTATCCGGTTGCTAGTCGAGATTTACTGAATTATTCACATAGCCTCTCCCGAGATCTAAGGAAAATACCCTATAAAACTTAACTGCTATGTTCTCATGCGAGTCAAAATATTAAAGGATTCATTAAGATTTATGGATATCTTTTATAAACTACACAAACCATACAGATATATTTTTATTCTATATGTAATTTATGACATTCAATACAATGAATTGGACACATAAATCAGCTTCCGCTATAATTATGATTAACAATTTAACTAAATAGTGGTCAGTTATTTAGAAGCATTAAGAACAGTATTAAATGCATCAACCAAGATAGAAAATCTTTAATTGAATTGAACAAAGGGTTGGAACATCAAAATTAGGCTACATCATAACCTTACATCAGCATGACATAATATTTATTTTTAGAATACTCGATTTTTAAACTGCGATAAATTCTTTATGTAATTTCTGATTCAAGTAATTCTTGAGGCGATGATCTTGTCTCGAACAATGACACTTGGTGGGGTCCACATGCGATTTTTTCACCAATTTTATTCTGAAAATGAAAAATGCAAAAAGATGTAATAATTTACTTAATAATAATAAAAATATCAAGAACTAAATAAGAATTCATGTTTAAAAAATAAAATAACTCTATAAAAATAGAGTTATTAAATACAAAAAAGATGTGAATAGTTTTATATTGGTTTAGGAGTTCTAGAGGAGCACCTTACTTCTTTTATAGGAGTGTGTGGTTCTCCTTAAGAGATTTCATTTCCAAGACTCTGTTGGTCCCCTGATTGCATTTCCTTCTCAGTGTTCTATTCAATCTTAACAAACTCATTCTTTTCAGCTTTAACGTTTATACTGATAGATTTTGTAGATAATCTATTCTTATACATTGCTTTCTCTTTGAAAATGACATCTCTATTTCTAATGATTTTTCGATTTTCAAATTTCCAAAATCAGTAACCAAACTCATCTATATCATAACCAACAAAAGCATATTTCTTGGACTTTAAGTCGAGCTTGCTTTTTTCATATAAGTTAATATGAACATTAGAAATACAATTAAATATTCTCAAATGTGAAAAGTTTAACTCTTTACCTATCCATATTTCCTCGGGTAACTTTTCATCGAGAGACATTGAGGGCCTAATATTGATAAGGTAGATAGCTATGCTAATGACTTCAGCCCAAAATATCTTGGGTAAGCCTGCGTGTATTCTTATATTTCTTGCATGTTCATTCAGTATTCTGTTTATACGTTTTGCTGCACCATTTTGTTGAGGTGTCTTGGGAGTAGTTTTTTTCAGCTTAATTTAATTGGCTACACAAAACTCCTTTAACTTCTCGTCATTGTACTCTCCTCCATTGTTTAACCTTAATCATTTTACTTTTAAGCCCATCTCGTTCTCTACCATGATTTCCCATTTTCTGAAAACATCATAAACCTTAGATTTCTTTTTTAGAAAATAAACTCATACTTTTCTTACAGAATCATCAATGAATGTGACATAGTACAATGAACCTCCAATGGATGAAACTGTTGATGATCCTTACAAGTTTGTATAAACCAGTTCTAATTTTTTTGATTTGGGTGGCTCGTAAATCTTTGAGAAACTAATCATTTTCTATTTATCAAAAATACAATCCTCACATAGACCAACGTCTATGGACAATAGATTTAACAATTTTTCTTTTGAAACAAGAGCCTTCAATCCTTTATTGCTCATATGACCGAGTCTTTGGTGTTAAATTTTAGACTTGTCATTTGATTTCGCAACTACTATAATATTCTCCATGTTAGAAGTAGTATAGAGAGTACCATTCCTTTTTGTACGAGCTATGACCATAGCTCTCTTGATGATCTTCCATTCACTATCACAAATATTATACGATAACCTTCTTGATCAAGTTGACCCACCGGGATTAAATTCTTTTCCAGACCCGGAATAAATCTCACATCCTTCAACTTCCACATAGTCTGATTTGGAGCTTCATTTGGATGTCGTCATTCCTCATAATCTTTAAGGTCTCATTATTATACAAACGAACCTTACCGAAATCACTACCGATATAATTCTCCATGATTTTTTTATGTGAGGTATAGTGAAATGATGCTCTAGAATCCAAAATCTAAGATTCAATTTAATTATTGACACTTAGGATTAGAGTGTCTTTATTATCTTTGACCATATTCGCAAATTCCTTTACATTATTATTGTTCTTCTTCAATGCTCTATAATCCTTCTTCAAATGACCATTCTTGTCACAGTTCCAACAGTTGTACTCGTTTTTCCCAGATCTAGATTTCGTCTTGATTTTGATCTGCTTCAATTTGAGTTTTTGTTGTTGGATTTACCTCTTGATTCAGTGTTGTAGGCAGAATTTTATGTTTCTCCTAATTCTCTTTCGTGTATCTCTTCGTTTAGGATTAGAATTTGAACATCTTTAAATATCATTTTCTTACTCTTAGAATAATTATTCACTATCATCACCATTGTGTTCCAGCTTTCTTATAAAGAGGATAAAAAGATTAATGGTCGAACTTCATCTTGAAATGGATTTCCAACGAATTAGTTTAGTTGTGATCGTACTAAATTCGTTGATATGAACTACTACTGATGCTCAATCTGTCATTCGCAAATTAAACAACCACCTTATCAAGTGCACTTTATTTGAAGTAGATAACTTCTTATATATGTCAGAAAGAGCTACTATGAAACCTATTGTGGTCTTCTCCTTTGTTATATTGAAAGCGACATTGCGAGATAAGGTCAATCGAATAATACCAAACACCTGCCTTTCCAGTAGAGTCCAATCTGCATCCTTCATATCTTCTGGTTTTTTCCTTGAAAAAGGTAATTGGATGCCCTTTTGATATAGATAATTTTTTATCTACATCTTCCAGAAACTAAAATCTTCATTATTGAACTTCTTAATATTGATGCTCTTTCCTTCGTCTGCTCCCATTGCTCCTATCAAATCCAGTTCCATTGGACTTTTGCAAACCAATGTAAAAATTCCACCTGAAGCTTTAAACGGTCAAGAAAGTTCCCATGAAAGATTGAAGGGATCACAACAGTCACACTTAAAATACAATCTCCTTAGACAAAAGTTTAGGAAAATTTGCCAGAAAAACTATAGGTGTCACAACGGTTCCAGCCTCCTTAGATAGAATTTCCTTAGGCTATTGTCAAGCTCTTAGAACATAGTCAAAGAAATTTACTATTCATGAATTTACTACTCATATGAATAGTAACCTCATAAAAAAAAATTACAAATTCTCAGTTTGAGTTCTGATACCAATTGTTAGATAATAAACCTTTCAAAACGTTAGATTAATTAAGCAATAAAATAATACATAAATAATAACAAAATAAAATAGATAAGAAATGACACATAAAATTTACGTGATTCACTTAAAATAGGCTACGTCCATGGAGCTGCAGATCTTTAGTACAAGGAGAAAAATAACAAGTGTTTACAAACACTTAAATCCTCACAACTTAGATCCTAATTACATCTAAAATAATAACAATTCTCAAACACTCAAAAGAACCCTTAATTTTCATTTAAAGAGTTGAACTACTATTTTTCTCTCAATTTTAGGATGATCGAAACAATAAGAGGATAAGCCTTGGCATCTCTAGGCTCCCCTTCATTAATTACCATTAATGTACTTTCTTTTTAATGATGCATCCTCAAATTACTTTATATGCACTCTCAAATTTCTCCATTACCAAAACTAAGTTTCCTTATTTCTCAATTTTCAAAATAGAGAATTATTGAGTTTCCTTGTTCTCCATTGCATTAATTTATTTGATTTTAGAAATGTATTTCTTTTAGGAATCTAACAGGTTCTGGTTTGCCGGTTTTCTCCCTGCCAGGTCTGTCTCTCTCTGCCCTGTGCTGCCGCCTTGCTGTTGTCTTCTCTTATCCATTCACGCTGCTGTCTCTCTTCCCGCAGCTGGTCTGTTCACGCGGCAGTTTCATGTGGTGCTGCTGCTGCCGCACCGTCGTGCGTTGCTCTTGTGTCTCAATCTGCTTTGTACGTAATTTTTTTTTCCTTTTTGTCTGCTTTGCTAGTGCCACAATCTGGTTCTAGTTGCTATATAAACATCACAGACTTTTATTAATAAATTAAAATTGGAATAAATAATGAATCTGGATTTTACATATCTGCTCAAGAACCTATATCGATGCAACAACGAATCTACGATCTCTCTGAAAATTGATTTGGATTCGATATGTTGGACAAAAGTATGCTAGCTTACTGCATACGTACATGTATGTAAAGATTTATATGATAAGAAAGTTCCAAATTAGATAATCTTATGAAGCGACAAAACTTTGATACAACTTTATAATTAATAATTAATAAAATTAAAAAAACCAATCGATATTCTGTCTTCAAATGGCTGGTTTTCCACTAAAAAAACAATTAGCCTTCAATTAAAGCTTTGTGAACACCATTCAACTTACCAACTTGCCTAAACAAAAGTCAAACATGTAATATATAAAGAGAAGCATAAATCAAGTTTTTGTGCACTGGCCTTTTTCATAATGCATGTAAATTAATGTTATTAGAAAGTAGTGGATTTACAAGTTTGATGATGAGAGAAGTGGAAGAGATCAGTGAGGAGAAGATTAGATGGGCAATAAAATGGGGTGGATTTGTGGAGGAGCTGAGGAAGGCAGGCCGGATCGCGGCGCCAATGGTGGCGGTATCCATGTTTCAGTACCTTCTGCAAGTCGTATCGGTTGTGATGGTGGGACATTTAGGCCAACTTGCTATTTCTAGTGTTGCCATAGCCGTCTCTCTCACAAATGTTACTGGCTTTAGTCTTCTTGTAAGTGCATTTTCTCCCCTCTTTTTTTGTGTTTAAGCAAATCTGCATGTCTATTCATTTCCCTAATGAAATTTAGATTATATGTGTTAACATATTTTTTAAGATTGTAGTCCATGCTTATAGAACGGTTAGAGACTTTTTCTTTATATTATAAAAGTAGTTATCCAAACCATATTAATTAGTAGTGTTTGATTTAATTAAGTTCTATGAATTCTTAATTAACCCAACCATCTCAATATTAATTTAATATAAACCATATGAGTTCTTATAAAGTAATTTACTTTATATATATAAGTCTGATTACCTTACTCAACTATTAATCATACTCTTTAATGAGAATCATTGAATTGATTGTAAAGATAATTATTAAAACTAATCTAAAGACTCCAATTGAAAAGTAAAGTTAGTGGTTATATATACATGTGTATATATATATACATACAAACACACACAAATGGTACTGATTTATATGTTTGAATAAATAAAAATTGTAATTATTATTTGTTTGTAAATTTATATAACAAGTCATATATTAATAGAATTATGAATTAATTTATATAATAAGGCATATATTATTATTTTTATTCATATATTTAAATAATAAGGCATATATTATTATTTTATTCAAACTTTTGCTATCAATCAATTATCACCAACTAAAAGATTAAAATAAAATTTGGATAAGAAGAGGATGATCATTTATCTGTGAAAATTTTGGTAGCATATGCGGAATGGATACAGTGTATCTGCTGATAGGGTCAATAATGTGGTCCAACTGATGTCTGTACTTGTCTTTCCACTTGCTTATTAATAATTTAATATAAATAAGTGGTTCGAATTTCTATTTTGACCATTAATTTAGCGATTAATAAGTATATCTAGGTTTAGTTTTAGGCATATATATATATATATTTATAAAATATTTGCTCATCAAAACAAAATAAACCACTTGTAGATGATAATCAAATATGAGCTGGTGATCGATTATATAATATCAGAAATCCCCTTAAAAATTGTGCTGCAACTTCTTGGCATCACATTGTTTGTTTAAATATATAATTACTCATTGTTTGTTTCAATGTATAATCACTCATCACATCGATACAAAGAGAGCTTAAGCCTTGCCAAGTCAATAATTTGATGGTTGTCAAGATTGATCATTAATTCCAAACATGAGGTTACAATCATTGAATCATATAATTACAAATGTAAGTTTGAAACATGTATTCTTCTTTAAATTCTAAATAAAATATAAATTGATAATAGCTAAAAACAAGTGAAGTTAGTCACTAGCTAAATTACAGCTAGTGAAAGAAGAAAAAATTTAGTTGCATTAAATTCATAATGTATTTCCATTCTAATTTTTTCAATAAATCCGAAGCCAACTCCATCTATCTAGGATATAATTTGAAAAACAGTTAAATTTTAGTGAGAAAAATATAAATAACAACAAATTTGCAATAAAATTTTATCTACTTTTTAAAAATTTTGTGGGCCAGGCCATGGCTTCTTCTAGGCCTTAACGTGACTTCGCCATTGAGAATGTATCTCGACACAGATGTAAGAATATTTTTAATTTCAATTTATGATTATAAGTAAAATAATATTTTAGTCAATGTCAATTAACAATAAAAATCTAGACATTACGTTATTATCAGCGAATATCACAATAGACTCCTTGCTATTCTTGGTTCATGTAAAATGCTAATGTAAACTTGTCTTGACTAGCTATAATTGAAATTCATGTGGTGCAATGAAACAGTCAGGAATGGCTGGTGGATTGGAAACTCTATGTGGGCAAGCATATGGAGCACAACAATACAGAAAGCTTGGACTCCATACTCACAGTGCCATCATCTCTCTCATTCTTGCTTGTCCTCCAATCTCTATTCTATGGATTTTCATGGACAAACTATTGACTCTAATCGGCCAAGACCCTACCATCTCACATCAAGCTCGCAAATACTCAATCTATCTCATACCTGCATTATTTGGTAGTGCAATCCTCAAGCCAATGACTAGATACTTGCAGACTCAGAGTTTGACACTTCCAATGCTTTTTAGCTCCTTTATTGTTCTATGTTTCCACATTCCTGTGTGTTGGACCCTTGTTTATAAACTTGACCTAGGAATTTCGGGCGCGGCCCTAGCCTTCAGTTTATCAACTTGGTTGAATGTGATATTGCTTGGACTTTACGTTACATGCTCTTCGGCTTGTGAGAGAACTCGTTCGCCCTTATCGAAAGAAGCATTTCTTGCCATTGGACTCTTCTTTCGCTTAGCTATACCTGCTGCTGTAATGGTTTGGTAATTTTTGCTTTTCAATTTTGAATATATGATTTTTTTATTTTTTTTGGTTTAAATTACTATTATTGTTGTCTCAAGTTATTTGATTTGTATATAATGATGATTGTTAATTGCAGTCTTAAATGGTGGTCGATGGAGTTGATAATTTTGTTATCTGGTCTTCTCCCAAATCCAAAGCTGGAAACATCAGTTCTTTCTATATGGTTAGTGTTAATGTGTCAACATTTATGTACTTGGTATAAGGGTAAATTTCATTAATCTCTCCTAAAGATATCTTAAAACGGTATATTGACGTAGTTTTGAAATTTATTAAAAATGCTTTTTGAAAATTTGGCAAATGCTTCCCTTAAATATAGTGTTCTGAAATTTCTTAGATATCCTCAGTACCAAGGAGGTAAACGACAAAACAATAAATTATTTGGGCCAGTTTGCAGTTTATGGAGACTTTAAGGTGACCTGAAAAAATTTCCCTATGACTAGTTATTTGTTCTTATTCCTAACTAATGCCTTTAATTTGTCTTTGTTGTTTTTCCATCCAGCCTTACAATTTCTACATTGCACTTCACCGTTCCATATGGGTTTGGAGCTGCTGCAAGGTCTTTCTCCTTGTTCTTTATTTTATTTTATTTTTAAGTTTACTCATGCATATTTTGGAATAATAGTAAATTATAGCTACTCAAAGCTGAATTATTATCAAATTGAATAAAGATTTTCTAGCACCAAACCACATTGGATGGTGGTATAACATATATGAATGTAATTATATAAAATAAAATAAGGTTGCCTCAACTGTATGTTCCTCATACCTATATTACTGAGGTTGTGAATTTGAGTCATAATATTTTCTCTAAATTTTAAATTGATTCTCATAGTTACTATGGAAAAAAGTACTTAATTAATATTTGGATACACTAAATGGGTTATATTCTAGAATCTCCACAAAAGGTTTTGTTGTGCTAATGTTGTATTAATTAAAGAGAAACAAAATTAAAGTGTAATCAACTGTGAACATATCACCTCACCTATTCTAAATCTTAATCTACTCATAGTCATAGTTGTTCAGTCTATAATCAAACAAGAGAGCCTTCATTTTTCTTAAAAAACTTACTAGCATGTAATCAGAGTATTTGTTTCCAAATTTATAAACATACCAATCATATATATTTTGAGATCATGTGGACTATTTTACAGTACTCGGGTTTCAAACGAATTGGGAGCTGGAAATCCACATGTGGCTAGAGTGGCAGTTTGGGCTGCAACCTTTATTGCAGCCATAGAGGCTATTATAGTGATCACAACTCTCTTCTGTGTCCGCCATGTTTTGGGATATGCTTACACCAATGACAAGCAAGTTGTGGGTTACATTTCTGCGATGGTACCACTCATTTGTCTCTCAGTCACTATGGACAGTTTCCAAGCAGTCTTTTCTGGTTAGTAATTGTTATGTTTCTCTTAATAATCAACTTTGATTTAATTGATATTGCTTTGAATGCTCATGATATATACTAGACCAATTTGAACTCTTGTTAATCTTTTAGGGATCTTATGACACATTAACATAGATAATCCAATAATTAAGAACTATTTACTTTTGTTTCATTGCTCTTATTTAGTTTAAACTTGTACAACTCATTGTAGAGGTTCCTAAAGGAAATTAGATCCTGAAATTTGAATCTATTTATCTTTAGTTTGAATAGAA
The DNA here is from genome assembly GCA_022984855.1 of Dimocarpus longan. Lineage (NCBI taxonomy): Eukaryota > Viridiplantae > Streptophyta > Magnoliopsida > Sapindales > Sapindaceae > Dimocarpus > Dimocarpus longan. The sequence goes on from CM041021.1 coordinate 3,767,716, forward strand.
ATATCTTTTTTTGACGTTATAAATCAACCAATTATTTAATGCATTCATTGCTTAAAAAATTAAAGAATTGTATAATAATATTGTTAGTATGTTATTTAATAAATCTATTAAATGACTTTTTCTTTTTAATATTATTACTACTTTGTGTTGCACAAGGGATTGCGAGAGGGTGTGGATGGCAGCATATAGGCGCTTACATCAATCTTGGGGCAAATTTTTTGGTTGGACTTCCTGTAGGAGCAATACTTGGTTTTAAAACACATTTAAGAGCAAAGGGCCTTTGGATTGGAATTGTAGCTGGCTCAATTGTCCAATCCATCCTTCTTTTTCTTGTTACCAGTTTCACAAATTGGAAAAAAAAGGTTCTTAATTGCTTTCTGTTTTTCAAGTTTTCTTTTCCACTTCAAATAATATTTGCTTTCTTTAATTTGTTGTTAAATTTCAATTCCTATTGCAGGCAACTGAGGCCAGGGAGAGGATATCGGACAGGAGTTGATCTTCTGTATGGAACAACTGATCATGTGGCCAAAGAGAGCAAGCAAAGATTAACAAATTATATTCAAATCTCTAAAAGTTTAATCATTACTTGAGCAAAATTTTGGCGAGATTGTATTTAGATAGATTTAGTGTGCACATGTTACATCTTATGTTTGCCTGCAAATAATGTCACAAATCGTTTCAAGTTTTTATCCAAACAATTTTATTGAAGTTACATGTGCATTATAATTAATATATAATCCATTATGTAATTACAATTCATCATATTATACCACATTATCTGGTGGCAATAATTATCAAGAGTAGAGGCCTTTTTATAGGACCCCGAACTCTGATCACAAAGGAACTAGAAATTAACTTGCTCAACAAATAGATCCAAAACTTGACAAGCAAATAGTCCACCTAGGTCACCAAGTAACCTAACTTAGTCTCCAAGTTTTGCATGCAGTATCCAAGGCTCTTGAAAACTCCATTCTCACTCCGTTGAAATTGTTGAAAATATAAACTTGTTTTTGAGCAAGCCCATTACCAAGCCCAAGTCCATCAAGAAGAACCTTCTAAGGTTAGGTGCAAGGTTAGGTGAGTCAATAATGCAATTTAAAAGTATTTGTTTGGTTGGTGAAATTGTGTGGTTAGGATTTATTTGTATTTGTTAATTTGAATGGTTTAGATTAATTTTCTAGCACTATATATAGCCCCTTTTGCATGAGGTTTAATCATCACAAAGAAGAAGAAAACATAAGAAGAGAAGCAAAGCTTCTAGTGAGTGTGTGAGAAACAAAGCAAAGCTTTGTATTGTGAGTTGTTTTGAGTGTTGTAAAAGTTTTATTTTGTTTTAGTGAGAATTTCGATCCAACAGAAATTTATTCAGGTGTTTTAGGAATACGAGCCAAATATTAATACAGCGGAGTTGTAAGCAAACAACTCACGCACTACCTTCATCAGTTAAGGACTTGTAAGCATCTCCAGTTTCGTGTTCATAGATTTTTTTTATTAGGGCATCTCCTCTTCAAATTCATAATGCATTTTTTAGTTTAACACACCGACAAATTTTTTGAATAAAAATATATTTTGACAAAAAATTTATAGAAATATATATATACGTTCTTTTCGTCAATACAACTATTCAAAAGTAAGATATGCATCAATATTTAATCAATCAAAATAAAAAGGAAGTGTATTTTTCTCTCTTCTTTTATATTTTACAATTAAGAGAGGAGATAGTAAGATAATCTTCATATATTTTAATTGGTTGTAAAAAATCAAAATCCTAATTGGCATTTATAGGTTAGTTTTTTAATTGAGAAACTTATCTCCATATTCTCTATAAAAAAATTTACCACATCAATTTCATATTTGAGTTAGATAACTTCATATACAAGACAACTAGTGTAATATATTCTATACAAAGTAACTAAAATAATATTCTACATATATGGAAATTGGAAATATCATAATAATTGTGTGATATATATGGAATGACTTAATTGATATGAATGATAACATCCCCCAGCAAACTCAAGATGGTGAGATTGATACAAGCTTGAGTTTGGAAATCGATTCATGAAAACAGCCCGGATGATAAGCTTTGGTGAAAAAATCAGCAGGTTGATCAACAAAGAAACCGAATGAAGTTTAATAGTACCTTGATGAACATATTGCTAAATAAAATGACAATAAATCTCAATGTGTTTGGTACGTTCATGAAAAATATCATTGTAGGTAATTTGAAAAACACTATGATTGTCACAATATAAAAGAGTAGTAGTGATGTGGTGAATTCCTATATCTGAAAGTAACTAGCGTAGCCAAATAAGTTCTCGAGTAGTATTAACAAAGGTTTCGTATTCAGTTTCAGTATTGGATCGAGCTATAACAGTCTGTTTCTTACTACGTCATGAGATAAGAGAATCATCAAGAAAGAAGTATAAACTAATGGTAGATGCAAAAACCAATGATAGATCGTCAATCAATAGGATCGTCAGCCCAATCGGCATCTGAATAAGCATGTAACTCTAAAGAAGAGTTAGCAGAAAAGTGAAGTCTATAAAACATCGTACCCTTGAGATATTGGAGAAGATGAAGGATAGCAGGGAAGTGAGTGGAATGAGGAGCATATATAAATTGATTGGCTACCTGCACGACATGTACATATGCGATACCCAGCCAAGTAACGGTCGAATAATGAGACTACCAACAAACTGTTAATAAAGAGTGGGATAATTTAGCAGTGTACCTTCAAGAGACGTCAGTTTCATATTAGCTTCCAAAGGATTAGTACTGATTTTATTATTGGTTAAGATAGCATGAGTAAGAAAATCCGAAATGTATTTTGCTTGTAAGAAATAATAACCATCAGAATCAGAAGAGATCTCAAGACTAAGAAAATAGCTAATAAAGCTAAGATCTTTTATTTCAAATTGCTATTGAAGATAAGTCTTAAGGTCAGATATACCAGCAATATCGTCACCTGTAATAATAATATCATCCATATAAAGTAACAAAAAAAAAATAATAAAATCATGATTGGTCTTGCAAATAAACAATGCAAAATCATAAAAGTTAGATGTAAAAGCAAACTATATAATAGCGGAAGAAAATTTAGCAAACCAAGCTCTAGGAGCCTATTTTAGGTCATATAATACCCGATGGAGACGACAAATCTTGTATGGAGAGTATGGATATCTTGGTGGTAGTGTCATATATGCCTTTTCAGTAAGATTCCCATCAAAAAGGGAATTTTTCATATCTATTTGAAATAAATTCTACCATTTGATTGCAGTAACTGCCAGTATGTTGCAAACAGATGTAAATCTAGCAACTGATATAAATATCTCCTCATTATCAATTCTATACTTCTGAGTAAAACCTTTAGTCACAAAACGAGTTTTACGTCATTCAATAGACCAATGTGACTTTATTTTGATCTTATATACTCATTTGCACTTAATGACAGATTTATTAGAAGGAAGATCAATTATGTCCCAAGTGTGAGTCTTTTTAAGAGCTTGTAATTCTTCGACTATAGTTTGCTGGTAAATAGAATTAGTGCTAGCCTCTTTATAAAATTGAAGCTTATACAAAGAAAGGATGATAGAAAAATAATAAAAATCTCAAAAGGTTACAAGTAGTTTTCTTACCTGATTAAAATGACGAGGATGAGTAGTATGTGAGATTAGACAAGAGGACTTTGGTGTAGGATCAACAGATGGACGAGACTACTTAGGAATGGGCCAATCGGTATCAAAAACATCTATTTAAGTCTCAGACATACTGGAATCACTGTCATTGGGAAACAAGAAAACAATATGATCTATAAAAAGTTTATGATAAAAGGTATATAATGTGTGAAATTTGAAAATAGATGAAAACATCTTATGTTCCCAAAAGAAAACATGTCGAGAGATGCAAAGACAATTGGAGATTGGATCTTAACAACGATAACTTTTATGTTCAATGCTATAGCCAAAAAACAACACAAACGAGCTCAAGACTCTAATTTGTTCCATTCGTAAGGAAGAAAAAGAACAAAGTAAACACATCCAAAAATTTTTAGATTTTGATAATTTAGAGAAGTGTCATACAGTTGTTTGTAAGGAGTTTGATTATCAATGAAGGAGGAAGGAACATGATTGATAGTGTATACTATCATTAATGCAGCTTCTCCCTAAAACTTTTCAAAACAAGAGATAGATATGAGAAGTGTATGAACAGTTTCAAAAATGTGTCTATGTTTATGTTCAATACAGTTATTTTCTTGGGATGTACTGGGACATAAATTATGGTATATGGTACCCATCTGACTCAATAAAATTAGAAAAACAGTATCTCGATATTCCATATCATTACTAGTATGTAAAACTTTGATAGATTTGGAGAACTAAATTTGAATTATTTTAATAAAATTAGAATAAAAATAATTCAAACCCATTATGCATAAAATAAAATCATGTATAACGAGAATAATCATCCATAAAAATAATAAAATACATGGATATCCCTCTGATAGTTATTAGTGAGAGACCCTAAATATCTGAATGAATTAAATCAAAAGGTGCTTAAGAAACGGAATCACTATTATTAAAAGGTAAAATATGTTGGTTAGACAACTAATAAGATAAATAATCAATGTGATCATCAGTTATTGAATCTAAATATCTATTAAACAATAAAGAATTTAAATAACTACATAAAACATGACCTAATCGGGAGTGCTAAAGACTCAATGGTAAAGACGAAGAAGTAACTGTAGATTGATAGAAGAAATGACCTTTGAAGGGAGTTAAAGATGAATGAACTCAAACAGATGTCCAATTTTACAGCCTATCCCAAGAATCTCCCCTATTCACGGATCCTACACACAATAATCAGAAGAAGTAAAGTGGACATCAAAACCAAGTTTATACAATTGACCCACAGAGATAAGATTTAAAATAATCTTAGGAATGAAATATGTATTTTATAAGGATAAATTATTTATAGAGATATGACCTATATGCTGAACAGATATAGATGAGTCATTTGCTGTATAAATGACGGGTAAAGGGGAAAATGATGAATAGATAGAAAAATTTATAAAATTAGAGATCATGTGATTACAATAAACTAAGTCAAAATACTAAGAGGAATTATCTGTTGACACAGAAGAAACAGAAATGGAAGAGTTAATAGATTTTGAAATGATTTGTTGAAGCATGGACTCAACGCCATGAACGAAAAAAAAAAAAACCAGCAATACCTTATGCATCATTAGCTATAGTTGTCAAAAATTGCTGATTATTCATAAAATATTTGAAAGAAACTTCCTTGGACATGGTTGAAGATCTTCTATTAAGAGGTTTTTTAGAACAATCATCATTATAGTGGCCTAATCTATATTTGTGACGATATTGTCGAATTGGACAAGGAAGAACTCCATGTCTTGATAGTTTGCAATAATGACAATGAGGCTTCTTGATATCAAACTGCTTAGAATGAGAAACAAGCACAGTGTTAGTATGGAGAGGCTGTAATGTGGGAAGACGAGTCTCTTTAACTATTAATTCAAAGATAGTCTGCTCAAGAGTAGGTAGAGGATGACGATGAAGTGGAAATGCACGAGGAGGCTCAAAAGTATCAGTGACAATCATGAGAAACTGTATCAAGTGCTAGTGATCTTTATAAATATTGAATTTCTCAACATCGTCATTAGCAGTCCAGGTGGACTCGAAAAGAGAGAATTTATCCTAGAGAGATTGCATCTTTGAATGAAAATCAATAATGAATTGACCAGATTCCTGTCGTAATTGATGAAGATTACGTAACAAAAGATATTGATGAAAGAGATAAGAGATAGTATACTTGTGAGCCAAAAAATTCCAAAGAGATCGAGTAGTGTCAAAATGATCAAATTAAAGATTAATCGACGGAATCGAAGTGTTTCAAATTCAAGTGATGATTTGGTGATTTTTACAGTCTCAATCATCAAATTGGTCATTGTATTTCTCATCAGGCTCTTTTTCAGGTTCAGCAAACTTTTTATGATCTTCAGTAACATATCGCCATAATTTTCTACATTTAAGAAAACTGGACATTGTTTGGGCTCATAAAACATAATTCGGCCCATCTAAAATAATTTGGATAGGCCGAGACGCATCTAACTTCCATGAATTCTTCATAATAAAACCAATAAAATAAATAAGTCCAACAGCCAAAATAAGCCTAACAAATAAGCTTGTGGTCTAACCCCAATCAAATAGTCAAGAAATGTACAATAAACAAGCCTAATAATCAAGCCTAATAAGCTAAGAACCAAGTCCAATAACACCACAAAGCCCAATAAACAATATATTTTGTCACCAGTGAAGGTGCAATAAAGCCAAGTCAGAGACAGTGCAGAACCAAAATAGAGGACCTGATGCGGTTGTGATGAAAACAGTGCAGAATCGACAGTGACAGTGATAGAAGCCGCAACAACAAAAAATGTGAGCACCAGACAAGAAAACAATACCAAACTGTCTTGGGGCAGCGACGAGCGGCGAGGCAGTGTTGCACAATGATGCGCGCTGTGGAGAGGCACGCGACGGTGACAGAGACGCACGAGACCAGATGACAGTGATAGTGGTGATGATAGATGCACACGTCAATGGGTGACTAATTGTTGCAGCGATGGAATAAAACCATGGGTGTCAATGATGACTGGTTGTTGCAGGAAGAGAAATGTTGTGCAGTGACAGAGCAGCGTAGCAGATTCAGACCACCACGAACAGCGACGACAGAGCTAGGTGTGAAGAGGCTCAGTGACAGAGGTACGATGGTGACTCATGTGGTGGCAAAAGTGCGATGGTATGGGTGTTTTACGTTGAAGGCAGCGGCGGTGGTTTGTTTGGTTGATATAGGTTATGGATTTGGTTTGGTTGGTGGATGAGTTTTGTTTGGAATGCAGCGGTTTTGGTTGATGTAGGTGATGGGTTGTGTTTGTTTTGTGGATGCGGTGGTGGTTGATGCAAGTGGTGGTTTGTTTGTTTTGACAGTGAATAGAGACAAAAAAAAAAAAAAAAAAAAAAAAATTCAAAACTCTAACCTGATACCATGTAAAATGTGAAAGAATAATATGTATTTTACAGTAACCTATAATATACAAAGTGAAGCTAATTTATAGGTCAAAGAATTAAATATTATATACAAGTCAGCTTGCATAATATATTCTATATAAAATAACTAAAGTAATATCCTATATATATGGACATTAAAAATATCACAATAATGATATGATATATATGGAATGACTCGATTGATATGAATGATCACATCCATATCATAACATGTATACTGACCTTTTTTTTATAATGCATCTAAATTAATGTTATTAGAAAGTAGCAGATTTACAAGTTTGATGATGAGAGAAGTGGAAGAGATCAGTGAGGAGAAGGTTAGATGGGCAATAAAATGGGGTGGATTTGTGGAGGAGCTGAGGAAGGCAGGTCGGATCGCGGCCCCTATGGTGGCGGTCTCCATGTTTCAGTACCTTCTGCAAGTCGTATCGGTTGTGATGGTGGGACATTTAGGCCAACTTGCTATTTCTAGTGTTGCCATAGCCGTCTCTCTCACAAATGTTACTGGCTTTAGTCTTCTTGTAAGTGCATTTTCTCTCCTCTTCTTTTGAGTTTAAGCAAATCTGCAGGTCTATTCATTTCCCTAATAAAATTTAGGTTATATATGTTAACATAGTGTTTTAAGATTGTAATCATGATTGGAAAATGGTTAGAGATTTTTTCTTTATGTTATAAAGTAGTTACCAGGCTCTATTAGTAACGTTTGATGTAGTTAAGTTGTATAGATTGTTAATCCAACCATCTCGATGTCAGTTTAATATAAATTATATGAGTTCTTATAAAGTAATTTACGTTTCATATATATATATATTAATAGAATTATGAATTAATTTAGATCTCTTGTTTAAACTTTTACATGAACAATAAAGAATTTGTGATATATTTGTAATGGTACTGCTCTAATATAGGTTCTTTGTAAATATAAAGATGATTATTAGTGATCAAATTCTGATTTAAATGTCTAAAATTGAAAGTTCAAAAATTAAAAATAATGATAATAATAAAAATTTGAAGCAAATACATTATTCACAAAATCACCCATTTAACGAATAAAATCATGTACGGCAGCTGTATCTTATCCTGCAGTATTTTATTATTATTGAAAGGTTATCTTGCAGCATTAATGATAGGTACTATTTCAGTATCAGTGATACGTGTTTGTGATTTGCCTATTTTATTATTATTATTTTTTTTTATGTTCATACTTGTGCTATCAATCAATTATCACCGACTAAAAAGAATAAAATAAAATTGATAAGAAGAGGATGATCAGTTTTCTGTGAAAATTTGGTAGCATATGCGGTATGCATACAGCGTATCTTTTGTTTCGGGTCATTGTGATCCAATTGATGTCTCTACTTATCTGTCAACTGGCTTATTAATAATTTAATATAATTAAGAGCATCTCTAATACACATATAGATTATATTTTAAAAAAGAAAATATTATGCTATAAATACCAAGAGATTTATTTCCTATATAATATAGGTATCATTTGATAAATAGTCAAATTGAAAAATTATTCTTTAATATTTCCATGTATTTCTATTTAATGTCTCCATGATATTTCCATTTATTACTTCTATATTTTTTTATTTTATGCTTCCATTTTTTGTTTTGACTTTTAATTAGATTTAAAAATTAGAATTAAATAATTATTAATTTACTGATATGACTCTCTAACACACCCTCTAAAAATAGATAGTTATATTAATCATGTTTTTTTTTTTGTGCCACCACAACTTGACGTTGATGAATAATAATTGTATTGGAGACATTAAATTTAACTCAATATTTATTCATTCTACGTGACATGTAATTTTTTACAATCCGTAACAAGATTAGAAATACTCTAAGTGGTTCGGATTTCTATTTTAACCATTAATTTAGTGATTAGTTAGTACATCTATGTTTAGTTTTTAAGGCATATATATATATATATATATATATATATATATATATATATATAATGTTTGCTCATCAAAACAAAAGAAGCCACTTGTAGTTGACAATCAAATATGGGCGGGTGATCGATTGTATGATATTAGAAATCCTCTTAAAAATTGTGCTGCAACTTCTTGGCATCACATTGTTTGTTTAAATATAATTACTCATCACATCGATACAAAGAGAGCTTAAGCCTGACCAAGACAATAATTAGATGGTTGTGAAGATTGATCACTAATTCTAAACATGAGGTTACAACCCCACATAATAAGTGGAAATTACAAAAAATGACTATTCTAAAAAAGAAAAATTCGGTTTTTTTTTTTTTTTTTCTAAAGAAAGAAAAATTCATTTTTACTCTTTTTTTTTTAAAAAATCATTTTTAACTCCTCAAATAAATTAATTACAGTCTATTTCTAAATTATCTAAATTGCTCCTATATACCTTGTTCTCCTCCTCCATTACTCATGATATGAGATCTTTGGTCTTTTTTGTTAATTGTTTGAGTTTTGCTAGCATTTTTTGAGTTTTTTTTTTTTTTTATATATATATATATTTTGAATATTGGGTATTGATGTTTAGTGTTAGATTTGGTTAAATTTGACTTGAAAATGAAGGTTTTTGGTGAAATACACCGTGAAGATGACAACTAAGTTGTATTAGTTTTAAAACTTAAAAATTGGTACCAGTTTTAAGTCCGCGTGTTTTTTTTTTTTTTTTTTTTTTTTTTAATTGTGTGAATTGAGGATATTTTTGTAAACTTGGGCATAAATGAAAATGGTTTGTTTAAGAGGATAAAAATAAATTTCTATAGAAAAGTGGGTAAAAATGAATTTTTCCTTTTGGTTTTGGATAAAAGTGAAAAGCTTTCATTATATAAGAGTTAAATATGCAATACCCCCTTGAGATTTAACTTAAAACAATTGAAAACAAAGTATGATTTTTATAGCAAATTACCCTTAATTTAATGGTCAAATGGTGTTAAGTTTGACAGTCAACTGTGATTTAAAATACAAAGCTGAAAATGCTCTTAGTTTTCAAAATTAATTTTCTTTTAAAATTTAAAATAATAAAAGCTAATATAATAAAAAATAAATTAAAAAATAAATGTAAATTTGTTTTAATTACAATTCTTTAATAATATGAAAAATTAAAGACTAAAAAAAATGTACAAATAACAACAAATAAAGTAATTTTTTATGAAAATAAAAAAAATAAAAATTAAATAAAAAAATCTTCATCTTCATCTTCAAACAAGATGAAGATCTTTTTGTTCTTCCTCATTCTGCAACCCAACATCAACTGACCATCAGTAGCAACTCAAAATCATCAGTCCATAATCACAAAAATTAAAATAAAAAAACAGATGCATCAAACAAATTCTCCACCGTTCCTATTGTCTCCACTATGTTCAAATGGCATAACTAAACCCAGAATCATTAGCAAAATCAACCACCCAAACCTACATTAACAACCAGCCAAACCCAGAAACCTCTCTTTGTTCTCCAATGGCAGAACCAAAAAACACAAAGCATAAAACAAATTATCCACCATTTCCACAGTCTCCACTGCGTTTAACAGCCCCAAAAATCTTCATTGGTCAAGTTCATCTCCACCATCTCTCATTCAACAATAACAAACAAAAATCTTCTCCATCTCAAAATCCATCAATCTTTATACAACCAACAGCAAAAACATCAAAACAATATATTCAAAAAAAAAAAAAAATTCAAAACTCCATCTTGAATCCAAAAACATCAAAATCCAATCAACATAAAAAAAACCCCAAAGATGTGAGATGGTCGGCGTCCATGCGACGGTGAAAGACTAGTGAGGGCTTTTGAGATCCCACCGGGGCCGTGCTCTATGTCGATGATAGCGAAATTGAAGCCTGTCAGGCTGGAGATCTCAATAAAGTGGGGGAGAAGGGAAGGATGAAAATACCGTAAAAATAAGGATAAGGAGAGGATTGACAATAGCTTTAATGGCGGAGACATTTAGTGGTGTTTGGAAATATTTGAGTGGATTGACGAAGAGAAGAAAAAGAAGCCGACAGAGAGAAAGTGACGAGTTTGAAGAAGAAAATGATGATGATGCTGATGATGATGATGAAAAGAGAGAAAAAGAGAGAGAGAGAGAGAGAGAGAGGTTTGAAGAAGATGAAAATGGGAAATTTTTTGAATTTAGTTTTTTTAATTTTTTATGAATTTTTTATTTAATTTTTATTTTTTTTTTATGTTTGTCTTTTATTTTCTCAAAAAAATTACTTTAATTTTTTTTGTTCGTATTTTTTTTTAATTTTTATTTTTTCATATTAATAAAAAATTGTAATAAAAACAAATTTAGATTTATTTTTTAATTTATTTTTATTAGATTAATTTTATTATTTTTAATTTTAAAAGAAAATTATTTTGGAAACTAAGGGCATTTTCGTCTTTATACTTTAAATCACAATTGACCGTTAAACTGAACACCTTTTGATTGTTAAGTTAAGAGTAATCTGTGATAAAAACCAAACTTTGTTTCTGTCTGTTTTAAGTTAAACCTAAAGAGGGTGTTGTGTATTTAACTTATTATATAATTACAACTGAGAAATGTCTTATTTTTCTTTAAATTCTAATCAAAATATAAATGATAATAACTTAAAAAAAAAAAAGTTAAATTGGTCACTAGGCAATTATAACCAATTGTCCAAGTCTAAATTTAGTCTACCCAAATTTTTGACCTAATACTGCAAATAAATCAAAACAAAGACAACGACAAAAGAAAGAGAAGAAGAAGAACAACGAATGCAAAGAGATCCTTCACACGATTTGGCCCAAACAGATGTGTACGTCCACCACTATTTCTTTGGTTATTTTGGCAGAGTTACTGTATATTATTGATTGTTGTTTCTACAATACATTTTCAACCCCTATTTATATTATGGGATGTTACAATTTGAGTATAATAAAAATATAAAGGAATTCTACATTAATTATACTTCCAAAATCGGTGTCTATCAATTTAGGGACAGATTTCGTCAAAATAGGAGTTTGATTTTACTTCCAATTTGGGTAGTTGACTCTTCCGCAATTTAGACTGTTACCTTTTTAGAAATATTCCTTTAATGAGCACTTCGAGCTACGAGTTGGACCTCACTCTAGGCGACCTAAAGCTAAGCATTAGGCAGCTTTAATCATGATTGACCAACGACCTGATAACTACAACAGTGAACTGAGAGCTCATTCCTACAAGCTGGACGTTGCGAACTGGTCTTTTGTCTATTGGGTCGATCCATTGGATCAGTTCGTCGGGCTTTTACCAGCCCACTTATGCAGCTCCAAATATATCCATAACATCAGCCTCCCAACCCTCAGTGCGATCTGCGGACTGGGAGCTCAAGCTCACTGGTAAAAGCTTATGTGTCACGACTTGTCGTGCTGCATTTTCAAATTCTGTCTCATCACTTGACTTGTGGCAACTTTTTGGGTAACTGCACTATTTGCATGTCTCGTTTTATGCGTATTTAATGCGCATGTTTTTCAATTGTCATCTCATAATGACAAATCTCTTAACTCTCGTGGCACCGTTAGATTTAAGGCGGTTGATTAGTCCCCAAATCTAACGGTTAGGGTCTTGCGCTATATACAAATGGAGGCCCATTCCTTTTCGCTCTTACTCTATCATTTTCAAACTCAAGACACCATTGAGCCTCCTTCTTCTCTCGCTTTCTTTGACACACGCCTATTGTTATCATTCCTGTTTTCTCTTATTTTACATCCTTAAGCTGGCACTCCTCGGATTCAAAACCATTGAAAATCAACATCTTCATTCTTAGGCGATTAAAGTTTATTGCGTTTACAGTAAGTCTCCATAACCAACTCTTGATTTTTTGGTTTCCATCTTTTGTATGCATTGCATTTTTTCTGGATTTGATATTGGCTTGAATATTTCATGTTCTTGATGTTGCATGCTTGTTAGTAGTTGTGACTGTTCGTTTCCTTTTGATTTGATCTTATTGGTTGGCCCTTTGTAGACTGTTTATTGTTTGTAACACTATGAATGTGAGCTGTAGGATGAGATATTTGTAAGTTATTAGCTCGTAGGTCGAGCCCCCTATAGCCTTAGTGATTTGTATGATGTTTGTGACTTGTAAATTGGAAAGTCTCTTGTTAGATAATATGAAACTTAGATTTTTAGGCATGGTCTACATGTAGCGATCAACTACTCCCTTTTATGTGTAGAAGTTTTCAGTTCGCAGACACCAATCATACAGAGTATGAGATGGTGATTCTTCCAACTTGAAAGAGCTTGACTCCGGGGAAGTTCGCATTGTTGAAAAAAAATGACCTCTTTGAGCGGTGAGGTCGCTGGGGAATTCGTAGCTCAAGCTAACCCCATAGTGATCCATTAAACCGCTGAGGAACAACGAGCTCATGAAGCTGTTGAGGAAAGAAGAGCTCGCGAGGCGTTTATCCGCTATGCCTCAAGGATGTGATATGAGGAGTTGGAGGAAATCGCTTTAGAATATCGTCTTTCCAAAGGTTATCGTGTTATGCTGCCTTCACCTAACGATCACGCAACCTATCCTTCCTAGGGGTTTGTTGCGATCAACACTTATCATTTTAGGCACGGACTTAAATTTTCAATCTCTGTCTATCTCATCAAACTCTTAAATAGGCTAAAGCTCAGCTCTTTCTAATTAACCCCTAACTCTTACTCCCAGCTCAGGTTCCTAACCTTAGTCTTCAAAAGGAACGGCCTTCCACCTTTAATCCCAAGAATCTGTTACCATCTTTTTAGTATCAAAATTATTGGCAGCTTAAAAGGGGGAATACGAGATGAGATTTATTATCTTGCAGCTCAAAAAACAAAATTTAAGGACCTTCTACATCATAGCGACTTGAAGGACAAGTACAACATAAGTGATTACAAGTCAAGTTGGTTTTATATTTTTTGCCCTTCCCTTGGATAACTCCAAAATTTCGATTTCATCCTTAATCTAGGTAAACAAACGAGAATGACTTCTGTGAGCTACAATATATTTTTTTTTTTTTTTAATTCTTTTTGTTTCACCTCACAGAAGTGACAGGAGATAGGGCAGTCCTCACTGAGGGGAAGATAGAATCTCTTAGGATACTTGCGAATTTGGGGGAAGGAAGAATCAATCACGCGTACGACGACGAGCTTCTTAAGGTCCACCAACTAGCTCCTCCTCTGAATAGCAAACTTCTTGACAACATGAGAGATATTGAAATTCAGGTTGAACTCGAACTCACCCCTGCTTTCGACGTTGCTGATGAGTGGTCGTAGAAAGATGAGTTGAGTCACAGGTTAGGGCGCGGCCTGAAGATAGGCCAGGAGGGATGTATTTCGACGTCGTCCTCGATAACTTGCCCGAAATCCTAGGGAACACCACCAGGAACCTGGACAAAAAGAGCTTAAAAAAAGATATCTTATTTGGTTACATAGCTCGCCATAGGCTACTGGTAATCTTCAATACCTTTGCCTTTCTTGCTTTCTTGCTTGGTTTAAATATTAAGTTACTGCATTTCAGGCCGCTATGGGAGTGATGAAGCATATTGAGGAAGTTCAGGCTTTTAAGGAGGAAAAGAAGAAGTTCGAGAGCGAGAAGAAAGTTAAAGGACAATCTCTCGTTTATGATTATCGAGGCTGAAAGAGCAAAGAAATCAGAGCAACTGCTTTAGATCAAGCTGAATAATGCTGAGGAAGCTAAAAAAGGAAGCTGAGGACATTTTGACTTGTAAGGAAAATACTCATGCAGCTGCGAGAATAGATTTCACCACTAAGCTCCTTAAGAGTGAAGAGGAATTAAATGAAGTAAAGAGCAATCTGGAAAAGGTCGTGCAGTAAGCTGAGACTGTTGAGAAAAGAATGGAGGAGGCTAAAAGGAGGTCGCTCCTTGCCAAGAAGGAGGCCACCAAAGTTAGGGAGGAAGCCGAATCAAAGGCCTCCAATATATTCCTTTACACTTTATGGGAAGTTCATCCCGAATTGGGCTTATCATTTTTTAGTAAGGAGACGATTGTGGAGATGGAGAAGTACAAGGAGCAGGTTACCCGATTCTCTGCTATCCCAGATGCAGCTACTCAGAATACAGAGCTCTCAGGTGCAACCTTCCAGGATGAGACGACTCATGTCGTAATAACTTCAGATGCAACCTCACATGATACAGCCTCCATGTAGCCTGAATTTTTTTTTCTTTAAAATTTTTCATGACTTTGTGTTACACTCACCTCGCTTTGCGAGGTCATTTGTGATGGATATTTCAATTTCATTTTGAGGTTACTACTGTTGGCCTGATTCACCTCGTTACGAAGTTTATTTTGAATTTATTTGTTTTACTTCAATGTTGCCTTGTGCTTCTATTCCATTTTTTTTAAGTCTTTGAATTTCCTACGAATTGAGAAATAAAGTAATCAATTTATAAATCAGTGGTAATAAAACTTGGTGAGAGCTCAGGAGGTCGCTGATCTTGATAGGCCATAGCTCGTAAATTATAGCTTAATTAGAAAAATTTAAGTCAAACTATATCCAGTAAGTCAGAACCTCAGCTAATATAGCATAACTTAATCAAATTTGTCAAGCTATGTCCAGTAGGTCGGAACCTCAGCTAACATAACATAACTTTAAAAATTTAGTCAAACTATATCCAGTAGGTCGGAACCTCATCTAATATAGTTTATTAAGTTATGTCCAATAAGTCGGAACCTCAGCTAACATAGTATAATTTAATAGAATTTTGTCAAGTCATATCCTGTAGGTCGGAACCTCAACTAACATAGCATAACTTAATAAAATTTTATCAAGTTAATTGTCCAGTAGGTCGAAACTTCAACTAATATAACATATCTTAATAAAATTTTTGTCAAGCTATGTTCAGTAGATCAGAACCTCAGCTGACATAGCTTGACTTAGAAAATTTTTGTTAAAGAGAAATTTGGTAGAGAGGTCGCTTTTCACTTTCATACTTAACATTTAATAAGGAAATCAGTAGATAAATTATTCAGAGTGAAACAATATGAGAAATTTGGAGCTTTTATTGATTTTCGTAGATTGAATTTCAAGTTAGAGGTATGTGCTAAAAAAGTTACTGAAAGTATGGGCAAAAGTGCTCAGCACTCCAACCTTGCGGGACCTCAGCTCCATCCATATTAGTCAGGTGATACGCTCTATTTTTCATATTTTCCTTGATAATATAAAGACCTTCCCGGTTCAAACTTCATGACCCGTCACTGGCCTTACGAGCTCCAAGTAAGATAATGCACAGTATGAGATCATTGACGTTGTAGTGTCAGATTCGGACCTTTCTTTTGTAGTACTTTATGACCCTTTGCTGATAAACAGCTACCTTCAAACAAGTTGTTTCTCTTGCCTCTTCAAGGAGGTCGAGGTTAGTGACAAGTAGTTGGTTGTTATTTTCTGGATTGAAGGTTGCTCTACGCTGCAAGGTCATTTCTAACTCTGCCAGGATCATAGTCTCAAATCCGTATACCATAAGGAAGAGAGTTTTATAAGTAGTGTTACGAGCTGTGGTTCTATAGGCCTATAGTACCTTTTATAGCTCATTGACCTGTACTCCTTTATTTGCTTCTAACTTTGTTTTCAAGATCTGCTTTATTATTTTGTTCACAGTCTCGACCTGACCATTCGTCTGTGGATGGTCTATGACTGAGAAGCTCTTGACGATCTTTAGGTCGTTGCAGAACTTGATGAACTGATCACTCTTAAACTAAGTCCCATTATCTGTTACGATCTGTTGAGGGACCCCGAACCTAAAAATAATATTACTCCACACAAACTTTTCTATCTTTGCAATGAAGATCTCCACTAGCTCAAGGGCTTCTGCCTACTTGGTAAAGTAGTCCACTGCAACTATAACGTGCTTGCATTTTTCGCGAGCTGTTGGTAGAGACCTAATCAAGTCCATCCTCCAAATTGCAAAAGCCCACGAGCTCACCATTTGTTGGAGATAAGCTGATGAAGCTTGTGGAACCTTGGCAAACTTTTGACACTTATCGCATCTCTTGGCTAAGTTGATAGCATATTGCTTCATGGTGGACCAGTAGAATCCTTGTCGGAGCACGTTTTGAGCTAATGATAGCCCTTCAATGTGATTTCTACAGTGGCCAACATGTATCTACTTCAGCACGGTCTCGTAGTTCTGGCCATCGATACATCTCAGGAATGGAGCTGAGTATTCTCTCTTGTATAGCATATCATCGTAGGTGCAATATCGAGCTGCTCTAGCTCGCAAGCAACGTGTCTCTAGCTTGTCACTCGGCAGCTTCCTTACATAACGTTTATGCGACCCATTGGATGTACCTGCGATGTGAGGGCCACTATGTATTATGAAGATGGTCTTTACTGCAGGTTCATGTTCTTGTTCGGGAGCTCGTTAGGGCTGCTGCTATGCTAATTGTAGTGGTTATTGAGGTCGTTGCTATTGAGTTCACAAGTTTACTGGTTATATCACATAGTCTTTCAAGCGACCTCTATTAATTAGATCTTTAATGACATCCTTTAACACCCAACATTTTGAAGTGTTGTGTTCGACCTCATTATGATATGCATAAAACTTGTTCTTGTTTATGAGGTTAACGGGGAGATCTCATAGGATTGGGCTTCCTAAAGACCTCCATGTTCCTCTCCGTTGCAAAGATCTTATCCTATGTATTTGACAGAATGTTATAGCTATCATAATGAACTTGACGTTGAAGTCATTAATTTCTGGACTCATTCTTGACCTTCTTAGCAACCTAATTATTTGAGCAGTCATTCCAACCTTCACTTCTGTTTCCACCATAATTTCTTTTAGCCGTCATTCTGACATTCACTTCCGTTCCCACCATTATTTTTTTGCTTTGATTGGTTTGAACTGTCTGTTTCACCTTTCTGGTTAGACTGCTTAGGGCCGAAGGTCTCATCCCATCTAATCTCCTTGATAGCTCGCTCGTAGAACTCGCCCAGGTTCTTCACTGAAGATTTGTAGATGCTTTCATATAGCTTCTCATCTTTACGAAGCCCAGCTGAGATCGCAGTAAGGATGCTTTCATCTGAAGGGTTATCTATATTGCTGACTTCGTATATGTACCTAGTAATGTAATCTTTTAGCAATTCGTTTTATCACTGGAAGACTGTAGCGAGATAAAAAGACAGCACGAGTTGCCTCCTCAGAGGTTTGTACAGGCTGGTGAACTTTCGTTGACATTCCTCCCAACTATCTATGTTACGAGCTAGGAGACTCTTGAACTAGGTCCGTGGAATATCTCCTAGGGTGGTTGGAAAAACATGATACTTAACCAAAGGATTGACCGTCTGGAGATCCATTTGGATATTGAATGCATCCAGGTGATCATAAAGGTCACTATCTCAATTGTACTAAGGAATGTTGAGGACTTTGAATATGTGAGGGAGAGGTTGTGTCTCGATCTCCCTGGTGAAGGGGGTCATCTTTCTATATTGATCACGTTGGTTTGAGATACCGTAACGTGCCTCAAGTTGTTAAACCTTCTGAAGGAATAACTCCCCTATCCTTAGGTCCTAAGACCTGTGTCCTCTCTTGTGCTTACGACCTGAAGAGCGGTGGTTTGGTACGTATCTTTGACTAGCCTTTCGCGAGCTGCCAGCTCAGTACGACTCCGCACATCGTTGATGGTCTACTTCATCTTCTTTATATCGAGATACGGCCCGAACTTAGTCGTGACCACCCTCCAAGTGGCGGCTCTCATCCTAGCTCACCCTCACTCTTAAGCTCGTAGGACGCAGAACTTCCTCCCTTTTATAAGCTCGGCGACCTTCAACTCTCGAGCATGAGTTGTAAGAACGAATTGAGTTGGCAAGTCGCGATACCTCTCTGATGGGTCTTTCAGGATCTGGCATTTTCTCTCGTTGCTGTTGATAAATTTCTGTGGGAGCAATAGCCTCAGGTCTAAGCGCATTTTGTACTTGGGCCTGTGTCAGTGCCCTGACTACATCTGCAAGTTGCTGCACTGTATTTTCCAACACCTCCTACCACTGGTGCCATACCTGTAGCCCCTCGGCTATAGGGACCATCGACGTTAGTTAGCGAAGGGTTAGTAAAAGCATACCCACGGTAGCACCGTTTGTAGGGACATGAGACGCATATGCCATGGGCACAATTATATCCTCCATTGGTTAGATGTCATGTTATTGCTGATCCATCTGCCTTTCTGGTTGATTAACCGCTGCGTCACAACTTCTGGTGGTTCTTCCTCTTACCATGGCAATTGAAAATTCAAAAGATTGCAATTTGGGCCCTCCTTCTAACGAGAAAATGTCGACGTCTAAATTCAGTTGACCCAAGTTATTGACCCAATACTGCAAATAAAGCAAAACAAAAGCAAAGACAAAAGAAAAAGAAGAGGAAGAACAGCGAATGCAAAGAGATCTTTTACGTGGTTCAGCCCAAAAAGATGCCTATGTCCACGACTATTCTCTGGTTATTTTGGCAGAGTCATAGTATATTATTGATTGTTATTTCGATAATGAATTTTCAACCCCTGTTTATAATATGGGGTGTTACAATTTAAGTACAATAAGAATATGAAGGAATTCTACGTTAATTATACTTCTAAAACTAGTGTTTATCAATTTAGGGATAAATTCTATCGAAATAGGAGTTTAATTTTACTTCCAATTCTGGTAGTTGACTCTTCCGCAACTTAGGCTGTTACCTTTCTGAAAAAATTCCTTTGATGAGCACTTCGAGCTACGAGCTGGACCTTCCTCTGGGCAACCTAGAGCTAAGCATTAGGCAGCCTTGACCATGGTTGACCAACGACCTGAGAACTGCAACAGCGAACTGAGAGTTCGTTTCCACGAACTGGGCGTTGGCGAATTGAGCTTTTGTCTATTAGGTCAATCAATTGGATCAGTTCGTTGGGCTTTTATCAGTCCACTTATACAGCCCCAAATATACCCACAACACTAATGAAAGAAGAAAAAATTTAGTTGCATCAAATTAATAATGTATTTCCATTCTAATTTTTTCAATAAAGCTGAAGCCACCACTATCAATCTAGGATATAATTTGAAAAAAATTAAAATTTTAATGAGAAATTATAAATGACAACAAATTTACAATAAAATTTTATCTAATCTTTAAAAAATTTGTAGGCGTAGGACGCACATGGTTTCTTCTAAGGTCTTAACATGACTTTGCCATTGAGAATGTATCCCGATATAGGTATAAGAATATTTTTAATCTAAATTTATGAAGTATCACTTTAATTGATTAATATTATAAGTAAAATAATACCGTAGTTAATGTCAGTTAACAATAAAAATCAGACATTACGTTATTATCAGTGAATATCATAATAGACTCCTTGCTATTCTTGGTTCATGTAAAATGCTAATTTAAACTTGTCTTAACTAGCTATAATTGAAATTTATGAGGTCCAATGAAACAGTCTGGAATGGCTGGTGGATTGGAAACTCTATGTGGGCAAGCATATGGAGCGCAACAATACAGAAAGCTTGGACTCCATACTCACAGTGCCATCATCTCTCTCATTCTTGCTTGTCCTCCAATCTCTATTTTATGGATTTTCATGGACAAATTATTGACTCTAATAGGCCAAGACCATACCATCTCACATCAAGCTCGCAAATACTCAATATACATCATACCTGCATTATTTGCTAGTGCAATCCTCAAACCAATTACTAGATACTTACAAACTCAGAGTTTGACACTTCCAATGCTTTTTAGCTCTTTTATTGTTCTATGTTTCCACATTCCTATGTGTTGGACCCTTGTTTATAAACTTGACCTAGGAATTTCGGGCGCGGCCCTAGCCTTCAGTTTATCAACTTGGTTGAATGTGATATTGCTTGGACTTTACATTACATGCTCTTCGGCTTGTGAGAGAACTCGTTCGCCCTTATCGAAAGAAGCATTTCTTGCCATTGGACTCTTCTTTCGGTTAGCTATACCTGCTGCCGTAATGGTTTGGTAATTTTTTCTTTTCGATTTCAGATATATGATTTTTTTTTTTTGGTTTAAATTACTGTTATTGTTGTCTCAAGTTATTTAATTTGTATATGATGATGATGGTTAATTGCAGTCTTAAATGGTGGTCGATGGAGTTGATAGTTTTGTTATCTGGCCTATTACCAAATCCGAAGCTGGAGACATCAATTCTTTCTATATGGTTAGTGTTAATGTGTATAAGGGTAAATTTCATTGATCTCCCCTAAAGATATCCTAAAACGGTATATTGACATAGTTTCGAAATTTATTAAAAATGCTTTTGAAAATTTGGCAAATGCTTCCCTTAGAATCTTATGAAATTTCTTAGATATCCGTAATACCAAGGAGGTAAACGACGGAACAATAAATTGTTGGGGTCAATTTGTAGTTTATTGAGACTTTAAGGTGAAAAATTTTACCTTTGACCGCTTATTTGTTCTCATTCCTAACCAATGCCTCTAATTTGTCTTTGTTGTTTTTCCATCCAGCCTTACAATTTCTACATTGCACTTCACCATTCCATATGGGTTGGGAGCTGCTGCAAGGTCTTTCTCCTTACTCTTTATTTTATTTTTTGTTTTACTCATGCATAATTTAGAATAGTAGTAAAATTTAGTCACTCGAACTTGAGTTATTGCCAAACTAAATTAGGACTTTCTACCACTAAATGATATTATGTGGTGGTATAATACATATGAATGTAATTATTAAAAACAAAGTAAGGTTGCCTCAATTGTATGTTCCTCATACCTATATTACTGAGGTTGTGAATTTGAGTCATAGCACCCTCTCTAATTTTTAAATTAATTCTCATGGTTACTATGAAAAAAAAAATTAAAGTACTTAATTATTATTTGGATACACTAAATGGGTTATATTCTAGAATCTCCACAAAAGGTTTTGTTGTGCCAGTGTTGTATTAATTAAAAAGAAACAAAATTAAAGCATAATCAATTGTAAACACATCACCTCACCTATTCTAAATCTTAATCTACTCATAGTCATTGTTGTTCAGTCTATAATCAAACAAGAGAGCCTTCAGTTTTCCTAAAAAACTTACAAGCAAGTTATCAGAGCATTTGTTTCCAAATTTTTAAACATACCAATCATACATATTTTGAGATCATGTGGACTATTTTACAGTACTCGGGTTTCAAACGAATTGGGAGCTGCAAATCCACATGTAGCTAAAGTGGCAGTTTGGGCTGCGACATTTCTTACTGCCATAGAGGCTATTATAATGATCACAACTCTCTTCTGTGTCCGCCATGTTTTGGGATATGCTTACACCAATGACAAGCAAGTTGCGGATTACATTTCTGCGATGGTACCTCTCATTTGTCTCTCAGTCGCTATGGACAGTTTCCAAGCAGTCTTTTCTGGTTAGTAATTGTTGTGTTTCTCTTAATAACCAACTTTGATTTAATTGATATTTCTTTGAAAACTCATGATACTAGACCAATTTGAACTCTCTTTAATCTTTTAGGGATCTTAATTATGACACATTAGCATAGATAATCAGATAATTAAGAACTATTTACTTTGCTTCATTGCTCTTATTTAGTTAAAACTAGTACAACTCATTGTAGATGTTATGTTTAGAAAATGAGATCCTGAAACATGAATCTATTTATCTTTGATATATAGAAATATCTTTTTGACATTATAAATCAACCAATTATTTCATGCATTCATAGCTTAGAAAATTAAAGAATCGTATAATAATATCATTAGGGTTTGGCTACCCAACCACTAAGTTTACCTCTTAATTGAAGTTATTGGATTGATTATAATGGTGGTTATTGAAGCCAATCCATTTGCTTTAATTGAAGGATAAGGTTAGTAGTTAAATAAAGTAATTAAACTCAGTTAGTTAATATGTTATTTTAATAAATCTATAAAATGATTTTTTTTTTTTTAAATATTATTACTACTTTGTGTTGCACCAGGGATTGCCAGAGGGTGTGGATGGCAGCATATAGGCGCATACATCAATCTTGGGGCAAATTTTTTGGTTGGACTTCCAGTAGGAGCAATACTTGGTTTTAAAACACATTTAAGAGCAAAGGGCCTTTGGATTGGAATTGTAGCTGGCTCAATTGTCCAATCCATCCTTCTTTTTCTTGTTACCAGTTTCACAAATTGGAAAAAAAAGGTTCTTAATTGCTTTCTGTTTTTCAAGTTTTCTTTTCCACTTCAAATAATATTTGCTTTCTTTAATTTGTTGTTAAATTTCAATTCCTATTGCAGGCAACTGAGGCCAGGGAGAGAATATCAGATAGGAGTTGATCTTCTGTATGGAACAACTGATCATGTGGCCAAAGAGAGCAAGCAAATTAACAAATTATATTCAAATCTCTATAAGCTTAATCGTTACTTGAGCAAAATTTTGGCGAGATTGTATTTACATTTTGTGTGCACATGTTAAATCTTATATTTAACTACGAATAATGTCACAAATCGTTTTAAGTTTTTATCCAAACAATTTTATTGAAGTCACATGTGTATTATAATTAATATATAGTCCATTATGTAACTACAATTCATCATATTACCACGATATCTGGGTGGCAATAATTATCAAGAGTGGAGGCCTATTTGTAGGACCCCAAACTTGATGATCACAACGAACTAGAAACCTGCTCAACAAATAGCTCCAAAACTTGAAAAGCAAGTAGTCCACCTCGGTCGTCACCAAGTAACCTAACTTGGTCCCCAAATTTTCATGAATATCCAAGGCTCCTGAAAACTCCGGATAAGTGTGGTTACCACCCCGGTCGTCTCCTTTCGTGACCAAAGAACTCACCCACTACCTTCATCAGTTAATGGACTTGTAAGCATCTCGAGTTTCGTGTTTATAGATTTTTTTTAACTTATTATAGATATCGCATCTCCTCTCAATATGCTCTTGCGCATTTTTTTAAATCTATCTATGACACACTAATATATATTTTTTTTTTTTAAATGAATCCACTTTAACGAAAAAAAATTATAAAAATACGTATTCTTTTCTCCTATATAATAATTAAAAGCAAGATATGCATCAATATTTAATCAATTAAAATAAAAAAAAAAATTCTTCTTTTATATTTTATAATTAAGATGATAGAGAGTGAGATAACCTCCATACCTTTTAATTGGTCGTAAAAGTAAAAAATCTTAATCGATATTTATATGAGAGTTTCTTAATTGAGAAACTCATATCCATATTCTTTGAAAAAAAAATTATCATATCAACTTTATATTTGAATTAGATAATTATACTGAAGAGAGTTTTTTTAACCTTATTATCAATCCATATGACCAGAAATACAACCCAAATAGATCGTTGTACTGGAGCTGCGCTTAATATATTATTGACCATTTAAATTGTTTATGAGGAAATTACTAGAAACCCTCTATACATTTAGTTTATTGCAATCGAAAACCACTTTTATCTTTTGTAACAATGACCTCCCCTCTACTAACGGTTTGACCATAGTTGACCGTCAAAATTAACTGTTTTAAGGGTATTTTGGTCAATTTATTTGATTTTTATTTTTTCTTTTAAAAATTATTTTAATTAATAAATAATTTAAAATTGTAAAATTTAAATATATTTAAAAATAAAATAATTTGAAAAATTAAATTTAAACTATCAAAAAGTAATGTAAAATTTTTTCAAATTGATCTAGACCATTCATCTTTAAGATGGACGATCTAGATTCATTCAGAAGAAAAATAATATTTAAAAAAATTAAAAAGAAAATTTGATGGTGATTCCGTATATCACATTTCAGTTTCTGGTTCACAGGATTTTGATTTAAGTTTCTGGTTCACATTTCAGCTTTCTGACACCAGGATTTTGATTTCAGTTTCTGGTTCACATTTCAGCTTTCTGATTATGAAGAATATCTGGTTCATCAAGAGACATTAATCCAGCATAATCACAAATAAAACAACTACCATCATCATCAAACAAACCCAAAACATCATCATCAACACCATTACGATAAACACAATCATCAACACAATCATCATCAACAACAAACAGACCCAAATCGGTTTTCGATCTGGAAACCGATCTGAGTTTCCAGATGGAAACCCAGATCAGGTTTCCAGATGGCGTCTGGGTTTCCAGGTGGAAACCCAGACGCCGATCTGGGTTCCGGAACCCAGATCGGCTTTTGGGTTTCCACCTGGAAACCCAGAAGCCAACCCAGATGCCGGACGGGCGTCGGGGTTTCCAGATGGAAACCCAGACGCCGATCTGGGTTTCGGAACCCAGATCGACGTTTGGGTTTCCATCTGGAAACCTCGACGCCCGTCCGGGTTTCGGATCGGCTTCTGGGTTTCCACCTGGAAACCCAGACGTCGATCTGGGTTCCGGAACCCAGATCGGCTGGTGAAGAAAACAAAAAACAAATAGAAGAAGGAGAAGAGAGAGAGAGAGAGGTGAATGAGACAGAGAAGAAAACAGAGAAATAGAAAAGAAGAGGGAGAAGAAAAAGAAGAGAGAGAGAGACAGAGAGAGAGTGACGGATGAGAGTAATAGATTTTAAAAATCAAGGGCATTTCCGTCTTTTTAACTTATTTTGTCATTTTCCAGTTATATTAGACGGTCAAACGTTGTCAAAGGGAGATCATTGTTATAAAATGTAAAAGTAGTTTTCGATTACAATAAGACTAATATCCAGAGGGTTTACAGTAATTCACTCAATTGTTTATTGTCGTAAGACATTTGTTGGCCAGTGACAAATCATAAAAGTGGCATATTTTTAGAGTTTCGCTTTCTAGTATAATTTTTATATTCTAAAACAAACATCACCATTACATTTTCCAACACCATGCAATTTATTTATTACTTGGCCCCGCAATGTATATGGTATCTAAACTTCAAGTTGAGAGCAGAGAAACAGATCGATGGAAGAGGCACTGCTGTTGCCTGAGAGTACCGAGAGGGAAGAGAGAAAATGGATGGTCAAACAGCATGGCTATGTGGAAGAGCTGAAGAAGCTGAGCTTCATAGCAGCTCCTATGGTGGCGGTGACGGTTTCTAGTTACCTTTTGCAGGTCGTGTCGATGATGATGGTTGGACACCTTGGAGAACTCTCACTCTCTGGTGTTGCCATTGCCACTTCTTTCACTGATGTCACTGGCTTCATTCCACTGGTATTTAATGTTTCTTTCTCCACCATTTTAAGTCAATCCATGCATCACATCAAACACACCCATCTATGTTTTTTTTTTTATAAAATTATTAGTATTATTATTATTATTTTAAGATCGATTAAAGTTGTTTAATTTTAGTGTCAACAAATTCAGCTGAGCCACTTGCGTGTCTGAATAATCGTCACTTAGTCAAATCCAAATTTGATTTTCTATATATGAAAGTGTTGTAAAATATCACTAAAAGAATACAAAATTCTAAGGTTTGATTTGGTAAATTATAATGAATTGTTTCAACGCAATGAGTACTTAAAAATTGTAGTTCATAATGGTTGATGGATAGATGACAACAAATATGCTTTTTTCTGATATTGTTCATGAATTATTGTTTTTATTTGTGAATTTAATTATATTGAAAAGCTTTATTTTATTTATACATGTGCACAGACAAGGTAGCCATGATAGTCAAAATTGTACTATTAGATTTAACTACACCAAATGATCTATTACGAAAGATTATAACTAGTTGAAAAAAAAAAAAAAAACCACAAAGATTGATCCAAAATAATTAGTACTAACCATTATTTTTTTTTTTTAATAACCATTATTCTAGTTGGTGTAGGTTGTTTATGCATTAGATATATTTTGGAATCTTACATCGGCTTGACCTTTAAATTGGTTAAAGTGCGCAGACCAATTATTGATGATAATAGGAGTGTAGGACCATCTTTTAATATTCTTTTAAAAAAATAATTATCATTTTGTTGCTATGTGCCTCCACGCATGATTTCCACTTCGATCCGTTTTGCATGCTCTGTCATTTCATTTTCATTCTCCTTTTTATTTAAATATCTGTTCCCTTAGTCACTTGGAGTAGGACTAAATAATATTGTCTTAAATGTAGGTATTTGATTGTTCGATTTGGGAATCCTCGTTTTTATGTTTGAAAACCGAAGATATTTATTTAAAAAACTAGACCTGACTTAAACCGAATAGGATCAAGTCGATTCTATTCATGTAGGTTCATGTTTAAAACCAACATTCATCTATTATCAAAGTAAAAAAAAATATTCTAATTTCCAGAACTGAAAAAAAAAAAAACCACAGTCTACAATCCACTAAGTAGTTTGAGACAATCTTTAACAAAAAACAAAAGGAATAAAAAAATATATATTTAATATATAAAAAATATACAATTTCACAAAAACCAAAAATATTCAAACGGATAAGTAGACAAATATCAAAAGTTCTATGATATTCAATATTTAAAAAAATAATAATAATAATAAAATATCTAGATTAGACCACCCCAAAACTCAAAACTCAAACAAACTTACCACATAAACCATCAAAACTTTACAATTCCACCACAAACCAAACCGAACATGTGATGAACAATAATGAACAGCAAAGAGAGGGAAGGAAATGAATAGTGATGGCAGAAAGAACAACGATGAACGGAGAAAGGCGATGGTGAACATAGACTGATGATAAACGGAGAGGGTTCGCCAAGTGGTGAACATAGAGACAGAGGTCTATTTGACAAGGGAGAGGAGTTCGGCAATGAGAGAATGAAGAAGAAAATAAAAATAAAAAATCAGAGTGAAGAAGACTAGAAATTTGGGTTATGGGATAGGATTGTCATTTCTCCCACCTCTCTCAGGATTCTCACTCTCATTGTCATTCCTTTTTAAATATGAAAAAATCTTTTATACCCCTATTTAAAAAAATAGAAATAAAAAATATGAGAAAACCTATTTTATATTTATCAATAGTGTAGTAGATAACATTAAATTATTATTAAAAAGCCATTATTATTATTAAAAAATACTTTAATAAGCAAAATATTATTATAATAAAAATACATATTTCTTGATGCCAAAAAAAAAAAAAAAAAAGACACATATATATTTTTTAAAAATGCTAGAAGAATACATATTTTTTATATAGAATATTTTTGTAACTTGTAAACAATTCATTATGATTCCAAATTAAAATAAATATCTTAAAAGGAATATTATTGATTTCGATTATAATTCCTGCAATTGAATTAAATAATTTATTCTGATTTCGATATATCAATCAAATTTCAGATCTTTCTGATTTTAAGTCATTCCGATTAAGTGCAAGTAAATACACTATTATCGTGTTCACTCAATCATTTGCCACTATAGCGACAACATCACAATCCCGACTTTATTGATCATGAGGCCACCATTGCTGCCCCAACACTATTATATGATCCTGGACTGCCTTGTGCTAATGCCACCTATAAAATGAATGTGCAGTTTTATGACACTATTTATCAACCACTTATAGTAATAACAGTGCACTATTCTGATACTATTTCTTGAATCATAGTGATCTTGATCCAATATATTTACTAGACACTTTAATTTATTTCATATACATTACACACAAACACAAGTACATTGCATTGCATATGAGTTCTCACTTCTAACTTACACTACACAGATCTACACCATGTTTTTCTCTCAGTTTGAGTCTGTTTTATATTACTTGCGCACCAAACATACTAGTTGATTTGGGGCTCAATTAGGTACTAAGTATCTAATTATTCAGTTTTTGACTTGTCAAATTTATATTATTGATCTATCTTTAACTATGGAGCAGTTTGGATTGGCTTGTGCATTGGAAACTCTGTGTGGACAAGCT
The DNA here is from genome assembly GCA_022984855.1 of Dimocarpus longan. Classification (NCBI taxonomy): domain Eukaryota; kingdom Viridiplantae; phylum Streptophyta; class Magnoliopsida; order Sapindales; family Sapindaceae; genus Dimocarpus; species Dimocarpus longan. The sequence continues at coordinate 3,796,579 of CM041021.1, forward strand.
TATGGAGCAAAAGAATATCAAAAGCTTGGAACCTATACTTACACTTCTATGATGGTTCTCATTCCAATTTGTATCCCCATATCTATTCTTTGCATATTTATGGACAAAATATTACTACTAGCAGGACAAGACCCTCAAATTGCAGATGTAGCTCGCAAGTACTCAATTTGGCTCCTACCTGCACTGTTGGCTTTTGCTATTCTTCGATCATTGATTCAGTACCTACAATCTCAGAGCCTGATTGTTCCAATGTTTTTGAGCTTATATGCAACTCTATGTTTCCATGTACCTATTTGTTATGTTCTAGTATATGCAATGGACTTAGGAAATACCGGAGCAGCATGATGGGAGAAAAACCAAATACAAACAAATTGCAAAGCGGAACTTTTTCTCCCCCTGAATGAATCCTATGGAAAACCACTAAGTAATACACAAATCCACCACAATATAAATGTCACCAATGATTAAATAATGAGCAATTAAATCACAACCACATGCACCAATAACACAAGCCAATTTTTACGTGGAAAACCTCCTAAATGCGAGGAGTAAAAACCACGGGACCGTAGTCCACCCAAAAATCTCCACTAATAATCAAATGTGAGAGTAACAAACTGTTTTAACATCAAATAGGAACCAAAACGGAGCAACAATTATCTAGGTTCCCTAATAACACGAATTCAAGTTTAAATAACAAGGTGAAGAGAAAAATCACAAACTCAGCAGAACGTTCTGGACTGCGTCGCTCTCTACTGGGATCTCAAAATACGATCTGCACCGTCCAGAATTTAGAATCACGAGTGCTGAGTATACTGTCCAAATTTGAGCTCGATCCAACGGTGAACGAAAGAGATACCGGTCTTACAAAAATGCTGCGCTGACAGTGACCGCAAAACGTGACAGCTCTGTTACGGGCTGTATATCTCACAAAAGACAATTCCGTTTCCGATCTCTACCGTTCAGAATCAAGATGCAGAAGAGATGAATGTGCTGTCCAAATTTCAGCACGATCCAACGGTTAACGAAAAAGATATAGTAACAACTCCGAAACTGCGCGAGTGAATTTCTGTGCAGAAAATTCACTCTTTTCTTTCCTCCTCTCTTCCACACGATTTTCTCTCTTCACACTTGATTTTGTGTTGTTTTCTGCCACCAAAAACCCTAAACTCTCACCAGCCACCAAACCCTCTCTTCTCTTATTTATATTGATAAAGGAAATAAGATTTAACTAGGGTTATGATTCCTAAATCCATTAGGAATTCCAAATGGGCTCAATTTAATCTATTGAGACTTGTTGGGCCTCTACATATGAGGGAACCCAACCCAACAAATCTCCCCCTTCCCGATTATGTGGAGGGGTTCACCATTCCGGCGATCATCCTACAGGCCTCAAGCTTCTCCCTTGGTAATACCTTTGTAAACATATCGGATCCATTGTGGTCTGTATGAACTTTGTCAAGTTCCAGCAATTTGTCATTCAACACATCTCTGATCCAATGGTATCTCACGTCGATATGCTTCGATCTTGCATGAAAGGTTGAATTCTTCCCAAGGTGAATAGCACTCTGACTATCACATAATAACACATATCTCTGTTGCTTGAAACCAAGCTCTACTACAAACTTTTTCATCCACAACAACTCTTTACAAGCTTCCGTTGCTGCAATGAATTCTGCTTCTGTGGTAGAAAGTGCAACACATTTCTGTAATCTCGATTGCCAAGCTACAGCACCACCTGCAAAGGTAATCAAGTAACCAGATCTTGACTTACGAGAATCCATATCTCCTGCCATATCTGCATCTGTGTAGCCAACTAGCAGTGGCTTCTCACCGCCAAAACCAAGTCTCAAACTGGAAGTACCTCGAAGATATCTCATAATCCACTTGACAGCATTCCAATGCTCTTTTCCAGGATTAGACATGAACCGACTAACAACACCAACAGAATGAGCTATGTCTGGTCTCGTACATACCATTGCATACATCAAACTTCCGACTGCTGAAGCATATGGAAATTTTTTCATGTCATTTTCTTGGGCATCTGTAGGAGGACACTGCTTCGTATTCAACTTGAAATGTGCACCAAGTGGAGTACTAACTGCTTTAGCTTTGTCCATGTTGAATCTCTGAAGTACTTTTTCAACATACTTCTCCTGTGACATATATAACTTCTTGGATTTTCTATCACGATCAATTTGTATGCCAAGAATTTTCTTTGCCGGCCCCAAGTCCTTCATAGCAAAAGACTGACTCAATTTCTTCTTCAACCTATCAATTCTTGAAATATTCCTGCCAACAATCAATATGTCATCAACATAAAGCAGTAAAAAAATGAAGTCATCATCAGAGAATTTTTGAACAAATACACAATGATCAGAAGTTGTTTTCTTGTAGCCTTGCTCTTCCATAACTGACTCAAACTTCTTATACCATTGTCTCGGTGCCTGTTTCAAACCATAAAGACTTTTCTTCAACTTGCACACATAATTCTCTTTTCCTTTTACAATGAAACCTTCTGGTTGTTCCATGTAAATCTCTTCCTCTAAATCACCATGGAGGAATACAGTCTTCACGTCCATCTGCTCGATCTCTAAATCAAGACTGGCTGCTAAACTAAGCACAACACGGATGGATGACATCTTCACAACTGGAGAGAAAATTTCATCAAAATCAACGCCTTTCCTTTGGTTGAATCCTTTGACAACCAATCTGGCTTTGTATCGAGGTCGAGTACTAAGCTCATCATGCTTAATTCTGTAAACCCATCTGTTCTTCAAAGCTCTTCTATCTTTAGGCAGCTTTACTAACTCAAAAGTATGATTTTGATGAAGTGACTGTATTTCATCTTGCATAGCCTCAAGCCATTCCTTCTTGTGCTCGTCTTCCAAAGCCTCTGTATAACACTCGGGTTCTCCCCCGTCAGTCAATAACACGTACTCACTTGTAGGATATCGATTGGAAGGATGTCGATCTCTGGTAGACCTCCTGAGTGGTACATCTAATGGAGCATCAGGAATTTGCACCTGTTCATTAGTTTCAATATCTTCCTCTGCCTGTGAGGAACCACCTGTATCAACTGCAACCTGCTGATCATCAATCCGTGTTGGCAAACCTGTTGAAGAAGCTGAACTCAAATCGACCAAACCATTATTGTCATCGGACACTGAATTCCCATTCTCAATATCCCGTATAGTCTGGTTTTCCACAAATACTACATCTCTACTTCTCACAAGTTTCTTCTCAACCGGATCAAAGAATCTATATTCGAACTCATCCTGACCATAACCGATAAAGATACACTGTCGAGTTTTCATATCAAGCTTGGATCTCTCATCTTTGGGAATATAAACAAATGCCTTACACCCAAAAACACGTAAGTGATCATAGGAAACATCTCTACCACTCCAAGCTCTATCTGGTACATCAAACTGTAAAGGAACACACGGTGTGAGATTAAGAACATGTACAGCAGTACTCAAAACCTCACCCCAGAAATATCCTGCTAACTGTGCCTATGAAAGCAAACATCTCACTCTCTCTACTAGTGTCCTGTTCATCCTCTCAGCTAAACCATTCAACTGAGGAGTCTTGGGAGGTGTCTTTTGATGTCGAATACCCTGTTGTCTGCAATACTCATCAAAAGGACCTGTATACTCTCCCCCGTTATCAGTTCTGATGCATCTCAACTTTTTCCCAGTCTGTCTCTCAACCAGTGCCTGAAATTTCTTGAACACATCTAATACTTGATCTTTCGTCTTCAAGGTGTAAACCCAAGTCTTTCTCGAGTGATCATCTATGAAAGTCACAAAATATAGGGCTCCACCGAGTGATCTCGTCTTCATAGGGCCGCAGAGATCTGAATGCACTAGATCAAGTATACCTGACTTCCTTGTATGTGGAGAGCTGTGAAAGCTGACTCTGTTCTGCTTCCCTGCTAAACAATGAGAACATCTCTTCAACTGTATATTTTTCATATCAGGTAGCTGCTTTTTCTTGGTTAAAACAATCAAGTCTTTCTCGCTAATGTGTCCAAGCCTCTTGTGCCAAAGTTCTACTTTGTCTTCATCCTGAACTGCATTGATGATGGACTTTGAAATTTTTGCCTGCAACAAATATAAGGTAGAACATTTTTTACCTCTGGCCACAACCATAGCACCCCTGGTGAGCTTCCACTGACCATTACTAAAGAAGTTGCAGTATCCCTCATCATCAAGTTTACCTGTAGAAATAATATTCACACGAATGTCAGGAATATGTTTTACATTTTTTCAAACTAACCTGGAGCCGTTATCTGTTTCCAAGTTCACATCTCCAATGCCAACAACTTTTGCCGTGCCATCATTCCCCATCTTTACACTCCCAAAATCACCATGTGTGTAAGATGTAAAGAAATCCTTCCGCGATGTAGCATGAATGGAAGCACCACTGTCAATCACCCAGCTAGTCTCATGGCATGCAAAATTAATGGAATCAGCATCATACATGAAAAGAAAGTCTTCCTGAATAGCGGTAGCAACTCTGTCATCATTGCTATTATTTTCATTCTTCTTTTCTTTGCTTGTGTCATTTTTATTTTTCCTTTCCAATTGCTTGCAATTTTTCTTCATGTGTCCCTTTTTATGGCAGTAGAAACACTCAACATTTGCAAACTTATTGGATTTACTTCTGTGTTGACTTCTATTCTTCGGACCCCTACTTTTACTTCTCCATCTGCTTTCAGTAACCAAAACTTCTGAAGATGAAGTAGACCCTTGTGCTTTTCTTCTTGTCTCTTCATTCAGAATATTACCCTTGACCAAATCCATTGTCATCGTTCCATTCGGAGCAGAGTTTGACAAAGAAGATCTGAAAGTCTCCCATGAGTTCGGTAATGTACCAAGCAACCATAATGCTTGTACCTCATCATCAAACTTGATACCCATGCCAGCCAATTGATTTATAATCCCCTGATATGAATTCAAATGATCTGTCAGAGGAGCACCGTCATGATATCTCAAATACATCAATTGCTTCATCAGAAACAATTTATTATTCCCGGTTTTTCTGGCATACAACTCCTCAAGCTTGACCCACAAAGTCCGTGCATGTGTTTCCCCACTGATATGATTCAAAACATTGTCACTCACCCATTGCCTAATGAAACCACATACTTGCCGATGAAGCAAAGTCCACTCTGCATCAGATTTATCACTAGGCTTTTCTGTAGCAAAAACAGGTAAGTGAAAATCTTTCACATTTAAAAGATCCTCCATCTTTCCCTTCCAAATATGATAGTTTGAACCATTCAGAGTAATCATTCTACTTAGATTCAAATTGTTCTCCATATTCATCATTGCAAAATTCGGAACCTGGCTCTGATACCACTTTGATGGGAGAAAAACTAAATACAAACAAATTGCAAAGCGGAACTTTTTCTCCCCCTGAATGAATCCTATGGAAAACCACTAAGTAATACACAAATCCACCACAATATAAATGTCACCAATGATTAAATAATGAGCAATTAAATCACAACCACATGCACCAATAACACAAGCCAATTTTTACGTGGAAAACCTCCTAAATGCGAGGAGTAAAAACCACGGGACCGTAGTCCACCCAAAAATCTCCACTAATAATCAAATGTGAGAGTAACAAACTGTTTTAACATCAAATAGGAACCAAAACGGAGCAACAATTATCTAGGTTCCCTAATAACACAAATTCAAGTTTAAATAACAAGGTGAAGAGAAAAATCACAAACTCAGCAGAACGTTCTGGACTGCGTCGCTCTCTACTGGGATCTCAAAATACGATCTGCACCGTCCAGAATTTAGAATCACGAGTGCTGAGTATACTGTCCAAATTTGAGCTCGATCCAACGGTGAACGAAAGAGATACCGGTCTTACAAAAATGCTGCGCTGACAGTGACCGCAAAACGTGACAGCTCTGTTACGGGCTGTATATCTCACAAACGACAATTCCGTTTCCGATCTCCACCGTTCAGAAGAGATGAATGTGCTGTCCAAATTTCAGCACGATCCAACGGTTAACGAAAAAGATATAGCAACAACTCCGAAACTGCGCGAGTGAATTTCTGTGCAGAAAATTCACTCTTTTCTTTCCTCCTCTCTTCCACACGATTTTCTCTCTTCACACTTGATTTTGTGTTGTTTTCTGCCACCAAAAACCCTAAACTCTCACCAGCCACCAAACCCTCTCTTCTCTTATTTATATTGATAAAGGAAATAAGATTTAACTAGGGTTATGATTCCTAAATCCATTAGGAATTCCAAATGGGCTCAATTTAATCTATTGAGACTTGTTGGGCCTCTACATATGAGGGAACCCAACCCAACACAGCATTGGCCATTGGCCTATCTTATTGGTTCAACGTGATCGTCCTTACACTTTATGTGAGATTCTCTTCATCTTGTGAGAAAACCAGAACTCTTTTTTTGAAAGACATTAATTTCAATAGCATTAAGGAGTTTTTCCGCTTCGCGCTGCCTTCTGCTGTAATGGTCTGGTAATTAATTCCCTCAACTTTAATTTGCAAAAATGAAGACGGTGTTGTTGATGAACTTCATGTTTTCATTGACTGTCTACTTTAATTATTCATAATGTGTTGTTTACTTGTTTCCAAATGATTATAGTCTTGAAGGGTGGGCATTTGAGGTTCTTATATTTCTATCTGGGCTTTTACCGGATTCTAAACTTGAAACATCAGTTCTTTCCATATGGTATGCTTTTATACTTTAGATTTCATTTAATTTTGTGTTTGTTGATTTTGGTAAAACGTCCGTATACAAGACTACTTCTAACTATCTTTAACCTTGATCAGCCTTACAACTTCATCATTGCACTATTTTGTGCCATTTGGAATTGGAGCTGCTGCAAGGTATATGATCTCTGTACATCTTGTTTATGAAGAACATATTCAACCTCTAAAATATATGCATTGTTGACCAACTTGTAGCACTCGGATTTCTAATGAACTGGGGGCAGGACATCCACAGGCTGCTCAGCTTGCTGTCTGTGTTGTGATCGTTCTTGCAATTGCAGACGCAGTCATAGTGGGCATAACTCTCTATTGCTGCCGCTTTCTTTTAGGACATGCATATAGCAATGAGAGGGATGTGGTAGATTATGTTGCGAAAATAGTCCCCTTGCTTTGTATGTCTGTTACCGTGGACAGTTTAAAAGCAGTGCTTTCTGGTGAGACCCCTATCATTCCATCGCAAATTGTTTTCTCTTTTGTATTTTGTCGGCAAGGGACAAGGTTATTTTAACTTGAGGCCGCTTCAGTTTTGCTGAAAGGTGTGGCTATTGTCAAGTTATGCCAAACCACCATCACAACAGACTGTTTAAAATGACCAAAAAAGTATTCAGGTGACAAAAAACGCTATTTTTTGAATCTACGGCTTAGTAATCATTTTGTCACCAATTCTGCTTTCAAATGAGTGCTGGCTATTGAAATAGGCCTGTTTTTTGAGACTTAGAAGCCATAGTTACTTGGTTTTGGGTTTTGGTTTACAAACATGCCTTGTAATGCAAGTTTCTCAAATTCTTGCCATCAGGGGTGGCCAGAGGAAGTGGGTGGCAGCACATAGGGGCCTTTGTCAATCTTGTGGCATATTATCTGGTTGGAATTCCATCAGCTGCAGTACTTTGTTTCGTCCTAGATTTAAGAGGACAAGGCCTTTGGCTTGGAATATTGCTCGGATCAACCGTTCAAGCAGTTTTGCTTACTGTCATAACCTCTTTCACAAATTGGCAAAAACAGGTTCTACTCCATTATATTGTTACATTTTTCCCATAGTGTTTTTGGTTGCACTTGTTAGTGAAATACCATTTTTATCACCTAAAAAGTGTTTTCTAAAAAACATACCTTTCAAGGGCTAATTTAGAAAGCAATATTCAATGTTTATTAAAGAAGGAGCTACTTGTTCAGGTTTCATTTCGTCCTGTAGGACTCATGTGTATGTTCAGAAATGATAGAGGAGTCCTTGCATTTTCTTTTTGTTGATATTTCACTTGTACTGCTGCATATTACTTTTTTCTTTTTCCTTTAATTTTTATTTCAAAAATCTATTTTTATTAAACACAAACTATTTATTTATTATATTTTTTTTAATGGATTCTTTAGCTTGTTGGTTGATTTGAATCTGCTTGTTGATATTTTCAGGCAACCACGGCGAGGGAGAGAATTTTTGACACACCATCTTCTACTGATCATAATTGATGGATTAATTGGATGTCAAAAGATCAAAACATGCACAAAGTTCTCCTGAACATATATCAGTTCTGGACCTTAAGATGAAATATGTCGACAAGAATCCTGTCATTACTTTTCTTTTTTTTTTTTTTTTTTTTTATGAATTGGTCACATCAACGTACTGCCATTTAATTGTTTTAACTTTTGTCGACGTCTGAATTTAGCCGATTAGGTCCTCTAAAGTCCAAACTGCAGATGTGATCAAAACAGTGCAAGAAACAAGGAAAAAGTAACGACTAAAAAAGAACAAAGAACACCAGAAGTTTTGAAGTGGTTTGGCCAAAGGATACCTACATCCACTGTTCTCTCTCTATTTTGCAAAGTAACGGTAATCGAAGTGTTTTCTCTTCTCTTTACAAATGAATTTCCTCCTCTATTTATAGAAAAAGAGGAGGTGCTATAGTTGCATTACAATAAGTCAAAATGAAATGATGAATTACATTAATGAGACTGACATCTATCAGGTTAACTCTGTCAAAGTATGATTTAGACACTAAACTCATACTAATTAGGTGAGATTTTCTTAATTCACGTTGTTAACTCTAAAGGGTTAGGTGTGTACGATATGTCTTGCTGACTTTGGTCTAACGGTTCTGATAGTAACTAACTTGCGTCATGCGAGCTGTAATAGCTGAGAGCTCATTTTTACGAGCTGGAATGTCCGAAGTCTAACTATGAGTTTGCTTTCGTGAGTTGATTGTGCAGTCTGAGAATTTGAATTCCCAAGTTGACTTCCTGGCGCGCTGGACCCTTAGCGAGCTGTGCCTTAGTCGAATGGACAGTCTCATTCAAACAGTTTTAGGCTTCTACCAATAGTCTTGGGCTTTTACAAGCTCATATAAGTATCCCAATCAGCTGTACTCAAAGGGTAGAAACCCAAACTATACAACATGATAAACTTTCTGAGCTACACTCAAAGAGTCGTAACCCGAGTTTTATAGCATAATAACCTCTCGAGCCACGCTTACAGGGTCGGAACCCGAGCTGTATAGCAAGAGTTATGGAGGCAATGGGGCCTCGGCTACGCTTAAAGGGTCCTAACCCGAACATATACAGCATAAATGGCACAAGCTCCGGTAGGCTGATCAGTTAGGTCGGGTGAACGGTATTTAGGCCAATTTGAGCGAACCTCTGTTGATGTACCACGCTCTGTCAATTAGAATTGTGAAGTATCTAGAACGGTTTATGAGGGGCCGGCCTCTCTCATCGGGAGATGCAACATCGGCGCAGCGAGTTGTGGTATCGACACGAGCTCACGATCGTTGAGCCTCGTTTCGACCCTCCAGGATAAGTGTGGGGTCGATAGAAATGTTTGAATTTCAATCTGTTTCCTACTTTTCGTAGCCTCATACTTCACATAAGAACATATAATCAATTGTGTCAGTAAAATTTCAAGGGAAATCAGAAGCTTATATTAAATAGTCAATATTACAAAGATAGTATAAGCGAAATAATAGCTATTGATAGTAAGGTCGCAAATGTATTGCATTCTAAGCTCGTGGCAGTACTGCTCCTCTCATATTTGCTAAGTAATATGCTCCATTCCCTAGGTCTTCGCTGATGATGTAGAGCCCTTCCCAATTTGGACCTAAAGTCTTATCACTAGCGTTGCGAGCTCCAAGGAGAACGAGGCGTAACACAAGATCGTCAGGCTTGAAATTTCAAACTCGGACCCTTTTGTTATAATATCTTGTTATTCTCTGCTAGTAGATAGCTACCCTTAGATAGGCTGATTCTCTTATCTCTTTAATGAGATCTAGGTTTGCGGCCATGAGTTGATTGTTTTCTGAAGGGTTAAAGCCTGTTCTCCATTGGCTAGTCACCTTGAATTCTGCTGGGATAATGGCATCGGATTCGTAGACTATAGAGAAAGAAGTTTTTTCTGTGGTGCTACGTGCTGTTGTTCTGTAGGCTCATAAGGTCTTCTGCAGCTCGTACACTCATACTCCTTTCTTAGCTTTAAGTCGGGTCTTTGGAATATGCTTTATAATCTTGTTGACCGCTTCAACCTATCCGTTGGCTTGAGGACGATCTACTACTGAGAAGCTCTTGATAATGCTGAGGTCCCTACAAAATTTGAAGAACTACTCGCTGGTAAATTGGGTATCATTATCTGTCACGAGCTACTGAGGAACTCTAAATCTGTAGATGATATTATCCCACATAAATTTTTCTACCTTCCTAGTGGAGATCTCAACTAGTTCATTCGCTTCTACTCATTTAATAAAATAATCTATGGCTACAATAGCACGCCTACAGTTTTCGCGACCTATTAGGAGAGGCCCTATCAGGTCCATGCCCCAGATTGCGAAGGCCATGGACTAACCATCTGTTTTAAGTAGGTGGGTGGAGCTCGTGGGACCTTTGCAAACCTCTGGCATTTATCGCACATCTTCACCATGTTGATGACCTTCTATTTCATCGTTGGCCAATAGAACCCTTGTCTTAGAGCCTTCTGAGCCAGAGATAACCCCCCAGCGTGGTTGCTATAATGACCTTCATGTATTTCTTCTAGGACTTTAACACAATCTGGCCCATCAATACATCTCAATAGTGGAGCTGAGAAGCCTTTTTTGTAAAGCATGTCATCATAGATATAGTATCTTGCAGCTCGAGTTTATAGACGACGTGCTTCTAGCTTATCATTTGGCAATTTTTCATTTCTTAAATAATCGATCAAATGACCCATCCATGAGTCTTCCACCACGGCTATCGCCATCACCTCGTCTTTAGGTTCTATACTTGGTGTTGGCAGGAATTCCACTAGTATGTTCCCCTATAAATCTGCATTTTGGGCCATTACTAAACGAGTTAAGGCATGTGCATAAGAGTTTTGAGCTCACAGGATCTGGTTTACTTCATATTTTTCAAATGTTTCCAACAGCTCTCGAACTTTCTACAGGTAAATCGTCATCCTTGACCCTTGGCCTTATATTCACCCTTTACATGACAGATTACTAATTGGGAGTCACTGAAAATTCTTAGACGTTCAACTCGCATTTCCTTGGCCAGGTAAAGTCCTGCTAATAAGGTCTAGTACTCGGTTTCATTATTTGTGGCTCGGAATCCAAATTTGAGTGCACAAAGAATTTTATGTCCCTCCGAGCTTATCAACAATACTCCTGTCTCGGCCCTCTGCTCGCTCGAAGACCTGTCAACAAATAATTCCTATAATGGGCTTTCTGAAGATTCAGCTACTTCGTCCATAGGTCCTATAAACTCGACTATGAAGTCAGCTAATGTCTGTCCTTTAATTGCTGATCTTGGCTTGAACTTTATATCGAATTAGGCAGCTTGATAGCCCATCTAAAAAGATGACCTAAAGTGTTCGACTTCTAGAGAATCTGCCTGAAAGGATACTTGGTCATCACTTCAATTCTATGTGCTTGGAAGTAAGGGCACAGTTTCCTTGACGTCACTACTAGCCAGTAGCCGAGCTTCTCCATTAGGGTGTATCTTGTCTCAGCATCTACTAGCTTCTTATTGATGTAATAGACAGGGAACTGCGTCCTGTCCTCCTCCCGAACTAAAGCTGCACTTAACGTGTGTTGAGATACCCATAGGTAAATCATCAGGTTTTCCCTTTCTTTCGATTTTGATAATAAGGGAGCTCGCCCCATGTATTCCTTCAGTTGTTGGAACGCGAACTCGCATTCTTTCGTCCACTCGAAACCTTTGGCCTTTTTCAAGACTTTAAAGAAATTAATATATTTGTTTGTGGCTATAGAGACAAATCTGCTGAGAGCAACGACCTGACCGTTCAAACTCTATACCTCATTCATCTTTGTTGGCGATCTCATATCTAGTAAGGCCCTTATCTTTGCAAGGTTGGCCTTAATTCCTCTATTATTCACCATGAAACCTATGAACTTGCCCGAAGCTACCCTAAAGGCACATTTAAAGGGATTAAGCTTCATCTGATACTTCCTCAAGATCTGAAATATCCCCTAAAGGTGGTGCACATTATCAGCTGCTTGCTTGGACTTCACCAGTATATCATCAACATAGACTTCCATGGTTTTCGCAATCAAGCTCTCGAACATCATATTCACCAACTTTTGGTAGGTCGCTCCTGTGTTTTTTAGTACAAAGGGCATGACGTTGTAACAGTATAGCACACTGTCAGTGATGAACGAGGTATGCTCCTTATCTTCAGGGATTATCAGAATCTAGTTGTACTTTGAGTATGCATCCATGAAGTTAAAGAGCTCGTTACCAGTAGTTACATCCATGAGCTGGTCAATCCTTGATAATGTGAAGCTATCTTTTAAGCAGACTTTGTCTAAGTCTGTGAAATCTAAGCAAGTCCTCAATTTTTCGTTCTTCTTCTTTATTAGCACGAGATTGGCTACCTAGGTCAAGTAGTGGGATTCACGGATGAACTTGTTTACTAACAGTTTATCTACCTTCTCTTTTAAGGCATCGTAGCGTTCACGGGTTATAGGCCTACTTTTTAAGCAAACCGGCTTGTGGTAAGGATTTATGTTCAGCCTGTACGTCATCACTTCTAGGTCAATTCCCACCATATCCTCATGATTCCAGGCGAATAAATCCAAGTTTACCTTAAGAAAATCAGCTAGCTAGGCTTTCACGTTTGGGGCAAGGTTCTTTCCCAGCTTAAGATGCCTCTCAAGATCTACCTCGTTGACTAGCACGTCCTCCAACTCCTCAACTAGACCTGTGGTCTTGTTTACATAAATTTCTCTGAGGTCCAGGTCATGGCTCACTCTTATAGTACTGATGGTTTGCAGTTCGCCCCTTGAGACTATATTTACCAATTTCCCTCTAAATCCCATTTTTACTGCGTCTTTATAACAATGACGAGCTAGACGTTGCTCGTTTAGCACACATCCTACTTCATTACGAATTGAAAATTTCACTATGAGGGTTATAATTAAGGTGATCATGTCCAGGTCGTTCATTGCAGGCCTTCCTAATACTACATTGTATGCTAAAGGAGAATATATGATCAAGAAGTCTGTCAGCACAGTTGATCGATAACCTACATCTCTAAGTGTTAGGGGTAATCTAATCTGCCTAATAGAAGTGCATCTCTAGTGAAACCATATAAAGGTTTAAAGGAATGCTTCAGTTGTTCATCTCCAATCTACATCTGGCTGTACCACTCCCTATATATTACATTTACCAAGCTCCCTATATCAACTATTATCCTTCTTACCTCTACATTCCCAATGTGAGCTTGGATCACTAGAGCATCGTTATGTGGCCAATGGATGCCTCTGGCATCTTTTTCTGTAAAACTATCTCTTCAGATGCCATCCTTGCTTTATTGGCAGGTTCTCCTAATTCACTCCGACCTGCAAGTTGTATGTGATTGGCTTAGCACACGTAGCGCACATGCGACCTGTTAGAGGTATCTGCTATATGGGATCTTTCATGGATAGTAAAAATCGTCCTTACTACAAATGCATGCTCTTGATCAGGAGCTAGTTAATCTAGCTGCTGCTCTTGCTGCCGTTGTGGTAGAAGGCCCTATTGCTGGGGGGTCGCCTAGTAGGTCGCACAACATACTCTCTTAAGCGACATTTTTTGATAAAGCCTTCTATGGCGTCCTTTAATGACATACAATCGGAGGTATAATGCCCTGTTTCATTATGATAGGCACAAAATTTTCTCTTATCCCTATATTTCTCTAGGGTGCGAAGTGAAATAGGTCTCCCAAAGTTCTCTATATTCCTATCTGCTGCAAAGATTCTTACCCGGGTGTTTGAGAGGGTGCTATAGTTTTTGTAGCGACCTGAATACAGAAGTTGCTGAAGCCCTTGGTCGTTTCCCGGCCCAGGTCCTTTTTTGGCCTTCTTTGTAATCTGATTACTGTTCCTTTGACTCCCATTATTATTTCCTCTGTTGCTCCTTTTCTTGCCCTGGCTGGAATTGCCAACTTCATCTTTCTTATTGTTTAGCTTCATTGACTCGAAGGCCTCCACTCACATTATCTCTTTTGCAACTCGCACATAGAACTCCCCTAAATCCTTCACTGGGGACTTGTATGTGCTCTTGTACAGCTTCTCATCTTTTCTCAATCCTGTTGAGATAGCTGTCAGAATCCCCTCATCAATAGGACTCTCCACATTATTCACCTCGTGCAATAGAGTAATTCAACGACTCACCAGGACGTTGAAAGATGGTGGCGAGGTGGCAGGGTAGAGCGAACTACCTCTTCAACACATTGTACTGATTGACAAATTTTTGTTGACATTCCTCCTAGTTGTTAATACTACGAGGTGGGAGATTTTTGAACCATGGGAAAACTCGACATTTGACTAGCAAGCTGGTGGTCTACATGTCCATCTGGATGTTAAATATGTCATGGTGCTCATAAAGGTCAGTGTCCTTATTATATTGTGGGATGTTAGAGACCTTAAACTTGAAGGGAAGTGGCTCTAGTTCGATCTCAGAGGTAAATAGAGTTCTTTCATCATGTTGACCCCTCTATTCGTGAGCTCCAGGTTGTGTCTCTAACTATTGGACCCTTTGAAGGAGTTCCTCGACGAGTGGATCCTACACCTCAGATCGCTGGATAGTAGATTGTTTGCTTCGTCTACTTTCCTTATCCGGGAAGTATTGGTCCTACGTCTCATGCCTTCTTCCACACTTGAGCTCGGGGTGTAGTGACCCGGTTCATACCCTTGCCCAAACCTATTTAATACATCTTTTCTATGCGAACCTCTATGTCTGTGTCGTCGTTTATCTTCATCTTTTCGAGCTAGGACCCGTATATGTCCATGACTCGGCTCGACTTGTTGATGTCCGTCCTGGCTCACCCTCACCCTCACCCTCACCCTTAATCGTGAAAGGTGAGTCGCTTCTTTGTCACTATGAGCTTGTTGAATCCAAGCTCTTGACAACACATTGAAGGAATTGATCGATTCGTTAGGAGTTAACACTTCCTTGACGAATCTTCCATCTACAGTCGGGACTTCACTACGCCGTCGCTGTGAGACATCACTTATTGCAGCTATCTCAACGGGTTTTTGGGCAACCTGAGCTTGGGCCTATGTCAACGTCCTTACAGCATCTGCTATCTATATTATCGTATTCTCAAAAATCTCCTGGCCCTGCTGTAGAACCTATATGACATCCTTTCCAGTGACATCAGGTGCAGATTGGCGAAAGGGAAGTGGAGGCATACCCTAAGTATTTCCGGCCAAAAATACATTAGAGGTTCCAACCCCCAGGTTGGCTGGTCCTTCTATAGGCAAGACGTCTTACTGTTAGTCTGAATTGTCGAACTGGTCAGCAATCGCATCTGAGCTCCTGGTGGTTATTTCTTTAGCCATGACGTCTTATACTCGAGCTCTGAAAGTCAGAGAAGAAAAAAGATGACATCGTCGAAAGGGCCCTCCTTCTAGTGCCAAAATGTCTACGTTTGGATTTAGTCGACTAGGTCCTCTAAAGCCCAAACTGCAGATGTGATCAAAACAGTGCAAGAAGCAAGGAAAAAGTAGAAGAAAAGGCTAAGGAATAACAAAGAACACCAGAAGTTTTGAAGTGGTTCGACCAAAGGATGCCTACGTCCACTATTCTTTCTCTATTTTTACAGAGTAACGGCACTCAAAGTGTTTTCTCTCATCTTTTCAAATGAATTTCCTCCCCTATTTATAGAGAAACTACAGTTACATTATAATAAGTCAAAATGAAATGATGAATTACATTAATGAGACTAATATCTGTCAGGTTAACTTTGTCAAAGCATGATTTAAACATTAAACCCATACTGGTTAGGTAAGATTTCCTTAATTCACGTTGTCAACTTTGAAGGGTTATACGTGTACGATACGCCTTACTGACTTTGGTCTGACAGTTCTAGCAGTAACTGACTCGCGTCATGCGAGCTGTACTAGCTATGAGTTCGTTTCTATGAGTTGGAATGTTCGAAGTCTGACTATGAATTTGTTTTCATGAATTGATCATGCAGCCTGAGAATCTAAGTTCGCGAGCTGACTTCCTGACGAGCGGTATAACTGGGGAGCTGGACCCTTAGCGAGTTGTGCTTTAACCGAATAGACAGTCTCATTCCAACAGTTTTGGACTTCTGCCAACAGTCTTGGGCTTTTACTAGCCCACTTAAGTATCCTAAAAATACCCATAACAACTTTAATATAAAATTGTTCACTTGATGATAGGTACAATTTGTGCTAGTAGGAGGGGATGGTTTAAAGTTAATTACTTAAATAAACAATACATGAATGATTAAGTCTTAGATCTTGTACCTAAAAAAACTATCATTTAATTTTTTGAAATTAATGAGATTCTAACTAATTTAACTATTTTTTATCATTAAATTATGCCTCACACCAAATTTTGGGAGGAGCTGATCAGCTACGAATTCATTTTGCTCAAATAATATTGCTTAATATGTTCATATCACAAGGCAATTGCACTGTGAAAATATAGTACACCAAATAATAAATTTGTAGTAATATAAAATATAGCTAGCTAGCACAGGAACAAGAAGTCTTCAAAAGTACAATTCCAACAAAGCCAAAACAGAAAAGACAACCAAAGTATATGTAATTAAGAGAAACTGACTTTGATCTAGTGGTAAGACCCAATTCATCTAGTACTTTTTTTTAAGATTGTGAGGGTTTAACTCACACGGTCTCACCTAAAATGTGGATAATGTTTCAACTTTGTATAGGTTGTTCTCTCCCACTTTTTGAAAGGAGAGATCCGAATTGTGCCATAAAGTCTCATCTTAACTAGTCTGACAGTAAAGTGAGTAGGTCTTAGTAACAAAAAAAAAAAGTACATGTAATTAAATTCTTGTTTTCTTGACCAAAAGAATCTGGTGGAGGTGATGGTGGTAGTTGGTGTCTGCAGAATTGCATGTTTGTGAATGTTAGTTGCAAATATTTAGTTTGATTTTAAAAGCTAAAGTGGGTTTGTTTACGATGAGAACCTCCCTCATTCGACCTGGAAGAAGAGAAAATTTGTGTGGTTAGCAATGTGCAGTGCAGTTAAACCAATCGTGAAGGAGAAGTTCTAAAAGCTAGATTAGATTTTCTTTATCGTATTTATTTCATGAGAAAAATATTATATTTATTTTATAGGATAAAATAGGAATTATATTAGCTTTATCTTAAGATAATATTACTTTTTTTTTTGGGGTTTAAATTACTATTATTGTTGTCTCAAGTTATTTCATTTGTATATGATGATGATGGTTAATTAAAATCTTAAATGGTGGTCGATGGAGTTGATGATTTTGTTATCTGGCCTTTTACCAAATCCGAAGCTGGAGACATCGGTTCTTTCTATATGGTTAGTGTTAATGTGTATCAGGATAAATTTCATTGATCTCCCCTAAAGATATCTTAAAACGGTATACTGACATAGTTTCGAAATTTATTAAAAATGTTTTTGAAAATTTGACAAATGCTTCCCTTAAAATCTTATGAAATTTCTTATATCCTGAGTACCAAGGAGGTAATAAATTGTTTGCAGTTTACTGAGACTTTAAGGCGAGTCTGAAAAAATTTCCCTTCGTCTGTTTGTTTGTTCTCGTTCCTAACTAATGCCTCTAATTTGTCTTTGTTGTTTTCCATCAGCCTTTCAATTTCTACATTGCACTTAACCATTCCATATGGGTTTGGAGCTGCTGCAAGGTGTTTCTCCTTACTCTTTATTTTATTTTATTTTTTATTTTACTCTTGCATATTTTAGAATAATAGTAAATTTCAGCCACTCAAACTTGAACGATTGTTAAGCTGAATGAAAACTTTCTACCACCAAATGATATTATGTGGTGATATAGTACATATGAACGTAATTATTAAAAACAAAATAAGGTTGCCTCAACAATATGTTCCTCATATCTAAGTTACTGAAATTGTGAATTTGAGTCACAGCACTCTCTCTAATTTTTAAATTAATTCTCATAGTTACTATGAAAAAAAAGTACTTAATTAATATTTGGATACACTAAATGGGTTATATTCTAGAATCTCTACAAAAGGTTTTGTTGTGCTAATTTTGTGTTAATTAAAGAGAAACAAAATTAAAGTATAATCAATTGTAAACACATCACCTCACCTCTTCTAAATCTTAATCTACTCATAGTCATAGTTGTTCAGTCTATAATCAAACAAGAGAGCATTCATTTTTCTTAAAAAACTTACTAGCAAGTTATCAGAGCATTTGTTTCCAAATTTTTAAACATACCAATCATATATATTTTGAGATGATAATGTGGACTATTTTACAGTACTCGGGTTTCAAACGAATTTGGAGCTGCAAATCCACATGTGGCTAGAGTGGCAGTTTTGGCTGCAACATTTCTTGCAGCCATAGAGGCTATTATAGTGATTAGTACAACTCTCTTCTTTGTCCGCTAGGTTTTGGGACATGCATACGCCAATGACAAGCAAGTTGTGGATTACATTTCTGCGATGGTACCTCTCATTTGTCTCTCAGTCGCTATGGACAGTTTCCAAGCAGTCTTTTCTGGTTAGTAATTGTTGTCTTTCTCTTAATAATCAACTTTGATTTGATTGAAATTTCTTTGAAAACTTATGATACTAGACCAATTTGAACTCTCTTTAATCTTTTAGGGATCTTAATTATGACACATTAACATAGATAATCAGATAATTAAGAGATATTTACTTTGCTTCATTGTTCTTATTTAGTTAAAACTGGTACAAGTCATTGTATATGTTACGTTTAGAAAATAAGATCCTGAAACTTGAATCTATTTATCTTTGATATAAATAGAAATATCATTTTGACGTTATAAATCAACCAATTATTTCATGCATTCATAGTTTAGAAAATTAAAGAATTGTATATTAATATCGTTATGGTTTGGCTACCCAACCACTAAACTTACCTCTCAATTAAAGTCACTGGATTGATTGTAAGGATGGTTATTAAAATTAATCCAAGAGCTCTAATTGAGGGACAAAATTAGTGGTTGAGTAAGGTAACTAAATTCAGTTAAATAATATGTTATTTTAATAAATTTATAAAATGATTTTTTTTTTTTTTTTTTTGTTTTTAATATTATTACTACTTTGTGTTGCACCAGGGATCGCGAGAGGGTGTGGACGGCAGCATATAGGCGCATACATCAATCTTGGTGCAAATATTTTGGTTGGACTACCAGTAGGAGCAATACCTGGTTTTAAAACGCATTTAAGAGCAAAGGGCCTTTGGATTGGAATTGTAGCTGGCTCAATTGTCCAATATACCCTTCTTTTTCTTGTTACCAGTTTCACAAATTGGAAAAAAAAAAAAGGTTCTTAACTGCTTTCTGTTTTTCAAGTTTTCTTTTCCACTTCAAATAATATTTGCTTTCTTTAATTTGTTGTTAAATTTCAATTCTTATTGCAGGCAACTGAGGCGAGGGAGAGGATATCAGACAGGATTTTATTTTTTGTATGAATCAACTTATCATGTAGCCAAAGAGAGAAAGCAAAGATTAACAAATTATATTCAAATCTCTACAAGTTTAATCATTACTTGAGCAAAATTTTGGCGAGATTGTATTTAGATTTTGTGTGCACATGTTAAATCTTATATTTAGCTACGAATAATGTCACAAATCGTTTTAAGTTTTTATCCAAACAATTTTATTGAAGTCACATGTGCATTATTATTAATATATAATCCATTATGTAACTAAAATTCATCATATTATACCACGTTATCTAGGTGGCAATAATTATCAAGAGTAAAGGCCTTTTCATAGGACCCCAAACTTGCTGATCACAAAGGAACTAGAAACTTGCTCCACAAATAGCTCCAAAACTTGACAAGCAAGTAGTCTACCTTGGTCACTAAGTAAGCTGACTTAGTCTCCAAGTTTCGCATGTGGTATCCAAGGCTCTTGAAACTTCTTTCTCACTCCGCTGTAAACATGACCACGGTTCGGTTCGGTTTTTATTTCGGTTCTGAACCTACGGTTTCGATTCTAAAAAAGCTAGAATCGGAACTTTAACCGAAATAAAACGGTTCCAGTTCGGTTCTGGAACCTTCGGTTCTATAACGGTTCCGGTTCCGATTTTATAACGGTTTCGATTCCGGTTCTGGAACCTTTTTTTAAAATAATAATTTGAAATTTAAAAATTAATATTAAAATATATTTTAAAATTAAAAAAATAAATCGATACACAAATGAAATAAAAAATTTAATTATTTGAAGACCAAATTACTCACAAGTCATAACTAGGCAACTAGCCTTAATTTATAAAGTCCATTACCGGATTATCCATTTACTGATTTACCCTCACTGACTCACGTCACTCACTCTTCTCTCTCTGTCTCTCTCTCTGACTCTTTCGTCTTTTTCTTCTCCGGTTCTCCTCTTCTTTTCTATTTCTCTGTTTTCTTCTCTCTCTCTCTTCTCCTTCTTCTCCTTCTTTTCTTTGATTTTTTTGTTTCTTCACCAGCCGATCTGGGTTCTGGTGGGTTCCAGCCCAGATCGGCGTCTGGGTTTGGGATCTGGGTTCTGTTCGGCGTCTGAATCTAGGTTCTAGAAACTCAGACGTCGATCTAGGTTTCCATCTGGAAACCTAGACGTCGATCTGGGTTCTATCTAGGTTTCCATCTGGAAACCTAGATGTGGGACCCCCCCTCATGGCCTCGGCCCATTGGGGGTACGGGCCTCGCCTCGCAGCCTCGGCGGCCCACTCACTAGGTACTGTCCCTGGCCAAGGGTTTTGCTTCGCCTCCCCCAGCTGCCACTCGAACCTCTGACCCTCAAGGATATGAGTGTTTAACTTGCAAGCTGGGTACCAATTGAGCCAGTGGCTCAATTGGTACCCAGCTTGCAAGTTAAACACTCATATCCTTGAGGGTCAGAGGTTCGAGTGGCAGCTGGGGGAGGCGAAGCAAAACCCTTGGCCAGGGACAGTACCTAGTGAGTGGGCCGCCGCTCAATTGATACCCAGCTTGCAAGTTAAACACTCATATCCTTGAGGGTTAAAGGTTCGAGTGGCAGCTGGGGGAGGCGAAGCAAAACCCCTGACCAGGGACAGTACCTAGTGAGTGGGCCGTCGAGGCTGCGAGGCGAGGCCCGTACCCCCGAGGTGGCCGAGCCCATGTGGGGGGTCCCACAATAAAAATGCGCCTTTTTATTGTGGGACCCCCCCTCATGGCCTCGGCCCATTGGGGGTACGGGCCTCGCCTCGCAGCCTCGGTGGCCCACTCACTAGGTACTGTCCCTGGTCAGGGGTTTTGCTTCGCCTCCCCCAGCTGCCACTCGAACCTCTGACCCTCAAGGATATGAGTGTTTAACTTGCAAGCTGGGTACCAATTGAGCCAGTGGCTCAATTGGTACCCAGCTTGCAAGTTAAACACTCATATCCTTGAGGGTCAGAGGTTCGAGTGGCAGCTGGGGGAGGCGAAGCAAAACCCCTGACCAGGGACAGTACCTAGTGAGTGGACCGCCGAGGCTGCGAGGCGAGGCCCGTACCCCCAATGGGCCGAGGCCATGAGGGGGGGTCCCACACTAGACGTCGATTTGGGTTTCAGAACCCAGATCGGCGTCTGGGTTTCCAGAACCCAGATCCAGACGCCAGTTCGGCGTCCAATCTAGAAACCCAGAAGCAGATCTGGGTTTCCTGTCGATCTGGGTTCTGGAACCCAAATCGGCGTCTGGGTTTCCAGAACCCAGATCCAGACGGCAGTTTGAAGTCCAAACTGGAGTCAGTCCAAACTGGCGTTTGGGTTTTGGAAACCCAAACTCCGTCTGAAAATCTGATCTGGGTTTCGGAAACCCAGATCGGGTTTCTAGATGGAAACCACCCAGACGCAGGACGGGCGTTTGGGTTTCCATCTGGAAGCCTAGTTCTAGATCGAAAATCGATCCTATATGGGTTTTCTATCCGAAAACCCAGATCTGGGCAAATCTGGAAACCTAGATCGATCTGGGTTTCCGTCTGGAAAACTGGGTTTCTGTTTGGATGATTGATTTATATTGTTTATTGATGATGATGATTGTGTCTATGATGGTGTTGATGATTGTGTTTATTGTAAATGGTATTGATGTTTTGGGTCTGTTTGATGTTGGATTAATGTCTGTTGATGAACCAAAATTAGAAATCCAGTTATTCTTCATGAACAAATGAACTGAATCACCATCAATTTTTTATTTTTATTTTTTTAAATATTATTTTTCTTATAAATTGATCTAGACCGTTCATCTCAAAATGGATGATTTAGATCAATTTGAAAAAATTTTAAATTATTTTTTATAGTTTAAATTTAATTTTTTAAATTATTTAATTTTTAAATATCTTAAGTTTTATAATTTTAAATTATTTATTTATTAATTAATTAATATAATTTTTAAAAGAAAAAATAAAAATCAAATGAATTGACCAAAATATCCATATAAGTTTATAACTTTGACGGTGAATCATGGTTAAACATTAATAGAGAGGAGATCATTGTTACAAAGGTAAAAATGATTTTCGACTGTAATAAAGTAAATATGGAGAGGGTTTACACTTTACAGTAATTTATTCATTATTTAAACTTTGATTGAATAAAAAAATAAAATAAAAATATTGGGCTTGCACTTAATTTATTACCATAATTAAGTTGTCTACGTATCCTCTCAAATTTTGGAGGAATCAAAACTCACGTAGTTCTCTTACCTTTTATTACATGGAGATGGAGTTTATGAAAATTTGTGACTCACTTAATCGTCACTTGTGTTTCCAGTGCCCCCGATGGTGGTTTGATCAGTATCTTCAAAAAAATCATAAATTTCACCTTGAGCTTTCACTTCATCCATCTCTTGCTGTCTCAATTGTGCCTTCGTCCAGTCGTGGACACAAACTTCAGCTTGTGCAGACTCTGAACTCATTAAGGACCATTTGAGGTCTAGAATATTACCGCCAGAACTAAATTCTTGTTCTACTACCACAGTTGAGACAGGGGTCCCAAGAATTTGTTTGGCTATTATAGACAAAATTGGAAAATATTTCTCATGTTCCTTCCACCACTCTAAGATATTAAATTCAATGTTATCACTGTCCATAAACTCGAACTGCGTCTTTAAGTAGACGTCAACCTCGGTGGGGGAGGATGAAGACGAAGTTTGACCTTTTTTCGTTTCTTTGGACATTAACATAGAACCTAACTTCATAAATGATGAAGAGGATTCTCGACTTTTAGAACCATAAGCATTTTTAGATGTCTGAACGCCGGCAATGTTCATTGATGGACCGTATAGTAAAAGGTACTCATCATACAATTCATAAAATAACTTTTTAATATTATTAGCTAGAACAACTGGATCTACATTAGTTATCCCTAAACATTGATAATAATTTCTATAATAAATAAATAAATTTTCAAATTTACATCGTGGGTCAAAACATAATGCAATTGCATAAATTAAAGGAATTTCTCTATAATAATTTAACCATTTTTGCTTCATAGCTGCTACAACATTACCTAATAATTCATCATTCTCACATGTAGAAAATGCACCTACAATATTAAGAGCTTCTTCAAAAAATAAATTGATAGTAGGATAATAAATGCCAGATAAATTATGAATACTATCATTAAAAACTTTTAATAATTCACAAATTTGTGTGCAAACATCCCAATGTTGAGGAAACAAAGTAATTTCTGAACAATTATATTGCTTAAAAGTAACTAATAAATCCTTATATACATAACTTTCAGAAAGCAATTTATAAGTTGAGTTCCAACGATGTGGAACATCACGAGAAAATCTAATAGAATGCATTCTATTAGATTTACAAAATTTAGCCCATTGTTTCATGATATTTGGATGTTTCCATAAATAATAAAGTGCATTCCTAATTGGGGTAATACTATCTTTAAGTAAAGTTAAACCGGTTTGTACACATAAATTTAAAACGTGACAAACACATCTTTGGTGAAAAAATCTATTGCCAAAATAAAGGTTACATAAATTAATTAAATGAGAAATAGCAGCAGTATTATTTACAGCATTATCAAAACCAATTGCAAAAATTTTATTTTCAATAGAATATTCTTCAAAAATAATTTTCATAAGTTTATAAATATTTTGTGCAGAATGAGAATCATAAAAAACTCGAAACGTAAGAACTCTTTTTTGCATAATCCATGAATTATCTATAAAATGACAAGTAACACCTAAATATGAATGTTGTTGCAAATTATCACTCCAAATATCAGCACAAATTGTAATACGACCTTCATATTTTTAAAAAAATCTAATTAAACTTTTTTTTCTCTCTTTTGTAAATATCATATAATGTACGTGTGAGAGTTATTCTAGGTACCCTACATGCAGCAGAATTTAAGGCTTTACGACAATAATTAAGAAAACTTGTTTTTTCACCAAAACTAAAAGATAAGCTTTCTGTGGCTATAAATCTAGCTAATTCTTCCCTATTTTGTGCATCAGTGTAATTAAATAATTGATTAGTAGGATTTGCAAACCTGAAAATTTGTTGTTGTCCGCGTGAACGATTCACTTCGACCGGATGTTGAGATCTTATGTGTTTCCAATATGAGCTATATCCTCCAGATTTGTTCCACTTGAATTTTGCCCCACAATAGTTGCATACAGCCTTGATCGTACCTGGTTCTTTTTCAACCTTCTTCATGTGTACCTTAAAAAGATCACATCTATACTTTTTCTCGTCATCAACATCAACTGCATCACAATTCCCAAGCCCAATGCTAGACATATTAGCGGAATTACTTTCAAAATTGGACTGACGAGACGTCAGCGTCTCAGGTTAGTCTTGGGGTTGGGGGTTTTGAGGAGTCGCATGAGGAGGATTAAGATTAGGAGGATTTTGGAAACCAAACATTTCTAAAAAATCTGTTTGTTGTTGTATAAAATCATTATAATTTTCCTCATTGAAAAGACCAAGATTTAAAAGATCTGCATTTGGTTGTGGATCTTGTGGTGTTTCTTCTATATTAATAGGATCTTTACCCTTGTTCCTAGAAAATAATTTTCTTGAACTAGAACTAGCCATTGAAATAATTTAATAATAATAAATTGAAATTTTAATATTTAAAAATAATAACTAATAAATTAAAAATTTAGATTTAAAAATATAAATTGAAATCAAAATTTATAAGTTAAAAAATATTACAAATTAAAATTTTGAAATTTATAAATATTACAGATTGATAATTTGAAATTTAAAAATAATAAAATAAAATTTAAAAATAATAAATTAAGAATTTAAAACTTCTAACAATAAACTAAAAATTATAATTTATAGATATAAGTAAAAAAAATTAAAGAAAATTAAGATTGAGAATTAAAAGAATATTTTGAAATTGAGAGAGAGTTGAGATTAATGGAGAGAAAGAGAGTTGAGATTGAGAGAGATAGATGTGAGAAAAAATTAAAAATGGGTGAGGAATTTATAGGGGAAAAAAGAGGGGTTAAAAAAAAATTAAATGAGGGTTTAAAACGTAAAAAAACAAAATGTGACCGTTTTTAGCCTGGATGGCTAATTGCTAAACCAACGTAGTCAGTGGTCTGACTGTAGTCAGACCACTGACTGCTTGCCCGTTGGGGCCACGCGGCCCGAACGTTGGCCCCAACAGTTGATTCTTGTTTTTTTCGTTTTTTTTTTAATTTATTTAAGAATAGGAACCGAACCGGAACCGTCGGTTCCGGTTCCACCGGTTCTTTGAACCGACGGTTCCGATTCTTTTAGGATTAAAACCGAAACTGAAACCGCTATAGTGACGATTTCGGTTCGGTTCCGGTTCTAAAGTGATGGTTCGGTTCGAACCGCACGGTTCGAACCGAACCGTGGTCATGTTTACTCCGCTGAAATTTATTCAGGTGTTTTAGGAATACGAGCCAAATATTCATACATAATGGAGTTGTAAGCAAACAACCCACCCACTATCTTCATCAGTTGATGGACTTGTAAGCATTTCGAGTTTCGTGTTCATAGATTTTTTTAGGACAAATTGTATAAACTCCCTAAGATTTGATAAAATTACACAAAAATGATGATATTTGGGTAATTCATACTCTTATTGCCTGAGATTCCAAAAACTCGACACAAACCTCCCTTACCATCAGTAAATCATTAGTAAAGCACCGTTAAATCAAAATTATGAAGGATAAAATGATCAATTCATAGTTAATAAATATTTTAATTAAAAATAATATTTTATTTTTAAAAAAGAGGAAAAAAAAATTTGTCTTCAACCTCTCGTCATCTTCCTTATCTCTAATTTCATCCTCTATATTCATCAAAATCATAATCTCCATAATTTTCATCAAACCAACATCACCTAAATTAAACATCAATATCAAACCAAACACTTCCCAAATTAAAAAAAAAAAAAAATCAAAGATTAAGCAAATTTAAGAAAAAAAAATTGGAGATAATATCACCATCTCCAATCAGTTTCCACTGTTGGAGACCAATATTCGATGGTAGAAACTTTCTAGCCTTCATCGTTGGAGACTAGGTCGCCAACGATGGAGACCTGTTCTGGTTTTCGTCTCTGGAATCAGGTCTTTATCATGTCTCCAACGAATTGGTCTCCCTCACTGGAGATCTAGTCTCTTGGTTTTTATTTTTTTTAATTTTATTTATGTTTTTTAATTAAATTTAAAAAATTTGACATATTAAATTAAAAGTATATGTATTATATTAATTTTTTAATTTTTATTTTTAATTAAATTAAAAAATATATTATATTAATTCTAAATTTATAAAAAATAAAATGTTGATTTTAAATTTGATTTAAAGGGTATTTTAGTCTTTTTACATTTTTAACCGTTGATTGCGAGAGTTTGACAAAGGTTTATGTTAAGTTTTTAGAACCTTATATGGTGAAACTATAAATTATTTAAATATTATTATTTTTATATAATTTCATCAAACTTTAAGGGATGTATACAATTTACCCTTTTTTTTATTAGGTTACCTCCTCTTCAAAGTTTGAATATAAATATATTCTCATGAAAACTTTATTGAAATATACTGTTCTTTTCTCTAATACAATTATTAAAAGTAAGATATGCATCAATATTTAATAAATTAAAATAAAAAATATAAATATTTGTTATGAGTATTTTCGCGATCAGATTTAATGGGTCGAAGAAAGCTCAAAAGGTGGGCCCAATAACAAGAGAGCCTAAAAAGTTCTATCTTTGTTCGCTTGGAGTCTACTCGCTCTCCTGCTCGTTTATCTGTTCATCTGTCCTCTGAGAAATCTGTTCGATGTCTTGCTCGCATATTTGATCACTCATTGGCTTTTCTTTTATGATCGTTTATTAGTTCGTGATTGAGTTCGCCCATTAGACTGGTCGGTTGCTCATCCTCTTGTCCGTGCAATCCCTCTAGTCTGCCTACACATGTTCGTATACATGCTCGCCTACGAGGCCTATTGATTACCGATATGTCTGATTGCTAAAGTGCTCACCTATGGTCTATATCAGTGACTCTCAAGATGTTTAATTTACCTGAATTTTATTTGTCCGTTAAGTCGACGGACTGCTCTGTTCACCAAAGAGTTCGCCATTGCTACATCTCTCTCTCCGCAAAATCAATGGAAGTCAAAGCTGTCAAGCAGATTACAGTCTAAGACGTATCGTGCATATCGTGCACGTCAATCCCATCAAAAATTACAGTCTGGATTATGGTGATCTCACTTAACCCACATGGGTTAGCCATCTAAACCCATGTTTTTGGCAAAATTAGTCTGATATCATCAGCAGCATTAAATGTAATCTAGGCGCATTAAATGCGATTCAGACACATTAAATGTAACTCATCATTACACTTTTGTCTCACTGTACGTTATTTTGTTATGTTCGTTGTAATTCCTCCCATCTTCTATAAATAGAAGAGGATTTCCTTTGTAAACATATACATCTTTTGAGTGTCATTACTCTCTCAAAATAGTGAAAGAGTAAACAGTGGACGTAAACATCTTTTTGGGCTGAACCACTTAAAATTTAGTGTTCATTTTCTCTTCTCTGACCTCATCTACTCTATTCGCTTTCTTTGCTTTGTTAATCATAACAACAAACCCAAAATTATAGCTCAGGCCAAAAAACGAACCTAGTTGACTAATTCCGGACGTCGATAATATTTTTCTTTTCTTTTATATTTTAGGGAAAAAATCATTTTAGTTCCTAACTTTTGGGAAAGTGTCAATTTTTAAATATATTTTCTAAAAATATGAAATGAACCTTAACTTTTCAGAAAAGTGTCAAATTAGTCCCTTCCATCGGTCAACTAATGGTCAAACTTAATTGATAGCATACTAAATGAGGGAAAATTTGGTATTTCCAATTATAATGGAGAAAGATGTAAAAGAAAGATAAAATAAAGGAAAAAAATCATTTAAAATAAATGAGGAAAAAAATTCAAAAAAAAAAATCTCTTTCGACAAAATCATTTAAAAAATAATAATTTTGTTAAATATGAATATCATCTCAAAGCATATACTAATTATACCATAAATATGTGGATCTCAAATATATAATATTATACACTGAAAAAAATTAATAGATGCAACAAAAATATTAAACAAATGGAGCAAGAGCAGAAACTATAAAAATATTAAAAGCTAGAGCAGAAATTTTGAAAAAAAAAAAAAAGAAAGCAAAAATTACAAGCTAAAGTAGAAATTAAAAAAATAAAAATAAAAAAATCACACCCATGAATAAAGATTTAATGAAAAATTTTAATTATAAGGGTAAAATGATAATTTTACAATTAATAAATATACATAAGATCCTCAAACAAAACTACGTCTAGTCAAAAATTTTCTAAAGGTAAAACTGTAACTTTATGAAAATTATAGGCAACTCATTAAGGGTATTTTGATAATTATATATTATTGTAGTATTTTATTTTATTTGAGGGTATAATGATCTTTTTATCTGTTTTAATAGTGTCCAGGGTTAAATTAGTCTTTTCATGTTTTCTATTAAGTTTGACCGTTAGTTGACTGATGAGATGGACTAATTTGATACTTTTTCGAAAAGTTAAGGTTCATTTCGTCCTTTTAGAAAATATAGTCAAAAATTTGACACTTTCTCAAAAGTTAGGGACTTAAATGATTTTTTTCTTATATTTTATAATTAAGAGAAAAGTGAGTGAGATAATCGTCATATTTTTTAATTAATTATAAAAAGTGAAAAATCATAATAGTATTTGTAGGATAGTTTCTTGATTAACATCTTCATATTCTCTAAAAAAAAAAAAAAAATATATCACGTCAACTCCATAATTGAGTTAAATAACTATATAAGAGAGAGTTTTTCTTTTTTTTTCTTTTGTAACCTCGGGAACTAGACATGACCACGGTTCGGTTCGAACCGAACCGTCACTATAGAACCGGAACCAGAACATAAGGTTCTGGTTTTGGTTTGGAACCGAACCGAAACCGTCACTGTAGCGGTTCCAATTCCGGTTCTAACCTTAAAGGAACCGGAACCGTCGATTCAAATAACCGGTGGAACCGGAACCGCCTTGAACCAACGGTTCCGATTCTTAAATAAATTAAAAAAAAAAAACAAGAGTCATCTGGAAACCCAGACGTCCCCCAAACGTCGATCTGGGTTCCCAGAACCCAGATCGACATAAATTTAAAAAAAAAAAAAAAAAAAAAAGGGAGAAAAAACAAGAGCCATCTGGAAACCCAGACGACATTTGGGTTTCCCCCAGACGCCGATCTGGGTTCCCAGAACCCAGATCGATGTCGATGGAAACCCAGACGTCGGAAACCCAAATCGGCGTCTGGGTTTCCCAGACGTCGATCTGGGTTTGGCTGGTGAAGAAAACAAACAAAACAAAGAGAAGAAGAAGAGAGAAGAGAGAAAGAGAGAAAGAGAATAAAACAGAGAAATAGAAAAGAAGAAGAAGAGGAAGAATCAGAGAAGATAAAGACGATCAGACAAGAGAGTCAGAGAGAGAGAGACAGAGAGAGGAGAGAGAAGAGTGAGTTAGTGTCTTAGTGAGGGTAAATGGGTAATGGACTTTATTTGGTTTGTGTATAAATTTATTTTTTAATTTTAAAATATAATTTAATATTACTTTTTGAATTTCAAATTATCATTTTAAAAAAAGGTTCTAGAACCGGAATCGAAACCGTTATAGAACCAGAACTGAAACCGGAACCTGAACTGTTATAGAACCGTCGGTTCCAGAACCGAACCGGAACTGTGTTATTTCGGTTAAGGTTCTGGTTCTAACTTTTTTAGAATCGGAACCGGAACCGGAACCAAACCGAACCGTGGTCATGTCTATCGGGATCTATCCATATGACAAGAAATACAATCCAGATAAATAATTGTATTTGAGCTGTTCTTAATATATTATTGACCCTTTAAATTGTCTATTATTGTAATTTGCAAGAAATTTGTTGGCCAGTGACAAATCATAAAAGTAGCATATTTGTGGCGGCCACAATTCGCTTTCCAGTATAATTTTTATATTCTAAATTAAAACATCACCATTTCATTTTCCAACATCATGCGATTAATTTATTAGTTGCCCCCGCAATATATATGCTATCAAAACTTCAAGTTAGAAGCAGAGAAACAGATCGATGGAAGAGGCACTGCTGCTGCCTGAGAGTACAGAGAGGGAAGAGAGGAAATGGATGGTCAAACAGCATGGCTATGTGGAAGAGCTGAAGAAGCTGAGCTTCATAGCGGCTCCGATGGTGGCGGTGACGGTTTCTAGTTACCTTTTGCAGGTCGTGTCGATGATGATGGTTGGACACCTTGGAGAACTCTCACTCTCTGGCGTTGCCATTGCCACTTCTTTCACTAATGTCACTGGCTTCATTCCACTGGTAATTTATGTTTCTTTCTCCGCCATTTTAAGTCAATTTATGCATTATATCAAACACGCCCATCTTTTTTTAAAAAAAATTATTATTATTATTGTTATTATTTTAAGATCGATTAAAGTTGTTTAATCTTTGTGTCAACAAATTCGGCTGATCCACTTGCGTGTCTGAATAATCTTCACTTAGTCAAATCCAAATTTGATTTTGCTTTATATGAAAGTGTTGTAAAATATCACTAAAAGAATATAAAATTTTAAGGTTTTATAATGAATTCTTTCAACGCGATTAGTATTTAAAAATTATAATTCATAATGGTTGATGGATAGATGATAACAGATATGATTTTTTAAGATCTTGTTCTTGAATTATTGTTTTTATTCGTGAATATTAATAATATTGAAAAACTTTATTTTATTTATATATGTGCACAGACAAGGTGGCCATGGTTGTCAAAATTGTCGTATTAGATTTAACTACACCAAATGATCTACTACAAAAGATTATAAATAGTTCAAAAACAAAAAAAAAGAAACACAAAGATTGCTTCATAATAATTGATACTAACCATTATTCTTTTTTTTTTCATTTTTTCAATGACCATTATTCTAGTTGGTGTAGTTTGTTTGTGCAATGGATGTATTTCGGAATCTTACATTGCCTTCACCTTCTATTTGGTTAAACTGCGCAGACACGAGTATGGACTTGCTCGTTAGAGCAATTATTGATGATAGTCGGAGTGTAGGACCATCCTTTAATAATCTTTATTTGTTATAAAATTAAAATAAATGAATATAATAAAATTAATAATCATCAGGGACTTAAAGAGAATTTACCAGGGACTTGAGCTGATATTTGACAAACAAAATAATGGCAGGCAGCAGGAAAGAGAAAAAGGCGGCAGAAAAGCAAAACAATAAAATAAACAATAACTTTAATAAAAAGCAAGAGAGAGATTGTGGAGAGACAAACAAAAAGAAAGCAGAAATAGGTATGTCATTATTGATTGAGGCCTCTCATATATATACAGGTTTTAAGTCGGTTTAACTGACTCACAAAATATTTTTATATTATTATTATAATATCATCCAGAACTTTCACAATACTCCCCCTTGGATGATATTATTATAATACATTAAAAGTTTCTACCAATAAAAACTCAAAATCTAAACAAAAGATATTTTATGATCTGCTGGATCAAAAATATTATAATCTTCTGGATTTAATAATATTTGGATGTGCTTAAAATGACTGCCTCATTAAAAACCTTATCAGGAAAACCCAGTGGGACAAAACCTGATTGAAGGAAAAAAGAGTGCAGTGCACATATGTCCAAAGTGATTTAATATACTCCCCCTGAAAAATACTTCAAAATTAATTATGTAATTTACATACTCGACGCATCCCAATGCAATAAATCAATTTCTCGAATGTTGATGTTGGTAATGTTTTGGTGAATAAATCTGCGAGATTATCTGGGGAGCGGACTTGCTTAACATCAATCTGCTGGGTTTGTTGAAGCTCATGAGTATAAAAGAACTTTGGTGAGATATGTTTGGTTCTATCTCCTTTGATGTATCCTCCTCTGATTTGAGCAATACATGCAGCATTATCTTCATATATGATTGTGGGAGAACTTGAAGCAGTAGATAGTTCGCATGTACTCTGGATATGGTGAATAACAGATCTCAACCATATACATTCTCGGCTTGTTTCATGAAGTGCAAGAATTTCAGAATGGTTGGAGGATGTGGCAACCAAAGTCTGTTTTGTTGAGCGCCATGAAATTGCTGTATTATTATAAGTAAAAACATACCCGGTTTGTGAACGAGCCTTATGAGGATCTGAAAGATATCCAGCATCAGCATAACCAATCAAACCTGCACCACTATTAGATTTTGAATAGAATAACCCCAAATCTGTTGTTCCACGAAGATAACGAAAAATATGTTTGATACCATTCCAATGACGTCGTGTTGGTTCAGAACTGAACCTGGCCAACAAATTCACTGAAAAAGAAATATCAGGCCTAGTACATTGTGCTAAATATAATAAAGCACCAATTGCACTTAGATATGGTACTTCTGGACCAAGTATTTGTTCATCATCTTC
Source organism: Dimocarpus longan (assembly GCA_022984855.1). Classification (NCBI taxonomy): domain Eukaryota; kingdom Viridiplantae; phylum Streptophyta; class Magnoliopsida; order Sapindales; family Sapindaceae; genus Dimocarpus; species Dimocarpus longan. Next base: position 3,829,740 of record CM041021.1, read on the forward strand.
TTTAGGTCGAAATGGATCCTTTTTAGGATCAAGAGATCGAACAACCATAGGGGTACTCAAAGAGTGAGCTTTATCCATATTGAACCGTTTTAGGATTTTTTCAATATATGCTGATTGATGGATAAGTACTCCGTATGATTTATGCTCGATTTCCAAGCCGAGACAATATTTCGTTTGTCCCAAATCTTTCATCTCAAATTCTCTTTTTAAATAATCAGCAGTTTGTCGGAGCTCTTCAGGTGTTCCGATTAAATTCATATCATCAACATAAACTGCAACAATGGCAAATCCTGATTCTGTTTTCTTTATGAAAACACATGGGCATATAGGATTATTAATATATCCTTCATTTGTCAGGTATTTGCTAAGACGATTATACCACATTCGCCCAGATTGTTTTAATCCATACAAGGATCGTTGCAATTTAATCGAATAAACATTGTTGGCTTTTGATTTGTATGCTTCAGGCATTTTAAATCCTTCAGGAATTTTCATATAGATATCAGTATCAAGTGACCCATATAAATATGCTGTCACTACGTCCATAAGCCGCATTTCGAGTCCTTCTGAGACTGCTAAACTGATCAAGAATCTAAAAGTAATTGTATCCATCACTGGTGAATACGTCTCATCATAATCAATCCCTGGTCTCTGCGAGAAACCTTGTGCAACAAGCCTTGCTTTATGTCTTACAATTTCATTCTTTTCATTACGTTTCCGTACAAATACCCATTTGTATCCAACAGGTTTGACATTTTCAGGCGTTTGGACTACAGGTCCAAAGACTTTACGTTTGGCTAAGGAACTTAATTCTGCTTGAATTGCATTTTTCCATTCAAGCCAATCGTGTCTTTGTCTACATTCATTAACAGTATGTGGTTCATAATCATCGTTCATAACTTTCAAAGCTACTGTATATGAAAATATATCATCGATGATTATTTCATTACGATTCCACATACCTTCAGCACAATTGATTGAAATTTCTTGATTTCCAGAATTTTGTGACTCATCAATTGTTTGTACCTCTTTAGAGGTTTTAGTCTCTTCAGGGATTGACAACTCTTCTGGAGTTGATCTTTCAGAGATAATGGATTTTGTAGCTTGAGTATTATTTTCAAAAGAATCAGAATTTTTCATTCTCCGTTTTCGGGGAATACTATCTTTTGAGCCCATTGGTCTACCACGCTTCTGGCGTGCAGTAGATGATTCATTTGCTGCGTTCTGATTACATTGTTCTACAGGAACAATTATTCTAGCTGGTGTATTGACAGCTGGTATGTGTGATTTTGTCACTTTAGCAGCATCAGTAAATGCATCTGGCAACTGATTCGCAATCATCTGAAGATTAACTATTCTTCGTACCTCACTTTCACATTGGGTAGTACGAGGATCCAAATGAGATATTGTTGTCACATTCCATGACAGCTCATTTTTCTCTCCAATAGTTACATTTTTCTTGTGCTGCTCTTCAGGAGAAAATTTTCCTCCCCCTAATGGTGGGAAAGTTGTCTCGTCGAAATGACAATCTGCAAAACGGGCAGTAAAAAGATCACCTGTCAATGGTTCAAGATATCTGATAATTGAAGGTGAATTAAAACCAACATATATTCCCAAACGACGTTGGGGTCCCATTTTGGTTCTTTGAGGAGGAGCAATAGGGACCTGTACGGCACAACCAAAAATACGTAAATGAGAAATATCAGGTTGGTGCCCAAGTACAAGTTGTAATGGAGAGTACTGGTGATAAGCTGCAGGCCTAAGTCGAATCAATGTTGCTGCATGCAAAACAGCATGTCCCCAAGCAGAAACCGGTAATTTGGTTTGTAACAATAAAGTTCTAGCAATCACCTGGATACGCTTGATGAATGATTCTGCTAGACCATTCTGGGTATGTACATGTGGGACTGGATGTTCAACATCAATTCCAATTGATGTGCAATAATCATCAAATGTTTTTGATGTAAACTCACCAGCATTATCTAGTCGTATACTCTTGATTGGATAATCTGGAAATTGTGCTCGGAGTCTAATGATTTGAGCAAGCAATCTAGCAAAAGTAATGTTACGACTGGATAATAAACATACATGTGACCACCTTGCTGATGCATCAATTAATACCATAAAATAACGGAATGGTCCACTGGGTGGATGAATGGGTCCACATATATCTCCTTGTATTCTTTGCAGGAAAGATGGAGATTCAAAACCAACCTTAGAAATAGATGGTTTAATTACCAATTTTCCTTGTGAACAGACAGTGCATATATTGTCATTGGATAATAGAATCTTCAGGTTCTTTAATGGGTGCCCATGAGAATTTTCAATGATTCTACGCATCATCGTAGATCCTGGATGACCAAGACGGTCATGCCAAAGTCGAAATATTATTGGTTTAAACAGCTTCTAGCTTGAAACTACATAAGTTTCGATTGATCTCATAATTGTATAATACAACCCAGATGAGAAAGCTCTGAGTTTTTCTACAATTAGCTTCTGGCCTGAGATAATTTTAGTAATGCATAAATATTCAACATTTTTCTCATTTGTAGTTTCAATATGATATCCGTTACTACGTATATCTTTGAAACTGAGTAGATTTCTTCTAGATCTACTAGAGTATAATGCATCATTTATATATAATTTAGTACCATTTGTCAATAAGATTATGGCTTTTCCAGAACCTTCAACCAGATCTGCAGGACCTGATATAGTATTTACCTTGGCTTTGGCTACTGTCAAATTTGAGAAATATTTCTTATTCTGAAGAATAGTATGTGTTGTTGCACTGTCGACAATACATATATCTGCACCTTCCTTTTTGAGAATAGATAATTCATCCATATCCGTCTTTCATCATATAAACCATATGTTAGTACATCATTGATAACAAAATATAAAGCAAAATAAGTTATCTTACTTCTGGAAGATTACAAAAATATGTACTAATATAATAAAAGTTAATATGACTATATTAACTAGGCAACTTTCTAATTGGTATGGATATCTCCATCACCAATTGAGTAATCCACTTTTTCATCCGCATTATCAAGAAAATCCGATAATTCCAGGCTTGTGATATCTTCAGGATCATCACCTTGATCTGCAAAATTTGTATCAATTTTCTTTTCTTTCCCCTTTACAGAGGCTTGATACAGATCAACCAAATGCTTAGTCGTACGACAGGTACGAGACCAGTGTCCAGACATACCACATCTGAAACAAACATCTTCATAATGTTTAGGGGTATGTTTCTCTACATTTTTGCCCTTGTTATGTTTAGCATTATAAACATTCCACTTTTGAGAGATGTTTTTCTGGTTTCGATTATCTGAAAATTTATATCCCCCACGACCATGATTACTACGTCCGCGTCCGCGTCCACGTCCACGTCCACGGCCTTTACTTGTACTAGCATTTGCTTCTGGAAGTGCAACTGCGCCAGCAGGGCGAAGTTCATGATTTTTCATCAGAAGCTCATTATTTTGTTCTGCCACTAAGAGACATGAGATTAATTCAGAGTATTTTGTAAACCTGCGTTCTCTATATTGCTGCTGCAGGAGCACATTAGATGCATGGAAAGTAGTATATGTCTTTTCCAATAGATCTGCATCAGTCAGTATTTCACCACACAAGTTCAGCTGTGAGGTTATCTTAAACAGGGCAGAATTATAATCAGCGACTGATTTGAAATCTTGGAGTCTTAAAGTACTCCACTCATGCCGGGCTCTGGGGAGGACGACGGTTTTCTGATGGTCATACCTATCTTTTAGATTTGTCCACAGAGTCAGTGGATCTCTAATTGTGAGGTATTGAGTCTTCAGGCTCTCATGTAAATGACGGCGGATAAAGATCATTGCAGTTGCTTTATCCTGTAGAGATGTTTCATTATTATCTCTAATTGTATCAGCTAAGCCTTTGGACTGCAGATACAGCTCTACATCAAGGATCCATGAAAGATAATTATTTCCTGAGATATCCAGTAGAGCAAATTCTGGTTTTGCGATATTTGACATGACTATACACATAAAATATCACAATTAGTGACATAATCAAAATGATATATTTGAAACTTCAGGTTGCCAAAAATTTCATTTATATTTTTAGAACTTCAGGTCAAAAATAATAACTTCAGGTTTTAGTAATATATATTTAGAACTTCATGTTCTATTGATTCAGATCCAGAACTTCAGGTTCTAGTACATTATAAATTTGAGAGAATAAAATATATGAAATATAAGGATATAACAGAGATAACAAATTAATTAATTAATAATATATTGAGCCGGCATAGCCGTGCATGAAATATATAATAAAAATAGTAAATAATAATAACAGAGCTGCACATATAGTATGTAATAATCAGTAAATAAATAAAATTAAATAGTTAGATCTGTAATGCATGATAATAATAAGTGAGTCGGCAGAGCCGTACATTGATTGAGTCGGCAGAGCCGTACATTGATTGAGTCGGCAGAGCCGTACATATATTGAGTCGGCAGAGCCGTACATAGATTGAGTCGGCAGAGCCGTACATTTATTGAGTCGGCAGAGCCGTACATAGATTGAGTCAGAATATCAAGAACTTCAGGTTCAAGATCGTGCTGATAACGTGTTATAAAATTAAAATAAATGAATATAATAAAATTAATAATCATCAGGGACTTAAAGAGAATTTACCAGGGACTTGAGCTGATATTTGACAAACAAAATAATGGCAGGCAGCAGGAAAGAGAAAAAGGCGGCAGAAAAGCAAAACAATAAAATAAACAATAACTTTAATAAAAAGCAAGAGAGAGATTGTGGAGAGACAAACAAAAAGAAAGCAGAAATAGGTATGTCATTATTGATTGAGGCCTCTCATATATATACAGGTTTTAAGTCGGTTTAACTGACTCACAAAATATTTTTATATTATTATTATAATATCATCCAGAACTTTCACAATATTATTATCATTTTGTCGACTTCAAAAAAAAAATAATTATCATTTTGTTGTTATGTGCCTCCACGTGGATTTCCACTTCGATCCCAATAACATATTATTCAAAGTCATGAAAACGCCATAATTTTACGTACTCTGTCTTTTCATTTTCATTTCCCTTTTTTATTTAAATATCTGGCCGCTTAATCACTCGGAGTAAGACTAGATATTAGTTCCTAAGAACATCTCCAATGCAAGTATGGATTGTGAAAAAATGGAGTGCCACGTAGGATAAATTGATAGAGTATTAAAATTAAGCTCTCCAATACAAACTTCTATAACTACTATCAAGCTGACGTGACAAAAAAAAAAATAGAGGCTGTCAACTTCAATGTCTACTTCTAGAGAGCCTCATTGACAGCCATGTCAGCAATAAATAATTAAAACTTTCATAAAATAATATTTTATAATAATTTACTTTAATGATATATTATTATTTGACTATTCATTATTGAAATGAATAGACTAGCATTGGAGAGCCCTTTTAGACTTGAGTGTCTATCAATTAATATTTATGCCACATATGATGCACATTTCCTTGACATTGATGATGTGTCCATTTTTTTTAAAAGACAATTCATATTTGCATTGGAGATGCTCTAAGTGTGAACATCTGAGCATTCGGTTCAGTTTCATTAGGAACCGAATGTGAACCGACAAATCCTCATTTTTTATGTTTGAAAACTGAACATATTTATTTCAAAAACTAGACCCGACTTGAACCGAATAGGATCAAGTCGATTCTATTCAGGTTGGTTCTTGTTTAAAACCAACATCCATCTATTATAAAAAAAAAAAATCAATTAATTTTCAGAACTGATTAAAAAAAAAAAAAAAAAACCAAAAACTACAATCCACTTAGTAGTTCGAGACAATTTTTAACAAAAAAACAAAAATAAAAAAAAAAAAAACCAGATATTTAATATATATAAAAGGCATACAATTTCACAAAAACAAAAAACATCCAAACTGATAAGTAGACAAACATTTGCACATTCAACATTAAAAAAATAATAACAATAAAATATACATAGGTTGCTGATTTTTTCACAATTCCACCACCAATTAGACCACCCTAAACCTCAAAACTCAAACAAACTCACCACACAAACCATCGAAACTTTACAATTCCACCGCAAACCAAACCAAACCTGTGATGAACAATAATGAACAGCAAAGAGAGGGAGAGGAAATGAATAGTGATGGCAGAGAGAACAACAATGAACAGAGAAAGGCGATGGTGAACATAGACTGATGACAAACGGATAAGGGTTCACCGGTTGGTGAACATAGAGATAAAGGTCTATGTTGACAAGGGAGAGGAGTTTGGCGATGAGAGAATGAAAATGAAAAATCAAAGTGAATGTTGACGTCCGGATTTGGCTCCTTAGTCAACGAGGTTGTTTTTGGGCCCAAGCTCCAATTTCGGGTAGCTAATAAGGACTATATGAAATAGAAAGAGAATAATGAGAAGAGATCAGAGGCGAGGAGCAAAAATACAAGAAGATTTTTAGAGTAGTTCGGCCCAACAAGATGCCTACATCCACTATTCACTCTCTCACTATTTCAGCAGAGTAACGGCACTCAAAAATTTCTTCTTTTACAATGAAATTCCTCCCCTATTTATAGAGAAATGAGAGGAACTACAGTAAAATAAAATAAGATAAAAGCATACAGTAGACAGAAAGCACAATGATAGGCCACATTTAATGCGTCGGGATTTTAATTAATGTGGCTGACAGTACATTAAATGCGACCGAATATATATTAAATGCGGTCCAAACTGTCACTTCGGAGGTTTGTCCAAGAGAGATTTCAAGTAGCTGATCAGCATGGGTCATGAGTGGCTACCAAAACCTTGGCTATAGTCCCTGATAGAGATAGCGTGCATGACACGTTTGGTGTTGTACTCTGTATGGCTCTTTTGACCTCTGTTGGCTCGCGATCCTAGGAGGGGCGGTTGAGATAGACTTTTCAGCAGACAAAGCCAACAGATCCATTGACAAGCAGATAAGCTTTTGAAGAATCATACATCTTGAGAGTTGGGTATGCAAACGATGGGTCAACACTTCCGCGACTAGTCATAGAATTAGGCGAGTATCCTCATTAACGAGTAGGCGTGCTAGCATGCTCAGAGATAATCGAGCAACACGGAGGATAATCTCAGGTGAATAGATCTGAGCGAAATAGATCTTATTGATGACCACTTGGCGGGCAGATCAAGCGAACAGATTTAGCGAGTAGAATTGGCGAAAAGGCGTAGCAGGCAGCCTAGACGAGCAGGCGTAACGATCAACCCAAGTGAACAGATACGATGATCAACCTGAGCGAACAGGATTGGCGACCAACCCAAGCGAACATATCGGAGCGGACAGAGTCAGCGGATAGCCTGGACAATCACTCTGGATGGAAAGATTTTGAGCCCAATTCGAGCAATCCTATCAAGCGGAACAACCTGAGCGCTCAGACTAAGCGGACAGCCTGAGCATATCGAAATGGCGATCATGATATCAATTCCCCTACACGAATAGACCGACGATTAGGAGGGTGACTTGAGTCATGTTAAGAATGGATGGTAGGTATGCCGAATCGGGTCCTCCGTTGGGACAGCGGTCCAAAAAGAATGACAGATTGTCGAGCCTTTGGGCCATTAGGCCTACATTGCGGATCTTCTTGGGCCTGAATAATCTGATCGCTAAATTTCTCACAACAGTAAAGAAGACTAGAAATTAAGAGTTATGGAAATTATCATTTCCTCCGTCCCTCTTAGGTTTCCTAATCTCATTTTTGTTCCCTTTTAAATATTAAAAAAATCTTTTATACTCCTATTTAAAAAAAAAAAAAAAATGACAAAATTAGAAATAAAAAAATATGGGAAAATCTAATTTATATTTATCAATAGTGTAATAGATAACATTAAATTTTTATTAAAAACCCATTATTATTGTTAAAAATTACCTTAATAAGCATAATATTATTATAATGAAAATACATATTTCTTCATGCTCAAAAAAAAAAAAAAAACATATATATATTTTAAAAAATGCTAAAAGAATATATATTCTTTATATAGGATATTTTTGTAACTCGTAAACAATTCATTTTGATTCTAAGTTAAAATAAATATCTTAAAAGGAATATTACTGATTCCGATTATAATTTTTGCATCTAAATTAAATAATTTATTTCTGATTTCGATACATTGATCCAATTTTAGATATTTCTGATTTCAAATTATTTTAATTACGTATAAATAAACGCACCATTATCGTGTTCACTCAATCATTTGCCATTGTACCAACAACATCACAATCCCGACTTTAGTGATCACGAGGCCACCATTGCTGCCCCAACACTATTATACGATCCTGGACTGCCTTGTGCTAATAGCACTTATAAAATGAATGTGCAGTTTCATGAGTCATGACAGTGACACTATTTATCAACCACTTTAGTAATAACAGTGCACTATTCTGATACTATTTCTTGAATCATAGTGATCTTGATACAGTATATTTACTAGACACTTTAATTTATTCGTATACATCACACACATGCACAAGTACATCGCATTGCATGAGTTCTCACTTCTAACTTACACTACACATATCTACACCCATGTTTTTTTCAGTTTGAGTGTTTATATATTACTTGCACACTAAACATACTAGATTTGGGGCTCAATTAGGCACTAAGTATCTAATTATTCAGTTTTTGACTTGTCAAATTTATATTATTGATCTATCTTTAACTATGGAGCAGTTTGGATTGGCTTGTGCATTGGAAACTCTGTGTGGACAAGCTTATGGAGCAAAAGAATATCAAAAGCTTGGAACCTATACTTACACTTCTATGACGGTTCTCATTCCAATTTGTATCCCCATATCTATTCTTTGGATATTTATGGACAAAGTATTAGTACTAGCAGGACAAGACCCTCAAATTGCAGATGTAGCTTGCAAGTACTCAATTTGGCTCCTACCTGCATTGTTGGCATTTGCTATTTGTCGATCATTGATTCAATACCTACAATCTCAAAGCCTGATTGTTCCAATGTTTTTGAGCTTATGTGCAACTCTATGTTTCCATGTACCTATTTGTTATGTTCTAGTATATGAAGTGGGCTTAGGAAATACCGGAGCAGCATTGTCCATTAGCTTATCTTATTGGTTCAACGTGACCGTCCTTGCACTTTACGTGAGATTCTCTTCGTCTTGTGAGAAAACCAGAACTCTTTTTTTGAAAGACATTAATTTCAATAGCATTAAGGAGTTTTTCCGCTTCGCGCTACCTTCTGCTGTAATGGTCTGGTAATTAATTCCCCCAACTTTAATTGGCAAAAATGAAGATGGTGTTGTTGATGAACTTCATGTTTTCGTTGAGTGTCTACTTTAATTATTTATAATGTGTTGTTTACTTGTTTCCAAATGATTATAGTCTTGAATGGTGGGCATTTGAGGTTCTTATATTGCTATCTGGGCTTTTACCGGATTCTAAACTTGAAACGTCAGTTCTTTCTATATGGTATGCTTTTATACTTTAGATTTCATTTAATTTTATGTTTGTTGATTTTGGTAAAACGTCCGTATACAAGACTACTTCTAACTATGTTTAACCTTGATCAGCCTTACAACTTCATCATTGCACTATTTTGTGCCATTTGGAATTGGAGCTGCTGCAAGGTATATGATCTCTGTGTACATCTTGTTTATGAAGAACATATTCAACCTCTAAAATATATGCATTGTTGACCATCTTGTAGCACTCGGGTTTCTAATGAATTGGGGGCAGGACATCCACAGGCTGCTCAGCTTGCTGTCTGTGTTGCGATCGTTCTTGCAATCGCAGAGGCAGTCATAGTGGGCATAACTCTCTATTGCTGCCGCTATCTTTTAGGACATGCATATAGCAATGAGAGGGATGTGGTAGATTATGTTGCGAAAATAGTCCCCTTGCTTTGTATGTCTGTTGCCCTGGACAGTTTGCAAGCAGTGCTTTCTGGTGAGACCCCTATCATTCCATCACAAATTGTTTTCTCTTTTTTATTTTGTCGGCAAGGGACAAGGTGATTTTAACTTGAGGCCGCTTCAGTTTTGCTGAAAGGTGTGGCTATTGTCAAGTTATGCCAAACCACCATCATAACAGACTGTTTAAAATGACCAAAAAAGTATTCAAATGAAAAAAAACGAGTAGTTTTTGAATCTACAGCCTTGAAATCATTTTGTCACCAATTCTGCTTTCAAATGAGTGCTGGCTATTGAAATAGACCTGTTTTTTTGAGACTTAGAAGCCATAGTTACTTGGTTTTGGTTTACAAACATTCCTTGTAATGCAAGTTGCTCAAATTCTTGGCATCAGGGGTGGCCAGAGGAAGTGGGTGGCAGCACATAGGGGCCTATGTCAATCTTGGGGCATATTATCTGGTTGGAATTCCATCAGCTGCAGTACTTTGTTTCGTCCTAGATTTAAGAGGACAAGGCCTTTGGCTTGGAATATTGCTCGGATCAACCGTTCAAGCAGTTTTGCTTACTGTCATAACCTCTTTCACAAATTGGCAAAAACAGGTTCTACTCCATTATATTGTTACATTTTTCCCATAGTGTTTTTGGGTGCACTTGTTAGTGAAATACCATTTTTATCACCTACAAAGTGTTTTCTTAAAAACATGCCTTTCAAAAAGGGCTAATTTAGAAAGCAATAGTCAATGTTTATTAAAGAAGGAGCTACTTGTTCAGGTTTCATTTCGTCCTGTAGGACTCATGTGTATGTTCAGAAATGATAGAGGAGTCCTTGCTTTTTCTTTTTGTTGATATTTCACTTGTACTGCTGCATATTACTTTTTTTTTTTAAAAAAAAAAATTCTTTCAAAAATCTATTTTTGTTAAACACAAACACTCTCTAACTATTTAAAAATGTTTTTTTTTTTTTAATGGATTCTTTAGCTTGTTGGTTGATTTGAATTTGCTTGTTGATATTTTCAGGCAACCACGGCGAGGGAGAGAATTTTTTACACACCATCTTCTACCGATCATAATTGATGGTTTGGATGTCAAAGATCAAAACATCGCAAGTTTGTCCTGAACATATATCAATTCTGGATCTTGAGATGAAATATGTGGACAAGAATCTAGTCATTATTTCTCCCTTTTTTTTGTTTTTTTTTCATGAATTGGTCACGTCAACAGACTGCCATTTAATTGTTTTGACTTTAATTCAAAAATGTCCACTTGATGTTAATCACTTAAATAAACAATATATCGATGATTAAGTCTTAGATTTTGTACTAAAAAAAACTATCATTTACTTTTTCGAAATTAATGAGATTCTAACTAACTTAACTACTTTTTATCATTAAATTATGCCTCGCACCAAACTTTGGGAGGAGCTGATCAGCTACGAATTAATTTTACTCATAATATTGCTTAATATGATCATATCACAAGGCAATTGCACTGTGAAAATATAGTACACCAAATAATAAATTTGTAGTAATATAATATATAGCTTGCTAGCACAGGAACAAGAAGTCTTCAAAAGTACAATTCCAACAAAGCCAACACAGAAAAGAACTAACCCATCCCATATTTGCCTTCGAGGCTGTGAGGGTTCAACTCATATAGTCCCACCTAAAGTGCAGACAAATTTTGAACTTTGGGTAGGTTGTCCTCTCCTACCTTTTGAAAGGAGAGATCCAGATTGCACTACAAAATCTTATATCAGCTGGTCCGGCAGTAAACGAAACAGGTCCCAGTAACAAAAAAAAGTACATGTAGTTAAATTCTTTTTTTCCTTACCAAAAGGGTCTGGCGGAGGTGATCGTGGTAGTTGGTGTCTGCGGAATTGCATGTTTGTGAATGTTAGCTGCAAATAGGTAGTTTGATTTTAAAAGATAAAGTGGGTTTGTTTATATAAATACAAGTTTGATGGATTTGAATACAAGATTTCTAGATGTAATTCATGTGACTATTAGTTGGATTGCATGACCGATGGATAGGTTAAAACGTGTGCATATTTCCTTAGCCAAGAAAGAGTTATCAAAAAGTTAATGATGCTTGATTTAACAAAAAGTTAATTATAGATCAAATAATGATAACTACCTATAAGGAATTTTTTGCTTATTGTTCAATCATATGGTTTGATTTATCATTTCATCAAAATTCAGATAGTTACTAATTAACAATTGAAAAATATATGTAACTTTTGTTAACCATTTGATTGATAAAACGACGTCTCATCGGTTTACTCATAAAGTCGTGAACGTTTTGCGATTGAACAAATTAAAAAACTTAAATTCCTTATCCTACTCAAGAAAATATGGCAAGGCGACAAGTAGTCGTGTAATGGACTTTCATGTGATCTTGTAGGTTGCAACTAATTGAAAATTCAAGGAAATCTGAACCCTACATGTGTCTTCAATTCTCAATTCATTAACAAACCTGGACAACTTTTGAACCACCAACCAATGATATAAGAGTGCATTTGGGATTGCTTACTTATGAAATAGTCACTTATTTCATAAATTTTGAGCAATAAGGTACTTGATAAATCACAAGCCAAAGCCAATTGCACTGTGAAAATATAGCAATCCAAATAATAAATTTGTAGAAATATAATATATAGCTAGCTAGCACTGGAACAAGAAGTCTACACAAGTACTACAATTCTTACAAAGTCAACATAGAAAAGGAAGCAAAGTACATGTAATTAAATTCTTTTTTCCTGATCTAATAGCACCATGCGTGATCCTTCACCAAACGGTTCTTTTATTGTGTTGTAGCACTTACCTTGCCTTATAAGCAAGCTAGTAAGGTGGTGGAGGAGGAGGAGGATGCTGCCACGGTGGAGGTGGTCTATAAGGATCAAAATAAGGTGGTGGAGGGCCAGGGGGTCCTGGTGGTGGTCCTGCAAAAGGTGGGGGTGGTGGTGGAGGGCCAGGTGGTGGAGGGTGGTGGTGATGTGGTGGTGGAGGAGGTGGGGAGTAGTATTCAGGGCGTGGCGGAGGAGGCGGTGGAGGACCATGTAAGTGTGGTGGCGGAGGCGGTGGAGGACCAAATGGGTCTGGCGGAGGTGGTGGCGGTCGATGGTGTCTGTGGAATGACATGTTTGTGGATGTTAGTTGCAAATATGTAGTTTGATGTTAAAAGTTATTGTGAGTTCGTTTATATACGCAAGTTTGATGGATTTCTAGATGTTTTTTATATGACTATTAGTTGGACAGGATGACTGATAGATGGGCTAAAACGTGTACATGTTTGTTCAGCCAAGAAGAATAGTGGAGGTGTCAACCGGACCAATTGAATCTATGGTCTTATTGCTGCTCGGATTGGATTTGTTTGACAATTTTTTTTTTAATATATATTACAAATACAAGGTAAAACTATCAAACTCCCTAAATACTAACTCTTAGAAATAGTCTGAAACTTAACACTTTATTAAACTCTACTCTCTATAATAACAGAAAGAGAGAGATCTCATACTAAATGGGAAAAATTGACCCTTTAATTAGAAAGACCATTGTGTAATTTGCTATCTTATAGGAAGACTATATGTAAATGATCTACTTTTGGTGGATGATATTTGAACCTACGACGCATTATGAGAACAAACTATTTAGTGGTTGTGGTCAACGCGTCACAATACTTCTGCGTAATATGTTTTGACTATTTTTAAATTTAAGAAGAAGTCTAATTTTGGTAAGTTTTTTATTATTTTTATTACTGTGTGTCTCCTAGGTATATATAATTTGAAAATTCGATGTTAGGATTAAATATTGCTTATTTAATTATTATTATTTCGTAATCAAGACAGATCTATGACAAAAACATCCATTACACATAAAATGGAGGTTCATATTATTTAAACTAAGAGATGATGATAGGGGTAATCTAGTCGATAATCATAACTTATAGTAAGGCTGAGGCTCTAGATATAAATCTCATTAACCAGTAAAAAAAAAAAAAAAAAAGGAAAGAAAGGTTGATAAATTCAATAAAAACATTATGTTTACATTTCAATATCTAGGAGAACTAATAACTACTTGAATTTCAATGGAAGGTTAAATCCAACCTTATGATTATTTTTTTTTTTTCTTTTTGAAATACCATACCTTATGATTTGAATAATAAGTAAAAGCACCCTAGAGTTACTTGACTTCGGTTAGAGATAATGAAATAAAATGCTTTACTTTCTTTACTACATAATTGCTATATAATGAAATGATGATATCCCCTTAGATTTAACAAAAATTAACTCAATTAACGGTCAACCATTCATAAATATTTTTTTTATTTAGAATAATACTATTATTACTCAAAATTTACTCAAATTTATTAGTTAAATAATTTGTAATTATCACATCATTAATATATCTATCAAGATTATTATAATTATTATAAATCAACTTATTACATCATTTGAGAAAAAATTTGAATAAAATTTTAAAAAATTTAGCATCATTCTTTTATATATTATTTAAATGAGAGAGTTTGTTTTGGTACTTCATGAAAAATTAAGAAGTTTCCTATAACTCTTGATTAAATATCTATTCCTTGAGACTTAGGGGAAAAAAAAAAACACTTTGCGTATTTAAAATAGATAAATAAATAAAACTCTTTATAATATAATTAATTAATTAATGAAACATTTCTGGACCATTCGATCGATAAAACAAGTGTAGTCCCAGGTCAATGCCTGTGGGCTTGTGATTGGACAAGTAAATTGGATCAGCCAACAAGATTTCCTTATCTTGTTTAAGAAATGGCAAGACGACAAGTAGTTGTAAATTAGGACTTTATATCTTGTGGTTCCAGCTAATGGGCACTTCATGGAAATCGGAATCCTACAGGTGTCTTCAATTCTCATCTTACTAATCAACTTGGACAACTTCACAGCCGTACACCTATGAACTAAAACACAATTTTAAAATTTTTTAAAATCCACTTTTTCTACTTTAAATATATATATGTACTTTTTCTTGTCGGTTTTGGACAAATATATAATATTTCCAAGTCTTTTCAAATTGTATAATAAGAAGTAACAATTATATAACAATTATCTATCCAGTAAGAGTATGCTCATTTTTTAATTTTCTCTTACCTCTCTAAATAATTAACTTTTATTTTTACATGAACGATAGCAATTCAAATCGTCCTTCTAATTAGTATTTTTTTTTTTTTGAGAGTTTTTTTTTATTTTATGTTTTCGATAAAAATTCAAATTGTATTTTTAATTAGCATTTTATGCTTATTGTGAGAGTTAATATTTCATATATATATTATGAAACTAAATTTTCATTAATTAATATCAAATTACTTCATGATGATCAAATAAAAAATAGCTAGATTGATTGGAATTCAATAATTATTAACTAACAATTAATAATGTTATCTCTGGTAATGATCAGTAAATTAACCTACTCTCCATCCTATAGATAGATTTGATTCTAGTCAAGATCGATTTATTAAATTAATTACATGATCTGGTAACTACAAGAAAGGATTTAACCCGAAGTAGTGACTTGGACCCAAAAATAAAATAAAATAAAATTCTGAACCTATCCTGGAGAACCCATTAATTTGAAAGTTGAAGTTATATATATATATTTGTAGATTGTGAAAATGAGATCGATTGTATAGAACTCTGCTAGTCATTATTCCAATGAAGTCATATAAATCACAACAATAAAAAAGCATATCATAAAATGTAACGCTACATATATATTTACACTCTGAAATTGATAGGTGATAAAATAACAGATATTACTTGTAATTCATACATCATGTTGGCATGTTGCACATGCAATATAACTATTTATATGCTATCTAATAAGGTGGTGGAGGATGAGGATGCGGCCCAGGAGGCGGCGGTGGACCTGGAGGCGGAGGATGAGCAAATGGAGGACCTGAAGGTGGTGGTGGCCCTGGTGGTCCTGGAGGTGGTGGTGGCCCTGGTGGTCCTGGTGGTGGAGGTGGATGGTGCATAAAGGATGGTGGAGGTGGCTCAGGAGGCCCTGGTGGTGGTGGTTCAAATGGGCCTGGCGGTGGTGGACCTCGTTTTGGTGAATGCTTGTGGTGAGTCATGTTTTTTGAGGATTACATGGGTGGCAGTGGGAGATATAAATAGAAGATGAGAAGAAGAGTGTAGAATGTGGAAATTGGAAAATGTTAATTCATAGACCAGTAGTTGAAACTTGGACTGGTTGTTCTTGTGAAACATTCTACTAAAAATATAATGTGAAACATGGAAATCATTTTTAGCTCAACACAATGTGAAATGATTCATACTTGCATGGCAAGAATTATCTAGATTTGTAAAAATAATGGAGCTTTTCAAGTTTATTTTGTTGTGATAATAATTCTCCAATGTTAAAATATTTTTCAAATGTTAGAATTGGAATATAATATATATAACATTAGACATTTGATTTTTAGAAATGGAATCTACATTTGATTTTTAGAATTGGAATCTAATATATATAACATTAAACATTTGAATTTTTACGTATGATTTTAAATTTGTGAAAAATTGGTAAGTAAAAATAATATAAGATCGGTCTAGTGATAAATCTCTCATATTACACAGTTAAGATTGTAAATTTGAATCATTTCTACTCTTCAAATTCTGAAACTATTGTAATAGGTAAAAAATATGTTAGTAAAGAATAAATATTGATAGTTGAATAGCATTTACAGTTGTCACATGTTCAAAACCGTGATACCTACCACAGTACCACCACTGGGCTTGTCTCTTAAGCCTAAACGTGGGTTTTGAAAACGTTTTTAACGAGGTTTTTAATATTTATTAAATTACTTTCATTAAAACTAATAATGTAATGATTTAGTTTTTTTTAGAAAAAAAAAATCTGATCAAATTTAAGTGTATGATTAAGAGGTGAAAATGATAGAATTTGCACTGATAAATCAGTAATTAAAATTTGGATTAAATTGTCAAACTGAGTTAGAACAGAATATTGGATCGTGGGCCAGTAATTCAGTTGAACCGCAACTGTAGCTAGTCAGCCCATTATGAGTGGATCAATGGATCAGGCTTATTATTCTTGATTAATTCGTTGGAGGTGCTCCTGATCACACTGTAACCAAAACTAATCTCATGCATAGTACCGCGGGTCTATATCTAGTTAGTGCAGTCTAATATTATTAAGGTCGAAATTTAGAGATAAATGATACGATACCAACTCACAACCTTAATAATGTTTGTCTTAGGGCTTATCTTTAGAACACCTCTAGTTTTATCAAAATTTATGGCTAGTAAGAGTGGGCACAAATATATGTTCCGATCTAACCAATATAAACAAGTGTCGAAGAAACCGTTCATAATTTAAAATAAGAGCACACACCCTCCAAAGATATATATATATTGCTCTTGAATTGCACGCTTGTAACTCTTAAAGGGATTACAATGATAGTTATTATACTTATTAATAAGTTTCTTTTATAGATTAAGAGTTTGTTAGCACTTATGGAAATTAAATATCATATGAATAGCTCAAATATTTAATTCTACCTCGTTAATCTTTTACATAAGGAGTCCATCGGAATTTATCGATATACATGATTGGCTTGGATCTCTACTCTTAAAAACGTAAGATATCTAACCCCATAATTATCAAAAAGGATTCTCTCCACAATAGACTATGATTTACACCCAGACAAGTCTTAGGGATTTCTATTAATCTAAATGAATTAATCCAAATAAAAACACTATGACCAGATAATGATGGTTTGTTTTACCTGTTTGAAAGTTCAACGGACTTAAAGTAGCATTTCTCTCTTAAACGGTTCATTTTTAGCAGTGGGATCTCGGTGGTCTGGCTATGCATTATCTGGATATGTGAGGTATTAATTAGTATTAGTTCTAATTAAGCTTATCTTATTTCCTATTTTCCATTGGCTTTGCTTCAGGCACTCTCTTTTAACATCACTTAAATAGTACTACTTAACTGATATATGCTGCGAGTATCAAGTCATGCCCTTTTAAGAGAATTGCTTTTATGGGATGAATAGACTATTACCGTCTATCTTATAAAATTATATGATATATGCGTTTTCTATAATTTAAAACTTAAAATCATCGTTAAACTATTTATTATTTTAAAAAAGTAGTATAATAATATTTATTAGATTAGTATATCGATGTGGATGATATAATCCGTCCGTCTCATTAAATTTTGTCTTTTATATAAAAGAGGTAGTCTCATTTTCTAATAACCATATTTTAATTAGAAAAGACACATAGACAAGAGGATGACGAGACAGCAAATCAGCAATATGCAGTGTACCATTACATAATTGCTAGCAGCAGTAGGAGCAGTGATAATAATGATTGACTTCAACTCAGGCTGCCGGTTTGCTTCAAATAATAGTGGTGTGTGATGGGTTTTCAATTATTCTCTGCTTCATTAAGAACCATATTCCGCCATGCCATCCACTGGTTTCGCCGCAAACTCATTTAAACCTGAAAAAAAACATTAGGAGATCATCATCATATCATTGTGAGTAAGAAAATTTAAACTGATGAAAAGCGGAAATTAATTAGAAGAAATATAGGCCCAGTTTTTAGTTAATTAGCTAGATCATAACAAAAGCAAAAGCCAACCTCAAGAAACAGCAACATATTAGTAACAATAGTTAGTGGTAGGGATGTTGACACAAGCATGCATGAAGGCACTAGTAGAAGTAAGGAATAATGATTAATACATGCATGATTAAGTTAAATTTGGTGTTATATATGTAAAGAGAGGGACTGGAAGGTGGTGACAGAAGGGTAGAGAGCACGAAGGGGTGAGATGCTAAGCTCCATGCATTTCATCCTCTGTGCTCTCTATCTTCTGTCAGCAACATCTTCATTGCCTCCTCTCATCAATGGTTTGTGTACACAAAATCATGAATCATGGAACAATTAGAGAGAGAGAGAGAGAGAGAGAGAGAGTAGAGTGTTTTTCGAGTCCCTCTAAAGTCTAAACAAGAGAGCATAAGAGATAGAGAAAGAGGGGAAGAGATTGTTAGACACTTTGAGCTTTGGTCGATGACATAGAAGCCTACCTAGAACCTCTATTTATAGGAAAAAAGTATCCTACTCATCGTATCGTGTTGTTAATAATTCTCTAATCAGTACTGATTTTAAACTTTTGAATGATTGTTAAAGGTGCAAATTGATATGCAAATAAAAATAAATAAAAATTTAAGTACTAATTTTGAATGAATAAGTATTTAGTTTATAGTCGACATCAATTAAAATTAATTTTTGAATGAACTAAC
The DNA here is from genome assembly GCA_022984855.1 of Dimocarpus longan. Classification (NCBI taxonomy): domain Eukaryota; kingdom Viridiplantae; phylum Streptophyta; class Magnoliopsida; order Sapindales; family Sapindaceae; genus Dimocarpus; species Dimocarpus longan. The sequence goes on from CM041021.1 coordinate 3,849,000, forward strand.
AAAAAACAAAAACTAGCAAAAATGAAATGCCAATTGGATGAAATTTTGCATTCACATTGATTAGTATATTGATTCATGCAGTTAATTACCATCACATGCCTGTTTACCGTTGATGTGAGAGGCTTGTAGTAGCTAGCTAGTTAAATTAATCTGTCAAACCGAAGTAATTAGTTGCCCCTCCATATATACAAAAGGAAAAAAATTATCGAGTACTGTTTGTATATAAAATTTTAATCAGCATGCAATAGAGATTTTGAACGAAAATTTCATAGGTAACTGCATAAATTATCAACTTTAATATGGTGAATATACATATATAATATGGTGCACACATTCTATTGAATAAAATAGTTTTATAATAAAAATATACAAATGCATGCTTGTCAAGAGATTATAATTAAGAGTAATTATTATTTATTTGGTCCAGGATCTGTTGTATCCTTATAGACTAAAAAGCAATCATCAAAACCATTGTTTAATTTGTTATTGAAATTGGTTCTTAAGTATTGATGATTCGTTTAATATATCTCAACTTGAAAAAGGATTTCAAATTAATGAAACAATGCTTATACATTCGTGTGCCATGCAATGCACATTCAGCATATTATCATAAACTATAAGGAAATAAAATTAAATAAGATTAATGGGAATTATTCCATATCAACCCATCCATTGACTGGTTGCAGCTGGTTTCTCATTAGTTGAAAACCCGATTGTTTAACAATTTATATACATAAGTTTCTCTAAAATACAGCTTAAAGATGATTTCAAGTACTTGTAGAGTTCAATAAATTCTTGAGTAGACAACTATTGCCAGTAAGTATGTTCCTTAAACAATGTATATAAATACTGAGATAACCACTCAGAGCTATCTACTCCCATTCCGCTATTTGAACACTTTTGACCAAGATAATTACGTCCAAAATGTAGATCAAAACAACTATGATTGTGAAGTTTGAATCAATGATACGGTATTACATAAATGTATGACAAGCGTCAAGCTCATGCGGGGGATAAGGGCAGCACCCTTGAGCTAAATTTTAATTATTTGTTATATAGAAGCTTTTAGTATTGAACCTCTTGCGAGGTAGAAAAGTAGAAAGGACACCGTTCTAAAACAACCATTTTATAATGGAAATTAAGTGCTGATATCTTTCATAGGCCTATAGAGATCACATTGGTTAACATATCATGTAAAATCTTGTCGCTTTTATCTTTTATTTTTTGTTTTTGTGTATGAGTTTGATTTATGATTTTAACGGTTATCTTTGTCTCATCTAATCGTGTAACTTAGACGATTACCTCACAACTTAGATTCTAGTGAGCTTAAATCAACACATCTTAGTAATGAATAAATGAAATCATAGCATTAGAAATTAGGCATGCATGCAACAAGTTGCAAACTTGCAATTGGCTGCCAAGTAATATGGAGAAGAAAGTGGAGATGGATCAAAATGGGCATCCCAATCACTAAAGGCTTATCCTCATCAAATCACGACCAAATTGGGATATATATATGTATGTATGTACATACATTTTCTACAGCAACAATATGGGGCGGTGACCCTCCCATCTTCCACCTGTCATTTCCCCATTGCTTCAACATTATTCTTCCTGTCCGTATCTGCCTTCATCACATTCAATTGTGCACTTAAAACCACATACAGCCAATAATGGAAATTGATTACGTACATTCACATGCCTTGTCTCCACTGCCACGAAAAGAATATCATTCTTCGACTTCGAGTGAAGAATATGATTAGACATAGATAATATCTGTATATTAATCATCGTTAAAAGGAAATTTAAAATGGAATAAATGTATATATGTGAATAATATAATTGTTAATTAAATATGTATATAATATGAATTTATTTTAAGTTTAAAATCAAATACACATATGTGACAAAGATTTTTTTAGTGAATATATATACACATGTCCTAATTTTGTGTATCTCTCTCACTAAAAAAAATTATGCTTCAAGTATATGTCATTTATTATTCCATTTTATCATTAATTTTTTCTACAAAGCACACTAATAAAGTCCGATAACAGTTGTTTTTTTTTTTTTTTTTATTTTGATAGTATTTTATTTTTTTAAAAAAAAAATTAATTTGATAGTATTTTATCTTGTATAACTCTTAGAGAGGGTGTATTTAATATTAATATGTACTATTGTTAGTATAATCTAGGAATAATCATCTCTTAATAAATGTAAAGTCTAAAATTCAAAATCTCCACTCGTCAAATCAGAAAATAAAAGTAAGGAATATGATCTCTTATTATAATATTCATATTAATAATTAGGATGCACATATTATTATTATTATTATTATTATTGTTAACAAAAAGGTACTAGGAAGGGTTCACACTAAATGGAAAGAGCAAATGGTATTTTGTCATATGGAGATGATCTAGAAAAAGAATCGAGACAACTGGCTACTATATATAATTGTTAGTATGGCATGTGCTGTCCCTTTCTCTGTCTGAAATGAGTATGGCCATTGATTCCCTAGACTTAATCCTTTTTTGGAGCATAGCATTTATCTGGTGAAGGTCATGCTTTCCCCATTTGGTCATGGAAGACTCGACTCCCGCATTGATCAATCCCCTTCTACCATGTGCTAGAAGAAGATAGATTTTCCACCAACCCCCTCAACAATTTTCATTCTTTTTAACGCTGATCAATCCTTATTTAGTAAAGCTCAAAATTGTTAGTAGAAATATTGATTGTATGGCTCTTTTATATATATATATATATATATATAGAGTGAGAGAGAGAGAGAGAGGTACATTCTAGTGTACACTTGGGTTTGCATACACTTGACAAAAAAAATATGCAATTACATTATAAAATATATAATTGTAATTTATTATAAGTTATTACAACTAAACATATAAGATTATAATCAGTATATACGATCACTTTTACTGATTATAATAAAATATATTTAGTTATAGTCATATATAATAAATTACAATCACATATTTTAGAGTGCAATCATATTTTTTTTTATTAAATATTTACATACCCAAGTGTATCTAAGGGAACTATATATATGCATACAAACACACATATATCCATACATACGTACATATATATATGGAGCTAGTTGATGGAGCGAAGGGTACGGTACAATATTTGTATAATTGTAATTTGCGATTACATTATAAAATGTATAATTATAATTTATTATAAGTTATTACAATTAAATATATGAGATTATAATCAGTATATGCGATCATATTTACCGATTATAATCAAATATATTTAATTACAGTCGCATATAATAAATTACAATCATACATTTTAGAGTGCGATCACGTATTTTTTTCTATTAAGTATTTGAATACCCAAGTGTATCTAAGGGAACTATATATATGCACACAAACACACATATATCCATACATACATACATATATATATATATATATGGAGCTAGTTAATGGAGCGAAGCGTATGGTACGGTATTTGTAAGGATACTTTTAAAATTAGAGTTTGATATAAATTACTGTTATGACTCTATTGAAAGTTTAGTAGAATTTTTCAGTAGTATAAGAATGGATATAAAAACACTGTCAAACTACTATAATTCTCTATATTTTTTTCTTTCTTATTCGTACTTTATTATTTGTCTCTATTGCTCAACAACAAACCTATAGAAACCTATCAAAGTAATTAGTTTGTCTAATCTCTTGTAGTTATATAAGCATTGACGGATCTACTGTAGCATAAGAGACTTTTTATTCCTTTTGGATTTAAAAAAAAAAAAAAGTGCAAATTGCAATTTGGCTACCCAATTGAAACATATTTACAGATGGAATAACAGTTTTACTTTTATTATAATTGACCCACCTATCGTTAATGGACCTCCGTTAGTTTTAACTGGTTTAGGGGTAAAAGTGTCATTTGATGTTATATTTTATTTTTTTAAAAATTAAATTTTAAAAAATTTAAAATAAATCAGGTTCTCTTTCTCTCTCTCTTTCATCCCTCTGGCTTCTCTCTTTCTTTGCTTCACCGTCGCCGTCCCTATCTCTCCTTTATTCTTCTTCTTCTCAGTTCATTGCCTCTCTCTATCGCTCTCATCTCCTCACCCCTCATCCGTTCGTCGTCGTGCTCATCTGCTCTCCTCTGCCCTCTCTACTGCTGCTCTCCTTTCCGCCGCTGCTCTCTTCCCTTTTTTTTTTCCTTCTCTCTCCTCTCCTTTCTTCTCGTCACCGTTCTCTTCTCTTTCATCATCTGGGTTCATTGTCAAACCCAAATGAACCTCCATCTGGATTCATTGATTTGAACTCAGATGAAGGTTCATCTGGGTTCTCAGAAACCCACCAGATTTCTGGGTTTCTGAGAACCTAGAAATCTGGTAGATCTTTGGATTCGTGAGAACCCAGATTTCTGGGTTTGTGACGAACCCAGAATCTGGGTTTGTGACGAACCCAGAATCTGGGTTCGTGTCTGGGTTCGTTAAAACCCAAATCTAGGTTTTGACGAACCTAGATTTCGATTGATTATGTTCTGAGTGATTGATTATGTTGGTTGATGATATTTCGATTGACAGTTTTGTGGGAGATTTGGGTTTGATGGTTTTGTGGGAGATTGAATGATGGTTGATGATATTTGAGGTCATTTTTTGGGTTTTCAAGAGTGGATTGATGATGTTGGGTGGTTGGTTAATGATGTTTGAGATCATTTTTTGGATGTTTGACACCATTTTTCAGGGTTTTCAGACTGGAAACCAGACTTGGTTTCCAGTCTGAAAACTGGTTTCCAGAACTTGAGAATAAAAAGAGAAGGACAGGAAGAAGACTAATGATTTTGAACCGGAAGAAGATTGATGATTGATGATTGATGATTTTGAATGGGAAAAAGATTGATGGTTGAATAAATGTTTAATTTTTATTTATTTTAATATTTTTTAATATATATCTTTAAAATTTTGTTCTAATTAATTTTTATTTAATTAATTAATTTAAGGTTATTTTGGTCTTTTGGTTATTTTTTACTGTTTGATGTTAGATTTAACAGAAAATTATTAACGGCAGAGGGGTAAATTGTAATAAAAGTAAAACAGTTATTCCGTCTGTAAATATGTTTCAATTGAGTAGCCAAATTGCAATTTGCTCAAAAAAAAAAAATTATTTTCTTTGTTATAAAAGTCTTGATATGTTTCAGTTTAAAAAAAAAAATTAAAAAATAATTAAATTTATCAGTTGCTTAACTTTTACATATTTTTACCGTTCTCTTTATTGATATTCAATTATTATTATTATTTACTTTATTTTCTTATAAACTTTTATTTTTGATTTATTAGAATTATTATATTTATATAAGCAAATATAGTTATGATTGTTATTCAAATTTAATGTTTTTTACATATTTACAACTTAATTTCCATAATGTGACTTAAAACTCTTATTAATGAACCGTAAAATTTTATTTTAAAAAATCTTGAATTGTTTTGCTTTAATGTGTTGTATCAAATTTTTCAATATAAAATCATGATTTAATTATATTTATCTCCCAGTTGTTTATTTGTTTGTATAATTTAACCGTGTTTGAATTCAATAATGCGGTAAGAATGTTTCTTGACTGTAGAGATTTTATGTTATATTTTTTTGAATTTTATTACTAACAAGAACCCTAACCTCTTGGAGGATAAAAAATTACACAACCAAACTCTGCTGGAGGTGGGTGTGTGAAGTTATATAATAATTAATTATATATATTCTCTTGGAGATATGTTATATAGACATGTAGATCTTAAAATGTAGAGAAAGTTTGGATGCATACGGGATCCCTTTTTTCTTAAGATGAGTTGTTTATACTTAATATTTAGAGAAAATCAAGGTGGGATAGTACCAAAGAACAAAAAAGAAAAAAAAAAAAAAAAAAACCCACAAGATTTCAAACTAGTACCATAGAATTAAAATGAACAATTTTAGTATTATTAGTTTTTATGAACTATAGTTCATGAATGAAGATCGTACGTAGTTCATGAACGAGACTGTGAACTATGTTTTTTAGTTTTTGTTTGTGAATTCCATTGCTTTTGTTCACGAATAGTAATTCACGAACATTGATAATGTTAAAAAAAATTAACTTAGTTTTTCAATATTTATTTTCAAAACTTGTACTATTTATTATGCTAGAATTAAAAGCAAAATCCCTTTTGAATTAAGATGTAAAAACTAAAAACCCTACCAAACTCTAAGGGTATGTTTGGTGTGCAAGATTATATTGAACTATTTTTGAGAGATTGAATTCAAGTAGGATTGGATATGATTAAATTAATAATATGATGTATTTAATGTAGTACAAGATTAACTAATATAGTGATGTTGGGATTAGATAAAATTAAATTGAGTTAAATTATAAATTATTTACATAATTCAAATTTATTTTAAATATTTTATAATCAAATTAAAATTAATTCAAATGAAATATCATAATTTAAATAATTTTAAATTATTTTAAATGAATTAAATTAATGTATAGAGAGAAAAGATAAGCCACCAAACACACGCTTGGACTATTTATATTTCAATCCCACCAGCAACTGCCAAACAAAAGAAAACAATAGGATTGAACTCTTTATAGCCCAATCTTGAGCATCAAACATGCTTCAAGTAAATTACTGATAGTATATAATACATTTGGATATTCAGATCTTTAAATATCGATACACCTGAACTGATTATATTTTAAAATTATTGATTATATTTTATAAAATATGATTACAATTAAATATAACTGATCATGGTAACTTTTAAATATGGTAAATGTGATTTGACTCGTTTACTTGTAATCATATATAAAACACATAATTAAATATAATAAAATACAATAAATAATTTTAAAATGCAATCACTTATCAGATGTGTCAATACTCGAGTGTACCGTAGAATATGCCTTAATCAACAAAAACTTGGATGCACATGGACTACTTAATTGGACGAGGGTGATTGAAAGAAAAAATGGAAAATTTCTGTGTGGAAGCATCAATTTGGAGTTGAATAGATCATCTTTATTCCCATCATCTTTTGAAATATTTTATTAATATAATTTTTGGTCATATATATATTTTTCAACGGACAAACATGACCATATATATGATATGTCCATCCACTCTTTTGACTACCTTTTGGCAGCTGTGTGCGTGCAGCACTTAGCACATGCATTATTCGAGTGGAGGGACCTAGTCTCCATTGAATCTCACTTTACACCATCTTGAAGTTCCCATTCTAACTATTCTCTTGTTAGCTTCTTAAAATTGACCTACTCAAGAAGTTTAAATAATACTTTTTTTTTTTTTTGTAAGATATCTTCATTATTTAAATGTAATTTGAACGCCTGTGTTCAGTGGAGGGGCCAACTGAATTTTTGTAAATTTTACATTTTATTATTTTCCATATAAAATATTACTATTAAAATACAATTAATTATTCTAATTAATTGTTATTATTATTATTATTAAAACTATATTTATCAAACCAGATTTTGCCTAAGAACATAAAATATTTTCTTCTCATTATTGATGATATTTAAATAATTTCATCATTAATTCCTATCATAAATAGGAAGATTTAGTTTCCCATTGTTAACGTATTTCGCAATCTTATCTATATGATTGTAACAACTCTTAATCTACACTTTAAATTTTCATCTGGATTATTGCATCTAAATTTATCGAGTTTGAGCTTGTAAATGAATAGATATTTTATATATTTTTTAAAAATTTGTGTCACGTATACTTTTTATTTTGTTAACTTATTAAAGATTAAGCTCACAACAAAGTGGAATATGATTTTTTTATGAACTTTTTGATCATTTATAATCGTAGAACAATTTATTATAGTCAAATATATAAATGATTTTCGATATTAAAAAAGTGATGGGTTTTATCTTTGATAATAAGATTAAACAGCATTATATTTAGTTTTTCAATGACATAATTTTTTAACATAAGTAATTGTCTTGTCTTCCATCAATTTAAATAATTTTTGTTTTGCCCCCTTTAAAATCAAAATCCTGGCTCTACCCTTGCATGTGGAGTTATCTAGGTTGCATTCACAATTAATTGTCTTAGTCTTAAAATTAATTGTTCAGGTCGTCGGTCATCCATAATACATATATATATATATATATATATATTTATATATATATAATAGTTCTCTTGTAAAGAAAATCCTTACCTTCTTTTATTTTTCAGACCTTTGATCGTCACACAGGTTCTACCACTCATTATGACGATAGTTGAGAATTAAAAGAAATCGATGGTACTAAAAAAAAAAAGAAAAAAAAATTAAAGGTGAATCCTTACTATATAACAATCCACAAAAATAGATATATAAGGGCGTAAAGTCTAAACTTAAAACAAACCACTTGTTAGTGAATCGGATTGGCAATTTGAAAGAAGTATATTTCTTATATAAGAACCTTGTTTTCATGATGATATTTCATACATAACATCCCTTTTTGTTTTTTTGTTTTTATTTTTATTTTTATTTTTTTTGGCAAACGACACTTCTAGAGTCGTGTCTTTTTTTCTTTTTTTCTTTTATATATATATATATATATTTTTTTTTTTTTTCACTTGTTTTCTGATAGTTTATTGGATATATAGGTGTGCTGCACCCCTTAGTGAATTTCAACTTCCATGATTACTATCTTGCCGGTTTAAGAACTTTGTACTTTGCTTGTTCAATTGACTGAGAATTTCATTGTCCAAATTCTCACGGAGTTTTGGTTCTCAAGTATTGCACTTGATGCCCATGCCCACCTTTAGAGGGATCAGAATCGGATGCCCGCAGGATTCAGGAATAATGTTAATTATAATTCCTTTGGCGTGTAATGGAGTTCCCACCATATCTTTGATATGTAATCATAATCAGGTTGTGTTTATGATTGAGAGTTTTGAGAGGATTTTTAGATTTTCTAATGAAATATCTTTGAATACTATTGATCAAACTTGATCTCCCAATGTTTGTACGCTATTGTGATTTCTTATAATTATGTTGGAAAATCTATAATTTAAAATATGGAAGGTAACGTTTTGACACTCCAGCAAACAATAAAAGCTGCATTGTGAATATATAACTTACAAGAAGAATTTTGTAAAGTTACATTGTTTATATTTTGTCAGTCCGGACTCAAAAATTTATATTAGATATGGCACCTTAATTGTTATGTTTTTCTCTCAAAATAATGATTCAAGGTAGGCCCTTTGTTTAAGTTTACAATCAAAATTTTATACATTATAAATTTTGAGAAAAATAAAAAAGATTATCTTAATTATAAATTTACAATCTAAATTTTATAATAAAAAATATCATATCTTGCATTTGCAATCGAGATTTGACAAAATGACATATATTACGATTGAAGTTCCCGAAAATGTTTTATAAACTTATATTTTATTTTTATTTTTCTACTTACTTTATTGATTTTTAAATTAAAACTATAAAAAGAAGAAAAGATTAGAGAAAAATTAAATAATTCATTTACTGGATTATTAAGTCAAATCAAGAATATTGCAAATCCTGTACAATCAAAATCCTATATATTTAAATTAGAAGTTTCAAACTATGCGTACCATAAAAAGAAAAGAAAAAGAAAAAAAGTTTTCAAAGTCGTTCAATTATCAAACCATGCTACATGAAGAACAGCTATTAGACTTTGAATAATGGGCCTGCAAAGTCCAATTATTTTACAAGATGGACCTTGAGCTCTTCTTTAAAATTTCATTTGCTGTCTTCAAGAGACCTTCAACAATCCGTACTGGAGTGGTATTTATTCATTTGTTCTCATCCAACTTCGACATGATACGAGGTCAAATCTCCACAATGCTCATAAAATCATACCTTGGGTATACTTTCTCATATGTTGCGTGAGTGATTATATGTACACGAAAATACTAATATTAAAGAGTTAATGTGTCTAATGGCTCATAATCTTGATACTGATTGTAATAATGACAACGAAAAGATTATGATAATAAAAAGATTAATTCGAATTGAGGATATCTATGTTATATAATAAGGTCAACAATATGAAAAAGTCTTTCTCTAGTAAGGGAAGCTGAAAATTTTTATTTTAAGATAACTTATTGAAGAGTAAAACCTAAATCATTACCGTGAAGAAAAATTTTGTGGTGGTGCCATAGGTCATGCACACACACCACCGGTGTGTGGCATGATCAAGCTCTACGACTTATGGTCGTGCCACACATCATGCATGTAGTAACAGAGAGTATCGTGACCTGCACCACAACTTGAAGTTGCACCACAAGTCGCACGCATGCCACTAGTGTGTGGTATGACCTGATATTCCAACTTCAAGTCATGCCATATCTTGCATGACACTTACCCTATTTGGAAAAAGGAATTTTACCCTATAATTATAAATACCCATTCATGAGAGTTTCATAATGTATTTGAGAGAATATCATAATTAGAGAAAGATTTTGAGAAAGAGTTAAGGCCAATTGTATGTGAGAGTCGCAAGTGAGAAAGAGAAAGTTATTATTTGTAATTATCTTTTGATAGTGAAAATAGCGTCGGTGCACTCTATAGATGTAGGGATTTTCTGAATCATATAAAAATCTTATGTATCTCTTATTTTCTACATTGTGTGTGCTTGATTTGTACTTTACAATCATCATAATTTTTTAATAACTAGTATCAGAGTCTAGTTTTGTTGATTGGTAGTTTGTTCAATATTAAGTTGGATGCCAAATTGGCTGGCTCCAAATCCAATGCCCTTTTTTAATGGGTGCCCATACCCAAACTATTTTTTAGTACACGTTTTCAACCCCTAAACTCAAACTCATTTGTGATACAA